>OX335791.1:9934843-12334843 GCA_946896805.1 Scutellaria galericulata | reverse complement strand
CACCGTCCACGGTCCCTTTTCAGTACCATTAGCATGCAATAAAAATTGGCATCCTTGTTGTTTACAAACAATCGTACATCGTTGCTTGTCAGAACGTTTCACTGCATACTCAACTCGATTCTTCATGTGGTAAAATCCCACACCATACATTAATTGCATTTTGCTGTCAAATATTGCACCAACCTCGAGCTTTCTCTCACCATCAACTGGACAAACTGAAATAGGATCAGGGTCTTCAGTGTGAAACGACGCCCCTGGAATAATCCAATCCCCATGCTGATTGGTTGCTAAGTTTGGTCCTGACTCACCACTTGAACCATCTTCTGTAATCGAAATGGTTCTGTTTCTAAGAACTCGCTGATGGGTACTACCAATAATGACGTCTTCACTCTGAGCAAAATCCTCTTGCACAAAAAATTCATCTGTTTCCCATTGCTCGGTAAATAACCGACTATGAAGTAAATCAGCATAATCATCATCACCATCATCGTCGTCATCATCATTATCATAATCATCATCATCATCATCATCTTCACCATCATCATCATCAAGGTCATCAGTACGAACATTAGCAACCTCTGCCCCCACTATTGCTTCTTCTTCATCATCATCGTCATCATCGTCATTTGAGACATTAGTGGTCGCTCCCACAACTGGAACCGTACCACCACCATCATCTTCGTCATCTACATATTTCGAATCAAAAATATCATTGAAATCGAAAAGTCGGTGGTGTGGTGGGGAGCTAGTTCTCTGATCATCAACAACGGGCACTGATATTTGCTTGGAAGAAGAGCAAGGCAGATCCTCCAATGGATTGCTAGCAGGGGCTTTGAAATTTTGGACTGGATAAACGGAAGGAATTTGGTTTGCAGTCAGACTTTGCACATAAAGCAGCTGATCTCCATAACTATATTGTTGTTGAGAATTCAAAAGCTGAACATAACTTCCCCCTTGACTTGAATATGAGAATGGAATATTCCAATCAGACTCTTTAGGTTCAATAGAAACAAATAACTTGGGGTAATCATACACCTCAGCAACTCTCCTCAAATCAGCATTCGTCCTGATTTTAAATTTCACTTCACCTGAAATCTGCGTAGGCATTAAACAATGCAACGCATAATCACAAGTCCTACGATCTGCTCGGACAATATAATGAATTTCATCCAATAGTTTTTCATATGAAATTGTATGCAATGATGCATATATCAAACCATCCTCTCCATTTTTATACTCCGACCCATGCCAATATCCACGATGAACTATAATGATCTCATTGTTTGCCATCTACATTAAAAAAAATCATAACAATTACACTTCATTTAGCCAATTAAATAATAATACATATAACGACAAATACAATTTAAATCCTATACAAACTTTATGAAAAACATAAATACATTTTATCAAATTGATATGATTGCATTTTTTATATCATATTATCAAATTAATATAATAAATTTCAATATTGTACTATTACATTTAATATTTTAAAACTATAGATTATAAGAATGTACAACTATTATTTGATTTAAATTAAATTAATATTATTTGATTTTTTAAGATATTTTATAATGATTTAAATTATTATTATTATCAATTCACAATCTATATATTCAAAATGATATATTAGGACTATTTTTTTAGATCTTAGAAAAACAATTCGTGATAAAAAAAAAAAAAACATACAAAAAAATATGATTTTTACATTTTAGATTATTAATTACAAGTATTATTATTATTATTATTATTATTATTATTATTATTATTATTATTCAATAATATATTACTTATTTTGAAAATTTATATATAAAAATTAGTTACCATTGTCATTCATATTTCATATTTTTATAAAAATAATTACGATTTTTGTACAATTTATAATGGTTGTTATTATTATGATTATTATTATTATTATTATTATTATTATTATTATTATTATTATTATTAACATTATTATTATTATCTTAAAACTATTTATGAATTTTTTGTAAGATTTATTACAAATATTTAAATAATTTTTTTTAAAAATAATATTTTAAAACCATCATGCTTGGATTTTAGAAACAAATTTATCATTTTTTTCTAAATGTTTTAATATAATATTCAATTTCAAAACATACTTAAAATTGTAAGACAATATTTCATGTTTTTTAAAACAAAATTGAGAATTTTTTGAAGTTTTAATTATAATCATGGTTATAATAAAAAAAAAACATAGATCACGGTGCTGTTGGAATAGATCGCGATGCTCAAAAATACCACCGTGATCTAAGATGAGCTTCGTGATCTATGGTATTTTTTAAATATTTTCTTAAAATAGATCACGGTGCTCGTGATCTATTTAAGTGTTAAAAAATACCACCGTGATCTAAGATGAGCTTCGTGATCTATGGTATTTTTTAAATATTTTCTTAAAATAGATCACGGTGCTCGTGATCTATTTAAGTGTTCAAAAATACCACCGTGATCTAAGATGAGCTTCGTCATCTATGGTATTTTTAAATATTTTCTTAAAATAGATCACGGTGCTCGTGATCTATTTAAGTGTTAAAAAATACCACCGTGATCTAAGATGAGCTTCGTGATCTATGGTTTTTTTAAATATTTTCTTAAAATAGATCACGAGCAGTGTTAAAAAATTCCTTCGTGATCTAAGTTAGCTTCGTGATCTATGTTTTTTTCAATATTTTCTTCAAATAGATCACGGTACTCGTGATCTATGGAAGTGTTAAAAAATTTCATCGTGATCTAAGTTAGCTTCGTTCTTGATAAAAAAAATTCAGTTTTTCAAGATTTTTTTCGTTTTTATAATTCGGATTTACATGCACAAATATATATCTACAATCAAAAATTATCAAATGCAATAAACTAAACTTCAAAATATTGATAATCTTACCTCTTTTGTGGTGCTTAAGAGATGAAAATCACTACATTTTGTGCATTTTAAGAGATGATTTTATGAAAAATATGGATTCAAACATAGGTGTATGCATTCAAATAAGGAGATTTAAGGTGTGGTGGGTGAAATCATTAAAGGCTATAAGGGCATTTATGACTTTTCATTCTCATTTTGGGTAAAAAAACATGTTTTGTTATAAAGTGGGTATTTTTCATGTTTTGCTTTCTAAATTGGATACAAATGCCTATTTCCTCAAGAAGAATATATAAAAAACAAAGTTAATTAAGAGAAGATAATCAAATTTTATACCAACTAGGAACCACGTAGTAATCAAATTCTTTAGGGTTAATTTCAATTTATTATTTGAATTATTGTACTTTTTTTTTATTAGGTGTATAAATTTTAAAAAAAGTTCCTGGTCAATTTCTTTAAAATTTTCCGGTTGTTACCTCAAACACACATTTTCGGCCAAAATTAACAAGAAAATTCAAAAGTTCATATTTCTTATGTCAAACTAATCCTCTTTTGAAGTTAAATTATGACCCTAAGTTAATTTAACGATTCTTGTTTGATTTAAACTTAAATCGAACAAAGAATGTTCAAAACCCTAAAATGATTTTTGTTCAATTCGTGATCGGATCGAATGAGAATCATGAAATTGACATGGGGTTATAATTTGGCTTCGAATAAGGGTCATTTTGGTATATGAATCATGCATTTTTTTACTGATATTTGTAAGTGAATTGCGTTTTCAAGTTTTCCAGTGAATTTTGACCGGAAAATATGTGCTTGGGGGTAGCAACCGGAAAATTTTGAAGAGATTGGCTAGTGATTGGAAAAAAAAAATTGAGTTTAGACACCCATTAGAAAAAAAAATGTAATAGTTCAGGTAACAAATTGAAATTAACTCAATTCTTCACATATTTAAGAATAATAAAGTTTTTTTTTTTTTGTTTTAAGTAAAACCATCTTATATAAAAAAAAGAAAATCTAAGGGTATGTTTGGACTAGACTTAAGGTGGCTTTTGCAAATCTGGATTTTGGCTTGAAAAGGATTTTGTGAGTTTGAATTTTGAATAAAATTATAATTAAAATGTGATTTTCACATAGGGAATTGTAGAAAAAATATATGTTTTTTATTGGGAGTTGTAGAAAAAGTAGATGTTTTTTATTAAGAGTTGTAGAAAAAGTAAATGTTTTTATTGAGAATTGTAGAAAAAATAGGAAAAGTAGAGCAGGTAGTAGGATTTTGATAATTTTTATTCAAACATGGACTGGACTAAACTCATCCAAAATCCAAATGGCCAAGTCCAGTCCAAACATACCCTAAGAATTTTGTGAGGCCCTCCAATCAATCCATAATCTGTAAAATAAAAGCTATATTGTAAAATTAAATTTGAATTATGATATAATAACAATCTTATTAATTTTTTATGAGAAAATAAACCTTTGTTTTCCAAATTTAAAAAAATCCTCTCTAAAACAAAACCCATCAACATCAATATCCCAAACTAGCACTTACCACTCGTCACGTGTCCATTTTAACTTGCCGAACATGATACGATAAAACAAATAAAATGAAGTGTGGGACTATTTATCACACCCCAATTTTTTTATTTTTCAATTAAATAAATTAAAAAAAAAATAAAAATCCAATTTTATCCTTATAAATTTAAAAAAAAAATTGAAAACTCTCCCATTCTTTCCTTCCTCTCTCCCGTTATTTTTCTTTTCATTTTTCTCACTTAAATTTTTTAAGTAATCACAACAATTAATAAAAATCATATCATGGTTTAACTAAATATGTAAAAATACTCATAAAATCATGTAAAAATCATATAAAAAACGTAAAAATAAAAGTACTTAATCTGATGGCTCAGTTCGACCCTGGTTGGTTGAATACACTGTTCGACCACCAAAGTTGAACGCTTCTATAGCGTGTTCGACCACCAAAGTTGAACGGAATCATCAGAACTGATACATTTGTGTTCGATCATCAGGTGTCGAACACGCTATAGCGCGTTCAACTTTGGTGGTCGAACACGCTATATGGTGTTCAACTTTAATGGTCGAACACACCTCTGTGTGTTCAACCAACCAGGGTCGAACGGAACCATCAGATTCTGTATATTTTTTACACGATTTTTACATGATTTTAAAAGTATTTTTACATATTTAGTTAATCCATGATATGATTTTTATTAATTTTTTGTGTTATTACTTAAAAAAATCTAGGTAAGAAAAATGAAAGAAAAAAAAATGAGAAAGAAAGAAACGGAAAATTAAAAAAAAAAATTGGGGTGTTGAGAACACATTAGGGTTTGGATAGTCCTTTTCTTTTCAAATTTTAAGGATAAAATTAAAATATAATTATTTTTTAATTAAATAAGCAAAGAGTTGGGGATGTGGTTGGAAATTTTGGAGTGTCCCACCCTAAAATGAAAGGGAAGACCATGAGACACCGCATTCCCTTTCCATTATTAGCCATGCAGCTGCAGCGTAGAGAGAAGAGCTCTCTCTTTCTCTCTCTAAATTCCTAAAGCCTAGCAGTTAAACTCATGCCTCGCTTTCTCTTCTTTGCACTTTTTCCTCTTGAGAGATGGTTTTCATTGTTGATTTCCTTAAAATTTGGTGGTTGTGATACTATGTGTCAACGGTGCTCTGTTTTGGTTTGCTAGTAAGAACTGTTGTATACTTTGTGTTTTTTCTTTCGATTTCAGTTTTACTACTCTAATTTAAGTTTTCGATGTTCATATATCATATTATCTTTATTTTTTGGACTTTTAATGGTGGTCTGACTTTCGAAAACGATGATTGATGCATTTTTCTATTTTCCTTTTTTTGGGAAAGTTTTGTTTTTCTTTCTAGTGTTGTTGTTAGATGTGTTGTTTTTTTGTCTCATGTTGGAGAAATGTGAGTTATTTCAAATGAAATTGAAGAATTCTTGCTGCATTTGATCTCATTTGTAAGCGTCGTTACAATTTATTTTCTCTTTTAGAAAAGTAGATGAAGAGAATGTGAATGATACAGTGGTAATGTATTAGCTTCTCATTTAATGAGTAGCTTTTTGTTTTGGGATTCTTTTGAATCTACCTAAGGTCCGGCTATCCACACCCCATGAAGTACTAAATACACCTAATTTTTTTATTTTTGATTTAAAAAATTCAAAAAATAATAAAATTATAATTTTACCCTTATGCAAAGAAGTGTGTTCGATTGGTGGTTGAACTTTGTGTTCGACCACCAATCGAACACACCTCTTTGCGTTCGACAAACCAGGGTCGAACGGGTCCCAAATTTGTTGTTTTTTTCGTTCTTTTTATACGATTTCACACGATTATTATATAGTTTGTTAACTCATAGAATGATTTTTCATACATTATCCCCTTTCAAATTCAAGGTTTAAGGAAAGAGAAAAAAAAAATTTCTATGATTTTTCATACATTATCCCCTTTCAAATTCAAGGTTTAAGGAAAGAGAAAAAAAAAATTTGAAGAAGAGAGAAGAAGGAGGCTGGTTGGGCAGGGAAAGAAATTTGAAAAATTTTAGTTTTTTTTTTAATTCATAAAGGTAAAATTGTAATTTTATTATTTTTTGAATTTTAAATTTTTTTTTTTTTTTTAAATGAAGTGTGTTTAGAAATTTTTGGAGTGCGGATAGCCGGACCCTCTAGCTAATTGGTGGAGGTTTGGTTTCTGTTTGCAGGTTTACATTTAGTTGCACGTCTAAATTGATGATCTGTTTTTAAGCTGAGAGATTTCACAATTAACTAAATATTGACTTGAAGAATTCATTCAGCTGAACTCTTACCATTAACTTTGTGAGATAAAGGTATGTTCCCTTTTGAATTTAGTATTTAGGTCCTTTGGTCTGTTATTGCTCTAAAGAGATGAAAAGCAGAAAATGGTAATGGGGCAAAATCTGATCAACATTATTATGATGCTACCCATCTTAGTACTTGAGAGAAACATGATGATCCTTTTCCTTATCGATTCTAATAGAACTACTTGGCTTATAGTAAGTTAATTTCATTATTTGATTCTTCAAGATTATTCTAGGATTGCATATACATTACTCCGTATCTTTGCTTGCTGCTCCTTTGTGTGTAAAGTGGGAATAGCATCGAATCTCATTCCTAAGAAACTCCTTTAGGTTCTATGTTAGATTGAAGGATATGATAATATATTTTAAAATTCATAGTATTAAATTCATCAGTAGTTGTTTGGATTGATATGGATTTGAAATCCATAACTGGAATTTAAACTAGTTTTGAGTGATGGGTGGATTTGAAACCTCAAATCTTTCAAACCAAATGCGAACTTTCACTATTTGTCTACTGTTGGTGTTGTGAAGATGTCTGACTTAACAGAAGAGGATACGGATATCAGTGAGTCTGAGATAGAATCATATGCTGAATCATGCTATGGACAATTGAAGCAACATATGGTTAAAGTTTCAGAAGACGAATTCAAGTGTCCATACTGCCCCGGGAAAAAGAAGCAGATCTTCGGCTTCAAGGATCTTTTTCAGCATGCGGCTGGGGTAAGCCAGGGATCAAGCAAAAGAAGAGCAAAGGATAGGGGAAAACATTTAGGTTTGAAAAAATTTATGGAAAAGGGAGAGAGTTCATCAGCAATTATAGTGGACAATGATGAGCATGAGGAGAGCAGTGATGTAAATGAGCTTTATGTGTGGCCATGGATGGGTATTGTGGCAAATGTTTCCGTGCACTTGAAGGATGGACATTATGTTGGAGAAAGTGGCTCGAAACTTAGGGATGAGCTAACCAAGAAGGGGTTTAATCCAATGAAGGTTGTGACTTTGTGGAACTCTTGGGGTCACTCTGGGTATGCACTAGTTGAATTTAAGCACGAATGGCTTGGATTCAGTGATGCCCTCAGATTTGAGCAGGCTTATGAGGCAAATCATCAAGGAAAGAAGGACTATTTTGGAGTTGAAGAGAAGGGAGATAATATATATTGTTGGGTGGCTCGGGATGATGATTTCCATGCAGAAAATATTGTTGGCTATCATCTACAAAAAAATGGGAATCTAAAGACGATAGCACAGTATCAATATGAAGAGAAGATTAAAAATAGCAGACTCATCTCCAACTTGACAAATACAATTGAAGTTCAAAAAATGCACATTAGAGAAATCGAGAACAAATATAAAGAAACTTCCATATACCTGAGCAGTTTGATCAGCCAAAACGATGATATGGTCCGAGCTTTTAATGAAGGTTTTAAATCATTTTCACCTTTGTTATTTCCTAGAGTTTTCGCCATTATTTTACCTTTCACCTTTTCCTTTTCCTAATAAAGCTTACTTATATGGATCTTTCCTTTGCAATGATATCTATTAGAAAGACAAAAACAGCAGCAGGATGTCAGTAATCACCTCAAGATTATAATTGAGGACAATAATAGAATCAAACTCGAGCTGGAAGTACAAAGGGATAAACTCAAGCAGTACGAACAAGAATTGGAGGAACGCGAGGTTCAGAACGAGAATGAGAGACTCAAGCTCTATCATGAGAGGGAACAGGTAATTGGCTCTCTAGCTGAAGTAGTAGTATCTCCTCTAACAGTCTTCATATCATGAAAATTAAGAAAACAAGGCTCAATAAAACGATTTGTGAATCTTATTTCAGGATCAAAACAGCTAAATTTATGTTGATTTTGCATTATGTATTATATAACAACTTTATCCAATGATCAGGATGATTTGCTTAAGGCTGAATGGGTTAAGTATTGTACATTGCTCATTCAAAATTTTAAGCTCAAATACATATGGTACTGTATCTTCGGTATGTTCTAGATATAGCCTCAGTTGTTGCAAAAGTGTTGATGATTCTTCTTTGTATTTAGAATGATCGGGCAATCTTGGAGCAAAAGATGGCAAATGAAAATGTTTTAGAATTGGCAGAGGAACATCAGGTGCTATGATTGTTTGAAATAAATGGAGCAATCAACTCTTAGCTTTTTATCAATATGTAAGAAAGTTCACATTTTTTTGTAGAGAGAAAAGGAACAATTTCAGAAGAAAATAATTGACTTAGAAAAGAAACTTGATGCAAAGCATGCTTTGGAGCTGGAGATAAAATATCTCAGGGGAAATCTGCAAGTAAAAAGGCACATGGGAGATGATGGGGACGAGGAAGTGGCAGAAAAGTTGCATGCTATCCAACAAGAATTAGAGGAGAAGGAAGAAGAACTTCAACATCTCGATGATCTTAGTCAAGCTCTTATTGTCAAAGAACGCAAAAGCAATGATGAATTACAAGAAGCTCGGAAGGAATTAATAGAAGTATGACTCAACATTTGCTTTCACAATTGATAGCTTAATATTTGATTTCCAATGAATGTGACTCAAGCATTTTGTTCCATTATGTGTGTGTGCATTTGCCATGCGCATGTGTTTGGCTGTTTCTAATCTGGGGATAATTTATAACTGGGCAAATTTACACTTTTACCCTCATATAGGGCATCATCAAAACGTTAAAAGCTAATATGTCTGAACTCGAGTGATGGAGTTTGCTCTTGAATAAATAATGTCAGCTTCCCAATTCAATTAAGAATTTCCATATTGCATGAAATTTCAGGACTTGTCTCATGAGGTGTGGCTGCATAATAGAATTGATTGAATTTTCCCTCCATTTTCACCTTTTGAGATGCTTACATAAGCGGAAACAAAAACAGTTATCTTAGTTCCTTCAAGTTTGGCCCCTCCTATCACTAAAGTTGTCTTTTTGCTGCTTATAATTTTTGTGAACACATTGATAATGCATTCCATGTTTAAAGCAAATAAAAAAGAGGGTCTAATTATGCTAGTGGTGATTAGTGATTATAATATAGTTGCATGGAGTGTTGATTTCATATTTAGTTTTTCCACCAACTAAATTGATGGCTTATCCTGTACTATTTTGCAAAAGCATGTAAAGAATTTACAGTAACTTCTATGCTATTGTTGTGTACTTCTAGGTCTTCATGGAAAACTCCTCTCGGGCGTTAATTGGAGTCAAGAGAATGGGGGAGTTAAATAGTAAAGCCTTCACAGCAGCAGCCAAAAGGAAGCACTTGGAAGAAGACATAGAGGTCAAAGCTGTTGAGCTATGTACTCAATGGGATAATCATATACGTAATCCCAATTGGTACCCTTTCAAGATCGTTCCTATTGAAGATGGTCAAAGTAACAAGGTATGTGAATAAGGTTGAGTTGTACTGCTTGCCATAATGTAGAATTTTGGCTTGGAACTATTTAATTGAGTAGCTCTAGCCATATGTTACTATTCATGATGGAATTGAAGTCTCGAGTGTTTTCGTGATATTGAATTGTACCTTTTAATGGCTATTAATGCTTCAAGTCCACAAAGAATGCCATTTACTGTTGAGTTACACAAGAATTTACCTTTTTCTTTCAACAATATGATGCAGCTTATTTTGGACGAAGAAAATGAGGAACTGACAAAACTGAGAAATGAGTTAGGCGAAGAAGCCTATGAAGCTGTGTCAACAGCCTTGATGGAGATGAACGAGTACAATCCAAGTGGGAGGTACGTAGTTCGTGAGCTGTGGAATAACAAAGAGCAAAGAAGAGCAACACTCAAAGAAGGAATTTCATACTTAGTGAAGCAATGGAGTATGTCCAAAAGCAAGAGGCACTAAATGTTGGTTAAGAGACACAACTATCTTCATTTGAAGTTATTTCAATGAAAGAGGTGAATTTCTATTTTCTAATGTATATTAGTCGGACCCCATTCGTAGCCTCGAGGAGTGGGAATGCTGGATTTAGGTAATAACTTTCAACATTTAAAATTTTTGTGTATACAAACATGCATGATTTATCAAATCCTAGCTATTTTGTCAAATGTCAAGTGCATTGCATGTTACTCTTTTTGGCTGAATATTAGTTAGTGTTAGTTATTGTCATGTACATTTTCTCTTGTTATAAAATGATATGCCTTCTTCCATAGTCCCATTTATTGATGAGTCATACAATTGATCTTCAGCCAAACCTTTTTAAAGGTTAATTGCTTACTTTGTTTCCAAATTTGATTCTCAAGGGTTATTAGTATTTGTTTGTTGGAACTTTATTTTGTTAGAATGAGAATGTATGATTGTATTGAATATGAAAGTGAACTGAAATTCTAAAATGCTTTTGATAATTCTAAAGTTCTATGGAAAGTGTTGGTAAAGTTGTTTATAAGACTCGCAGTTTTCCCTGTTTTAAACTTAAAATTGGTTGGGGGTAATGTATCTAAATTTTAAAATTTTAAATGAGTTAACCTAAATTAATTATAAGCGGATTGAGCTTTGTCCTCTCAGAAATTTATTTCTTTTTAATAGAATATCAAGATTATTATATATTCTTATATCAAGAATCATAACAGATAGGTTAATTATTCAAAAGGTTCAAAAAAAATTTCTTACTATAGTTTTTGCCTATATATAATGTGCATTATCATCATTAGATAATCTCATCCCATGATAATTGAAAATTGGAGATGTGCATACTTTATCGCTTACATTTTCAATTTTTTTTTGTCACTTTTACGTTTATTTATTTATGTTTCTACTACTACTCTTCATAGTGTAACTTGCCAACTATAATTCTACTTTGTCAAATCTAAATAAATACAAGATTTTCATTATCTCAAGAATTCAAAATTCACCTCGAATCTATTTTACACAAAGTAGGACTGGCTCATCCAAATGCGGGTGAACCTAGTCCTACGTATTTTAATTGAGATTAGTATGATCCTAACAAAACATATACATCATTCATAGGGTTGGGGAGATACGCCTATTTTTACAATATAATGATAATAATATAATTACATCTTTTTCTAAACTCTTCCCAATATGAAGTGATATTTCAAGTATAACCATACCTTATAAATTCTCAAAACAAATACATGATTGCATCATTTACAACACTTCAAAATTTTAGGATTTGTAAAATCTACCTAAGCTAAATTCCAAACGAAGTTTAAATTTTTATAAATTCCCTTAGTACCATAACTTGAAGTGTCAAGAAGCTGAAATGCCACTGAATTAAGGACCAAATCATTCATGAACCATGATCTTGCGAAGTTTAGTTCACAAAACCAAGCTATATTAACTGCACTCTTGAGCAGTATTTTAGAAGGGTCCCACCTAAGCGTTAGGCCCCAATTTGCCCCCTCTGGTGAGCATCTAATGCCTTTTAGATCATACTCTATGAGACCCTTGATCCATACACCAAACCCCTAATTGCATTCGTATCCTTCGCCAACTCAACTGCTGCCCCAACATAACTATGAGGCGTCAAATTTAAGAGATTTTTCTTCGCCTCAATGGGGATATCGAGGCCTTCAATGAACTCTCTTATGCTCACCCTTGTCACTGCCCGTCCTCTTGTTAGCTCTTTGAGCTTCTCATATGGCTCAGGAACACCATATCTTCGCATTACCTATTAAGAGAGAATGAAAATGGTAAGGGAGCTGACAATAAAACTTGCTATAGGCGCCATTTATGAGAACAATATCTGAAGTGTCTTTATCTGTCCAAAGGCTGGTAAAATGATGAACTCTTCACATCTAAAAGCACTAATATGGAACCTCACTATCAATTATTCTAAAGAAAATGGTTGAAGTAAATTACTAGTAATGAAACAAAGAGATGAAAGCAAGGTCAAATTCCATAAAGCAGTATAGCTGCCATTATATGAACTTAATCAGCGTTATGAACGATGAAACAGAAGTTACATACAGTTTGTATTGGCTCTGCAAGAACCTCCCATGACTTATCCAAGTCTGCAATCAAGGATGCTTCATTGACCTGTAATGAAAAATAGAGGAGGATAGTCAAAATACCATTGTTTAAGATGCACGACAACAGAAAGTACAGACTGTAAATGATTTAAAACTGAACTTCAATGAAAGTTGTACATATCGCACATATTATATTTCTTACCTGAAGCTTACCGATCCCCTGTAGTGCGCTTATGTAAGAGAGAAGAGAGTGTCCAAATCCTACACCCATGTTCCTTAGAACAGTAGAATCAGTCAAGTCTCGCTACAATAACAAACCATAACAAAGGTTACTAAGATTAAAAATTCATGGGATAGGATAAGTGTTAGATTCTTAAAGTCGAAAACAGAAACTAAAATGATATGGAAGATTCATGTCAGTCATATTTGATGCAATTTCATAAGCCAGTTTGCAACGTAAAGCTCAATTCTGCCGCATAATCTTATATAACTTCAAATTCTTCAAGAAATGCATGCGTACCTGCCAGCGGGAAATAGGCAACTTAGAGCTTAAATGTAATAAGGCTCCATTTGCAATCCCACAATTGCCTTCACTATTTTCAAAGTCTATTGGATTAACTTTGTGGGGCATTGTTGAGGACCCAATCTCTCCAGCCTTAGTTATCTGATAATATTTGAGAATGCATCAAAATCCATTTTCACAATAAAAAATTTACTTATCAATACAACCAACATATAATTGCTTTTTCACCTGCTTGAAGAACCCCAAAGAAACATAACCCCAAATATCTCTGTCAAAGTCCACCAAAATGTTGTTGAAGAGGGCGATAGAATTGAAAATTCTAGCCATGTAGTCATGAGATTCGATCTGTATTAGTAGGGCAATAAATGAAAATAAATTAGTTCAGACTTCATATAAAGGGAGTATTCTATATTCTCGTTTGATTTAGAAAAGCACAAGCGAGGTTCACAGTCCACCAAAATGTTAATGACATCATTCTTATGACATGATCATTGAACAAATAACTGGATATAGGAGGATAGTTAGGAGATCTTGTTAAGCGAATCTGGACCAATCATGAAAAAACAAGAATCTGACATTTATTTTTCTGATGGCGTACCTGAGTCACATACGGATTAAAACTTATTCCAAGAGATGTCACAAACTCCTCTGCAATTTGTGGCCAGTTAACATCAGGATATGCAGCTAGATGTGCATTGTAGTTTCCAACAGCTCCGGCAAACTTCCCTAAAATTTCAATTTGAGTTAACTTCTCCCGTTCTCTACTTAGCCTGTAAGCGAAGATTGCCATTTCCTTCCCTAGTGTTGTGGGTGAAGCTGGCTAAAAAATATAATATCCCAAAAATGGATTAAAAAAAATTGTCAACTATTCTTCAAAATAAGTTACATCAGTTATCTATTGACCTCGCAAGTCCAACTAATCAGTACATCACTGAAACATGAAAGCCAAACATGACAGTATGAAGGATGGAGCATGATAGATTCTGTTTTATGCGTCTCAGTAAGAGCGAGAAAGAGAGAGTATTATATGTATGAAAATTATTTATTTATATTTTTGACCCCCAAAGATAGATATATACCTGTCCATGAGTTCGAGAGAGCATAGGAATCGAAGCATTGGCAGTTGCAATGTTACATATAGCTGCGATCAGTTTATCCATGACAGGAAGTATGACTGTGTTGAGAGCTCCTTTCAGCATCAATGCATGCGCAAGATTGTTAATGTCCTCTGATGTGCATGCAAAATGGAAAAACTCAAGCACCTATATATCAAATGGATGGTAGTTGGTATAAAGAAAATGTATCATTAATGTGAAGTGTAAAATACATAAGAAAGGATTAGAAGAAAAGAAAAAAAAAAGATCCTGAAAAATAAAGATAACCTCAGAAAGATACTTTAAAATCACCGGATATTTTCAAGTGTACCATTCCAAGCAAGACTATAGTACCAAATACTTAAAATATTTTAACATCATCAAGCACTAAAAGTTATAGGCATGTGTACCTTAGATATCTCTGGATGTGACTGACATCTTTGTTTTAAGAAGTACTCAACAGCTTTCACATCATGGTTAGTCACTTTCTCAATTTTCTTCACTTCTGAGGCATCATCCATGTTAAATTGATCGATTATGCCTTGAAGATAAGACTCAGCTTCTCTAGAAAACCTTGGAACCTCAGGTACTCCAGAAATTTGAGAAAGCTTCAGCAACCACCTGATCTGACAGAAGGAATACAAATAAAGTGATATGGAAATTGAAGAACATTAACGTGGATGAAGATGACCAAAAAATCTGAAGCATGCCTTTTATGTGGTATATACATACCACATTACAAGAATTAGCATATAGTTAAACCAGAGAACAATCGGCTGGAAGTACTAGATGCTGCTAATATTATATGTTGAGTGTTCTTAATGTGAATCAAACATCGACATAAACCATGATCAATCTTTTCATGCAACTTATACAAATGACTGATAACTAAATCGCAGCCAAAACTTATGAAGAGTATCAATCACATGATAAAATATTTCTTCTATTTTGGTTTAGTTTCTAACTAACCCAAAGAAGAAACCAACTGAGGGACTTGTTACAATGTATATTATAAGAGTTATTTATGAGTTGCAAACATGCAGACAACAGATTCCATAACAAAGAACTAAGATATCTTGAAACCATTCAAGACTCAAGTGTTGCACTTAGTATCCACAAGGAAAAAAAGTAGTTGCATGAAATCTAGGCCGGTCCCAGATTTCATATCATTGTGGTTACCATGATGGTTCAATCAATTTCCTTTGACTCTTTGCTCAAACTTGAAATGTAAACAAAAACACTAATAGACTGTGACGCAGATTTTGTGGTTGGGTGAAAGATGGAGTGAGCAACAGAATTGGCAGAACAAGGGGGACACAGAGGATTTTCTAGTGGCATTTTTTCAAAACATTCGAACTGAGTGTTCGTATTCATATCCAGTCCAGTAAATAGAGACAGACAAAAATACTGCCTTGCAAATATAAATACAAGAAATTTTCACAATCTTCTTCTCCTCTTAAATTTTACCTACACACATCAAGTAAGAAAGAATATGATTTACATCCTTCATTGTGTCATCAGTAATGATGTAATAAGCTAGAGTTAGTGTGTAGAATAAGAAACATAATTTCAATGTGATAACAGTTTACCGACAAACTCACAATAACTCTTCTTTCTTTGTAATGGTAATCAAACAGCAAATTAACACTTTCATCCTGATATTTTTTCCTCTTTTTAGTTAAGAAACAAAAAATGAAAAAAAAACTTAGAAACACAGATTGATATTCAATGTGATTGCAGTCTACCCACCAACTCATAACTCTTCTTCCCTATATTTCTCTAAATCAAGATACAGAGTTACTTTTAGCACCCTTCAAATATGTGGTTTACATGTCACATCACCAAATGGAACACGGAATGTATGTCACAATCAACTTTACATATATATCTGAAGCAAGAACCTCATTTTCCTTCATCTCAATATTTAGTCAACCTAGAATTATAGATCACAAGAAAAAGTCAATAAAATCAATGATACATAAAAGAGATTGAATTATAAATACCTCGACTAAAATTCGATATTTAATAAGGCCAAATTCACTCATGAAAGGTGCCAAGTCCTTCACTTTGGCCCAATAACGGCCATCCAGTGGGCACAAAGCTGTCAAACTTGAGAGCTCAAAATCCAATGAATAATCAGCAGCAGCCATCGTTTTTACCTGGGAAAGGATTCACCAACAACCGGCTAATGCATGAAACCTTTATAATAGACAAAAGAATATAAGAATACAAATGGGAACTTGAAACCATCATGTTTACACATTTGCACAGAATTTGCTCATCATCTGCTAAGTCACATTTATTAAAGAAGGGATAAATATGTAATATTTATCTAATTTGTAATATGTCTAACAAAACCTATCCATGTACACTAACAACGCTCTTAAAATCTAAATTTTGAAACAAGCAAGCATTGAGCCCTAAAAACGCACAAACTTCAATATCTACAACTCTTTACACCATATAAGCTTGGATTGAACAAAATAGATAAATAATGACCTTAGGTATGGATTCCGTGCTGCTGCTGCTACTCTCTTTGACAGAAGCTTTCCATGTAGGACTCCGATGAGCGCGAGAGAACAACGTGGAGGCTCGGTTATTGTAGAGATTCTGAGGTTTTATGTGGTTTAGTGGAGTGAGATACGGAGTCGTATGTTTCAAGTTCAAACTCCTGAGAGTAGCCCCCAATTCCATCTAGCGGCGGGTGGCTGGTGGCGGCGCGTGGGGGACTGTGAAGCAGAGTGCTTTTTGAGCAATCAGGGGTTAAGGGTTACCAGCCAACTGTACCACAATATATATAGTTATGGACAATTTTATCACTTTAGATATAAAAGTGACAAAAATACCATAATTTTTTACGGCTCTTGAGTTGATTTGATTGAAATACTATTTGGGTTAACTAACAATCAAATCCCATTAATAAAATAAGATTAAAAAAATACTTGCATGAATTGAGATTGAAATGGCTAGTATTATTAAACGAAAATATGGTAAACAAAAGACATTATTAAACGAATTTGTTACACAAGGGATATTATATGCATTTAAACGAATTTGACTTATTAAACGATTTTTTCAAAGAAGAGTCATTATATGCATTAAACGAATTTGAACTTGAGAGTGTTAAACGAAAATGTTTCAATTTGACTTATTAAACGAAATTCAGTTTTTCGTTTAATAGTGCACTTCCAATGTCGTTTAATAACTGATTTTCGTTTAATAGTTCATGTACTTCCAATTTCGTTTAATAGTTCATTTAGTTTCCAACCAATTTCGTTTAATAGTTCATGCAACCAATTTCGTTTAATAGTTCATTTAGTTTCCAACCAATTTCGTTTAATAGTTCATGCAATCAATGTCGTTTAATAGTTCATGTAGTTTCCAACCAATTATTGAATAGTTCATGCAACCAATTTCGTTTAATACAATTTCGTTTAATAGTTCATGCAACCAATTTCGTTTAATAGTGTGCTCCAATTTCGTTTAATAGTACAATATTCCAATCAATTTCGCTTCAAACAAAATAGTGTATGTTCCAAACAAAGTTCACGAGTTGAGTTTGATATTGCTGCCAATTTTGTTTGATAGTCCTTGGCTTAGAATCTTTCAAACCCTACAAGCATTCTCCATTTTCGTTTAAGCACAAGCTATCATTTAGAATCTTTCAAAATCTTCTTCTTCTTTGTTGAACTTCAAGGTACGAACATAATTTGAGGGTGGGGGTTTGAAATTCGTGGAAACAAGGAGGAAATTTTCGTGGATTTGCTTGTTTTCGTGGATTTGCTAAGACGAAGAAATTTGGGAAATTTTCGTGGAATCGGATAGATTTTCGACGAAGAAGAAGAACAATCCATGGAGAACCAGGTTATTTTCCTAAATCCATGAATTTCGTTGAAGCATGTTTCATTTTGTCGAAATTTGGGGGTGTTTCGTTTAGCATGTTTCTTATATTGATAAATCTTCGTCTTCGTGTAATTGGATTTGATTTAAACGAAAATGTGTGTTTGTGGAATGTGACATTAATTCACCTCGATAAATTTATAATGATAAATTAGAATTCATATCCAAATATTTGTAGTCGGAAAAATATTAAGAAGAAAAATTAAAACATAACTTTATCATATTAGATGTAATAAAATAAGGGAACTAAATGTAACTAAATGTAATAAATAAGATGTAATATGTTGATTAATTCTTTTGACCGATACCCTTAAATTATCCAATAAGATGTTGATTCGAATTATATAAGATGTAAGATGTAATATTTGATTCTTATTATTAAAACTAAAATAATAAAATCTTTTTTTAATTTAAAGAAATTAGACTATCACATGTTTTCAGTAAACTAAAATTATTTGTAAGAAAAGATTCTTGACCCGGTTAACAACGAAAACCAAGTGCTAAAAAGAATTCTGGACACTTTGATGTTATATCACATATACTTTTTGGTATATCAATAAAAGTGGCCTTGGTTTTATCTATTACATTTCGTGTAAAATAAGGTTGTTGACTATTTGTAAACAAATATCCAAGTATTTAATTACAATTGTAAAAGATTTAAATCTAAATTATGTTTTCAAATATTAAAATCAAATTTATTGTTTTATATATTTTATTTAGGTATTGAATTATTGATGTCATTTAATCATTTAGTGATTTACAATTCTTGTACACATTTTAGTTGGATCGTGTATGGGTGCGAAGAGATCTTCAGGATCGGCCGTCTTATATTAACGGATATACCCGTCTTAGTATATTGGACGATATAATAGTCGAGTTTAACCATATTGGTATGGAGTGCATGAGACAATTTAAACGAACTTGTTTCGGACATTTTATTTTGTGGTTCACTGGTAACGACTCGTGCAAAGCCTTTCTCCATTTATTAATGTCTCGTGAGGTTTCTCGAATTAGCGGCGATGAGGAGTACGAGAGATGGTTTCGCATCGGGCCTGACCGTTTTTGTCGGTTCTCGAGGAGGGAGTTCGCTCTCGTCACGGGTCTGCATTTTGGTGACTCAGAATTCGATCCCCATTGTCGATAGGAACCACCTGAAGGTGGATTATACGAGAGAGTGGTTGCCGGACATGCGTCTACCACCGTTTTGCATATTCGTCACCGATTTGTGAATGGGGAGTGGCGTCATAGTATGGATGATGCAATTAAGATTGCTAAAATTCTCATCCTCTATTGTATTCTACTGGGGGTCGACGTCGGAAAGACTAAAGTAGATAAGTGGGTCTGGGTTTTAGTGGAGCAGGATGACCTCTTGGAGAGCTTCCCATGGGGGAAGTTCTCCTACCTCAACTTGTTACGACATATAGATAAGTACCCCACCACTCTGCCCCCTTTGGGTGTCCGACCACCCACTTTTCACTTTTACGGTTTCACAACTGCTCTACTGGTGAGTATTTTTTAATTAATATGGATCCAACGTGTATTCACTTATTTGTAATCTTGAATACTAACATTATAACTTTATTGTCTAGATCTGGGCTTATGAGGCCATACCTATGACTCGTACATTTGTCGCTCGACCAATTGAAAATGTCCCGCAATGATTACCTAGATGTTTGTGTTGGTCTACTAACAGGGCAATATATGATATCACGGATCGACTTGCTCAACATGTATGAAATTTCGCTTTTTTGTTTCAATGTAGTTATTTGTGATTTTAGGCGAATTAATGAAATGATTTGGAAACTTAATTTATTTGACTGTTTTGTGTAGGTTGATTGTTTCGAGACGCTTGAGCCGAGTCCTGAGGAGACACAACAGATTTATTGGCAGGGAATAGATCAAGACCTCTCATTTGGTGTTCAGCACACTAAGTCTAGGCGTGGTGTTAGGGCTCGAGCGGATCCAGGTCCATCGAGATGTGAGCCCACTTCTCGATCCATCAGGTCGGCTACACATCAGTCGACACGTGCGACGAGCCGCCGTAGCCCACGTTCGACTTTGGAAGCTGATACATATGTTCCTGACGGGAATGTGTTTCCATCTAGTCATCCTGATTTTATCCCAGATTACACTACAGCGCATGAGGCTGCATCTCCACTTCACATACCCGATCAGGATTATGCATACCAGCATTATTCATCGTCGGAGGTACCTCCTGCTAATCAACAAACGAGTGAGCAGCCTAGCTTGTTTGACCGTTTGTTCAGTACAGTCAAGAGTTACTTCGACGACAGGCTTGACCAGGTGACGCAGGAGTTGAGACATGAGATTAGGGATGAGGGTGATCGTTTGGAGCGTCAGTTTCCCGTGATTATCCAAGATCAGCTCAGAACATATTACAGTGGTGAAGGTGCGCAGTGGAGTACTTGGCCTGATGAGGACCAGCATCGCTCAACTCCACATGTTTCGCCCTTTAGGCATTCAGATCATCATTACACAGAGGCGGATCATTTTGACCGATGCTCCGCAGCCCTCGACTTATCAGCTCGCTGATCAGACGACAGACAACATTGACCCAGGAACAACTACGGTTCCTTATTCAAAGACACCATTCGAGATGAGTACACCGCAGTCATCCGTAGGATAGACTCGCGTACCTGATCCCTGCTTTGTTACTGGCGAGACTTCAGGCATATTTGGTGGTGCCATACCTGAAACGAGTGCAGGTATCCGTCAAGTTTGAAGGAGAGGTCGGTCACAGTATTTGAGAAGTCCATTTACAACTGCTCGGGCCAAGAGAAGAAGCGATCATAGCTACGTTGACTTTGAAGCGTGGATGTCGCTTGGGGAAGCTGCTGATCTGTGAGTTTTATCTATGCACAATTTACAATGTTTATCTTACAGTGCTTGTAACATGTGATCATTTTCAACACGACTTATATATAATTTATTGTGCAGGCGCAATGTAGGACTCGGTTATGGAGTTGGCCCAGCATTCTTCAATTTCGCTGTGGAACCACACATTCAACTTGATAGTGAGGTAATGGAGCTGAAATTTTCGGTATTATTTCTTTACAAACTGAATATGTTTAAGAAATCATTTACTGAAATTCGTGTAATATTATTCGTTGTAGGTCCTCGATGCATATCTATTGGTTCTACAAAGCATTCCAAGAGTGTTTAATGTCAGAGTTGATCAACGCTTGAAGGACCAAATCCAAATAGTGGACTGCATGTTTAATGTAAATCGAATTTGTATAAAATATAATGTATTTCACTGAGTTTTGTTCAAATGAGTTTTAACTGAATTGTTCATGCAGGAAATTTGCAATGATATTTGGAACAGAAAACATGCGAACGATCCACCAAATGCAACTTATCGTGAAGAATTTCCCGAGAGGTTTGATCCCTCGGATTTAGATCGACTTGTCCCCTATATAAACGGTGACAAACCAAATTGGCTTAAAATCAAGCCCTGGAAAGACATCCAAAAGGTACATCAATAAAAGATATTCT
Source organism: Scutellaria galericulata (assembly GCA_946896805.1). Classification (NCBI taxonomy): domain Eukaryota; kingdom Viridiplantae; phylum Streptophyta; class Magnoliopsida; order Lamiales; family Lamiaceae; genus Scutellaria; species Scutellaria galericulata. The sequence continues at coordinate 12,313,151 of OX335791.1, read as the reverse complement.
ACAACATATGTGTTCATCATTTACAGTTTGCTATGTTTATCGATTTTTGTTATCTTCGTAATTATTGGTTTCTTTTATTTGTTGATAGGTACTTCTCATTCTAAATTTAGATCATCATTGGGTGGCTGTAGAGCTCTACATCGGCAAGATGACATTGACAATATTTGACAGTTTACATCACCAGTGGACTCCGGAGGTGGAACAACTTAGGTATCGACAGACGACCCTACCTATTAGGAGGATAATACCTCGTTTCTTTGAGTACACTGATTACTATGCCCAGTTAGACCATCTTCAATTCAAACTAGCGATGCTTGCTCTCCAGTCTACGCCGACAGACCTATGCTATCGACAGGACGAGCCGACTAGCTGTGGAGTTTACACACTAAAGGCGATTGAGAATTGTCTAAGCTGCATTTTTCCCATGCCCGATATAACGGAGAATATTTTTGAAATGAGGCGAATGGTTGCTTTTTCGTTGTATAGGTTCTCAAAGGATTTTGAGACCGTTGAGCCCGATGATTTGGACCACTGCTTATGTATTGTTCGAAACTTCATATATGAACATGCATATTATAATATTATAATTCAATTTGCGAGTCGTGTGTATATTTATTGGATATGTTAAAGTCTTAAAGCCTTCTGCAAGAACTGAACTCCAACATTAAAAAATTGAGCTGTGTTCAATATGAAACGAATTTGACTTGTATAAACATTAAACAAAAATGAAACCAAAATTAAACGAAAATTGTGTAGTATAAACAATGAGCATTTGCGAACACATTCAATTAAACGAAAATGTGTGTATGTGTGTAATCTGAAACTTAAATCGAAAAATTGGTTAGAAAAACAATGAACATCATGCTTTATATTATAATAATAAACTAAAATGTGTATATTAGGAACCTAGCACTATTAAACGAATTTACTAATTAAACAAAGTCCAAAAAGCCTTAAGCATTAAATGAAAATGTGTTAGAATTCGTTCAATTCAAATAGGATATCTTTCGTTTAATAGTTATTTTTTGACAATTCGTTTAATAGTTATTTGTGCAAAAAGCATACACCAGTGCATTTCATTTAATAGTGTAAAGTTCAAAGTTATAAGATGAATTCGTTTAATATTGTAACATTATTCAGCATTATTACACTATTACACTATTACATCTTCTTCAGAACAGTGGAACATTGAATGTAAATTTCACTTCAATCAATACTATTGCAGTGGTATTGTTGTTTTATTGTAGGATGGGTGGAAGCCTGTAATCCAATTCAGTGATTCAGTGCAACTTTGACACTGTAACATCCTAAGCCCTAAGCCTAAGCCCTAATTTATCATATGTTGCAAAAAAAATGGAAGCCAACACCACCTATTCTTACCCATTTAAAGACACCGTCATTCGGCTTATATATTTACATTCTCATTTCATTTTACATACACTTAAACGAAATACTAAGAAGCAGATTCTGAGAGCTTGAGGATATACGACGGTAATTTTTCAATAATAAGGTATGCATATCATTTTGAAGTGTAACAAACAATGCAATTGTTCTAGAAAATGTGTATACTATATGCTACATGATTCTCTTTTTATGCTAATAGACATTAGCACTTACTGACTTGAGTAATTTAATTCGTTGACGTTTGTTAAATTTGTCCTTATGTTAGTACCTTGATTTCTTGAAATTTTCGTTAAATTCATAAAGGATTAGCATGCAGAATTATATTTGTTTAATAAATTGTTCATGTTAAATGAAAATAAATGTATTATGATGTAAACGAAACTTTATAGGCGATTACAGCATTACTGTATTGTTCACTGTTTTTCACCTTATTAATAGTTATATATTTTAAATTGTTAATATTGTTCGTATTTGTATAAATGTTCATAAATATTATGTTTTTTTTATAGTGAAATGAAAAGATAAGTTTTATATCCGTTGTCGTTTGGTTTGGAGGGTATTGGGAAGGGTTAGAGTACAAAAATGGGTCTCGGGAGCGGATTCACCTTCCCAGAAGCGGATATGTTGATTTACTGACTCAATTCATCACGTTGTACGTGCTGATATGAATGGTTGGGGATATGTGGTCCATGCGTTAATTGAGACCGGTGGCTTTGTGAAAAAGATGAAAATAAAGAGTGATTCTGATTTGGACCTCTTAACGCAAATGGGATGTGAGGACGTCATCGTTTTTGTTTCGCTTAAAAAGATGGATGGTGGAGTCAACTTGTACTCAGATGGAAGACATGCGCCGGATCACATTCCAAATGTTCATACTTCTACTGGTGCTGTAGATACGCTAAATTGGAATGATTATTTTGGGAGGAATTTGGAAAATCCAAGTGTTCCCTATGGACTACAAAACGATGAATCATTTTATGCAAGATTTGGTTTATCGAAGGACGATCATATGGGACAGGTTGGGACATCGTTAGTTGGGCGTGTAGACTACGTGACAGTGACTTCGGGACTTGACATGTTCGACTTGAATAGGTCTCCGACTGCGTCTAGGCAACATGAAGAAATACATCACAATGAATTGCAACTTGGCATTAGTGAAGACGTTGGACTACAACAGCGACATGATGAACGAAATGGTAAAAAATTAATTTTCATTTTTAACCAACCCAATCAATCAAGTTACTTCAGGAAAAAATTTATTTTGTTTAACTCAAGTCTACCTTGTGTATAGATTCGGATAATGACGAAGAAGGATCTGGATCAGCCCGTGTCAATGTAGAAGCTGACCTTGAGTTGGATGAAGAAGATGAGGAGACTTTGGATGTAGACCAACGAATCGCTCTTGAGGAATTTATGACATATATTGATAGACGAAACTGGTTCATTCCGGACATTCCGACCTTCGGGAGCCCCGTATAGCATATGGAGATGATAACGAGTCCTCCACACATGGTCTACACAAAGGAGCCACGTTTTGTAGTAAAACTGCACTGCAGAACGCTGTTGGTTTCTACCATTTGGAGAATCAAGTTGAATACTGTGTTGACCGTTCGGACAGGCACAGGTGGTTCGTGAAATGCAGATTAAGTAACTGCCCATTCATTCTTCACGCTACGGAGAAATTTGATGATTGGAAAATAACCAAAAGTGTATTGCCACATGAATGCTCAACTCACTTGAATCCGGCTGCCCAACGGCGACTTCCATCTACTTTGATAGGTCAATATTATGTTGACAAAGCTCGAAAAGAGAACTCGATGCTCGTTCCCAAGACCATAATTGAGGAAATGAGCCAGCGTCATGGTTTGAAGCTCAGTTATAGGGTTGCATCGAGTGCGAAACGTCATGCGATGCGGGAGGCATACGGAGATCCCAAGCAGTCATTTACAATGCTGCCACTGTATCTGGAAGCATTGAAATGTGCAAATCCCGGTACATACACGAATTTGGAGACACATGCTTCCGATAAATTTAAATATGTGTTTTATGCGTTGGGTGCATCTATTCACGGATTCCAGCGATATTCACGTCCGGTGATAGTCTTAGATGGTTGTCACTTGAAAGGACAATATAAAGGAATCAGATTTGTTGCTGTGACGAAAGACGAAAACGATCAAATCTTCCCTTTAGCAATTGGGATAGGTGATGTGGAAAATGATGAATCGTGGACTTGGTTTTTGAATCAAGTTCGTGAAGCATTCGGATGCCCCGATGATCTGTTTTTCGTGTCTGATCAACACACCAACATCGGTAATGCTATCAAAACAGTGTACCTAGAAGCCACTCATGGTCTGTGTTGTTTTCATTTGCAACAAAATTTGGCTAAATATGGGTCACGTTTCGTTGGATTATTCCACAAAGCAACCTATTCTTATCAACTCCGTGAATTCGATAGGTAATTTTACCTTTCATTAGGTTATATGCCGTCAAAACATTTGAGTGGAGCATATTTGGTTGTATGAAAATTTCACAACATTTAACTTTAATTTTGATAGGTACGCCTCCGTCATCGAGCAGTCGAACATAGAAGGTGCACTTGATACCTTACGAAAAGCAGGTACAAGTAGGTGGTCCCGTGTAAAATGTCTCGTGCAACGATTCAATTTCATGACGTCCAATGCTGTTGAGACATGGAATGCTCGCCTTCTTTGGGCGAGAAAGCTACCAGTTTGTTCATTTCTAGAATGTTCTCGACGGATTATAAAAATGTGGTTTTTCGAGAGGAGGACGGCTGCAATCGAAAGACAAAACGTATTGACAAAGTCCGTCCATGAGATATTGTTAGAATACTCAAAGCTTGGACGGCGTTTGCAAGTAGAACCACTCTCACGATTCACGTACAAAGTCATTGATGGTAGTAAGATCTTTCTCGTTGATCTCTCCCGATACGACTGCTCTTGCGGTATTTATTAGGCTGTGTTGATACCGTGTTCACATACATGTGCAGCAATAAGGTAATATATATATGCAAGATCAACCATTACAAGTTTCAGAATATGCAACTGTAATATGCCGAACTAACATTTTATTTCCATCTCCTACTGGGTACAGTTTTGCGAATGAAACAATCACTTCTTACGTCGCTGCCTATTACACAACAGAATGGTTGAGAGGGATGTGGTCCGCTGAGGTTAATCCCATGCCTGACCCGCAAGAGTGGGATGTGGCGGGCAATGTGACGAACACGATGTATTCCTCCAGACAAACCAAAACAAGCAGGTCGTCCGAGATCGTCACGTATTCCCTCGACCGGTGAGCATGCCGGACCTACACGTAAACCCACTGCATGTAGTCGTTGTGGGAAACCGGGTCATAATAAGTCGAGATGTACTGAACTCCTGCCTTTGGAATATCAAGTACTCGATGAGGAGCTCGATGATGAAAATGCTATCCAGCATGAGGGTCAAGCTAGACGAAGGAAGAAGAAACATTGCTCCATTTGTGGGTCGATAGAGCATACGAAATGAAAATGTCCAATTTATTTGGCATCTCATGTACGAAACATATAATTATCCTATTTGGCATCGAATGTCGAAACTTGGCAGATTTTTTAGTTGAAAACCACGAACACACGAAAATGTGCCAAAATAAGGTATTAGTTCGTTTAATAGTGTTATCCAAAAATAATCATGTCAGTGCTAGTTCTAATATTAAACTAAAACATGAAATACACTATTTGCAAGTGCACTAGTTTTCGAAAAATCAAAGTTCGATTCGTTTAAACATGTAAGACACTATTTTTGTTGGTATAGTAATAAAATCATTACAAATGGAGGTTTAATTTGTGTTTTTCGTGAAAAAAAAAATCGTCCAAAATAGGCATTACAAATTTGTAGTCCTCATTAAGTTCAAGTTTAATAGATGGTGCTCGAAATTTTCGTTTAATAGATGGTGCTCGAAATTTTCGTTTCATAGTTGAATTACACAATTTTCGTTTAATGTTTGAAGTACAAAATTTTCGTTTAATAGGTGTCAGACAAATTTTTAGTTTAATAGGTATTTATTTCAAAATTCGTTTAATAGCTATCATTTCACAACAATTCGTTGGCATGCTTTCATACACAATTTTCGTTTAATAGCTTTCATCACTGTTTTCGTTTAATAGCTTTCCTCTACCAATTTTTCGTTTAAACGAAAATGCATCTAATAGCTTTCCTCTACCATTAAACGAAAATGCATATAATTATAAGCATTAATAGTGGACCTATTGGAATAGTTGCAAATTTCGTTGATGAATTTGTTATTTCATAAAAAAATTCATTTAATATTTTATACTATTAAATGTGTTGATGCAAAAAATTCGTTTAATATTTATAGCATCAAGAATTTGCAACTATTAAATAGGTCCACTATTAAACGCATTTCATAAAAAATTCGTTGATGCTATAAATATTAAACGATTTTTTTGTGAAATGCATTTAGGCGTCAGACCTATTTAATAGTTGCAAATTCTTGAATAAATGCATATACTAATCTTTCCAACAGGTTAAACAAATTTTCGTTTAATGCATATGTTAAATTTAAAACTTGTTTTATTACATTTGTTTAACATAATTCGCCAAATGAATTGTTAAACGATTTTTTGTTTTTTCATTTAACAATTCATTTCGTTTAATTCTTGCCAATCTCAATTTTCGTTTAATAGTTGCTTTCCTCTAATTCGTTTAATAGTTCTTGCCACCTTCAATTTTCGTTTGATATTTGAATACAAATTTTCGTTTAATAGTTGTTTTCCAATAATTCGTTTAATAGTTCTTATACTCTCAAATTTCCTTTAATATTAGCCAACCAAATTTTCATTTAATGGTGGCAATGTTAGAATTCGTTTAATAGTTGCTCCATCACTTCAATTTGTCTGAATTAAAGCTCATTTTTTGTCTTCATTTCGTTTAAACCTAGCCCATGATTTTTGTCTTCATTCGTTTAATGTCAAGCTCTTATTTTGTCTGAATTTCGTTTAATTGTGGAAAATGAATTGGTTTAATTTTCACATGAACTATTAAACGAAAATTTGGAAAATTTAACACTATTAAAATGGATGCCCATATTAAACGAAAATATACAAATTTTAACACTATTAAACGAAAATTTATGGAATTTGAAACATTAATTCGTTTAATTTTCACATGAACTATTAAACGAAAATTATAAATTTTAACAATATTAAACGAAAATTACAAATTTAAACACAATTAAACGAAAATTACCAGAATTCGTGTAATTAATTCATTTAATAGTGGATAATTTTCACATGAATTCGTTTAATATTGATCTATTTTCGTTTTATATACTATTAAACGAAACTTGAATCATTTTCGTTTAATGCATATAATTATATGAATTTTTCATTTAATGGTATGCTGCTTCACCAAACTTTTCGTTTAATGGTTGATGGCATTTCCATGTGTATTTCTTTTAATCTTATTTAATTCTAATGATTTGATTGTTAGTTACACAAACATTGTTTCAATCCCATCAACTCAAAAGTTGACCACATTTGTGGTATTTTTGTAAGTTTTATCCTTGAGGTGGTATTTTTGTTATTGACTATATTATTTTGGGTACAGAGGCCTATTTCCCCTTTATGTTTTTCTTCTTTTCCTTCACATTTAAATTTTCGTGTGAATTCTATGTGAATAAATATAAATAAAAAAAAATTAGGTAAGTTTAAAATTAAAAAATCTTTAATTTGAAATAAGAGCATCCACGACAATTCATTTTAGGGTGGGATTAAAGACACCACACACATTTTTTAGGACACCACACTCTATTAATATATTGATGTGGGGCCCACACACTAATAGAGTGTGGTGCCCTTAGAGCATCTCCAGTGGTTTACACCACACTACAGCAAAATTCACACTACACTACAGCAAAATTCACACTACATTAAATTCATCTCCAATCGTCAACGCTACATTCTGCACTACATTTACTATTCTTATTTTTTATTGATTTAAAATTTATACAAATTTAAACTTAATAATTGCATAATATTTTTATGATTGTTTTATATTGATTATTGAATATAATTATTTTTATTAGTTATTTTTTTAAAAATGTGAATATAAAAAAGCAAAAATTATAGAACACATTAAATTAAATTTCGTGATACAATGCTACAATCATATATATTAAAAAAACATAAAATTAACACAAGAAAAAACAACAAACACAATACAAGAAATTTCAATAAAACAATAACGATAATGTAGATCTCAGAATTGGAATGCTCCTCCCACATATGATCAGTCAATGCAATAAATTCTCGTATCGTACTTTTTTTAGCCTAATCGTTCTTTAAATGTTTTATGTTTATTTTAATTTATGCATTTTAGCCTAATTGCTTTGATGTATTTTGTGATTTATGTATTTTAATTTAATGTACTTTGTGATTTAATGTATTATGTTTACTTTATTTAGTCTAAATAAATACTTTTATATTATACACATATAGTAAATAATATTTTTTTCATAAACAATAATATTACTTCATGAAATAATGAAATGCAAATTCTATTAAAAATAAATTGTGAAATTAAAATTGTACTAAATAAATTAAAAAATAAAAATAAAAATGTAGTGTGGTGCAATAGTACCCACTACATGTAGTGGTGCACTATTCAAATTTGTAATGTAGGGGAGAAATATAGTGTACTGTTGGAGCACCATTTCACACTACATGTAGAGGTAGTGTGAAATGTGGTGCTCCATTGGAGATGCTCTTAGAAATGTGTGTGGTGTCTTTAGCACACCCCTTCATTTTAAAGTGTTGTTTAACTAATGTAACAGTGTGTGTAATTTGTGTATAATACTGTGTTATGGATGGGGGATAACGACGTCGTTATCCCCATCTTGTCTTCTCTCATTTAACACAAAAACTCATGTGAGACGGTTTCAATGCTAGTTTTTGTGAAATGAAGTTTTATCACTTACAAATAATATGTGAATGATAGAGTTTGGGTTGTGGGTTGACCGTCTCACGTAAGATAATAAAAAAATCTGTGAAACAGTCTTACAAGAGACTTACTCCTCATTTAAAATCTCATCTTATCTTTTGACTTTTCCTTTTTTTTTTCTTTCTATTTTTCTATTTATTCTATTTCTCATTTCCACATTATGTACTGTATATAGTGAATATGACCTTACTTGGTGATTTTTTAATTTGATACTTACTAAATTTATTTAATTGTTTTTTCAATTTCAATTATGATGTTATTTTTACATTAAATTTTTATTTATAATATATGAATTGTTAAATTTATTTTGGTCATTTTATTAGAAAATTTTAACAAGTTAATTTTATATTGATTGTATGTGAAATATATTATAATGTCAATTGTTATTTTTCATTAATTGATAGTTAATCTAAATTCAAATCTAAATTATAGCTAATTTAAATTCAATTTACAATTATTCACTAATAACAAAATCAAATAAAATAATAGATTTTAATTGATATAAATAATAGAAAAAAAAGTTAGTGGATAATGGGACTTACATGTAATGTTGTGTAATGATTGTAATAATGTTAAATTGAAGTGGGTGTGTATTTTTAGAAAGTGTGTGTTTTTAATTTGGTGTGGTGGAACATAAGGCCACAATAATGGATATTATTAATGTCCATTGTTGTGGATGCTCTAAAGCAACAAAATAGTAAAAATGATGTTTAATTTGAAGCAACATTTTTTCCAAATAATAAGAGTAGTATTCCTGTGAACCAGGTGCACGTAGTGACGGACCCAGGATTTCGATTTAGGGGCCCAAGTTAATTAATAAAAATATACAATAATATTAAAGAAAGAACACACACACACACACACACATATATATATATATATATATATATATATATATATATATATATTGTTGGTCCCAAGTGGTCAGAGGTTCAGAAAGGGTGAATGAATCTCTATCAAATTTTTACTTTTTAAACTTTCTGTAAAGAAGTTATTGAATTCTAGACAGAATACAATAACTCGGCCAAATCAATAAGCTGGCAGAATGTTGTTTCAGCTTACTGTTTTAGAGATTACAGTATGCAGCGGAAATATTTAGATATAGTTTCTTTTGTAAAAAATGTTTTCTTTTCAAATGATGTTTTTCTCAAAGTTGTTTTTCAGAATGAGCAAGATATATATGTAAGATGCGGCAAGTAAATATAAAGTAATAAACACACAAAAGTTTATAGAGGTTTGAAGGTGGTGTAATCCTTCTACGTCATCTCTTCTCATTCACTAAGGTGGAACTTCAACCAGGAAAGGTTCGCTTTACAAGTCTCAATTTTACAAACTAACTCCTAACAAGTTTACACCTACTGGAATCAATAAGATTCCTGGGCTAATCCCACACAGGGTCAACAAACTCACACAGAGCTCATTCTTTTTCCGTCGTGACCCAAATTCAATCCTCTACCATCTCAGCCTTTGAAACTGACCTGTCCCTCTCGTTTATTAGACCCCAATCTTTAGATCTCTCGATCCGTCTCGTCTCAACGATCGTTCTTTCTCCGGATTCTTTACAGCTTTAATTATGAATTATTAAGGATCTAAGAACACCGTAACTCATGTAGGCTATCAGTTGGAAGGAGCTTGCGATACTTGACCTTTGGTACTCGCTACTCACGTGGTAACCACCGAACAAGGTGGGGGTAAACTCTAAACCCTAATAACTCTATGAAATGTGAACTCATATGTTTTGAGATAAATGTGGAAATTATATGATGTGTGTGGGGGTAAACTCTAAACCCTAATCTTCGTATTTCCATTAACGAATGCATGAATGACGATATATGAACGATATGAATTGTGAACTTAAGTGTGTTGAGATAAATGTTGTGATTATATGTTGTGTTCGGTGGGGTAATTTCTAACTCTGTATCTGATTACAGTTTTCCCTATCTGATACATGTTTTGTGGAATACTAAATGACGTGTCATATTATAAACTGTCTTTTACCTTATTTCTATAAACTGTCTCTTACCTCATATCTTCTATAAACTGTCTCTTACCTCATATCTTCTATAAACTGTCTCTTACCTCAATTCTTCTATAAACTGTCTCTTACCTCCTTTCTTCTATAATAATTGTCTCTTACCTCCTTTATTCTATAATAACTGTCTCTTACCACCTTTCTTCATGCATATAGGGTAAGACGGATTACACCCGCACCTATTGGTAATTAAGTGTTGGGTTTAATTGCTGAACTTGTATATGTGTTGTTTATTTAAACTGCTTAACATGTGATAAGACTTGGATTTTATTTCCACGAGTGTATTCAACGCACTCACCCCCCACCTGTACTCACACTACAGGAGATGAAGAGAATCATGCTGCGTAGAGAGAGGGGTGCCTTATCAGCTGTGTTTATCTTCCGGTTTTATATTTAAAAGTTGTTGCTCGTTTATAAAAGAAAATTGTATTTCTCCTTCTTTGTAAAAGATCCTGATGTTTTTCCGCTGCGTATGGTTTCAAACATTCTTTTATCGGTTGTATCCGATGTTTTAATTATACCGCTTCTTATCCCCTCCAGTTTCTTTCTATTTTATATCATGTACGCCTCTTTCCCCTTTCTCTCTTAATGCCCAAAGAAGAAAAACTCTGATATTTTGACCAAAAGATTTTGGGGCGTTACACTAACCCTAATTCTATAGGAATTCGGGTTAAACGGTCCACTATCGGGTTATAAGTCAAAAAAATACAAAATTATATCTTTAAATCTAATGTTTTAATCAAAATACACAATATTAAAACTAGACACCAAATTACATAAAATTAAATGATTCATCATCATAAAAATCATATGTAATTTTAATAAAAAGTAAAATATACTCCAAAAATTGTAATTTATACTACTACACAACTATTATTTTATAAGCATCAAAATATTACCTCGAAATTTTATCTGATATGCAGATCATATATAATTTTAATAAAAAGTAAAATATACTCCAAAAATTGTAATTTATACTACTACACAACTATTATTTTATAAGCATCAAAATATTGCCTCAAAATTTTATCTGATATGGAATGTGCAGTAAAAACAAATCAATTTTCATAACCTAATTCCAAATCCTATCATACATAAATAAAGGAGAAAAGAAAAGGAGTGCTTATGAAAAAAAAAAAAAAAAAAACCTCTATAAATTTACTAAATATATATTTTTAATGTGAGTCATGATAAGGAGGATGAAGTCGGAACACCTTGTTGAGAGATATGAAGATACAGGTCGCAATTCACAGGTGGTGGTAGATGGTAGTGTTGTTTGAATTTGAGATTTCTCTTAATATGTCTTGTTGTATTCTCAATATGTAACCCTAAATTTGAATTTTTTTTAAATAAAATACACATAGCCCTCAGGCTAGCCCAGTTTAACCGCGGGCTAGGCCTATTTACCAACGGGCTTAATAGTCCGGGCCAAAAAAGGCTTGATTTTAAACGGGCTCTTAATATTTAAACTTTCCTCTTTTTTTCGGTTTAAATGGGTTGGCCTGTCGGGAAATGACCCTTTTAACATCCCTAAATAGAACGATCCAGGTCCCAACATTTTCTAAACCTACCCCAATTTTTAATATATTTTTATAAAAAAAAACATAAATCTCAATTATACTTTTTATGAATATAAATGAAGGTGAAACTATTCACACCATATCATTTTCTAAACACACCTCATTTTTAATATATTTAAATTAAAAAAATACAAAAATACGAAAATCTCAATTATACCCTTCATGAATTTAAAAAATAAAATTTAAACCCTTCCCCCTCCCTTCCTCCAGCCTCTCTCTCTCCCCCCCTCTATCTCTTTCATCTCTCTTGTTCTTCTTCATGTTTTCTTCATCCTCACTAAACCCTAAAATATATCAACATTTTTCATTATTCTAAAAAGTAAATTACAATTTTGATACTCAAACTATACTCCTATTTCAATTTTGATACCCATGTTTCTACAACTTACAAGAATGATACCTAATGTTTAAAAAATTAACGTATTTGGTACATTTTTGTTAAGTTTCCGTCCATATTAAACAAAAATTACCTAACCCTAATATTTTTTTGAGGAAAATTGACATTTTCCCCCAAACAAATCCCTAAATTCTTTCCCCTTTTAAAAGTGAGCCCTAATTTCACTCTCATTCTTTTTAGAATTCATAATATTCTCCAAATTATTTCATTTTCTCTGTAAATTACAGCTTGACCTCTTCAATACCACAATCATGAGTTTCACTCTCTTCAATTCGACCCAATTGTGTCTAACCTTTTTGTCTTAATTGGTTGCTTCAATTGTGAATTTAATCTTCAAATTAGAGTTTTTGTGGTATTGAAGAGAGTACATTATTAGATTTCAAATAACGAATGATAATTCTTGCTCCATGACTAGGGGTGGAAATCGGACGGATCGAATCGGAAATAGGGTGTTTCGGAAAAATTCCAAAAAATTTCGGAAATGAAAAACCAATTCCAATTTCCATCCAAAAATTTTCGGAAATGTGAAATCCCATCCGGTTTCGGAATTTTCGGAATTTTCAGAATTTTCGGAAATTTCGGAATTCCGAAATTTCGGAATTTTCGGAAATTTTTCGGAAATTTTCGGAATTTTTCCGGAAATTTTCGGAAATTTTTCGGAAATTTTCGGAATTTTTCGGAATTTTTTTCGGAAATTTTCGGAAATTAAAAAATTCAGAAATTTTCAGAATTAATTAGTTGGTCTTTTAGCTATATATAGCCTTTTCTAATATCCTAAGAAATAATACGACCTCAAATCTGATATTCCAAGCATTTAACATCAATATAATATCTACCAAAGACATGGGAGATTAATTATTCTGCTGATGTGCTATATAAATAGTTATAAAATAAAATTATAAAATAAATAGTTATAAAATAAAATTATAGTTATAGTTATAAAATAAAATTATAGTTATAGTTATAAAATAAAATTATAAATAGTATATAAATACTATATTAAATTTTTTTACTTTTTTCACTTTTAGTTTTTGAGTCATATTTTATATTTAATATATACTATAGTATAAAATAAAACTATAAAATTTATATGAATAGTATATAGTATATAGTATAAAATAAAATTATAAAATTTATATGAATAGTATATAATATATAATATAAAATAAAACTATAAAACTATATTATAAACTATTATCATTTTGTAAGTAATTATACTTATTAATTCATATTTATTAAGTTATTTTTCTTTTAGGAAGCTCAAATCAAATGAATATTTGAATCTATATTATGATTTATGATAATGCTTTGTTCGAAATCCTTCGATATTTAAAATACTTGTTTTATAATTTGTATAATTTTCTTTGTCATTATTCCTATTATATAAAATGTTATCATTTTTAATGAAATTTATGATATATTTACCTTTGAAATTAGATATTCACTTTATTTTATATAATATATAGTATATAGTGTTCTTATATAGCATATAATATATAGTATATAATATATAGTATATAGTATATAATATATGGTATATAGTATATAATATATGGTATATAGTATAAAGTATTCTATTATAGCATATAGTATATAGTATGTAGTATATAGTATGCAGTATATAATATAGTATAATTCTAAAACTACAGTATAAACTACAGTATATAGTATAAAATAAAACTATAGTATAAAATGTACTATATACATATAGTATATAGTATATATAGCATAAAGTATATAATATATAGTATATAGTATTCTTCTATAGCATATAGTATATAGTATGTAGTATATAATATAATATAATTAAAAAACTAAAGTATAAACTATAATATATAGTATATATTATAAAATAATATTAAACAACTACAGATACTACAATATAAACTATAGTATATAATATATATTATAAAATAAAACTATAGTATAAACTATACTATATACATATAGTATATAATATATTTATATACTATCATATAGTATAAAGTATATAAAATATATTATATAGTATATAGTATTATAAAGTATATTATAATATGTATGTTTATATTTACACACAGTATAAAGTATATAAAATATATTATATAGTATATAGTATTATAGTATTCGATTCTCAAATGCCTCTACTAACTCTACATTTTATCATTTTGTAAGTAATTATACTTATTAATTCATATTTATTAAGTTATTTTTCTTTTAGGAAGCTCAAAACAAATGAATATTTAAATCTATATTATTATTTATGATAATGCTTTGTTTGAAATCCTTCAATATTTAAAATACTTGTTTTATAATTTGTATAATTTTCTTTGTCATTATTCCTATTATATATAATGTTATCATTTTTAATGAAATTTATGATATATTTACCTTTAAAATTAGATATTCACTTTTTATTTTATATAATATATTGTATTCTTATATAGCATATAATATATAGTATATAGTATATAATATATGGTATATAGTATATAGTATTCTTCTATAGCATATAGTATAAAGTATATAGTATATAGTATGTAGTATATAGTATGTAGTATGTAGTATATATTATGCAGTATATAATATAGTATAATTAAAAAACTACAGTATAAACTATAGTATATAGTATAAAATAAAACTATAGTATAAACTGTACTATATACATATAGTATATAGTATATAGCATAAAGTATATAATATTATTCTATAGCATATAGTATATAGTATAATTAAAAAACTATACTATAAACTATAATATATAGTATATATTATAAAATAATACTAAAAACTACAGTATAAACTATAGTATATAGTATATATTATAAAATAATACTAAAAAATTACAGTATAAACTATAGTATATAGTATATATTATAAAATAATACAAAAAAAACTACAATATAACTATAGTATATAGTATAAAATAAAACTATAGTATAAACTATACAATATACATATAGTATAAAGTATATAAAATATATTATATAGTATATAGTATTATAAAGTATACTATACTATGTATATTTATATTTACATATAGTAAATGTATATAAAATATATTATATAGTATATAGTATTATAAAGTATACTATAATATGTATATTAATATTTACATATAGTAAATGTATATAAAATATATTATATAGTATAACATGTTTGAATTATTTACAACAATTACTATTGGTTTGATGGTAAGTTTCGTGCTTTGAGTGTGAGAGGTCTCGTGTTCGATTCTCAAATGTCTCTACTCACTCTACATTTTATAATTTCGGAAATCGGAAATCGGAAATTTGGATCGGAAATCGGATCGGAATTTCGGATCGGATCGGAAATCGGAATTTCCGAAAATTGCATTTCGGAAATATTTCGGATCGGATTTCGGAATTTCCAAAACTTTTAAAACTATTTCCGATTTCCATCCGAAAATTTTCGGAAAAATCGGATGTCGGAATTTCGGATTTCGGATTAAAAAAATTCGTTCCAAAATCGGAAAATTTCGGATCGGATTCGGCGGATATCGGATATTCCGTTCCAATTTCCACCCCTATCCATGACAATTGCTTGAAACCTCAAGCTGATAGAGCCTAGATTGATTGTGTTTGAGTTATTTATAATACCAAGACACAAAGTGCAACATCCGGAATTAAAATCTAACTAGTTAATATATATCAAGGATTTTTAATGATTAATGCAAGCCCAAATCATAGTGTAACATTAAATCTTTTAATTACGGGCCCAACTCTTTTGTGGGTGCTCCATTTTGAGACTCATTTGTCTTTACTCATGGGCTAGGACACAAGTGTGGGGGAACCCTTGTTTTTTGAAGGCATTTTGAACCACTTTTGGATCTAATCTCTCCTATTCCTTCTCTTTCTCTCTCTATCGATGCTCTCTCTCTAACCCTCTCTCACGACTCCATCTCTCTCTCCTTTAAACTCTCTCTCTAACCCCCTCTTCCTCTAACTTTCTCTCTGTAGCTCCCTCTCTTCCTTTCTGGCACCATTGTCAGTGCCAGCCGCCGTTGTTGTACCATCGTCATCCGTCGACGGCCGTCCCCATTCTAGATCCAAAGCTCACTCGAAGAGAAGAGAAGAGAAGACATTTTTGATACTTTGGAACTTGGCAAAAAGAATAGATACTACAAGAAATTTGGGCTACGACAACCCCTAAAAGACAATCTTTTTTATGAATTTGTGTTGTTTTTTTGAATTAACAACCCTTTTTTTCGAAAAGCGTTGTCTTTGTTCAAAAAATTCGACCAAAGACAACGCTTTTTTTGGAAAAGACAACGCTTTTTCATAGGTTGTTAAATGGCATTTTTTTTTTAAAAAAGACAACGCAAATAATGGAAAAGACAACGCTTTTTCATAGGGTTGTTAAATGACGTTTTTTTTAAAAAGACAACACTTTTGTGCAACGCTTTTTTCAAAGGGTTGTTAAATGGTGTTTTTTTTAAAAAGACAACACTTTTATGCAACACTTTTTTTATGTGTTGTGTTAATTATAAATTAATTGGTTTTTAATTAAATTAAATTTAAAAAATTTAATTAATTTATAATGTTATCTTATATTATTTGCATTAATATTATCTTATATGAACAAACTCATAATTAAAAAAATAGTATTTTTATAAAATAGTATTTTGAATTAATTAAGAAACTACAACTAAAATATTACTCTCACCCTTTTATATAATAATACAAAATTTATATATTATTTTTAAACATAATTCGAAAATTATGTTTTATAATTCATATGTAATAATATTAATTGTTTTTTAATTAAATTAAATTTGAAAAGTTTAATTATTTTATGATGTTATATATCTTATATTATCTTATGTTAATTAGTCATTAATCTTCCAATTATATATATATATATATATATATATTGTTAACCTTTTAAAATATATTAAAAATACAAATAATAAAAATTAACAAAAAATATGTAATAATATTAATTGTTTTTAATTAAATTAAATTTGAAAAGTTTAATTATTAATTTTATGATTTTATCTTATATTATTTGCATTAATATTATTTATATGAACAAACTCATAATTTAAAAAAAATAGTATTTTCATAAAATATATTAAAAATATGCACTAGTATATTTTATAATTGTCTTAAAATGAAATTAGATTAAACATTACTAAACATATTAATTAGTCATTAAGCTTCCAATTATATATATATATATATATATTTAACCTTTTAAAATATATTAAAAATACAAATAATAAAAATTAACAAAAAATATGTGATAATAAAAAATTGAAATAAAAGAAATGTATGTAGAATATTATAACATAAAGCACTGGTGGTCTAGTGGTTGGAGTAGGACCATAACTCTTGAGTTCGAATCCCAGACAACGCACATTATTTGTCGTGATTCGTTGTCATCATGTGTCATCACGTCATGATGACGAATCTCTGACAACGCACATTATTGTCATCACGTCATGATGACATGATGACGTGTCAGCATTATGATGTTGTCAGCGTTTTATTTAATATTTAAACACGTCATCATGTGTCATCACGTCATGATGACGAATCTCAGACAACGCACATTATTGTCATCACGTCATGATGACATGATGACGTGTCAGCATTATGATGTTGTCAGCGTTTTATTTAATATTTAATTAAAAAATATCATTATTGTCATCACGTCATGATGACGTGTCAGCATTATGATGTTGTCAGCGTTTTATTTAATATTTAATTAAAAAATATCATTATTGTCATCACGTCTGTGTCAGCATTATGATTATGATGTTGTCAGCGTTTTATTTAATATTTAATTAAAAAATATCATTATTGTCATCACGTCTGTGTCAGCATTATGATGTTGTCAGCGTTTTATTTAATATTTAATTAAAAATATCATTATTGTCATCACGTCATGATGACGTGTCAGCATTATGATGTTGTCAGCGTTTTATTTAATATTTAATTAAAAAATATCATTATTGTCATCACGTCATGATGACGTGTCAGCATTATGATGTTGTCAGCGTTTTATTTAATATTTAATTAAAAAATATTTAAAAAAGACAAGTCATCTGACTCATCACGTCATGATGACGTGTCAGCATTATGATGTTGTCAGCGTTTTATTTAATATTTAATTAAAAAATATCATTATTGTCATCACGTCATGATGACGTGTTAGCATTATGATGTTGTCAGCGTTTTATTTAATATTTAATTAAAAAATATTTAAAAAAGACAACCCTGTCAGCATTATGATGTTGTCAGCGTTTTATTTAATATTTAATTAAAAAATATTTAAAAAAGACAACCCTCAGACAACGCACATTATTGTTATCTGACTCATCACGTCATGATGACGTGTCAGCATTATGATGTTGTCAGCGTTTTATTTAATATTTAATTAAAAAATATCATTATTGTCATCACGTCATGATGACGTGTCAGCATTATGATGTTGTCAGCGTTTTATTTAATATTTAATTAAAAAATATTTAACTCATCACGTCATGATGACGTGTCAGCATTATGATGTTGTCAGCGTTTTATTTAATATTTAATTAAAAAATATCATTATTGTCATCACGTCATGATGACGTGTCAGCATTATGATGTTGTCAGCGTTTTATTTAATATTTAATTAAAAAATATTTAAAAAAGACAACCCTCAGACAACGCACATTATTGTCATCTGACTCATCACATCATGATGACGTGTCAGCATTATGATGTTGTCAGCGTTTTATTTAATATTTAATTAAAAAATATTTAAAAAAGACAACCCTCAGACAACGCACATTATTGTCATCCGTCAGACAACGCACATTATTGTCATCACGTCATGATGACGTGTCAGCATTATGATGTTGTCAGCGTTTTATTTAATATTTAATTAAAAAATATTTAAAAAAGACAACCCTCAGACAACGCACATTATTGTCATCACTGATGACAACGCACATTATTGTCATCACGTCATGATGACGTGTCAGCATTATGATGTTGTCAGCGTTTTATTTAATATTTAATTAAAAAATATTTAAAAAAGACAACCCGTCAGCATTATGATGTTGTCAGCGTTTTATTTAATATTTAATTAAAAAATATTTAAAAAAGACAACCCTTTCGTACAACGGCACGTCATCATTATGATGTTGTCAGCGTTTTATTTAATATTTAATTAAAAAATATTTAAAAAAGACAACCCTTTCGTACAACGGCACGTCATCATTATAATGTTGTCAGCGTTTTATTTAATATTTAATTAAAAAATATTTAAAAAAGACAACACTTTCGTACAACGGTTAAAAAGCGTTGTCGTTGTCGTATCTAAATAAGACAACGCTTTTAGTGCGTTGTAAAAAAAATGCTGATGTCAGCGTTTTATTTAATATTTAATTAAAAAATATTTAAAAAAGACAACCCTTTCGTAAAATGCTGATGTCAGCGTTTTATTTAATATTTAATTAAAAAATATTTAAAAAAGACAACCCTTTCGTACAACGATTAAAAAGCGTTGTCGTATCTAAATAAGACAACGCTTTTAGTGCGTTGTTAAAAAAACGTTGTTGTATCTAACATAAGACAACGCTTTTAGTGTGTTGTAAAATGGCGAAATTTTTTTGCAACCCTAGCTACGACAACGCTAAAAAATTAGCTACGACAACGGGTAAAAACCCGTTGTCGTAGCCCAAATTTCTTGTAGTGAGATGAAAGGTAGAGTCTGTCCCGCATGTCAAAAATTTGTAGCAATAAATTTTGTGTTTGCAATGTATAAACACAAAAAGTGATACAAATTAAATATATACTTTTGAATTAAAATAAAGTGGATACAAATCTCAATGAATTCCTCTGATTTTTCTCTTCGAATGAATATGAATCTTGAAGTTGAACATTTGATTAGATCTTCAACATAGTTTTGGAAACCTCCATGAAGAACACCTTGAACTTTAACTTGAAAAACACCGGCAAGAGGGGTTTAGCCGATCTTTGATCGAATGTCGTTTGTGGTGAAGAAAGTCTTGAATCTTGGAGAGAGAAATTCTTGACTGAAATCTTGAATTGTCTTCCTTGTGTCTTGAATTCTTGACTTGTCTCGTGTCTTGAATTATGAAAAGATACCCCTATTTATAGGTTTAGGATTTGAACTCTTTCCATATATATTTGATGGACGCAATTTGATTGGTCATCCATGATTTTGAAATATATTTTTCCTTAATCAAAAGATGTTATTTTATTACAAAATTTATTGGTATATCACTTTCATATTTGCAAGATTTAATCTTGATTGTTAAGCAACATGATTTGGACACTTGGCAACATTTGATTGGTCAAGAGTATATATTAAAATATCAATTATTTATCTATTTACTTTAGAAATTAATTTAATTTAAATTCCTAAAATATAAATAAAAAATATAAAATTGATTTAGTTAATATATCATCTTAAACATGACATCTTTTAATTGACTAGTAAAATTTGACTATCTACAATGTCCTCATCTAGATGTCTCAATATCTACAATGTGGAATATGAGAGAATCACACTCAAAATGTTTTGGACATTTGTTTTCTATTAAGATCGATCACATTCTTTAATTAATTTCATCACGAACTAAATAATTCAAGTTTATTATTCTTAATTGTTTTTTAACTAAAGATGATCAACGTATTACACTCCCACAGACTTGAAGTTTATTATTCTTAAACTATTCATGCATCTTGTATATAATATTTATATACTTAAACTATGATTGTATCAAATAAACTAGAGTTCCTAAAATACATACATTAAACACAAGTGTTCAGAATAAATGTCGTTTTTATTAATAATAATCAAAACAATTCAGAATTGTTTTAATTAAAAGCAATTTCCCTGACAATTGACACAATATCGGTCATATATATTTAATGATCAAACTTGGATTTCATTGATACTCATGTTGTCATAGATGAGATATCTAGCAACAACTCATTGAACAAAGCAGCAAAAACCTCAGCTTCCAATTCTAAAGCCACCTCCTCAATTTCTTCATCAAACGATCTCCATTTAATTTCCATGTCTTTTATGAATGCTTGCCTGTTTCTTGCAACCTCCCATCCAAGAAACATTTCGCGGGCTTTTCCCCCGTTTATCCAATTTTCTGCATCCTCTAACAACTCTTCCTCGAATGAGCATCGACCCCATTGCCTTCGAGTACACAAGTCTTGTTCCTTGTTTTTCTCTCTGAAGAAGTCCAATAGTAACTTATGATCAACCTTTATGTTGAGCCCATATGATGGCAAAGTGTATAGTAAACCCAATGCCTTTTGTTCTGCTTGCTTTTCATCTTCGTCGTCGTCTTCTTTGATTTTGGATATGGCAGTAGAAGCTAATGCAAATCGCGTAGCTAGGTTCATTGGCTCGAGTTGAGAAATGCACCTGAACTTGTGAATCTTTCCCATGATCTTCTTAGTACCTGTGCATAAAATTGCATATGTATGTTATGTATTGCAAATCTATACATTTAACAAAAGGAAACTATAACATTCAAATTAAATTGTATTCCTTCATGAGTTTCAAGTGAATTCATAGTTCTTAGAAATATGAAAAATGGAATAGTAGATTAATTTTCCCTATAATAGCACAACAATTTTACGACTGATTGTTCAACAAGCTGTGAAGTCAGTGCAAAATTAATTAACTTATGCCACATGGAGAATACATAAATCGGGATTTATACTATTTCTTTTTCTATTTTCTTTCTATTTGTCTTCGAACTTTATCCTTTATTCGAAATTGTGCTCGTTTCATAAATTGGCCGTCAAAATCATTTAATCGACAGAATCATAGCTACATTGGCAAATCTAAAAGAATATTCACTTAAATAGCAAATGATATAAGTTTGTTTTTTTCGGTGAACAAATCTTGTAAATTAATGTAAAATATTGAAATGTAATTCAAACCCATCTTATTAATTAAATGTCATTTAAAATCCATGCATCCAAATTGCTCAAAATTAAGTCCAAACTAAAAGTAAAAGATATATTAATTAAATACATATAAATCAATAGATCAATATCAATGAATTTCGAGTTTGTTTCTAAATCCTTCATGAATCCAAACACAACCTAGTTTTTCTTTTCAATTATACATGATAGTTTATCAGCTTATTGGAAAAATAAATAAAATCTGAAAAATAATAATTGAAAAAGGGAATTAAAGAAGAATGAGATGTCACCTTCCATATGTTGGAAAATAGGAGAGGAAATGTCATAATCATCATCAAACGGACAATCCAACACCGACACTGGACTAAACTGTTCTTTTTCTTCATTAACTGGCCATTGCTTCTGCTAATATCACCAGACAATTATTATTATTAATTAACAAAATTATTATTATTTAACATAACATGCATGTGTTTCCATGGAATACAATGATTAAAATATGGTGATCCATATCCTCTATTCAACCAACATCATATTTACATTATTAAAAAAAAAAAAAACAAACATTGATTTAATTTGTTGAGTAGACATTGATTAATGGAGTGGCCCTAAGTTTCAAAGTGGGATTGATGAGAATTGATGAAGAACAAACATGCATTTGCTGGAATTGACCCACCAAAGTATTTATTTGTAATAAAGTAGAATTAGTACTCACATAAAATTATAATGAGGATTTGATCATTTTTGAGTTGCAATCCCACTTGCGTGAGAATTTTCTAAGAAATGTAACCTTTTCAGTATGTTAGGACTATCTAACATAAAAGTACAACTATTATTATCATCATTATACTCTATCTATGTATATGGGCCACGAGTGACGATAACTAGCTAGTTTGATATTTTGAAATTGGGCATATTAGGTTGAGGTGACAGATTGTGTGTGTCATATTCTTATACTTGACATGATCACAATATAATAAATAAAATTATTAGCAACAAGAAAATATTGATAATCGAAACAAAAATATTTTACACCAACATTTTGTCGTTAAATTATTACTTTAAAAGTTTTGCTACAATGCTGACGTTGTTAATACATTAAGGACAACATCATGTTGTTGTACATAGAGTTTTAAAAAAAAAAATTAATTTTTTTTTTACAACTTGTAGATTTATATTATCATCTTGTGATAAGTTTTATCTTTGCAAAAATTCTCATAAAAAATAATCATTTTTTTGTAGTGGATATATAAGTTTATCTTGGAAATGGGAATATTTTTTTTAAACATTTATTATATTCAACAAATGATTTAAGATCATTGACACTACAAATAAATTCCAAGAATCATAACAAATACATAGATGATGTTCTAAAAATCATAAAAATAAAATGATAGTATCATATAACACAAATTTATGTACATTGCCACCACTAGCTCAAATTGCATAATTTTATGTCTCATTTGTATAGTTAACCATATAATGTCTCAATTTGTTGTCCTTAATTAACATGTCTAGAGAGAGAGAGAGAGAGATTCACATTATGACAGAAAGAGTGATCCCTAATTCCAAAATTCACTCGTCTTATTAAAATCTTTGCATAGCTTGAGTTTTTATCCCTTAATTTCAACAAGAATTATGTAGTTAATATAAATCAAATTTCAAATATTAATTATCTTAGGAATTATGAGGATGTTTCCAATAGAAACAATTGCGGCGACACGAAAACTATTATAACTATGCTTTTTACATGATCATCAGATAAACTTTATGAGAAGAGTCAACCATCCATCCATAATTCACAATAACATAGTTTAATTTGGGAAAACAAATTTTAATAATATGTTAAGACTCCATGCCACAAATATATATATATATATGGCAAAACCTTATGTACACCTGATGCATGGATCCTAGATCTGTGCACTCGGGTCGACCCTGCCTGCCATGCGTCCGTAGCGCCCGCAGGCCGCGAACAAAATCCGCCCAAACATGCTCCCAGGTATCAGACCTTTATATTATGTTAACTATACATTTTAGTAGTGTTAGTCATACATTTTAGTTATGTTAGTCATATCTTTTGTAAGATTAGCTGTACATTAACATTTTTTTTAGACATACATATTAACCTTTCATTCCTTTTAGTTATAACAGTCATACATTTTAGTTATGTTATATATACATTTTAGTTATATTAGTTGTACCTTTATATATTACATAAAGGTATGCATATGTTCATATAAATGTATAAGTAATATCACATAAATATATGAACATTATCACATAAAGGTAAACATGTACAAATTGTGGCGAAATTAGAGTTTTTTTAGAGTTAAAAGTATTAAATAAATATATGATATTTGAACATAAGAGTATGACTAATACAACATAAAAATATGACTAATATAATATAAATGTATGACTAACATAACATAGAGGCGGACAAAAAAAAAAAAAGTAAAAATGTGTGGATCTGAGTCAACCCGGACCCGAACCCGACCCAAGTGTATGTGTGCATCAAGTGCACAAGAGTACTACTCTATATATATAGTGAGACGTTCACAAATAAAAATTTAAGCAAAAGTACATGACATATGTCAACCAATTTTTAAGATTTTAAATCACTCTATCATATCTTATCTGATCAATTAGTTATTATATTATATTAAAGAATTAATCTTTTGTTAAACCGTCTTACGAGTTTAATTATGTGAGATATGTCAACCCACAATTAAAATCCTACTAATCACATATAATTTTTTTTTTGTGTATATTCAAACTTACCTGATGGTTTCACCTTAATTAATATAAAAATGAGAATAATATATAAATGTTACATACATACATAAATATATTTATAGTACTCAATAATAACTAATAATTAATAGCACTAAATAAAAATTCATTGCATATAATAAAGGTAAACCAAGCACTATAAATTACGAGCACATTCTGTTAAAGCGTGGCCAAAATAAATTTCCTTTTCTAGCTTTGAAGACGATGTAATAAGGAAATCAGGAAGTGGGGACAATCACCGACAAAATAGTTACATGATAGGAGCCAAGCCAACTACTATATATATATATATATATATATATATCTATCTTATATTACTACTACATATTATATAGGACACACACTAACTAAAAAAAAATACAACAAAATATAAAATATCATTATCATGTGAAGGAAGAACATTTAAAAAATCTAATGAGAAAATTAATCTGATCAATATACTTTCAAAATATTTGAAGGAGAAAAACTTTAAGGGGTCATTTTCTTTATTTAGGTTTTTTACTTTTATTAATTTGTAAAAAAAAAAACATAATAATTTTTACAATTTCATTCTGTGTCGAATTGAATCTTTGTGCTTTCATTTAATTACTTTGAATGGACCCTGTAGCTACACGTTTGTAGAATTTGAATTGAATCCATATAGATTGGCTCGATTATAAAAAGAACCTTATTTAAAACAAATTCTAAGTACACAAACCTGATTCAAAACATATACATGAAAGTATAAGAAATATAATTAATATTTATAAATGAATGTGCATGAGCCAATTAAAAAACAAATTATGAGTATTTAAAACTCAAAATTTACAAATAAAAAATAGAGAATCAAAAAAAGATTGCTGAAATAAAATGAGCTACATTAACCTTTTATTCCCTATCTTTAATGAAAATACTTGATTGAGGTTTTTTACTTTCTAGTACTAAATAGCAACTATAAAGAAGTTGAATTTACATTTATAACCCTCGAAGTCGGTTATGTTACCAACACTAGACTAGACTGTGAAATTATATTTAGACCATTTCAACCATCAAATCTTTAACGTGGAACCCCTTAAAATTTATTAAAAATAAAATAAAATATTAGTATAATAACAATACAAAATGAGTGAGTTCAAACTATACAATGGATAGGATTCGATTGACCTATTACATTAGGTTTTTTTTTTTGTCTTTTGATTAATATTTTTATAAATCTTGAACTTCATTTAGAAAGTTGATCAAACTGTAACAACAATAGATATAATAATACACAATATTGGGTTGTTATCCTCAAATTAGTCTGTTACTTAAAAAAAACACAAGAAACCAATTAAAGGGCTTTTAAGTAAATGTGATAGAAAGGGCTTTTAAGTAATGCTAGTGAGGATAATCTAGTGCGATGAAATTAGAGTGTTAAGCACCGTTTATTCCGCTAATACAGAAAGCGTAGCGGGATCGTAGCCGTTGGAAAACGCAATTATAATTTATATATTTCATTATTATGGAATCTTCTTCAGCTATTTTCCCTCCATCTTTACCGCTGTGATATTTCACCAATTTCCACATTCCTGTTTTTTATACCATTTTCAAATTCCATTGTCTATATTTTTTTATTATTTTCAAAATTTTGAAATAATATATTTAATTGGTTCTCACATCCCCAAAATATTCTTTAACCTCTAAACACTATAGTGATTCAAAATTCACATAGCAACCGTGATCACAAGTCACAGCTTACATTTACCACTAGATAATATATTTACTTAGAAATTTTAGATTATGTTAAGATGGAGTGATTTGAAATGTAATATTTAAAATATTTTTTTGTCAAAATTATTAAAATTAAAATGGATTTAAAATCCATTCAAATTGATCGGAATTTAGTTTAATATGAAAGTACTATTATGTTTAATTGAAGGATTTGAGGAATGATTAATTAAAGTTAATATAGTAGAGAATTTTTTAGATTTTTAGTGATGTTTGGATTGATATGAATTTGAAATCTATTATTTTCATAAGTTTATTTTTGAACAATTTTGGTGGATTTTGATTAGACTTTAATTTGAGTGAATTTTAAATATATTCATTTCTAATCTTATATTTTCAAATTATTCAATCTAAATTCAACCGGATAAATTATGAATTCATATCAACTTTAGTGAATTTTCTTTTTGATAAAAATATTATTAAATCTATAAAAAATTGAAATCTTAATAACAAAGGATTTCTTATGATTAGTTAATGGTTCTATTATTGATGAAAATGAAGAATGAATTAATGTCAAGGGCAAATACTCAAGTTGAGAATTAAATTCAAGTTCTAACATACAAGCAACTAATCTTAGCCAACAACAGACAATCATAATTAATTAATTATTAATCATGCTAAAGAATGGAGCATTTATTTACTCTAAAAAAGAATAAAAATCATACCCGTGTAGAAGAGTTGGTGGTGCTAATGTCGCTGCTGGTGGTTGATTCCATCAAAACGTCGCCATCTTTTAGCATCTTTACGGCGGCATTTCTTACCTCAGTTAAATTCGAATTTACCTCAGAAGAAGATTTACCGCTCGAGCACACAGTAAAATCGATCTCCAAGCTATCCAACGGCTCAGATTTCTCCTTCAGAAACTGATCGAACGGCTTCCACCGTTCATTCGATTTCCTCTTCCAAAAGCTACTTTTCATGAGGGTTTTTTTGACATTTTTCCTTTCCGACGACCTCACGGCGGCGAAGGGGAGGCGTTTGACGGCGGCGATGAGGGTTTGGAAGGCGGAGAGAGCGGATTTGGAGGGATTCCTGAGAAGGGGTATTGGTGGGGTCTTGTTGAACACTGAGTATTTCTTGGTGTTTTTGAGGTCGAATTCGATGAGGAATCGAACGGTGGTGGTGCAGCATTGCCGTCTGGGGAATGATTTGAAGCCGTTGGATGAGCAGGAGTTGAGATCATCCAACAAGTAATCTTTTAGCAACAAGGGTTTGGGTAGTAAGGCCTTGTTGTGTTTAGTAAGTGTAGAATCCATATTGGAATGTGTGGGGGTTTTCTTTTGGGATGATTTTGAGGTGCAGAGAGAGTACAAGTAATATCTGTGTGGGATCAAACTAAAAGATGATGCTTGAAAATGGTATATGATGGATGTTTGTGATCATTTGAGTTGAGTACAAAGTGAACGGAGAAAGGAAGCAATGGTCGAGCCAGGTTTATTAATGGAGAGAGGGAGGGGAAGAAGAGAGGGCGATTACTATAATTTATACTCCCTCCATTCGCTATTTCGATTTGTCCCAACTAAATTTATCAGCCCATAAATGACAATTATTATTTTTATATTAATATCTCTATATTTCAACATTATTATAAAAATGTCATCCAAAAGTATATATGATTTGATTTGATATGCATATTATTACAAAAATGTCATCCAAAAGTGCATATCCACTTGAGTCAACTATATTTTCTTAACCTTCATGCCCGGTCAACGTAGACAAGTTGAGTTGGGACGAAGGGAATATCTTTTTTGGTTAATTTCCCAAATATATTCTGAGTAAGACTGTTTCACGGATCCCCTTCCGTGATACGGATCTATTTGACCCACTATCCGATCCAAACCCAACTCAGTCCACAACACCCCAGTCCAGCCCACAATAAAAATAAGAAAAATAATGTAAAAAAATTTACATAGAGTGCAACCCGGGCCGGGCTACGAGTGATCCGGTCGGGTCACGCGTTTGCCCCCTGCCAATACAGTGAGCGCCACCCGGTCTGGGTCACATGACGCGCGGCCGGGTGGCGCGTCGTACCTCTTCTCGTGCGTGTTCGGGGCTCGAGGAGCCCGGCCAGGTGGTGCGTTGTGTCCCTTCTAGTGGGATCAACCCGGTCCGGGTCACACGACGTCCGACCGGGTCGTTAAAAAAAAATTTTTCAATTTTCTTAAAATTTATTCTATACATGACTTAAACTTTAAAAACACATCAGTCTAGAATAAAAACTTTATTTTAGACAGAAATTATATACTTATGTGCATAAATCACATACTTAAATATGTAAGAGACATACTTGAATAATGCAAGAAGAATACTTATACTTAAATTCAATAAAAAATTCACGTACTTATGTTCAGGAATCACATATTTATATCAAGAAATTACATGTTTAAAGATGTAAGAGACTTATTTAACTTATACATAATTCAGTCAAACATTCACATACTTGTAGGTAGAAATCTCATATTTAAATGATGTAAAGTTTTTGCAAAATAAAAAGAAGTTGTAATGTTATTCATATAAATTTAAATTCAATCATATTTGTAGATCTTACTATTAATAACTATAATTATTAGAATTACATTTTAAAATATTAAATTTAATCTAAGTTTTTTTAATAACTATGAGCTGAATAAATATTGAAATGATATTTATTTTCAAGATCACAAAAAATATATGTTTTACAGTTATAAGTATGTGTTTTGCATTTACAACAATATAATAAATTAATAATTATTGCATACATATGCAGTTATAGCTGTAATTAAGTATTTGTAATAATTATATAAGTATGTGTTGTACAACTATAAGTATGCGTTTTATTCGTAATAGTTATGAGTATGTATTTTACAACTATAAGTATGTGTGTTAGAACTATAATTATGCGTTTTATTCTTAATTTTTATGTTGTTATATAACTATGTGTTTTATTCCTAATAGTTATAAGTATGTATTTTACAACTATAAGTATGCGTTTTATAGCTATAAGTATGTGTTTTATTCTTATTAATTATGTTGCTATATAAGTATGAATTTTATTCTTAATAGTTATAAGTATGTGTCTTACGGATATAAGTATGCGTTTTAAAACTATAAGTATATGTTTTATTCTTAATAATTATGTTGCAATATAAGTGTGTATTATTCTAAATAGTTATAAGTATGCGCATTAGAGTTATAAGTATTATTGATGTGTGGACATTGATATTAAATACTACACATCAACGGAAATGCTTTATTTTTTATTATGGACATAGTGTAAGTGTATTTATTTCAAGTATGCGTTGCATTTATATAAGTATGTATTTATCTTTTATATATATATGTATGACGCTAGTCTAACATTATATCTTTAAGTATGTGATTTCTGCACATAAGTATGTGATTTTATGACTGAATTTAAATTTATATATAAGTATGCCTCTTACATCTTTAAGTATATGATTTATGCACATAAATATGTGATTTCTGCACATTAGTATGTGATTTTATGACTGAATTTAAATTTATGTATAAGTATGCCTTTTACATCTTTAAGTATGTGATTTCTTGATATAAATATGTGATTCCTGAACATAAGTATGTGCATTTTTGATTGAATTTAAGTATAAATATAAGTATTCCTCTTGCACGATGGTTTATCTTTCGCTTGTCATTTTTGAGTTGAGAGAGATCTGTAAAAATTTAGAGAGAGAGAAAGAGTACTTTGAATGCAAGGGGTCAGTTTTCGCTTCTCGAAAATGATAAGTATGGAAATGTAGAGTAGAGAGGGAGATGATGATCAGTTTTAATTCAAACATGTGTTGGTTTTTAGTTAACGATTCTGATCAAATAACTTGTGTGAGAGGCGCGTGATCTGACAGTTGAGATAAAAAGACGGAGGGGCCTTTTTGTAGATATCAGAACATCTTGTGTTAGAGGATAATTCGCGCTTGTTCATCTTCTGAATTTTTTTTTTTGCATTAAATGCGAGACGACTAATTGTCACTAAAATGGCTCCAGGAGGCGTTGATTCATTGGGCACATGTTGAGGAAAGGCTTGATGCAAAATGGTTCGCATCTCACCAACAAACAACTCAAGGTTTGAGATTCTATCATTTGTGATTTGAGCAGCACGAGCCTGTGTTGTGGCACTTTCTTGGAGTGAGTTGAGCACCAAATTCTATGCAGCAAGAGTGCTTTTGATCTCATTAATTAACTTGTCTCTTACTTCACTAGCAGTTTGCTGTGCATGCTCAACTTTCTTTCGCTCACGATACTGAGCATTCCACTTATCATTCTGTCTGCTTTGAATGTGGGAAGGGAGTTCAGATAACTTCCTTCGCAGGTCCTCCATCGAGGATGTGTCTT
Source organism: Scutellaria galericulata (assembly GCA_946896805.1). Lineage (NCBI taxonomy): Eukaryota > Viridiplantae > Streptophyta > Magnoliopsida > Lamiales > Lamiaceae > Scutellaria > Scutellaria galericulata. The sequence goes on along the minus strand of OX335791.1, from coordinate 12,281,925 downwards.
CTTGATCACTTCTGTGAATAATTCACAGCTCGCCATGTTTAGCTCATGCAATTGCAATGCTCAAATGAGCCCATGAACAATATTCATAATCCCTTAGAGGGATTGTTCTTGAGAATTAGAAAGAGTTATAACTCTTGTTGTATCTGGTTCCGCAGCCTCATGAGTGTAAGGAATCAAAGCCTGACTCTGATCTTCTTGTTGTTGTGTTGTTACATCAGCATACTGCTGAAATCTTCTCATCCGTGCTTCATCAGTTTTTGGGATCTTACCAGGAGATCCAGGTGGGCTATCTTCATCATCAGGATCTTCATCATTGTCATCAGAGAAATCTCCTCCAGCATCAGGATCCTGGTTTGGAGCAGTAACAAGAGCTTCTTTGTCTTTTCGAAGCAATCTCTCATCTTCCGATTTTCCTTCTCTATCCTCTGCCAGCACTGTCTCAATAGTAATTGAGCCCGAGGTCTTCACGGTAGAAGCTGTCTTAACATCATTCTCAACATCATCAACCATTCTTGCTTCAGCAGCTCTAGTGACAGCATTTAAGATCTCAAGATTCTGAGCATCAAGATATGTTCGCTCAATCAGCTGCTGTAACTCCACCAGAAAGTAATCATCCTCAGTTCTTTCAAATTCAGCAAGTGCTAATTGATTACAAGAGCCAGACTGTCATCAGCTTTCTGATCAGAATCCTAATCAGTATTCTATGCTCTCTGATCAGGATGCTTGGCTTCATGTTCTAGATCAATCTCTGATCAGGGTTTGGAACTATTGCAACAACCATATTGGGCTCATCAACTCCCAGAGCAGCATCCTCAAGAGCTTGTACTTGTTCAACAATCATATTGGACTCACCAAGTCCCAAAACAGCATTCTCAAGAGCTTGTACTTACTCAACAACCACATTGAGATTTTTCAATGGGTTCTTCTTCAATGGAGCTCTCTTGATATCCCTCTTAATCGGTCTCCTGGCAGGCATATTATCATCATCATCATTGCCAGAAGAAGCCGAGTTAGCAGCTCCTTGTGCAACATCACTGTTGCGTCCTGTTGCAGCATCCGAGTCACTTTCTGCAATCTTGCCTTTTGCAGCAACTTTCTTCTTTAGTTGCTGAGCCTTCTCTGCAGTCTTCTTCTTGGTGAACCCCTCCTTCACTCCTAAGTACCAACTAGGGGCGATTGGTACGGGTTCATCCACTGGGATATTCTTCTTACAAAGAATGAAAGTGATGGTGATCCCGAAACTCCTCCTTATGGTCTTCTTGGAGGCCTCTTCCCAAATCCTCCGAAAGAGGAATTGACTCTAGTTGACTACTTCTTCTCTAAAATCGCAGTCATCAACCGAATCCGAAGATCGGTGCACTTGTCAAAGCTTCCATATCTACCTTCAATGGAGTACGCATAGATGTCATAAAAGAACTCGTACTCAGTCTTAAGTTTCTTCTTCTCAAAGCTCTTCTTCAAAGGCTCTGAGACGGAATCCTGTTTGAACAGGTTCAAGCTTTCTTTCATATATTTAGAGTCGTACTTCTCTAGCTTTGAAAACTTCAAACCTTCGTTGGAGATGCCAAAGGTGGAGGCAATGTCCTTTGTTGTCAGCGTATACTCCTCACCATCAAGACTCATCCTGAAGAGGATCGTCTCCGAGTCTTTAGATAACTCGGCGAATGCATAGAACTTTTGAACAGATGGGACTGAGAGCCCGCTGTAACTGGTGGTGAACAGGCCCTCGATCCTACTTTTGTCAACATGACTCCAGAGCATGTTGATAGCCTCTTTGTCGAATGGTGTCTCATCTCCGAGCAACACCGTAGTGTTAACGAGCCTTCCTTCTAATTCTTCAGCAAGTTCTGTACGGATTGCAGCTTCAGCATCTGCTGCATCCTATTGCTCATCAGCATTCTATACTACTACAGTAGCCAGTACAGAGAGTCCTGACTCTGCAACTTCCTCCGTTGTTGCTTCATCGACGAGTTCCTGATTCAAATCTTTCAGGACTCCTTGAATCTTTTCTGAAGCTTCTCCCTCATATGCTATAACTTCGTATACTGGAGAATCTCCATAATCAACCAACTCCTTCTCATCAGTCTCTATCGTATCTAGGCTCATGATGGGGGACAGTGCTGCAAAGTTTCTAAATGTAGGAGAATCATGGCTTTCTGTAGCAGTACTGGTTCTTTCTCTTGCTTGCAGCTTTCTTGGGGTCTGTTTGATGGGTTCTGCTTTGCTTGCTTCCAACCCCAACTGCAACATCCGTTGGTTAGCTTCCTCAGCATTAAGGTGAGATAACTGAGCTTCAACAAGCTCAAGTTCGGATGGGGTCCTAACAGTCTCAGTGGTGGGGATCATTAATGTGTTGTCTTCTCCAACCTTTATCGACTGTTCACCCTATGGCTCCATAAAGGTAGGCAAACCTTTGTCTCTCTTCTATAATTCCTCAGAGTTTCCCGTCTCTTTTAGATCTGATCAACCATGGCATCAAAACAAGAATCAGCAAAATCTGGTTGGAGAAGGGACAGTATACTATCAGCTTCAGTAAACTCTACTATCCATGAGAGAACTAAGTCCTCTACTTGTAGCCAGTCCTTCCACCTTAGCAACTCTCTCGCACTTATGAGTCGCATTAACCTCCAAAAATCATGCACTCTGAAGAAACCTCTACATATCGAATCACCTGTTTCTATAAGAACATCTCATATTGTGTCTGAATCAATATCATCAATAGACCTTTCAACATCAAGTAGCGCTTGAATTTCATTGAGATACTCATTCGGTTCCACCGGTACCCTTTGCTTTTTTGCTTGCTTTCGGGGTTTGCTATTTCGTTTCCCCTTTCTCTTCTTAACAAGAAATTTCTTCATCTTCCTCGTCTCCTTCCTGCTCGGCAGGACGAGGTTTTTTCCTTCAGAAAAAAGCCGAGATCTGATATGTATGAGAGTGTCTGCTATAGTATACACCATGGCCAGTGGCATATCTATAAGGGGACAAGGGGTATAATTGTACCCCCAAATTGATTTATATATATATATATATATTTAGGTAATTCCTATAATAACCTTAGTTGACATGATAATTACAAAACTGCCATTAAACCTAAATTAAAAGAAATTGGTTGAGAATCTTTCCCATTTCCATTTTGCTATTGCTCGAGCAAACAGAGAGTCAGGGAGGAAGCCATTCTTGGACTTTTTTTGAGGTATTCTTTTTTTACATTTATTTACTTATTTTATCTTCATATTTTATATGTATTCTTATTTATTATATGATGTAGATTATTATTTAGTGAATTTGATGTTGTTTTTATTCATAATTTAGGGTTTGTGTTTTTTCATATTTATGGATGAAATTTATTGATTTTGTGACAAATGTGTTATTATTTTTTTATGGGTTGTAATTGTAATTGTTAATTTACTATAGAATTGATTTTATTCTTATTCTTTACTATCAATTGTATTAGGATGAAGAATACTCCTAAATCAAAGAAAATAAAGACAATGAAAAAGCAACCTGATCTTCGACAATTTATGTTTAAGAAAGCAAAATCTCAAGGAACTTCTTGTTTTTTACAAAGAGATGTTGAAGTACCTCAAGAAGATGGTGAGTCTCATTCTCAATCACTTAATTCACCCCAAATTCAAGAAAACAAAATGAAATCAAGTGGTTCAAGGGAAAGTAGAGTAGCAGCAGAAGAGAAAGAATTTTTATATGATGTCGAACTTCTTCCCCACGATCCAGGGAAAAGAATGAATATAATGGATTATTCTCCAAAACAACGAAATGCAGTGAGAAGAGCATATATTCTTAAAGAACCATGTCAACCAAAAAATCATGACTTCCCTCAAAGAGAACTTAGAGGTATACATCAATTTAGTATCTCTTAGTTCAAAAAATATGATTGGCTTGAATATAGTATTGAGAAAGATGCTGCATTTTGTTTCGTTTGTTACTTGTTCAAGAATGAAGTATTTTTTAATGTGGGGGGAGATGCATTTGTTAATGGAGGATTTAGATCATGGAATAAGCCGGCTAGGTTTGAGAAGTATATTGGTGGGGTTAAAAGTGCTCATAATCTTGCTTATGAAAAGTACGTGAATTTAAGAGACTCGAAAAAGAAATCTATTGTAAATGTTTTTGATAATACAAGTGATACGATTCAAAGTGAGTATAAAACTCGTTTGAAAGCTTCACTTAGTTGTTTGAGGTATCTTTTGTGCCAAGGGTTGGCATTTCATGGGCATGATGAAAGTGAATAATCAATTAATAGGGGAAATTTCCTTGAGCTTTTGAAATGGCTAGTAGTACATAATGAAGATGTTAGAGATGTTATTTTTACAAATGTTCTAGCTAATAATCAAATGACATCTCCTTTAATTCATAAAGATCTCATCAATTGTTATGCAAAAGAAACAACTAAGCGCATTATAGAAGAACTTGGTGATGAATACTTTGCTATATTGGCCGATGAGTCAAGTGATGTGTCTCAAAATGAAGAATTAGCTCTTTGTTTGCGTTATGTTGATTGCAAAATAAGAGTAGTAGTAGAGCGTTTTCTTGGACTAATACATGTTGGTGATACCAATGCTTTGACACTTCAAAAAGCAATTATATCTTTACTTGTGAAGCATTCATTAAGTCCATCAAAGATTCGAGGGCAAGGGTATGATAGGGCGAGCAACATGAAGGGTGAGATTAATGTCTTAAGACTTTGATTATGAAAAATACTCCATGTGCCTACAATGTTCATTGTTTTGCTCATCAACTTCAATTAACACTTGTTGTTGTTGCTAAAAAAACAACGATTGTGGTTGGCTTTTTGAAACACTTGCAAATTTGTTGAATATAGTTGGAGTTTCTTGTAAGAGAAGAGAAATGATTCAAGTAGTTCAAGCTCAAAAAATTGCTCAAGCCTTGGAAATTGGTAAACTTGAGAGTGGGTCAGGTTTGAATCAAGAGGTTGGTTTCAAAATATTGGGGGATATTCGTTGGGGGTCTCATTATAAAACTCTTTTGAACATCATCCATTTGTTTTCTACAATTGTCGAGGTACTCATCATGGTTGGGGAGAATGCCTCATGTTCAGAAGATAAGGTAAAAGCTCAAGCCATTTTGTTCTCATTAGAGTCGTTTGATTTTGTGTTCATGGCACACTTGATGTTGACTATTTTTTGGGTATATTAATGATTTGTGTCTTGCTTTGCAAAGAAGAGATTAAGATATTGTTAATGCTATGTCTCTTGTTTCTTTAACCAAGCAATTATTGTAAAAAAACAAGAGATTGTGGATGAGAAACTCTCTTGAATAAGGTCATTTTATTTTGCAACAAGTATGACATTGTGGTTCCCAATATGGATGCTCCTTATAAGGCAAGAGGACGATCAAAACGTTTTGTACAACAAGAGACAAATCTTCAACATTTTCGAATTCAAGTTTTTCTAGGAGTGATTGATTTACAATTTAATGAACTCAATGATCGATTTGATGAGATGAATATGGAATTGCTTACATGCATGACTTGTTTAAGTACTAAAGATGGTTTTTCTTCTTTTGACAAGGAAAAAGTGATTAAACTTGCCACATTTTATCCATTTGAGTTTTCATATATTGATTTGATGACTCTTGAATGTCAACTCGATATATTCATTGAAGATATGTAAAAAGATGACAGATTTCGGGATTTGCACGATCTTTGTGCCCTTTCAAAGATGCTAGTAGAAACGAACAAACATGTTACTTATCCGGTCATTTTTTTGCTTATCAAGTTGGTATTGATTCTCCCGGTCGCTGCTGCAGGTGTTGAAAGAGTGTTTTCAGGAATGGGTTATGTCAAAAATAAATTAAGGAATAACATGAGTGATCTATTATTAAATGATTGTTTGGTCACTTTCATTGAGAATGACGTGTTCTTGTAAATTCCTGATGATGATGTCATAGATCGTTTCCAAAAAATGAAGAGTCAAAGAATCAAATTGTAGCTTATAACTTGAATCTTTTGTAATATCTTATGTATTTCATGTTGGATAATATACGGTTAGGTGTAATTGAAAAGATGCACAATTACGGGGTTAAGTCGAGACAAGAGCTAGACTATTTCTCTGTAAGACGATATTGTCCCGTATCCAAGTGCTCACAGTTAACGACAATCGTCCCCAAGATACAACTACTTCGAGCTTAAGGATTACAGCACAACCACCCAAAAACTATCAGCAAACTTACTCGATACTCGAGACTTTCTTAATAATGACTACTGAAAATAATACTAATGGTTTTTGATTTCTACGTGATTTTCTGAATGAAATTCTGAATGAAGAAATGAAATGGGGGGCCTCATATTTATAGGAATAAGGAGATGTGTCATTTCCCATAATGGATATCATCCTTAGACCCAAGAGGTGTGTTCATACCTCTTCACAAGTCTCAAACCATTTGGACCCAAGGGTCACACCACTTGGTCACACCCCTTCACACCTAGCTTAGTTCGAACCTGGACCGACCCACAACCCGTGATCCGACCCGACCCGGTCTGGCGACCCGATCCGAATCGGTTCAAACCCGACCCGGTCCGGTCCAAACCCAACCCGAGTGCAACGGTGCCACGTGCGGTTCGGATAGTGCGTGTGTGTTTAGCCAACTAGGTTAAAAAAATAACACTGAGTTCCACCATAAGAGAAGCACACATGATTATCTCTTATACATGTGCTCCTATTAATAAAGTGAAATTTTTTCCACCAATTTTCCAATGTGAGACAACATTCATCTTTCTCCCATTTTTCTTTACAAGAAGGATCCAAGTTGCCAACTTTGTGTATTAATTTCTCGTTCATCCGAAATTGGAAATTCGATAGTAAATACACTACATTCATCTACACAGAACGTAGATTCTGATTTAGCAACTTATTTCCATTTATTTAAAATGGAATCAACATTAAAAATTGGTCAAAAACCAACCTTCTCTTCCAATTTCCAACAATCCCTCACATGAATGATGAAATTAATGCATGCATAAATACAGACACCTAAGAAATCCCCGATGAACCATTATTGCATCAGGATAGATAGCTTCCGGCTTTGAATCTTCCCTAGTGGAGTACTATCGGATATACTAGCGATTTGGTGGATGTGATGCCTTGAATCCCTCCGCTGTTTGTGTATACCAAGACAATAATACCCACACAATAATAGTTCTGATATCTTTCAGTTCTCACGTTGTGTCTGTTTCGGCCATAGACCATATCTTGGATTCATGAGTGTTCTCCATTCCTTGGAGTTGAAGTGGCCACACTTCTCACTCATATATGTGATCTCATATAAAGAGTATCCTGTCATACCCCACCTTTAAAGACTATAGGAATCATTAAAAGCATTCGAAATGCTTACCCTCACCACACTGCACAGGTTCTGCACTTGGGGCAACCTCAAGAATGTAGCATTGGATAAATTCCAAGTGCATGTCTAGACTTAGATCATAGCTTAGTTGTCACATTGAACCAAGTTTGTGGGATTCTCCATGCTTCATGGTTGAGTTACCACTATGACGTCTGTAATGTGTGTTTTTTCAACCATATTCTCCTCACTGCACTATACATCTGATCTCTATTAATATCTTTTGTTAGCGGATCCGTAATATTTTCCTTAGACTTCACATAGTTAATGGAAATTATACCACCAGAGATTAGTTGTCTCACGGTATTATGTCTCCGACAAATATGACGAGACTTACCGTTGTACATACTACTATGTGCCCTCCCAATTGCCGACATGCTATCGCAATGTATCATCACTAGAGACACAGGTTTTATCCAACACGGAATGTCTTCTAAGAAATTCCTAAGCCACTCGGCTTCTTCACCGGCTTTATCCAACGCTATAAACTCAGACTCCATCGTGGATCGAGCTATGCACGTTTGCTTAGAAGATTTCTAGGATATTGCTCCTCCACTTATAATGAATACATATCCACTTGTGGACTTGGAGTCAGTCGTATCTGATATCCAATTGGTATCGTTGTATCCATCTAATACAACAGGATATCTCGTATAAAGTATGCCATGGTTTATGGTATGTTTTAGATACATTAGAACCCTTGTCAAAGCTATCCAGTGGTCCGACCCTGGATTACTCGTGAATCTACTAAGTTTGCTAACTGAGTATGCAATGTCGAGGCGTGTACAGTTTGTGAGATACATCAATCTACCAATGACTCTTGCATATTTCAGTTGAGATACTGGGCCACCTTTATTTTTAGGTAAATGCAGACTTAGATCAACCGGAGTTTTAGCCGGAGGTAAGTCCCAAGCCTCGAATTTCTTAAGCACGTTCTCGACGTAATGAGATTGTGATAAGACAATTCCTTCAGATGTCCTAGAAATCTTTATTTCTAGTATGACATCCGCTAAATCCATATCCTTCATGTCAAAGTTACTCTTTAACATATTCTTAGTTTTCACGATTGCATCATGATTGTTACCCATGATTAACATGTCGTCTACATAAAGACAGACAATCACAAAATCATTTAGTGTTCATTTAACGTACACACATTTGTCACACTTAGTGATTTTGAACTCATTTGACATCATCGTTTTGTCAAATTTCTCATGCCACTGCTTAGGTGCTTATTTCAGCCCATACAGTGATTTGACAAGTTTGCATATTTTATTCTCTTGTCCGGGTACTACAAACCCCTTGGGTTATTCCATAAAAATCTCCTCGTCCAGTTCCTCATTTAAGAAAGCTGTCTTTACATTCATCTGATGTATTTCAAGATTGTGCAGATCTGTAATAGCTATGAGCACTCGAATGGATGTGATTCTTGTGACAGGTGAGTAAGTGTCAAAGAAATCATATCCTTCCTTTTGTCTGAACCCCTTTGCTACCAACCGAGCTTTGTATTTGTCGATTGATCCATCAGCCTTATATTTCCTTTTAAGGATCCACTTGTATCCTAAAGGTTTGCACCCCGGTGGAAGATCAACGATCTCCCATGTATGATTTTACATGATGGACTCAATTTCACTATTGATAGCTTCCTTCCAGAGAGGAGCATCTGGGCTGGACAATGCTTTTTGAATTGTCCCGGGTTTAGTTTCTAACATGTAAGTTAGAAAATCCAGACTTAATGACTTTGTCACTCTAGGTCTCTTGCTGCGTCTTGGTTCATCTTCCTCTTAAGGATGACTTTGACCACCTTCATAAGTTCTCTTGTTAAAACTAATCTATTTCTTTTCTTTATTCGGAAAGATGTTCTCAAAGAACACTGCATTTCTCGACTCTATGGTCATTCCTTCAGTCATGTCAGGAATTTCTGATTTGTGTACCAAGAATCGATATGCACTACTATGATAAGCATATCCAATGAATATGCAATCAACAGTCTTGGGTCCTATCTTCATCTGTTTAGGCTTAGGTACTTTTACCTTTGCTAGACACCCCTACACTTTCAGGTAATGATAAGAAGATTTCCTTCCTTTCCATGACTCATACGGAGTCTTGACCATTTTCTTGTGTGGCAATTTATTCAGAATGTGATTTGCTGAAAGCACGGCTTCCCCCACATGTTCTGAGGTAGGCCAGAGCTAAACAACATTGCATTCATCATCTCTTTTAGAGATCTATTCTTGCGTTTTGCAACGTCATTTGACTGAGGTGAATATGGAGCCGTAGTTTGGTGAATAATTCCATGTTCTGTACATACTCCCCATCTCTGTCACTACAAATCATTTTGATTCTTTTGTTGAGTTGATTCTCAACCTCACTCTTATAATTTTTTAAGGCCTCAAGAGCTTCCACTTTTGTTTTTAAAAGATACACATAAGAGTACCTTGTGCAGTCATTACATTCAATTTAAAGAGCCCCTTCTCAAGGTAGCCCTTTCCAATAAATTGACCAGCCTTGGTCGGTACAAATTTCCCGGCCTCAAACACTAATCTAAATCCAGCTTTGCTCAACAGCGAGCCAGAAACTAGATTCTTGTGAATGTCTGAGACATGCAAAACATCCACGAGCGTCAGCTCCTTCCCTAAGGTCATCTTGAGTACCACTCTTCTCAATCCAGCCACGTTGGAGGTTGCTAAAGTTCTATATACAGCTTCCTGCCAGTGATTAACATGTAGGTTGAGAACATCTTCCTGTCAGAGCATATATGACGCGTAGCTCTAGTATCCACCCACCAATCTCGTGGATTGTCCACCAAATTGGCTTCAAATACGACAGCTGATAGGTCGAGCTTTGCCATGTTTACAGGTACATCATCCTCAGCAAGGTTGGCTTGACCTTGATTGCCCTTCTTGGGTTGTCGGCAATCTCTAGCAAAGTGTCCAAGCTTTCCACAGTTATAGCAGTTTCCTTTGACTTTCTTCTTAGGTTCCTGTTTAGACTATGAGTTGCCTGACCCCTTCCTCTTATTGCTAGGACGTGTTTTGGCCAGGTTTACTTTTGCCTCTATTGATGTCTTGCTGCTCTTGACTTCGAATTTTCGGTTATCTTCCTCGATCCTTAGTCTCACAATCAGGTCCTCAAGCCCCATTTCCTTTCTCTTGTGCTTGAGGTAGTTCTTGAAATCTTTCCACAGAGGCGGTAGCTTCTCAATAATAGCAGCTACTTGAAAAGATTCACTGAGTTGCATACCCTCAGCATGTATGTCATGTAGGATCAATTGCAACTCCCGAACTTGGTCCAAAACAGTTTTTGCATCGACCATTTTGAAATCCAAGAACTTGCCGACAATAAACTTTTTTACTCCGGTATCCTCCATCTTGTACTTCTTTTTAAGGATTCCTATAACTGTTTTGCGGTCTTAGTAACCGCATAGACGTTATATAGGGAGTCTTCTAGCCCATTCAAAATATAGTTCCTGTATAAGAAGTCACTATGCGGTGCGCATTTGTTGGTCTGTTTCATCATCGGCCACTGTAGGCAGGTCTTCTTGGATGAAACTTGCAAGACCGAGGGTCGTCAGGTAGAACATCTTCTGTTGCCATCTCTTGAACTCACTTCCATCAAATTTTGGCGGTTTCTCGGCGAAAATTGGTGTAGAAGTTGTGGATGTCATCTTTTCAATACACTAAATATCGTGTTACGATTGTTGAATAAATATGGTTAGGTGTAATTGAAAAGATGCACAATTGCAGGGTTAAGTCGAGGCAAGACTAGACTCTTTCTCCGTAAGACGATATTGCCCCGTATCCAAGTGTTCACTGTTAACGGTAATCGTCCCCAAAATACAATGACTTCGAGCTTAAGAATTACATCACAACAACCCAAAAGCTATCGGCGAACTTACACGATACTCGAGACTTTCTTAATAATGACTATTGAAAATAATGCTAATGCTTTTTGATTTCTGCGTGATTTTCTGAATGAAGAAATGAAATGGGGGCCTCCTATTTATAGGAGTAAAGAGATGGATGAAATAAATAGGAGTAAGGAGATGGATGAAATTCTGAAAGAAGAAGTGAAATGGGGGGCTTCCTATTTATAAGAGTAAGGAGATGTGTCATTTCCCACAATGGATACCACCTTTGGACCAAAGAGGTGTGTTCACACCTCTTCACAAGTCTCAAACCATTTGGACCAAGGGTCACACCCCTTCACACCTAGCTTGGTCCAAACCCGGACCGGCCCAGCCCGAAAACCCGTGTTCCAACCCGGTTCAGTGACCCAACCCAAACCAATTCGAACCCGACCCGGTTCATGACCCGACCCGAGTGCAACGGTGCCATGTGCGATTCGAATGGTGCGTGTGTGCTTAGCCAACTAGGTCCAAAAAATGACACTAGGTTCCACCATAAGGGAACACACATGATTATCTCTTATACATGTGCTCCTATTAATAAAGTGAAACTTTTTCCACCAATTTCCAATATAGGACAACATTTATCTTTCTCCCATTTTTCTTCACAAGAAGGATCCAAGTTGCCAACTTTGTGTATTAATTTCTCATTCACTTGAAATTGGAAATTCGAAAGTAAATACACTACATTCATCTACACGGAACGTAGATCAATTTCGATTTAGCATTTTATTTCCATTTATTTAAAATAGAATCAACATTAAAAATTGGTCAAAGATTGGTCAAAACTTGATTGTAAACTTTATATATGAAACAATGTTTATGCATAATTTTTTTCCTATTATTTATTATTTACTTGTTTATACCCCAAATTAAAATTTCTGGATCCGCCACTTACCATGGCTACAACAATTCTTGTGGTACTGTCAACTACATTGAATTCTGTTCTCTTTCGTACTAATTCTGTATCTGTGTAAGTGTCTGTTTGTATTTGCTTCAAATAAAATGAAATAATTAATAGTAGATTCATTTTACCGTAATTATAAGTGGTACCAGCACAGAACAAGTTCGTTGCAGTGGCGAACTAATTTTCTTTTATCATATTTTCTTTTTTAATATGTTTGCCATTTTTTATTTGTATTTTTCTGTAATTTGTGAATTCCTTTTGTTCTCAATTGGAATATAGAATTAAAGTTCTGGTTTTTGTTTAATGGTTGAGTTTCCAATTTTTGTTTCGGTTAATTTTATATTATTGTTAACCAATGTTTGATATATATATATATATATATATATATATATATATATATATATGGAAAATGATAATATGTCCATCGATGATGTGTAATGATCTTATCGCTTAACGTGTGCATGATGGATAGGATAACAAGACTGATATAAATGAATAGATGTAATAAAAATACCCAAAAAGGATAAAAATTCATATCATGTTACTTTGTAGTATTATAGACAGACGTAAATTTTAGTTTCTACGAAAATATCTGAAATTTAAAAAAAAATGATGGACTTTATAAAAAAGAAGTGAAAATTAACTTTGGTATTTAATAGAATATGATAACCAACCTTAATAAATATACTCAACTTAAAATTTCAAACATAATGAAATATTTACAACAAATATAAAGATAAACTAAAATATCTACTATGATAACACGATAAATTCAAAATATTTGAATATATTATTATTAATACCAAAATAAAGTTCTATGAGATCCAAATAAATAAAATGACTTACATCTTGATTTAAACAATAATGTTTGAATTATGAAGAGTATATAGTAATTACTTGAAGGTAATAATTTGATTAGTGTATTGTAGGCAATTATTTCAATTTAAATAAATTATTGATGTAATACATGTTACAATTATAATAAGAAACTTATAATATTATTTAAATACAAAATACATTTTTTTCCCTTGAGAAATAGTTGTTATTCATTATAAAGTTTTACCGGAAGATACTATTTTTATGAAGAGAATATTTAAATATATTATATTGTCTATATTAAAGGAATAAACAAGAGGGACACATGTCCTCTGGTTAAATCCTATTTCCCACACAAAAATTTAATTTTAATTTCAATTAATTCACTTAATATTTCTAATTTATTATAATTAAGCATTTAATAAGATAATGATAATTGAAAATAGAAAATTAATAATGATGATTGCTAACAAAATTGTAATTTATGAAACTTTAGGTAAAACATTTTAATTGAAATTGGTTGTTGCAATTGCATTAAATGATAATTGAAATATTTTGCATAATTAAGTTTAATTTGCATACTAATTAAGTTAAGAATTAATAATAAATAATAATTAAGTTTATTTATAAATAATAATTTTTAAATCTTCTAATTAATATTAAAATATCCGTGTAATACACGGTAGCAAATTAATAAAAGAGAGGGGCCAGTAGACGAACAATGGCGTCATTAGTGGCGTATAGAGTTGACTCGCTACGTCAGCTGTGACGCTATCCTTTTCCCGCCACCACCCTTATAAATACTACTCTCACTTCTCATCTAAATCATCTTCATCTCAAAATCCAATTCACTGCAAAAACAACTGAAATTCCAATTCAACAATCCTCAATTCTGCAAAAATGGGAGTGAATGTGGCGAGAATCAAGCTTGGGTCGCAGGGACTCGAGGTGTCGAAACAAGGCCTGGGATGCATGTCCATGTCCGCCTTCTACGGCCCACCCAAGCCCGAGCCCGACATGATCAAACTCATCCACCACGCCATTAACTCCGGCGTCACCTTTCTCGACACCTCTGACGTCTACGGGCCCCACACCAACGAAATTCTGATTGGAAAGGTATGGATTTATTAGGTTTTCAATTTTGCCTGTAATGTGTTTGTGGCATTGATTTATTGACTTTGTTTGGCAAATTTGCTGGACTGATTGCAGGCTCTGAAAGGGGGAATGAGGGAGAAAGTGCAGATTGCTTCCAAGTTTGGGATTACAAGCAAGGATGGGAAGACGGAGATACATGGCGATCCGGCATATGTGAGGGCTTCGTGTGAGTCGAGCTTGAAGCGTCTCGATGTGGATTGCATTGATCTCTATTATGTTCATCGGATTGACACTAGTGTGCCCATTGAAGTTACAGTGAGTACTCTTGTGAATAATTGTTTGTTTGGAATTGGAATTGCAGTGAGGGTGAAAATTATTTGTGTACTTGGTGATCCATGGTTTGTTTGGAATTGAAAAAGTGATAATGGTTTTGAATCTTTTCACATTATGGCTGGATTTTCAATGGAGCCAACTTCAATGCATTGAAATTGGCTTCATTGGAAACCAGACATCGAGTTCTATATTAGGACTTGTGTGTGTATGTTCTTTCCGGTTGTCGTTTATTCTATATATAAACGACAAGCCAAGGTATATTGTGGCAATTGTATTTGCATTTTTTTATGAAGAGATGTCATAGCCATAGACATGAACAATTCTGCATCTTTTACTGTTAACTGCAAGAATGGTGTGTTCGTGGTGGTTTCTTTGCGTAGTTTCCATCTGTTTCTTCTCATCTTATTTACTGGAAATAATATTTTTTCTTTGTTGCCAATGATCCTTATAATTTGTTGCAATGATATACAAACTGTGCCCAAGAATGAGCCAAATGTTTTGAACTTGTGCATAGGAATGGAAACTATAAACACCCTTGACTCAATTTATTTAAATCTCTATGGTGTTTTCCCTAACACCATATCTTTACACTGCTTTAACAAGATGGGAGAATTGAAGAAACTGGTTGAAGAGGGAAAGATAAAATATGTGGGCTTATCAGAGGCCTCTGCTTCAACAATCAGAAGGGCTCATGCTGTTCATCCAATAACTGCTGTTCAGAACGAATGGTCACTCTGGTCAAGAGACTTGGAAGATGAAATCATCCCTACTTGCAGGTACTAAATATTCTACGTTTCAAGAAAGTGATAAAATTATTCAGCTCTTAACATGTCTTATGAATTTCAGAGAACTTGGCATTGGAATCGTCCCGTATAGTCCACTTGGGCGTGGCTTCCTTTCAGCAGGCCCCGAGCTGATCAAGAACCTCTCAGAAGGTGACGTACGTAAGGTTGGTGCACTTCTAGTAACCTTCATCAAAACTCAAAAGACAAGTATTTGAATAGCTCTTTAATATAAAAGTGTGTGAATTTTGCTAGAATTATCCAAGGCTCCAGTCTGAGAACCTTGAGACGAACAAGCTCGTATATGAACAGATAAGTGAACTGGCTAAGAGAAAAGGTTGCACCCCATCTCAACTGGCACTGGCTTGGGTTCATCACCAAGGAGATGATGTGTGCCCTATACCCGGCACCACCAAGATCGACAACTTCAATGATAACATCGGGGCTCTGTCTGTGAACCTAACCCACGAAGAGATGGCTCGTCTCTCTACTTTGGCTGACCTGGCTAAGGGTGAGAGGACTATGTTCATGAAGAACACTTGGATCAATGCAAACACACCCCCATTGTCGTCTTGGAAAGCCAAGACCTGATCATGCATATCTTGTATAGTGTATCAATAAATGTCTTGTATTTGCTTTTAACATTGTGAAAGGATGTGGTACTTTGGATGAGAAAGTATAGGCTGATATTGTCTTCTCAGAAAGCTTAGAGCTTATATAGCATAGTGGATTTGGGTGAAGTGTTTCATCAATGTAAACCTTGTATCTCACTTTGTGTTGTTGATTTGTTGGAATGAAATATGAGCTAAGTTATCATTTTACAATACATGTAATCAACCGCAATTTAGTTCTACTTATTTGCATGTGGTTTGTTTTATCATGTCAAATAGTAAAATTCATATGGCAAAGTGTAAATACAAAAAGAAGAAGAAGAAAATCTGTACAATATAGTGATAAAAACTGTATATAGTTTGGATGAAAAAAATGTATTATCCTTTATAAGATGTATGGACATCAAATTTCAGCAAAACAATCAGTATGCATGATATTTTAAGAAACACTCATTTGTGAGATCAAATCTGTAAGATTGAGTAGCATTCGCTCGCCGCTACTACGGGAATCGCTTTTGCTTTCTTTTCCTCTGGTTACTAA
Organism: Scutellaria galericulata; assembly: GCA_946896805.1. NCBI lineage: Eukaryota > Viridiplantae > Streptophyta > Magnoliopsida > Lamiales > Lamiaceae > Scutellaria > Scutellaria galericulata. The sequence goes on along the minus strand of OX335791.1, from coordinate 12,265,556 downwards.
GATGTTTCAGTTCGCCAATTGAATTAATTCTAATTTTATTTCACTTTATCATACATATCTGAAAAAATAAAAATACCAAGAAAAATCTATTCCTAGATTAATACAAACTTGAGCAATTAAATTCAATAACTAACCTAGGATTTATTAATACACCATTATTTTTAATTCAAAAATTCAATTTTAAAATTTAAACATGACATCTTTTTAAGGAAAAACCTCTTACATATTTAAGTATGTGATTTATGCATATAAGTATGTGAATTCTGTCTACAAGTATGATTGAATTTAATATTTTTCAATATTAATATTGATATTAAACAATTGTTTAATATTTTTTAAACAAGTATGCATCGTAAGTTCTCTCAAAATCATCTAACTAAAGACATAGAATTAAGCGCTTGTTGGGAGGCAACCCAAATATTTATTATTTTTTAGGTACGATGTGTTTTTAAAGTTTAAGTCATGTATAGAATAAATTTAAAAAAAAATGAACGACTCGGCAGGGTGCCGTGTGACCCGGACCGGGACGATCCCACTGGAAGGGACATTGAAAGCGCCACCCGACCGGGCTCCCCGAGACCCGAACGTGCACGAGAAGAGGTAAGACGTGCCACCCGATCGGGTGCCGTGTGACCCGGACCGGGTGGCACTCACTGTATTGGCAGGGTGGCAAACACGCGAGCCGACCGGGTCACCCGTAACCGGCCTAGGTCGCGCCCCAAGTAAGTTTTTTAACAATTTTTTTTCTTATTTTTGTTGTGGGCTGGGTTGGGATGTTGTGGGCTGGGTTAAGTCTGGATCAGATAGTGGGTCAAATAGATCCATCTCACGGAAGGGATTTGTGAGACGGTCTCACATGAGTTTTTGCGATATATTCTTAATGAGGTGGGACCATTCAAATTCTAATTAAATAAAAAAAATAAAAAAAAAATTGATCCACTCACAAGGCATTATTCATGTAGCGACACGAGTTGTAATTCGTGTGGATTCGTGTGTATGCCATAATTCGTATACCCACACGAATCGTAATTCGTCTAGATATATTCGTGTGCGTATGTTTCGTATGGAACGAACCACATGAGCCATGATTTATGCGAACCACTAGGGTTGTACTTAATATAAGTTTGATGAATTGGCTTGAGTAACACGAACCACACGAGCCATGGTTTACACGAACCACCAGGGCCAGATTTAATATAAGTTCGATGAGTCGGTCGACCCAGGCCTAGAAAAAAATACGAATTTTAGGGGTCCAATGTAGTTGTGAGTGGAGTAGGCCTTTTTCCTCCACATGAAGGTCCAATGTTTGAAACTCCAGGGATGCGTACCCCTTCATTTTTTTTAAATTTATTTATTTATGTTCCTAATTTAAAATAATTTATGATTTATTAATTTAAGTTTTAAAATTTAATTTATATTTTTTTGTATTGTTATATAATGTATATTTATATTCATTTATGTATGTTTCTATTTAAAAACATTTATGATTTGTTAAATAAGAAATTCATGATTTATTACTTTAAGTTTTAAACTTTAATTTATATCTTTAATATCATTATATAATACATATTTTTGTATTCATGTTTGTTTATATTTTAAAAATAGTTCATGACTTGTTAATTTTAAGTTTCCAATTTTAATTTATATTTGTGTATCTTCGTATAATCTCTTATCTATTTTAAAAATTTTATAGATAAAATAGTTCATGGTTTGTTATTTTAAGTTTCTAACTTAATTTAATTTATATTTCTAATATCATTACATACTTTTTACCAATTTGAGCCCAAATATCCATAAGGAAAAAGAAAATCAAGAATAGAAAAATTTGTTCAAAGTCAAGTTGGATTTAAGTAATTCTTTTAAACTTTTTTACGATATATATAAACAATTTAGATATTGTAAATGCTTCAAATTCTTATGTTTTACATTTAGTTTGTACAATGGACATTAGGGACCTATTTTTGAAAATTCGACTCTGACCAAAATATTGGTAGGTTCGGCCCTGTGAACCATACAAGCCACACAAAGCCCGTTTGCTTGTGTAGTTTCGTGTATGTGTTTTTATCAATATTTTATGACATTGTGAATGTAATTTTCAAGAAGAGATTACTCGTACATATTGTTCCATATATATTATTACACATATTGTGAAAGATACACACTAATTTTGAGATGGATTAGGAAGAAAAAAAGAGAGGCAATTAGAGGAAAAAGAAAGAGAAAGAAGAAAGAGAAATGAAAGAGAGAACATACATGAGAGGAAGAAGAAAGAGACAATTAGAGGGAGAAGAAAAAGAAAGAGGAAGAAGAGAGAGGAAGGAAAAGAAGTTTTTAAATCATATTTAATCTAACAAGGGTATTTGAGTCAAATAATCATATTTTTGACTAAAAAATATGTAAATTAAATTTTAACTAAAAAAGATGTTCTACTGTCCTACTTGGTTAGTTTGAGTTATTTCCTCAAAAACTTATTATAGCTTTCGACATGACAAATATATTATTCTTATAAATTCATATAAGATTTAAATGTTTGATTCTCAACATCCTATCAACATTAGCTAGTAATATTTCATTACAATTCATTAGTTTGAAAATTCATTATAATTCTCAAAATAGTTACTATTTTGTTTTTTAATATATAGTATTTTTGTATTACTGATATTGTCCTTTAAAAAATTTTCTTTTTGATTTTATAAATTGAATATTTTTTTATATATAAAAAATAATTCAATTATAGATAAGATTAAAAAAAAACACATAAGAACACGATCTTAATTATATAATACCATGTCTAATGAAAAATTAAAATTGTTTTATATATGTTTGTAATATATCATTGGAAAACTCTTTAAATCTATATTAAAATGATTTTTTTATTTTTTTTTGTCAAACATTCAAGGTATTCAATAGTTTAGAAGAAGAAAAATCAAATCATGTAAAAATCAATTATGAAGAGATTCAAATGTTCCTTTTATAGTCAAATAAAAAATAAAAAATTATTAAATTAATTTATTATCCTTAAACTTAAATATTTATACGTTTATAATAGGCATTATAAAAATTAACAGAAAAGACATTTTTATAATATAGTATTAGAAAATATTAGAAGATTAGATTAGATTTGCTTAGATTATACAGATAAGGAGGGAATAATCATGCAACAATCAGCTGCTCAACTTATCAAATACGTGAGGGGTATGTTCTCACAATCGGATCACTCTAAGTTCATTCAGCTCTAGCAAACCAAATAAAATAAGAGTGACACTTGTGTCCGTGTCCCCGACCCGCACATATATATATTTTTTATTTTTTTTCGTACATATACTGTTGAGGTATTATAAATTTGTTCTATAGGTATTACAAACATGAATTAAAAGTATTTGATACCTGAAGAGTATATGTGTGATACTTTTAGATTTGTGAGCTGTTGAGGTATTACAGATTTGTTCTATAGGTATTACAAACATGAACTAAAAGTATTTGATACCTGAAGAGTATATGTGTGATACTTTTAGATTTGTGAGGTGCGCGCGGCAGGTGTGGGTGCATGGGCGCGCGGCGTGAGCATGCGGTGTGGGAGCGCAACATGGGCGCACGCGATTTTGAGGTATCACACATTTGTTCTATAGGCATTACACATATGTGATACCTGAAGAGTATATGTGTGATACCTTTAGACTTGTGAGGTGCGCGCGGGTGTGGGCGCATGGGCGCGCGGTATGGGCGCAAAACATGGGTGCATGGGCGCGCGGTTTTGAGGTATCACACATTTATTCTATATGTATTACACATATGTGATACCTAAAGAGTATATGTGTGATACCTTTAGAACAAATGTGTGATACCAACAGGTGTGCGCGCGTGGACGCGCGTGGGAGCAGCCCACACGCCAGGTCGGGTTGGGGGCACGGATCTTAGATCCGTGCCCCTATGACATACAAATTTTGTCATAAAATAATTACTCCATAACTAAGAGAAACATATATAAATTAAAAGATGAATAATGGGAAAGAATATGAAAATTATATAAAAATCTCGTGCAACACACACGGGTCCTCCACTAATATATTGAGTTTACAGTAAAATCTCTATAAATTAATAAACTCTCTAAAATAATAATTTTTTCCGACCCTAAGCTGGGTCAGTTCAAAAATTTACCAATTTCAATTAGAAAATAAGATAATACTTTTACAAAAAAACCCTATATAAATTAGTGGTCTCATCAATATCATAGCTTAATTATTTCTTCAAATTACAAAAATAACTAGGACAATTTTGTAAAATAAGAATCTATTGTTGATTGCTTCTTGTTAAACTTCAAATTTATGATGTATAGTTTATATTAATTAAATGCAATGACTTTCAACTTCCAAATTAATGTGGTATGATGCATGTCCATCTAGATTTGCTTAACCGGTTTAAAAAATCGAACCGGACCGGTTCGGTGAATCATTGACCCGATTTCGGTTCCGGGTATTTGAAACCGATGAACCGACGGTTCCAACCACCGATTAAACTGGTGGTTCGCCTATTTTCTTTTTTTTAATTGATATCGCGCCACGTGTACGAACAAGATGATAGAGCTGTTGATCAACGGCTCTGACTAACTAGTCGTTGGACAAACCAGCAGTTAGAAATTCAAATTTGATCAACGGTCGTGATTAAACGACCGTTGATGATGGACGGTTGAGATGGTTAGAACCGCCGGTTCAACCGAACCGGAACCGGCAGTTCGAACCGGCCCGATATATATATATATTTTTTGAATTTTCATTGAAATCTATAAATACCCTCATTTAATTTGTGATTTTCACCCTAATTTCATCATTCTTGATTCAATCTCTCTCTCAATTCAACCCTCTCAAGCTCACGTTTTCCATCTTTGATCAATTTCAATTCATACTTTATTTTTTTTGTTATTCTTTAATTCTATTTCATTTCTATTCCAAAAAAATGTCTAGAAGAGGTTCTTCTTCTGCCGGTTCATCTCGTGGAAAATGAAAGAGTCCGATGTCAATGCCGCCACCACAATCTTTGCACGACGATGATGATGATTATATTGAGTCTTTTTCGACTCAATATAATCAAGATGATTTGGAGGCCACGTTAGGTCCTAAAATCACCGCCACCTTTGCCAAAGAAGAAGAGGAGGTACCGAGAGAAACACAAGAAAGTGGCAATACAACACGCAACACTACTCCTAGAGCACCTTCAACGCTTCGAATTGATGTTTTCTCCTTTCATTTTAAGAAGGAGAAAGTACCGAATAGTAACGTTGATTACATAGTCACGTGCAACCATTGTGCAAAAATGTACAACTTAAAGCATGGAGGGGGTTATGAGACATTCAACAATCATGTGTTGAAAAAGCATTCCAACAAGATGGGCATTGATCGAATTCAAACGCAATTCAGGGATATACCGGTTCTTCTCAAGGTGGAGGTATGGATTCTCTTACTTTTAAATTTAGTCAATTGAACCATAGGAGATGCGTAGTTGAATTAATTACCGAAAAACATCTTCCATTTCAATTTCCTTGTGATGATAGTTTTTAAAAATATAGTAGCACTTACTTACAACCTAGTAGTAGAAAAATATTTAGAAACACGGTTACACGGGATATAGAAAAAATAGTAGGAGAGTATAAATTTAAATTAATTGAAGAATTTCAAATTATAAAACAAAAACTTTCTATATGTAGTGATATTTGGAAGGATCCTTATAAGATACATGATTATATGGGTATTACTTGTCATTGGATAGATGATGCATGGAACATACAAAAACGTTTAATTGCATATATTGATTTTGATGAAAGACATACAACTATACACATATCACAAAAAATTAGACATGTTTTAAATGATTATGGTATACTAAGAAAAATATTTTCCATTGGATTTGATAATGCTAGTGGTAACACGACTAGTTTACATTCACTTATAGAGTTTTGTTGACCTCCGATTGGAGGTAAATTTTTTCATATTCGTTGTATGTGTCATTGTTTAAACTTATGTGTTCAAGATGGATTAGAATCATTACATGATAATATTAAACATATTAAAGATGCAATTTATGAAATTGCTAGCTCTACGGCATATCATAAAAAATAGGCTAAGTTTTGTAAGAAAAATGGAATGGAAGTTAAAAAATTTGCAGTCAATGTGCAACATCGTTACTCAACAGGGAATGTAATTTGTTTTTACATATTACATGATTCGAGATTCTTATGATTATAGACAAATGTTTTGTGAATTTTATCAAGAAAATCCACATGATAACATTGTTTTATTTTAAAATTCATGGGATGCATGTCTTAATTTAATTCAACTATTAAAAATTTTTGAAGAGGCAACTAGAGAATTATCCGGTTGTTATTATCCTACTTCTCCATTAGCTTTAGATCATTGTGTAAAGATTGTTCTTATTTTGAATGAGTATTAAACATGTCATATTTTAGGTAACACAATTATAGTCATGAAAGCAAAATGGTTAAAATATTTTCATGAGATACCCGATTTATTTAAAAAGCTCTCCTATGCCCCCGACCCGCTCCACGCCCATATACTTGTATATATATATTTTTTTTTTTTAATTTTCTACGTAGAAGACAACGTGTTGGGATATTTCTAGAGTTATCTTAATAAGACAGAACAGGTTGAATAATAAGAAAACATAAGTTTGCTGAAGTAAGTTTTCACGTATTACATGATCAGGATGCTAAGATGAGATCATGTAATGGTTTTCCAAATGTTAATGAAAACCAACCTTAGAAGAATTAAGAAGACATTCTCTAAGGGTCAGCAAGCTGTAGGAAACAGCAAAGCTGATAAAATGCAGATAGTAAAATGCAGATAGGATGCTGCAAGCTGATAAAATGCAGATAGGATGCTGCAAGCTGATAAAATGCAGATAGGATGCTGCAAGGAGAGGACATCAAGCTGAAAGAGCGACAAATAAAATAAAGTCTCCAAACAGAAAGATATCAACAAAGGAAATATGAAGTTGGTCAGCAGTCTACAAGGACAAAGAAGCTACAAATAGAAAGCTGACAGCAGATCGAAGAAACCAGCAAGCTAGAAGAGAAGCAGCAAGCTGAGGACAGCAGAAAGCAGCATCAGGAAGAACATGCAGCAATGAGAAGAAGATAATCAACTGAAATCAAGCAGCAACTGCCTGGACTTCAGCTTTGGACCCATATCGACTTGACAGGTCAGTAGGAATGTCAGAAGAGGTCCAGAAGCAAATTGTAGGTGCATTAAATGCACTTGTCAGGAAATACTCAGAAGCATTTAATGCGACCACAGAGAAGATCTTGGGAGATCTAAGCTTACATTCAAAATGGGGAAGTATCTTCCTTCAACAAATACTTTCCTCTAACGGATATATTCTCAAGATCTATAAATAGAAGACGTGGCTGATTAAAGAAAAGCGCTGAAAAGAGTCGAGAGGAAAATCAGATACATTCCAAAGCTTCTCAAGCTTATCCATGTTCAGCCACTCAACCTTCTAGGAGCAGCATACATCAGTTCGAGGACTACAAAGATCAAGACTGCTCCGCACCAGTTGAAGAACTGTTTATTTTCCTTTAACTATTGTGCTGTGTGCGCTAGGTTGTTTTAATGATGTACCTTAGTTGAGAGGATTAGATCATTGCTAAGTGTGTAATCTATAGAGATAGATTACTTGCCCTTTGTGGTTGTGGCCTTCGACTAGAGTCAAGGACTCTAGTAGGCGTACCTTGTTAGGAAGAGGTTTGTAGAGCGAGGCTTGTAAATCGAACTGACCTAACGAAGTTCTTCCTTGAGTAGGAGTGGAGTGGATGTAGAAGGCTTACACCACCTTCAAACCACTATAAGCAAAATGTGTTTATATGCTTTGATTGTATGCTGCACTTTACTTACTGCATATCTTTAACTGTTGCATACATCATAAGCATCCTGAGAAAAGACTTCCTAAGATCATGATTAAAAAGAAACAGTTTTCCGAAAAGAACTCTATCAAGTTTATTCCACTGCATTACATTTTGATACCGGGTCAGGAACCTGATTAATCCTTAGGACAAGTTGTTGATTCGAGACAAGTTGATGTCCCTAGGTCAGGAACCTGTTATAACAGAAATGTTTTTAAAAAGAGTTTGCAAAATCTAGAAAATCGACAGAGGTTCATTCACCCCCCCTCTGAACCTCTGAACACTTGGGACCAACACAACGCTCTTGTGAGAGTTGAGAGAGACGAAATCTCCAGCTCATTTCTCCACAATTTCAACTCTTAATTCGAATTTCCTCTCAATTTCTTATCAATTTTCTCTCAATTTCGACATTATTATATATTTTCGATTCTTGTTCTCCTAAGATTTAGGGTTCCATTTGTCTTCAAATCAAAAATACCCAATCACTGATTTTCCATTCAGTTTCTCAGAATTCTTTTGGCGATGATCATTTACTGTGGATTCGAAGGCGGCGCCGTGGGGGATAGATTAAATAGGGTTCAATATGATAGCTGAAATTGGTACTGTTTGTTGTTAATTTAATTGGTTATGAATCTACTTCATGTGATTGGATTTGGGTTGAAGGTGGGCCATCTTCTTTTGCTGCTATGTTGCTGGATTTTGTCTCTGATCTCTTTGAATTGGCTAAGTAATGATAAAATATGACCACCAAGACCAGGTTGGTTGGGGATGGAGGGCAAATTTGGATGAAATTGTGGGATTAGATTTCGGAGAGTGCTTGTAAGATCCACCGCCATTATTCTCAGTGTTTTAGCTCAAGAAAATTTAAGAAAAACTAGTGGAAGGGGCTTGTGGTAGCATGGATAGTATTCGGGGTTATAGATTCGTTGTCGGTTTGGTGGCTCATGAGCTCACATGCTCTTAAGAGGAGGAAAGAAACACTTGCTAGTATGTGTAATACTTAAACATACTTGTGTAATACCTAAAAGGTATTTATGTAATACTTGAGAGTAACATATACAAATACCTACAAGGTGTTTATATAATACATGAAAGAAATATGTATGATACTTATAAGTTACTTGTGTAATACTTGAAAGGTATTTATATAATACCTGAGAGTAACATATACAAAAACATATGAGGTATTTATGTAATACCTGAAAGTAATAAGTGTGATACTTAAAACATACTTGTATAATACCTAAAAGGTATTTATGTAATACCTGAGAGTAACTTATACAAATACCTATAAGGTATTTATATAATACCTGAAAGTAATATGTGTGATACTTAAAAGATACTTGTGTAATACCTGAAAGTAACATATACAAATACTTATAAGGTGTTTATGTAATACTTGAAAGAAATATGTGTGATACTTAAAAGATATTTGTGTAATACCTAAAAGGTATTTATGTAATACCCGAGAGTAACATATACAAATTCATATTAGTAATTATGTAATACCTTAAATGATTTCATGGCAATTTGAAGAAGAATAAGAACAAGAAGATATACAAGAAGAATAAGAAGAAGAATGTACTAAACAAATAAGAATAATAACAAATCAATAAGAAAATAGACTAAGAAGAAGAAAAAAAAAAGAGGAAAAAAAGAAAACAACATTGTTTTTGCATAATACCTTAAGGGTATATATGTGATACCTGAAGAGTATATGTATGATACCTGAAGAGCAAATGTGTGATACCTGAACATAATACATTTATATAATCAGGTGCGCGCGCAGCGCACACCAACTATGGTATGGCTGCGCATGGGCACGCGTGGAAGCGGCCCATGCGCAAGGTCGGGTTGGGGGCATATAGGTTTTGCCGATTTATTTTTATGTGCTAAATTATTAGATTCTAGAATTAGAGAAGATGGCTTAAAAGAATTATTTAAAATGTATTATAATGCATTGTTCCCATATATACTATTGGGAGAATATGATGAAGTTGATTATGTTCCTAATCCTATTGAAGTTGTCGGTAGAGTTAAACATAACTTATACGAAATGTTTAAAGAATATAAAGTAATGTTTGGTGATTCTAGTGATGATGTAGATAATCAAAATGTAGGAGGTAGTAGTCATTCGACATCTTCATCTAGTTTTGTTGCGGCTCTGACTCTTAGTCAATTTTACAATTTTTATGATATTAGAACACAAAAACGAGCTAGACGTTCTAACCATTGTCAAGAATTAGATTCATATTTAGGTGCTACTTTTGAACAAATTTTATTTGAAAATCCTATGGATCTTTTGAAGTGGTGATCAAGAATGACCATCATTTATCCTATTCTAACGATTATTGCTAGGAGATTTTTGCAAGTCTCGCCTCAACCGTTGCCGTAGAACATACATTTAGCAAATGAGGTCATATGTTGAATCCACGAAAATCCAAATTGACAAAAGAGAATGTACAAAACATAACTCTTCTTGAAGATTGGGTGAGAGCAAATAACCATCAACAACATCTTGATTTGTTGTATTTAGACGACGATGGAGATGACACGTATGGATATGATTCAAACACATCCTCCTCTGCCGGAACCAACGTTGACGAATGATGGTAAGTTTAGGTAAGAGTTAGAGAACTACCTGAGCTTTGATTCCTTCGTTTTGACAAGGATGCGTAGACAGTTTCATTCTAAGTTTGGAAGTTACACTTTCAATCTTAGAATGAAACTCAACCTCTTTCAATTTTTTTTCCCTCTTCTTCAATTTATTTTATACAAAGATGGAAAAGTTGTAATTTTTTAACTTCAAGTCTGTTGGTCCCAAGTGGTCAGAGGTTCAGAGGGGGTGAATGAACCTCTATCAATTTTGAACTTTTTAAAATCTTTTCTGTAAAACAGGTTTCTGATTCATGAATGAATGCAGCAACCTGTCTCAAATCAGTAACCTGGCAGAGTGCTGTAACACCCCGTTTTCAAGAAAACCGACATTGCATATTTTATAAAATTTCTTTTAGCATTCAGTTATATATGATTTAAGTGTGAGATCTTATATTATTTAAAGTTATGATTTATGAATTATGTTGTACTTGATAATTTTCAAAGATTTTATGATATATATTTCTTTCGAGATTTTAAAGGTTTTTGCAGAATTGCTCATGGAGGAAACCGAGCTTGATCTCAACTCACTCAACAAACATGGATGAAAGTAAAAAGATAAGATACTAAATAAGTTTAAATGAGGAAAAATGACATTAGGCTTTTATGCTAAGCTTATTCATTTGTGTCGAGAATGCTTTTATATTATGAAATTTTATGTATGATCTATTTATGTGATTTTATGTGATAAATCATTTTACTTGAACACACATGCGTACATCATAATGTGTATCAATATATATCTTTTAAAATAAAATCTTAAGACATAGTATGCAATTTCGAACATACATGCATGAAATGGAAATTGTATTCTTTTTATGATGAATATTATTTAGTAAAATGAATTATGCATGTAATATTAATTTTAGTCTCTTTTGTAATCATAAAAACATATATTTACATGCATTTCTAATTCATTATGTATCGAAATATTTTCTCATCATACAAGTAAAATTATAACACCCCAAATTAATTAGCTAAGGTGTAATGTTATATACATATATATAGGTTGCAAATTAATTAACTATGTATAAGAATTAATTAATTAAGCTACGAATTTAATTAATTAAGTGATAATCTTACTTAAGTTAAGAAGTAATTAATTAAGTCTAAGTAATCGATTAATTAAATTTTAATGTTTTAATTTTGGTTGCTCAAGTAATATTGCATAAGTAATTAATTAGTTAGGAATAACATTTAATAATTAAGAAATGAAAGCAGGACATGCTTATTCACTTTCCTTCCACGCCACCTGCTGCTCCTTCTTCTCTTAATTTACACCTATCATTTAAGCTGGTTTGTGTGTGAAAAGGGGGGGAAAGGTAATAAAGAGAAAAGGAAGCAAGATAGTAAATCATACACAGATTTCCCCCTTCTCGCTCTCCCTCTCGTTTCTCTCCCTCACGGTCTCTCTCTCTCTCCCCCCTGCTGCCCTGCTACTGCCTAGTTGTCCTGTTGTTGCTGTATTTTGCTACTGCTGTACGTGAGTTTGCAGCTGCTATTACTGTGTTTTGCTGCTGCTATTGCTGTGAGTTTGCTGCTGCTATTGCTGTGTTTTGCTACTGCTATTACTGAATTTTTCTACTGCTGTTTCTGTGTTTTATTGCTGCTGTGTATGTGTAAAATAGAGAACTCCTTCATAGTTGATTAAAGTTACTGAGGGAGAAGTGGACGTTTGATATATGCAGACATGTTCTGGAATTTTCTGTGTGTGGTAGAAATGGTTTCAGGCTAAACCCTTTTACCACAATCTAGTATATGAAGTGTAGAATATGCATGTTAAATTTCAGAAGATTTGGAGTTAAATTCGATTTACTATGAATTTTCTAAGAAGATGCGATTTTCTGATCAAACGTGACCTGTTTTCGGGTCTGATTGAAACCTTCTCCTGAGTTGTAAACTTCACCTGTATGTACGATATTTTACCAGCTTATAGTACAAGCATTTAAGGACATTTAGAAATTTACCATGCAATTTTACGAGTATTATACGATTTACTATAAATTTTACAAATCAGCCTGTTTTCTGTGCGTTTGGTCTGTTTTTCTGGGGGTTTGGGCTGCTGTTTCTGGGCGTTGGGCTGCTGTTTCCGGGTGTTTGGCCTGCTGCTTTAGGTGTTTTTAGGGTGCTTATTGTGTGTGATTTGCGTGTTGGTTGGTGGGTGAGCCGCCGGCGACAGGGGTCGCCGGCAGCGGCGGCGGGAAACGAGCTAGAAACGGGCAGATTTTGGGGTAATGAAAAGAGGGTTTTTCTTTTATATTTGCAAGGGCTATTTTTATATGTTTAGCATTTCTTTGCAAAGTGCAATTCAAAATTCAATTCTTTTAGCATGGCAAAGATTATTATATACTCTGCAAGTTGATTTTAGCTTTGCAAATTGAGTCTTAACTTTGCAAATTGAGTTTTGCTACAAATTGATACTAATATGTGATCATGCAAATACTTTTGTGATTTTAGGAATTATGTATGAATTATTAAAATTATTACATCTTTATATGTCATTTTAAGTCTAAAATTGCTAGTTTAAATGTTTAACAATTAAGTTATAAGAATGATTACGTTTTAGGTTAAAGTAACCTAATATAAAATACAAAAGATTCTGTTATATGACATAAGAGGCTAATAAGTTAAGTGTGTCGAGTGCAGTCGAGACGATCGGTGAATCCAGAAGCAATCCTTGCACTATCAACGTACAAGTGTGTAACTTCTACTTTCTACTATGTGTTGTTAATTGAATTGAGAAGTTATGTATGAAAATCTACGACTGAAGTCCGTAGCTATAACCAGTATGTAACTTCCATACTGGGCAATGACCCTGCTTAAATGCCTGGTCCATGAAAATGACCCTGCTTAAATGCCTGGTCCATGAAAACGACCCTGCTTAAATGTCTGGTCCATGCAAGGTTTAGTGGGCGAGCGATTCCCACATTCCTCTATGATTATGACATGTAGTACTTGCTTAATGATTTAATTTCTTCGATATATTAGATAGTAAGGTTATCCCACTGGGATCCCTCTCCGGAGGTGTCTCATGATATTACCATTTTATATTTTCAGGCTCACTGGATGATGACGTGGATGTGTAGAGGCTGGACTGACTTCTCTCCGTTGCATTAAATAAATATGTTAGAACTAAGTTCTTTTTCTTTAAAAACAATATGTAGTCTTAATCATGTATATTATATGAAACGATGGGTCTAGACTTATCTTATATTATATATGTTTTGTTGTGTAAATTCATGTTGGTCTATGGTTCAAACATTTTACCTAGAAATGTGGGTAAGACACGACTAGACTTGTTTAATAGTCGATGTATAATCACATATATATGTTATATTTAAAAAGTAAAACTTTTAAAACTCTCGTGTCTTCGCTTTTAAGTCTTCCGCTGTATGTTATAAAATAATTATAATTTCTTTATTTCCTAAGTATGTAAAGGGTGACGACCTATTTCCAATAAAGGGAAACGGGGCGTCACAATGCAGTATCAGGTTCTTGATCTGGTATATAGTATGCACAGCGGAATAAATAGGATAGAGTTTCTTTTTGGAACACCAGTTTTCTTTTGCAAGTATGTTGTTTGACAAAAGTCTTATGCAGTATGCTTATGATGTATGCAACATAATATAACAAAGTAAAGCGCAAAGATAAAAGCAAGTAAACACTTATGGCTTATAGTGGTTCGAAGATGGTGTAAGTCTTCTACGTCCACTCTACTCCTTCTCAGATGAGGAACTTCGTTAAGTCAGTTCGATTTACAAGTCTCGGCTTTACAAACTTCTTCCTAACAAGTTATACCTACAGAATCCCAGATTCTCAAGCCACAAACCCACACAGGGTACACAATCTCACACAGGACAAATAGCCTATACAAAAACTATACACTTAGCAACGATCTAATCCTATCAACTAAGTTACACCAACACAACCTAGCGCACACAACACAAATGATTACAAGAGTAAAAGGTTCTTCAACTGTTGCGGTGAAGACAGTCTTGAACTTGAGAGCTCGAATGCTTGAGTAGACTGGCTTCGAAGGTTGAGTGATTGAGCAAAGGGAAGCTTAGAATAAGCTTTGGAGTATTTCTGATTTTCCACTCGGCTATGCTCGGCAATTTCTTCAATCACTCCCACATTCTATTTATAGAGGTAAGAAAAGTATCCGTTGAAGAGAGATACTTTTCCATTTTGAATTTGAGCTCTGATCTCCAAAGATCTTCTCTGTGGTCGCATTAAATGCATCTGAGTTGCTCCTGTCATGAGCATTTAATGTGTCTGACATCTTTGACTTTCATGCAACGGGTAGCTACTCTAGTTGTTAGATAGTTTTGCTCTTCTTTGAGTTGCATGGTCTTCCTCGTGCTAAGATGAAGGTAGCACTTGTCTTTCTACAATAGATCTGTTGGCTACTTCCTATCATCTCCTTAGGTTGTTGTAACTTCTTCCTATTAGTTGTTTCCTGCCTGCATCTTCCTGCACGCTTGCTGCTCTATCCAGCTTGTTGTTCACTGCTTGCTGCTACAGTCTTGTTCTCAGCATCCTGCTTGCTACTTCATTCGGCTTACTTCTCCTTTCAGCTTACTACATGATTCTTTCTTCGGCTTTCTGCAACAGCATGCTACTCTTAGAAGATATCTTCCTATATCTTCTAAGGTTGGTTTTTCTTATTACTTGGAAAACCCTCACATGATCTCTTATAGATTCATGTATATAATATGGAAACTTAAGGTACTCATACCCTAAGCAAACTCTTCTTAAGTTTTTTGAAAATTTTAAGTTGTAATGTTGTACTTGTACTTCTAATGATTGTATTTTAAGTTGTAATGATGTATTTGTACTTCTAATGTTTTAAAGTAATTTTTGAATTGATTGTATTTTATTAATTTTCACTCATTTTAAAAACTTTATAAGAAATCTAAAGACTAAAATTATGGAATATTAAACAATTAATGCAAAAAAAAAAAAAAATTTCAGCGCTTGGACACGGCCGTGCACAAGGGCACGACCAACCGTGCGCTGGTCACAACATCTCTAGTGCGCTGGGCACGACCGTGTCCTGGCACACGGTTTGTGCCCGAGTATTTAAAAAAAATCGAGCTTGAACCGTCGGTTCCGAACCAAAACCGAAACCGAAACTCCTACGGTTCAATTTTGGTTTTGTATATTGCGGTTCGTCGAACTGCCGATTCGGAACCGAAACCAACGGTTCGAACTGGATGAACAAGTCTATATCCATCAATGTAAACACATTAATGGATATGATGCATGATGACTATTTATTATGTTATGTATGATGATTATATTTATTATATTAGTAGTTCAATAAATATAATGCATATATTATTTAAATACACTCACTTTTATAAAAATAAAATATTATTCATCGTATTGGAAAAACACTCTTTAAATTAATACCTCTCTAAAATAATAAACTTTTCCGATCCCAAAAATATTAATTTATAGAGGGTTTTACTGTGTATGAATATGAATACTTTATTGGTGTTACATTAGTTATTGTTTATTTACTAAAAGTCAAATAGGCAACAACGGAATCATACTAAAAAAAAAAATCATAAAATGCAAGAACTGGTGCATTTTTATTATTTATCTCCAAAACTAATAATATTATTGAGATGTTACAGAAGTTGAGTTATATACCTATGGACAATGTGGGTGCAAAATAATAAAGATTAGTAGTAACATTAACAATTATTCTTAATTATTTAGTATTCACATGACTGGTTGGAAAAGTACATTGAACATATGGACATCCATTGTTTCATCAGCATTGTAGGCTCTGTAGTAATATGTTTTTGCAACAGATAGAAATGTTTGCTTCATTTTCCTGTTGTTGATGCCATCAGATTTCTCCAAGACCAATTTCACCAAACACTGCATATCATGTTCCAATTCCTTACTTTTGATGCTTGATTTTGCTTTAATTCCACTCTCCATTTCCTCAACCTATATCATATTATAAAACCAACAATAAATGAATAAACAATTCCAAAATAAACATAAAAACAAATATAGGCCTGCCTGTATAAATTCTGTCAACTTAGGACAATATCTTTAGCCAATTCACCAATGAGTTGAGGACACTAACTTTTCAATTTGGGCAATTTTAGAATATAAAACCCGAAATCAAGAATTTCAGGTCCAATCCCATGAGATTTGGACTCTTTGCTATTGTAATTTGGCCTGAAATTCATGTGATTTGACCCGAAATTTGTGATTTCGGATTTTTTTGTCCTAAAAATCAACTAGACTGTGTCTTTCGTTGGTGAATGAACTAAAGATAATATTCTAAATTTGTAGCTTTGCCTATGTTTATGCACTTAAGTTAGCTTTTCATTTCGAATATGATAAAGCTTCTGGCCAATCTTGTTGTACTCTTTGTTGGAGATTATGTCTTGGTTGAAAGCATTATGAGTAGCACAGATGTTTAAGGTGGTTGTTAGAAGCTCTGCTTCTGCACCATAGTTGGCCTCTTCTTCTTGCACTTTCCTAAACCAAAACATTAAGTATTTACGAACAAATGAGATCTGAAAATACATATATGATTTGGGATTTGGCCCATCCTATCGTCTCGAGCAGGCCAAAAAGTAAGCCTGAAGAAGCTCTTTTCTGCTTATCCCAAATTCTTCAATGTTATAACTTTCATACCATCTGCTCAGATAATACGAGTTAATTAGTATAAATAAAATACAGAACAAAACAGCATCAAGATTTAATAAATTCGAAATAATTAGCATGGAAATCCACTCAGATTGATGTTGTGCTTGGCATCTCTTGAAATCCATCCTTGCCAACTCCAGATATGTATCATTACTGATTTCTGGCATCCTGTAATGATATAACATATATATATTAGGAAATTAATCTTGTATATATTTTAGAAAAATAATTCATGAATTAACATGATTATTAACCTGTAGAGAGTCTTGCCAATCCAGACATCATCAGCACCAGCATAATACTGCAGATAATATTTAGCCTCGACTCGGCATCTGCAATCCAAGCTTTATCTGTTTTTGTAGCAAATGTGAAAAATTAGACCTGATCACGAAATATCACAAATAATAACATGTTTGATGATGAATCATGAGGCAAGTGCTTGGATATGACCCATTTGTCTAAAAGCTGATTGTTGGATAGATATTGTAAATTTGTCACCCTGCTTGAAGTTCCTCAGTACATGTGTGCACCCAAAATCAAATGGACATTTGAATTATTGTTATATCTATAATCAAGACAATTGGTAAAGGCTAAAGAAGTTAAACATACTTGGATCAACTTGATATCCATGCATCCTTAGAAGCCTAACACCCATGGAAGTGTTATCCACGTCAACAAAATCCGATTCTCGTCCACTCAACACCCCCTTGTCTGTCCAGAATCTGCGATCCGAATCAAAATTATTCGATGAGTTAGATCATGTTCATCAAATTCCATCAACTACACAACAAATTAGTTATTTTTGTAACTTAATTCATACTTATAGATGTGAGTGCTGCAGCAGATCATTAATTCAATAAATCAGAAATTTTTCAATCCGAGGAATTAAAATATTGTATTAATTATTACCTCCTCCATTAAACGTTTCAAATTCGAAGCATTTTTGAAGAAGAGATGGAAACACTACTTCAAAACCACAGGTTGTTTTCCCTTATGTATGTTATTCCTAATATTTCAGAAATAAAAGCACACACATATTAACTTCATTGACCAAAAGTTTTAAACATTAATATCCAAGTTATCAAGTGTGTATTCACACACACACACATATATAGTATCTAGCTCAAACCTTTTTGGCTCTTTTGGGCATGAATATTCCATGATCTCAAAGCTACGACACAGGCAAGTGTGTTAACAAGCCGACCCATCACGCAGTTGATTATTTGCAATCCATTCAAGACTGGATAGAAACAACAACATTTTTATGTATTCAACTTCATTCACCTTCGACTCATAGCCTTGAATCATCTTTTTCACCATCCAATGTGGCAACTGTAATCACAAAAGTTGATTAATTATATTTAACTCAAATCTGTACCTTGCAGCTCCGTTACGTTTGATGTTCTTTTGTGATTAGATTGGTGGTTCAGAGACAGTTTTTTGGTGTTGTTCATGCATGAACCTGTCATAACAAAGTAGATTTCAATAAAGAGTATGTCCTAATATAATATTGCAACAAATATTTGAAAGAAATAAAAAGCTGGAAATCATACTGATGGTGAAACAATGTCCCTGGAGGTGAGGCTTTGCAGATGATTGCAGTATTTTGGTGTGAATTGCTGGCGAAAAGTTGAGGCTCAGAGTTGATGGAGATCCTATTATGTCTTAATTTGGTATGTAAAAGTTTTAGAAGAATGAAAGAATGGAGAATTTGGTATGAGAGAGTTGGAGAAGAATGAAAGAATTAATGAAGAGTTTGAGTACTGTTGAGTGAACTAATGGATTAAGTATAAGTATGGATGTTTCGTATTTCAGAAAAAGGGACGAATATAAAATTCATACAGCTGACCAGTTTGATAAGTTTGTATGTGCTGAAATTCCTAATGAAGAAAATAATTTTTGAATATATGAATTGGTGAATAAACACAAGTTACTTGGATGGTGTGGTGAAAAAAATTCGAAAAAATTCATATATGTTGAGAGATAAGTGCAAATGTCATTATCCAAAAAAAAAAATTGTGCAAGAAATCGATCTATATATATATATATATATATATACTAGTTGAGTACATGTGCGTTGCACGTGGAGAGACAAACTCGTGTGAACCATTTTTTGGTTGATTTTGTTGGTGTTTTTTCCCTTTACTTGTTGTTTAATATTTTTTTTAAGTGTGTTTAAATTAACTATAATTCTAACACATTAATTTATTAAAAAAATATTATTCAATTAAAAAATTGTAGTTCCATTATTCCTAATAAAAAAAGAATAATAAATCTAAAACGAAAGATTATAATTCTAATTTGACCAATAACTATATCTTTTCTTGTTTGATCTTTTTTTCCGTTCTAGTCTTCTTTCTTCGTGATTTGGTTAATAAATCTTTGATTGGCTAATCCTCCTCACTGCTGGATACGTGATACATTCCTTGTTTTTTGTCTTTCTAATTCTTCGTTTTTTCTTGTTTTCATCATCTGTTGTGGTGGCCACTGTTAATGTCATTGTCGTGGTTGTATTGTTTAATTTATCTTCTCTTATCTCCACGGGTTCCAACTTTTCTATTGCTTCAGCTACTACACTCAATCTTCCTCCTTCAACTTTCGTATTGTAGTTTAGGACAATTAAAAAATGGAATTCACTTGCTCCTTGTAAGATCAACCGTTTGTAGTATTCAGATGTGCTTTGGCCCTACAAATGATTTTTTGTTAAAAAGAACAAGAAAGATAGATTTTAGCAATCTATATAAAAAAATTTAGATTTTAGTTATTACTCCCTCCGTCCTGGCTAATTTTGCATATCCTTCCCGGCACGTGGAATAAGAAAATGTTTTTTTTTTGCCTTTTGAGTTGAAAAGTCAACAAAATCATGTCAAACGTAAAAATTATTTTCCTTTTCGGGGGTGTGCAAATTTACCCAGGACATCCCGAAAAGGAAAGTGTGCAAAATTAGCCGGGATGGAGGGAGTATTATTATTTTTTTGAAATCATTTAACTAAAGAAATATTGTTACCTTCTCAATGGACTTCAAGTAGTCTTCTACTGAGCATCTAACATAAATTGATGTCGTGTCACCAAACATTGTCATTGTTGCTTCAAGATGACCTTGTATCACACTTAGTTTAACTATGTATCTGCAATCAATGAATTTATATAAGTATAGTTGCATGTCATTGCACGTTTTATTTTGTAATTTATAATTTTAATTTTTTACCTCGGTGTTGTTTGCACTGGGTCATCTTTGCACTTTCTACATATTGTATTTCCGTCATCTTTAGGTCCCGATGCTGTGCATTTTTTACATGCGTTGTACCATATTTTTGTTTCATTCTCTACCTTGTCCACAACTCTAGTGAAATAATAACATGCATTCTACATTGAGAATGAATACATGATACAAAGTCTAATATAAAAACTACCAAATAATTTAAATATTTATTTATATATTATAATGTACATGTATGGATGGAAAATAGAGTATAAATTGTAGTTAGATAATCAGCAACAAATTTTGTGCATCTAAACTACAATTAAGACAGATAAAATAGAAAAGAATGCTTCATAAGTACAATTCTCAACTAATATTTCGGAACAAAACATTATAGAAGTTTGGAAAATATAGTTACATACCTTTGAGAGGGAATCTTTTCTCATGATAAGATCTTCAAGAGAAACCTCTCTTCCTCCCCTTATTCTTTGTGTCATTCTCAACTTGCATATTTCCAATGGATCATGAATGATGCTCGACAGTTTTGCAAGTTCTTTAGATATCAGACCTATTTGTATAGTTGAAATCGAAGTGGTTTGCAACTGAATCTCACCTAATTAAAGTTTGCAATTTTAAAATTATATTTCATTCTCAAGACATCTGCATATATTCGTTGTCGTTATTTTCCTTTCAAAAAAATTAGGCTAGTTTTTGTTTTACCTTGAAATTTCTTTATTGTGACCTTTGTAATGGCATTGGTTCGTTTTTTATCAACAATTTGCTGCAATTCTATTCCTTCATTCAATGCCATGTCTTTCCAAAGAGAAACGTCAATAGAGTGGTGTCTACATATGAAATAAAAAAATTTAATTGGAATTTTTATTTAATTATTTTGTTTTGCTTGTAATTTAAATTTACATATTGTTTGCTACTTTCTTATAAAAGATAGATTATGCTTACTCTTCATCTATCAGAGTTTTTTGTCTTACGGCCACTTTTTTTGGGGTGTCGACAATTATGCTTTCCTTCACCCTTGTAAGAACCCCACATATATCTACATAGACAAAAAAAATTATTTAATGATTATTTTTTTAAATTATTGAAAAGAAATAGAAATAAGAAATATAGGTACCAAATCTAATGCCTTCCTCATGCTTGCTACGTAAGTCGTTGTACTTCACGTAGACATTTTTATTGTGGTTTTGGTCAATATTGTTTGCAGTTTCCTTCACGGTGCTGAATTATTTTAAAATTAATTCTTTTTTCCGAATGTACCGATGCGAAGTTGGTGTTTGCATCTTTGACCATCGCATTTTCAATCAAATATGTGTTGTTTCTTTAGAATTCATTTCCAAATTTTTGGATGTCATCATTAAACATGATCATTCCAATTTGGACTGCCTACAAGAATAGGCATTGATTAATATATAAATGAAAAAATCAAATCAAATACAATTGAAACAACGATTCAAATAAAACTAAAATAAACTTGACCAGTAATAGTATCAATCGACTTGACAACCTGGCTTTACTTTTAATTTATTTTTCTCTCAAATTGGTCAGCGCACAATTTTTCTTGAAGTATAAAAACAAAAATTTTATTGAAATCTGCTTACCTCTTCATCCATCATTATCATTTTTTGAATTTTCACGGAATTATTTTTCCCACAACATACTTGATGGCCAACTCTTAAAACCTTCAATCGTATTGAATTTATTTTTTCTCCAATCTGCAAAAGTCTTATGGGTACATTTCTTTCTGTCGTCATGTTTTATCCTGAAGTATAACTCCCATAAGAGAACCACACAACATAAATCGCTCATCAAAATAACAAAATATTACAAACTAATATTTTATAAGTGTTGATAATGAATTGTTTAAAACTCTTATGGGCATAGATGCTTCCTTCACCATCTCTATCTTTTATCTTGTGATAAGATGATTAAGTCATTAAACAATACATGAAACTCATACTAACACAAGATATTATTGAAATTAATGGAATTTAGGTACAACACCAATGAAATAGATTTCGTTTTTTTAATACTGCCACATGGCCATAGATCACACTAAAATAAATTGTATGTGAAAAACAAAATATATAAAATAAAATCTCAAAAAAAATAAATATATAAAGAACCATTGCGTGTTGAAATTAATTCTTTTATAAGAAGCACACAATCAAAATCTAGTAGTATGTGTTCACATCAATTAACCATTAATTGAATATAATCATCACTAAACATAAACCAAGTAGTTTGAGGGCAATTTGAATAAAAAATAAAAATTATATGAAGACAAACCAGTATGCCGATGAGGAGAAGTTTGTTGAGATAATCGTAATCTACTTTTATTCTTGTCGCGATACTTGTTATATGTTTTTATAAATAATACAAGTATGTCATATATATAATGTGTTCATATTGAATTAGAATCCTAATAAATTTCTAATTAAATAAGATATAAAGAGTTTTTTTTAGTTTGGACTTTAAATTAGAGTCCTAATAATCGTCTAAATAAATTATATATAGAGTTACTTTTTAATTAGGATTTTAATTTACTAAACATTAATTAGGATTCTACCAATTTTTACTGATTTGGATGATAACATTGATTTGGATGGAATCTATGTTATTAGATTTTCATGTTTTAATTAAATTAACTTGAAAATTAATGAAGTAATTATTCCTTAATTGATATTGATGTACAAATAGTACAGGGATTGCCAGATGAGCGATTACAATGATGATCCCAGCATTTCTTAAGCTTGCATTAACAAATTGAAATATGTATCCCATAGAGCTCTGACATCTGTTGGTGTACAAAATACCAATATTATTGCAAAAAGTCTTCACAACTCATGTGACATTTGAAATGTTATTGCTTTATTTAAACATTCAAAAATGCTTTCATCTGCTTCAAGTAATCCTCTTTTTCATGCAGATTCTTTAAATGTTGAGCATTGTACACCATCTACTGTCAACAAATACTCAAAAGATGTTGGCCCTTTCACATGATTCAAGAGTAATCGAAGATATTATCTTTCTCCTTCTTTGGGATTTGCTGCATTAATACGTCCAATCACCTCTCTTTTTTTTTTCTTTCTCTCTAACATTTGTTTTGTCTATCCCACACACAATGCTTTGGAAACTCTTTATACAGATATTGTTTAGCCTTTTCACATTGAGCGCATGTAGAAAAATATTCTGTGAGCATCGTCTTGGAAGAAATTGAATGTATATTTGATTTAATTATGTAGGAGGGTTAAAATTGACATTATGATTTGATAAATAAGAAGAGGTCAATATTTCAATTCTCAACTAAATCCTTTCAATTATTGATATCACCTTCATATTAAATCAAATTAAATTAAATTTTAAAGAATTGGATGTATATTAATTTTTGTATAAATTAATATTATTCAAAAATATGCTTATAATATATCATTGAAAAGCTCTTTAAATATATATTAATATAAGACTAATTTTAGTTTAAGATTCAAAATGTTCAAGATTACAAAAGAAAAATAATCAAAACATGTAATTTTTTAAAAAAGAGTTTGAAATATAAAGGACTCTCGTTTATTATAATCAAATAGAAACATAAAATAAATATTAAATTACGTTACAATCCCTAATAAAGAGTTTTATTTCATTCGAACTCTAATTTAATTGGATTTGATTTAATTATGTAGGAGGGTTAAAATTGGCATTATGAAAAATGGACGAAACATTCATACTTATATAGTGTAATAGATATATATATATATATATATATATATCGCATAATTAATATTAATATTTATTAGTTTGTTGGTCAATTATGGAGTCTATGAATTTATTTCTATAGTCACTCTCTTTGCCCACTTTTGATTGACTTAAGGTGCATGATTAAAATGCATGGCATCGAGGATTGGTAATCCACTGATAATCATATGGCATCATGTTTAATTTAGGTCAATACCTTTACTATACGTTTTATTTCGTTTTATAATCAAAACTTGTTTTACGATCACAAGGTCTATCATACTCTTCTTTTCAATATGACAACAAATTCCGGCTAAAAAGCGTACATATGATTTGTACTTGAGCGGCTGTAGGGTATTTTTAGCATGTTCTCTTAAGACGAGGAAAAGTTCGGTGTTGCAGTTAGTTTTCAATGGTAAAGAAACACATAAATATTTTGGATTTGTTGCTTGATTTTAGGAATAGAGAACGAATTAGGGTTTATGTCGATTTTGAGGTTGAATCAATTAATTAAAGAAAAAATGACAACAATATCTTATTGCGAATGTACAAATCACGTGTCTATTTTTGGCCGAAATTTGTTGCCAAGGTTGTAAAATTGAAAATAAAACTTAATCACAGGTTGTGATCGGGAAAAAAAAAAGACTATAATACGGATTGAAAAATAATATTAACCTTTTAATTTATTCCACTAGTAATTAGAATAAGTCCATTCAATATATGACAGTTGGCATTTGGATCAAATTAAAAATGATGTTTGAAATAAATTTACTAAAGTACATTAAAATAGGTCACCAATCAAGCCCAATTGCACCAAAATAAACAGAATAAGCGCATCCAATATAAATTAAATGACATTTTCCATCGACATAAAAATATATTTGAAGCCAGTATATTAAATTCAATTACCAAGTGCAAGCCCATTTCAGTAAAATAAATATTACAGGTCTATTCAATATGACATTTCCATCAACATGAAAATACATTTGAGCCAAGTACGTTGAAATTAACTACAAAGCAAGCCCAACTGCAGTTAAGAAAATATAGAATAGGCCCATTCAATCTAAATTAAATTTAGGCCCACTTTTAGTATAAACAAATCGAAGAATCACATGATCATAAAACAGAGAAATAATATAGGGTTCTAGCCAAGCCCAATTTTAGTTAGAACATTCATGATAACTATGAGATACTATCTCAAATATCATCCTAATTAAAATCACCATTTCCACATTTAAAACGAAGAAAATTTATAGCCAAAAATAAATTAATTTGTTTATCAGAACTCCATCAAAAGATTTTGATATCTTTCCGAATTTTATTCAAAGCAAGCATTATTTTTTGTACTAAACATTTTATCACTGTTGTCTTACTGTTCCCATTCATGGTATCCTTACATTTTCTCGATTCTATGTGTCATCAATCCAAAGGGTGTAACAAGAGTTGTTATGCAATCCGAAATATATATTGACAGGAATTTGAACGTATAGCAAAATATCCTTAATTATAATTCACATATTGATTACTCCAAACATATAAAGAAACAATCTATGATTGAAAAATTATTAAGAAAAATAATATTAGATATTACATAATTCACTACAATAAAAAACTTATGAGTGACAACAAAATGCTGTCGCAAAAATATTTTTTCGCTTAGTTATTATCACAAAAGTCTTCTCACAAATAGTCTTTGTGCGACACATATAAGTTTTTTCATAGATTTTTGTGACAACTTGTTGTCAATATTATCGATTTTTGCGACAATATGTTGTCACAAAATATAGATATTTCACTACATCTCATCGTAAATATTCATTTTTCTTGTAGTGATTTTAGTGTAGACATATATACATATGTATGTATATATAATGTGTATTTAAATATGAAATTTTGTTATTATTTTGGAAACACGGTTCAACGTTTTATTTTGAATATATATATATATATATATATATATATATATATATATATATCACGAAATACTTTATAAGATGAAATATTAATTATCACAAACAAAGTATATTAAGCAAAAGAAATTTCCTAAAAAAACGTCCATATGCATAATAATTAAATGCATAAATTTGACTTTTAATTTTAAAAGAACAATTATAAAATTCACAACAAAGTATAAAAATGACAATCATATATTATAGTTATATTTTATTTTCATTTTATAATTTTTTATTTTAACAATATAAATGACTAAATAATGAGAATTTGGATATTACATCAATTTTGAAGAAATGATATTATATATATTTCTTCACACACACATATATATATATATATATGTGTGTGTGTGTCACGACCACATTTCTAACATAGCTAGACGTAATAAATTTTCATATTAAAACACCTGTAGGTGAGTGACCTTTTTTTTTTTTCAAAACATAATAACATAAATAACATTTCTTGTACCCAAAACTAGATAAGAAAATATATAGCACGCTTCGTAACATTTATCATAAAATCAAGCCACACTCACTTCTATATTTTACATACTTATATACATCAGATGATCAAACAGCAGAACTCCAAGTACTTTATCAAAACATTGTTTAAAGCAAAATAAGCTCATAGCGTAGCCCAACAGGTCGTCATCCATGTACACCATCTCCGAACCCGTAAGAACTCAACATCACAGTCAGTAAGTCCATGAGCTTATACATCAGCAGGTTCACCTATAATGCATGAACTATATGAGCTAATAAGCTCAGTAAGCAGAAATTATGCACATAACATTAATGATATAAAATAATGTCAATGATGCATGCTAATGAATGAAAACATTTATTTACAAAATCATTTTCCTTCATTGGGCCCATTGACCACCTCGCTACTAAGTACCGGATAGATCTCAATATAACATCATTCATCACTATAGCCATAACCATGTCTCACAGGCCCCCGGCTGAACGAATCAAGCCATAACCATGTCTCACAGGCCCCCAGCTACCCATATAATATACTGTAAGCATGATTACATGTCTTAGTAATGGTCAATAAAATAATTTTCATCTTGAAATCATATCTTGTATGCCGAATGCAATAACTTTCATCATTTACGTATGCACGTGTTGATGCTCGTGATTGATATTCGTAAGCCATCACATATATCTTCACATAACATCACTCAAACATGTCATTTTCAAGGAGATATAAAACCACATAATATCACTTATTCAATATACATATATATCATAAAATACTATGTTCATACATTGTAGTTGCAAATGAATTTCTACTTACTTGAATTGCCGAGGATTTTGGTTATGTAACCTCCTAGTTTACCTCTCAATTTTCTCTTCTATTTTCCCCTCTTTTTTTTTCTCTTTCTTTCTCTAATGCATCGGCTCCCCTGTTTTTCTTCTCTGCTCTGCCATACCACTTCTTTCATTTTATCATTCTCATTCTTATATTACTATTATTATTAAAAGAAGCAATGGTGGCAAGCTTCCACAAATCCACGTATCACCTACCTATAATAATATATATTAACACTATTATAAAATAATGATGACAGTAGTATCAGCACTTACACGTATCATATGCTTATATTAATATACATCTTAACATTATTATTATTATATTCAACTAAATATATATATATATATATATATATATATAATATTAATTATCTATGTATGCGTACACACACACACACACACATATATATATATATATATATATGCCTATGCTACTTATATAAACATAATTATAAAAGTCAAACTTCTAAAATATGCTACACACGGCCATTATAATTGCATGAATATATATATATATATATATATATATATATATATATATCCATAACCAATTCAATTAGATAAAAATATATAAATAATTCCATATTTAAAAGCTAAATATAATAATATAAGATCACAAATAGCACATAAATAACACGAGATTTAACAAATTTAAATAAATAAATAAATAGAACAAAAGCACTCTATGATATCGATGTAAACTCAAACGTCACATAATAAACAATACGAAACTCATAGAATGCATGGATGCATGAACTATATTCGTCAATGAATCACGATGGGCTCGGGTCTTACAATATATATATATATATATATATATATATATATATAATATCCGGAAAGAAAAGATATATTCATTCAAAATAAAGTTTACAATAGTGATTGCAAAAAGTTTACATAATTATATATATATAAAATACAATTCAGATAATCACAAAGTTATAAAGAATAAGATATTTCCTCTAAACAGTCAATTCATATATGAAAGGAAAGTTGACTTTGATCAGGTTTTAAAAGAAACAAAATCACAACTAAATAAATGCATAAAAAATTAAGACTTCTTTTTTCCAAAAATAGAAAAGGTAGTGTGGACGGTAAAATCGTACATTTTTATTTTTATCATTTTTTTTATATAATCTTGTTACCCTACCCATCATAAGCACATTAATATGTGTCCACCATTGATATATCAGATATTCAATATAATTTCATTGTTTATAAAATCAAGGAATGAGATCTTTACACGTTATTGGTGGACATATTAAGAGTTGTCTGCGGTAGACATTTTATCACGAACTTAAAAATATAATATATATTAAAAATGATAAAATGATATATATATATATATATATATATTTTTATATTTATATTTATATAAAGCATATTTCGAAGAACTACAAGTTTGTTATTACCATCTATGCTTAAATTATAAGAACTAACACATATAATTATTTTTCCAATAAAAATTAATTTCAATTCCTATCATACGCGGTGTAAAGAGTTGTGAAAACGAATTAGGCTCACCACTTCTCTCCAAAACGGTTGATAGAGGTTAAGCATTGAAAAGCTCATCTTGTCGTGGGTCTACCTGCATGGACCATGGATTTTGGTGGGTCATCTTGCAATTAATGAGGTGGGCTGATCCGTCACTTTTTACTCAGTACATTATTAAAAATAATAATGAAAAAAAATAAAACATACATAATAATGCAAGCGGTGATGTAAGGCCACCTAACAACACATTATTAGAAATCACAATCAGATTCGGATGTTTCAACTTCTAGATAGGGTGAAAGGTTCTCTTCTGGTCCAATTTCAAGTGGTTCAAAAAATATCTTATTGAAAAGTGGATGAATCCAGTGTAGTGCAGCACAGGGAACACTTATCTGAACCTTATAAGGACACCACTGGCAGGACTTTGTGAGCCAGAAAGCCACATGATCATGAGCCATCATGTGATCATTCAAGTTCATGGCCCACCCTTCCAAAAAAGGAGAAAAGATTCACAAGGATTTTTTTAGACCAAGTCTCTTTACACCTCACTTCGAGCCCACATATATTATTATTGATCACAAATTATTTGAACCTATTTGGAAAATTTGACTAAGTTGTATTTGAACATGCATATGGTGTGAAAACTTAAAATATCATGGTATTTGACTATTTGTCATTTATTTATACAGACGAAGGCAATTTTTGTAAAATGGCATGTTTAATTTTTTTTCTAAGTTATATAAGAAAATAAATATTTAAAAAATATATAGAAAATTTTGGTGGATCTAGTCTGGATTTTTTTAGCTCATCGGGTCTCACTTTGTCAAATTGTGGTCACAGTGCCACCTTTAATAGATGAGTTAATAGTCAGAAAAATCACAATATTGGTTCGAATTCTCATTTAACCAATTTTTTTACTATTGGTCAAATTAATACTCCTTCTATCATTTTTATTTGACATTCTAAAGTTGGATTAAAGATTATTTTATTTACCTAATATGTCCTTCATTAACTAAGCATATATATGAGAACATGGGTAATATACATATCAATTAATTTAAGAATTATTAAGCATAGGGGTATATTATGAAAATAGTGCACAAAACGTCAATTAAAAAGTAAAAACTTAAAAGTTCCAAAACATCACTTAAAAGGGATTGGAGGGAGTATAATTTTATATATGCAATTTTTTTTTTTTAACTAAGATAATGCAAAAAAATTCATTATTTATCAATATACAACTTTTCATCCAAGTTTTTTAGTCTTTTTTGTCTCTCGCCTCCCCCCATTCCCCCTAAACTTATTAAAAAAATACAACTTTTCGAAAATTGATTTTAGTCGAAAAACATACTAAATATATAAGGTTATGTTAGTTTGACCAATTGTGAAAAGTTTGGTTAAAATGACAATCTAAGTAAAAGTTGTAATTTTTTCGACAATTAACCTTTAATAGATTGCATGGCTAAAATCATTTATCATCTTATAAGTTTGATCAGCTACACAAATGGTTTCATTATAATCCATCATTTTCAATTTAGTATCATAATTCGAAATATTGCTCAATTTTGGTTCAATATTTTTCATGAAATTTAAAATCTGCTGGAAAAATGTCACGTGAAATTTGGAACTTTTCACCTATTATAAATGACATATCGTTACCATGTCATTTTATCTTTAAAAAAAAATAAACCATAAATTACACACCATATCATTTGGTACACATCATCAATAATTGGACTTCGAATAATGGTCATTTTGGCATATGAATCATGTATTTTTTACTGATATTTGGAGGTAAATTGCATTTTCAAATTTTTCGGCGAGTTTTGACTGAAAAATATGTCAAAAATTGTGTTTGGGGTAGCAACCGGAAAATTTTGAAGAGAATGGGTAGTGATCTGAAAATTTTTTGAGTTTAAACACCCACTAAAAAAAATCAAATAGTTCAGGTAGCAAATTGAAATTAACTCTTTAATATATTACATATCAAAATGAAATAGTTATTACATATAATTAATTAAAGTTTTGGTAGAATATATTAATCACCCCACCCTCACAATCCCAACTAGGGGTGTAAACGAGCCAAGTTTGAATGAACGATGGTTGTTCATGTTTGTTTGTTTATCTTATGAGAATGTTTGTGTTTGTTTATTTAATAATCGAACATATTCACGAACATTAACAAACGGTTCACGAACATGTTTATTAATTTTTTTCATAAAGAGAAATAAAAATGTTCATATAAATACTAAAAATACATGTTTATGAACACATAATCGAAAATGAATGAATAATATGATAATTTGAAATGCAAATGAGTTATATAGAATACATACATTTAAACCAAAATAAACATATATCAATGGATATTAAATAATAATTAGATAAATATTTAATCAATAAATAATGAAAAATAATAAATTAATATTAAACAAACACTAAATGAACATGTTGTTGAACATAAACAAACAAATTTTCTTATTCATTTATATTCGTTAATACTTATAAACAACCATAAACGAACACTTATCGAACTCGATCACAAGTAGTTTATTGAACGTCCTGTTCATTTACAGCCTAGACCCCAACCCCCTCCCCCCGGAATGGCTCCTGCGTTTACTCTCAATTTATTTTATTCTTGTTTTTGTTTTTGTTTTTTTGTAATTTCTACTTTTTTCGCAGAAAAATTCTGAAGTTCCTAATCCTTCTGATAATGGTCTTAGAGAGGGGGAGAGAGGGAGAGGAATATATATATATATATATATATATATTGGTCTTAGAGAGGGGGAGAGAGGGAGGGGAATATATATATATATATATATATATATATATATATATATATATATATATATATATATAATGTTAAAACACATTTAAAATGAAAAACTTATTATAGTTTAAAATATTAAAGTAGAAATATTAATTCTACCCCCAATCCTCTGACCCACCCAAAGCAGTCCCCTAATCCCCCTACCAAACCGGCAACCCCTCCTTCCTTCCCCAAACCTTTTGGCATCTTTTGTCTTCCTTTGTCTCTGTCTTTTCTTTCTTCTTTTTTCTTTTTTCTTTTTTTTTCGTTAAGTGTTTGTGGAGAGGAATTTTCGACTTGTCAATTATGATTTTGGCCTTATTTTTATAATGATTGACCAAACCTCCACGACAATATATATCATGATCTCCAAAACAAATAAATAAAGTAAGAAAGAAAAGAAAAACCATCAACTAAAACCATCAACTATCACAAGTGTAGATAAGATAAGTATTATATATAATTCTTGTGACTTCTGACATATCTAATTAAATGAATAATTGGGAAATCAGAGATTGATCTTTTACCATAAAAATGAATCTGGACTATCATATTATATAGCCAAGAATGTCTTTCTGTGTAAAATAATTAATAAAGAGAGTGCTTATAATTAAATATCTTGGCTATAGAGTAGTATATATATATATGGTGCAGAATCACTCCGTAGCTACAAGGACTATAATGAAAGCAATCAAGTCACCATCATTAAATATCTTTCTTGCCTATACAAAATAGGAGCCTTTTGTCTTGCCTTGCCTCTTTCTTCTCTATTTCCTTAAATATCTTCTCTTCTAGTACCATTTACTAAATCAATAATTATGAATCTCAGTCCTCTCACTTTATTTTAAACACCTCAAAATTAACATTGATAATACTTGTTATTTTTCATGCTTGCACTTAGTTATGAAATGAGTATGATTAAGTAGAAAATCACATGTCACCTTGAAAAAAAAAAAGGATAAAATGTAAAACTAAAATGATACTCCTTGCATTTCATAATAACTGCCGTTCTGGAGTTTTTATCATAGATTAAGGAACATAAAAATTAGACAAATATACCCTTAACTAATTAAGAAATTTATGATTCATGATTAGAAAGTGAATTAAATTAATTTCATAAAAGGTATATATCATATAAAATCACTAATTTTTTTATAAAGAATATTAATAGGGTTAATTTGGAATAAAATTGTATAAAAGACTAAAACGACATTTAATATAAAACGAAATTTAGACTTTAATACAACACTTATCATGAAATGAATGAAATAATATACAGTGAAAACTAGTATTCCCACTCATCAAACTCGGAGGGACATATATGTATTATACATGTATATTTAACTAGTATTTAAAAAAAAATGAAAAAAAAATGAAAAGGAAAGTAAAATGTTAAAATTAAGACCAACGCGTTTAAGAAAGCACGATTTTACGATTCACCAACTCCCACTTACCAAATTATACATAGTTCTTTAAAATACTACACCTGACCAAAATAATAAATTCAAATATATATTCCCTTTTTTTTTTTTTTTTTTGCACACTTAAATGTTGAAACGAATAATAAATTTTGTAGCTACTAAAAATCCGCCGCCAATACATGTTAATTTACCTTTTGAAATGGGACCAAATAAAGAGCTCGGGTGTATATATACAATTATTTTAATTCACCTTTGGAAATGGGACCATAGTATTAGTATGCACAATGCAATGGGCCACTGGCTATGAAATCCTTTATTTCCAAGAGCTCCACCTCAGCATCACTTTCCACGTCACTCAACTCATACTCCTCTCAAAGAACGGCGGCGGCGACATCGATCAAAGTTCCCTCCGCCGTGCCGGAATAACAAACAGCCACCGTGAAGCGCCGGAATTCTCCAACTCACCTCATTGGCCACCACATTGTACTTCCACCGCGGCCGCCGCACTGAGCCGGGTCTCGCCGCCATCTCCGCCGTGGGATGAGTCCGAAGCCATATATATTTGGTGGGTTCATGCATTTCTTATGAGATTTAGTAGTATTATGGAAAATAGTGTACAGTGTTGAGTTTTTTTCTAGTGGACAACTGTCAACATCTCGGGCAAATGCCACATAAGAGCCACATGTTTCGCTTGGGTTTAAGCCCACATATTATTAATGATTTTGTTTGAAATATTACGGTATCTATCATTCACTTGTACGACCAACTTTGAAAAGAAAAATGCCACTTTTAATTTAGGATAACAACTCAATTTACCACAAAAAATATAAAGTATGATAAAAAAATATCATCAAAAATAAAATTGATATTTTTATACCATGGAAAATAAAAGTGAGATACTTTATACCATAAAATATAAAATCATGTTAAAAAATACCACATTTTTTGATTGACTTTGATGAGAACGTTTATTACATCATAACCACCTTCAATCACATCTTGGTCAAAGGAATCTTGATCAAAAAAACATTTCTCTCACCTCCACCTCCAACCCCACCCCCAAACCAAAACCCTCAATTCGAATTCATGCAGCCGATTTTTTCACCAAATATCCCCAAGTAAAAAACTGAAAAATTTACCTCATAATTCACGGTTAAATCTTCATTTTTTTTCCTGAAAATCCACGTTTAACACGAAGATATCAAACTAAAAATGAGAGGTTAGTGATTTAATTCCTCATTTTTTCAGAAATTTGTTGAAATGAAGGCTTCAAATTTGTTGAAATTTGGTTGAATTTGTTGAAAACTATCTTAATACTTCAAA
This sequence comes from Scutellaria galericulata, assembly GCA_946896805.1. NCBI lineage: Eukaryota > Viridiplantae > Streptophyta > Magnoliopsida > Lamiales > Lamiaceae > Scutellaria > Scutellaria galericulata. Next base: position 12,231,046 of record OX335791.1, on the reverse strand, counting down.
TTTGTTGAGTATTAGTTAAACAAACGGAGGGTTAAACGTCGATTTCAAATCTCGTTGAACCCCAAATTATTTAGGGATTAGGTTTAATTTGTTTTAATATATGCTTGAATTCATATTTGGAATGATTAAACGGGCTTAATTTTGCATTTGATAGGGTTAATTTGTTTGAATATGTGTTTGAATTCATGTTTGAAATGCTTAAACGGGCATCATCGACGTTTAACACTATAAATTTTGATTTTTGTAGTGTTAAACGTGATTATTCCATATAATCATGTTTAACACTATAAAAATCAAATTTTGTAGTGTTAAACGTGAATATCATAATTCACGTTTAGGCCAGGTGCGCGCGCGCCGCTCCCCCGTCATCAGTCTTGTGCGCGCATTGCGCCCCCGTCAACCGTCGGGGGCGCGCGCAATAGGGTAATAATCCCCTTTAATAATTAAGACAATATAACTTAATAATCCCCGTTTAGTAATTCGAATAATCCCGTTTAAAAATTTTAAAAATCATAGTTTAATAATTAAATATCATATTTGAATAATCCCCCTTTAATAAATTTTTTTAATCTTCGTTTAATAATCAACACGTAATGCCAAATAATTTCTTAATCCATCTTAAATAATAGGTAGATAATTTTAATAACCACTTTAATAATCCCCATTTAATAATTAAAGTTACATAATATCCTAATCCCCGTTAAATATTTTTAGTAATTTTTATAATCTTCGTTTAATAATCATCGTTTAATGCCAAATAATTTCCTAATCCATCTTAAATATGATGTAGAGTATAAAAAATAATCCTCTTTAATAATCCCCATTTCATAATTAAAGCAACATAATATCCTAATCCTCGTTAAAATTTTTTATTCCATTTTTATAATCTCCGTTTAATAATCAACACTTAATGCCAAATAATTTCTTAATCCATCTTAAATAATAGGTAGATAATTTTAATAATCCACTTTAATAATCTCCATTTCATAATTAAAGTAACATAATATCCTAATCACCGTTAAATATTTTTGTAATTTTTATAATCTCCGTTTAATAATCAAATAATTTCCTAATCCCTCTTAAATATTAGGTAGATTTATATGCTGTAAATAATCCACTGTAATAAGTAAAACAACATAATTTCCATGGTTGCGAGACTTAAAACTTTTAATAATTTTAATAGTCCTCGTTTACTAATATTTTTTATAATTTAATAATCCACGTTTTATCCAGCTCAACTAATTTGAATAACTAAAATACCCAGCTTTATACGTTTCATATATTTATTTTTCAAAGAGATAGTAAGACATTAATTCGCATGTGTACTTTCAATCTGTATATTAATGTAGTAATTAATATGAACATTTAATACTGGTTTTTAGGTCGATTGGGTACGTGCGGAGTATCAGACAAAACAGGCATACATTAACTCATATACTCGTGTTAGATTATTAGGCTATATAAAGGCAATCTTACTGAAAACCGATATTGAATGTGTCGCTGATTTTGAGAGGAGTTGTTTTGGCCATTTCTTGCGCTGGGATACCAAGCATGACAGTTGCAAGAGCTTTCTGCACGCCCTTATGTCACGTGAGGTGCGTGGGCCCCATACCCCTGCGGATGAAGTGTGGTTTCATATTGGTCGAGACCGTCGTCTATGTCAGTTCTCAAGAAGGGAGTTCGCCCTGATGACGGGTTTAAGGTTTGACGCTCTGATTTCAGGACGACTGTTCTTACAGAACCGCAGTAGTTGGATGATGTGTTTTATCGAGTATGTCGTTGTGAGGATAGGATTACTGTGGCGGCTCTTCTTAAGAGATTTAGAGTGGAGGAGTTCATAGTTTGTCGGGATGACACGATGAAGATTGCTAAGATTATCCTTCTCTACAGCATTTTACTTGGAGTCGACCCACTCACCACTTCAGTTGACCCTTGGGTTTAGGACTTGGTGGAGTACGCATCTCTCAACGATAAAAGATGAGATGAGAATCTTAATGCTTTTCCTATCCCCGATGAGTATCAATTGGTCATAGGAGATTAGGCTAAGTGTCATGTACAATTGGACAACAGTTCTTGCGCTATATTTGCCTTGATGGCCATCGAGTGTTGTCTGACTCGTACTTGGCCTAGACCCTATTTAAGAGAAGGTATTGACAGGATTCGGCGATGGATGGGTTTCGACATTTACAGATGCAGTACTGATGGAGACACAGTTTCTCTCGATTTCTTTGATAGTTAGTGTTGCATCGAGGACAATTTGCTTTTATCGGTTTTGTCATGCTTTTGTTTTACTTATTTTGGATACTTTTTAGTATGTTGAGGTTCCTCTTGTCTGTTGATCGTATTTACAAAACGATTATCTTATTATTGATTCTTTCGTATGACTAGCAAAATATTTTTGATATTTATTGATATACTAATTGAGTGTAATATATAAGGTTAATACTTCATTGAAATATAGACGGCCATTGAGTGCAATATTTAGGGTTAATAACTCAATAAGTATCTCGATTTTGATATTTTCCTCCAAATTTATTGGAAAATACATGGTTTGTTAATGAACGATTCGTGGCGATAATTATGTACATCTCACAACACGAAATGATACATTCTTTCGTTGATTCACTTGAAGTTGGCTCCTGATAGAAATTGAGAAATATACATGATACATACTATAAACGAGAGGTCTACAAATAAAATACTATCCGTCGGGATCTGGATTGCTTCGATAGAGTGGATATTTTCTTCTTGTATGTTCTTCCGAACGACTAAACTGCATTTTTTATGTCTTCCCGTCCTTACTTGTGGTTTGTATGGTGTTGGAATTTCCTCACCGAGTCCATCTTCATCCTGATGTTCGGATATGGGCACAACGTTTTCAGTACATTTGGATATGTTGTGACCGGAGGCGCTGCAATGACTACATGCCTGAGTCCCCTTTCTTTACCCTGAAAACTCACATGTTGATGGAATTCATTTACCTTTGGGTCGACCAGCTTGTTTTGGTTTATCTGGCGCTCGACATAGTACTCCACGAACATCATCCGACACGATCCAATCTTGTGCTTCGGGCACGGGGTTAACATCACCAACCCACATTCCCCTCAAAGACATCATCGTGTAGTACTCAGACACGTATGCAGTCACTAACCAGTTCGTAAAACTGTATGCAAAGGTTACCGTAAATGTGTTTATTGGTGTAAGATATTGTCAAATTCAAACAATTTAAGAGAAGACAAAAAATATTTTGAGGTGAAGTACAAACCTGATTGCAACACATGCATGCGAGCATGGTATCAAGTCCATCTGGAAAACAGACAGGTGCACTCATTTGAATTGAGGTCAACTGTGAAAATCTTTGAACGGTCCGTCACCTTGAATTTTTGGCGTCCAATGGCATCCACACACATTTGTCGGCCTAGTTTTAAGGATTCGACCACTCGCTCATGTACAACTTTTGTGAGAATTTCTTCTCTATCATCAACAGTCGTTCTTCTTTCGTAAAACCATTTTTCTATTATCCGTCGAGCCCCCTCCACAAACGAACACATGGGAAGCCGCCGCAACCAAATGAGGCAAGAATTCCTCGTCTCGGCAGCATTGGACGTCATAAAGTTAAATCTCCGAACCGGGCAATGCACGCGCGACCATCTATTCTTCTTTACCTTGTTTAATGAATTCAGTGCACCTTGAACCTGTAAAGCATTTAGATTATTCATGTACTTGAAAAAAACAAGAAGAAAGATTTTGTACAAATTAACAACCACAACTAGTGTATGTGTATAAATTTACCGAGTGAATTATTGAAACTGAATTGATTTTGTACTTACCTCTCGAACTCATCACGATCATAACAATATGCAGCCCTTTTGAAAAGTCCAACCAAATGTGCTTCATATCTCGCTAAGTTTTGTTGAAGATGAAAGCAATACAACCCTTGGGCTGCTTCTGGGTATGCCTCCTTGATGGCATTTTCAATGCTAAGGTATTGATCTGACACAATAAGGAGATGCTCTGGGCATCCAAACGCTGCACGGACTTTTTTCAAAAACCATGTCCAAGATTCATCATTCTCGACGTTTCATATACCAATTGCGAAAGAAAATATTTGATCGTTTCCATCTTGTGTAACAGCAATAAATCCAATACCTATATACAATCCTTTCAAGTGACACCCGTCCACCATAATTACCGGCCGTGAATATCTTACAAAGCCTACAACTGAGGCTGCCAATGCAAAAAACATGAATTTGAATTTTTCATTCAAATCAGTATCCAAGGCTGTATAAGTACCAGGATTGGTGTCCTTCAACACCTGCAAGTAAGATGGAAGATTCCAAAATTATTTCTTCGGGTCACCATAAGCGAGGAACATTGCATGACGTTTTGCCTTCAGTGCAGACCTGTAACTGAGGGTCAAACCATGTCGTCGGTTCATTTCATCAATGATCCTTCTAGGCCCAATAGTTGATTTCTCCTTCCGAAGTGAGTCCGCGTAGTACCCATCGATCAAAGTAGAAGGAAGTCGACGTGGAGTACTACAGTTTAGATACGAAGAACAACTATGTTGCAAGACACTCTTTCAAATTTTCCAAATCCCATATTTGTCGGTTGCATGAAGTGTGAAAGGACAGTCTTGTTGCCTACATCTTACAAACCATTTGTGTTTGTCGGAATGGTCCACGCGGTATTCTACTTGATTTTCCAGATGGTGAAACCCAACAATATTCTTCAATTCTTCTTTACTGCAAAAATGTGGATTCTTTTTGCAAAATGTGTGTAACTTGCTCATCCCCCTCTAATTGTCCTGCATTGGTAGCTCGATTTCCCACATATTGGGGATAGACCATTCCGGTCTTACTATGTATGTACAGAATTGCGCATCTTCATGATCTGGTCTTCTTTCACATGTCGTTTCAGTAAATTCTCCATGAGGTTACACCTCTTCTCATCCGACACTTATAAGAGCAGTGTTTAAGTCGAGTCTGCCACCGAAGTCATTTCGATCATGCTCTGGTGGTAAAGGATCCCACTGCATTCCCGAAGAACTCCCAAAATGAGTACTGTCATTTTCATTGGGTATTCCCCATCTTGCTTGAAATCCCTCGTCGGATTGGAGTATAAGGGGAACAGAACCAAGATAGTGATTTTGGTTGGTGTACACATATGAGTTCGGATCCGTATAGCTAGATGAAAACGGTACACTACTTTCACCACATCGTTGACTTTGCTCATCCGTAGTGATATGGTGTTCCGGATGTTCGAGATAAGATGATGTAACTCTAGGAGGTGTATTTTCAGGCTCTTCAGACACGACAACATCGGAAACTCCAACGTTCAACCTCGTCAGAGTAACAAAAACAACAAGAACGTCATGGATCACTGACAATATTCGTTGCAAAACTGTTGTAGTCTTTATTTTTATCTTCTTCACCCTTCATTCAGTTTCAATTAGTGAGTGAATCACATATCCCCACTGCATCATGTCGGCACCCACAACTTCATGAATGGAAGACATTAAATCATATAGGGTTCTTTCACGAAGGTGAGTGACCTCTTGAAAACCATTGGTGTATTCTAAACTTTCCCAGTAGCCTCCATACCATACAATAACTTCAATAGTCATTTTTTTTATACTGCAAAAAAAAAACATTAAAATTTGTGAGTATTATGAAACACATAATAAATAACAAATACAATAAAAAACAAAGAAATTAGATTTTTGTTAAGTGTGTGAAATACACTTAATATACATGGTCGTAAGTGTGTTTATCGTACTATTTTGATCATAAATGAATCGTAACTACGAGATATTGGTTGATATAGGTACACAAGGTGAAAACGGCATAAATGAGACAAAACGTGTGAAAAACGGAAGAAATAGGGTCAGTACCGCGGTATCCATATTAAGTACCGTGGTACTCGAAGTGAAGTTCCAAAACTCGGAGTTCTGCACCTCAATACCACGGTACCGACTTCCAGAGAATTCAAGAAGTTGTCTTAGTACCGCAGTACTCACATCTCAGTATCGCGGTACCCGCTGCGTAGTTTGTTAGAAAGACACGATTTTCATGCTTCCAACAGGGGGCGCGATGCGTGCGCGCAATGGGTGACTGGGCGTGGTGCGCGCGCGCGTGACGGGTGACGGGGGTGCTCATGCTGTACGTACGGGAGCCCGACGAGTGACTGGGGCGCGGTGTGCGTGCGCACCCAACGGGTGATAGGGGCGCGGTACGCGCGCAACGTGTGAAGGGTCGCGTGCGGTGTCTGGCGATGGCGGGCCGCGCGCACACGCACCACGGATGATGGGGGCGCGGTGTGTGCGCGCGCCTGGCTTAAACGTGAATAATGATAATCACGTTTAACACTATAAAATTCGAATATTATAGTATTAAACGTGATTATAGGGAATAATCACATTTAACACTATAATGCCCGTTTAATCCTTTCAAACATGAATTCAAGCACATATTCAAACAAATTAACCCTATCAAATGCAAAATTAAACCCGTTTAACCATTCCAAACATGAATTCAAGCATATATTAAAACAAATTAAACCTAATCCCTAAATAATTTAAGGTTCAACGGGATTTAAAATCGACGTTTAACCCTCCGTTTGTTCAACTAATACTAAAAAAATAGAGTTAAACGCGGATTATGTTAATAATCCTCATTTAGCTATTAAACATACCTCTTTTATTTCAACGATAATTCTTCCAATCTTCCAAGTGCCAAAATGTCAGAATTTTTTTACAGATAATTTGTTCTTCAAAATGTTGTATGATAATTTCCTACTGAAATTATCAACCTATATAGATGGAGAATACACAGGAAAATTACATGTGAATTCACAGTAAATAATGAGAAGAAAAAAAACAAAAAAAAATTGGTGGAATAGTAACTCATAGTTGCAAAATCAAATTAATACACGTGTATGGACAAATGCAATGAACACAACAATAAATAATGAGAACAAAAAAAATAAAAAATTTGGTGTAATAATTGTGTGGCCAAATTAATAGTTGCAACCCTATTAATACACGTGTCACCTTCAAATCCATTGTTCATAAAAAAAAAAAAAAATATATATATATATATTAATTGTCATGTGCTTTTAGTTGACAAAAAAAATAAAATATATTAATTGTCATTTCATCCTAGTTGACTTTGACAAAAAAATATGGTAGAAAGTGTCATACTATTATATTTTGTGGTATAAAGAGACTTACTATTATATATCATGGTAATTTGGATAAATGATTATATTTTTCATGGTAAAAAGAATATTTTCCTCTTTAATTTAATCTTCTTCTAGATTACATGAAAAGTTGAATGCATAGAATTATTTTAATATATTACTTTTCCTGATTAAAATAAAAGTAGAAAACTAAAATATAAAGAATTTTGGTTGTTTGGTCCACCTAGTTGAAGCAAACTGATGGGGTGGGACGGGTCACGTTGAGATTTTCCAACTCAGGTTACAAAATTTAGTGGTTAATGAGACTTGTAGGTTAACCGATTGATTAAAACTCTAATCACATTAAGAAACTTTCGTAAGCTTTGTTATTTATATGAATGAAGAAAAAGAACTCTATTTTTTCGAGCCCTGACATTGGAACATTATCTTTTTAATTTTTACAATTTTAGAACAATTAATCCGAAATTCCTAAAATACGGGCCTAAAACACGTGTACAGTGCATATGTCTCTTCAAATTTGGGATTTTAAAAAAATTGATTTGATTCTTACTCACGTTGAGCTTGAATCATATTGAATTTGATAAATTGATTTGAGATTTTTTTCTAGGGTTTTAAGATATGAGTATTTTGGCGTAAACATAGGGTGATTATGATGGATTTCGATGATGAGTGATGATGTTGATGAAATGGAACTATATGGAAATATTGTCGGTATTTTAGGGATGAAAATATTTCAACCGATGCACAATCGAGTCATGAAGAAACAAAATTTTCATTTATCACTTAAATTGAGTTTGAATGGAACTCAAATTTGCAAAACTGAATTAGGGCTATGCTATGTTTTGAGGAGGTGAGTGTTTTGGCGTAAAAAATATACATTTTGATTAAGTTTTGAGTATGATCCATCATAATTGCCGTCTCACCACCGCCTCTATTGTTGGAAACATGTCGGTTTCACAAACACAAACTTAAATTATATCATGAATAATTATCTATGATATTTTTAGAAATTGAACTCACATAATGGGTAAGAAAAACTTCATGTCTTTCTCTTGACACTCATAAAACTAAGAATAAAATCAGATTGAGTTATTTTATAATTTCTAAATCGTAGGTTTCATTTCCCCCCTTCAAAGTCTATCTAGATGAGAGTTTATCAAATAATGACGGTAGGATTTCAAATTTTATTGAATAATGAAATTCCTTATGCAATTATTAAGGAAAAAATATGAATTTTTTTCATGTCCTACAACTTGTCACTGATTTTGGTTCTATTTATTTTAAAATATTCAATCTTAGTACTGTAATTGCAAAATTTGTTTAATTGTATTTTTTTATTATACTAAATTAGCAATTTCTTATGGGTTTTGGACGGTTCAGGAAGACAAACATCAATTAGGGAAAATGTTCATCATGTCCCTAACTTGAAATATAGTCAATAGAGAAGAGGCTGCACGGTAGAGCACCAAGCCAATAGAGAAGTGATAGCTAGACAACCGACCTATAGAAACTTGCAGCTCCTATAGTAAAGCAAAATAGTCCCTACAACAGAGTCACTAATTGTTGGTCCCAAGTGGTTCAAAGGTTTAGAGGGGTGAATGAACCTCTGTCAAAATTTTCAAAAACTTGTTCGAACTTTCGGCATTGTATTATATCGTAGGATACAACACTGAATGCAGTACAATGAGCTGGGTGAGAATGCTACTCAGTTTACCGTATCAGAGTTTTTAATGCAGCGGAAACAAATACTGACAGAATTTCTTTTGAAAATGTTTTCTCAAATATGTTTTTGCTAAACTTTTAAGGCAGAATGATAGATATAGAATGCAGCATATAAATGTTAAGAACAAAAAATAAACACACAAGGCTTATAGTGGTTTGAAGGTGGTGTAATCTTTCTATGTCCACTCTACTCCTACTTCGAGGAGGAACTTCGTTAAGCAATATTGAATTACAGGATTCGACCTTACGATCTATCAACCTAACAAGTTTTTCACCTACAAGGATTTAGCTTCCACACAGGTTGCTTGAATCCACAGGCTGACCCACACATGATCCTACTAACTCACACAGAGTTATTATCTTAACGCCTTAAGACAAACACTAAGCAAGGATCTAAATTCTATCAACTGAGGACACCACTAAAACAACCTAAGCACACAACATAAATGTTAAAAGTATATAGATTTTCTTCAACTGGTGCTTGAAGCAGCCTTGATGACTTTGGAGCTTGATGACTCGAAAGCTTGATTACTTCACTATGAGGTTGAGTGACTGAAAACTTAGAGAGTAGAAAGCTTGAGTACTTGTTCTTGCAAGAGTGAATTTTGAATATCAGTTTTTCAGTTGTCTCTTCAGTCGACTCTTCCTCTATTTATAGTTGTAAGAGATGTGCCTATTAAAGAGAGATACATTTCATTTGAAATTGAATTCCCTTTATCGTCCTTGATCTTGCATACAATGTCTCTGAAATTGTGGGAATGAATTCCTCATCTTATTTTGTAGCTTATTTAATGCGACTGTACTGCACTTCAGGGTTGTTGCAGTTTGTTGGTCCACGTGTCAACATGACACAGATTCTTAGTACAGTTCAATCACTTATCTTTACTGGCTATATTTGACAAGATGTATTCTCGAATAGTAGTGATCTTCCTCATACAACATTGTTGTGTGTGACTGTCTCTTCCTACTTTAAGTCTTCTTTCTGTTCTAGAATGTTGTACCAGTTTACTGTAACCTGAAACTGCAGTGAGACTTTCTGTTCGCCTTATTGTATTCTTGCTTGCTGCATGCTGTATCAACTGCTTACTGTATGCAGTATCCAGTTAGATTTGTTTGTTGTGTCTGACTGCTACCAGAGACCATCTTCTTACTGATTTCCGAGTTCCTCCATTCTTCAACTTTGACTTTAAGACTCGAAAACTAATCTACGTTTCCACTTAAAATAATATGGAAAAATGGGGTACTCTAATTTCCTATTATAATACTGTTTTGTCTCATCAGAATTTAAACATAAATTTTCTAACACTAATAATCTAAGAATCATTAAATGGACCATGTATAGCTGAAGTAAGCATTAAATTTTATGGTTTACCTCTCCTTAACGAGTAAATTTTTTATATCTATAAAAGTAAGATAAAAAAATGTCACATTTCATTCATACAATGCTTGTTCATTAAATTCTCTTATTAAATATATTTTACCTTTCTTTTTTATTTAAATTGTCTTATAAATATAGATGTTACTATATAGATAAGTAAAAGTTTAAAATATTGAAAGAGACAATTGATAATTTTTCCAATACAAAACCATAAAATATTTTTCGTATGTTAAATAAACCAATTTTGTTAACATGATTATGTATTACATCTATGATATAATATACACAAAATGTAAACCATAAAACATTTTCTAGAGTATAAAATTCTTATGATTGTCAAATGAACCAATAATTTGTGTGTGTTAAATGAACCAATTTTTTTTACATGATAATATATTACATCTATGATATAACATGTAATAGATTATGAATTATTTTTACAATATAAATATATTATGTATACAAATTTAAATATATGAATTATTTTTACAATATAAATATATTATGTGTGTTAAATGAACCAATTTTTTTTCAATGTGATAACCTATCATTATACATGTGAGCTTTTTTCTTTGTTAGAAATATATCATATTGAAAGAATATATTTTTAATAATTAGAATCATGATTTTTAATAACCACAATATTTTCAGAAAAACATCATGCAAAAACTTTAAAAATTGTTAATATATGAATGAAACTTTACTGAATATCTTTGTACGTATATAAAAAAATATTTTCAAATACCAAATACAATTAGAGATTTACTCAAAAACTTATATGAGACCATCTCACATAACACTTTAAGTGAGATTGAACTTTATAGAGTCTTATGTATATTGACCATGCTGAATAGATTGACCCATTTTTATTAATCCATATAAACTCAATTTTATATATATGAGATCTCACATAAGACTGTTTCACGTAAGACATGCATACTCAAAGATATAAATAAATTAATGTTACTATTTATATTTTAAAATCTAATATAAGCTTATAATACAATCTCATATTTATATTAAGAGATATTTATAAACCTTATTACTTATGTTTTAAAATCATATATTTAAGATTTAAGGTAATATACATTTTCACTAGATAAAAAACCTTTTATAACATACATGTTCATCAAATTTATTTATCATTGTGGTTACAATTGAGTCGTGCCAAAATCTAAGTAAAAGTTAATGAGATTTGATAAGTTTTAACCGTCACTTTTAAGTAATTGTTGTTACACTTGAATCATGTCAAAATTATGATGAATTATTGAGATTTGATATTTTTTTCAATTAATTATTACTTGCATTTCAATCTAATCTAATCACTTGTGATGCAATTTTAAGTGGATATGGAATATCTTGCAATAACTGACATTGATCCATCCAAGAAGATATGTGCAATAAGAGTTCGAGATATCAAAGCATGGTTTGTACCTCTAAGGAATTCACCATCGAAAAATAACCTTATGGACATGGTTTTGATACATGATAAGATATTTTAAGAACACCCACTGTTATCATAGAAATTTGGTATATATTTTTTTCAATGATGTGTTCTTTATGTTTCTTAAAATCTTATAATATATTTACAATTCAAAATTATTATATTCTAAGATTTTTTTTCCCTCATAATTCATTTTGTGTTCACAAGAATTCAGGCTACTGTTGCATTTAGTCAAATAAGTAGATGCAAAAACATGCTAAAAGAGAGAATGATTTGGTCGTTGTAAAACTTTCACATATGACAAAATCAGGCTACAAAACATGAGTATCGATTGAGCATCCATAGATATAACAATCAAACTTTGTCCTAAAGTCTCAATCCCTATATATGGCTTTAAATTTACTGCTTTTGAAAAAATTATCTCATGTCCTGATTTAAAAACTCGTTTATTAGGTATGATCTTTATTTTTTTTCAATCTATGTTATTTAAAATTCATTTTAAGTTAAAAATGTTTGATTAATGATAATTAGATGTCATTGTTGAAGTTTTTTCAAAATGTGTTATTAAGGAGATTACAAAGAAGAACAATGCAAAATGTACATGTCAAAACATACAATTTTTTTATAATTTTATTTTAATTTCACAAATTAAATCTATAATAACTAGAATTTTAAAGTTAATTAATGCGACTATTTAATGATATTAATTTAATTATGTTGATAATAGACATTAGTAAATAATTATGAATTTGATTAAATTTCTTAAAATAATATTTCAATTATAGAAATCATTTATAAATTTTAAATTTGATTTTTTTGGAGAAAAAAAAACAAAATAAAATAAAGAGAGTTGATTAAAAATGATTATTCACTTATTATTAATAAAATTAAATAGTTTTTGTGAACATATATTTTATTTATATTTTTTTATATAAATAATATTTACATTTTTTAAATTTAATTAAATTTAAATTTGTTTTACTCCCGTGTATTACACTGACCTTATAATAGTCCATTAGTATAAATAGATGATCTTATTGTTTGGTAATGGTCCTACGACATAGTATTAAATACATGATCTAGCAAATAATTTTTTTTATCAATATAGTCATATTTTCAATCTATTTAGATAATCTTTAAACTTCCCTGGCTCACGCCTTAGGGTTTCAACATGTAATTCTTTTTTCTATTTTTTAGATAATATATATGTGACTTATTCTTTAGTATATAATAATATACCACAATCATATAAGCATATCTAAATTTATTTTATAGAGAATATAACTAATATTAAAACATTTATAAGATAATAGAAAATTATATTTTCTTAAAAAAAAAAAAGATTTAAAAAACTTTTTTTATTTGATTGACTATTATATATGTATTCTATTAAGTACAACATCTTCTTTTAGATATATTTTCATTTGTCTATTTTTTGAATTTATATATTTTAATCTATATGTATCACAAATTACTTAAAACTATTATCATATTTCTTAAAATGTTTAGATCAAATAAAAATTATTCAACCAAAAAATAAAAAAGAGTACTTTGACATATATTGAAAACGAATTTAAAATGAAATCATTATTGTAATACAAAATTTTAAATTAGTATAGATACGTATCCCACCCACCATCCACAGCACCTTCCCCCATGCCTGCAGCCCCGTCCACCTGCTCCTTTTGGCAAATTTTGTCTTCTTTGGTGTTTTCTTTCTTTCTTTATTTCTTCTTTTTTTATTCTCTGAATTCATTTTTGGCTAGACCTATTGTTTAGTGGGAAATTTAGTATTTGCCATATTTAGTTGTAGTCTAATAAATATATAAATTAATCCTTCACAACAATAGCATCTCCAAAATAAATCGATATTAAAGTATTAAAGGAAGAAAACTCATCAACTATATACAACAAAAGCTAGATAAAACAATGGGTATTATTTTTGTGAGACCGTCTTATATAGATCTAATTTTATGAAACAGATCAATTTATATGTAATAAATAACTCAAAAATTAAAAATTAATTTATAAAATGAATTTGAATTGTGAATAATTATGTAAATATACATAAGAGTGACTCATATAATTTTTTTAAGTAAAATAAATTACTAAACAAAGTATATATAAATAATTATATAATTAAGACACATGAACGGTGCAGAGATCATTATTTTATGATGTATAAATATGGATATGTATTGTTGACTATCACTCCCAAGACTTTATGTACCCATAACGACATTGTATTAATAAAAATGCACGTCATGATCATTATTCTTGTTTCGCTATAATAAGGCTTTTGTCTTGTCTTGCTTTTTTTCCTGTGTATTCCTTAAATATCTTCTATTGTGTTCAGCAATAATTACAAGTCCTTATCCTGAAACTTTATTTTAAACAGCTGGAGATTAACAATGATGGGACTTATTATTATTCTGCAATAAATTATGAGATAAGCATGATTAACTATGTTCAGAGCCACTCTTCTTGGTATACTCCCACTCATAACCAAGAAGGCAGAGCCACAAATTTTGTTCAGAGATTCACGACAGTAATATAAAAATGAAAGATAATAAATAAATAACGTATTAACAATATTGTTCTTCTATATATTTTTCCATAAACAATCTCAAAATTACTATAATACACCGTAATAATTCAAAATTGAGGGGGCCAGTGCTCCCTACCCAATGTAACTCGGACTACTCGAAAAGGACCTATGGCTCGATCTAATATTGGCATAGCTCGATTCGACCTATTTAATAAATTAATCAGGTCAAGACCTTTTAATAGACATTTTCATGATAATGGACAAAGTTTAGGCCTTAAAAAAAGTTTAAATGACCTTACAGGTTGGCCTCTTTATATTATATTATAGAAATTTATAATACATATTTGTATAACATAAATAATTTTTAGTTGTGCCCTTATTTTATAAACTCATGATCCATTATTCAAGACTATTTCATGCACACCATTTAAAAAAAGAAAATCAAATATGGTTGGGTCTATTATTCTTTGTGTTCTGCAAATCCTTAACTCACTTGTTTTAGTTAGGAGTAAATTAAATATTTCACTGGAGTCATTATAGAAAGAATTAAGTGAATGCATTAATTAGCACAAAGAACTAGAAAATTGTTCATTTTCATGTTTTTTAATATAACTTTCTAAATTTATTGTAGGTTTTTTTATAAATTTTAGGCTGAACTTATCTATAAAATAGGTTGGAATCAGACAAAAAAATAAAATTTATTATATAATAAATTAGACTTAGATCTAATATTTAAAATTTTGGTGTAAGAAAATCTAGCCTAACCTAACATATTTCCACCCTTAATCGCTGCGCATATATAAATGTATTAAATTAGTATTTAAAAAAATGAAACAAACGAAAAATAGATGTTCAAAAATTTACACGTTTAAAAGATTAGGATGTGTCACGAGCCATCAGCGACCACTCATTCAACTGACAATACCTGACGAAAATAATAAATGCAATATTCGCCAACGTTACTGTTTAATTAAAAAAAAAAAAAAAAAACTCAGTTGATTATTATCTTATTAAACGCCCTAGAATGCAATGGGGCCCATGGCCGACAAATCCTTTATCTCAAGCAAGTAGCTCCACAGCTCCACAGCTCCACCTCAGCATCGCTTTCCACGTCATCATATTCCCCTCCGCCGCCGCCGGCGATATCAAAGCTCCCTCCGCCGCGCCGGAATAATCTTGCTCAACACGCCCATGCTAAAAACGCCGCTGTTTTCAGAATGTCTTTCCGGTGGTCGGCGAAGTTGAGGCAACGCCGGCGCGTGGTGCGGCCATCTCCGCCGTGTTTGGTGGGCCCCGGCATTTCTTGAGATATTTTGAGTTGGATGAAAAGAGTGTGAAATGTGTGAGTCTTCTAGTGGACAACTATCAACATCCAAGACACAAAAACCCTACCTGCCACAAGTGTCAGAATTTTTACCAAGGTTTTAATTTCGACCAAGGTCTATTCACACATCTGTGCCCACATCTAATTATTGGGCTCTTTTTCTAAAATATTATAATTTAAATAAATAATTGTGAAAATATGAATGTTTTTGTATTCTATTGAAATTCGCAGTTTGAATAAAAAAAAAATTGTTATGGTCAAGTCACAGGTTGGAGGTGTCACTCCCATTTTTCGTTTTTCTTAAAATAAAAAATATATAATAATAATAAATAGAAGACGCGGTTACTCGGCGACGACTACAATTTCTGAATATTTTTGTTGTTCTTCTTCATTAATCATTTCAATTGTCTTTATTATTTGTATACATTATTTGAAAGCTTTGTTTTAGGATTTAAAATATAGAAAACTTTTATTTTGAATGTTAAACAAAAAGCATCCCAATTATTTGATTAACTACTTGTATTTATAAAGTGTCTTTGTTTAGATCATTTTTAAGAGCTAAATTTGATTTCCATTTAGTTTAATTAAACGTTGATCTCACTAGTAAATTTAGTCATTTCTTTGCACTGCGAGTATTTGGATTCGTTCTGAACGTATCTTCGTTACATTGCTATGAGAAGAAACTATTTTATGTATAAATAGTTGAAAAATATGTAGTTATGAGACAATAAATATTGGGCCCATGTTTGGAACTCCAATGCTCATAGACATAATAGGTTTCATTCTCAGCTATGTCCAAATCTAATATAATTTTTGTTAGAACATTATTTTTATAAGAAAAATTATAACAAACATGAGTATAAATAGAATAGTGGATTAAATTGCTAAAGCCGTAGTGTTATTATTCAAGCACTGAAAATTTGGACCACTAAAAATTCTTTTTGTGTATGTTGCTGCAGTACTACACATCTCACAGTATAAACAATAGAATTGATCAATAAGATTGCATTGAATCGAAACACATACACCTGGATATCATAAAAGCGACTGACAGAGTTGTTCAATTTATCGTTTTAAAATATTATCATCTATATAAATACTCAATAAATAATTCTTTATTATTGATCTCTCTTAAATTATCCATTTGACAAGCTCTTCATAAGAACTACGCATCCGCAGAAAGAATATTATTCATTAGATAAACTTTAAGAATAAGTAAATCAAATCAATCTTTCTTCAAATATAAGTTACTTTTCTAAAAGTTCTTCACTAAAGGAGAGATTTATCATCATGATAATGATAATGTAATAAAATCCTAGTCTTGTAGTTCAATCATATTAACATTGGACTTGATAATCCAAATAAATTGATATATATATGTGATGGTAATTATTAGATAGAGATTAATGACTCTTATTCTAAATTACATATATAGATAACACTATAAAATGTTTATTAACGACAACAAAATATTATCAAGAAAATATTGATAGTTGTCACAAAATATTTTTAAGACAATATTTTTTGCTAAACTATTATCTTAATTAAAAGCTTTGTTACAAATAATATGTCTATGACAATGTTGTTGTTGCCAATGTATAAAGGTATTTCTTAATTGATTTTTTTGTGACAATTTATTGTCAATTTATAATATCAAATTTTGCAACATGTAGCAAAAAATTTACTTTTCTCGACAAGTAGTAGTAAAATATCTAATTGCAAATAAT
Organism: Scutellaria galericulata; assembly: GCA_946896805.1. Taxonomy (NCBI): domain Eukaryota; kingdom Viridiplantae; phylum Streptophyta; class Magnoliopsida; order Lamiales; family Lamiaceae; genus Scutellaria; species Scutellaria galericulata. Next base: position 12,213,703 of record OX335791.1, on the reverse strand, counting down.
TATTTTTAATAGTAAAATTATCTTTCCTAATATCTTAAAAGTTCAATCATCTTGTTTTGTTCCCAAGTACTTCAACGACTTATTTTCAAAATAAAACATAGCAAATTAAATATATCATAAGAATTTAAAAAATTATACATGTTTACTAAAAGTATTAAGTTTCTCTAATGATAATTTTCCTAAAATAAACTTATCAAATTTATTATTTACCAACATATTAAAATATTTTTCAAATATGAATTTATTAATTGAGTTTATTAGTAAAATCATATAATACAATTATTACGTAGTTGGTTATACCATATATTTTTTTTTCACATTTACCTGGTAATGTACAATATATATTTTTAATGTACTAATATACTACAATCATATAATATATATGTTTTACTTTTTTTCATATCTAAATTTATTTTTATATAGAATAAACTAACATTAAAAACTTTATAATATAAATTGAAAATATCAGATTTTCTTAAAAAAATTATTAGATTAAAAAAATAATTTTTTTCAAAAATATTATTTGATTTAATTTGATATCTATTAAGTATAAATTTTTATAATATATTTCTATTTTTTTAAATCTAAATGTATCACAAACAGTTCAAAACACTTATCACATTTCATGAAACTGTTTAAATCCAACAAAAAATAGTCAACTTATAAAAATCAATTTTTTTAACTTTATAAATAAAATATCATTATCAAACTACATTAAAAAAATATATAGTTTGATAAAATATATTAAAAACGATTTCAAACTGATCGAATAATTATTATAATCTGTAATTTTAAAGTTCAACTATGCAATATTAATCCTACTCCACTCATTCCACTCCAACCACCCATAGCAGTGCCCTCCCTACCCCAACCCCGCACCCCCACCCCCCACCTCACCCAACCCCAGCACCTTCCCCCAACCCCACTACCCATGCCTGTAGGTCCCACCCTCCTTTTGGCAGCTTTTGTCTCCATTTCCGTAAAAAATAAAATATTTCACCATCAATCCAATAGCCAAGGACATTAAATAAAGAATGCACGTCATCATCATTCTTGTTTCCCCATAAAAAGGCTTTTGTCTTCCCTTCTCATTTATTTCCATATATATCTACTGCTGTCTTCACCAATACTTATAAATACTCATCCTCTAACTTTATTTTAAACTGCTCAAAATTAACAACCATCAGACTTATTATATTTCAAACCTGCAATAAATTATGAAATTAGCATGTTAAAGTAGAAAATCGAATACCGAAAAAAAAAAACACTAAAGTGATAATAGCGAAACGTTTACGCCCACTCATCAAACTAAGAGGAGCATGTATGCATTATATGTAATTAACCAGTATTTACAAAAATTGTAAAATTGAAATAAAAGAAATTGAAAAGGTCAAAAATCAACACGCTGGACAAGGCACGTGTCAACGATCCAACAACTACCACTCACTCATCAAACGAACTATACTTGACAAAAATAATAGTAAATGCAAAATATTTTCTATTTATTCGCACTTAATATAAAAATTATGTGCAAACCAATAGTAAATTTTGCATCCATAAAAGGAATCTCAGTTGTATTCCTCTTTAAAAAAAACCAAAAATAAAAAATAAAAAAAGGAAAGAATCTTGGTTGTATTTATTTTAATTTTACGCCAAAATCATTTTACCTTTGGAAATGGGACCATAGTATTAGGATGCAATGGGCCACAGGCCATCACATCCTCCTTATCAAAGCGAGTAACTCCATAGCTCCACCTCAGCATCGCTTTCCACTTCATCCCAAGAGATATTTCCCCCAAACGACGGCGGCGGCGACATCAGAGCCCCCTCCGCCGCACCGGAATAATCGTTTTCATTGCTCATACTAAAAACGTCGCCGTCAAACGCCTCCCCTCTCGAAGTCCCCTCACTCACCATCACATTTTCGATAATATCACTCTCCCTCGCCGCCGCCTCCCTCGCCGCCGGCCGGAAGGCCTCCGCCGCCTCGACCGCCGCCTTGCGAATGTCAACGGGGTCGGTCGAGGCGGGGACCGGCAGCCGCCACACGGAGTCGGCGAAGTTGAGGCAGGCCATCTGACCCCTGAGGGCCAGGGCCGCCACATCGTGGGCCCTGGCCGCCATCTCGGCCGTGGGATAAGTTCCAAGCCATATCCTCTTCTGCTTCGTTGGCTCTCGGAGCTCGCAGACCCAACGGTCGGAGTTCCTCCGCCTCACGCCGCGGAAGACGGGGTGGCGCGTCTCCTTGAACTTCTTCCGACCGGCGCGCTTCTTCGGGTGGCTCGACGCGAGTATCACTTCTTCGTCGGAGTGAGAAGGATTGCTAGTGTCCATGAGTACTTATTTCGGTTTAAGGGTTTTTTTGTTGTTCGACAGTTATTTGCAGTTGGAGAGTGGAATATATATAAAAAAAATTGGGGGCAGGGGAAAGGGCTGGGTAACGAATAGGACACGGAGTACCTGAGCTACCAGCCTGGCCAGTAGGTTTCACATATGTGAGGCTTCATATGTGGCTAAATGCTATTTCAAGAGTATCCATCCACGTAGCTATAAAGTTTGAACACTCTTATGTGGCACACGTGGCACATTTGAAAAGGAATTGAAAATCGATAGCCACTCATTTTTTAAATGTGGGGCCACATGTCACATATCATGTCCTGTCCTGCTAAGGTAATATTCGCATGGATAATTTACAAGAACAAGTCTTATGTGAGATCGTTTCATGGATCATGTTACATGAGATATGTCAATCCACAACCCACACTATACAATTCATATGTAAATTAATGAAAATTGGTTAGGGTTATGGGTAAAAATGACTCGTCTCACGAAAACTATGCGGTCTCACGCAAGTTTTTGTAAATTTAGAATTTGTCGGCTCGAAACTAACTAAAACATTATATTTTAGACATTTTTGGTATGATGGGTGAGTTTTCATCTGGCCGGGTTTTATCTTGAGTCATTATTTGATCGATTTGTTAACTTTTTATAGGGTTAATTTCAATTTCGTTCCTTTATGTAAGATATTGAGATATTTCTGTTAAGTTCTGATGAGACAAGTATTCTTGTATAAAAGTTAGAGTACCCCATTTTTCCACATTGTTTAAGTGGATTTTAGCTTGATAAGTTTAATTTCTGGAGTTGTATTTTGCAAAGTTGTAAAAGTCAGAAAGATGGAGAATACTGATGTCAACAGGATTCTGCAAGTATGGATGTATCGGATGCTGATTCACAGTAAGCAGAAGGAGTAAGCAGGATCAGCAAGTTGGAACAGTAAGCAGCATATAACAAACAGTAAGGAGAACTGGAGACTTTCTGCAGGATTCAGAAACAGGAAGTTGTTGAGGAATCAGTAAGCAGGATTCAGGAACAGGAAGCTGTACGGAATCAGTAAGCAGACGCAGATCAGGAAGCTGGTGCAGAATAGTGAGCAGTTACTGCAACCAGAGCAGTAAGTTGTAAGTTACTCTAACTTATTTATTACAATACGAGGATATATTGAATGTAGTACGAGGTTTTTGCATTATCAAAGTAACTGGTAGATGGAAGTTAGCACCTGACCAATGAGGTGATGTCATTTGGACCACGGGCCTGTAAAAGCACTGTTGCCGAGGAGTGGCACCATTAATGCGGATTAGAGTAGGACATGCCCTACTTACCAGTTCTTCCAAGCATATAAAATGCGAAGATTTTGAAGATCAATTTGAATTTCTACAAGGAAAATGCCTCTCTTCAACGGGCATATCTTTACAGTATAAATAGAATGATAGAGTGACCGAAGAAGACTACTGAACAACTGAATCATTTTCAAGCTAACATATTTTCCAAGTAAACACAAGTTTTCTCTGTTCAGTCACTCAACCTTCAGAAGCAGTCAAGCCCAAGTTTACGAGCTATCAAGTTCTTAAGACTGATTTCGAAAGCACAAGTTGAAGACCATATACTTTTTAACCATTTGTTGTGTGCTAAGTAGTTTTAGTTGGTGTCCTTAGTGGGAAGGATTTAGATCCTCACTAAGTGTTAGTTTTTGTGTAAGGTTGTTTACTCTGTGTGAGTATTTGTACCTTATGTGGGAAGTTGCTTAGGAATCTTACTGATTCTATTAGGTTTAACTCGTTAAGAAAAAAGTTTGTAAAGTTGAGACTTGTAAAGCAAACTGACCTAGTGGAGTTCCTTCTGTGTGAAGGAGAAGAGTGGACGTAGAAGGATTACACCACCTTCGAACCATTATAAAACATTTGTGTGTTTCTTGTTTTATTTATTTGCTACATATTGCATACATCTTATATTATCTTGCTCATATTGCTAAAAGGATTCTGGTAAAATCATACTTGAGAAAAGAAAAATGTTTTTCAAAAGAAACTCTATCTTTGATTTCCGCTACATACTGTGATAACCGAGACAGTAAGCTGAACGAGCATACTGCCAGATTACTGAATCGAGAGAGTTGCTGCATTCTCTGTAGAATCCAGTAATTTGTTTACAGAAAAAATTTAAAACGTAACATTTGATAGAGGTTCATTCACCCCCTCTGAACCTCTGACCACTTGGACCAACATAAGACACTTATCATTTTTTGACAATCAAATATCTGTTTTTCAATTTTAACTTTTTATGTTTTATTTATTCCAACTAAAATTGAGTTGAAATTGAAACAAAAATAAAATATAAGGGTAAAAAACGATTTCCCATCCGAACTATGCCCGATTTTACACTTTCTGGTAAAAACTTTAAAATGTGGCACCGTACTGACTGAACTTTGCGCGATTTACAATCTTCGGTATTCCGATCATTTTTTTCCGGCCAACACACACGTGTCAGCACATGATTTCATTAAGGACATTTATCTCATTTTTAAAGTTTATACCAGAAAGTGTAAAATCGGGCATAGTTCGGATGAGAAATCATTTTTTACCCTTTAATTTATTATACATTTTATATTAATTTTTTTTTGAATTAGGTTAAATATATGTAATGTGTACTACATGATTTATTTCAAAGGGAAGAAATGAATTAATATACTAATATATGATATTCATAACAATATTCTAACTTGTAAAAACTATAACAATGTAATATATTTGAGCCCAAATCTTAACTCGCAAGTTTGGTTTCCCAATTCTGAGCTCACATTGGGTGGCCTAACTAGTGTTCAATGATGTTGATTATGTAGACACTAATCAAAGCCCACAACCTCGCTCGATTAATCAAGAACAACCTAAGCTTTAAAAAAACGAAAAACGCACACACACTTCTCAGATTAACCTATTCCGATGCAGACGAAAAACGAGAACGAATCACACAGGATTTTACGTGGTTCGACTCCCCACTGAGTCTACATCCACAACACAGAACCAGATCTTTTATTACTCAAAGAATCGAGAGAGAATTACAGAAGAAAAATAGCGCAAACTAGGGTTTTCTAACTCATGAACCCTAATATTTATAACTCCTAAATCCAACGTCGAAATAAACTGAAACTACAATCAAATATGCATGGAAGTGTGCTGATCAAAAGCCCTCTGTCAATTTTAATAGAACTTCAACGGATCTTCACGACTTTAGCTAATTGCAACTACTTATGCTCAAGAAACCCTAGTTTCAGTTTTCTCAGGTTGAGTTAGTTTGCAACTGATTCTTGTGATTGATCCCGTCTGTTTCGATTTGTTACACTCCAATATGATATGTATAACTGTCCAGCTATCTCTCCACCTCACCATGCTTGCATTTCCACGTAAACATTTTAGTTTTCTTCATTCTTCAGATGAGTTTTCTAATGTTGATCCATCTTATAAAATTATATTCAATCAACGATTCAATTCATTTATTTTGTTCAAATTCATCCCATATTCTATGAATTCATATTGAATATAATAAGTTTGAAATAAACACAAAATACAAATAAAAAAAAACATATTATATGTATTTTGTGTTTATTTTGTGTTTATTTCAAATTTATTATATTGATCACTATGAATTCATATAATATGTATTTTTTTGTTTATTATTTGTATTTTGTGTTTATTTCAAACTTATTATATTCAATATGAATTCATAGAATATGAGATTAATTTGTATAAAATAAATGAATTGAATCGCTGATTGAATATACTTTTATAAGATGGATCAACATTAGAAAACTCATCGAACACTAGTTAGGCCACCCAATGTGAGCTCAGAATTGGGAAACCAAACTTGCGAGTTAAGATTTGGGCCCAAATATATTACATTGTTATAGTTTTTACAAGCTAGAATATCGTTATGAATATCATATATTAGTATATTAATTCATTTCTTCCCTTTCAAATAAATCATGTAGTACACATTACATATATTTAACCTAATTCAAAAAAAAATTAATATAAAATGTATAATAAATAAAAGGGTAAAAAATGATTTTCCATCCGAACTATGCTCGATTTTACACTTTCTGGTATAAACTTTAAAAACGAGATAAATGTCCTTAATGAAATCATGTGCTGACATGTGTGTGTTGGCCGGAAAAAATGATCGGAATATCGAAGATTGTAAATCGCGCAGAGTTCAGCCAGTACGGTGCCACATTTTAAAGTTTTTACCAGAAAGTGTAAAATCGGGCATAGTTCGGATGGGAAATCGTTTTTTACCCAAAATATAATGACCAAAATTTAAGAACAAATATTTAATTGTTAAAAAAAAAGTAAAGTATCATACATGACCCAAATCGAAGTTAGCCAATTTTTTATATCACTCATGTTATTATTGTGGTTACAAAAAAATGTAAAATATCATGTGTTGACTGTCGAGTTTATTTTATAATCTTCATGTACTCAAAAGAACATTACATGAAAATATGACTTACTATCGGCTATATATAAAATTCATAATTGAATTAGTATTTGATAGTAAGAGATAATATTCATTATCTCTATGCTTAATTATAGGGATTGAATCAACTAATTCCCTTGTATTTTGTAATCATATATCTTTCTTAAAATAAAAGATTTATTTTGATTCTATTAGGTATATATACAACACACATTGTAATTGTATCTTTATTGAATGAAATCATTATTTCATCATGGGTGCGGCTATCTGCACCCCCAAAAATACTAAACACACCCCAATTGTATTGTAATTGTTCACATGTGATGTGAACAGTAACAACACAATTGGGGTGTGTTTAGTAATGTGTGGGGTGTGGATAGCCGCACCCTTTCATCATATCATGGTATCAACCTACGATACCTAAACCCTCCATTATTTTTCTCCAATCTGTCTCTTATTTTCTCCCATCTCTCCCTTATCTTTTTTCTTGATCGGTTATATTGAAGGGAAATTCTATTCCCAAATCTCTCATCATCGTTGAATTATATCTATGGCCGCCCCCTATCATCTGTCATTCTCATCTGTGAATCTTGCGAAGGCTTTTTCAATTGGTTGTCAAATTAATTCGGCTTCTACTTTAGATTGGTATTTGGACATTGGGGCTTCTGCTCACATGACATCAAATGCCGCTTTCTTGGACTCTTCAAACCCGTATACAAGTTCTGATTATGTTATTGTAGGTAATGGAGCTCGATTATCGATTACGCATGTTGGTTCATGTAGAATTAATAATTCTCTTGTTTTACACAATGTTTTGGTTGTTGCGGATATTACAAAAAATTTGTTATATGTTAGTAAGTTATGTGTTGATTTTGGGCTTGAAGTTTTATTTACTGATGATGCGTTTGAAATTCATAGCCGAGTATCTAAGGCTACTTTATCTCGGGGTAAGCGTAGACATGGTTTATACGTTCTTGATGGTGTTGTTGCTGGCCTTATGGCTTTTAGAATATCATCTCAGTTAACAACTTCTTTTGAACTGTGGCATTCCAGATTAGGCCATGTTGCTTTTGACACAGTTTTCTTATTACAAAAACTTTACATCTGTGTTGTCTAAGCCTTTACTTTGCTCATCTTGTGAACAAGTAAAGAGTAAACGTTTACCTTTTTCATTAAATGATACACGTTCATCACATGTATTGGATATTGTGCATTGTGATTTATGGGGACCTATTCCGGTTTCATCTATTTCTGGTTTTCGATACTATGTGATATTTGTGGATTACTTCTCCCGATTTACTTGGTTTTATCCGTTGAAGCAGAAATCTGATTTCTATGATGTCATTGTTCAATTTAGTGTGTTTACCTCTAATCAGTTTGAAAGTCAGATTAAAAAATTTCAAAGTGATGGAGGTACGAAGTTTACAAGTGGACGAGTTCATAAATTTTTTCGGGAAAAAAATATACGTCACGCGATGTCCTGTCCATACACGTCTGCCTAGAATAGACGTGCTGAGAGAAAATATCGACATATTACAGAGACAGGTCTAGCCATGATGTTTCATACTAATGTACCTTCACAATATTGGGTTGAAGCTTTCAAAAGTGTTGTCTACACTATAAATCGCTTGCCATCTTCAGTTCTTCATGGTCATTCTCCTTTTGAATTATTATACTCAGTGGCTTCAAATTATGAGGTTTTACATCCTTTCAATTATCGAGTTTTTCCCTGTCTTAGGGAATATGTGGCGAACAAGTTTGAGCCTCGTAGCATTCTTTACATCTTTATAGGTTACAACAACACTCACAAAGGGTTTAGGTGTCTCGATCCTAATTCATTTCGCATTTACATTACTCGTCATACTAAGTTTGATGAACTCTATTTTCCATTTTCAGTGAACTCTAGCAGGTCTTCAATTTCTAATCCAAGTCTTGTGGAGTTTGTTGAACCTGTTAGCTTGAAGGCTCTTTCTATGCTCTCTTTGTCATCCTTAGAGCATGTTACATCACCTCAATTGTCGTGTTCTCTATGTGATTCTCTTGAGATCCCATCTCCACAAGCTATCCCACTTGAGTAGCCCAGACCCGTCAACTCTCCACAGGTTCAAATTCATCAACCTCTACCTCCACTTGCTCCTCAACCAACTCATCCTATTACAACTCGAGCAAAATCTAGTATTTTTAAGCTTAAGCATCGTACTTTCTATGCTCAAACTTCTCTATTTAATGCTCTTGTTGCAATTCGTGAGCCTAAAGGGTTCAAGTCAGTAGCCATGCATCCAGAATGGCTTGCAGCTATGGAAGAGAAATTTTCTACTTTTCGATCTAATGATACCTAAGATTTGGTCCCTCGACCCCCTAATACTAATATTGCTGGGTCGAAATGGGTTTTCCATACGAAATCCTTGGCTGATGGTTCTATTGATCGTCACAAGGCTCGACTTGTTACTCAAGGATTTACTCAATTATCAAGATTTGATTATTCCCATACCTTCAATCACGTGATTAAAGCCTCTACAGTTTGAGTTGCTCTCTCTTTAGCTATGATGCAACACTGGCCTTTACATCAATTTGATGTAAAAAATGCATTTCATAATGGCATTCTTTCGAAGCCTGTTTTTATGGAACAACCTTCGGGTTATGTTGATCCACGCTATGCAAATCATGTGTGTCGTCTAAAAAAGGCTTTGTATGGTTTAAAACAGGCCCCACTAGCATGGTTTCAGAGGCTAAGAGATTTTCAACTTAGCATTGGTTTTTTATGCAGTCATTCTGATTCATCTCTGTTTGTTTACATTCAGGGATCCTATACACTGTATCTTCTAGTGTATATTGATGATTTTATCCTTACAGGCAATTCTCGAGAGCTCATGACCTCCTTTATTTCTCGTCTACAACAAGAATTTGCTATTAAGGATATGGGTAAACTTGGTTACTTTCTAGGTATTTAGGTCACTTACACTTCTCAGGGTCTTTTTCTGAATCAAGCCAAGTATGCTCAAGATATTTTGAAGCGGGCTGATCTCGAAGATGCTAAACCTGTCTCCACTTCATTATCTACTAGTTTTCAACTTACTTCTACTTGACCTTTATTTCATGATCCCACCTTATACAGATCGCTTGTTGGTGCTCTACAGTATCTCACAGTGACTCGACCTAATCTTTGTTTTACTGTAAATCTGGTGAGTCAGTTTCTGCAACAACCAACCATCGAGCATTATTAGGTTGTCAAGCAGATTCTTCGATATGTTAAAAGTACTCCAAATTATGGACTTTCTTTCTCTTCTGGCACATCTCCTTCTTTGGTGGGCTACGCTATATCATATATATGACAGCGTAGCTATATCTTTTGTAATCATATATCTACCCTAGAATAGAAGATTTATTTTAATTTTATTAGTTGTATATATAGCATAATTGTATCTTTATTGAATGAAATCATTACTTCATCATATCAGTATTCATATTTCATATACATATAGATAGGGGTGGCAATGGGCGGGTTCGGGGATGGTATTGGCAATACCATCCCCATACCAAGTTATTATATTTTATACCATCCCCATTTTGAAAATCTGGTACGAGGATGGGGATTCACCATTTGGGGAACTGATTCCCCACGGGGAATTCGGGTTCCCCTAATTTGATTTTCTATAAGTTAATTTTTTTAAAATAATATTTAATAAATAAAGATAAAAAAACTAAAACAACTTGTAAACAATATTAATCCAACATCAAATACCATAAAGTTATAAATCTAGTTTTTAAAACAAAATTATGAAATGCATAATTAAAATGACAATGCAATCCAACAAGTTAACTTCATACAATTTAAAATATGAAATTTTAAATATATTTATATATATATATATATATATTAATAAATAATATTAAATGGGGAATGAGGAATCCCCGTTTCATATTAACGGGGTCGGTTTCGGGATCGGGGATTGGGTGGGGGGCATGAATACCATCCCCGTATCATCTCCATAATTTTTAATCGAAGAATCACCGTCCCCACCCCATTCCCCGATTCGATCGGGGAATCCCCACCCCGTTAATATTGATACCCAACGAGAATGGTTTCCCGCGGGGAAATTGCCATCCCTACACATAGAACCTAGATGAATGTGTGAAATCGATGGTGAGATTATCAGGTGGAATTGTCTGTTGTGTGTGAAATCGATGGTGAGATTATCAGGTGGAATTGTCTGTTCCACGTGTAAGTAGAACCTAGATGAATGTGTGTGAAATCGATGGTGAGATTATCAGGTGGAATTGTCTGTTCCACGTGTGTACTACTTACTTGCTATAACCCATAAAGTATAGCGAATATGCGAATCTTTTTGTTTGAGGAAAACTATTATTGACGACTATTTGACAAAAAGTTGACTCATATCACCTTCTCTCTTTAAAATGTACAGTTTGACATTGGTCACAATTATATAATAATTGATTGATTGCTATTATTAGAAATAGGCTGCAATTATCTTTTTTGTTGGGAGTATTTAGTATTTACTTTTAAGGTTTTCTTTTCCCTTTCTATATTTGAATTTAGATACAAGAAAACACGAAATTCTCTTATGATCACCTTAATGGTCATTCTATTTGACTACACACGTATCTTAATGCTCAATTAGCCTGACCTATTAGAGTGTTTATAAATACTCGCTATCATCCTAAAGGAATAACATTTTCCTTTAAGGCTTAACTTAATATTGAGTTTAACGGCCAAATATTTTACTTTGATAATATATTTTTAACACTCAAATTTATCATAATTCAATAATTTATCCCCGTCTAAACAATATTTTGTATATGAGGAAATTTAATCTGTAAATTGTTTATATGTAATTCATATATTAAACTTTTATGTTTATATCGATCAACTACAAAAAATTTAGATGGATAAAATTTTACAGGATCAATAATTTATCTTTAGCAAATACAATAACCAAATCTCTATGATCAAAATATACTATATGTATAAGAAATTTCGTGATCATCAAAATGTGTATATATATATATATATATATATATATATATATAACTCTTGAACTTGCATGTCAATCAAAATGTGTAGTTTAATTTAGTAATGGTGATTAGTAATATTTTTCATTTTACACATTGGTCTTCCTAGAGGTGCAAAATAATTTTTGATGTTTACTAAAATTATCTCATTTTTGCTACAAAATTCACTTCAGTCACTAAAGCCTCCCATACACCATTATCTCTCGTTGCTTGCAAACAAGTTTTTGATATATTTTTAAGATTCATTGCATTAATAATATCTTGATCATTCATTTGTAGAACTTGTGATAATTGATGTGTGATTCTCAAAATTTCTCAAATATAATATAAATGTAAATTCAATTGATCTCATAGGTGGTATAATGAGATAACGAAATTAATTTGAGTATTTTTATCTATATGGTTTACAATATGTAGGTGTTAATTCTTCCAATATCTTTCCATTATATTTGAGAAGTATAACAAAATTAAAATTAGGGTTAATTTCAATTTTGATTATGTATGTAAGATAATTTTCATTTTTGAACAACCAAGTATACATTTTTCGATTTGTGTCCTATATATTTTAATTTTTTTCCCATTTTGGTCCTATATGTTTCAATTTTTTCCAATTTTAGTCAAGTTTTCTAAATTTGGTCATGTATGTTTCAATTTTTTCTAATTTCAATCAAATCTTGATCTGATGGCTACCGGAAAATCTCACGTGACATTGACGATTTTGGAAATTCCGACCAAAATTGGATTGAAATCGGAAAATATTGAAACATAACATGACCAAAATTGAAAAATTGGATTGAAATCGGAAAATTTTGAAAAATGTAGAACCAAAATTGTAAAACGTATAATTGATTTTCTAAAAATGAAAAAAATTCTTACATACAGGGTCAAAATTGAAATTATCCCTTAAAATTATAAAATAACTATAAATTATAAAACTAACTAGCATACGAACTATGGACAACGTTTAGTTATCAAAAGTTGTAACTCAATTCTCATAATTCACATAATAATAGTTAAAACATCAATGATATATATATATATATATATATATATATATAATTAAATTAATTAAAAAATTGTAATCACTTTAGACTCTGTTAAGCAAAAAGAATGAATATGCTACCTAATAATTAATAATCAAATAAAACTAAAATAAAATCAATGATCAATGAAAAACATAAATAATGACTGACTTTAAATATCATGTTATCATCTCTATCGTTGACACATTAATATATGTCCACCATTGTTGTGTCAGAGATCTAATATAACTATTAATTTCACATTTTATAATTTAAAGGGTTGAGATCATACACACCATCAGTTGACATGTTAAAAATTACCCACCATAGATATTTTAACATTTTCGATTGATGATAATATTTTCGATTTGATGATATGGGACTTGGGTGAACCCTACACGCCTAAAAGAGGGAACATACATTATGAACTGTGGCAGCCCTGGGGCGGTGCAGGTGGTGCCGCCGCACAATGCCCCATTCCGGCGAGGGCCCCGTAATTTTTTATTTTATTTTTTATATGTATATATATATATATAACGTATATAAACTCTAACGTTGACTAATTTCATATAAAGTAGAGTGCAGATGAGTTGGTAGTCATATGGTTTCACCTTTATAAGTCTTGTGTTTGAATTCAGCTGCTGTCGTTTTCCATATTTTCAACACAAATTTTTTCCATATTTTTTTTTCATATGCCAGAAAGAAGTTTTTATAAATTGAAGCTATTGAAATCTTGTTTGAGATCAACTATGACTCAATCAAGATTGAATGCATTGTCTTTGATTTCAATTGAGAGCAAGTTTTTGGAGACACTTAACTATGAAAAATTGATTGATGACTTTGTTGATAAAACTGCAAGAAGATCAATTTTTCATAGCGAATGGTTTAGTTAGTTTATTCATTTTTATTTTCTCTAAATATTGAGTTATACTTTTTATTGTTTTGAGTTGATGAGTTTCAGGACAATTATAACATATTTCATAATTATACATGTCATTTTATATGTATAAATATGATACTATCTCTATATTAATAAATACACTATTTTTTATTTTTTATATAAAATACGAAGGGGCTAACAATTTTTTTGCACCGAGCCCTTAATATCACAGGACCAACTCTGATTATGAATACTATCAAACTTTATAATGAAGAAAATAAGAAAGCAAGAAAAGAAAATAAAAATAGCAACTCACCTTGCAATTGAAATTGGATGGTGAAGAAATCGAGAGAGAGAGAGAGAGATAGTGTACGGATTTGAGGCTGTAATAGAGACTGGACGAAGGCTACCTGTGTATCTGCCGAGGAATACGTATTTTTCTTTTTTCTAATAAAAGATGCATCAAGAAATAGTATACATTTTTTCTTTTTTGCTAATAAAAGAATGGTAAATGATACCCCTTAAAAAAAAAAATTCAAGGTGGGCTCGATGCCCCTCGACTCATACAAGCATTAGTCTCTTTCTACATGATGTAATCGGCTCGAAAAATGACTGAAATATTCTATTATACAGTAAAGTGTTAAGTTGAGATGAGAAAAATGGTTTATTTCTTATTTAATTAAAATATAGCACTTATTTTAGTAAAATTTATTACTTATTTTTTTGAACGATATTACATGTTTTTTGAATTATTATGTGACTCAAATGTATTACGCACTTGTATACCCAGAATATATTAATTGTTTCATTTCATGATTTTACCAGCTTGTTTAACTAAAAGATATTACTAGTTTCTAAAATTTATTACTAATCGTATTATTGAAGTATATTTTGATAATATCCGAGTACACGGATCTAGAGTCTGCATATCACGTGCACAAAAGTTTTTATCTTTAGTTTAGTTAGGTACGTGCACCATAGTGCAGCAAAGTATTTATCTTTAGTTTTAACTAAACTAATGACTAATTGCTGTCAAAGTGTGGAATTACAATGAGTCATAATTAAAACGACATAAACATTAATAAAAACAGCTGTATGGGCATATGGGTAATATTAGAAGCGGATCTGAAAGATATTTACGTAGAAAACGTCTAAAATGTGTGGGGTCTTCTTTAAGCTAAGTTACAGGAGATGGGTGACAGCCTTTTAACTCGTGTAGCACTTTAATGTGGGGTCCACCTTTCCACTTCCACGAATGCATCTCTAACCCCTCAATCTATTCCCACCTTTGACATACCCAAACTAAGAGAGACAAAGGCACCCCCTCCAATATGACAGCGAGCCTTTTAAATTACTAAAATGATTATTTATTTAATAATAATCAAATATATATTCTTTTAATATTGAAGAAATCCGTAGTCACGACCCAAATAGTTAGTTACACCTTTGCGCCTGTTTAATAGGCCACGGTGAACTGAACTCAGCAAATCCTAATAGGCCGGACCTACCAAATAGTATATTTAAATTATATTACACGACATGTTATACTTTTTTTAAACTTTTATGTTATATAAAATCAACTATAATAATATAACATTTATGTTGATATAAAAATATAAATAATATTATATAAATGTATGATTATATTGTTAACATAAAGGTATGTTGATACAAATTATGCTAATTTTTTTTTAAATTACAATATTATATAAAAGTTATGATATTTGTACTTATAGGTCATACATACTAATATAACATAAACGTCTGCTCATGAATTTAAAAAAAAAAAATCAATATAATATTTTAGCGGGATCGATCCAATTGCACGGATCCTAGATGTGTACAACAAGTTCATTGGAGTGTTACTCAATTTTAAAATATGTATAG
The DNA here is from genome assembly GCA_946896805.1 of Scutellaria galericulata. Classification (NCBI taxonomy): domain Eukaryota; kingdom Viridiplantae; phylum Streptophyta; class Magnoliopsida; order Lamiales; family Lamiaceae; genus Scutellaria; species Scutellaria galericulata. The sequence continues at coordinate 12,198,076 of OX335791.1, read as the reverse complement.
TGTTTTGTAAGTTAATAAAAGACCTAATTAAAAAAAGGGTTAATTTGATATAATTTTTCAACCTATACTATGTAACGTCCTGATTCTTTTCTATAAAGAGAATTTTTCGCTAAGGCGTCACATACAAAATTCACCCATTTTATAACAATAAAGATAATTAAAGTCGGAGTCCAACAACTCGATAAAATATGGATTTCCAAAGATAACTTAAATTTGCAAATAAAGGTAAGTCAGTTCAAACATCCTTGTTTTATAAAACGTGAATCGTACACAGCGGAAGAAAAATATTTTACTTTATAATTACATAACTAAAACTGTACAGCTTTGCAAACTAAATTTTCCAAAAGATTTTAAGATCATCTTCTATACAACAAAATAATATGACACCTCTATTCATCCTTTTTTATAATAATAAAGATAAATAAAATCAGGAAATAATTTTGAAATTTATGAAATAAAACATGTTTTCCTGCAATTTTTAGAATATCGGCTACTTGCATCCACCGCTCGCGCACCACATTCAAGAATTTCTTAAACTGAAAATATTTTAAACATAAAAGGGTGAGTGCATAGAGACACTCAGTTGGGTGGGACTTGTGAGCAGTTAAAACATAAAGGAATCATAGACATAATATTCAGAGGAAAAAGAACACATGAATTAGGGATTTAATCAAACCCCTCTTAGGTCTTTAAGCACGACATAACCCGGATTCTTTAAGTCCGGCGTAATTTGGAGTCTTTAAGTCCGACGTATTTTCGGAGTCTTTAAGTCCGACGTATCCCGGATTCTTTAAGTCCGGCATATGTAGACCTTAATAACCTCAACAATCTTATGTCGTCATCACAATCTCACATTGAAAATTCACGATAGATCATTCATATCAAATTCAGTAGCATACAACAATTTCGCACATAAGAGAACACCTTGTTCATAAACACGTAATTACAAGGAATTAACCTGTAACCAAATAGAACGTAAAAGAAACATAGACATATAATTCATCAAGCACATAGTTGCGGGTCTGAGCCGCCTTGGAAAACATTATTGTGGTTCTGAGCCACCGTAGTACGGTTCTGAGCCGTTGTGGACATTTCATTACATAAACATGTTCATTCACTTTGCATATAACACATATTCATTCACTTTGCATTTAACACACATTTGTGTGCACCTCGTAATAAAGCATATAATGCCACCTTCATAGAATAATCACATACGTTTCACATAGGCACATAACTTCACTTCAAACTCACTTAGAAACTTAAACGTGGAAGCACAGAAATTACCCCCACCTTAGGCAAAGTTGGAGCGTCTCTTCTTAAGTTGTCGAACAAACCTAGATAATTCATCTTTCACTCGTTTCCTACATTGAACATTAAAAGGGTCTTAGTACCCCTTCTACCTATAAGTTCATAGGTTAAGGTTACTAGCTATTAAAATACGACATTTAGGATTTCTGTTGCTCACGAAAAGAAATTGAAACGACTTTCGATAACTTTATAGACAAAAGAATGAAAAGAAGATACTTTAAGGGTAAATATGGAACTTTAATAAACTCTATATTAAAATGCATTGATTAGAGAATATCTATTAGACTTACATTGGACATTGCTAAACTTGATTGTAGCTTTAGGAAAGCTAAATATAAAATTAGGACTTAAATTACATCTTGGAAGACTTAAAAATAATTATAGAAATACTAATTATAGAATTAAGGTTTAATTGAACCAACAATAATATTTAATTTATTTGAAATAATTCTCTAAACTAGTTATTCCATTTCAATTTAGCTAAAAAATAGTTTATAATGAAAAATTCACCAAATCTTATAGGATTAGTGAAAGCTTTTGAAATTCTTACAGAGTCTACATAACAGAAAAGACATAGAAAGTCATTTTAAACTCTCTACAGGACAAATACAGAAATCTGTTTTTCCTCCTCAAACAGCTTTTCAAATTGAAAAGAATGATAAACAAATAAATTTTACTGCTTTTTCAAAAATATTTGAAAATGATATGCTTCAAATTACCACTAAGCATATTAACCAACTTCTTGAAAAACAAAATTATACAAACCTTTATTTAACTATCCTTGGAGAAGAGATTATATCTCTTAAAGATAGAGTCGAGAAAATCATTTCTCATATTAATCAGATAAAACCAGATGTTCATATACAACTTGAAAAATCAACTGATATTGCTTCTATTGCATCCTCTTCCATTCAACCTCCTCCCGATATAAAGAATTTTAAATTTAAAAATTCTATTTCTCAATTAGAAAGTTTAATTGAAGAAAAATTTAAAGCTTTTAATATATCTGCTCTTGATAATGAAGAATATGAAGAAATTCTCAATAAAATAAAATGGGCTGATAAACCTACTCTTAATAAATATTATTATCATAGGCCAACTCCTATGGATGTTCTTAATGAAGAACAAGAATTTACTATTTCAAACAGTTATAATGGTAAAGAGATTTATGAATGGAATCTTAATGGTAATACTAATACACATATCTATACTCTTGTTCATAGAATTCTTATGTGTAGCACCATATGCAAAAATACTGGTAATACTGATAAGGAAATTGCTAAGCTAATTGTTGCAGGATTTACTGGTCAATTAAAAGGTTGGTGGGATAATTATCTAAAACCTAACCAAAGAATTGAAATTCTTGGATCTGTTAAATCAGAAAATGGTAATCTTGTTGAGAATGCTGTTTATTCTCTTGTTACTACTTTAATTGAACATTTCACAGGTAGATATACTGATAATAGTGATACTATTAGAACTCTTCTCAGTAATCATAGGTGTAAAACCTTAACTGAATTTAGATGGTATAAAGATACTTTCTTATCTAGAATTTTTGAATTACCAGAATGTAGTTCTGCACATTGGAAAGCTAAGTTTATAGACGGTCTTCCAAGTCTTTTTGCTGAAAGAATTAAAAAAATTCTTAAAAAGGATAATATTTCTATTAATTATGAAAACTATACATATGGTAATCTTATTAGCATATGCATTCAAGAAGGATTATCTTTATGTAATGATATAAGGTTAAACCAACAAATAAAAAAGCAAAATCGTCTTGAAAAAAGACAACTTGGTCAATTTTGTGATCAATTTGGTATGGATATACCTAAAGATAAAAAATATTATTCACAAAAAGATAGAAGTTATGATAATAAACAAAAATCCTATCATAGGAAAAGAAAAAGACATAAAGATCAAGATAGATCTAAGGAAAAAGAAAGAAATTATTTCAAAAAGAATAAATACAAAAGGAGAGATTCTCCTATTATTTGTAGAAAATGTGGAAAACCAGGTCATTATGCTAACCAATGTTGGGCAAAAGAAAAGATTAAAAATCTTGATATTAATGACGAGACAAAATAAATTATTTATAATATAATTTTTAATAATAATCCAGAAACTGATAATTCTGAAACAGAATATGATAGTTATATTAATTCAGATAATGATTCTTTTCTATCAGATGAAGAATGTAATAATTGTAAACAAGGAATGCCTTGTATAAACCATATAAGTGACACTCATACTGATGAAAAAATTAATGAAAATATATATGAAAAAGATGAAGAGTTTTATAAACTCATGTCCCAATTTAAAGACTTAAATATTAGTACTCTTACTAATAATAATATTCTTGAATTTCTTAAAAGAATAAAAGATTCTAATTTAAGAGATCAAATCATTAATCAGATGGAAGATATTCCGTCCACTTCTAAAAAAGAAGAAAAAACTATTTCTTCAAACAATGATTATTCTATGGTTGAAGTAAATAGAATTCTTAAAAATAAATATAGTAATCAAAATCCTGTTACCATACAAGATTTACTTATCGAAGTTAATAACCTCAAAAATGATATTAAGATTCTTAAAGATGATAATTATGATCTTCATCATCGTATTTGTAAAATTGAAAAAGGAAAATCAATATCCATTGAAGAACAAATTGAAGAAATACCTTTTGAAAGAAATCATCTTTCTACTATTACCATGATTATATCTCAAAAATGGTATACAAAAATTACTCTTCTCATAGATAACTCATATAAAAAGGAGTTTATAGCCATGATTGATAGTGGTGCGGATTTAAATGTTATACAAGAAGGTCTTATACCTACAAAATACTTTCATAAGACTTCTCATTCTCTTTCACATGCTGGTGGTAAACCACTAAATATAAATTATAAACTTCCTAAAGTTTATATTTGTAAAAATAAGAAATGTATTTCTACTAGTTTTCTTTTGGCTAAAGATATATCTAGTCAATTAATTCTTGGTCTTCCTTTCCTTCACCAAATTTATCCTTTGACTTCTGTCAATACTAAAAGCCTTATAGGTACTTTTGAAGGAAAACCTATACAATTTGATTTTATTACAAAACCTATTCACAGAGTTCTTAATGAATTACAAGAACAAATAGATAGAAAAACTTTTCATATAAATTCTTTAAAAGAAGAAATTAACTTTTTATCTATTGATGAAAAGCTCAAAAATCCTAAATTACAGGATAAAATTAAAATCATTCATAATAATTTCTCTATAGAAATTTGCAATGATATTCCTAATGCTTTTTGGGAAAGAAAGAAACATATTGTTTCTCTTCCTTATGAAGATGAGTTTAAAGAGGAAAATATTCCTACTAAGGCAAGACCTTGCAAGATGAACTCTGAATATTTAGAGTTATGTAAAAAAGAGATTCAATCTCTTCTTGATAAAAAGCTTATTGCTCCTTCCCAATCTCCTTGGTCTTGTACAGCCTTCTATGTTAATAAACATTCTGAACAAGAAAGAGGTATACCCAGACTTGTAATAAATTACAAACCTCTTAATAAGGTATTAAAATGGATTAGACATCCTATTCCAAATAAAAAAGATCTCCTTGATAGATTAATTCATGCTCTTATCTTTTCAAAATTTGATTTAAAATCAGGATTTTGGCAAATCCAAATAAACAAATCTGATAGATATAAGACAACTTTTAATGTTCCTATTGGACATTATGAGTGGAATGTCATGCCTTTTGGCTTAAAAAATGCTCCTTCTGAATTTCAACAAATTATGAATGATATTTTCACTCCATACAGTGATTTCATTATTGTTTATATTGATGATATTCTTGTTTTTTCTAAAGACATAGAAAGTCATTTTAAACATTTAGAATTATTTAAGAAAATTGTTATACAAAATGGTCTTGTTATTTCAAAACCAAAGATGTTACTTTTTCAAACAAATATTAGATTTCTTGGACATAACATTGAAAAGGGAAATATTATCCCTATACAAAGAAGTATTGAATTTGGGTCAAAATTCCCTGATATTATTAATGATAAAACACAGCTCCAAAGATTTTTAGGTAGCTTAAATTATATTTCTCCTTATATTGAAAATCTTAATAAAGAAACTGCTATTCTTTATGATAGACTTAAGAAAAATCCTTTACCCTGGTCTGATAGACATACTGAAGTAGTTAAAAGGATTAAAGAAAAGGTTAAAAATCTCCCTTGTCTTATGCTTGCAAATCCTCAATGGGAAAAAATTATTGAAACAGATGCCTCTGATATTGGCTTTGGAGGAATTCTTAAACAAATTAATCCTCTCACTAAACAAGAATATCTTGTTAGATTTTATTCTGGAAAATGGAATAATGCACAGAAAAATTATTCTACTGTTGCTAAAGAAATTTTAGCCATCGTAAGATGTGTTCTTAAATTCCAAGATGATTTATATAATCAAAAATTCATCATAAAAATTGATTGTCAATCTGCAAAATTTATGTTTATAAAAGATTTTAAACATGATGTTTCAAAACAAATGTTTGCAAGATGGCAAGCTCATTTAGCTCCCTTTGATTTTACAATAATTTATAAAAAAGGAGAAGATAATAATCTTCCTGATTTTTTAACCCGTGAATATCTAACATGTTTGAATTTTCAGGCATGAGTACACCAGGTCGTGGAAACTTTTCCTCTTATAGAGGAAGAGGAGGAAGGGGAAAACCCCCGAATCTTAATTATGGAGGAAGAAGTAATACTTCATATCCTAATGTTATTATACAACAAGGGAAAAAGAAGCTTATAGCTCAGAACATTGCAAATACTGAAGATTCTCTTCAGACTGAATTTCAAGAGTTTCTTAAACAAAAACAACAGAAAGAGGGACATATCCCAGAAACAAGTTCTCAAAGCTCATATGCTAATATTGCAAAAGATGATGATTCACATCTTTATATTGAAAATGAAAAAAGAGAAATTATTCTTCTTATAGAAGAAAAAGATTCTCAATGGGCAGAAAATCCATGGAATCTCATGGAAAGGTATTTGAGTCATAACTCAGAACCATTTGGTTCATATAAACAAAGAGGATATTATGAAAATCTTCTTATTCATACAAAGAGTGTTGAAATTACTCATTTCTCTTCTGGAAATATCCAGGATAAAGGAAACTATAATTTCTCAAAAATTGTTATCAAAAAGATCATATCTTTTGAAGAATGGGGAATTTCTCCATTAAATGAAAAAGAGATGTTTTCTCAAAGTCATAATACGACTTTTAAATTCAACTATTATGACTATATAGAAAGTTTTTATAAAACTTTTTATTTTGAGAATAAAAAACAAAAACATACTTGGTTCATAAAAATTTGTGAAAATAATTTCCACAAAACCATTCCTACATGGTTCTTTTCTTGGTGGAGGACTTTTGGACCATCCACAAACATTCTTCCTGAAAAATGGAACAGTCTCATGAATGAATGGGTCAGCGTTTCTCCTATTGTTCAAAACAATTCAAAAAATTATATTAAGGGAAAATCTTCCTGTATGTTCTTTATAGAATTTGGTATTCCTTGGATTTGGAAATGGAAACCAATTTTCGGTTATACCGATTACGGAGCTCCTTGCTTATGGAGAATCAGTCTCTGTAAATTCTGAGAAAAGCTCATACGCATCGATCCAGAAAATAAAGAAATCTTTGGTTATGAAACCATTGAAAAAATTGAAGAGATGATCAAGATTTATAGAAAAGATCATGAAAAGAAATTAGAAGAGGATGATTCTAGTCCTTTCAAACTTTTCTCTCAGAAATATGCTGAAATCTATCCCAAAGAAAAGATTATTGAAATCTTTTTAGAACAAATGAGAAAGGATATATCCAAGCAAATAAGAAGTTCAGAATCTGATACTTCGATGAATTCTGATACAAGTTTCAATCAATTCAATGAATTGATGCAAGATGCTCAGGATCCTGAAGATAATATTGAGGATCTTACCATTGATGGAGTTTTTGATAAGATAAAGAATTCTCTAAAAGAGAAAAATATTTCTCATTCATAATGATTTTACAGGCTTTTCCTCCATGAATCTCTCAAGAGGACTCGAAGACCGCTTCTATCAAAGTCATAGAAGTACTTGTTCGAGATGCTTTTGTTACTCCAAATGGAGAATCAACAAACATCATATTATTGATGAAGGAAGAAAAGAATTCCGTCAAGCATTATTGGCATATCCAAAAGAAGAGAAAATTGATCTTGTTACTCTTATGACAAGGATTGCCTTGGAAAATTGCATCAAGAAAAAATATAAAAAAGAGTTAAAAATTCTTGATCAGAAATTTCAAAGATGCATGGATAAGTATCCGTCTACTGAAAGATGTCTTCAGCAAACCACCATATTCTTTGACAATATGTTTCAACCATAAAAGCAACCGATGGCCGACAAAATAAAGAGATAAGATAAGATTCTCTTTCCACTGTTTATAACTTTTCCTAGTGACATTTTACTGTTACTTATCAGTGACATATCACTATTATGTTTTAGTTTTGAAATCCGGGGTTTCATGTCCGGAATTTCTCTATAAATAGGTTTCTCTTTCATTTCAGAAGGTACGCTTGAGTATTGACTCGCCTTCTCTCTCTCTCTCTCTAAAAACTCTCTCCCTTTGTCATATTTGAAGTTTATAAAAGATTTCAGCCTTGAAGGTTTATTTGTAAGTTTGTGTGTTTTACTTTTTCTGTTTTTATTTTATTATTGTTGTTACTGCCGCCTATATGGTCGGCTAGATTCATTGTGTTAGATCATGACTTGACTATATATTATGCTACTGACATGGTTAAATGAAATTATTTAACACATGGAACAAACATATTTAAGTTGTTTTAAGGTTACGGCTTTTGATTGATGATTTGTTTAAACTTACTTCGTGCCCTTCCCCCTTGTTGCCGTAATGTCCAGGTGTGATGCAGGCGTTGTTAGGGTTTTGTGGGTTTTTCTTGTAAGTTTAAACAATGATTTCAGTCTCTCTTTGCTGTGTAAAAGAGCCTGTATGAATAACTTAAGAATGTTTGTACCTGGGAATAAAATGGTATCAGAGCCATGGAAGTAGTGTAATATTTAGTATACAGTCAAGATCCAACACAAATCTTTTTTAATGAATATTTTTGGTATGAAAAATACTGTTAAAAACAGTATGATTGAAGACTACGATATTCCAGAAAATCTGGATTTACTTAATAAATGGACTATTCCTAAAATTGAACCAAAATTGGTTTATAAGATAGGAACATTTGAAAATTTTGGATTTAGACAAACTGTTAAAACTACTGAATCCTCTATTCCTCTACATGATGAAGAGATGGTTATAAGACTTCTTAATAAAAGTGATCTTATTCCTTTTAAATTTCATAAATTCCTACATATAGGATGTGCCTTCAGACCTTTAACTCTTGAAGGATTACCTGAAAGTTTCCTTGCCACTCTTAGAGATGGTAGAAATCTAAATTGGAAACAATCCCTTATGGGAATTATTCAATCTAGTTTGGCCCATGGTCCAGTATATTTTGATGTTTATCCTAACCTTTCTTTATCTCTATCTGATGTTAACATTCTTGATGCTTTAACTTTAAATGTTAAAACACATGGTTATAACTATATTTCAGGAACATAAGTTATATGTATCTGTTATAGAATTTATTACAAACCTCTTTCTACTCTTAACCCTATGTGTAAAAGAGTTGATAAAAATTCTAATGAAACTATTCTTATAGAAACAAATTTCAATAAATCTAAAATCACAACTAGGAGAGCTATTAAATGGGAAGAAATTGTTTTTCCTGAAAATTGGATAATCGAACATGCTGTTCCAAGAAATCCCATTATAAATGATAGATTTCAAAATATTATTCAAACGAATGAAGGATCTGTACATATACAGTTTGAAAATCAACAAAAGAAGAATTTTCCTTCTTTATATAGATCTAATTCAAACCACTCTTTTATATCTCCTATTGATTATAACATTGATAATCCACAAATTTCTAGAGCTTCTACTTCTTATTATAGAGAAGATATAAGATCTCAATCCTCTAGAAAAGATGAAGAAAAAGATCGTGTTGATAACATAATAATAAATAAAAATAACATTGTTCATAACATTAAAGAAACTGATACATTATCAGAAATGAACTTTACAATTTGATTTATGGATATAAAACCCAAAATAGATTTTTCTTAAGGATCTAGTGCTAGAGCACATATAAATGAAGAATTTTATCAATCCAAATGGGATATGTTTAGAGAATGGTATTTTAAAACCTTTTCTAAAGAAGAATTTGACTTCTTTGTCATAAGTTTTTACGAATTCTGTGAAAATCATAACAAAATTATATATTTTGTTCCTTGGTTCTTTAACACTTTTGTTAAAGAATATATCTCTGTCATAGAAAGAGATTATAAACTCTCTAATGAAAAATTCACCAAATCTTATAGGATTAGTGAAAGCTTTTGAAATTCTTACAGAGTCTACATAACATGATGAAGAATATAATGTAAAATTATCTGGTACAAATAATGATCACACAATTAGTTATGAGATTTAAAGTTGATAGAAAACAGGGTATAGACTTTGCCAAAAACAGGTCATCTGTAAAATTTAGCATAAATTGTACATGACTTCAAAAATCATATGGTAAACTTCTACATGCTCATAAGAACAGTTATTATAAAATAATAAAATATCACATATGAATTCGAAGCCCATAATTTAAGAGAATAGATCTACTCAGACCGAAAAACGGGGCAAAAACTATCTTTGAACAACCTATTTTAGAAAAATCATGGAAAATCGGGTTTAACTCCAAATCTTCTGATATTTTACACACATAATCTTGACTCAATAAAATTGATATTTGTAAAAGGGTTTAGGCTAATTCAACTTCTACAAGTTTACGAAAATTCTCGAACAGCAGAGAAATACACACAGCAGCAGCAGAAAAAATACATAGCAGCAACATAAAGTACCTACAATAGCATACCCACGCACACATGGCAGTAAGGCAGGGCCAGTGCTCCTGGCGCTGGCACCGCGCTCACTCCAGGCACCTGTTGCCGCCCCCGGCGGCAGTCAAAACTCCACACCGCAACAAGGGATAGCAACGACAGCAGGGCAGCAAGGGTGACAGAGAGAAGGTAGGGCAGAGGGAGAGAGAGAGAGAGTGGAGAAATGGAGAGTGTGTACTGTTGTTTCTTTCTTGCTTTCTTTTCTTTTTATCTTTCATTTTCTTCCTTTCCCACCTAAACTAGTTTAGAAGTGTGTATCATATTTGTTAGTGTTATATTTTAACACTAATTAGTTTTACCTTTTCTTTTTGTATTTTATTCCATATTTAATTTCAATATATTAATATTTGATAATAGTTTATTAGATAACATTTAATATATTGGATAAATTTTGGTTGTTGAGATTTTGTAGGAATGATGATCTAAGAAGGAAAAGATTTGAAGAAGTCTTCTAACGTTAATATAGTTCCTACAAATTAGGAGATTTGTTTCTTGCCTTGTACTTATTCTTTTGCAGGGATTTAAAGATCAAATCACGTGAAAAAAAGAAAAGAAACGTGATAGAAATACAGACGTGCAAAGAAGAGTGGAAAGTATGGAACAAGTCAAGGAAGATTGAGAAAGTGGAAAGGTGGAGTCATGGAGAGTGTGGAAGATATGGATGATAGATCATGGATCATGGAAGACATGGATATCATGGATCACCAAACACGATCTGCTGGAGTCTATAAATATCAGATGAGAGTCTGCAGTTCGGTGGGATGTGCACTTCCAGAGAAATCCAAGAACATAGCATAGAGCATAGAAAGTGAAATACAAGGACAACTTTCAAAGCAATTGAGTGTTGGAACATTTGTGACAACATTATGTTTGATAGAGTCTTTTCTTCATTAGATTCTAGTTGAATTGCTTTGTAAACTCTATAGAGGGTTTTAACATTCTTAGAGAGTCGGGAGATTATCTTCGAGTGTTTGTTTTTCCTTTCAAAGAGATTCCTTCAAAAGATCTCTTTGTGCTTTTTGTAATTACTCTTGTAGTAATAAAGTTTTTGCCCTGCTGGCGTTTCACAAGTATTTTTATATACTTGTGGATAAAACTTCCTATCCTTGTTCGTTTATTTATTCCGCTGCAAATTCTGATTATTCTAAGTATCTGAATGTTTTGGTAAATGTTGTGACATTTGGAACAACATTATCAATCTATTCATTTGTTTTTAAGTCTTGCAGGAGTTTCTGATTACACCAGACCTTTCAATATTTTTGGGGAGAAAGAGAGTGTTGGTGACGGGTGGCTTGGAGGGAGAGATGACTAGCCCTCTTTGATTAATTAGGATTATTACTTAATTAATTAATTCTTAGGCTTAATTAATTAATTGTTATACATAATTAATTAATTAGTATATATATATATATATATATATATATATCAATCATTACACCTTAGTTAATTAATTAGGGTGTTATATACTATATGCGTTTTTTCACTTTGAAATCTAAATTATATTTTTTTCCGATCTTAATTTGTACTACACGTTTTGCAACCTCAATCTGTACAATTTTGCAACCTCTAACAACAAATTCCGATTAAAAAATGTACACGTGATTTGCACATACATACACATCTAAATATATGCATATTTATTTATATTTATCAAGGATATATATACATGTAATCTATAAATACTCTTAAAATAAGTTATTAATTAATAGTAGAATATTAGTAGCAGATATGTAAGTTCTGAGGTGGATTCATGAGCAAATTCAGATACTAAGCACTAAATGGGCTAAAGTGTATTAAAAAATCAAATTCTCAAACCGAATTTATAGAACCAAAAGCCCAAGAAAGATTTTGTAAATTCCGAGGTCTGATCCAACAAGTTTAGGGCTTCCCATGGCCTGTTTCCGTCTAAACTTATTGTTAATCCAGCAAACCAGTTTTGACTTTTGATGTTGGTTTTCTTTTCTTTATTATTATTTTTTTTTTTCAAAAATTGGACATTGTTAATTTGAGGTACTCTTGTGATATTATAGAGTGAGCTTTGCGTGAAACCATCATTCTATTTGACGGCTGATCAAGTTAGGTCAACTATCAACGTATGGTTCAAGATAATATTTTCATATGTATTAACTATTAAGTAACATTTTGTATTACTATAATATTGGAATACAAAGTGAAATTTGAGTAGATAGTACCAATATTCTTTCAAAAGAATAAAATCCACCTCTTCCTTATAGTAGCCTTTATAGGAGATTTTTAAAATGGATGGGACTAAAAGCACCCCACACATTATTAAGCACACCCTAATTTATAGAAGTTTTAATTAAAAAAATATAATAAATAAAAATTATCAATTTTACTTTTTAGAAAATTAAAAAAAAAAAAAACCCTACTAGCTTCGTTCGGCCACGGCCGAACAGGTAAAAGAGTGTTCGGCCAATGTGGCGAACGTACTTCTACATGTTTAGCCTGAATGGCCGAACACTCTTTTATGTGCTCGGAGCAAGTTGACTTTTGATTGATTTTTTTTACGTTTTCTCTTACGATTTTGATATACTTAATTAATCTATAAAATATTTATCATTATGTTGACATTTTATTCATCAATAAATTCAAAGAAAGAGGCTAAAAAAATCAAGAAAGATGAAAATGAAAGAAAATGAAGAGGAAGAAAGAGGATGAATTTAATTTTTTTTAAGGGTAAAATTGGTTTTTATTTTTATTTTTAAATTTGAATTAATATAATTGGGATGAGCTTACTAGTTGATGGGTGCCTTTAATCACTCCCTTTTAGAAATCCACACCAACCAAAATGAAGATGATGACACAACCAGCCCACCTCTGAACTTTGAAGTGAAATGGTGAAGATATATATGAGCACACAATGAGCAAACCCTAGCTCACTTTCTTCATATATGAGCACACAATGAGCAAACCCTAGCTCACTTTCTTCTTCCTTCTTTGTAGGGTTTGGATCATGGGTGATTGAGTTATGAATTGATCCACTTTACTCAATGTTATAAAAATTCGTGAGATGGTCTCACAAGAGACTCATTCCTCTCTTTTATTCTCTCTTTGGTTTTTCCCCCCTAATCTATTGCGCTGCTATCTTTGGTAATTGATTCAAATCAGTCCTATGATTCCTTTTTTAATTTATTTTTTCTAATGTCAAATTGGCCCATTTTTTAGTTGTTGGGCTCAAACTAATAGTGGGCAAGCCCAATATGATCATCTATTGTTTTTGTTTAGTAATGCAAGAAGATACTTATCCAATTGAAAATTTCACCCTCTAATGTAGATTTGGGATTTGAAATACGTATTGCTCTCTTTTATTTTGACTTCACACACACACACACACACACACACATATATATATATATATATATATATATATATATATATATATGGGAAGGTTTGCCTTATATTTTTCGAAGTTGCATATGTCTCATTTGGTTAAATTTGAATTTTACATATTTAAATTTTGATCCTTTAATTTCATTTTTTTCATTGATATTTAAATTTAGATCCTTTAATTTTCATTTTCTTCAATTTTGCTCAGAATAATTTCTATCTATATGAAAGTAGGAATACAAAAAATCCACGTTAGCAGTTTGGTGTCCACTTCGGTAAAAATCGAAATTTGGAGCAAAATTAAATGAAAATTTGAAGAAAAATAAAAGATAGTTAGAAGACCAAACTTAAAAGAGTGAGTCACCGTCTCACGGATCATGTTATGTGAGACAGGTTAACCCACAACCCATTCTTCACAATTCATATATAAATTAGTGAAAATGAGTTTAGTTAATAGGTAAAAATGATCCATATCACGCAAACATTTATGAATTTAAAATACATAAATTGATGGTAAAAAAGTGGACAATGCCTAAATTACAGAAAATAAATTCAAAATTTTCCTTTATGATTTTGTATTACAAAACGGCTTAACGATAAATCTGACAAGTAAACAATGTTTGGTCGAATCAAAAAAGTTTTGGGTAGAGCCGAATCTAATCATTAGTTAGGTAAACGTGAGGGCGAATCCAATTGGTAGTAAATAAAAAGAAGAAAAAAACCTAACCCTTAATAGGTTATAATGGACTTTGAAGAAGAAGTAGAAAAAGGAATAAATTAAAATCTATATATTAATTCGACAAAATTTCTTATAATAGTCGAAAATTTCTTATAATATGTTAAAAGAAAAGTAAGATCTTGCTTAAATTTTATTTTATATATTTTGTATCTTATATAACACATTTTGTTATAAATTAATGTAAATGACAAATATTAAAGCAGATGTACTTGATCATACCTCCCACGGGAAAATTTATGAAGATAGCCCATATGTAAGAAGTACTGTCCATGTTATGTTCCTTTTTAGGAAGGGAAAATTGCAAATTTTGTGGGTTTTGTTCCTTTTTTTTGTTTTACAATCAATTTATGCATTTCAAATTTATTCTTTAACTATTTTTTTTTTTATTTGATTTGTTTGGATGTGGATATCGGAATTGCCGATATTGGTTTTTCAAATTCCTACATCCATATATGCCAAAATCGACAATTCGAATAAAATTAAATCAAAATTTAAAAAAATGATAAAAGACCAAAATTTAAATTAATACATTAAATTTATGGTAAAATAGTGGACAATGACTAAAATACAAAATAAGAATTAGGATTCTCCTTTTATGCTTTTAGGTTTCCTAAATATACCATTTTACATGTAACATGCTGATGTGACTGATTTTTTTACATGTACTATTAAACCTTTCCCTTTTTCATTTTATGAGTCATTTCTATTACTTATTTGGTTTTAATAATTAAAATATTAACAAAGTATAATTGAAAATCCACTCAAATAAATTAAAAAATTAATTAAATAAAAAATATGGATCACTGGCTAGTTTTTTTTTTTTTTTTTTCCCTTAAGTCCATGTATTTCAAAGGTTTTTCTTGTTGATTAAAAGACCCAAAATATTACTAGTATGCATTGTGTTTTTAATTCAGAAGTTTAATCTGTTTTATTTTAATAATGTTATTTGATATATCTAGAATGTAGTGATTATTTTGATCAACTATGCTATCATATTGTTGATGTGTCAAATATCTAATATATCTATTAATTTCACATTTTATAATTTCAAAAAATTGAATCATTATACATTATCAATGGACATATATATATATATATATATATATATAATAACAATTACCCCCTAAAAATAGTAATACCAAAAAATTTCACGTCCATTTTCACTTCCTAATTATAGAAATTTTAT
Organism: Scutellaria galericulata; assembly: GCA_946896805.1. NCBI lineage: Eukaryota > Viridiplantae > Streptophyta > Magnoliopsida > Lamiales > Lamiaceae > Scutellaria > Scutellaria galericulata. The sequence goes on along the minus strand of OX335791.1, from coordinate 12,182,442 downwards.
TAAATATTAAATATTTATTTTTTTGTTATATTAATTGAATTTATGGTAATTTCCAAAAAATATTGATTTTGTATAATGAATATATATGGTATACAATCAAATCATTATATATATGGACGAAATATATACATATAATAATAATAATAATAATAATAATAATAATAATATTATTATTATTATTATTATTATTATTATTATTTTAAATGATGATGATGATCATAATAATAATAATAATAATAATAATATTATTATTATTATTATTATTATTTTAAATGATGATGATGATCATAATAATAATAATAATAATAATACAATAGTGATCCAAACAAATTTTTAATTTTTTTTTATAATTAGATGACATTTAGAACATTATTTTGTTACTAATCTCAATCGTTAACTAAAAAAATCTATAATTATATTTTTGTATCTAGACAAGATGTACAATTATTTCATTTCTTCATCATTCAAATGGTTGTTTTCAACATACTTACAATTCTGACTAATATTCCCTACAATTGGATAACACTTATAATTTAATAATAATAATATAACAATACTTATAATATATATATATATATATTTATATATATATATAATTTATATATATATATATATATCAATTACCCCTCAAAATAGAAATGATAATATTTTCCCGCCCATTTCCAATTTCCAAAAGTAGAAATGCAATATTTATTATTTCATAATTTATAATTAAAAAAATTATTGTATTAAACATGATTATATATGGTAATAATATCATCTATGATACTGACAAAATCTTAGAAATTATAATTTATATATGGTATATGAATGTTAATATGATCTCATCTAATAAATACTTAATTATTGCTATAATAAATATTAAAGATATATATGTTGAATGAATTAAAAGAATACAAATGAATGAATTTCAAGAGAATTTTAAACCATCAAAGTAAAAAAAAAATATATATCGATAATGTTTTAACCCCCTCCCCTTAATTTTGTCTATATATTGAAGGAGATTTATAACAAAAGCAAAAAAAAAAAAAAAAAATCAAATTTAAGTTGACTTACTATAATTTCACCAATATGTAAAAATGTGATTCAAATAATTTTATGATTTTTATTATGTATGTAATTATAAATAGATTTATAAAATTCATAATTTTGATATATATATATATATGTAATTATATATATGATTTTTTTTATATGTGGTTTTAATTATTATTCATCTATAAATACATGTCAACTACAAGTTTGTACATCTTTGACTTCACTTTGCCTTTTCAAGATAAATGATAGTTTTGTTTTTCGTTACAATAACCATTATTTTGACGAATATGACTCATGTTTTTAATGTTGTCAATGGTATCAATACCTTCTGTAATTTTTTGGGCACTAAAATTTTATTTCGTTAGATCACAAAAAGATGTTTATAGTTATGACTTCAAAGACCAAGAGGTAAATATACGATATTGTTTTGTTCAATATATATATATATATTTATTTATATCACCTCAATAAATATATAATAATCAAGTTACTTAGCATATATAACATAACATAAATTATCTACTTTTATAACTGTATTCCAAATATGTTGAAAAACTATAATAAAAATCACATAATTTTTATTTGATAAATATGTCATTTATAATACTCCAGTTTACTATATCCAGTTAAACAATACTAATAATATGACACAATGTTTACATAATTTAATTATATTAAGTAGAAAATTATTGTATAATCTTATAAAAATAATATAATAATAAAAATGATGATAACTTTGAAGCATTTACCTTATCTATGCTATATTAATTTTTTTTTTAAATCATAAAGATTATTTATTGTATAAAGATTTTTAATACATATATCTTGAATATAATAAAAGAATATATATATATATATATATATATATATATAATATGATACATTATTGCATACAATTAATATTATAAATAGGAAGTATAAAACTTATGAACTTATATATTTTCTATTAAAATCTAAAAATTAAGTTTATGAAAATATCATTTATAAAAAAATTATATAAAATTATATCATTTATACTTATAAAAAATTAATAAAACTTACTTTTTATGTCCATTTACCGGATTATATAAATAAATCTTTAATATTAATCTTGAAGAATAGAAAGTCATTGCCATTTATAAGAGTGATAATATGTCAATGATTTTTTTTCCATATATCTTTTAAATACTTTGAATTTTTAATTATGAAATTTCATTGTCATCTATATAAAACCAACTAATCTTATTTCCACTTTCTAAACTAAAAATACAAATATTTATTATTTTATAATTTATAAATTATAAATATTCAATTTTGCACAATTTATGTATATCCATAAATCATTTTGTGGTATGAAAATCATTTTGTATATACATGAAAATTGAGAGAGAAAAAAAACATGATCATATTTGATATGTTATAAATTTATCATGATTTATGTAAATAATGTACTAATATCATACTAAACGTTCATAAAAATTGTGAATAACATTTTGTAGCTAAATTTAAATCATTATATATATCTACAAAAAAATTAGCAAAAAATATATCTGTTTTAATGTAAGAATAAATAATGTTTCATCTGTGATTAAAAAACAATTGTAAATCTGAAATTTCATTATAATGGTAGCATCAAGTTTCTAATTATATGAACAATGATAAAATATTTTACTTTCTATTGTTATATAGTTTCATGGTTTTAAACTTATTAGATTTTGAAATGTTTATCATCAAATATGATTTTTCTAAGAGATAAATTTTAATTTTAGAGCATTTGGAAACAAAATTATATACAATAATATCATTGTTTTTACACTCATTATGAATAAGTTATTAAACATATATTTGCATAAGGTTTTTTTTTTCCAGGTCAATTATGACAAAAACAAATAGTAAAGTAGTCAAACAACGTATAATGAAAATAAGAAATATTCAAAATTGGTAAAATATATGAGAAGTAGATTAAATAGAAATAACTTAAAAGAACTATATTATTTTTTATGATCACTATTTTTATATCAAAAAATTACTAACACTTGAAACTTATTTGCTTCATCACACAGGTACCAAATGAGGTAGAAATATTATTGAGAATTGATTATAATATTTAATAATACCGTCATTTTACACTCATTATAATGAATAATCTATTAGCATATATTTGCATAAGCTTTTTCCAAACTAATTGTGACAAAAACAATTAGTTATAAAGTAGTCAGATAATATAAGATGAAAATAAGAATTATTTAAAATTCATAATTTATATGAGTAGTAGATTAAATTGAAATAACATTGAAAAAGTATATTGTTTTTCGTAATTAACATTTTTATATCTAAAATTTATTGACATATGAAATATATTTGTCCATATGTCACACAGATACAAAATGAGATTGAAATATGATCGAGAACTTGATTTTTTTTTTCATAAATTAAAGTTTTCACATTAAATCAAAATATTTCAATTTAATGGTCGTACATCACACAAATAATAAATTAGACTAGAATTCATCCAAGAAATTTATTATTTTTCGTATACTACATTTTCTTATCTAAATATATAAATTATAAAATTTATATATCTGTGTATCACACGGGACTTATACTAGTATGTTAAAAGTTGCCAAAAGTAAGCATTTTAATATTTTCTTTATTATGAAATATAAAATAGAACGTCAAGTCCAATAGAAGATATGATGTTTCTCACTCCTAATTATGGAAGGAAGTAACTATATAATTAATCAGCATGCAATCACAATCCCATGAATTAAGCTTCATAAATTTGGAAATTAATCGCAACTTTAAAGGAAATTAATTTCCATACTTAAAGAAAATCAACTACCACAATTAAGGTATTCAATTCCATAATCAAAGGGACTAAATTTGCATAATAATGCGCCACAATTTAGTATTGAAAAGTCAAACACTCCAACAATTTTAGATCATGATATATATATATATATATATATATATATATATATATATATATATATATATATATATATCTCGATTGACTCTTAATTAGTTAATATACAAAATATTCTATACACCTAGCTAATGTATAGATTGATATCATACCCACCATGGATATATGTTAATGTGTCCAACACTATTTAGAAGGTTGAGATCTTTACACATTAGAGGTGGGCATTTTAAAGTAACGCTCACGGTGAGTAGGAGAACATTATTTCTATATATCTTCATTTCATAATTAATGTTGTTTTATAGTTTTTATCATAAATTAATGAACATAAAAATTAGACAAATATACTCTTAACTAATCAAGGAATTTAAGATTCAAAATTTAAAAGAGAATCAAATTAATTAATTTCATAAAAAAATATCATATTAAATCTCTAAATTTTAGCTTAGAGATTATTAATAGAGGTAATTTATATTAAAATTGTATAAAAGTGTAAAACCACACTTAAAAACAAAATATAAACTCTAAAATGACACTATGAAACGAATGTAATATCTTTTTTAAACAATACAAGTTGAAACATCAAAATAAAATTATATAATTATTAGGTGTTATTTATGAAACATAAATGGATGAGAACAAAATATATATGTGAACATATTTAGTTTCATTATAACAACCCGATTAATCTTTTACAAAAAGTTACATGAGATGATATGAATTAATATCTCTGAGATTGAGTCTCACTACCCAATAGTCAAATTCATTTTCACAAAATCATGTCCGGAATATGGGTTATGGTTGTGTGTTTAGTATCTTATAAAATTAGATTTGTAAAACGGCCTCACAAGAGTCTTATTTAAAGATAATATCTTTTGTACATGTCATGTGTGTAAATATTCACACATATACCATGTTAGAAATTAATCGGATCCCGAATCATATTCATATCGAATAAGATGCGTCTTTTCGTTCAACTCAATGTAACGAAGTGATGAATTTTAAACTAATTTCCTTCAAAGATGACCTGGTTTAAGTGATAGTTCATCGTAGTACATCAAGCGTTGTGCTGGTTTAAGGTCGAGATCTGCTATGACGTGCATTTATGAGGTCTACTAATTAACCTGGTTTTGAGTTCTAAAAGCTTAAGATTTGTCTTTATATGAAGTAAGTTGGCTAAGGTATTTGAGTGGGATACTTTGGAGGTTGAGATTTGAATTATGGAATTATAAAACAATCTCTCAGATTGTCAATGTGATATTATATGTTGTAACTTAAATTATAACGGAATTACTGCTTAATCATAGTTTTTTATATTTTTACAACTAAAAGTGACACATTGTGTAGGGAACATAGGTTTGACTAGCAAGTTTTCTAAGATTTCGGAAAGGAACATTTTGTTGATATTATGAATCCACGCGTCCTTTTTGTCCCTTTATCATTTGCTTCATTTCAAATATTATTTTATCAATATATAATTGATATTACATCACAAAATTTACACGAGACTTCTCATTCTCTTATTTTAGGGTTCAATATAATTTTCGATTCAACACTTTTTTTTTTTCATAAATTTTGAAAAGTTTCATAATATAATTGGTTCATAAAATTTTACTAAAATAAATTGATTTGAAAAAAATGTAAAAACGTCAATAGATTTTCTAAACGTCAATTATTTTTCATTATAAAAGTTTTAGGGGAGTCTTAATATTACAAAATCCTCCTTTTTTTTTTGGATTGGGTTATAAAAAATTACACAAAATGTGTAAGATTGTAAGAAAACTTAAAAGACCTTTTTCTGACCATCATACATCAGCCGACTAAGGAATAAAAAAAAGGCAAAAACTTCCGTGCAACTGGTGCATCGTGCAATCCGCACCTTTATGTTATAAATGTAGTACCTTTATGTTATAAATGTAACAACTTTATGGATATTCATTTTAAAAGGTACAAATATTTGTACATAAAGGTACTATATTTATAACATAAAGGTCTTCCGTTCAACTCTGTGCACCAGTTGCACGGAAGTGTTACTCTAAATAAAAAGTATGGGTTGTATACTACAAATCAATGTTTTCATGATCAAATTGGTGATTAAATTCGCTTGACTATGATTCAAGGTTCAACTGGTGCTTCGAGAGGTAAAATAATATTGAACTATATTTTTTAAAGTTTGATCATCGTATGTAGTATTTAGGAAATTTGTAGATGATGATGATTCCAAAATCTTTTTTAATATATATAGTTTAAAATGGTAAAATTCAATTTTGGCCCTGTTCTAGAACTCATGTCCGATCGATTGTTTATTTTCATATCTCAATTCCCGTCTTGTAATTAAATTTTCCTCTTAAAAATATGAATATATCATGAATTCCTTATAATTGATACACAATATAGGATTTGAAGTTGTCGCATGTTGAAAAAAAACTCAAAAGAAAATTTAAAGGATGAGTTTGTCCCATAATAATTAACAAACAAAATGAGATTGAAGTCATGCACTATAAAAAATGTAGTGTGGAATGAATTTATCCCACGTTGATTAGTTACTAAAATTATAATGAAGTCATGCATTATAAATAATGTTCGTTGAGATGAGTTTGTTACACATTAACTAATTATTAAAATGAAATAAAAAATATGAATATAAATGATGGTGATGCCTAATAGTATACTTGTACCAAATACCCTAACTACTATATGATTAAGGTAAAATGAAAAAAAGTTAAAAAGTTAAAAAAGTAATTGTTAAAACTAGATTTTTTTTAGAATTTTGATTGATTTTGACCGATCTAATCGGTTCTTGATCCATTTTCACCAATTCATGATCGATTTTGATCGGTGGTTTTATATCACTAATCGAACCAAATCAATGTTCGATCCCAAATCTGCGCTCAATTTTTTTTTATTTTATTTTATGATTCATGCGGTAATCTTGATATTATATACCTTTATGTTATATTAATATAACATTTATGTACAAATATCATAACTTTTAAGTGATATTACTTATAATTTTCTTTCAACATAAAAATTCATGCAGTATAGCTATATATGTATGTTATATTAGTATAACATTTCTGTACACATTTCACAACTTTTATGTAGTACTTTAACTTTAAAAAAAAAGTTATATTATTATAACATAAAAGTTAAATTATTAGAACATAAATGTTATATTATTATAACTCAAATGTTTAAACAGTATTGCATGTATGTAATATAATGTAAGGTTAAACTAACATAACATAAAGATTACGCGAACATAACATTTAGGTTGATCGCGTGAGATAAGAGTTTGGGCGGACATAGGAGCACAAGAAAGCACATGTGGACGCGTGAGACTCATTAGGACGCGTGAATCTCTCCTCCAAATTAAATAACCAAAATTACATGGATCCTAATTCGAGCACCTGCTCCACACAAGTTTTTGTAAATATGAATGTATGCATTAAGTGTCAGAACACATAAAATTTCTCTCATAATTATAGGAATGTGACAAAATTAATCAATTTCTTTTAATGGAAAAACTCAATTTTTATGTGACTTAGATTTTGTCTTTTTTTTTTTAATCGTCAATTTAAAGTATTCTATTTTTTGGTCCTCTAACACTAACTATCATTTTTGTTTCAAATTTGGATTGATTTAATTTGGGGTGTCAATTTCTAACTACGTGGACATCGAAATTCAAAATTCACGTCAGCAATTTTGACGTCCACATAGGTAAAAATCAAAATTTTAAGTAAAATTGAATGACAAATTGAAAACGGTTATAACTAGAAGACCATAATTAGAATAAATAAAATTAGTAGTAAAAAAAGTGGACGAAAACTGTAATTTTTCTTCTTTTAAAAGTTGCATTTTTGTGCTAAAATTAGTCAAAATTTTACACACTAATGATATTTTAGGTGGTTAAGATGATATGAACTTGACATGACTCATTTATAAGATAAATAATTTGAAAATTTTATGTAAAAATACAATGGTTAATTGTCACTTGACCGATATTATGTCAAGTTCATATCATTTTGGTTAGGGTTGGAGAAATACTAAAAATATCGATATACTACAATTTCCATATTGGAAATTTCGGTGCAATATAGTACCATAATGAAATTTTTGATATGGTATCGATATGGTAACATTAAGTTTTTTGGAATTTCAGTATATATCAAAATACCGAAAATATTAATATTAATTAAAAAATATATATTCCACATTAACAAATTAAAAAATATAACATTTTTCATTTTAGTGTATGGGTATTTTAAGTATATTGAAATTTCAAAATATATTTTTCATTTTGGTATAAAGGTAATTTCAGTATATCAGAATACCTTGGTCATCCCATAATCTCCAAAAATACTTTGGGTAATATCATTTTCTTTGAGCGTCTTGAAACATCATCTTCGCTCCTTACCTCACATTTCATTTGGCTACTTCGTGCTCGGGTTGGTCATGAGTACACTTCGACCCCCGTACTCGAGTAGGCACGTGAGCTCGGCTCGGGTCCGCCCTGGCTCGGCAAGTCTTGGCTTGTGTTGCCCTCGGTTGGGCTCGAATTGTTCCTGCCCGGGTCAACTTCGGTATGGGTTATTGGCCTTCGGTCGGACTTGGACCCCTACTCGGGTTAGCCCTTTGCGGGACTCGGACCCTTGCTCAGCTCGGATCCCAACTTGAGTTGGCCCCCGACCGGGCTCGAACCCCGTACCGTAGTAAGAGATCGTTCTTACCGGGGCCTAACTCGATCATCCTCATACAAGCCGATCTCAATTCAAGTGACGACATGTCATTCTCTTATTAGTTGGATTAGATGACACGTGACACCACTTGGCCCATAGAATTCACACGTGGCGGCATCTTAATGCTCGAAAATGGAAAGGACGCCACGTTTTCCTTATAAATAGGAAAAACCCTTGGTTATTTTTTCACTTTCACATCCTTTGAACTTAGAACTCTTGCAAAATTTCCTCTTTGAAAAGACCAGAATTGACCGTGTAAAATCGGCTTATCAGTTGGCTTGAAGCACAATTTCCTTAGGTAATTTAATCCTCTATTTCCCTTTTCTTTCAATTATGTCTGGATCTGAGGATGTATCGTTTGAGGGCAAGTCACCTCAGGACTATGACCATGGCATCAAACTGCTAGGGTCTCTTTGGATGAGCTCGATCTCGGCGTGTTCTCTCATTCGGTTGAGATCCATCTGAACCCTGAATAATTAGTTCCCGACCTTGCTAGATTTTCTGGTCGGCTAGAGACTGAATCTTTCTCTGAGCCCAAATTGAACCACTATTGACACCCTTGTCTTAGCTCGGCTTGGTACAGATGACGTCCGGCTCTCGGGGTGGCCCGATTCCGAGACCACTAGTCTCTCTAGCCAGTTCATTATAGAGATTGTCCAGGGATCGGGTAAATGTAGCGTTGAAGAGGTTGGGACCTCAGGCTCCGCTTTAGATGATACTTTAGTGGGGATTCTGATTCGGGGGCCTCGTCGTTACCGCCAAACCGAGGAGCCCTCAATCGACTCTAAGGCTTTCTCTTATCCTGTCGTAGTGACCCAAGCTGAGCTTATCAGATGACGTGCTCTCTTCTGCATTCCTGATAACATCACTTTCGAGATACCCCGTCCTGAAGAATGGATGGATAAGCCACCCCTAACTGTATTGCCATCAATATTAGGGCACTTGAGGCCGGGGTTCACTTTCCTTTGGCTCAAATGCTAACTTATTATCTCTGGCATTGGGGAATAGCCTCGGCTCAACTTCACCCAAATAGTTGGTCATCGATTTTAGGCCTTCTCATTCTCTTCCATATGTTTAACTTAGGTATTTCGTCTCCCCATGAGCTTGCTTGGGTGTCTAGTATCAAACTTGCCCCAAGCATGATAAATCATTTCTATTATCTCTCTGCTAGGAAGTATCGCCCCCAATAAGTTAGAAAGTTACCTTCATCGGTTAAGGACTGGAAGACCAAGAGGTTTCAGGTTGGTGGTGATTAGATAAGCCTAGGGCTGAGCTCAGATGATCCCTCTCAAAGGGTTTCTTACCCGACTTATTTTAGAGATGCTAATGGTACTTATCGTTTTTGTTTATTCTTATTTCTGCTCTTCTGATCACTTAATATTTTTCTCTTTTATAGAGATCCTTTTTAGAAAGCTTCTAATCGGCGACTTCTCTAAAAAAATTCATTTTTTAAGGATAACACCAACGAGGACTGGAGAACTTTCAAAGCTCTGATCACCGAGGACAGGTTTGCTCAGGCCGGACTCGTTTTCCCTTTCATTCTTGATCCCAACAACTTTTTAGGTTAGTAACGACAAGCTTTTCTATGCTCATTGTATGCCTTTTCTTTTCAGCACGACACGGTGGGTCGGTATCGCCGGTCTTCGCTGCTGTGTACTTTGTGTGGCCAACCTCGGGCTTGGTCATGTTCTCGCTCATCCGGTCAGGACTCGGCCCGGGCTTGAACTTTATTCGGCTTGCTAGGGCTAGGCTCAAACCGCTAGGGTTTACTTGGCCTTGTGCTCGGGCTCGACCGGCTTGGGTTTGACCTTAGGCTCGGCTTGGTTCAACCCTTTACTTGGCTTGGCCGGCCAGGGTTTGACCTCGGGCTCGACTTGGTTCGTCTTGGCCTCATGCTCAGATGGGCCGTCTTGAGCTCGACTCAATACGTCAGGGTTCATCTCAACCTTGTGGTCGGCTCGAACCTTTGCTTGGCTCGGCCAACCAAGGTTTGACCTCGGGCTCAGCTCGGCTCGGTCCTTTTCTTGGTTTGGTTGGCTAGGGTTTGACCTCAGCTCGACCCTTTGCTAATCTCATTTTAATTTCCCTAACTAATCTCATTTTGTTTTCTATATTTTCAGCACTTCTCCTAACTCAAGGTTTTCCTCTATAAATGGATCCAACTGAGCGCATCCGCCTCTAAGCCCAAAAACAAAAGACTCAACTGACCTAAGCCCCTGGCCGGGGTAAAGAGCGTGGAATTGATGGCCCAATTTTTGCTATTATTACTATTATCCATGGTTTATCTGACTCAGGCTTGGCTCCGGCCAAAAGACTGAGATTGACTAAGTCACCGACCAACTTGGGCGGGTCCCCTGTCCAACTTCGGGTCGGCTTCTCTTCAGAAAGAAGCAGAACCTGGGAGTCGAAGACCACTTTGGTCGGATCCATCATCATCTTCGGTTGGGATCCTATTAGGATCGAGGGGTCCAAGGAGTATCTAGGCCAAAGGCCTCCCTTTCAGATCAGCTACACCCGGGCTCAAACCCCGAGCTTCGAGCTGATGAAGAATCTCTTAGACGTGGTTGAAGCTGCTACTGAAGCTTCGATCAAGGCTTGGATTGAGGAGTTAGAAAATTATGCTAGCAAATATCCGGGATTGATATGGACGTATGCACATCTATACTCTTGGCCCAAGCCTCTATTTTCACCTGGAGGAGACACTTCTCTCACCTCGATCAGTTGAAGAAGTATGAGGCCAAGAAAGCCAAAATACGTGAGAATAAAGGTGCTCTGGTCGTTGTTATTGAGGAGAATGAGACCCTCTCAGTTAAGCTGGCCTCTTCTCAGGACTTGTTGGTCAAGACGACCAAAGTTGGTGAGCTCGATCGCCAGTGAGTGGTCGAGATGATCGTGAAGAATGCCAAGCTTAAGGCCAAAATGGAGGTTGCTAAAGTTGCCTTTGTTGATGAGATGACAGTGGTTTAGAAGTACAAGAAGTCGGCTGAATGCAAGTACGAAGGTATTTTAGTCTACCTTTTTTGCTTTCATGGACAACATTAAGGTGACCAGAGTTGCGGGATTGGATGATAGCCCTTTCATGACTACTATTGCTGCTTGAGAGGCAACCTCTCCCGGCCTAGTACTTGGGGATCATGGATGACCTTCTTGAGTATCTCTCGCCGGGTTCTGATCATCTGCTCACTCCGGCCCCTCCAATTGAGTTCATGTCAATGCTCATGCCATTGTGGGAGAAACATTTGAGGTTGGTGCAGTAGATGGGGACGACGTGTAATGCCCAGGACGAAACGATGCATAATTGGCTAATTAAATAATTTAACCCCTAATTATGTGATTTAATTATGTGCATTTAATATTAATCGGAAAATGCATGATATAATTAATCGTATGTATGATAAAGTTATTAAAAACATAATTAATTGGAAGAGCATATGTATATATTTATCGAAAGCATAATTGAATCCAAAACATAGTTTATGATATGATAGAGAGGTTCATAATCAAAAAACGAAAAGATAAAAACGAGAATCGGGCTAATCGGAGGCCCGAAGCCCAAGCTAGGCCCAAATCAAGGTTTGAGGTGAAAAGATAAATACATGGAAAGGAAAATTTTTACCACTCTTGCCAAAAATTACACCAAGATAAGAAATGATGCTCCTCTCTCTGGTTTTTACAGCGCAGCTGGTCGGAGCGCCGCCGTGCCGCCACCGGTACCACCATTTCCTCCTCTGTTTTCGCTCAAACTTACGTCAAAACGTAGCCCTCGCCGAGCCCATCACGGATCTGGGCTCGAATCGCCGAGCCACCGCCGTCTCCGTCAGAAATCGGTCAGCAAAAGTGCGGCACTTTCTCTCTCTTCTCCCCGTTTTCTCTCTCTTCGTATCTTTTTCCCTCCTCCGATTTGATTGATTTATATGTCAAATCGAAGCTCTTGCCGAGTCCGTCACGGATCTGGGCTCACATTTCCGATCGACAACTTCCTCCGTTGGCAATGGCCGGTCAAAGTTCCGGCCAAAACTTTTCTCTCTCCTCTCTGTCGACCTCTCTCTCCCCCCTTCACCGGTCTCCTATCGCCGTCGCCGCAGGGTTGAGTCTTGGTGTGAGTGGTTGGGCCAGCGCCTCGTCGCACTACCGTCGGAATCACCGCGGCTGGCTGTGTGTCACCACGACAGTGTGTGTGCATCATGTGTGTTGGGTGTGTGGGCGGCGCTAGACGCACCACTATACATTGGTGGGTGTGTACGTGGCCGGTGCTAGGTGCGCCGATAAGTGTTGTGGTGGTGGCCGGCAACGTGGCGTCGCCAGCGTGCGTTTGTGGTGGTGGTGAGGAGGTGGGATAGGGGGTTTAAGGGGCAAGGACTTGGGTTGAAAATTTGGATAGTTTAGGGACCTAGGTGCAAACGCTAGATTTTTGGTGTATTTACGATTTGGTCCCTGGACTTCCTCAAAATTTTGTTTTAGTTCTCGAACTTTTAAAAATTATGTTTTGACCCCCAAAAGTTTCAAACCTTTGACTTTGACCCCCAAAACTTTCAAAAATTATATTTCGGTCCCTGAAGTTTTTAAAATATCAAAAAGACCCCAATACTTCTCTGATTTTACAAAAAAGCCCCTGGTCAAAGTCAACCCTTTTACTAAAATTTACAAAACTGCCCCTGCACCTTAAAACTCTCCGTTTAAGCTCGTTTATTTTCCGTTTTTGCGCCTATCAAACTTTTATCACTCTCTCTACATCTTATGATCAAGTTCTAAGTCTTGCTTTCGCTTACCTTCCTTCAACGCTCCTTGATCCGAGAGAGTTCTTTTAATAATATGTAATTAACGTAACATGAAAACTAATAAACGTCATTTTCAAGTGTAGGCTATCGCTTTTAGGATGATCGTAAGCTTAAGCAATCTCTTTACACGAGGAAAACACCACCGAACAAGGTGGGGATAACTTCTAAACTTTAATCACCTTTACGTTTTTGTAATTAATATATGATGATAATGATGCATGTAAACCGATGTAAATGATATACCTGTAATCGTTATGAATTGTTGAACTTTATGTTTCTTGGATTACGTGATGTGTTACAGTTGTTCATGCACATGTTATATATATGTCATACGGGGATAGAAGTCCACGATCATCACAAAAGGACTAATGGTCCATAAAAAGTACTAACGGTTCTGAAACCGTATACAGGATAAGACGAGAAACACCTGCACCTGAAGTATGTTATGTGCAATGTATTTTATGTGCTGTGTTTACTTGTTGTGCTGATTTATATATTTTAATTCGTTTAACTAATGATATAATTTGAATATGGAAATTACTCTCACGAGTGTATTCAAAAGCACTCACCCTTGTGTGTATTTACGCTATAGGTAATGATGAGCGCAGAGAGCATAAAGAGGGTAGTGCCCTATCAGCTATGTTCTTTCGATCTTTGTATTTTGCTTATCTTTTAAACAAAGTCTGAAACATTTGTAAAGTTAAACTGTGATTCTTTTGATATGGATCCTGTACTTTCCGTTGCTAAGTTTTAAAAGTTTTCTTCTGGCTTGTCGCCAATGGATTTGAATGTGTAATGATCATACTTTCACTGTTTTCAGTTGTCTTTGATTTTCTAGATGTGGTTTTTAAATCTTGACTCGTTTATCGTATCTGTATCTTTTAAGTGTATGTTTTCTATCTCTTTCTTTCTTTCCTGCACGCCCACAAGATAACTCTGATATTTTAAAAATATGAAAATGGGACGTGACAAACCTGGTATCAAAGAGTTCACATTTTATGGGATGCAAGTCGGAGTTAACTCGAGGGTCGTATCAACTATGAAGGCAAGCAAGATGCTCAGTAAAGGAGATTGCCAGGCTTGGTTAGTGAACATGGTAGATCTTGAACAAGAAACGAACCCTATTAAGAAGGTGCCTGTCGTAAGGGAGTACACAGATGTTTTTTCGGAAGACCTACCTGGTCCTCCACCCGATCGGTAGATTGCTTTCGAGATCGATCTCCTACCAGGATCGACACCGGTATCAAGGATACCATACCGAATGGCACCGAAGGAGCTACAATAATTGAAGGTCGAACTATAAGAGCTTTTGGATAAGGGATTTATTCGACTAACTTTATCGCCTTGGGGAGCTCCAGTGCTCTTTGTAAAGAAAAAAGATGGAAGCTTTCGGATATGCATTGATTATCGGGAGCTGAATAAGCGGACCATCAAGAATAAATATCATTTACCTCAGATTGAAGATCTGTTTGATCAGTTAAGAGAAGCAAGTGTGTTTTCGAAGATCGACTTAAGGTTCGGACACCATTAGGTGAAGGTCAAGGAAGCCGATATACCTAAGACAGCCTTTAGGACAAGGTACGACCACTATGAGTTTGTAGTGATGCCATTTGGACTTAGCAATGCACTAGTAATTTTCATGGATCCGATGAACTGCGTCTTCCACCCGTACTTCGATCGCTTCATCATAGTGTTCATCGACGACATCCTAGTCTACTTGTGTGATGAAGAACACCACGAACAACATCTCAGGGTCACATTGGAGACTCTATGGAAGGAGAAGTTGTTTGCTAAGTTTAAGAAGTGTGAGTTCTGGCTCGACAAGGTAGCCTTTCTCGGACACATTGTATCTTCGAAAGGGATTGAAGTAGACCCTGCCAAAGTAGAAGCTGTCAGCAAATGGAAAGCTCCAACAAATGTCAATGAAGTACGGAGTTTCCTTGGCTTAGCTGGATATTTCAGGAGGTTCATCGAGGGATTTTCCAAGATTGCCACACCCCTGACCCGTTTGACTCGGAAGGATGTGAGGTTTTAATGGACGGAGCAGTACGAACGTAGCTTCCAAGAGCTAAAGAAGAGAATGACAGAGGCTCCAGTCCTGACATTGCCAGATGTGACGAAAGAGATTGTGATCTATAGTGACGCGTCCAAACTAGGCTTAGGGTGTGTTCTGATGCAACAAGTAAATATGGTAGCATATGCGTCAAGGCAACTGAAGGCTCATAAGCAGAATTACCCAACACATGACCTAGAATTGGCCACAGTGGTACACGCTCTCAAGATTTGAAGACACTATCTCTATGGTGGGAAGTGCGAGATCTACACCGATCATAAGAGTCTAAAGTACTTCTTCGAACAGAAGGAGCTCAACATGACACAGAGAAGATGGCTGGAATTGATGAAGGACTATGATTGTATGGTCCACTATCACCTAGGGAAATCGAAGGTGGTTGCTGACGCTCTGAGCAGAAAGGGAAAGGGGTCACGACGTGCATGATCACAGACTAGAACCAGTTGATAGAAGAGATGTCGAAGTTGAGTTTGAAAGTAGTAGTGCCCCCAAGCAGCATCAAGGCTAAGGTCGCAGCTTTGTTCGTGAAGCCAACCCTCCGAGAGCGTATAATTGAGGCACAAGGAAAAGATAAGTTTTTGAAAAAGATGAGGGCTCTCATGGAAAAGGGAAAAGCGGAAGGGTTCACTTTATCAGCAGATGGAGCCCTAACCTTCAAGGGAAGGTTGTGCGTACCAAAAGATGAAAAGCTGAAAAGAGAGATTCTCGAAGAAGCCATTGATCGCCGCTATCAGCACACCCTGGGGATACAAAGATGTATAAGGACATGAATGAGTGTTTCTGTTGGAGGAACATGAAAGGAAGCATTGCACTCTTCATCCAAAGGTGTCTGTTCTGCTAATAGGTGAAAACTGAACACCAACAACCAACTGGGATGCTAACTCTGTTGGAGATACCAGAGTGGAAGTGGGAACACATCGCTATGGACTTTGTCGCGGGTTTTCCAAGAACCAAGCACGGAAATCACACCGTATGGGTGATTGTGGACAGACAGACTAAGTCAACTCACTTTTTGCCGATTAAGATGACATACAGTTTAGATAAGCTAGCTCGAATCTATCTAGAAGAGATCGTTAGATTACACGGCATACTAGTTTCCATCGTATCGGACAGAGATCCATATTTCATATCCAGATTCTGGCAGAGCTTACAGAAGGAGCTAGGGACCAAGCTATCTATTAGCACCGCCTTTTACCCCCAAACTGATGGACAATCAGAAAGGACAATTCAGATTCTAGAAGACATGTTGAGGGCATGCGTCTTAGACCTCCATGGAAGTTGGGAAGACCATATTAGTGGAGTTCGCATACAACAACAGTTACAAGTTGACGATCGGAATGACGTCGTATGCGGCCTTATATGGGAGAAAGTGTCATTCACCTCTAGTTGGGACGAGGTGGGTGAGAAGAAAATTTTGGGACTCGACTTGGTCGAACAAACAGTTGATGTGATCAAGAAGATCCGAGAAAGAATTAGAGTGGCTCAGGACTGACAGAAGTCGTATGCAGATAGGAGACATAGAGAGCTGAAGTTCGATATAGGCAACAAAGTTTTTTTGAAGGTGTCACCCACTAAAGGAGTTCATCGTTTTGAAATGAGAGGAAAGCTGAGGTCGAGGTACGTGGGACCGTTCAAGATCTTGGACCACGTTCGAGAGGTTGCGTACCGTCTAGCCTTACTGCCAGACTTCCTTGGAATACACAACGTTTTTCATGTATCTATGCTGTGAAAGTACATCTACGATCCGAGCCACATAATCAACCAAGAAAGCATCAAGATTGAGAAGGATCTTACCTATAAAGAAGTCCCTGTGGCCATCTTGGATATGAAGAATCGCCAGCTAATGAATCGAGAGATGGCCATAGTAAAAGTCCAATAGAGTCACCATGGAAAGGAAGAAGCGACATGGGAACCAGAAGATCAGATCTTGGCGAAGTATCCAGATTTACTGTATTTAGATACACTTCTAAATTTCGAGGATGAAATTTTTTCTTAAGGGGGAAGGGATGTAACGCCCAGGACGAAACGATGCATAATTGGCTAATTAAATAATTTAACCTCTAATTATGTGATTTAATTATGTGCGTTTCAGATTAATCGAAAAATGCATGATTTAATTAATCATATATATGATTAAAGTTATCGAAAATATAATTAATTCGAAGAGCGTATGTATATATTTATCAAAAGCATAATTGAATTGAAAATATAGTTTATGTCGTGATAGAGAGCTTCGTAATCGAAAAATAAAAAAATAGAAACGAGAATCGGGCTAATCGGAGGCACGAGGCCCAATCTAGGCCCAAATCAAGGTTTGAGGTGAAAAGTTAAACACATGGAAGAGAAAATTTTTACCACTCTTGCCAAAAATTACACCAAGGTAAGAAAAGATACTCCCCTCTCTCTAGTTTTTCCGACGTGGTTGGTCGGAGCGCTGCCGTACCGCCACCGGCACCACCCTTTCTTCCCCCGTTTTTGCTCAAACATACGTCAAAATGTAGCCCTCGCCGAGCCCGTCACGGATTTGGGCTCGGATCGCTGCGTTGCCGTCAGAAATCGGCCGATAAAGGCGCGACACTTTCTTTCTCCTCCCTCATTTTCTCTCTCTTTATATCTTCTTCCCCTCTGATTTGATCAATTTATACGTCAAATCGAAGCTCTCGCTGAGCCTGTGACGGATCCGGGCTCGGATTTCAGATCAGCCGCCTCCTCCGCCGGTAATGGCCGGTCAAAGTTCCGGCCAAAAATCTTTTCTCTCTTTCTCTTCTCTCGGTTTTCTCTCTCCCCGTCGACCTCTCTCTCACTCCTTCGCCGTTCTCCTATCGTCGCCGCCGCTGAGTTGAGACATGGTGTGAGTGGTTGCACATATCGAACCCTTATCGCTCCCTCTACATCTTATGATCAAGTTCTAAGTCTTGTTTTCGCTTACCTTCCTTCAACGCTTCTTGATTCGAGAGAGTTCTTTTAATAATACGTAATTAACGTAACAAGAAAACTAATAAACATCGTGTATATGTGTAGGCTATCGCTTTTAGGACGATCGTAAGCTTAAGCACTCTCTTTACACGAGGAAAACACCACCGAACAAGGTGGGGTAACTTCTAAACTTTAATTGCCTTTACGTTTCTGTAATTAATAAATGATGATAATGATGCATGTAAACCGATGTAAATGATATGCCTGTAATCGTACTTTCACTGGTTTCAGTTGTCTCTAATTTTCTAGATGTGGTTTTTAAACCTGACTCGTTTATTGTATCTGTATCTTTTAAGTGTATGTTTTCTTTCCCTTTCTTTCTTTCCTGCACGCCTACAAGATAACTCTAATATTTTAAAAATATGAAAATGGGGTTTGACATGGCGCCGAGGAGATGATTGATGGTGTGAGTACCAATGTTGGGATAGCTGATGTCCATAACTAGTAGGCACTTGTTGAAATTTTCATTTGCTTTTTTTTATTCGGCCTCTTTGGCCTTTTGTACTAGAAACCTACCTCTAAACCGGTTTTTGGCCTCAAATGAACATATTTTACTCTGTCTTTTATTATATATTGTGGTCGGCTTAT
The DNA here is from genome assembly GCA_946896805.1 of Scutellaria galericulata. Lineage (NCBI taxonomy): Eukaryota > Viridiplantae > Streptophyta > Magnoliopsida > Lamiales > Lamiaceae > Scutellaria > Scutellaria galericulata. The sequence goes on along the minus strand of OX335791.1, from coordinate 12,163,350 downwards.
GCTTTGACTTGCACATTTATGTTCACATTATAATTTTTGTACAACTATGTGAGCTATAGCCCTTTAGTGTTGTAATGTCTTGGTTTGATCCTTCTGGGTTCGGAACCTCTTGGGCTTTGTCCTTAAGTTGTGTTCGGCTTAGGATCTTGCCCCTTGCTCAAGTCGGTTCTATTTAGGACGGTCGTCAGCTCGGCTTGGCACCATCTTAGGTTGGTACCCGGCTTGGGCTCGGCTTGGCCCTCGGCTTGGGTCAGACATGGGCTTGATCCGGTCCCCGACTAGGGTCGGATACGAGCTCGGCTTGGTCCCCGATAAGGGTTGAACGTGGGCTCGACCCAATCCTCAGCTCGGATCTGTTCCCAGCTCAAGTCAGATGTGTGATCGGCTCGGTCCTCAACTCAGGTCAGTCCCCGGCTCGGGTCGGATGCGGGCTCAGGCCAGATCTCGGATAGGATTTATTCTGAGCTCTTGGATCGTAGTCTTTACCTATTTCTCAAACTTAACAAGTTCGGATAGGGGTGCAACCTTATTCAGATTACCGAGCTCAAACGAGCTAGGATAGGACCGAAGCCCCTGTTCGGTTTTCAAAGCTCAAACGAGCTAGGGTGGGACAGGAGCTCTTGTTCAGATTTCAGAGCTCAAACAAGCTAGGGTGATGCCAGAGCCTCTGTTCAGCTCCCTGAGCTCGGGGTGGGACCGAAGTCCTTGTGCAGATTCCTAAGCTCAACGAGCTAGGGTGAGGCCGGAACCTCTATTCAGTTCCTCGAGCTCAACGGAGTGGAGCCGGAGCTCCTATTCAAATTTCTGAGCTCAACGTGCTCAGGGTGGGGCCAGAGCCCTTTGTTCGTACTTGATTTGGGCAAAGTTACTATCAAGATGAGCAAAATTATAGTTATTTTTATTGATCGAAAATTGGTAAAAAAAGTAAATTTTCTGAAAAGAAGTAAATAACAATACAAGAATTTTCCTAGCACACTAATGATAGTACTTCTTCAGGTGTTCAACATTCTGTGGCTTGGGGAGAGCTTTCCCATTGATGTCGGCTATTTTGTACGTACCTCTGGCCAATACTCTGGCTATTTTGTAAGGTCCTTCCCAGCTTGGTCTTAGTGGTCTAGAATTGAGTTTCTTCATATGTTGGAGCATTTTCTTAAGGACTAGGTCGTCGATCTCAAACTCCTAACTTGAATCTTAGAGTTGTATTATCTCGTGCTCATTTGCTTGTAAATTAAGTTTTTGAGCTCAGAGTCGCTCCTCATTTCATCTATTAAGTTGAGGTTAGCCAGCACGGCAACCTCGTTCTGCTCCTCATAATTCTAGGTTCGCCAGGTCGGCATTCCGACCTCAACTGGTATGATGGCCTCCACCCCAAATGCCAAGTAGAATGGGGTCTCACCGGTTGATGTTTTGGTTGTCGTCCTATATGATCAGAGAACTCCAAGAAGTTCATCTGCCTAAGCATCCTTCAAATTTTCGAGTTTAGTCTTTAGAGTGTGTTTAATGATCTTGTTTATGACCTCTACTTGACTATTACCTTGGGGATGATATGGAGTAGAGAACAACTTTTTTATGCTTAAATTTCCACAGAATCCTTTAAAGCCTTCAGAATCGAATTGTCGGCCATTTTCGGTGACCATATAATATGGAATGCCGAAACAACATATGATTGACTTCCAGACGAAGTTGGTAATTTTTGCCTCGATTATCTTGACAAGTAGCTCGGCCTCGGCCCACTTTGTGAAATAGTCAACTGCTACAATTACGAACTTTTCTCCATCTCTGCCAGTCGATAGGGAACCGATCAGATCTATTCCCTATTTGGCAAATGGCCACGAGGCCATTACTGAGTTCAGCTCTTCTGGTGGGGATCTTATCAAAGGTGCAGATCTCTAACATCTATCGTATTTTTGTGCGAAGTTAATCGCATCCTTCTTTATATTTAGCCAGAAGTAGTCTTGTCTAATTATCTTGAAGGCCATAGTTTGCCTCCAGTATGATTGCCACAAATACCTTCATGGACTTCTCTTAAGGTATACTCAGATTCTTACTCATCCAAGCATTTTAGGAGGGGTAAGGAGAAACTCATCTTGTAAAGAATTTCGTCCTTAAGGGTATACCGAGCAGAACGCATTCTCAATCTCCTGGCCTCGATCTGATTATCGAAGTCCTTCCCTCTTTCCAAGTATTGGATGATCGGGGTCATCCAAGTATCTTTCTGCTCAACATTATAAATTGCTCTTTATTCTATGGTTGAGCTCTCCACCACCCCAATATTTACCCAGCCTATGTCCTCGGCTCTTTCGCTCGTAGCGAGCCGGACTTGGGTGTTTTTTATCCTTAGCACCTATTCTACTTGGATTTTTCTAAAGGCAGCCAGGACAACCTAGACAAACATCAGGTATTCGGCCATCTTGTCATTTCTTGCGGCGTACTCTTTAGAAATCTGATTGACTACGAGAAGTGAATTGCTGAAAACTCCAAGATCATCTACCCTAAATTATTTGGCCATGTCGAGGTCGGCCAGAAGGGCCTTGTACCCTACTTCGTTATTTGTTATTGGGAATTTAAACCTCAGGACCGAGCAAAAGTATTTATTTGTTGGGCTGTTGAGCACAATTTCGGCCCCAGCGGCTGCAGAAGTGGACGATCCGTCCACAAATATTTTCCAAAGTCTCTCGACCTTCTCATCTTGGAACACAACTAATGGGGTGAACTCGGTAATGAAGTCAACTAGGGTATTCCCCTTAATTGTCGTCCTTGGCGAATACTAGACATCATATTAGCCGAGCTCAACAACCCATTTGAGTAGCCAACTAGAAGTGTCTGGTTGGCCTAAGACCTGTTTTAGAGGGAAATTTGTTAGGACCTCAACCTGATGAGCAAGGAAGTATGACCTCAATTTTTTGGCTAAAATGACCAGGGCATATGCTAATTTTTCCATGGCTGGATATCTTAGCTCAACGTCGTGCAGAGATTGGCTCACATAATAAATGGGCTGTTGAGCTCATTTTTCTACTCGGACCAGGACAACGCTCACTGCATACATTGAGACCGCCAAGTAGAGTTGCAACTTTTCTCCAGCCTCTGGTTTTGCAAGTACCGGGGCCTCTATCAGTGGATTTTTTATCTCTTCTAAAGCTATTCCACATTCCCCATTCGACTCTAACTTAGAATCTTTTCTGATCAGATTGAAGAAAGGTCTGCACTTATCTGTTGAGCGTGATATGAACCTGTTCAGTGCGACTACTTTCCCCATTAGGCCCTGCACATCTTTAACCTTTATTAGGGGTGTTAGCTTCATGATTGTCTCTATCTTTTCGGGGTTAACTTCAATTACCCTTTAACTCACCATATGGCCCAAGAACTTCCTGGATCCAACCCCAAAAGAATATTTTTTGGGGTTGAGCTTCATCTCGTACTTTCTTAGCACATCGAACATTTATGCTAGATGGGTGATGTGGTCAATTATTTTTTTGGACTTCACCAGCATGTCGTCCACATAGACCTTCATGGTCTTTCCGATTTGAGCAGCAAATATCTTGTTGACCAATCTCTGATAGGTAGCCTCGACATTCTTCAGGCCAAAAGACATCATTGTGTAGTAATATTAAGCTTGGTCAGTGTTAAACGTTGTGTGCACTTGGTCCTACTTGGCCATAGGGATCTGGTAATAACTTGAGTATGCATCCATAAAGCTTATGACTTTGTATCCAGCCGTCGTGTTAATGAGCTGATCTATGTTTGGTAATGAGAAGCAATCCTTGGGGCATGCTTTGTTGAGGTCGGTGGAGTCCACACATAATGTCCAAGCCCCATTCGCCTTTTTGACTAGGACTGGGTTCAACACCCAGATGGAGTATTGTGTTTCTTTTATGAAGTCATTCCCGAGTAGTTTCTAGACTTCTAGCTCTAGCCCCTCGTATCTGCTTGTACTGAGCCTCCGTCATTTCTGGACTATAGGCTTAACAGTAGGATCTATGTTCAAATGATGACATGCATCTTCTGGTCGAATGTCTTCCATGTCCTCATGACACCAGGTAAAGACATCCGTGTTTTTCTTCAAGAAGGCTATCAGCTCCCCCTTGAACAACTCTTTCAGTTCTAGCCTGATCTTGAGCTCCATCTTTAGTTTGTTCATGTCGAGTTGGATTGTGTCCAGCTCTTCTACTGGTGTTGCCCTTTTCTAGGGCTTCTCCTTCTTAGGATCCAAGGTCTCCAATTCTTCAACTCTCTGGTCAGTATCAGCCATATCTATGTCAGCTCTCTGGTCGGCTACCCTTGAGCCCGAGCTGACCTCAAATATTCTGGTCGACTCTCTAGTCGGCCGTCATTCTTTCATTCGGATAACCCTAAGTTCGGACTCTGTGCCACGATGTGTATTTGTCTGGGTGTGTGCTAGGGTTGGTCTCTCCATTGTAGAGACAATTTGAGGCACCTTGAATTTTGCGGGAGTGACACTGCTCGAGATTTGGTTTGTGAAGAGTGAAGCTCTCCTCCATCTTGTTCCCTTCTTTGACCCTATCTTTCTGGCCTAAATCTCCACCAGTTTTCTCAAGTCTTATTCTTTCTCATCGTAGACTTGTGGACTTATTTTCGGGTCTTTCATCACTATGCTGGTAAGTTTCATTCTAGAAGTCTATCTTCCTCTGTGACTTTCTGGCCTCTAGAGTTGAGTCTGGGTCAATCCTATTAAAAACACTTTTGGTTTTGGTCGGCAAGTCTGCTCGAGCCAATCATAATCTGACCTCTAGTCGGTCTTTCTCGGGTGATGGGTCTTTTCTGCTTTTTATTCTCCTGTTGGAGCCTTCCCCAAGTCTCTCCTCTTGGGCCTTGGCTCATTCGAGAATTGGGCTTCCTCAAGCTCTTGGACCTTCCGGCCTCGGCCTCTTTCAACCGCTCTTCGAGTTGGAACATCATGGCCTTGATTTCGTCCGAGGTCATCATGGTCTTTCTAGCCTCTATCAAAATGGGAATGCCTAAAGATATCCTTCTTATGGGGTGTTGATTTTGACCCCAAAAGTGTTGCGTTGAAGTTGCTGGCCTGAGCCGCCAAACAATAAGTTTCGGGCTTAGAAACCTAGTGGGAAGCCCTGGTCTTCACCGTCGTTCACCGTGTTCATAGTCATCGAGCTATGTTATGTTATTCTAGCCTCCTTCTTCTAGCGCCAAAATGTTGACGTCAGATTTTGTCTAAGGTAAAATCCTAGCCAAACACCAGAAAACTCGATCCGGCTTAGATTAATTGAACCAAATAAATAACAGCAAAACCGAATTAAATAAAGAAAAGATGGTGCCCAATGCATACTCGAGCAAATTTGCTAGGTTTATTTTGATCGGTTAGTTTTGGTCAGCCAGAACGTTATTTATATCAGATTGAGAGTAAAAAGCTCTCTAATTGCTTGAATTACAATGATTTCGGAATCCCTTTTAATGATATTGAGGTCCTATTTTTAGACTAAGTCTCAAATACGAAACTTGGAAAATAAGACTTATATCCCTTGATTTTAGGGTCTAGATAAGGACAATATCGGATTGAATCCTATCTAAAATCGGATATGATTTGCTTATAGATTTGTTTTCTTCTCGGTAAGTTTTTTACTCGTGAGACTCTAAGTCTTTTGTGCTCTTCCTGGGTGATGACATTGATCTCTGGCCACCCCCGTAATCTCCACAAATGCCTTGGGTGATATCATTTCCTTTGGCCGGCTTGAAACATCATCTTTGCTCCTTACCTCACCCTCCATTTGGCTAATTTGTGCTCAACTTAGTTATGAGCACACCTCGGCCCCTATACTCGAGTAGACACGTGAGCTTGGCTTGACCGTGAGCTCGGCTCGGGTCCGTCCTGGCTCGGCAAGTCTTGACTTATGTTGTCCTCAGCGTGGCTCAAATCGTTCTTGCCCAGGTCGGTTTTGGCAGGGGTTGTCGGCCCTTGGCCGGACTCGGAACCCTACTTGGCTCGGATCCCGACACGGCTCACTCCCGATCGGGCTCGAACTTCTGCTCGGGTTGGACCCAAGCTCAGGTCGGCACCATGCTCGAGTTCGGCCTCTGCTCGTGCTCAGCCCTTGATTTGGTAGGACGTCTGACCGGGCACAACTCCTATTTGGGTCGGTCCCTAAGCTTGTTCGGATTGTTGAGGGCCGAACATCATATCTCCAAATTAATCACAATACATAAAATTACAACTAAATTAAAGAGTTTAGGAAAAAAAAAACGCAACAATTCAAATGAAATGGACTAATTTTGCCATTTTTAAAAGAAAAGATAAAGAAGTAGTTGCCACACATATAACTATGAGATCGATATTTTATTTTTCTTGAACTAACGATGTAGTACTGCATTAAATTGAAAATGGTCTTCCAACAACATTTTAAAATTTGCCTAATTACAATTTAAATATGATTATTTTGGATTTAGCGGGGGTTGTCATCTTCAATATTTATGATTTAATAATAACCTTTTGAATTCAAAGAAAAGGGGAAAAAAAGTTGTTTCAACTTTAACTCACTATTAAACTTTAAAACTTAATTGTATTCTTTTGATGATCCTAATCCACGTGTCAAGCAATATAGTCATATTAGACACCACATCATAAGCCACGCAATTTTGAAAAATAAAATAAAATTTCGATCTCCATCAAATTAACGCCGTTTTAGGTGAATTTCAATTAAAAAGAAAAAAAAGTTAATTTGAATTCATGTCAAAATGGAGTTATGATGCAAGCCAAAATTTTATTTCTAGTTTGTTATCTATTTAGTTAGAAATATAGAATCAAATCACTGAAAAATAAAATTAGGATTCAAATTGTAATACAAAGTTGAAGTCATGATTTTAACCTAATTCAAAAAAAAAATTAATATAAAATGTATAATAAATAAAAGGGTAAAAAAACGATTTCCCATCTGAACTATGCCCGATTTTACACTTTCTGGTATAAACTTTAAAAAGACATAAATGTCCTTAATGAAATCATGTGCCGAGCACGTGTGTGTTGGCTGGAAAAAATGATTGGAATACCGTAGATTGTAAATTGTGTAAAGTTCAGTCAGTACGGTACAACATTTTAAAGTTTTTACTAGAAAATGTAAAATTGAGCATAGTTGGGATGAGAAATCGTTTTTTACCCTTTTATATATATATTTTTTTTTTTGCTAAATTTAAAGGATCATAGCTAAATCGTATATTTTTTAAATGGTAAATTAATTTACAACATTCAAAAATTTATTATTAAATTGAAATTTTTTATGATGTGATGATGATTTTGTTTATAAACCTTCATTTTTCCCACATCTCTCTCTCTCTCTCTCTCTCTCTCTTCAATCTTACCAAACCCTCCCTCCCTCTCTCTTCATCCCTAATTTCTATATAGGTCTCTATCTTCTCTAAGAAAACTTCTTATCGTCCCTTCAATGATTATTTGACTTTTAGGTGTCCATATTTTGTTGGTCCCCTTATGAATAATCATACAAATAAAAACTTTAAAGCTATAATTTGTAGTAAAAAAAAAAAAAAAGGCAACTCACACTGCACAAATAATTTTAGAAGAATTGAAGGCATTTATAAAACACATCAAAAACTTTTGTTTATTCACTCTGTGCTTCATTTTTCTATTTCAAAATAATAACAAGAAATCCATGTGTATTAAGTATTAATAGGTAACATATGTTAAATGTAATAAAAATATGAGATGAAACACTAAATAGAATTCAGGAGCATCCTAATTGAAAATATAAATCGACTGATCCGAGCCACAAACGGCTATAGTATCATGCCAACAATGAACACACAAAATACATACCAACAAATTAAAGAGCTAGGGTTCAAAACAGGATGTCCACAATCTCGAAGTTAACCCAATATACCCATCAATTTCAAAAAAGTCTTCATTTTAATTAAACTCGATTCGGATTTCTTCACCGTTGCAATATTCCATGCATATGATTCTTGAGACTATGTTTTTGTGCATGCATTATCTCAGCAAGATAATGCACCACAATTGACATTCGTATTATGTTTTTTTTCTTTAATTTTAATTTTAATTTTATAAAACTGTAGAATTTAGTCAAAAATAGCTCCACAGGCTTCCACCGTAAGAAATCTCCGGCGACCCTTCAGGCGGCGGCGACGCCATCCGCGGCGGGCTAACGAGCATTCCCTCCGCCATATCCACCAGCAAGTTAGGCATATGAAACAAAGCCTCCTCATCAATGAACTCATGCCCACCGCTCACCGTTTCCGCACCACCCACTATTTCATCACCTCTCCTCGGCTGATTCCCCGCCGCCTCGCCGCCACCGTCGCCTTTCATCAGCTCAGCCGCACCGGCGGCGGCTCTCTGAATATCCTGCGGCGAAGGCGAAGATGGTACCGGGAACGAGCCAACTCGAGCCGGAAAGTTCAACACGGCTTCGTTGCCTCTGAGGGCAAGCGCCGCCACGTCGAAGGCGGCGGCGGCCATCTCCGGCGAGGGGTAGGTGCCCAGCCATATCCGGGTAGCCTTCTTAGGCTCACGAATCTCCGACACCCACTTTCCGCTTCGGCTTCTTATGCCGCGGTATATAGGGTGTTTCATGGCGGGGCGGCCGCCGGAGGAGGCGGAGCTCATCTTCTTTGGTGGCGGAGGAAGTGGTGGCGGAGAAGGAGGTGGAGGGTGGCGCTGCTGACTTGTGTTGGGATGATGTGGAGACTCAGCCATATATAGTTAGTTACACAATAATAATAATCTGTAAAAATAAATTATAAAAATGTGTGTGTATAAGATACAAATTAATGCAAGGGTGAATGGTGAAGGATTAGAGAGGTGGCAATGTTTGGTATATAATGGCAGAAAATTTGTGTGTCGATAAAAAGTGAAGCCGTGGGAAGTTCGTGGCTGACTTGACTCAGTTACCGAGTTTCGGACATTAGTTTGAAATAGTGGTTTATAATTTTTATTTTTATATATTAACATATGATATATCATATTGTATATTGAAAGACTTAGCATACAAAATGAAGTGTTAATAGGATATATCCTCTGCTTGTAAAATGTTTATAGGATACATGTATTATTTCTAATATATATGTTGATAATATAGATAGTAAATAATTATAAGATATTAATGCAATACAATTTGTAATGGAGGGTGTGTGTGAATGAGGTGAGAATGAGAAAGGGAGCACACACGGAGAGGAGAGAAATACACACAACATCAAAAAGCTACTTATTAGCTGCTCTCTTTATATGTCCATTCATTCATCTTATTTTCAACTGATTTTGACATATTACGTGTAATGTAATGTAGCATTATATATTTATAACTAGTGTAAGACCCGTGTAATACATGGGGTATTTTTTATGATAAATAAATTTTATTATTTATATATATTATTTTAAATTTTAAGTTTGAATGATATTTATTTTAATTTATAATTTACTATTTATTTATTTCACATGTATATGCTGATAAATGCATAATTTTTTTGTCATTTCACATTGATCATATTTTTCCTCAATTTTGTAATTTTTTTATTTAAGTATATTTTTATAATTTTGGATAAAAAAATCTCGAATGCATAAAATAAATAAACCTTTCAATAATGATATATGATGTAATAATTGTAGTAAATTAACCAAAAAAATATCTATAGACTAAAACCATTATCCTTATCAACTCAAGTTTTGGAAAACTTCCTTGTACACTACATTTGTTGTAATATTACACATCTTCCTATTATTGTCTAAACACATAATTTTCAGACCACTCTTTATTTTAACTCTAGATATGCAACATATAGTTGACCGTGTGTGAAAACTGGTTTTAGCAAAAATAAACCAACATGAGCTAGTGACTGACCTTGACTTTTGTTTATGGTCGAAACACACGAGTAGTGAAAACTGTCTTCTTTGAAACTTTAGCGGCAATCTACTATTAGATGAGCTAAGGTTCATTCATGGTATATACACCTTATTTCCAATATTTTTTCCTGATAGAATCTTGGCCTCGATAATATGATTTCCAATCTGTGTAATCACCAATCTCGTACCATTGCAAAATCCTAAAGATTGATCTATATTTCGAAGTAACATAACTGGCACACCAATCTTCAAACGCAACTTGTGATTTGGGATTCCAGAAAATCAAATGCTATTTAGAATATTCATAGAGAAAATTTGCTCATTAGCATTATTGTTTTCATATGTTTTGCAAATGCTATCAGAACTCAAAAACTATTTTTCCTCTCTAGGAAGCAAGGATAACATGTAATCATTCACCGCTCCACAACACTATGAGTAGGTGCAATTATAGCTATTTCCTCAAGGAAATTCAGAGTCAAATAGTTGCCAATTAATGAAGGATATGTACTATCAACAATAGTTGAAATTGGATCATCACCATGTCGTATTAGTATATCTTTTGGAATTTGTACAACCATTTCATTGTCCTTCTTCACTATCTCTTCAATACCACTTTTTAGAAAGGCCTCGCCAATGACATCTAAGAATCATCAATCAAACATTTTTAATTAAAAGTGAATTTTAATAACATAAATTGGACAAAACAATAAAGATTCATACCTACTAAACGGGTTTCTAAATCAGGACATGAGATAATTTCTTCGAAGGCAGTAAATTCAAAGTCATACATAGGGATTGGGACTTTAGGACAAAGTTTGATTGTAGTAAATTTATGGATGCTCAATCGATATGTATGTTTTGTATCTCGAACAGTTCCCTGATTTTGACCTATTTGAAAGTTTTTTAACGAACAAATTACTCCCTCTTTTAGCATGTTTTTGCATCTACTAATCTGACTACGTGCAACAGTAGCCTAAATCCTTGTAAACTGAAAATGAATCATGAGAGAAAAAAAATGTTAGAATTAAATAAATTTAAATTGTAAGCATATTATAAGATTTTAAAAAACATAAAAAAAACTCATCATTGAAGAATATATATACCAACTTTATGTACTAATACGATGTGTTCTTAAAATACCTTATCATCCATCAAAACCATCTCCATGAGGCTATTTTCCGGTGGATAATTTCTTTGAGATATAAACCATGATCTGATAACTCGAACTCTTATTACACATGTCTCATTCATTCTTTGAGGTATAAACCATGATCTGATAACTCGAACTCTTATTACACATGTCTCATTGAATGGATCAATGTCAGCAATTGCAAGATATTCCATGTCCACTTAAAAATGCATAAAAAATGATTAGGTTAGAATATTATGTAAAGAAAATTATAATGTTGAATTTTAAAATACAATATCACATGAAATATACAATTCAAAAATTGAGAAGGGTTGGGGTACTGTACGAAATATAGAAGCAAGCATGTAAGAATATAATAGTTAGAGGTTGAGATTTATAATGACAAATAAAATTGAAGTTCTTAAATAAGACATATGCATAAGTAACCGCCATTTGCATGATTGCATGATCATAGATTTGCAAGATTTAAGTGTAACTGCAATTTGGCATTAATTATCAAATCACATTAATTCTTTTGGCATGACTCTTGTTACTAAATGTAGGTTTCATATCTAAATATTAATTGAATTGTTCACAACATACGAGTCGATCATATAAAACTTTAGTATATTAAAATATAAAAAGTATATAATAAAAAAAGTTTATTATGTAAGATTTAAATTTAAAAAGTATATATGCAAACAAAAATATCATGTATAACATTTAAAAAGTATATTTATAAAGTATATATGTAAACCAATATATAAATAATAGAATTTATTTATAAATGATATTTTTTAAGTTTTATAGATGATATTTTTTAGATAATATTATGGTTATTAAAAATGATAATTGTAATTATTAAAAGTATATTCTTTCAATACTATATATTTCTAATAAAGAAAAAAGTTTACATATATAATAATAGTGGTGGCAAAAAAAAACACTTAATAAGAAAATTTAATGTGCAAAATTTGAGAATGTCTTATAAATTTAAATTAGATTTTAAAATATAAATAATAGCAATTATTTTTACATGATATTTTTAAAATTTTACACATGATATTTTTCAAATAATATTGTGGTTATTCAAAAATATGATCTATTTATTAAAAGTATATTCTTTCAATAATATATATTTATAATAAAAAAACACTTACATATATAATAATAGATTATCTTTAAAAATAACATTTAATAAGAGAAATAAATGTTCAAGCTTTGTGAATAATATATATTTATAATAAAAAAAATTTACATATATAATAATAGAATATCTTTAAAAATAATATTTAATAAGAGAAATAAATGTTCAAGCTTTGTATGAATGTCATGTGGCATTCTTGGTCCTTCTTACACACACATATATATATATATATATATATATATATAAAGATATTGTGGTTATTAAAAAATATGATCTAATTATTAAAAGTATATTCTTTCAATAATATATATTTATAATAAAAAAAACACTTACATATATAATAATAGATTATCTTTAAAAATAACATTTAATAAGAGAAATAAATATTCAAACTTTGTATGAATAATATATATTTATAATAAAAAAAACTTACATATATAATAATAGATTATCTTTAAAGGTAACATTTAATAAGAGAAATAAATGTTCAAGCTTTGTATGAATGCCATGTGGCATTCTTGGTCCTTATATATATATATATAAAAAGATATGAATGTATGTACTTGCTTGGTGTAAAGTAGTAACAAGTTTTGCCAAACACATGCCATGATCATCAAGTTAATTGGTGTCATATTAAACTCACTCAACTCAAGTAAAATTTCGATGAATTAATGGTATTTCCAGTCCTCATAATCTATCATTTTGGCTATATATATATACTGATATGTTTACTATTTATGTGTAATAAATTTAATCTAATTATTAATTTCACATCACACATATTAAATAAATAGAATATTTACATATCAGCTGCGGATATATTAAAATATTTTCATGGACCATGGTGGATAGATAAACATTATTTATGGTATTTCACCCCAAACATAATTTTTTTGGGAAGGTACTAGCTAAACGAAATTAATTAAGGTTTACACTTTAATTTAGTCTGATCCTGATTTTCTTTTAATGAAATTAAGATCAACAAGTTGGTTTTTGTCTGTTTCTAAATTTCTTTGCTTACTTTAACTTCAGTAAGTAAAATATATTGGTAAACACAAATGTTTTTTTACATTAGATGCATGCACCCTAAATCCGTGCAATCGGGTCGACTCGATTTGAGGGTGCATTTCACACGTTTTACGCGTGCCTCACGTGTCCACACGTGCGTTTACGCACCCAAATCCTAGTTTTGCAGTTATATTGACCTAAACTTTTAATTTGTCAAACCTAACATTTTAATTATGTTCGCATAACATTTTGCAGTATATTATATCACTTAAAGGTTATACTAATATAACATAAATGTTATATTCGGTTAATATAAAAGTTACATAACTTTTAATTAAGTTTTTTATACTGAAAAAAGTTTGAGTATAATTTTACTTAAATGTTATGATATTTGTACATAAAGGTTATACTCGGTAAATATAAAAGTTATATTTGGTAAACATAAAGGTTATGTCATAAATTAAAAAAAAAAAACCTAGGCGCGGATCCGGACCGGGCCCGACCCAACCCGACTCATAAACCCAGTTACATGGATCTTGATCCATGCAATTGGTGCACACAAACACTACTCTTTGGTAAACTACAAGACCGAGTTAAACTATTATTACCTTGCATTAGGCTATTAGAGTTTTGGAACTAAACTGTACAAACGACAACTTTTATAAATGGTGTTAATAAGCCGTCAAATGCTATTAATGGTGAAATATTCCCACAAAAATGCCTATTCTCGAGGATATTTTTGTCTTTTAAAAGAGAATCAGAAACTTGAGATGGAAAATGAAAATTCCAAAAACATGGGTTGGAGAGTATGATTACAAAATCCATAGAAATTGCTATTAAGTCCTTTGAATATTCAAAATCATGCCCTTCGATTCAAAAGCAAATGAGATAAATTGATAAAAGATAACAAAATTAAAATAACAAAAGTTGACATAAAAACGATGTTCAAAACATGGAAATTAAAACCCATGAAACAATTTATGATAATGCATGTGTGAAAAAGAGTTCAAGAAAAAGGGTTTGATTTGAGTTTTCGTTTTGTTTTTGTTCGATTAGCAAGAACTAAAAAATTGACTTTAGGCTACGGCGGCTGATGGTTGGATGAGGAAGAGATGCTGAAAAAATAAATGAAAAATTATTTAATTAATTAAAAGAAAGAAATGTCCTCGAAAATATTTCACTGCTGGCACCATTTGGCAGCTTGTTAATACCATTCGCAAAAGTTGACGTTTGTATACTGAAATTTGAAAATTCAAGCACCTTAATGTTAAAAGGGTCAAAATAAAATTAACAGCAAAAGATACCATCCTTAAAGAAAAAAAAAAGTTGAGTCTAATTGTTGATTCTAAGGTTAGATATATATCACTTCACCTAATGTAAATTGATAAAACATTTATACCTAAATGCAAATATATTAACGGACAAAATTCATTTTTCGTCCTTCCCTAGGAATGTTGTCCAATTTTACTCCTGTTTTTCGATCATCAATTTTAGTCTTCTTAAATCTCCGGTAGTCCAATTTTGGTTCGATTGCCCAATTTTGGTCCTCCTAACTCGATTTTCCGGTCAGTTCCGGGCGAGTGCACAACACTCGCCCCCAATTTCAACTAGTTGATGATTTTACGCTGATGTGGCTTATATTTTCAGACGTGTCATTTCATTCCAATTTTTTTTCCATCTGAAATGCCATATCATATGAGTTGCTACAGTAACCGCCAAGCTGCTACAAACTACAGTAACCCACCATCCACCATCACCCTCATCTCCCCGGTCAAACACCATCTTCCACAACCTCTATTCCAAAATCAAAGTTTCAATTGCCCTCACAAACACCAAAATGTCCCTTCACAATTTCTACTCCCATCAATTTCCAGTCAACCACTCACCTCCATTAATTTAATTCGCATAAACCAACATCCAAAACCCTAAGTTTCATCAATTCATAACATTACCCCCATCAATTTCCAGTCAACCACCCACCTCCATTAATTTAATTCGCACAAACCAACATCCAAACCCCCAAGTTTCATCAATTCACAACATTAATTTAAGTGGTGATGAAGGTGGTTTCGCTGGAGGGAGCAAGTGCTGGCGGACAGAGAAAATGGAGAAATTTTACGAGACGCCGCACAGAAATCTAGAGAGAGGAATAGAAGACAGAGACAAGTAGAAGGGTTGGCATTGTAGAGAGAAAAAAAAAAAAGAATTGTAGTGAGAGATGTTTTGGGTATATTATCTGACAGTGATGGAAGAGTGGAGGCAGCGGCTCGTCGGAGAGGTGTGTTGGAATCTCACCTGATTTGCTACTGTGTTGAGATTGAAAATAGAGAGGAGGATGATGGAGAAGATGAAGGCAGATAGGGGTGTGTCATGGTGGCATATAATTTGGTAATTAGCAAGGAAAATAAATTAAATAATAAATGAAATGTTTGATAATAAAGGTCACGTCAGCGTAAAATCAAAAGATGGTTGAAATTTAGGGAGAGTGTTGTGCATACATTAACATACATTTGTTGGTTTAATTTTTTATATATATAAACACCAAGATTTGTAGTTGCTTCATTGGTACAGCAAAAGAATTAAATGTTGATTAGGGATATTTCATCATATGGATGACACTGAACCGACAAGCCTCATTTCTTTCATGGAAATCTAAAGACTTTTCAGATCCCACAGATTTGACTATTTATTTATTTTGGTTAAGTTGCTAATCATCAAGTCACTTTCCATATTATTACCACTTATTTATGTCAATTGAATATAGTCTCCAAATGTTTCATCGTACCCATTTCGGCTATATATGTTTTCCACTTATTTTTCCTAATTTCCTCGTTATCTCTCAAATCTAGTAATATTTACTGATTTAATCATTGCAATTTTTCTATTCCAATTCTTTATAAATCAACAATTTTTAATACAATACATATCATTCAAATTATACATACTTATTAACTTCAACCAAGTCACAACCTGTGTATAAAAGAATGTTATATGATTAAGTGTTTTTTTTTTTTAATCCTGATCATCAGGGAATTTGCACATTTACATAGGTGGGATACCACTTAATTACAAGGCTTGTGGTTATATAATTAAGATTTGGGTTTTTCAACCCACATGGTATATATATACACAATATACTGGTTAATGATCAATAATTTAAATAGCAAATTATAATTAATTAACTAATTTGTTATTTCGTGTGTGTGTGTGTATATACCTTAGTAGGAATTTATGCTTGTTGACAACTTGAAATATTGGTTTTAAAAAAAATGCACTTGAAAATATTTTGTTTAATTTGTTGTTACGTAAAGAATGATTCTCGAAAGATTCCATTACATTACACTAAATTAGAGGATCAAAAGTTAAAAAAATTTAAAAAAATTATTAATTGAACATTATGCATATTTAAAAGACAATTGGTGGATAAAGTACTTTTTTCTGGTTTTCGGTTA
Organism: Scutellaria galericulata; assembly: GCA_946896805.1. Lineage (NCBI taxonomy): Eukaryota > Viridiplantae > Streptophyta > Magnoliopsida > Lamiales > Lamiaceae > Scutellaria > Scutellaria galericulata. The sequence goes on along the minus strand of OX335791.1, from coordinate 12,146,773 downwards.
ACACAAATTAAAAAGAAGTTGGTGGCATCATTTTGATGGTAGAAAAGCATTGCATAATATATTCAAATATATTTTGTCGAACTTTTTGGTTCGTTGTATGGCTGCGCTAAATCTTTTATTAGTACCCTTTGTTTATTTGTTTTTTTTTTTTTTCAGATTCTCCTTTTTAATTTGGTGAGGCTTTGACTTTTTCAAACTTGGGCATGCTCTTTTTATCTAAAATAATTATTTTCATTTTATGATAAAAATTCTTATCTAAATCCGAATCGAAATTTTTAAGGATTGATACCACATGACCTATTTGACACGAAATTAAAAATATAAATTTATTTTTTAGAATTTCAAAATGTAATAACACTTTAAATTAGATTATCTTTCCAAATTAGTAATGAAATAGGTGTGACAAGTTCAAAAAATCACAATTCACAAACTAATAGCCCTCAAAGAATTATAATGATTTAATCCATTAAATGCTTAATGTACAAATCTAACCTTCAATATACTATATGAAATTAAGAAATTAAAAATAATCAGGTTATAAAGCAGGCCGACCCTAGAGTCAGTCCTAAACCAAACCCATTTATTTTTGTGTGGGGGTCCAACTCGATTCTGACTTGACTCGGCAGAAAGCCAACCCTAACCCATTATAATCGTGTTAAATTGGTGTTGAGTCGGAAATTGCTACTCAAATTATTTGGAGTACTTATATGGACCACTTTGGCACCTTTTCTACCTTAATGCCATTATGCTCAAAGATATCCTGCAATTCATATGTCTTTCTATTGTTTGTTCAAATATTTAAAGTTACAACAAGTTAATTGTGCAGTTTCAAGTGATGAATAGAGATTGGTGACTAATTATATATATATATAAGTGTGGTTTGGTTCTCTCAAGTGATGACACTTGGAGCTCTACAAGGTTGTCAAGTGTCTCCCCTAAAAAACATTTTATTTATGAAATATCAAAAAATTAATACCAATTAAATACATACCCCATTACTCTACACAAAATAAGTGCTTTGAAAAATCTAAATATGTAAGTTACAAATGCTTGGAAGAGATTGCTAATGTTGTATTGCTTTTTTCTATATGAAATATTTGGTTCCAAACTTTAATAATTGTTTTTGTCAAACATTTCAAATTAAAAAAAAAAAAAAAAAAGCAAACTACAATGCTCTTGCAAAAGTATGACATTAACAAAAAATAGGTGCTAAAAAAACTTTAGGATATGTTTACATTGGGACGTAGATAGATTTGTAAGTTTGAAAGTGGATCATATCGGAAATTGTAGAAAAAATAGATGATGTTCTATTATTTTACAAATGATGTTTACAAATGAAATCATTATGTAAACCTAATAAAAAGAGCACTCAAAGGCAAAATTGAAATAGAACAGATGTCTTCGAGCTATAAAAATGAGATTTATTCTATACTTTTTAAAGAAAGATATGAAAATATGTAATCCAACAGTTAAAACACCTATAAAGAACTAGCTATTAACAATTTTGTGCTAAAGATCAAATAAAAAATTAAAAACAATGAAAAAAATTATTTTAAGGATATAGAAAAAAATATCATACATATAAATCAACAAACACATGAAATAACAATACTTATAAAATAAAAATTAGATAAGTGTTAAATGAAGCCCCTGCATTGCACGGAAATCTAGTTATATTTAAAGTTACAACAAGTTAATGGTGCAGTTTCAAGTGATGAATAGAGATTGGTGACTAGCATTAAGGGTATCTTCAACACTGCATGATAGTTTACCGTAAATTTTGCATTACTTTAATGTAAAAGATGTTATTCATCTTCAACAGTCCGTACTATTTATTGCACTAAAATTGAATATTTCATAATATTTATTATTATTATTATTATTATTATTATTATTATTATTATTATTTATGTTTTCTTTATTTGTCATATTTAGTAATATTCATAATAATTGTTACTTTATCAAATTTTCGATCTTTATTATTATTATTATTATTATTATTATTATTATTATTATTATTATTATTATTATTATTATTATAATATATGTGTGTGTGTTTGTGTGTCTTTTTAAATCTTATTTAATATAATTATTTAATATAATAGTTTACATTAATTGTGGTCTAAGAAAGTATCTCAAAATAAATGAATATAATATAAACTAAAATATCAATTAACAACATTGCCAAAAACCATAGGGAGATTAGTTCTCTGAATAAGAAAGAAAAAAAAAAGAATGAAAAAAAAAGAGAAATGAAAAAAAAAAAAAAGAATAAGAAAACAATGAATTTAAAAAATATATTGAAAAGGAAAAAAAGAAAAAACTCCCCTTAAAGGGAAAATATATTCCAAGGTTTGCTTTATTTTTTGATTCTCCATTAAGATTTCTATGTAACCAATCCAATTTGTATAAGTTATCTTTATATATATATATATATATATATATATATATATATATATATATATATATATATATATTGTTTGATTTATTTTTTTTAGAGAAAAATATTAAAAATGAAAAATAAAAAGGTGAGTTGATTAAGAATGATTATTTACTTATCTTTATATATAAAAAAGTTATTATAGTGAGACAGAAAGTGTCATATGAGATTCATACATTGCTTGCACATTAAATTCTCTCATTAAGTATTTTTCTCCCTTTTTTTAGAAAAAAAAAATATTTTAATTTTACATATTAAATCTATAATAACTAGAATTTTAAAGTTAATTATTGTGGCTATTTAATGATGTTGATTTAATTATTTTGATATTAAACATTAGTAAATAATATATGTATTTTAATTAAATTTCTTAAAATAACACATGGTAGATTCAATTATAGAAATCATTTATAGATATCAAAATTGTTTAATTTAATTTTTTAGGGAAAAATTTAAAAATTAAAATAAAGATGAGCTAATTAAGAATGATTATTCACTTATTATAAATGAAATTAAATAGTTTTTGTTAATATGTGCTCTATTTATATATATTTTTATATATAAATAATATTTACATTATTTAAATTTTATTAAATTTAATTTAGTATTTTACACCCGTATATCACACGGGCCTATACTAGTACTCTATATACATACGAACGATTACAAATATCAGTAAATCCATTTTCCAAGTTAACTAATTAACATGTTGATTACCTATCTATACTATACTAATAGCAGGTAAGTTGGAAAAATTTACCGGAATGCCATTTTCCCGCTAAAAAATGTCACATCACAATGCTGATTGTGTAAATATTTATTTTTTCTTTTAATGTTTCATGACTCTATAATTTTTAATCTATCTTTCTTTCCAAGCCTCTTGAATCAAGCTTACCCTATAAGCCATTAGATTGTCTTTTTCTCCAAGGATTTTAAATTAGGCTTCTCCTACAAGCCATTGGATTGTCTTTCTCTCCAAGACTCTTGAATCAGGCTTTCCCTACAAGCCATTGGATTATATAAGTAAAGATGTGTGTGGTTGTTTCAACAAAAACACTTTCAAATATGTGAGATGGTCTTCTAAATTTTCGTCATTATAAATTTTAGTTCTCCTCTTTTTCCTCTTGCTTTTTTCTTCTCTGATCTATGATGAAGTTTTTGTACCTTCCCAATATCAATTGTTAGGAGTTTATGGTTGGGATGGATTCATCCATATGAAAATTTGAGTTATATCAATCAAGGTACATACCTCAATTGTTTGTATATTCATGAATTTTCATTTTGATTACCCTGGAAAAATGAAAAAAAAAAAAAAAAAAAAAAGACTACCAATTCAAAGAATTGAGAATAAAAGTCAAGTATTTATTGGGTTTCCTAAGAGCTTTTGGATGATTCTTCTGTAGGAGCACAATTAACTTTTGAAAATTCACAACAAGCCAACAATTGAAAAAAGAAATGAGCTAATTAAGTATAGTGCGAAGGAATTTAGTCTCATAATCAGTAATTTGACATTCTAAATATTGAATTAATTGAATTGGAAGTTAGAGAATTATATAAAAAAAAGTTCTCCTCAAAGGATAGGTATGGTTTTATAAAACAATCGGTGAAGCAACTATTCCATGATCAATAGACATATACATAAAATTCCAAACAATAATGATTGAAATATAAAATTAGACATATACGGCTTTATATTGTACTATTATAAATAGTGTTATTCAACAATGTGTATACATATAAATATATATATATATATATATATATGATGCTCATATATTATGTAATTATGATTAAAATTGTACTATATTAAAGTAATTGAATTATATTGCAAGATGCGCAACGCGCGGGTACACTGCTAGTTTAATCTAATAACACTACTCAACATAAATAATTACTCCAATCACATATTTTTATTGCATTGCTTGAGATGGATCAACCCACAACTCAATCAACCACAATCTAAACCCTACGATTCACATATTATTTGTGGATAATTGGGGTCCGTCTCACGATAGTTATCCATAAAACTGTTTCTCATGAGTTTTTGGGAAATAATTAACTTTCACAAAGATTTAATATTTGGATTCTCATCACAAACTTCACAAATTTCAAATAATTGCAATTATCCATTCAGGTGCTTATTGATCTATAATTGCATCTACTCTCCCGATTCATTACTCAACGAAACCAATTTGCTTGATTATGGATCCAAATAATAAAAAATCAATCAAATCATGAACACATGACAGAATTTCAAATTGCAAATTAGAAATTAATGAATCCAAAATCGTCAAGAAGTTGAATTAATATATATTGTCATCCTTAGGATCTCGATGATTTTAACTTGACAATTCATAGACAAATTGTTCAACATTATATCTAAAATAAAAATGAATGAGAGGAAAGAAAGAACTCCAATAATATTGATGATTGTTCTTCTGACATCGCTATTCTATTATATGTCAAAGTAGATTTCTAATTAATGGATAACTTAAATTAAAAATAGGGAATCCAATATAAAATACTAAATTACAATATAGGACTGTAAAATGAATAGTTGCAAGGTTCTCCAAACTCGACTACAAAAGAATCGAGATAATTAAGGAAATTTCTAATTGGCCCCTGCAATCTTTACAACATTCACATCACGGTTCCACTCCATTTGTGCATGTCATTAAATTCTACAAATTATCTAAAAAAAAACAAGCTTGAATGCAGTGGTGGATGCAAAATTTTGAAAATTGGTGTTGCGAAAAATAATTATAAGTATATATAAATAGAATGTTATTTAAGATTTAAATCTATACAACTCAAAGCTTACAAATAAAAAAATTAGATATGATTTTTTTTTTAGTTTTATTTGCTTCTTTTTTTTTTTTTTTTAAGATATGGGAAAAAATTCATTACAAATAAAAAAATAACTATAATTTTTAAAACATTTTTTTTTGCTTCTTTTTGAAGATTTTATAATAAAATAATTATTATTTAATCACTTTAAAAGTGTATATATATATATATATATATATATATATATATATATTAAATGAATTGATCTTCATTTTAAAGATATGAGAAAAAAAAAATCATCACAATAAATTATAAGATTAATTAAACAACTAGATAAAGAATAATAGTTTCCAACTCATGATATGGACAAATGATAAAAAAAAGGTTGCAAAAAATTATAACACAACTAAAAGAAATAAATATCACAAATGATTAAAAAATTGGTTGCAAAAATTTATAACACAACTAAAAGAAGAGTGTGTCTCTTGTGTCCCCGGGACACGGATCCAAAGATCTTTGGATCCGTGTCCCCAACCCGAATTTGACCCTAGTATATAAGACTATTTAATTTTTTTTCCTTCTTTCCCCACGCTCTCACCTTGAAATCGTCGTCCCTTAGCTCAGCTTCTAGAAGTCGTCTCCGGCTTATCAAAAGAAGCCCGCATATTATCACAGCCTTTTCCGTCGCCGTCGCCGCCGTTGTTGATTTAGAACTTAGTCGCAAGCCCGCTCAGAATCGAAATGGATCCCAAATTGTTAAAGAAGTTGTTTTGATTCTTTTTTTTCCAAAAGTTAGAGATACTTTTGTCTTGCTATCACACAATGTCGGGAGATTTGAACAAAGAACAAGGTTAAGATCTTTTGGCTGAATAGGTTTTCAATAATTTATATGTTTAATTTCTAATACTATTTCATGTAATTTTTTAGGTCAAGAATTAAACAAAATTGTTCTACTGTCAAGTGAAGAAGATGAAATTTCTTCAACATCAGATTTTCTTAATCAAATTATTGAGACAATCAATGAAGGTAATTAACATTGATTTATTTCAATTCAGTGTGTTTGTTTTAATTAGATTAAATACATTGCTAATTGTCATACAAAATCCATGTCTAAAAAAAGGTAATTTATGTATACCTTGAAGGTATCAATGTGATACCTGAAAAGGTATTCTATAAATACCTTCAATGTATACATGTGATGTTTGAAAGAAGGTATTCAAATGGATACCTTCATTTTATCTATGTGATACCATAAAAGTTAATCCATGAATACCTTTAATGTAAACATGTAATGACTTAAAAAAAGTATTCCATGGATACATTGCAGGTATATGTGTGATACCTCAAAGGTCTTACATGGATACCTTAATAAATTGCATGGAATACCTTCTATAATGCTGATATATTATGTATATAACTAATATTTTGTAGGTATTACATGATTATTCTATAGGTATCCGAAACATGCTATAACACTATTACACATATTTTTGTTGCAGATGACATTCTTGATATATCTGATTTATGTGGCTCTCTCTTTGGTATGACAAAACATACAATTGATGAGATGTATGAGTTATATTGCAAACATGGTCGTGCATTAGGATTTTCTGTTCGCAACTCAACTAGTCAATTTTCCTCAGATGACAAACATATAGAGATAGCAAAGAAGTTTGTATGCTCTTGTCAAGGATTAAAGAAGCAAGGGACTGATTCAAAAAGAAAAAAAAAAGGGCAATAACCAGAACAAACTGTGGTGCTTTTATGAGGGTGAAGATGAATATTAAAGGGTTATTTGAAGTGATAGAACATCAGGAGTTACATAATCATTCACTAACAAGAGCTAAATTGAGTCATCTTCATCGTTCGGAAAGGAAAATTGATGAAGGAAAAGGGAAGGTGATTGAGGAGATGATAAATTCAGCCTTGTCTGCAGCAAATTCTTATAGATATATGACGAATGATGCTGGAGGTGAAGAAATACTTGGACATACTCAAAAAGATCACATGAATTTTGTGAATCGGTTAAAAATGAAAGCATTAGAAGGTGGAGATGCACAAAATCTCATCAATATGATACAAGAAGAACAATTAAATGATAATGACTTCTTCTACAAAGTTCTATTAGATGGTGACGGCAGATTAAGTAACATATTTTGGAGGGATTATATGATGAAGGAAAATTATGAAATATATGGAGATGTAGTTGTATTTGATACTACTTATAGGACCAACAAATATAATCTTATTTGTGGTCCATTTGTTGGTATTAATAATTATCAAAGAAATGTCATATTTGGTTGTGCATTTTTTACTGATGAAAAATCAGAAATGTTTGAATGGCTTTTCGAGATATTCAAGAAGTCGATGGGTTGGAAATGTCCTATAACAATTTTTACAGACCAAGATCTAGATATTGCAAATGCAATAGAAAAGGTAATACTCTAATAATTTGATACCTAGTTCCTAATATTAACTGTCATCCATGAATACCTTCATTGTATCTATGTAATACCTTACACGATATTCCTGGATACCTTTAAGGTATACCTGACTTTAGAATATTAACATAAACAAATTTATATTTTATATTGACTGTCATCCATGAATACCTTCATTGTATCCATGTGATACCTTACAAGTAATCCATGGATATCTTCAATATAACACATGTGATACCTGACTTTAAAATATTAACATAATCAAATTTATATTATATATTAACTGTCATCCATGCATACCTTCATTGTATTCATGTGATACCTTACAAGTAATCCATGGATACCTTCAATATAACACGTGATTACTGTATTTTATGGATTCCTTTTATGTATACATTTGAATACCATGAAGGCATTTCATGGATACCTTTAAAGGTATACATGTTATACCTAACTTTATATCTTAACAGAAACAAATTTATATCTTATATTAACTGTCATCCATGCATACCTTCATTGTATCCATGTGATACCTTACAAGTAATCCATGGATACCTTTATGCATACCTTCATTGTATCCATATCATACCTTACAAGTAATCCATGGATACTTTCAATATAACACATGGATACCTTAAACAATTGCATGAGATACCTTGTATGATACTGATACCTTATTTATAACTATACGCAGGTCTTCCCTCAAACAAGGCATAGGCTTTGTTTGTGGCATCTTCAACAAAATGCAGTGAGTAGATTCGCAGAGTTGAAAGTAGATAACACATTTAAAGCATCATTCAACAAGTGCTTATCGGGATGTGTTGATGAAAATGATTTTGAGATTAGCTGGAAAACAATGATATCACAATATGGTTTGGAAAACCATTCATGGTTTACTTAGATTGTATGGATTGAAGGAAAAGTGGTGTACAGCTTTAAATAAGGACTTCTTTTCATCTGGAATACTATCATTTCAAAGAAGTGAAAGCACAAACCATGCGCTTGGGTTTCGTGTTAAAAAAACAACAAGCTTAACTGACTTTTACAAGATTTTCAAGGACATAGTTAAATGTTGGAGAATCAAGGAGCAACATGATGAATTTCAGTCTTCAAGATCAAATCCTGAAACTAGTTTACCAATTATGGGTATGTTAAAATATGCTGCAAGTGTTTACACTTTATCTGTTTTCAAAGATTTTGAAAATGAATTCCTCAAGTGCATTTCAAGTACTTCTACACTTCTTATGTTTGAAAATGGTACTATGGTTTACAATGTTTCATCCGATAATAGCAGTGGAACTGTACATCGAGTCGTCTTTGATTCTGAGCTGAAATTTATAACATGTACTTGCAAGAATTTTGAACAAAATGGTATATTGTGCTACCATTGTTTGAGAGTACTGCATATCAACTCTGAACAGAGCATACCTGATATTTATGTGCTGAAAAGATGGACAAAGCTTGCTAAATCGGAAGTATGGGATAGATTCAAAAGTATGACGATAACAAATGAAAAGGTTGCTGATAGTATTCCTCGGAGACATGATATGGCAAGAAAATATTATAATCTTGTGTTGAAATGTCAAGGGAATGAGGAAGCAAGAAGGATTGTTGAAGAAAGTTATAGAAGGGATGTTCTGATGATAAATGAATTGATGTCTCCATCACTGGATACACAGCAATCTGAAACATCAAATCAATCAAATGTTGTCCTTGATCCAGCCCGTTCAGTTACAAAAGGACGACGACAAAGGATTAAAGGTCATTTTGAAAGGAACAAGAAAACCAAAGAAGTTAGTACAACTTCAACAACAACAAAGGAGTTTGGCACGAAAACACCCAATGTTAGATTATTCTAGTTTAATTCTAACATTGTAATTCCAGAATTTTATTGGTATTTCATGTAATTGATATAGGTATCCATGAAATACCTTTGAGGTATCACATTTATACAGTCAAGGTATCCATGATTTTAATATATTTAATACATATATTTAGCAAAATGTGTAAAATTATGCAATACATGCAAAAGATGTGTGTAATATCTATATGGTACTTATAAGATAATTGGGAGTAATATAAGTAATAATATTAACATGTTTAATGAATACCTATTTGTAACTTATGTAATACCTCAAAGGAGTACGTGTAATACTTGTAATGTTGTTGTAATTTCAGAATACCTATTTTTGATGTTTAATGAATTTGATGTTATATATAATCCAAGTATAGAAATACCTTTCAGTTAATTATGTAATACATTAATGTTGAATTAGGAATACCTTTTATTATGTATAAGAAACAGTAATATCTCTGATTCTGTTCATGTAATACTGTAATAAAAACAACTTTGAATTATTATTATAAGATTTAATCATAATACTTTTTTACTTTTAATTGTAATACCTGTATCAAAAACATTATTATTACTGTCATACTTTTAAGAGATATAATAGATACCTTTAAGGATTTCAGCTAATACCTGTAAAAAAATAGCTTTACATATCAGATAATAGAAACATGATACATTTCATAGTTATAATTTTACAAATTCAATACAAACTACTAATCATTAAACAAGTCACTGAATTCAACCCAAATTCCCTAGAAACACATATAAAAATTGTTTGCAAAATAAAAATCTGTTTCAAATTACATCATCTCTCAGTTTTTTTTCTTCAACTGTGCAACCTTATCTGCTGCTGCTTTGGTTTTTTGCTTCAACTCAGGCTTCCTCTCATAGAAGTTTAATACCTTTTCTAGCACGTGTCCCTTCAACTCGTTAATATTTGACAACACAATGGTCGCATAAATTTCCGCTCTAAGAACACATCTTATACCAGCCTGGAAAAAAAGAACAACTATAAACCACAACTTATGTTCAAAAATTAATTCAAACATAGACAAAAAATTCAAAAATACCTTTGTTAAATCTGGAGAAGAATATATCACTCCATTAAAATACTTCATGTGATGCATCATGTATACACCACAGTCTAGATCAACAGTTCTTCTCTTCCATTTGAAATTCAAATTCTCAAATTCATAATTCACCATTTCATCTGACTTCTCAAATTTTTTATCAGCTGCGAACTTCAACATTTCAACTCTCTAGATATCATTAATATAAATCAAACAAATGTTAGAAACGAACTCATCAAAAACAACAATTTATTGAAAACAATATCTAGCAGTAACTTACTAATATTTCAGCAGCTTTGAAAATATATTGTCCTCATCTTCATAAGCTCTGTTGTCTAAATAGTGAAACTTCTTGTCAGGGTGATTAAACACAACCGCGGCATAATGATCATCAATACAAAATGGAATAAAAATCTGCAATAACCATAAACAAAAAGATACATTAAAAATCACAATATGCTACCACATAAGTAAGATATGTATTGTTATATAAAATTACCATTTCAACATCTTTAATGGTCTTTTTCTTATTTGACATCCACAATCTCCAACTGCCTCTAATATGGTTTGCATTATGTTCAGCACTATCCACATTGTACAGAATCTTACCCAAAAAATTCTAAAAACAAAAATCAAACACAAAAAACAAATTAGAACAAACAACTAAAATACAGTAAATAACATATAATTTATAACTCATATTGTGTTCCAAGTTGAACACAAAACGACTTCTTTTCTCTTCAATATCTTCATCAGCATTCAAAACTAAGCATCATGCCGTAATAATAGATTGAAAAATTTTATTCTTGGGAATTAAGGACATCATATCATGCTTTGACACATAATACAAATATCCATTCTGAAAAAATCTTTCTCTGCAAAAAAAAAATGATTAGTAGTGATACCCTAATGCACAGTAAATGATACATCTTCAATGTATATATAATACCTTAAATGAAATTCATGAATACCTATAAGGTATACATGTGATACCTCAAAAGGTATACATGAAAACTTTATATCATACTTATGTATAACTAATATTTTTTAGGTATTACATGATTATTCTATAGGTATTCGATACATGATCTAAAGGTGATCAACTAGTACCTTCATTATATTTACTGATGCAAGAAACATATCCAACTGATATCTTGAAAACATGCATAATTGATTGCAATAAATTATCTATGTAGTACTACAGATATATATATATATATATGTGTGTGTGTGTGTGTGTGTAATACTTATACACATAAACATATTATTTATGAAACATAAAATTATATAACTTAAACTTACGTATAACACTTATCAGAGCCATCTTCATAGAAACAATAGTCCACAATTTCTTTATGCTTTTGATCCATCCCTCCTAAATACTTCTTCGAACATACCATAAAGTCCGATAAATAACCAATATCCTCATTTATACTCCAAAATTCACCACTATTTGCCACTACATTTCTTCTCTTCAAACCAACAGAATGTATTGCATCTGTCAACTCTTTCTCCGATGTACCATCTTCATCATTCGCAACATTTTCTTTGTGTTGGGGTGGATCTGGTGTAAGAATCTCAAAAGATGACATTTCCAAAGCCAATTTTTTCATCACAATAAAGTTTTCCACAACTTCATCAAAATATTTATTAAACTTATCATTTGAGAATAGCTTATGTGATGATTCTAAAATTTCTGGCATTGAACTGCATACTTGTTTATCCCTAATCATCTTCCTTATGTTCAACAGCTTTGACATGTGATAAAAGGATACAACAGAAATATTTCTCTGGTAACACAGAAATGCTTCATGTATTACCTATTAAAAAAACATATCTTTAAAACATAATACCATTATACATTAATTACTAATACATTTAAACACAATACAGAATACTTACATCTTTTGCAATCCTTTTTATTTCGTCATCATCACGCTCCCCCTCAGGTAAATCAAACTTAATGCATTTCTCATTCTTAAATGCAGAAATACCCTCTCCCACACCCACTTCTCCAGAAAATTTACCCATTGATGAAATAGGGTAAACATTCAAAATAAGCTCACATTCACCATAACGACCAGCAGCTTGTTCTTTACGACATCTTTTAGAAATGTTTTCATCAGACCAATGTTGTATAAGGGGCAATGTCTACGGCTCAGCAACACCTCGCCATTTCATTCTTTGGAAATATAAAATTTGCAGCAAAATAATACACCCACCAACATTCCTTAACTGCTCATCCTTGTATGCCCTTACAGACTCACACAGCTTATCAAGTACATATGTACACCAGTTTAAACTCCTAATCGTATGTACATAAACAATAGATTTCATGATATTAAAACTTATAAGACGGTTTGAAGAATGTGTCAGAAAAGAACACAAAGCATACAACACAAAAATCCTTTTAAAATCGTCGCCTCCATCAACCAACCGATTTTTCATCACATCAACTAATACCCTTATAGGTGATCTGGGAACTATCCCATAAATTTTACCCAACCTATCAACCATATTACATACCTCCTCACTCCTATCATTTTTCAGAACCATTTGACCTTCATTTCTAGGAATCATAAAAACATCAAAACCATCATCTACCGTCACAGCAAAACAACGATCACTATCTATTCTCAATATCCTGCTATCACTGTTAAAACTATTAACTAACCAACTTATTATTTTCCTGTTAGATTTTCTAAACTTAAGATGCAAGAGACCTCCAAAACCAATGCTCCTCACATCAGCTTTTTGTTTATCCGTCAAAGATTCTACTAGATCACAAAGTCCATTTGGTCTACATTGAGAGACGAGTATGCTGCCAAAAAGAACAAAATTTATATTGATAACTGCAATTACTCAAAAAAGCATATAATATAAACATAAATTACCTAAAAACATAAAAAATGGGAACTGTATAATACCTTTAAAGATACTGTGTAATACCTTATATTATATTTATTAATACCTATTAGTATAACTAATAAGATACATAATCTGTATACCTTTTTCTATCCACATCTACCTCATCAGGTATCTGATCGCCAACCTTCTTATTTGATTTAGTACTGCATATAAAAAATGCATAATTTGATACCCATGGTATGAACTAATCAATTTAAAGAATATTAACAACATATACCTTTTTTTTCAAATTAACCTTATCAGGTATCTTCTCATCAATCTTCTTCTTTGATTTAGTACTACTAATTAAAAAATACACAAATCATCACTCAATAAAAAACAATACTACCTTAAGTCTATAAATATAATACTTTCAACACAATATATATGATACCTTCAAGAAATTCATATAGTACATTCCCTATATAACTGTAATACCTTAAAAACAATATCCAAAATTATAAACATACCTATCAACATCAACAACCACTATTGTCATTGCAACAACTTTTCTTCTTTGTCCACGTATATTTTCACGAACCACTACAGCTTTCCTTTTTGATCCAGCAACATTTCTTGTTGCAGATTTACCTTGACTATCCATTATTATCCTAAAAAAGAAAAAAGTCAAACAACCTACTCCAAAAATTTATAATGACAAAAAACTTTCTACATTTTAGTATAATGTAACAATGAACAAAAAAAATATCATGTAAAATAATAGTATTTGAAAAAAACAAACATGCAAACTAAAGAAAAACCCATAAACTCAAAAGAAAACCCTAGAACCTTGAACACGTACACAGTCTTAACAAAAAATCTGAACATAATAAGCAAAATAAAAACCAAAAACAGTATAAAACACTATATACGAAAAAAATTCAGACAATATTCAATAAAACTTACCACTAACAAATCGACGAAATAAACTCCACGAATATTTCAAACACAACGATCTATTTTCACTACAACAAAGATTCACCACAAGAACGAAGAAAGATACTAAAATTTGAAGAAAACAACTGAAGAAAACCCACACAAACGAAGCAAGGAGAAGAAAGAAGAAAGATAGAAAGAGGGAAACTGAAAATGAATAAAAAATTGACTTAAAAAACTATATATAATTACCCATTTTCTAACCGGGTCGGGTCTGGTCGGTTCGGGAACACGGATGCCTCAAATGTCTTATGTAATACCTATAAGTAGATTATGGAATCCATCAAATAAATATATGTAATACCTATAAGTAATTTATGTGTAACCTGAAATGAATATGTGTAATACCTATAAGTAGTTTAAGGAATACCTCAAATGAATATGTGTAATACCTATGTAATGTATTTGTGAATGATCTCCAACAACAATGTTTAATAGATACTTATAAGTTGCTTATGTTATACCTCAAAGGAATATATCTAATACTTATAATGAATTTTTTATTCCAGAATACTACTAAAATGTTCATAATGTAATACATTTATGTTAAATTATAAATACCTATAATTATGTATTCAGTACCTTCATATGTATGTGAAATTATTCCCCTTATGTTTTACTCTGTAACAATATCATTATGTTCTTAAAAATGTGATATCTTAATATTGAATATATAATATCCTGACATTCATTATCTAATACTTTTGAATAGTACCTGAACAAATAACACATCTCATACTGTATTCAAATCAACTACAAAGCATAAAAAAATAAGATCATTGTTTGAAATAAAATCACTAAATTATTTTCAACTTTCATCACTTTCCCACTCTTTTTGTCTGCGGCTTGTATGACTTTTGAATTGCGAATTTTTTCTTCTTCAATAGTGCAGCCTTATCTGCTGCTTCTTTTTTCTTTCCTTCTATTATCCTCTCTTTAATCTCTGGTTTTTTTTCATAAAAATTATAGACATTGTTCAACACAGTCTCTCTCTCTCTCTTCATTAACTTGTGACAACACAATTATTGCACAAATTTCAGCTCAGAGTACTCGCCTTATTGCAGCCTGAAGAAAACATACTTATTGTAAACAACAACATGAAGTATAAAAATAAGTATAAATTAAAATTCAGAAAAAAATTAAAATAAAATACCTTTCTCAAATCTGGAGTAGTATAAATGACTCCATCAAAATGCTTAATGTGATGCATCATGTATACACCACAATCTAAATCTGCAGTTGTTTGTTCTCTGACATTGAAACTCAACATTTTCAAAACTGTAATTTACCATATCTTCCACTGTCTTCTCTTTTTTCTCAGCTAAAAACTTCAACATTTGAACTCTCTGAAACATCATTTAATGAAAAACAATTAAAATTTATAATAAAAACCCATCAAAAAATAGAATTTATTTCAAAATGACATCTCAAAGTAACTTACTAATACTTCAGTAGCTTGAAAAAATACATTATTTTCATTATCTCCATACTTTCTGTTGTCTATATACTGAAATTTCTTGTCATGCTTATTGAAAACAACAGCAGCATAGTGATCATCAATACAAAATGGGATAAAAATCTGCAATCTCAATGAACAAAAATATACATCAACATGTAATTTTTGTAAATAAAAATATATGAATTGCTGCAAAAAAAAAATTACCATTTCAACATCATCAAGAGTTTTCTTATGGACATCCATCCACATTTTAAAACTGGATCTTATATATTGTGAATTCTCTTTAGCATCACCAATATTATGTATGATCTTAGACAAATCATCCTACTAAAAAAACACAATAAAACAACAGAAAAACCAAAATTTACAGTAAATACAAATCATTTTAAACTTACACTATGTTCCAAGTTGAACACAAACCGACTTATTTTGTCACCATTGTTTCCACCGTCATTTACAAGCAAGCTCCATGCAGTACAAACAGATTGAATAATTCTAGTCTTAGAATATAATGAAACCATGTCCTCTCTTGTCACAAAATTGAAGCATCCATTTCCAAACAATTTTTCCCTGAAAACAATAATACTCAATGATAAATGAAGGATACACTTATGATATTTAATTAGTACTTTCACTGTATATATCTTATACCCTGAAAGTATCACATGTATACCTTCAGGGTATATACTCAATACCTTTTGTGTATACATGTGATACCTTCAAGGTGTATATGTAAATACTTTCAAGGTATATATATAAATACCTCAAATATATTAACCAGAAACCTTTTAGATATATATGTGATACCTTTAAGGTATATACATGAATACCTTCAAGTTATATACGTGGATACCTCAAAGATATTCAGCACATGACTTAAAAAAATATGACTTTACTACATCAACTGAATGCATATTATACTTATAATTATAAATAAAAACATGCATGAAACTGAAATTCAAGTAACTGAAAACTTACTCTTCATTGCCATCTGATTCACCATTATAGAAACAATAATCCACAATCTCTTTGTGTTTTTGATCCATAGAATGCAAATATTGTTTCGAATGAACCAAAAAATCAGATAAGTATCCAATGTCTTCTTTAATACTCCAAAACCCACCACTGTCCTCCTCCACGTCATTCTTGCTCTTCGAACCGATTGACATAATAGCATCACTCAATTCTCTATCCAAAGGCGTTTCTTGTTCATCATCTTCAGCAGGTTCTTCATTTTGAGGTGGAGTCTGTTTGAATTGAGGTGGGTCTAGTGTCAAAAGTTCAAATGATGGCATCTCTGAGGCCAATTTGTTCATGCTCATGAAGTGCTCAACAACTTCATCTATGTATTTATGAAGCTTCACATCAGAAAAGAACTTTTGTGACTCAGACATTTCAGGAGTTGACATAGAGTATTCTTATTTCTTCTTCATTATATTCTTCATATTTAGAAGCTTCTTCATATGATGATTGGAGACAATTGAAATGTCTCTTTGATAAGATAAAAAGGCTTCGTGTATTTCCTGCAAAAATAAATTACAAAACATGAATGTAGGTATTCAACTAATTCATAAAAAGTATTCAATTGATACCCAAAAGGTATTCATAAAAGAGAACAAAGGTAGCATATATAAAATACTTTGATATCTTAAAAACTTACATCTTTTGCAATCTTTTTAATTTCAACATCATCTAACTGTCCTTCCGGAAGATCAAATTTTATGCATCCGGAGGATTTTGGAACCTCATCATGACTCTCCTCATCATTTTCTACCTCTTCAACAAAATTGCAACCAACATCAATACCACCAACCTTACCCATTGATGACAACGGATACACATTCATCACAAGTTCACCTTCCCCATACTTCCCAGCTGCAACCTCTTCAGAACACCTCTTAGAAATCTTCTCATCAGTCCAGTTTTGAATAAGAGGCAATGATCTAGACTCTTCAACCTCATGCCATTTTACCCGTTGCAAATATAGAATTTGCAACAAAATGACACATCCACTTATGCTTTTGGATTTGTCATCTTTAAATGACCTCACAGATTCACATAATTTCTCCAAAACATAAGAACACCAATCTAATTTTGCAATTCTATTAACATCAATAATAGAATTTGCAAGAGTCATACTAACCAATCTATTAGAAGAAGGGGTAAGAAAAGAACACATGGCATACAAAATAAACAATCTTTTGAAATCATCACCCCATCAACCAATGTTTTAATGACATCAACCAAAACCCTCAAAGGAGTTCTAGACCCAATTCTATACGTATTATACAACCTCTCACAAAAAGCACATATTTCTTCATCCTTAACATTTATTTCCACAGTATTCCCTGAATTCCTTGGTATCATAAAAGCATCAAATACATCGTCTGCAGTAACTGTAAAACGACGATATCTATCTATAGTAAGCATTCGACTAGAACTATTGAAACTAGAAATCAACCAACTCAACATTTTTCTGTTGCATTTAGTAATCTTCAAATGTAGAAGACCACCAAACCCAATACTCTTTACATCAGACTTCTGTTTATCACTCAATGATTGAACAAGCTCGGCAAGACCATTTGGTCTGCATTGACTCACAAACATGCTGCAATTAAAAAACAAAAATATGATTCAATAAGATATTCATCTAATAATTTTAAAGCATGTGATACCTCTAAGCTAAATATATGCAACCTTATGTGAATGCATGTGATACCTGAACTGTGTTTATCTAGAACTTTAACTCATATGTACTTGTGATACATATCAGGCATTGATATGATACCTTAAGTGAATACATGTAGTACCTACAGCATATAACCGTGTCACCTAATATCAAAATAAAAACTAAACAATGTATAATGATAAAATCACTTTAGAAGAGTCACTGAACCTAGAAAGGCCACTGAAAAAATACCTAGACTCATATATACTTGTGATACATATGAGGCATTGATATGATACCTTAAATGAATACATGTAGTACCTACAGCATATACATGTGTCACCTAACATCAAATATAAAAACTAAACAATGTATAATAATAAAACCACTTTAGGAGAACCACTGAACCTAGAAAGACCAGTGAAAAAATACCTAAAAAGAGCCACTGAACCCCCATGAGGAGATTTATCAGCAACAACAGCAGTTTCCTTTCCACTTTTCAGATTCACAACATCTTTTTTCTTTGCCTTATCAGCCTCCTTAACTAGTTTCTTGATCAACTTCTTTTGACTAAAAAACAAAATCATACCAAAACATAAATATAAGTAATACTCTTATACATAAATATGATAAATCCAACATATGATGCAATAAGGTATTCAGCTGATAATTTAAAAGTATGTGATACTTTAAACCAAATATGTGATACCTTAATTGAATACATGAGAAACCTTGAAGTGAATATATCTAATACCTCAAACATTTTCATGTAATTAAATTAAAAAAAAATGCCTATCAAATGCAACAATTGCCTTTTCATTATTCTTCTTCCGCAGATTAATCAGAATTTCATCCTTCGATCTTTTACGTCCAATCTGATCATGATTGATTACTATAGCCTTCCTCTTCTTTCCAGCACCACTTGTTGTATCCATTATCCTAAAACAAACAAAAATCACACACATACACATTCATAAGTCTGCAATTATTTATTGCTCAATGATCTACAATAATTCACAAACACATTAGTCACCATCAATACACACACATTTCAAGTTTAATGTTGTTGTTATGCACCAATTTCTGCAGAACACATTTACTCATAAACACAATATTCACTCGATTATTAGATTCAATCCCTAAATCAACTAAAATCAAACATGAAAACTAACAAAACAACAAGCATGCAAAAAAAAAAACTGGAAAATTACAAAACCACAAAACCCTAACATTCTGAATACAGACATAAATCAAAAATACACATAACCACAACGAAATGAAAGTACAATACAAAAACAACCATATTATATAAACTAACACACAATATATGAAAAAACCATAAAAATTACATACCTACCAACAATGATTTAACATCAAAATCTTCGAAAATACAGAAGATCTTCAATAAAATAACACTGTATATGAAGAAATCGAAGGCAAAATCGAAAAAAATCACGAAATAAAAGTGCTCAAATCGTCGTAGAAGAAGCAGGGACGTGGGAGAAACTGCAAGAGAAGAGAGAGAAAGAGTCGAGGGAAAGGGGAGGGAAATGAGCGAAAAAAAAAATTAAAAATACATATATATAATAACCCATTTTCTCTCCGGGTCGGGTCGGGTCGGTTTTGGGGACACGGATCCCGGGGACACAGAAGTTTTTGCGCTAAAAGAAATAAACAAATATTACACACATGTGGTCATGGAGATTTGAACCCGAGTATCAGGAATAGGGATAAAACCAGTTGAGCATCAAAATAATAATTATTTTTTTAATACTATATTATAAATACTATATCTATACTATATATAAAATGAAAGAAGTTGGCAAAATTTACTAATTTGTCATTTTCCCTCCTAAAAATGTCACATCAAATTGATGATTATATAAATATTTTCTTTTTGATTTTTTTTGTAGGCTCTAAAAACAATATTTTATATATAATCATGCATTTGTTTTTTTTGTCATTTATAAGAAAATGTTATGATAATAATATTTAAAAATTCAATTGTGAGTTATATTCCAATAGAATTCACTTCCTTGCATCCTAATTTTGAATTTACTCAATACATTTTTTAGGAAATAAAAAAGAGTAAGAAACTAACAAATCACTTCTTAATTATTCAAAAATTAAAACTAACAAACACAAAACTATTATTATTATTTTATATTGTGTTCAATTTTATTTTCAAATTTAATTATTGAATATTGATGTTCAATTTATTATTTTATTATTCAGATTTTACTATTTTATATTGTGTTGTGTATATATTTATAAATTAATTATATTTGTAATTTCATTTAAATTTCATTTTTAATGCATATTATATCAAATTCATATCTATTTTAAAATTCATAATCTATTATTTACATTGCATATATAATTATATCGAATTTAAAATGTTGAGTTTCAAAATTGTTTGCATTCAAAATTTCTAATTTTATCGAATACAATTATTTAAAATAACATAATTTTAAAGTTGAAATATTAACATTTTTATTAATATAGATATTTAAAGCAATATATATATTGTTTACATTTAAATGATATATCATTATATTATGTTATCAATATTAAAGATTATTAGATTTTATATAGCAATCTGCGCATCACACGGGTGTACTGCTAGTTTTAAGAAATTTGGGGGTACAATTGTACCTCAATGCACCATGTAGATCTACCGCTGCTTGAATGACTCGAAAAATACAAGAAACAACTAAAAACCACTCATCTACACATGCAATTAGACTATAAAGATAGTCAAATGAGCTCCTAATACATACATAGAGGATATATGTCATTGATCCTAAATAAAAGTTTAGTCATGGCCCTTTAAAATACTAAGTATAAATCCACCAAGTATGGGGTAGTATTATAAATTTTATTACCAAAATTTTGGTCATTCAACATATTTTATAGATATAATCTCTAAAAGAAATATTGTCATGATAGTAATTTTTTTATGTTTAATCTAAGATTTATTTCAATGAGGATAAATCGCTGGTTATTTCAATCTGTTATTACTACCTTCATCCATGACCTAGGTCATGGGTCATGGGAAAAGACAAACAACATTTAAAAAAAAAAAATCAAAATGTCATGGAAAGTCATGACACAGGTTGGCTAGCCTTGATTTTAAACCAACCTTTAATCAATTTGATACATTTGTCACCATATTATTAATGGGAATTTTTTTTTTTTGTATATATTTTAAATTGTTGATATTAAAGTTATTTTTTATTAGAAAATAATAAAAAATTATCAAAATTCATATTATTTTTTTTCTCTACAAATAGAGTCCAATTAATATTGACATATTTTGAAATACAATTAAATATATAATTTGTATCATTTATATTTGTAACTTAGTATTTCATGCATCTATTTGAAGCTTGATATATTTATTTTCAATTTCGTATTCTAACTATTGTAATTTTAAATTAGTTATTGTGTTAGTAACTTATTTTAAGTGTATCGTAAAAAAATTTCCATATTATAATTATAAATTTAGAATATCAAATATTTTTTTATCTATTTCTTACACCTTTTGAATACAATAAAAATTGATTAGAATCATAAATAATAAGAAAAATATATATCTTAAAGGTTGGGTTGGTGTCATTGATAAAGTATTAAAATTTTGGAATTGGGTTGGATTGTAGGTTGTGTATGTGAATGAGAGAAAAATGAACATTTTATTAAAAGGTTGGGTTGTGTTGGGTTGTTGATAAAAATAATCTTTATGTTGTGGCTACAAAAGTGTTATGATTTACATATATAGTTTAATAAAACTGATCTATTGTTGGAAATTTAATTTGGATACAAAATAACATCATAACAACGCAAATATATATTTAGGACTGCAACATGGAACACAGTGCATAACAACAATGACTTGAACAGAATTAATTCCGAATCATGTTTTAAAATAAATAAAAAATAAAAAAAAAAGCCACAACCACTTGAGCCTTCATTACAACACAATAGCATCAGCAATTTATCAGTAGTAACATACCAATAGAGACTGAAATAGGACAATAACGAGGGATTAGGATTTTGAATAATTATCACTATTCAAAAGGATTGAAACATAAAGATTTTGGTTATACACTATATTAGTTGCCACAAAATATGACGATGAAAATAAAGTTGTAGAAAAAAACTTGGCACTATTTTAAATATGAAATGTCACGATTTTCATCTCCTTTCTATTGTTCAAGTAAAATTAGTTGTGCCCTAATCATGTGATTGATTTTTCAATATGAAAATGGCGCAACATTTCCTAAAAATGCATTCAAGACACAATTGGCAACTATATTTCATTCTCCAACTTTGTTATATTTGTGGTTCATAATATTGCTCAAGTCCAACCTAAGATCTTTTGTTCAACAATTATATGCCACTTTAAATTGGGTTTAGATTAATTTAAAGAATCACAGAATACTCAGCCTGGCAAAATAAAATTTGGTCTATTTCTTGTCATAAACAAACAAAATAATAATAAAAAATAATAATAATAATACTCATCAAGAAACAAAATAAATAAATTTAATCGTAAACCATGGGTCGTCAATGCTGCAAAACTAAATAATGTAAACAATAAGCACGAGGTTTTCCCAACAATATCAACAAAAATCGAGGACCATAATAAATCATTGTAAACAAATCAGTCATTCTCTGATCACCACATAAAAAGACCAAAAAATGGGGAATCTTCACAATAATACATCATTAAAATGTTTAAACATACAATTAATTTCCCTATTAAAAATCACCACATTCGAGGCTACATGGCACAATTATTTTTCTCTCTATCAAGTTCCACCTATGGGAAACAACATGAATTTATCTGTGCCTAAGGATTACAATAGCCAGCATCTAACAATGTATTAACACATTCTAACAAAACTTGTGGAACTTAAAGGATTAGATTCTTCACACTAAAACCCTTCAAAAGAATCTCACCCCATATATAACTCAACAAGTCAAAGAATAGGAATCTAACTTCAGATCAACCATTTCTTCTATATTCCCCACTGTACAAATCCAATTTCACAATAAAAGATGCTATTTCACAAAACGAGTCCATCATGGATAAAAACGTCAAGCCTCAACTGAAATCATCAACGGAATGGGTCCACCCACAGCTCAAACTGGCTCCACAACTATCGGAAACGAATATGATGACCGAATGCACACATCTGACTAATTGTGCAGAACGCATAGGACAAACGATCTTCAGAACAAGGATCACTGTCCTTGATACTTCAGCAGCTTGTCTTTCACAGGTGGCTCCAAAGAAGAAATGCATTGTTCCCATGCTCCATTTGCAAGCATCTGGCAATGTTTTGAGTGGTTTAATAAGGCAAATATTGTGCAAGCTTTCTTGCAATAGTACACATACAATATAAATCATTAATGTAAACAACCCCCCACCCCCTGGCAAGCAAAAATGCAAGGCCTTAACCCAGACAATTAGCTACGAATTCTAGATGAGTCTTAGCCCAAACTAGCACATTATTGAACAAAAGTCCAATCAATTACTGGCTAGATTCCTTTTTTCTTTTTCTTTTTTTTTTCTTTTCTTTTTTTACGCAGGACACCCACAATTTTAATGCTAAGCAATATTAATTCTTATACCTTAGGAGACTTTCTTGATTAAAAGCAATTGAGGAAGCATAGTTCCCCAACCTGGTGTGTTTGACCTTTTTTGGTTTACAAGGTGGGTGGTATGGTATAACACATCATATTATAAATCTTCTATAAGCAATGAATATTAGCTGAAAGCAAGGACAATCTAAAGGAACTTAAAATATCAAAATGGAGCTTCTTACTTGTTTATAACCATGCAACACCTGGCAGACTTCATTGTGTAGATCCTCACTCCTTATTTCCTGTGAAGTGAACACCGTATGAGAAAAAACTAACTGCCACATCTTTTTCACAAAGAAATTTTCCAACCAGTTTGATGATGCATCACTTACATGCCAACTTGCAATAGCCTTGCACAGGAAAACAAGAGAACTTAAAGCCCCTGACGGATTTGCTCTAACCTGCAAGCCATCAACAACACATTATGAATGTCGTAAAAATGTGGTAATAGTCTTAAAATACCAGACGTATGAGAACATAGAATTCTCACCATTGCACATAAACCTCTGAAAGCATCTTCCTTCTCTATATCATCACGTATCCTGTCTCACGTTAAACAATTCAACAGATGAATAAATAGAATTTTCATTATTCAGGAAAGAGCATGCTGTTGATGCTGATGGAATAAAATCACAATTTTTTTGTGAAAATGATTAAGAAGAGCCAATTATTTTCCCTCATACTTTAAGCAGTGTGCAGATCACAAATGGAAATGCTGAATTGAAAGGAGAAGCAAGTAGAATTAAAGGTGCCATGACAACAATGCAGATTCTTTTTTTCGAATTCTTTTAACAATTATTCCCAACTTCACTTTTTACTCTTCGAATGATGCATTAAATGCAATTGGCTTCAAGATTTGCTGTTCTACGCACAACGAGACGTCATTTTATCATGAGTAATAATGAAGCAAATACTTACATAGACAAAGCAATGCACCATGGTTGCATAAAATGCTCCAGGTGTGGTGAGACAAGCTCCGGGCAAACCCATGCAACTCTTCCTAGCGTAATAGCGCTATTTTCAATGAGTGATTTATTCAATCCCTAAATAATCAAAATCAGAAATATGAGAAGGGCAGCCAGACATGGTTTCCAACTACAATGTCACATGTTTGCGCATGCCAACCAACTGGATTGACCAAGTAATTACACTATGTTACTCTAATTTCTCTGATTAAAATGTGTTTTGCTGTCTCATAGTTCAGTGGTGTTGCATCTACTTTTCAATCACTATAGCAGTTGTGCAGCTCATTCTGCCTTGATGGTCAACTCAACAAATTATAGTCGACTTCAAATTTTCACAAAGCATAATAAAATTTGTCTTATAACCCACTTGATAGATTAAGAGCCATGTTCCATATGTAAAGTCAATTCTTGTAAATAACTGAAGAAACCAAGAGCGTCTCAAAAAGACTCTTCAAATGTAAAGAGCATCTTTGAATTTAAAGAACAATATTTTTTACACTTTCAGCACTTTTTATTTGACTCTTTATTTTCTCTTTGACCAATATTTATATATTATACGTTTTTGCCCTCCATTTCACCTTACTTCCCTCCTATCTTTTTCATTTTTTTTCCTCCTTAATTCTAAAAATGGGTCATTTGAATTGAATATATATATATATATATATATATATATATATATATAATCCAACAAATGGAGTATTGGAAGTAATGAATCAGTTGATGAATTAATTATAGAGTTGTCTTGGCTCTCCAAATTTGGAGAATGAAAACCCATTCTCTAATTTAAAAGTTAAAACAAAAGTTTGGTGGATATAATTTTTAGTGGACGACTCTTCAAAATCAAAACCATCTTCGAATTAAAGAGTCTCTTGGAGATGCTCCTATTAGTATGTTCACTACGGCAAAACCTTGTTTCAAGCTCGAGCAACAAAACAAGAGCACAATTAGGAGGGAATTTGACTTAGTAGGTATGGTGGAAACATATTTGACTGCACATAAAAGCATAAAATTTCAAAAAACAAGAAGTATCTTTGAATCTGACCATCAACAATACATTTATAGAAAAATATATATTAGTATGTCGACATTCCCAGCAGATTTACTCTTAAAATAAAAAATGATGCAGAACTTTGGTCCTATCAATTCAATTTTACTCATGGAAGATAAACACTCAAGAGAACTTGGCAATAGAATGAGAACTTGAAAAGCCACCCATAAAGGATAAACACAAATAATACAAGAAAACAAAGAAATAGGATGGGTCACCTCAGGATGCTGAAGAATAGGAATCAAGGATGATATTACAGTTAGAACTATAGGAGACATCTCCTTGCGAACCTGAAGTTCAAAACATCAGTTAACAAACAAAATGCAGAGAAAGTTTTTCCACCAGACATTTGGTGTTGAAAACAGAAGACGATAGAGACTTCATCATACTATCCATAAGGAATCATCAAGGCCGAAATACAATTCTGAAGGAATAAAGAAATGAACAAAAAGTGCAAAAAAAGAAATACAATATCTGACCGGCTACAAAGCCAGTTCCTCATGCCCATGCAACTGATATCAGGTTTAATGTGGTTGGAAAGGGACCAAACCTTTATAGCTAGTTCTCCAATAGCCCAGCATGCATTGTTGGCAACAGATACAGTTTCCTTCAGCTTTGGAGTGTTCTGAAGAGAGCAAATGTCAATTAAATGATAAGAAATTAGGTCATAGAACTATTACCAAAAATCTCAAAACTAATGTTTTACTTACCAGTTGCTTAGAGGCAACATCAAGAAATTCAGCTATACGTGAATGTAAATGAGCTGGACAGACCTAACCACATCATCAAAGATATGCTTCAAGAGTTAGCTGAGAACATATACTTGAGATCAAAAGGAAAGAAACCCCTTATTTAAAGTATCATAGAAATGCTACTGGGAGGAGGAATCAAAAGCTCTAAGAAGCATAACACGGATCAGTAGATATGTGAGCTTTGATAATAGTAGGACCAATAAAGCCATTCTCAACTTACTCTAGCAAGGTCTCCCAGCAGCGCAAAAGCACTTTGCCGGATGTCATATGCATCATCCAGACAACATTGAAGAAGCAAGTCACGTAAATTACTTTGTGAAACCTGAAAGGACAAAAGTCTAAAATAATTATGAATTGTAAAAAGGAAAAAAATGATTGAACTTAAAAATATACATTAATGCTGTTTTCAATATTGATTGTTAAGAAGTTGTGATTTAAGCATACTGCAAAGACCAAAGAGTTCCCCAATACATTCACAGATTTCAACAAAGAATTACTGAAACTAGACACTGTTCAACATCATGATGTAACAAAATGAATGAAAATAGAGAAACAAAACAAGAAGATGAAGAAGAAAAATAAGAAGACAACAAGGGCTTCAAAAGCCATGAGTTTCTTTCTTTCATCTCCGCTTCTAATTTCAGACTTCCTCCTGCCATACTTAATAAAAGAATACGATTTAGACACACAGCTCATCAGGAATACACTAAAGTTGAAGGTCACCACGTGACTAATCAGGATATCTTCTTAATACTTCAAATTTTGAAGAAGCAATGCAAACATGAGAATATAATGCAATAGCATCATGTTAGGCATTATGAAAAATTGACTACCAGACTCTCAATGCCAGGACCAAGACCCTCAGCAAGTCCAGAGAGAAGATCCAAGCAGCAAACAATGAACTCTTTATCATACTGTGCGCTAGCTGAAACAGGATCAACCTAAAAGCAAAAGTTCAGCTTTTCAGCAATGTGATTAAAAACAATTAAATATATGTCTTGTAAGTTGACTAAATAAGTAGCAAATGAGTGTGGTCAGAGCAAATGTAACAAGGTTTTGATTGTGTTTATAAGACCATATTTATCCATTTTTTCTCAAATTGAACTCCATCAGGCATATTCCCATTGCTATATTCACAGATATTTGAAGAAAAGGAACCAAAATCCAATGCCTGAAGCTATATATTCCAAACAGATGTAGAAACACTTAAATAATAATCGCCACTGGAATCATAATTACTGGACCCCAAGTTGCTATTTAAGTAATACTGAAGAAGCAAACACTTGAACTAATAACTCAGTAAACAACTATCATATCAATGATGACCTTGGCCAGTTGTTGAGTCTGGATGATGTTTATGCACCTCTGATACACTGGCTGGGAAAACTGTGAAAATCCGGTACCCAGTGCCTGAAAAAGATCATGTATTTAGATATATATTGTTGCTCTGTGTGCATAGAAACAAGTACCTTCCATCAGATTCAATTAAAAATTAAATATTTGCAGAAAGATAACTAGTACCTGTGCTATTGATGTAAAGCATTCCAACAGTGGGAAAAGATCTTTGTCAGTGTTAGAAAGCTGCTGCCACTTTGTAATCAATGGGGGCATCAAGATTTCAAGATGTGCAGGCTGCAATTGTCAGTATAATGCCATAAGCAATTTTTCTTGTGATTATAATGCTCAACGACAGAAGACGTGTTTAAATAAAATAAAGAGAACACATTAAGCAAATTAATTCTAATCAGATAAAAAAAAATATTTACAAATTAGCACAAATCTCTATGATCAGAAAGATACGAAGAACTCTTCTCCTACAATGTAATGAGTAATAACAAGTTCAGAATAAAAGTAAAAGAACTATAACGTGCATTATGAACATCAGTATACCTGATTGAGTTCCCCTCCAACAGCATCAGCTAATGTTCCAATGGCATCATATACAATTCTGAGGTTCCGTCTCTGAAAAAGAAATAAACTTACAACAAAGAAGAAAGAAAATGGAAAAGGGAGCAGGAGCACGAAATAGCCACTGTGAAAGTTAAAGAAGCTTTTAAACCCTAATCCAAGGTTCTGATGCTCCAGCCCACATAACAAGAATAAATTACAGTCAGAAATGGGAACAAAATTGAACCTGATATTTTCCAAAGGCACACATTAAGTGTTTCAGAATGATATCCAATCGTGGTACCAATCCTTCCGCAGCTTCCTGAAAATATACAAAATAAGGATACAGATCAAAAATAACTACAGTATACACAAAAGAGATTCCTGAATAAGGGGGGGAAGGAGGAGGAATATATATATATATATATATATATATATATATATATAGAGAGAGAGAGAGAGAGACCTCTTCAAGTGTCGCAAAAGCTGAACAAGCAGCTTCTTGTACCCTCTTATTATCATCCAATAGTCTTCTTAGCAACCCCAGCAAAACTTTGTCGAATATTTCATGACCTTCTGGATGAGCAGTACCCTAGAACACATATACAAAGTGCTTTTAATTCAAGTTATGCTATCACTTCCAATTTAAGGGAGGAAAGAGAGAAAAAATCGAGGGGGGGACCCTTAAAATAATGCCATCATGTGAACTAAGAAAGAATGAATCATTAGAGGAGAATTAATACCATTATGTGAACTAAGAAAGAATGAATCTTTACAGGAGAACTAATGCTATCATGATTGTTTAGGTCTCGGAACAATGAAAACGTATTCCAAGCATTAATTCTGAACACATTTTCCTTTCCAGGAGAATGATAACATTTCTAGAAATGACAACTAACCAAGGCCAAGATTGTTTATGAATAACTAAGACATGAAAATTTATATATTACCTGAACAATATATTTGCTGAAACGCGACACTGTCCAACAAGAGATGCTTCGTATCAGAGGAAACTTGTCGTCTAATAGTGGAATAAGAAATGCAATAATCTGTATAAGAAAGCCATCCAAGAATATATAAGAGTAAGGAAAAAGACAAGACTACACTAGCTGTAGTAGGTTGACATTTCAGTTCAACAAAATGATGAACAAAGACCACATTGAAGGGATTTTCCAACTACAACGAAGTAAGCATTACATAGAACCTAAATAATAAAGCTATCAAAAAACATTAGAGAGGAAATTTTGTCACATCACAAGGAATACACATGATGTAAGGAATTAGCATAAAATAAATAGCTTAAACTTAAAAATCACAATCAAACCCAAGAAATGGCATGATACCATAAGTTAGTTGTAACATAGAAGGATGGTAAAAATAAAAACATTGACCGCATGGTAATTCACTCAGCCTATTTAATTTGTAGATTTAGTTGGTTAATCATATCTTTAAAAATCTTGAAATCTGAAAGATCTAAAAAAAACCATGTAGTGGTTACAGGGTCATGGAACGTAACCATGGTTCATAGTTAGTATATATGTTAATTACCCAGAAGACAGGTGAGAAAACAGAGAAAATAACTCTTCATATATTTTAAATTTCATTCCCAATCAGACAATAGTCTACTTAGTCCCTATGTAATATAAGGCCTAGGTAGAATTTCATCGAATTCAGGTGAGTTCCACCTTCCTGCCTTGTGATGTTATGCTCGGCCAAAATCTTATCATTTCATACATAAGCAATATTGTATTTTGCACACAGCCACACACAGGATTATATATGTAGCCTGTATGATGTTTTTTTGCTCAATATGTTGCTTCTTCTCTTTGTTTCCTCCAAACACTAGAACATCTATGCAACCACACCATTACCAATTTACCATCAGCAGAAAAACCTTTCATTATCAACTTCTTCACTTGACTACAGTTAATAGCAGGCACTAAAACCATGATAGCCAAATTTAGATTCCCAATATTCCCACACCTGCAGCTAAACCTTCTCCCATGCAACCTGTCATCGCTAACAATAATGTAACCCACCCAAATCCTATGGTGGTGCCTGAGAAAGATGCTTGTGTTGAACAATTACAGACTGGAAAGCTGTAGTATGTAATGTTACTATGAAGAAACTAAAATCATACTTATAAACAGTTACTGAGCTGTTATTATAAGGTAACTACCAACTGACAAGAAGTATTTAAAGCTACCTTGGCGTGTCCAGGATTTGATGATAGACCATCAGAGCTCAACAAGCACATCCTAAGATTTAGATCATGTTGACCCAAAGTTGAACATGAATCAGAATATTTTGGGACATCATTAGATGCACTTAACAGCATGCTTATCATGCAACCGTCCCGAGAACTGTTATTTTGATTAGAATTTCAAAACCATAAAAAGAAGAGTATTTAACTTTTTCAGCATGTTTGGAACATTTTTATTCGTTGGGATTCTGAATTCTGGAATTTAGAATCTTGGGTGTTGGAAAGCTGGTGAGTAAGAATCCTTGTTTGTTGTAAAATTGAGTTTCTGTACTTTATATTTTGGATAACAGATCAAGTCTGGAAAGTGGGTGATATTGTATTTTTATATTTAGTAAATATAAATAAATAATGATGAATGAGTTGTTAATGGAAATCATGTTTGAAAAGTTTGGCATTTTATTATTATATTTTATAGGGGTATCAGGATTATTATGGTGGATTCTACAGTTGACAAATCTTGTTCCCTACTACAACAAACAGCTTGGTATTTGGAATCTCAATCCTGGATCTGGAATGTTAGTCAGACATACTATTTGGTATCTCAGGGGATGTTTGGACTGGACTTGCCCCATCTGAATTCTGGATGGGCGTCCAGACAATGTTTGGCACGGAGTTTAGGAGAGAACGCAACTTTTTTAGGCCCCATAAAAAAGGAAAAAGTCTCAAAGCTTCTTCATCTTTCATAGGATACGGCTGCAGCATTGAAGAGAGGTTCGCGAAGGTCTTTCAGCGGAGAGAATTTTCACTGAAACAGAATCCGGAGAAAGAGAGGAGTTTTGGCACATAAAAATCCTATAATCCTATCCTATAATTCCCAAATAAAAATGACATATTAACTATAATCCTCCTCTACCAAATCTCAATACAAACACAAGATTTTCAAAATCCTGACTATCTAAATCCTACCCAATCCCAAATCCAGACTTACCAAAACCACCTCAAATCCATAACAAACATAACCTTTAGTGGTTATAGTATTACTTATACTAAGGTTGGTGCCTATTTACCTAACAGGTCATAATGTCGCAGCCATATAACTTACAAACTCGTTGGGTGGAGTATTCGTGAATACTTATGCTCTTCAGAGAGGAAACGGACATGAGAAACAAGACTAGAACATTTGCTTTCCTTGTGTCGAACTGGGAGCAGAGCAGAAGCTAGTGAAGTTGCCAATATAGAGAAATTTGACAGCACTAAATCAGTTCTGTAGTGAGCTCCTAGAACCTAAGCACAAAATATTTTTTCTCCCAGACCATGGCATCATAACTACATATCCCCAGAACATCTTCTCAGATTGAATTGAATTATTTGGAACTCAAATGCATGTTAATTAAGGACTTATAAAACCATATTGTAAATTAAACAACATAATAATAGAAAGCCGTTAATCTAAACCTTTTAATGCAATCCAGCAATAGCAACAAAAATTTAGGCCACAAGCAATGCCGATGCTACCAAATATAAGCAAAACCGTTATATTGCAACATCAAGAATATGAGGTACTCCAACCAAAGCAGTTGGGTGTCAGTGTTCGAAACAAAACAACTCTAAGTAGTCAAAGCAAAAGGAATACAGTGTCAATGACAAAGTTCAAGGAACTGTGGAAAATAAAACACAGAAAAGCAGACTAGTACATAATCACAAAATATGCACCCATGTGGTTTAGAACCTACATTTTCATCTTCAATTTTACTAATGTCAATCAAGCATGTGGTATAAAATTATATAACTAAAAATTACCTGAGACAGATGCGGATACAGGCCATTAATGCATCCCTCGCCTATGGCACCAAGAGCTAAAACTGCAGCTTCCCTATCTTTCCAAGCTTCGTCACCTGTAGCAGACAACTTAGCCTGCAATGAAAGCCAAGAACAAATTCCACAAGCTTGAGAAACTTTTCTAAAAAGAAATCAAGAAGTTGTCAAACATCGATTGGATTAGGAAAGCAAAAGCATCTATCTCTTCATGTTTTTCATGCCACATTATGTTCTTCATCACCTTCATCAATAATTGCTAGGCTTAAGCTTTCTTACCCATTTTGATCAGTATAGGATTCACTGCTTCCAAAGGCTCACCGAATTACAAAAGTCATTGAGTGAGTCCACCTATGTGTACTGTTCAAAACATATCAGTAATTACTGTATTTGGAACCTTTCCCATTCAAAAACTAGAATAAGTAACTATTATATCTAGAATCTTCATTAAGAAACACAATTTAAGGTACTTTATACTATTGAAATGTAATATAGTCTACAGTAAATTCCTTAAACTGCAACAGCCACTTTCACTGTTCATAATGTAATTGAGCAGAGTATTCTCATGTCCATAAAACAATTGTTACCCTCACATAATCCTATTCTTCATTTGTTAAAATATATTTCTTCATACATACTTAAAATGACCCTTGGTTTCTACCAAATTGGGGGGATGCCACACTGACCACAGAATTCAATATATATACAACACTTAATCATGATTATCTCTAGCAAACTTAAAAAATATATATATAGATATAGAGATATATACATATATATCATTAACAAATAAATAATAATTTAAAAATTATAATAACAATATAAAAGATCCGTCATTTTTTATCAATCAATTTTCAACCCCAGGAGATTCTGATCAGGATGGAAAGAAATATATAGAATTAAGAAGGGAGAATCAAAAACTAATAAGCTTCAATAACCATACAACTTAACCACCTGCACGATGGGCATCAAGGTTGGCAAGATGTCGTCCCCAAACACATTGGAGAGGAAGTCTAGAGCAGCTGCACTGCATTTACGTAAATTCCAAACATTTACAATGTCTTCATCCTGAAATCACAGAAATCAAACTACATAAATATAGAAAAGACTTGACAAAGATACTAACTCTAAACATGAAAAAAAGAATCTATTTTATTGTGCAACAATACAAGCAGGATGTCATCACTCTAGTCCAACTAACCCCTAAAAATTAATGAAATGTAATATGTACCTCATCTTCCACATCCTCTGAGCCATGAAAACGTGATGAATGAAAACGAGGCTTCAGATCCTGCATTTATCAATTTCTATGAGAAACATATATCAAAACAGTATGCTATATCCAGAGCAAACACCAGAAATTGCAATAGAACCTGATCTCGATCCGGCAGAGATCCATCCTCCTGCAAAAAGTGATGATGTGCATAATAAACAAACAGCGTTAATTTTTAAAAATCAATGAAATAACAAGGGTTCAGAAAATAAATCAGAAATAAACCTCAGCTTCAACAAGAGATTCATCATCATCAGCATACACCATGTTTGACAGCAAAATCTGTTGAAGTGCACACACATATTAATGAATAAAGAACAGGCATAGAAGTGATTAGATAGATGAAACTGAAAACATAGCACAAATTATACTGGTATAAGCCGTGGTAAAAACTCTCTCAAGTTTTCAGGAGGCAATTCAGCTTCACAATAAGCAGACCTGTCAAGCAAAAGTGACCTACTTAATGCAATAATAGAGCTCAAATTCACGAGTTAAAACTATAGAAGCAACAAACAAATATCAGGAATAACAACATTTCTTAAGTATCAAATACATAGGCAATAAAACAGATAAACTCGGGTTCTTTATTTTATTTGCAAAAAAACTAATAACTATACAATTTCCAGTAATAATAGCACTCTTGGAATTCCCAGTACAACTCAACATCATCTCATTTATCTTCGTTCTAATATAGGATTAGTAGGTAAAGTTTCTTCGTTTCAATTAAGGAAATTGACAATTTACAACTCTATCTCAAAGCCTATCAAAATATAAACTGAACAATATAATCCACTATAATATGAAAATCAACTTGTGCAACAACATATTCATTATTGCTGCATAATGTTCTGGGGGATCCTCTTCATAAAATGAGTGAAGCATTGAATCTTGAAGTCACATAAGCCATTAGGTTGTGACTACTGAGTTATCATGACAGAATTTCCTAGCTTAGAAATAGTTTACCCCAATCTTTCACATCAATTAAGACAAACTTGAGTTATAGGGATATATCTTGAGAGCATTTATCATACCAAAATTCACAGGCCTCTAGAGCCACTTCCTCATCTGGGTCTTTGTTGACAAGTAACATATATTCAATTAAGTTCCTCATATGTGGCTGCAGTGTCAAATTGAAATATTATCAGGAACATAAGCAGAAAAGCTTTAAGAATACTAAAATTCAGTAGATATAATAGGTCGAATCAAGAGGTAAAGCTTCTAAATGAAGTGAGGAACTAGTGGTGTTCTAAATGATACAACTTAACAAGCATTTGAAAATGTAAGGGCAGCAATGAATTACACACCTCCAAGAAAGCAGGACGAACTTCAATTAGCTGAACAAATGCAGTGCATACCTGTTGACCAGGAAGTTCAAAGAATAAAAAGATAAAACTCAATTAAGCAATATAATATGTGAAATTAAAGGCGGGAAAAACCTCAAAGTTACACAATAATAGATTATCTACAAAGGAGCTGTTAGTTATGAAATACATCAAGCGCAATCTATATGAAACAGAAAGAAATGACTGCATACCTAGAGCTTTCGCATCAACTAATCCAATGTCAGAATGTGACAAGAACTTAAAACACTCGAGATTGGATTGAACATTGTATAACGTAAAATAAGAAAAGGAATACGAAATATTCCAACAGGCTGGCAAATCAATCAAGATAAAACATAGATTGACAAAAACTGAATAAAAATATAACAGGAGGAAAAATAAAAAGCTACGTCAAAGGTACTAGCAGTAAATCCTTTGGCACATATCTATTCAACAGGTTTATTGACTTTTGAGCAATTCAAGAAGACAAATAAATTCCTTACCAGCTTCCGCACCTCTGGAGCTGGGTCATTGGCAAGAACAAACAAACCTTGCAAATATTTATCCATAGATGCAGACAGAACCTGCAAGTTTTATAACAATGAACTTCTATCACATGAAAAAGTGGACCAAATGAGAGACTGGTAAGTAATGATTACAAGTCCAACTGAGTTGCACTCACCTTAGGCATTAGCATAATATACTGATTCACTGAACCCAGGGAAAGTTTTCTTAATGTAGCATTTGGCGACTGGAAAAGCTGTTTCAGCAAATTAAGGAGAAAATGTGAGATTTCTGAAATCATATGCCAAAGAGTACTCTTCTTTTGACGAGAGGGAGCTGGGGAGGATGGAAAGAGGCATCATGAGAACCTGGAGAAATCTTGGAAGAAAAGCATTAATGGGCCGTTCAGACAATCCAGTAATATCACTGTCAAGAACTTGTGGCACATCTTCACAAATCTGCACCAAAAGATACATTAGAGTGTTCAAGAGTACGAACTACAAATCTAGCCTTAAATTTCTTTCTCAAAAAGAGTAATTCAGTATAACAGGTAAAGTTCCAGATTTGAAAATGAGATGTTTGAGTAATTAATAACATGGAGCTGTTAAAACTATGGCTTCTCCTCTTTTTTTTTTTTTTTTTTTATTTGCCTCCTTCAATACGTAAGAGAAGTTACAAGCAGATTGATGATTTTAATGATATTCTTGATTGCCACCATTACAATTCCATATCATAACTAGAATGGAAAATTTCTTATAATCTAGTCTCAACCATAATTCATCGTATTGGGGATACAGAAATACATAAAGTAACGTTTTTCGTGTTCAGATAATCGTATCTAGTGCAGAAAGAACTCATCTTATGGTAAATGAATAATAAACCACAATGAAACAAAGTCAAGAGTTCTGTGATATTGCCATTCATACATAGCCCAGAAAAGCAAGAAAGTATACCTTAGACAAAGCATCCATAGCACCTTCCATGTGATTGACATCATTACTATCCAAGCACTTCACAAGTGCATGTAGCAATTCAGGCCATTCTGCCACTCCCCCAATCTGAACAAAAGTACTAATAATGGTCCCAGATGTAGACCTGATTTGCCTATCTAATGCTCCCATACAAGGTAACAACTCTGACTTTATATATTGTTGGTTTGCAGGTGGCATGGTATTGAAAGCACTTCTGAGGTTGTTTTTCAGGAGCAACCCTGCTGCTTGCCTAACCTCCACCGAAATCCCCTGTTATATTAAATTCAAACACACCAACACAGAACTCCATTAACTAAGATAACACAAAATTCCCCTCCAACAGCTCATTGGCCTCAATATTTTTTAGTATTGCACCTTTTCCACCACAAACAAATTCACCCAAGATTAAAAGTTCAACAATTAGTTATGGATCTCCATATGAACGTTTCCAACTGCAGCAACTATATCCGCCCTGATATCTAATAGTACAATCAAAATTTACACCACATTGCATACAGGCATTTAAATAAAAACTCAAAACCCAGGTTACCTTCCAATTCTTATATCACCACTCCAATCAAAATAAAAGCTTTTTGATAACATCTTGCATAACTGTTTCTACTAGTTTGTTTAGCATATCAATACAAGTTACTCAAAATAATGCAGTAATAAATTATAATATTGATTTGTTTTCCACATTTTGAATTCACACAGAAAAGTGATAAAGTATACTAACCACATATAAGTTCAGAAACATCATCAAATTGGATGCAACGGCAAAACTCACTCAACAAAAACCAATCAATCTCCAAAACCTTACTGCCAAAGACTTCAAAATTAGCTTTTAATCATCTGATAAAATTATTTTCCGAAACTTGATCGGAGCATAGATTAAGATAGCATTGAACAGCTACAAGCAATCATAACAAAAATTCAAACTTTAATCACCACCAAAACTTAAATAAAGTTAATATCCAGAGTTTTCATAGATAAACAACCTCGGCATGCGCGAAAATAAAGGCGAGATAATTGTTGAAATCAGGGAACTGAGAGTAGTGTTGGAGCCTCTGCCAAATCATCGTCTTGTCACCGGAGGTGGGAGCCATCTGCTGCTCCAGCAGCCCACAGATCTCCCGAAGTCCATCCTCCTGCGGCCGCCACGCCGCCGCTCCGCCGCCGCTCGATGCCATCCTTCTCTTATTGAACTCAAAAAGGTAATCTGTTGTATTAACTTTAGAATTAAAAATAGACAAGTGATCAATTCAAAGGGGAGATAATTGTTCTAGTGTTCAGACAAACATCTAGAGAGAGAAAGAAGAGAAGCAGAGCCGACGACGTGTATGAAGGCTCTGTCTCGATGAAGGAGAAGAAATTTTGAGAGAATGATTTGGTTTCTTTTGTCTTTTGAGGAGGCGGGATCTCCTGTGGGCAGATGCTGGAGTGCATTGTGGAAAACCAATAAGGTTGGGTTTAGGGTTGTTAACACAGAGTCCAATTCTCTGTCGGATTCAGTCATTAAGTGGGCTTGTGGGTAAGTTAAACTGGGCAAAGTCTAGCCTAAAATCGTCTCATGTATTAAATTTTGTTGTATTAAATTTTGTAACTATCGGATTGTTTGATTCCGTTAATATGGGTTAATATCTCGGTCAACATCCGATTAACACCAAAACTTATATGTTTCATCCGTGCTCCCGATCCACCCGACCCAACCCGATCAGAAAATGGGTTGCTATATATATATTTTTTTTTTTTCATTCATGTTTCCCTCTCTCTCTATCGCAGTTTCTCTCCCCGTTTTCTCTACTTCTTCCACCTTCTATTGAACGGTTTTCTTCAGCGGTTTTTGTCGATTTTACATTTGCTTCTTCGTTTCACAATGTTTTATTTCTTATATTGTTGAAGATTTTTGGTATTTTCGAAGAATTTCACTTCAATCATTGTTGGTAGGTATATAATTTATTTTGTGTTTTTCATAGATTGTGTGTTAGTTTCTATAATATAGTTGTGTTTGTATTTTTCTTTCATTTTGTTACTTGTGTATTTCGATTTCTGTGTGGTTATATGTGTGTATTTGGATTCTTAGGGGTTTTTTTTGTGTCTTTGCAATTTTCCAATTTTTTTTTGCATGATTAATTGTTTGTTCTTAGTTTATGGTTTTTTTGTTCGTTTGCATGTTTGATTTTGTTGATTTTAATTAAATTATTACAACAAAATGGTACAGAGAGATAAAGACTCCATTTAGCTATAAGTGGTGTTTTAGATTTTATATTTGATCTATTTTGAGAAGCATCTGATAAAATATAGTTGAAAAAAAAGTCACTGGTCATGTAGTGTTATTCGACTGGAAAAGCTAAAGCAGAAAGTTGAGAAATCTAATAAGGGAGTGAATAATGTGTTTATGAATAATTGCAGATTATTAACCAATAAATATTTGCAGATTTATGAATGTATGAGTGTGATTTTTGTTTGTGTTAGGATCATGGATACAAGAAATGTTGCTGGAAAGAAGAGGAAGACTGTATTACTTGATGATGATAGGAGTGCACGTAAGAGATCTAAGGATGAAATTCTGGTAAATTTGCAGAAGGATCTAGTTGTGAAGAAGAAGAAGATGGAAAAGGAAAAGGCAGTTGGGATATTTCTGTAGTTATCTTGATAAGACAGAACAGGTTGCATAATAAGACAAAGAAGTTTGCTAAAGAAAGTTGCCACGTTTTACATGATCATGAGTTTATCTTTCTGTGGATAAGATCATGTAATGGTTTTTCAAATAATAAGGAAAACCAACCTTAGAAGATGCAAGAAGATATCTTCTAAGAGCAGAAAGCTGAAGGAATCAGCAAGCAGGATTCTGGAACAGGAAGATGTTCAGAATCAGGAAGCAGATCAACAGGACACGCACGTCAGGAAGCTGACTGCAAGTTTCGAGAACAAGAAGTTATTCTGAAATAGGATCCTGGCGTGAAACAGAAAGCAGCATGGAATCACATCCTGAGCAGCAAACAAGGAAGAGCTACCACAATTTACAGAGAAAGTAGGAAGTAGCCAACGGATCCTTTGAAAGATAAGTGCTACTCTCATCCATGCAGTACGAGGAAGACCATGCAACTCAAAGAGGAGCAAAGCTATCCGGTGACTAAAGTAGCCACCCGTTGCATGAAGGTCAAAAATAGTAGGCGCATTAAATGCACATGTCAGAAACAACTCAGAAGCATTTAATGCGAACACAAAGAAGATCTTAGAGATCAAAGCTTCAATTCAAGATGGAGAAGTGACCCTTCAACGGATACTTCCCCAACGGATATATTCTCAAGATCTATAAATAGAAGGTGTAGCTGATTGAAGAAGGTGTGGAACCGTGTCATAGGGAAAATCAGAAATACTCCAGAGCTTCTCAAAGCTTACTCCTGTTCTAGTCACTCAACCTTCTAGGAGCAGTCTGCAATTGTGTTAGACCTTCAAAGATCAAGATTGCTCTGCACTAGTTGAATAATCTTTTATTTTCTTTTAACCATTTGTTGTGTACTAGGTTGTTTTAAGTTTGGTGTACTTAGTTGATAAGATTTGATCCTTGCTAAATTTTGTAGTTTTGTGTAGGCTATTTGCCCTATGTGGGATTTGTATCATGTGTGAGATTAGTACCCTGTGTGGGTGTTGTGATAACTTGTTAGGAAGAGGTTTGTAAAGCTGGGCTTGTAAATCGAACTGACCTAACGAAGTTCCTCCTTGGTGAAGGAGTAGAGTGGACGTAGAAGGATTACACCACCTTCGAACCACTATAAGCCATAAATGTTTATTTACTTTTGTCTATCTTCATTGCATTGTTGCATATCTATCTTATTGTATTTGTCATAAGCATACATTGTCAAAAGATTGTGATAAAATCATCTTTGAAAAAGAAAACTGGTTTGCAAAACAGAAACTCTATCTTTGTGTTTTTTTTCGCTGCATACTGTGATTTTGAAACAGGAACCTGATCGGCATTATGCTAGGTTACTGACTCAAGTCAGGTTACTATTTCTTTAGAGAATCAGGAACCTGTTCATAGAAAAGTTTCAAAAAGTTTGTCAAATCGATAGGCAGTTGTTACAGTTGATAGGTATTTTGTTTTTCACTGCTTTAGTGTCACATTAACATTTTTTTAATGTATTACATGAACATGCTTGAGGTATTACATATATTCACTTAAGGTATCACATATTTGGCTTAAGGTATCACATGTTTTTAAATTATCAGATGAATACCTTATTGCAGCATCATATGTATGTATAAGATTATTACTTATATGTTGTGGAAATTATTTGTTATGATTTTGTTTTTTTTATTTCCTTATGTGTATTATATTTTGTTTTTTAGTCAAACGAAGATGAGGAAGAAACAAGTTGTGGAGGCTGAGAAGGCAAACCAAATGATGTTGTGAATGTGAATAGGTATTTTTATACATGTATTTTTTTACTTGTTGGGATGACCTTTTGTACTGTTTTGTTATGTTGGACTTGTCATATTTTTGAAAGAAAAGTTTTCAAACTCTCTCCCATATCCAAAAGACTTGAGATCAATCTTGACTGAAAATAGATAACTTAAAATGGTGACCATAGATATGAAGTTTCAAAGCAATTTGTTAATAAATATTTATAGCATACTTTTGGCTTGCTGTTGGTAGGTAGGAAGGTGATGAAGTTAGAGAAAAATATAAATAAAAGAGGTAAAAGACACTTGTTATCCTGTTGTGCTTCTCATTCCCATCTTTGTTTATACAACCAACCTTATTAGTGTTTGTCTCTTGTTCATCATCTTGTCTTTCACTTCAAGCTTAAAGCCATATCAGTTTGTTACCAGCTACACATTGATTGTTTGTTTATGATTATTCGTATGGCAATAGCTTAAGTGAAGTAAATGTTCACTAAATTTCTTTTAGCTACTCCCGCAAGTGTACGGTGTAGGGTGTAGAAGTGGTGAGTAAGGTCGATCCCACAGAGACTGTTTATCTAGGCACTAACTACTCAAATCCAGTTCTCAATTTTATCTAGGAAAATCAAATCTCATCAATTGCAGATTAACTCAATAGAAAAGTAAATAAGTAGATGAATTCACTAAAGAATAACAAATATCTAAGACAGGTTTTAGGACATGCTTTCATCTAATTCTCATCAAAACATCATTTTAACCAATTCAAGTTCATTAATCAATCATCCTATATGAGCAATCACATATGTCGAATTAACAGCTCTCCCGAGTCAGTTAACCGGTTGATTATTATGCCATCAGAGGTATCCCTACTCAATCTGATTGAAACATAACAACACCCAAAAGTACCTAAGATTGATCTCCCATCACATAAATTCCTTAATCTCCCGATCTAAGTCTTTTTATGTGTCATGTGTTTATTCTTCCATAATTAAATCTCATCTCCCGAATTTTGATCTAATTACTGAAACATGCTCAATTATTGGCCAGATAATTAAACAAACAATCAACACATAAACACACAAATAGGATAAATGATCATGAACATTGAATTGAAATTAAAGATCGATCAAGATTCGAATTAAATTACTAACAAGCCCTAGAAACCCTAGAAAATTAGCTAGACATGATTATAAACAAACTCATAGACAAGATTGGAAATATCATATCTACTAATATTCAACAAGGGAAGAAAAGATTAAAAACTCTATTGACGACGATCTCGCGATCCCTCGATCTCTTGAATTCTTCTTCTACTCCTCTCGATGCTTCTCATACTCTCGTGTTTTTCTCTCATAAATCTCTCACTCTCTCTGTTAAGTATTTATATGGCTTTGGGAGTCTTTCAAGTGAAGTAAAAGATGAAAATACGCTAAGAAAACCAACTTTCCACGAATTCCTGTTCACCCGGGCACGGTCGTACTACACGGCACGGTCGATCGTGCCCTGTCACTGTATTCTGGTGCACGGTCGTGCCCACGGCACGGTCGTGCCCCAAGGCACTGTCGCGGTCAGGTCCCACGACACGGTCGTGCCCTACGGCACTGTCGCGGTCGGATCCCACGGCACTGTCGCGACCTGCACTCTCCGCGATCTCGTATTTCAACTTCTATTCTTCCTCGTTTTTCTATGATTCCTTCCTTGATCATCAATTACATTTGAAACTTGTACTTTTCTCATCAAAATCATGAAACTAAGCACAAACCCGTCAAATGCAACTTATACAATATAATATAAGAAATCACCATAAAAATGTATCTAAACATATTCAAACGAATACATAAACATACGCAAAAATATATGAAAAAATGACATTTATCAGTAAACAAGCATTTACGTTAAGAGTTGATGTTACAACCCATGAGATATGTATAATATGAATTTTATCTTAGTTCTGCATGTGCTCTTGCAGTGGATTTTCCTAATCATATTTTTTGTTATTTTGTACGAAGTGAAAAGGCAGTTGATGTTGTTGCGGATAAATCTACTAAGGGGGGTTCATTGGCTCTTTTTAGGTATTGATGTTGATAAGTTTTGAATCTTTTAAAGTGTTTGTATTAATGTTTTCATGTTTTTTATATATTGTTTAGGTTTTATTTGATGTTAGGTGTTTTAAGGTATCACATGAATATGCTTTAGGTATTACATGTATTCACTTAAGGTATCATATCAAATATGAGATGTATCACAAGCACATATGAGTTTAAAATATTAGATAAACACACTTAAGGTATCACATGTATTTACTTAAGGTACCACATATTTGTCTTAGAGGTATCACATGCTTTAAAATTATCAGATGAATATTTTATTGCATCATGTGTATGTATACGAGTATTACTTATATGTTATGGAAATTATTTATTATGATTTTATTTTTTTATTTCCTTATGTATATTATATTTTATTTTTTAGTCAAAAGAAGATGAGAAAGAAACTAGTCCTGGAGGCTGATAAAGCAAAACAAAAGGATGATGTGAATATGAATAGGTATGTTTGACTTCTCAGTGGCTCTTTCTTAGACATGTGTACTATTTTGTTATGTTGGACTTCTCAGTGGCTCTTTCTAGGTATTGATGTTGATAAGTTTGAATCTTTTAAAGTGGTTGTATTATTATATCTCAAAGTTTTCATGCATTTTATATATTGTTTAGGTTTTATTTGATATTAGGTGTTTTAAGGTATCACATGGATATGTTTTAGGTATTACATGTATTCACTTAAGGTATCATATCAATATCTGAGATGTATTACAAGCACATATGAGTTTAAAGTATTAGATAAACACACTTAAGGTATCACATGTATTCACTTAAGATAGCACATGTTTGTCTTAGAGGTATCACATGCTTTAAAATTATCAGATGAATATTGTATTGCATTATATATATGTATAAGAGTATTACTTATATGTTTTGAAAATTATTTGTTATGATTTTGTTTTTTTATTTTCCTTATATATATATATATTATATTTTGTGTTTTAGTCAAAAGAAGATGAGCAGGAAAGAAGTTGTGGAGGCTTGGAAGACAAAGCAAAAGGATGTTGTGAATATTGATAGGTATTTTTATACATGTATTTTTTTACTTGTTGGAATAACCTTTTGTACTGTTTTGTTATGTTGGACTTCTCATATTTTTAGTTATTTTTTATGAAGTGAAAAGGAAGTTGTTGTTGTTGTTGCTGATAAATCTACTAAGGGGGGTTCAATGGTTTTTTCTAGGTATTGATGTTGATAAGTTTTTGTAGCACCCCGGATCAAAATGAGCATAATTGAATAAATAAATATTTGAACCCCGACTTAATCATTATGTG
This sequence comes from Scutellaria galericulata, assembly GCA_946896805.1. Taxonomy (NCBI): domain Eukaryota; kingdom Viridiplantae; phylum Streptophyta; class Magnoliopsida; order Lamiales; family Lamiaceae; genus Scutellaria; species Scutellaria galericulata. The sequence continues at coordinate 12,102,041 of OX335791.1, read as the reverse complement.
CGTATGTTTTAACTGTTTAATTTAGTAAGTGCGTTTCAGATACTTGGCTAACGCCGGTTTTAGATTTAGATGGGTATATTTTTCGTGACATGGAACCTAGAATATGATTTTACCAAGAGATTCGTATGGGAAATACGAGAAAATAGAAACAAACTAGCGGTTAATCGGAGACCCGTAGTTCAACTAACGAAGGAAAGGGTAAAATTTTGATAAAAGGTAAAAATAAAAATAATATTTTAATGAAAGGTAAATTGAGATATTTTTGGTAAATAGTAACTTTTCAACGGTAAAAAGGTAAATTCCAAAATCTATAAATAGGGGCTCATAATTTTCAAAACTGATACGTTTTCAAAGCCGACGACCCGAGCGACGCTCGCGACGCGAACACGTAAGTTCTCTTTCTTTTCTTTTCCTTTACGTTTTTAATTTCCGCCGCCGCCGGAGTGCCGCCGGAGCACCGCCGCCGCCGCCGCCGTCGCCGTCGCCGGCCTGCAGTGGTGCTGGTGGTGGTGTGCCGGGTGTCGGGTGCGCGCCGGGTTGTGCGTCGGGTCGGGCGTCGGGTGCGCGTCGGGTCGGGCGTCGGGTGCGTGCCGGGTGACGGGTGTGCGTCGGGTGCGGGGTGTGCGCCGGGTGCCGGGTGCGCGCGGGTGCGAGCGCCGGGGGTCCAGCGTGCGCGGGCGACGGGGACCGGGTGGCTGAGGAAACTCGGCAGCTGCCGGGTGATGCGCGAGCTGTCGGGTTCGCTTTCGCCCGACGCCGGGTACCCGCGAGCCCCGGAGCACGTAACGCCGTACTTTCGATCCATCGTGTCTTTAACGAGCGTTCTTCCGCCGGAACCTTTTACAGCTTTAATTATACTGTATTTAAGATCTAAGAAAAATACCGTAATTATGTAGGCTACTTGTTGGACTAGTCTTGGAAGTTTTGGGTTGTTGGACGTACTGTTATATCTACTCACGCGGTAACCACTATACGAGGTGGGGGTAATTTCTAACTCTGGATCTGTTTACAGCTTTCCCTATTTGTGAAATATGATTGGGAATCTAAGTGCTGTGTTTATACTTGTTGTGCCATATTATATCTGTGAAAGGGCCGAGGTCCTCCGATCATGCATTCTGTTCGTCCCCTGCTATTTTCTACTACTCAGTGGAGGTGTCGTGAGCCTCTTTAAATGCACTAACGGTGAGATACCGTTATATAGGGTGAGACGGGGGAATCCCGCACCTATACGTCCCTTGCAATTTCTAATATCTGCTTTGCATATATCTGTGCTGTGACAACGTGACTGTAAGTTAGCTTTTCGGTATTTAAATTCTGTCAAGAGTCTTATGAGGTGCATGTTATCCCCACTGAGTGTATTCAACGCACTCACCCCTTAATCTGTACTCACACTACAGGAGATGAGGAAGCTGGTGAACCCTAGACGGAGGGAGATAGTGCTAGCTGTTGGTTTTTCTGATAAATGGTCTAGTTAAAACATTTCCGAACACGTTTTCAAACAGTTTATGATCTGTATATATCTTTGGGTTCTGGTGAGGATGGGAGATCCTGATGTTTAACTTCCGCTGTATATGATGTATATTATCGGTGAGAGACCGAGTGATATCGGCCGAGGCCGAAGGTTGTTGTGAGATGGTTTATTATCGCCTCTTATCTCTTTCTTCTGTTGTCCCTTGCTTAACTCTTTCTGTATGTGTTATGCGTCCCTTGCCTTTCTATCTTCACGCCCGGGTAAAACTCTGATATTTTTAACGAAAGATCTTGGGGCGTGACAGGTGGTATCAGAGCGGTTCTAATGATGAGAACTTGCTCGAACTGGTTTTAAAATGAGAAAAACGTGATTTGGAAAGTGTGATTTGGAAATGAGGAAAAGGTTTTTAGAGCGAGTTTTAAAGTGGGAAAAATGTGATTTTGAAAGTGTGTTTGCAAAATGTGATCGGATTTTCAGAAAAGTGTAAGATAGGCACTAGTCTCCCTCTATAGGTGACTCTCCCTGAACATAAGACTTACGGAATAAGAGTGTCTACTTGTTATGTGTCCTTTGGTTTGCAAGATATAAACTGTTAAGGTTTGATGAAGTGTTTATCTATTTGCATTTCTCATTTATACGATATAAACTGTATAAGTTTGACAGGGTGTTACTGATATTGTTCCACGATAAAAAGATCTTTTGAAAACCTCTTGATGTCACTATACTCGACACACTGTACTGAGTCACCGCCACAAAGCCGCTGACTGCAGCAGCGTGAGCTAGTGTGTGAGTATGGCCGTTCGCAGGAGTTGATGTCGTGTGACAGACAGTTGAATCTACCATGGGCCCTTGTTTATAACAGGGTGTACCAATGAGTGGGTTTTCTCAGTTCGTGGTTACGATATGTAGCACCGCTGTCAATACTCGAGGTCTATGAAGACCATGTGGAGAAGTTGATGACATGTTTCATGATGTATTCATGTGAATGGCGTATACAGGCTGGATATACGCTATCCTACATAATGAGATCATGGAGTGTTTATAAACGAATGACGGAGAATTTATTGAGATTATAAAAGATCTATGGAATAAAGTTGTCGGTGCTATGTTACCTGTTGTTTGGTTATCTTTTGTTATTGTCTGTTGTTATATACATTGTTGAGTTGCGAGGGGTAGATTATAAGAGTTAATTTTCGTATGACGTCTTTAGAACGATATGGATGCCGTGAGAGGAGACTTGGTGACCGCACTAAGAAGCTTGACCCGATATTTCGAAACCACACAAGCTGCATCTCCATCGTTGTTAGGAAACGATGCGAGCCCAAACCCTGTACAGATCCGACGTTTCGATCCACCGACCTTCGATGGAACAGGGGAACCAATCAAAGCGGACGAGTGGCTAAAGTCGTTGGATCGACTCTTTGGACTTTTGGCATTCACCGAAGAGCAGAAGATCTCCTGTGCTGTGTTACAACTCACTGGAGAAGCCAGCCATTGGTGGAAGTTATACGAAAGGATTATGGCACCCGAACATAGGAGTGCAATGTCTTGGGGAGTCTTTAAAGAAGTGATTAGACAAGATTTTCTACCTCAGTCATACCGTGACCAAAAGGAAGCAGAGTTTATACAGATTCATCAGGGAAATGCTTCCGTGGAAGAATACGAGAAAAGATTTAACCGACTGAGTAGGTATGCACCCCATCTGGTAGACACGAATGCCAAAAGGGTCAGATGCTTTGAAAAGGGTCTTCACTTGGAGATCAGCTCTGTCCTGGCTAGTCAGGGTGACATGCCTTATGCCGCAGTGGTTGAGAGAGCTAAAGAGATTGCTTCTCGTCACCACTTAGACATGGCTCCATCCAAGAAAGCGGAAATAGTGATAGGAAAGAGGAAATTGACCGGTCTAAGTCAAGACTTCGATCAGCACAAGGTCCCACGGACTAGTAATGTTCCGCTTCTTTCTACACCCAAGTTAGGGAACTCATGTTTCAGGTGCGCAAAACCTGGACATATTGTGAGAGACTGTCTGAAATTTAGAAATCCATCAGCTTCAACATTGAGACCAAGGTCAAGGGGAATTCGGAGATGCTACAGATGCAGAGAGCCAGGACACATCTCAACTAACTGTCCGAGGTCTCGAAACTCACCGCTAGATACACGAAATTGCTATCGGTGTGGAGAACCGGGACATATTATGGCTAATTGTCAGAGGTTCAAAAGCTCAACAGCTGCAACACAAAGGCCAAGGTCAGAAGCAGGCCAGACACGAACATTCGCCCGCCCTCCCTAGCTCAGAGACTACCAAGAGATAGACTAAGGATGATGGACTTTTAGTTTATATATGTAATAGTTAGATAGTAGCTCGTACCTTGGAGTAGTGCCCGTAAACCCTTTGTATAATGTACGAGCGGCCCATCTTTTGCTCATGCATACAAGATACCAGTTCGACTTTTGCTAATCGATGGAATCTACGTTTTCTTCTCTCCTCGCATTTCGTGTTTAATTTCTTTATCTATAGTGCTGATATGATGATGGATCTGTTGAAGCATGTTGACGGTAGGATAGTCGCTGAAACTTTAGAAGTTAGTATCCCCTCGAGGAAGACGGTAAAGACAAAACACTTGTACCGTCGTCTTAAGATTGCCTTCGAGGATAGGACGCTTCAAGCAGATTTCCACGCTCTGGAGATGAAAGACTTCGATGTGATTTTGGGAATGAACTGGTTAGAGTCCAACCACGCGGTAATCAAGTGCCGTGAAAGGGAGATAATCTTCCAAGCACCGGGAGAGCCAGAGTGTACCTTCCACGGGACACGAGTTAAAGTCGACTCAAGGATTGTCTCGGCCATGAAAACAACCCAGATGCTGAGTAAATGAGAATGCGAAGCATGGTTGGTTAATATGGTAAACTCCAAGAAGAAGCCAATTGCTATCGAGGAGGTACCGGTGATAAAAGAATTCACAGATGTATTTCCAGAGGACTTACCAGGTCCTCCACCGGATCGACAAGTAACCTTCTAGATAGATCTCATCCCCGGATCAGCACCGGAGCCAAAGGCTCCTTATCGGATGGCGCCGAAAGAATTGCAGGAATTGAAGGTTCAGCTTCAGGAGCTGTTAGATAAGGGCTTCATCGGACCGAGTGTGTCGCCCTGGGGAGCACCGGTACTGTTCGTGAAGAAGAAGGATGGTAGCCTCCGGATGTGTATTGACTACCGAGAGCTGAACAAGAAAACAATAAAGAACAAGTATCCACTGCCTCGGATTGAAGATCTCTTCGATCAATTAAGAGGTGCTAGTGTGTTCTCGAAAATTGACTTAAGATCGGGATATCACCAGATGAAAGTCAAAGACGCTGATTTATCCAAGACAGCATACAGAACGAGATATGGCCACTACGAGTTTGTAGTAATGCCATTCGGGTTGAGTAATGCTCCGGCTGTCTTCATGGATTTAATGAATCGCATCTTTCATCCTTATTTTGACCTTTTTTTCATAGTGTTCATTGATGATATTCTCATCTATTCGTGCGACAGAGTGCACCATGAACAACATCTTAGAATCGCACTGGAAGTACTAAGGAAGGAAAAGCTTTATGCCAAATTTAAGAAGTGCGAATTCTGGATGGACAAAGTTGGCTTTCTGGGCCACATCGTTTCTGCGCAAGAGGTCGAGGTAGATCCTGAAAAAGTGACAACTGTCAGCAATTGGGAGACTCCAATGAATGTAAAGGAAGTTCGGAGTTTCATCGGCCTAGCTGGATATTACCGAAGATTCATAAAAGGGTTCTCGAGGATCACCACTCTGATGACACGCTTGACGAGAAAAGATGTGAGGTTTCAGTGGAATGAGCGGTGCAAGCGTAGTTTCCAGGAACTAAAGAAAAGACTGGCAGAAGCACCAGTCCTAGTAGTTCCAGATATGTCCAAGGAGTTCGTAATCTACAGCGACGCATCCAAAGAAGGTTTGGGGTGTGTACTGATGCAGGAAGGAAAAGTGGTGGCATATGCATCACGCCAGCTGAAGGTCCACGAACAGAATTATCCGACTCATGATCTAGAACTAGTAGCAGTGGTACACGCCCTAAAGATCTGGAGACATTATCTCTATGGCGTGAAGTGTGCAATCTGCACCGACCACAAAAGCCTGAAGTACTTCTTCGAACAGAAGGAGCTCAACATGAGACAAAGGAAATGGCTAGAGTTGGTAAAAGATTACAATATCACAATCCACTATCATCTCGGAAAGGTGAACGTGGTGGCTGACGCCCTTAGCAGGAAAGGGAAAGGAGTAGTAACATCGATGATCACCAATCAACACCAACTAGTCGAGGAGATGTCGAAACTTAATTTGGAGATACTCTCGCCACCGATCAATATTAAATCCTGAATGGCAGCGTTATTTGTAACACCCACGCTGCGGGACCGAATTGTGGAGGCTCAGAAGAAGGATAAGTTTCTAAAGAAGATGAAAGCTCTGATGGATAAGGGAAGAGCTGAAGACTTTTCTTTGGCTATGGATGGAGCTCTAATCTTCAGAGGAAGGCTGTGCGTGCCTAAGAACGAGGAATTAAAAGAGGAAATACTCAAAAAAGCGCATTGCACACCTATAGCTGCACACCCAGGAGGTACAAAGATGTACCGAGACTTGAGGGCGAATTTCTGGTGAAGCAAACAGTAGAAGTAATAAAGAAGATTCGGGACCGGATACGAGTGGCCCAAGATCGACAGAAATCGTATGCAGATAAGAGACGAAGAGAGCTGAGGTTTGAAATTGGGGACAAAGTTTTCCTCAAAGTATCTCCCACTAAAGGAGTTCACCGTTTTGGAAAGAAGGGAAAACTGAAACCCAGGGTACGTGGGACCGTTTGAAATCCTGGATCAAATTGGGGAGGTCGCGTACCGACTAGCTCTACCACCGGACTTTGCTGGGGTGCACAATGTCTTCCGTGTGTCTATGCTATGGATATATATTTTTTTGATCCAAATCATATAATCGATCGAGAAAGCACCGAACTGGAAAAGGATTTGACATATGAGAAAGTCCTGATAGCCATCTTGGACAGAAAGAAACGACAACTTAGGAACCGAGAGATGACTATAGTGAAGGTCCAGAGGAGCCGTCACGGAAGGGAAGAGGTAACCTGGGAGTTGGAGGACGAGATTTTGAGAAAGTACCCTGACATACCGATCCTAGGTATACGTTTGTTATCTTTCTAAGTAGGTGCTCAATTTCGAGGACGAAATTATTTTAAGGGGTAAGGGATGTAGCACCCCGGATCAAAATGAGCATAATTGAATAAATAAATATTTGAACCCCGACTTAATCATTATGTGCGTATGTTTTAACTGTTTAATTTAGTAAGTGCGTTTCAGATACTTGGCTAACGCCGGTTTTAGATTTAGATGGGTATATTTTTCGTGACATGGAACCTAGAATATGATTTTACCAAGAGATTCGTATGGGAAATACGAGAAAACAGAAACAAACTAGCGGTTAATCGGAGACCCGTAGTTCAACTAACGAAGGAAAGGGTAAAATTTTGATAAAAGGTAAAAATAAAAATAATATTTTAATGAAAGGTAAATTGAGATATTTTTGGTAAATAGTAACTTTTCAACGGTAAAAAGGTAAATTCCAAAATCTATAAATAGGGGCTCATAATTTTCAAAACTGATACGTTTTCAAAGCCGACGACCCGAGCGACGCTCGCGACGCGAACACGTAAGTTCTCTTTCTTTTCTTTTCCTTTACGTTTTTAATTTCCGCCGTCGCCGCCGCCGGCCAGCAGTGGTGCTGGTGGTGGTGTGCCGGGTGTCGGGTGCGCGCCGGGTTGTGCGTCGGGTCGGGCGTCGGGTGCGCGTCGGGTCGGGCGTCGGGTGCGCGTCGGGTGCGTGCCGGGTGTGCGTCGGGTGCGGGGTGTGCGCCGGGTGCCGGGTGCGCGCGGGTGCAAGCGCCGGGGGTCCAGCGTGCGCGGGCGACGGGGACCGGGTGGCTGAGGAAACTCGGCAGCTGCCGGGTGATGCGCGAGCTGTCGGGTTCGCTTTCGCCCGACGCCGGGTACCCGCGAGCCCAGGAGCACGTAACGTCGTACTTTTGATCCATCGTGTCTTTAACGAGCGTTCTTCCGCCGGAACCTTTTACAGCTTTAATTATACTGTATTTAAGATCTAAGAAAAACACCGTAATTATGTAGGCTACTTGTTGGACTAGTCTTGGAAGTTTTGGGTTGTTGGACGTACTGTTATATCTACTCACGCGGTAACCACTATACGAGGTGGGGGTAATTTCTAACTCTGGATCTGTTTACAGCTTTCCCTATTTGTGAAATATGATTGAGAATCTAAGTGCTGTGTTTATACTTGCTGTGCCATATTATATCTGTGAAAGGGCCGAGGTCCTCCGATCATGCATTATGTTCGTCCCCTGCTATTTTCTACTACTCAGTGGAGGTGTCGTGAGCCTATTTAAATGCACTAACGGTGAGATACCGTTATATAGGGTGAGACGGGGGAATCCCGCACCTATACGTCCCTTGCAATTTCTAATATCTGCTTTGCATATATCTGTGCTGTGACAACGTGACTGTAAGTTAGCTTTTCGGTATTTAAATTCTGTCAAGAGTCTTATGAGGTGGATGTTATCCCCACTGAGTGTATTCAACGCACTCACCCCTTAATCTGTACTCACACTACAGGAGATGAGGAAGCTGGTGAATCCTAGACGGAGGGAGATAGTGCTAGCTGTTGGTTTTTCTGATAAATGGTCTAGTTAAAACATTTCCGAACACGTTTTCAAACAGTTTATGATCTGTATATATCTTTGGGTTCTGGTGAGGATGAGAGATCCTGATGTTTAACTTCCGCTGTATATGATGTATATTATCGGTGAGAGACCGAGTGATATCGGCCGAGGCCGAAGGTTGTTGTGAGATGGTTTATTATCGCCCCTTATCTCTTTCTTCTGTTGTCCCTTGCTTAACTCTTTCTGTATGTGTTATGCGTCCCTTGCCTTTCTATCTTCACGCCCGGGTAAAACTCTGATATTTTTAACGAAAGATCTTGGGGCGTGACAGTTTTGAATCTTTTAAAGTGGTTGTATTATTATATCTCAAAGTTTTTATGTCTTTTATATACTGTTTAGGTTTTATTTGATGTTAGGTGTTTTAATGTATCACATGAATATGTTTTAGGTATTACATGTATTCACTTAAGGTATCATATCAATATCTAAGATGTATCAGAAGCACATGAGTTTAAAGTGTCTGATAAACACACTTAAGGTGTCACATGTATTCACTTAAGGTATCATATATTTGTTTTAGAGGTATCACATGCTTTAAAATTACAGATGAATACCTTATTGCATCATATGTATGTATAAGAGTATTACTTATATGTTTTGGAAATTATTTGTTATGATTTTGTTTTTTTTATTTGTTTTTTAATTGCTTTATGTATATTCTGTTATATTTTTTTAGTGAAAAGTCGCTGAATAATAAAAAGGTTATGGTGGCTGTGAAAGCAAAAGAAAAGATTTCTGTGGAAATAAATAGGTAATTGTGTTTATGCATTATTTATGTGTTATTAGATAAATACCTTATATGTTTGATATGTATTTTTATATATGTATGTTAGTGTTTTTATATTTTTTCTTAATTCTATCTTGGCAGCATGTTTGTGAGTAAATGCAGACCAATGGTCTTACTGAACTTGTTCAATCTTTGACTGATAAATAGAAGTCTGATATTAGGAGTATTGAGTTTGGTGGTCTTTTACATTTGAAGTTCACTAAGTGCAACAAGAAGATGTTGAGCTGGTTCGTGAGTAATTTCAATAGTTCTAGTAGGATGGTTACCATTGACCAATATCATCGATTTACTATGACGGTAGACGACATATTCGATGTTTTTATGATACCGATGAATGCAGGTCATATTGTGGAAACATATATTAGGGGTGAAGAAACATCTGCTTTGTATGAGAGGTTTTATGAGATGTATGGAATTGGGTCTAGAGTTCATTTGAGGGTTTTGGTTAATGTAATGAAACAATTGGTTGATGGGGGTGATGATTTTAAGAGGATTTTTATCTTGTATGCCATGTGTTTTTTTCTTACACCTTCTTCAAATAGATTGATAAGTATGACTGTTGCAAAGTCCATTGTTGATGTTAATAGAATTCTAAAACTAGATTGGTGCTCATATGTTTTGGACAAGTTATATGAGTCTGTTAGGGCATTTAAAGATGACAAGTCAAAATGCGTAAGTGGTTGAGTCATTTTGTTGCAAATTTTATATTTGCAAAGGGTAAAGTGGCATGGAGTTGAAAAACCTAGGTCATTGCCTCGCATTCAACATTGGACTGATGAAAAGATTTATAAGAGATGTTCTGAAGAGGTTGCTGCTGGAAAATATGGGGAAGGTGAGCTTGTGGTGAATGTCTACCCGATGTCATCAATAGGTAAGGTTGCTGGTATTGATGTAGGTGGTGATTTTGTTGAAGAGGTTAAACATGATGAGGAGAGTCATTGTGAAGTTTAAAAATCCTCAAAATGCATAATATTCGATCTACCAGAAGGACAGTTGGATGATGATGAAATTAAAATGATTGCAAAAGATGTAAGTTTTTAAACTTATTAAAGTATTATATATATGTATTTTGATAAGGTATGACATGTGATACCTTCGAGGTATCTTCTGAATACCTTTGAGGTATCAGTTGAATATCTTTCAGGTATCAGCTATCTACATTCAATGTATCAGTTGAATAGTTTTAAGTATTTTGATAAATATTTATATTATGATAGTATTATGATTGGTAGACATGTTTTCCACTTTATTTTGCAGGAAATACATGAAGCATTTCTATGTTATCAAAGAGACATTTCAATTGTTTTCAATCATTATATGAGGAAGTTGCTAAATATGAAGAATATAATAAATAAGAAATAAGAATGCAGTTCATCAACTCCAGAAATGTCTGAGTCGTCATAAAAATTCTTTTCCGATGAGAAGCTTCACAAATACATAGATGAAGTTGTTGAGCACTTTATGACTATGAACAAATTGGCCTCAAAGATGCCATCATTTGAACTTTTGACACTAGACCCACCTCAATTCAATAAAACTCCCCCTCAAAATGAAGAATCTGCTGAAGATGATGAACAAGATATATCTGATAAAAAAATGCATCTAGATAGAGAATTGAGTGATGTTATGATGTCAGTCGGTTCGAAGAGCAAGAATGACGTGGAGGAGGACAGTGGTGAGTTTTGGAGTATTACAGAAGATATTGGATACTTGTCTGATTTTTTGGTTCATTCGAAACAATATTTGCATTCTATGGATCAAAACACAAAGAGATTGTGGATTATTATTTCTATAATGGTGAATCAAATGGCATTCAAGAGTAAGTTATATGTTATATGAATTTAAGTTCCATGCATTTTTTGTTTATAATTATAAGTATAATATGCATTTAGTTGATGTATGATATGATATCTTCAAGGTATGTGTTGAATACCTTTCAGGTATCAGTTATTCACCTTTGAGGTATCATATATGGGTGCGGCTATCCGCACCCCACATATTACTAAACACACCCCAATTGTGTTATTACTGTTCACATGTGATGTGAACAGTAACAACACAATTGGGGTGTGTTTAGTATTCTTTGGGGTGCGGATAGCCGCACCCATCATATATATACCTTCAAGATATCTACTTAATACTTTTCAAGTATTAGTTGTTGACCTTTTAGGTATCACATGTATACCTTCAAAGTATCTGCTGAATACCTTTTAGGTATCAGTTGTTTATCTTTTTTCAGGTATTACATGTATACCTGAAAGGTATTCATGAAATTGTATCACATGTATATATTGAAGGTATCTACTGAATACCTTTCAGGCATCAGTTGTTGACCTTTCTGGTATAACATATATGCAGTTAAAGTACTACTTAAATACCATTAGAGTATCTTTTATTTATCATTGAGTATTTTTGTTTTCAGGATAAATTGTTTGGAAATGGATGCTTCAATTTTGTGACAAGAGAGGACATGGCTTCATTATTTCCTAAGACTAGAGTAATTCAATCTGTTTATACTGTCTAGAGCTTACTTGTAAATGATGGTACAAATGATGGAGACAAAAGAAGTCGGTTTGTGTTCAACTTGGAACACAGTGTAAGTTGAAAATAAATTTTATTTACTATACAATTTTTGTTTCTTGTATGTTGTTTATTGTGTTTTGTTTTATTTTTTGTAGGATGATTTGTCTAAGATCATACATAATAAGAGTGATGTTGAAGAGAATTCAAGATATATAAGATCTAGTTTTAAAATGTGGATGGATGTGCATAAGAAAACACTTGATGATGTTGAAATGGTAATTTTTTTTATAGCAATACATATATATTTTATTACAAAAATTGCATTTTAATGTATATTTTTGTTCATTGAAATTGCAGATTTTTATCCCATTTTGTCTTGATGATCACTATGTTGCTGTTGTTTTCAATAAGCCTGACAAGAAATTTCAGTATTTAGACAACAAAAAGTATAGAGATAATGAAATCAATGTATTTTTTCAAGCTGCTAAAATATTGGTAAGTTCTTTTGAAATATCGTTTTGAAATAAATTCTGTTTTTTTGTTTTTTTGATGAGTCTTATTATAACATTTGATTGTTTTTCATTAAATGGTGTTTCAAAGAGTTCAAATGTTTAAATTTTTAGCTGATAAAAAAAGGAACACAGTGGAAGAGATGGTCAATTATAGTTTTGAAAATGTGGAGTTTCAATGGCGAATAACAATTGTAGATTTAGATTGTGGTGTATACATGATGCATCACATTAAGCATTTTGATGGAGTCATTTATACTACTCCAGATTTGACAAATGTATTTTATTTTATTTTTTTCTATATTTTAATTAATTTTTATACATTATGTTGTTGTTTACAATGATTATACTTGTTTCAGGCTGCAATAAGGCAAGTACTCCGAGGTGAAATATGTGCAACAATTGTGTTGTCACAAGTAAATGAGGTGAGGGAGATTGTGCTGAAGAATGTTTATAATTTTTATCAAGGGAAACCAGAGATTAAAGAGAAGATATCAGAAGTAAAGAAAAAGGACTGAACTATTCAAGAAGAAAAAATTGGAACTTCAAAAGTCATACAAGGGACAGACAAAAAGAGTGGGAAAATGATGAAACTCATAAACAATTTAGTAATTTGGTTTCAAACAATGATATTATTTTTAATGCTTGATAGTTGAATTGAAAACAATATGAAATGTTTTGTTTTACAGGTACTATTCAGTAATGAAAAGTATTAGATAAATTTTGTTAAGGTAAGGTATTTCTAATTTAACTTTAATGTATTACATAATTAACTTAAAGGTATTTTCATAGTTTGATAATGTATAACACAATATTCATTAAACATATTAATAGTATTCTGGAATTACAATTTTAGAAATCATATAAATTAACATAGTTGTTGGAGTTCATTCACAAATACATTACAAGTATTACACATATTCCTTTAAGGTATTATATAAGTTATTTATATGTATTACACATATTCCTACATATAGTATCACATATATTACTTTCAGATATTCTATAAGTACCATATAGGTATTACACACAGCCCTTTCAGGTATTACATAAGTTCTATTAGGTACTATAAATATTCCTTTCAGGTGTTACATATATAGATTACATGCATGGATGAAAATTTCGCTCGCTCAAATTCAAGTACCGAAATAATAATACACAACTTTTTTTTTCGTCAAAATATCGGGAAATATCGGGAAAGTATCGGTAAAATGTCGATATCGGTGTGTCTCTTTATAAAACTACGGTGTATCGCCGATATATCGGTTTTGTTTCAATATTGGCAATTTTTAAAAAAAAAATTTATTAATTTTTTATTTTTTTATGAATTTATTGCATGGAAAGTCAATATCCAATATGAAAGTCATCTCATTCTCTTCAATTTTATTAGATGATATCCAGTATGATATCTTATATATATATACATCAATTATCTCTAATATCCTTATATCCAATATGATATCTTATATATATTTATATATATATACATCTATTTATATATGATATCTTTTTCATAGTGTATTTGAAGGATATCTATTAAAATTGAGTTATTTATCTTTCTCTTTTTATATATCTATATTTTTATCTATAAGTGGAGCAAACAATTATTTTATATAAATTTAGTTTAATTATTTAAAATAAATTAGTACTTTATCATTTAGGTTCCTCTCATAATTTAATTAAGTTTAATTATTTTTTTTGAAATTTAATAAAAGGATTATGATGAATATAATATTAGTGTCTCTCTATATTTATTCTAAATATATTATTTTATTTGTAATTTTAAGTTCAATATATGTATTAATGTTAGTTATAATATTTTGTATATTACTATACATATTTTCCAAGTTTTATACCAAATTTTCATATTTTTTAAAAAATGTCCGATATTTCCACCGAAATCGATATATCCACCGATATTTTCGTAAAATTAAGGTACCGATATATTAACCAAAACTGATATTTTCATCCTTGATTACAGGTATTACACATATTCCTTTCATGTATTACATAAGTTACTTATAGGTATTACACATATTCCTACATATAGGTATTACATATATTAATTTCAGGTATTCCATAAGTACCATATAGGTATTACTCACATCTCTTTTAGGTATTACACAAGTTCCTTATATGCACTACACATTCTTTTCAGGTGTTATATATGTACATTATAGGTACTACACATATTGCTTTCAGGTATTACATAAATACCCTGTAGGTACTACATATATCCCTTTCAAGTATTTTAGATAATTAGAAATCTAAAAATATGTATATGATCAAAATGTTTAAAAAATAATAACTTAATAGAATTCTGGAATTACAATGTTAGGATTAAACTAAAATAATCTAACATTAGGTGTTTTTGAACCAAACTCCTTTGTTGTTGTTAAATTTGAACTAACTTCTTTGGTCTTCTTTTTCCTTTCAAAATGACATTTAATCCTCTGTTGTCGTCCTTTTGTAATTGAACTGGCTGGATCAAGGACGACATTTGATTGATTTGATGTTTCAGATTGATATGTAGACACTGTCGGAGATATCAATTCATTTATTGCAAGAACATCTCTTTTATAACTTTGTTCAACAATCCTTCTTGCTTCCTCATTCCCTTGACATTTCAACACAAGATTGTAATATTTTCTTACCATATCATGTCGTCAAGGAATACTATCACCAACCTTTTCAGTTGTCATGATCAAACTTTTAAATCTGTCCCAAACTTCTGATTTAGCAAGTTTTGTCTATCTTTTTTGCACATAAGTATCAGGTATGCTCTGTTCAGGGTTGATATACAATACTATCAAACAATGATAGCATAACATATTATATTCCTCAAATTTCTTGCAAGTACAATCAAATATGACTCGATGTAGAGTACCATTGCCATTATGGGATGAAACATTGTAAACCATTGTACCATTTTCAAACATGATAAGCGTAGAAGTACTTGAAATGCACTTGATGAATTCATCTTCAAAATCTTTGAAAACAGGTAAAGTGTAAACACTTGAAGCATGTTTTAACATACCCATCATTGGTAGGTTAGATTTCAGGGTTTGATCTTGAAGACTAGAATTCATCATGCTGCTCCTAGAGTCTCCAACATTTAATTGTCTCATTGAAAATCTTGTAAAAGTTAGTCAAACTTGTTATTTTTTTGACATGAAACCTAATGACGTTCAAAAATAATATTTCTACAGTAAAAGAATAAATCATTTATGGCTTAGTAATTTAAAAGTTTATCAATTATCTTAAAATTCCTATTTGAAAGAGGAAATCTAGTCAAATATGCTACACTTATTAACCGAGGGTGTGCTTGGTACGCAACTTTACAATTAAGTAATGGAAAAGGAATGGAAAAATAGTGTTTGGTAGACACCTTTGATTCTTTCAAAATTCTAAAATTAAGGAATCACGATTCCTCAGTTTTTCCTAAGGAATGATTTTCATTCCACGACTCTATTCCCCAAAAAAGAGGCGTGCACGAGATATCTCATTTCCCTCCATTTCTTTATTTTCATCATTTCTCTCTATTTCTTTATTTTCATTACAGATTTTTCACATTTTCGTATAACTCCTATCTATAGTTTTCATCTCCTCTCCGAGTCTTCCACTTTGGCGGATACCCATTCTCAAGTACTCGTCTGTCAATTGTTCATCCATTATCCAGCCGCTGGTCAAGCGTCGTTGAGATTAGCCCCTTATTTTTTTATCAGTAATTTTTTTAATTTATGAACCTATTTTCACTAGATTTCTCTCACACGCACTCTCTATTTGTATCTTTTTCACTGGTATCTTCAGAGGCATTTTTCAATTGAGCTAGAAAAAATCCCTAAAATTGATCGATTATAGGGTTTCCATTTGGATCCTACTTTTACAACTCCTCCTCGATGGAGGTCTCTAGAAGCAGCATATAAATAATCAAGTCTATAATGATTTAGGATATATAATCAAGTTTCTAGAAGCAGCATATATATGATTATCACTTATACAAATATGATATGCTATATACGATGAGTATATAAATTTAAGGATGTGTATAGGATATATCTCTTATATGATATATCTCTGTTAAAAATATAAATAATCTTGATTATTCAAATTCTCAGTCATATAGGATTACCTCTTTTGTCTTGCGTATATCTCAATTAAGAATATACCAAAAAATCTTGCCTTCTAGCAAACAACTCATTTATACTCTGTTAGCAACTTTGTCATAGATTTATCTATCTCCATAAATTGATGTAGCAATTGTCTTCATATCACAATGTTATGATGTTTGATAAATGACACGTAGTAGTTATATTTATATAGCATAGATAATTAACTGTTGCAAACTACATGAACTTGAATCTGCAATTACATGCTGATTGTTTTAAATGTATATCAAAATGGCTCGGCCCCGCTTCAACGAAACACGTTGTAAACTAAAAAAACTTTTGTTGCTTCAGCATACAACAAACAATATGCTGGTTTTTTTATTTGTCATGTACTATGTAGTTATTTCTTTGTACCTTCGAAATAACGTTCGAGAAATCATAACAAAAGAAGAAAAAAGGATTAACCGAATGAAATGGATGTGCAAATTAAACCTCGACTCTGATGCTGCTTGCATTAGTGAGCTTGTATGGATATAGCAACCTTTAGGATATTATGTGATATGGTAAAAGAAATTGGAGATTTAGAGCCCACTAAGAACACATCCATAGAAGAGGTTGTAGCAATGTTTATATATATTTTGGCTCATCAAAGTAGGACAATTGACCTACTTTTCTCGCGTAGTACAGAAACTGTGAGTCGAAAATTCCATCAAGTTCTAGGTGCGATTTTGAGATTACATCATATTTTACTCAAAAAGCCAAAGCCTATTACCCAGGATTGTCAAGATGAGAGATGGAAAAGTTTTCAGGTACATCAACCTATTACAATTATTATATAATGTTTAATGGAATTTTTCTATTATAATGAATTTTTAGCTCATATTTGTAGGTGTTAATTATCTCTTATTAAAATTATAGGGTTTTTTGGGAGCTTTAGATGGTACACTAATTAAAGTTACACCTCATAATGAGGATAAACCCAGATATCGCACTTGAAAAGGACGTATTTCAACAAACGTTTTAGGTGTTTGTTGCCCAAAGATGCAGTTTATATATGTATTGCCAGGTTGGGAGGGCTCTGCACATGATGGTCGTGTGCTTCGAGATGCAATCTCAAGACAACATGGTTTGAAAGTTACTAAAGGTAAATCTGTAATTTAATTTCTAGTTTGCTGATTGATTCTCAATTTTTCTTCTTCTAAGAGAATCAACCATAAATTGTTTATGTAATTGAAGGTTGCTATTACTTGGTTGACTCTGGATATTGCAATGCAAATGGATTTCTTGCTCCATATCGAGGTCAACGATATCACCTCAAAGAATTTGGTGGTCATCGACCAGAGACAACAGAGGAATATTTCAACATGAAGCATGCCAAAGCAAGGAATGTAATTGAGAGATGTTTTGGTTTGTTAAAAGGAAGATGGAAGATCCTCGCATCCCCTTCATTTTTCCCAATCCAAACTCAAACTCGTATTATAATGGCTTGTTGTCTTCTACATAATTTAATTCGTAGGTTTATAAGCTTCAATCCACAAGAATTGATTATTGAAGGAGAAGAAAAAGAGATCGAGGAAGAGGAAAGTGAAGAAGATGATGAAGTAGAATATATTAGACATATAAGTCCAACTAATGAGTGGCTAGCATTTAGGAATAACATGGCAACCAACATGTATAACCTATGGCGAGCTAGGTCTAGTGACAATTATTAGGACTTTGTTTGGTTCCACAACTATAAACATGTTTTACCATCTTTTGTATTAAATATTTTTATCTTATAAGCTATTGTCATATTACTTTTGAAACATACTAATCATATTTATATTACTCTTTGGTATTTTTGCATTTTATGATAGGAATGGTTGTAGCTATATCTGCCCGTGGAAGAGGGAAGAGCAAACAATTCTGGAAAGATGAGGAGGTTGAAGCTTTAGTTGACACTTTGCAAGAACTAGCTGCGGATCCATTATGGAAAGTGGATGGGGGGTTTAAGAATAACTACATGGTTGAAGTGCACAAGATGATGTTAACCAAGGTACCCAATTTCGATAAAGAAGTTGATCCTCATATAAACTCTAAGATCAAATGGTTACGAGACAAGTATAATCCAATTTCTGAGATGTTGCTGCAAAGTGGGTGTCAATGGGATGATGTTGAGCACAAAATTAACTGTGAAAAACAATGGTTTGATGATTGGTGCTTGGTAAGAACATCTAACCTCAATATTGATTTTGCTCTTGGTTTTTTTTAGCATATGTTTTAATACTTTTTATTCTAAAATTGTTTAATACAGAATCACAAGAATGCTGCTGGATTATGGAATTTTAGATTCCCATATTTACAGAAATTGGACATGGTGTGGGGGAGAGATAGAGCCACGAGACTTAAAGCTGAGGATGTGGCCGAAGTGGGCACTAATGCAAATTATCAAACCAAAATGATTGTGTGTTCTTCTTCGGATAGTGATGGTGAACTTGAAATGGTCTCTAATGCACAAGGATCTCATGCTAATCCAACAAGCAGTCGTGCACCAAAGAAACGCAAAAAACTTTCACCAGAAGGGGAAATTTTACACAAAAAAAAGAAAATCAACAACATTTCAGCAAAAAGTTGATTCAAGGTTAGACAATTTTACTACTAAATTTGAGTTAATTTGCAATCAAATGGCAACACAATATACTGTTGTCACAAATGCTTTAATTATGGAGTCTAAATCTGAATCACTAACTGATGAGAAAATGCAAGAGGTTATAAATGAACTTATTAGTTTGGGATTATCTCCAATGGATATTGGTAGAGCTGCTGAAGTTTGCTGCAATGATCCTGCCAAAGTACAAGTCATGTTTGCTTTGCCAAGTCATTTGAGAAGTTCTTTTGTGCTTGGATTTCTCTATCCATCTCCTAATCCATGAATCTCAAAACATATTTCTTTTACTTTATCAAACTTCTGTAAATAATGTGAACTTGTGATCTTGGTTATATTCCATCATTTGAACTTTGAAGTCTCTCATATTGTATAGGTGTGATATTTTGCATCATTTGGGTTCATATGATATATAGATTGTAATGTTGTATTTTTGTTAAATTCTCTTGTCAGGTTTCTAATTCTGATGAAAGTGGATTAAATAATGTTGTGATCAGCAAAATTTTATATATGTTTACCTGGACAAGGTAAAGCTTCAGAAAAATGAGTGATGATAATACCATTGGGAAAAAAATGGTGGAAACATCTGACCAAATAAATGAATGATGTGCCCTATTGTAAAATTAAAGTCCATCAACCCTCTTCATACTCTATTTTCATAAATAAAATTTCATTAAAATAATATTATTTTCTAAAACAAAAAATTAATTTAGTTGATTCCATTCCTAAACAATTTTGATAAATCAAATGAAATCAATGGTTATGATAGCAATTCCCATTATCAACCAAACAACACAAATTTTAAAGAGAATATCATTTCATTCCTCACTACTATCATTACCATTCATTTTCCCATTCCTTGAAACATACCAAACGGCCCTGAATATTGGCAAAATATAAATCAAATATATTGCAGCTGACTTTTAACACACATTTTGAGAAACGCCTGAAATAAAACTGCACAAAAAAAAAAGAAGAAATTATCAATTAGTAACTGTTGTCAGAGAGAAAAAGAAAATGGAAACAATTGTTTTGAGAAAAACCATGCTTTTTTATATATATAATGAATTCAAATTTTACTTGAATTTTATGTAATATCTTAATTATATGCACATTTTGGTTGTACGTTTTTTAATTTTAAAAAATATTTATGTGCAAATTGTTTCTATTATCTATTAATTCTACCCTCGTTTAAATTTTTTTGGATCCACCACTACTATAATTATGGTTCAAATGTCATTAACTTGCTACTGTTTTAGCATCTAAAACTTCAAATAAAATTAATAAATCTGAAATTTACAAAACGAAATCACTATGGCCGACCCCAAAATTTCTTAATTAATTACACATAGCTACATGTAATGATCTTTTGTATTACAGATCTTGACGTCATATATATATCAAGAATAAACCTATAAGGCTAAAAATTACCTAAAATCTATCCCTAATTATGGGCGGTTCTATGTTAAGGCAGCACTAGGCTGGAGCCCAGTGCGAGCCCAATTTTTTTTTTTTTATATATACACATAGATCCAAAGTTATATTTTAAGTGAACTCCATCCAAAAATAACATTAGTCTATTACAAAGTAAAATCCCACCCTCAAATTTATAAATTATGTTCAGATTTTTTTCTTTTCAAACATAAAATATAAATATTGGAAGACATGGGGAATCTTCGTCAACAACAAAATTCAACTTTCTTGAAATTTTAGATATGAGTTCTTTGAAACCTTCCATCACAATAATAAAAATATGTTTTTTTTAATTCATTTAATATTTTTATGAAATATGTTAATGTAATATGACTCTCATATATTGGTGTCTTGAAATATGCATGGATAATATTTTTTTTATTTGTGATATCTTTCGAATTCATTAGTAATTTAGCTAGTTATTCAATTAGTATTTTCAATTATATTAAGATTTGGTTTGAACTTTGAATTTAAATAGATTAGCAAACTTTGAATTCAATTAAAATTATTCATATAGTTAATTAGTTATTAAATCAACATACGACTATTCATACCACTTTATTTAATTTAAGGTGCAAGCTGGAATTGAATTTAACACATTACTTTGAATTAGTAGTTAGCTATTAAATTTCTATTTTCACATGTTTATAGTCTTGTAGAAAATTAAGTTTAAGCCCTCAACATATTTCTCGTAAGACACAACTTAAGTAAATATCGAAATATTTTGTTATGTATAATTTTTAATATGTCGAAGTATTTACTTTTCAACCCACCTCATTATTAAATCTTGGATCCGCCACTATCCCTAATATTTTACCCTATAATTATTTTATTAGAAATTAAAGTTATTGTCCCTCATTACACAACTAAAGAATTAATTAGTAGAGTAACTGTAGGGGGGCGGCAACTCAAACTTCAAGTTTTATGGAAAAGTTCTCCTTTTTTTTTTTTTTCCCTCTTCTTCCTCTTTTTGATTAATCTAGGTTTAACCACACTTATATCTAGAGTTTGGATTCCCTATCTTTTAGGAGATAAAAGTTCGACTCCTAATAAACTCAAGTATTAAATTTATTTTCTTTATCTTAATTAAAATTAATTTTTGATTAATCTAGGTTTAACCACACTTATATATCTAGAGTTTGGATTCCCTATCTTTTAGGAGATAAAAGTTTGACTCCTAATAAACTCACGTATTAAATTTATTTTCTTTATCTTAATTAAAATGAATTTAAATTCTAAAATTCTATATGTATTCTAATATGCTGTACTAATCACCACATATGTATTCTAATATGCTATACTAAGCACCACTCCTAATAATCTACAAATTATTAAAGTCCTTATTATATAAAATACAATATTTTAATCACCACATAAATAATTTCACTGTAATTCATAAAAGAAATATGATAACTATTTTTCTTTATCTATTATTCGTAAAATAGATCGATTTCGCTTGGTCAACACAGTCAACACACGTAAGGTAATATTTTTATAATGTGTAATACTTTGAAACTTATAATTTCATAAGAATTATTGTGTAATGCTTTTGTGTGTATCAAATAATACTTTTATGAGTAATTTTTAATATTTTTATACATATATGGTATATTACCTTTGGTTCTAATATTCTAAATTTATGACTAATTTGAAAAAAAAAATCACAAGTAATACTTTTATTTAGTGGTGCCCGGTTTAACCGAACCGCCAGTTTGGCCAACCGGGAAAGTGCTAACCGAAACCGAACCGGGGTATGTTCGGTTCCGGTTTGGAACCAGCGGTTGAACCATAACCGGCGGTTCGGTTCGCCGGTTTATCCGATTTTTTTTTTACAAAATTTGCAAAAAAAAAAAAGCCGGACGGTTCGAACCGCCGGTTTGCAATAGTCAACTAATCTCGACCGTTGATCTCCAACAGTCGAGCGACCTTACACGTGGCATTTAAAAAAAAAATTAAAAATCGGAAAACTGGCGGTTGGAACCGCTGGTTCACGGTTCTCCAATATACGAAACCGAAACCGAACCGGATGAAACCGGTTCACGGTTTCTCGAACCATTGACCCCCGATTTCGAACCGGCCGGTTCCGGTTTTTTCTAAACCGTGGGCACCACTACTTTTATTCATGTAAAACTTTCATATGTATCATGTAATATTTTTCAAAAATTATAATTCGCTAAGTAATACTATGTAGTACTTTTGTTTGTGTAAATAATATTTTTATGTGTATTGATAATACTTTTGGTTTCATAACATTAAATCAATGATTAACTTGAGAACCTATAATTTGACAAGTAATATTTTTATCCTCATAATATAATATTTTTGTGTGTATTATGAAATACTTTTATATATATCAAGTAATAGTCATCATGTAATACTTTGTGAAAGTATTACATGATACATACAAAACTATTACTTGATACACATAAAATTGTTACTTGTTATATTAGTTGACTTCAAGTCTATGCTGATTGATCGTTGATTGACATTGATCGATATTGACCTACCATTAATTAGAGTTCTAAATACGGGCCAACGGGACAGACTAATCCACAACCCACCATAACTCACCATTTGCAGCGGGTTACCAAAATTCCAATCCAACTCAACCCACTAATGGACCGCCTAATTCAATCAAAATTTTTATTTATATTTTTACTATTTTTTAAAAGAAAAAAGGTATATACATAAGATATATAAAATACTGCCCACATACCCACCGTGAACATATTTTAATATGCCTACTACTTATGTGTAAATATCTATATGATATAAAATGTAATGTGAAATTAATAGTTGAGCTAGATTTGTGAAACATAAATAGTGATACATTAATATGTGCTCACGATGGATAAGTTAGTAGGACTGAACATATATATTCATGCTACCAAGACACATATACATTCAATTACATATAATATACAACAACAATTTTAAAAATATAGTTCTTTCATTACATTTTCTTCATTTATATAAATAAATGACTCATATAATACTTATTTTTTATCATTTATATTTTCAATGTAAAAAATTAAAATAAAATAGAGGCGAACAATCAATTAGTCCAGTGATTAACCCACAAAAGCCGAAGCCACCGCAAATTAGTTTGATCTGTACTCTTGCGGTTACTCAACCCATCCAATCGTTTTTCTATAACGGGAACATTTCTAATCCGGTTTGATAATTCTACTTTGATCGGATGGATCTAACCAATTCCACAAAATAAGATAAGCATGATAAGTTGCATTGTGTATTAATGTGTTGTTGGCCTAACCTACCCACTGACCATAGTTAGGCGATTCCACCAATTTAGAAGAGAATTAGTTAAATATTCAAATTCCATTGCCTTCTACAATAAACATACACACATTGTTCGAGGAGCAAGTCTACTCATTGCAGCTCCTCAACTCAGATTCACCACTACACTTCGTTTCCATGGAGATGGATTCCATGGCCTCTGCTATTGGAGTATCCGTGCCGGTGCTCCGCTTCCTACTCTGCTTCGCCGCCACCATCCCCGTCAGCTTCTTTCACCGCCTTCTTCCAGGGGGCCCGGCGGTGCGCCACTTCTACGCCGCCGCAACCGGAGCCCTGCTCTCGTACCTCTCTTTTGGATTCTCGTCGAATTTGCATTTCATTGTGCCTATGCTTCTAGGATACGCATCCATGGCTCTTTGCCGGAAGTATTGTGGGATCATTACTTTCTCCCTCGCCTTCGGATACCTCATTGGATGGTGCGTTTTGCTTTGCCTTTTTTTCTTTTTTTTTTTTTAGTAATTTCGATATCTTCATCTGTAGTTGCATTGGCTTCAAGCATCGTATCTTTTGCCTGCATTGTGTGTTTCACGATGGATGCTCTTTTTTGAATTTTTTTAGCGGAGATTATTTTCTTTTCTTTTTATTTATTTATTTATTTTTGTGAAGTATGATTTTTTGCTAAAGCGTGGTGGGAAGTAGATAATTGGTGATTTGATCGTTTTTCAATGACTAAGGCAATTCAGATTCATTTTTATTTTTATATTCCAGTTTAAGGGGTCATGGAAAGATGATCCCTGTTACAGATGTGATTACTGATATATATATATTTTTCCATGTTCAAATGCATGTGGTTTTACATTTGTTGCTTTATTCAGTCTTCTACCCTGCTTTTTTTTTTTTAGTTATTCTTGAGTATTGCTTCACATGCAATTGAATTCTCTTGAACTGCAAATTTCAGTCATAACAGGCTGTCAGTACGGGAGAAATATGCGTGTTCTCCTTGCAAAAGGAGCACATAGTAATGGATTTTATGGCAATTAAGAGAATTTTATGAGTTAATATCTCTGCATAGTAATTAACAAGTAAAGAAGGGAATTCCAAGAGTACACCTGAATTTGTAGTTTGGCATGTTTGGGGATCCAATGAAGCATGTGATCAGAAATTCAAAAGTTTCGCCGGATCTTACATGGTTTCACGATTTCTCAAACAAGAATGAAATTCAATATTCACATTACCCCTTTCATCTATTATCTACATTTGGTGGCAGTCTTAGGTAGAACAGGCAGCTCATCATGTGTTAGACCTACTTCAAGTGACAAGTAATGATATTCCCATGTCTAGACATCTGGAGTGATGGACTCAGGAATTATGACTTAGGTCCTGAAAACTGAGATATGGTCCTTTGAACCGATGTATTAAATTTCAGTACCAAATAAGAAGTAGCTGCACTTGAGCACTGGTTTGACAGAAACAAACTCACTGGATTTGTTACTTGGTATTTAATCTATATATTTCCAAAAAATTCCTTAATTTGGTAGCAGCAACTGAGAAAAAATATTACTTATATTTAGGACTGACATTCATTTCACATCTTAAGATTGGATATCTAAGCTATGCATTTCCTAAAAATTTGTTAATTTGGTAGTGGTAACTGAGAAAATATGTTATTTATATTTTGGACTGTCATTCATTTCACATCTTAAAATTGGATTTTGATTCCGTGTTTACTAGTAGGTATTTTGCCCAAATTTTTTTTATTTGTTCCATTGGAAAACTATATTCCATACTGTTTGTGTACATGGAGATTACATCACAATGACTAAAGTGTTCTATTTTTTACTATTGGTGTACATGTGTAGCCATGTATACTATATGAGTGGTGATGCATGGAAGGAAGGAGGTATAGATGCTACAGGTTAGCATCATCTCATTCAATATTATTCTTAACTTTATTTGATGTACTGGATTTTCGCTATATTCTTGATGATTCTTATCTTCAGTTGTGGAACTCTAATCCACAAACAGACAAATTCTCTCAAGCACAAAAGTGGTTTCCAATTCCATGGTTAGAGACATGCTATAGGCATGTATGTATTAATGTACATAAGCAAATTGCACGCAATCTACTTTGACCCTTTCTTTATGTGCCGACTATTTTCAGAAAGTTGAACTGAGTCAAACAACTCTAGTATGCATTAGGATTAGCATGCCCTACCTAAGATCTTATATCTACATATAAAATGATGTGTATACATTTTTCTTTTTCATTTTATATAATCTCTATTATATTTTTCATTAGTCATTCTCACAGACTAGTTTTTAGTTATTTAGTGTACTTTGCAAACAAAGTGTCATTTGATGAATTCTGGATGCATCCTTTTCTCATATCTGATCCTATTTTTAAAAGAAGAAATAAATAACATAAGCTCCTTCGCTAGATAAACACCACATCACTTATAGATGTCTGCCATTGTATATACCGCATTGTCCCCAATTCTGTAAGACTCACTTCAATTTGTTTAAATAATTGAAACTAATTTCTCATAGATTGTGTTCTCTAAGAACTTGTGTGTGGTGATCGATCAAGTTGTGAATGCCGTTTCTATTCTTTCTTTCTTTTTTTACTATCTGATGCCCATAGATCTATCAAAATAGATTTCAAAAGTGAAACTTGCACATCTACTTTGCTTTGTCAGTCATTGTGTAGACTATTTAACCATCTTCCTCTGAAATAAAAGATCCCGTGATATATCAGCTTCTTTATACTACAAAACAGCTAAAGTGAAATGTTTCTTGTGGCTATGAAATCTCATAATCTAGCTGAAACTTCATTTACATTCTCAGTGTTCCCAATTTACAGGAGCTCTGATGGTGATAACCTTAAAAATTATATCATGCGTCATTAATTACAATGATGGATTACTAAAAGAGGAAGGTTTACGAGAGGCTCAAAAGAAATACCGATTGCTCAAGCTGCCGTCCTTACTGGAGTACTTTGGTTACTGTCTCTGTTGTGGAAGTCACTTTGCCGGTCCAGTATATGAAATAAAAGATTATCTAGAATGGACTGAGAGGAAAGGGGTACCATTTTTATATTCTTATATAATGCTTCTGAAGATACTATCCATTTCTGTGATTGCTATTAATTCAGCTTTGATATTCTCTGTGATAGACCTGGCAGCCTACAAAGGGATTGTCTCCATCTCCTTATCGGGCAACTTTTAGGGCTCTTCTGCAAGCTTCCATGTGTATGAGTTTGTATCTGTATCTCGTACCACATTTCCCACTTTCACGATTCACAGAACCAGTGTACCAAGAATATGGCTTCTGGAAACGACTAGGCTACCAGTACATGTCAGGCTCCACTGCTCGTTGGAAATACTATTTCATTTGGTCCATCTCAGAAGCTTCTATTATTATTTCTGGCCTTGGATTCAGTGGCTGGACAGACTCTAACCCACCCAAACCGCGATGGGACCGCGCAAAAAATGTTGATATATTAGGGTATGAGTTGGCTAAGAGTGCTGTGCAAATACCACTAGTATGGAATATTCAAGTCAGCACCTGGCTTAGGCACTGTAAGTCATATTTGCTCTCAAAAACGTACTCTTTTAGTCCATAAAGTTAGTTTTATATGCGTTGATGGTGGTTGGTGCATTTTAATGAGTTTCATGGGTAAAGCTTCCAAGTGTGGTTTCCAAATATGAGAAATTAATTTTTTATATGCTGTTATTCATGCTGCTTGCATTATCATTGAACACATGACCTTCACTATGTATGAATTTATTCGTGAGTTTTTTCTATTTGTTATAATACTTTCTAGTGAAGGTTGCTATGAATGAAAATTAATCATAAAAATGATAAATCTATATCAATCTAATTATTGTTATTTTGTTAAGATGTCTATGAGAGGCTGATTCAGAAAGGAAAGAAACCAGGCTTCTTCCAGTTGCTGGCAACCCAAACTGTGAGCGCAGTCTGGCATGTACGTATAAGTTCATTTTTCTTTCCAAAAAAGTTGTGTTGTACCTTGTTGTGCTTCGTTATTGGCATTCTTCACTCCCTGAAAGTCAATCATAAATTACGTACATGATTAAAATTCTACTTTGTGTTTATCATGCATTATGGATACAACATATGAGGGATGTCTATAGAGTTAGCTAATCTAAGATTTGGGTTCATAATGAGTTTGAAAAGGGTAAAATGTTCTACTTTCCTGTTAGAGAAGAGAATATATAACTACCATGGATTCAACGCCATCACTATCTCCCTCAAGAATCAGTCGAGGTATTCATTTATCTGCTGTAAATCATTTCATTGTTTGACAGGGATTATATCCTGGGTACATTATCTTCTTCATTCAATCTGCTATAGTGATTGCTGGTTCAAAAGGTAACAATTGAAAATATGCGATATTACCTCACTTAGATTAGATGGCTAATCATTTCTTGATTCACTTCTTTTGGTCTATGAGCAGTTATTTACAGATGGCAGCAAGCTAGCCAATCAACTCTAGTTAAGAAGCTGCTCATATCATTCAACTTCGCATACACAATTCTTGTTCTTAGCTACTCCAGCGTTGGTTTCATGGTTCGTAACAGTTCTTCAACAATAAATTTTGCTTTAGAAATATCAACAACATTGTATAGCTGACTCTCATGATTTCACACATTACTTACACAGGTACTAAGCTTGCATGAAACTCTAACTGCCTATAGAAGTGTATACTACATCGGGACCATTCTTCCAGTTGTGTTAATCGTGCTAGGCAAAGTCATCAAGCCGGCTAGACCAGCTAGATCAAAAGCTCGGAAGGATGAGTGAGATTCAAATTTAATCTTGGGTGGCAATTAATTTTGTATCCTAATTGATTTAATTCATGTAGAAGCAGAAGTAGGCTTGTATATGCGCACATTTAAAGTATGAAATATTTACCTTTGAGGTATTAATGTTTATAGTATGAGGTATTACATATGTATTTTTAAGGTATTACATATTTACTTATAAGGTATTAATGCTTATGATATAAAATATTATATATGCGCTCATTTAAGGTATTACATATTTACATTTAAAGTATTAATGCTTATAGTATAAGGTATTACATATGCACCTTTAAGGTATTAGATATTAACTTTAAGGTATTAATGCTTATATATAATATAATGTAGTACATATTTACCTTTAAGGTGTTAATGCTTATAATATAAAGTATTACATATTTAACTTTAAGGTATTAATGTTTATAGTTTAAGGTATTACATATTTATCTTTAAAGTATTACATAAATACATTTAAAGTTTTTTATACATATTTTGAAGGTATTACATTTTTACCTTCAAGGTATTACATAAATATCTTTAATGTATCACATATTTACCTTGATTTATATTATACACTTACATTATAAGGTATTGGGTACAAAAGTTTTTGCCTAACAACAATGCATTCGAAATCTGAGAATGAATAGTTAAATAACAACACATCAATCTTTGCTTGCTTCCTTATTGAGAAAAGACCAGGCACGAGTTTGTGAAATAAACATCGAAATGACGTGCACCAAAAATTAAATAATTGTGCATGATTATGTACCAATTGTGGCCAAGGATAATCAAGACATTAATCCATCCAAAAACATCAGCTCCTTCCTTTTGTACTGCTAATACAAGAAAGACTAATCCTATAAATCACTGATTAGTAAAACACTAATTAATACAAACAACAAAAAAACATGATAATAAACTTTAATTTAATTTAATTTCAAAGCCAAAGTGCTCCAACTTCCTTGAGGAGTGGAACCAAAGTGCTACTAATATGTGAGGCCATAATTATGTCCATAGTTCCGACGTGCTTGCCGTCGATGAAGACCACCGATATGGCGAGTGCTCTCTCGATCTCGCCGCCTCTGGGATCTTGGTCAAATAAAGTAAAATAAACCAAAATTAGGAAAAAAAAAAAACAATGATTTTGTCTCTAGTTGAATTGCTAATCCCTCTGCAAATCAAATAAAATCAACAACAATTCAAGAAATCCCATATCAAGAAACTCAAAATCACAACAACAACAACAAAAATGCCATTTTAAACATTAGCAACAAAACCCCCAAACACAAACAACTCAAAATCTGACAAATTCAAGAAACTCGGAGAGAGAGATAGTCTTTGATGTTGCTTCGATCCAACACTCTTCTTTTCCGGACAAAAACTCGAAACCTTTGATCCGAATACCTGCAAAACAAACACCGGGAGGGATTTCCGGCGATGGGACTCTGACGCTCAAGTTAGTAAAGTTGCTAGGCAAATTTTTAGTGAAAGTGTATATGTGTGTTTTTCAATATGATTATGCATAAAAATGAAAGAATGAGCATTATAAATTTATATACTCCTGAAAATGGCGGTCATTTGAATTCAAACTTGTTCGCCCCGCTTTATCATTAATCAGTTTGTCATCATGTCTCAAAACTTAAACAGTTCGCACTTAATCAGTTTTGCAAATAACGTCGTAAAACAGTTCGCTCTTCCTGAAGTAACCCTTGTTCGCTTCTTTAAGTTGTCCACGTATGTTGACTTTGACTCTGGTTCGATTTAAGGGAAAAAACCAGATTCACTTCAGTTTGACTATATCAGTCTTCATTTCTTGTTTTGAAGAAGTCAGGAATTGGAGATTCTTGAAGAAGAAAGAAGAATATGTACAAGAGGAAGAGGAGGGGGGAGATAAAAAAAATAAATAATAATCTTTGTATAAGAAAACGTTGAACAATTTAGTTATAATTTATATCTAGTATGCTTGTTTAGACTCGAGATTCATAAATATGGTAAAATAAATTAACTTTGAGGTTGTTTGTTGACAATAAATGAGTCAAACCACTATCAAAATTTGGCTCTATTCGATTAAATTACACTGCTAGGAGCAGAAGAAGACATCATTGTAGTTTAATAGACTATGACAATCTTTCAACTTGTGAGAATCTCATGTACGATTTTGGTAATGGATGGAAATAGATGTTATCATTGACCATGATCATGTAATAACAGTTTAAGTGTAGTTGATTTAGTTGAAACACGATCACAAATCAAGCCAAGTTCACCATGCCTGATTAAAGAGCCAAAAAAAAAAAAGAAAAAAGAAAAAAACAATGTGTTATAACTTTTATATATATATATATATATTAGTGAAAACACATTACTTTTGTGGTAACTAGTTAATCCTCCTATTAATGCTAATTATAAATTGCTACGATTGCTTCATAAAACAAACTGAATGTCTAAAGCCTTGTAGGTTTGATCTTGATATTGATTGGATAATCATTCAACTGTTAGATAGTTCATTATTGGTGGATAATAATGAGAAAAGAATTGATTCATCCTTGATTTTTTTGAATATATAATCCTTTGGTTCTCAATGGTGTAGTTTAGTAATAGTCCATATCATTGGTTCTTAGTGAGGTTGTATGTTGTTACAACTGGATATATTTCTAGAAATTGTTTCATCATATTTAGTGGATTTTTCATCAACATTTAATTGATTTGCTCAGTTTTTAGTTCTCAAGTTCATCTGAGTCATAATTATCTAGGACATCATTCACTAGAGATTTCTGTTTGATTTATAGTTTTTGTTTTTTTTTAATATTAATCCGTTTTGTTTTTGATTTTGTTGTTTGTTACAATATTTTGAGCCCATACTCAAGTATAGGGCTCATGATTTTCCTTCTTGAATTTCTTGTGTACAGGGATCAATTAGCAAGTTAGTTACGATTGCATTTTTTTTTTTTAAAGATGAATAATTATCTACTATCAATATTTTAGAAAGAAAGAAAAGCAAGGGTGATAGTATGTGAATTAAATTTTTTAATTGAACGGTCTTGGTATTAGAAAATATTCGTCCATATAAAGCAAAACTACAATGTATTTGGTTTTGCTTCCAAACATATTAAGATTGTATTTTGATAGTAAATATAAAACATGTTGGAAAGGAAAATTTATTTGGATATATTCTTTGAAGACTATATATATCTGCAAGGGCAAAAAGTTATATACCCCTAAGATCCGTGCCCCAACCCGATCCGGCGTGTGGGCGCGCGTACCTGATTTTTATATAATGTATTATATTCAGGTATCACACATTTTCTCTTCAAGTATCACATATTATTATGTTCAGGTATCACATATTATTATGTTTAGGTATTTTCTCTTCAGGTATCACATATTTACTCTTCAGGTATCATATATTTACCGGTATTATGCAGAAATAATATTGTTTTCTTCTTTTTCCTTTTTTTTTTTTTTCTTCTTTCTTCTTTCTCCTTCTAATTCTTAATCTATTTTCTTATTGATTTGTTATTCTTCTTATTTATTTAGTTCATTATTCTTCTTGTATATCTTCTTGTTCTTATTCTTCTTCAAATTGCCATGAAATCATTTAAGGTATTACATAATTAGCTTATACGTAATTGTATATGTTACTCTCAGGGGTATTACATAAATACCTTTCAGGTATTATACAAATATCTTTTAATTATCACACATATTTCTTTCGAGTATTATATAAACACCTTTAAGTATTTGTATATGTTACTTTAAGGTATTACACAAGTACTCCCTCGGTCCCGTGATAAGTGTCACATTTTCCATTTTTTGACGTCCCAAAATAAATGTCACATTGTACACTTACTAAAAATGGATATTATAATAATAATATATCCCACTACCTCTCTCCCCCCACTTACATTATAATAATATATTTCACTACCCCTCTCTCCTCCCACTTACATTATAATAATATATCCCACTACCTCTCTCCCCCCACTCACATTTAAATACAATAATTCTTAAAAATAGGGCCGAACAGTAAATGTGACACTTATCACGGGACGGAGGGAGTATCTTTTAAGTATCACACATATTACTTTCAGGTATTACATAAATACCTTATAGATATTTGCATATGTTACTCTCGGGTATTACATAAATATTTTTCAGGTATTACACAAGTATCTTTTAAGTATCATACATATTGCTTTCAAGTATTAAATAAATATCTTTTAATAATATACTCTCAAGGTATGAGTGTTGATACCTTAAGATTCGGGCAACATGCAACTCGTGCATACTCATATTTCTTCCATATTTTACAAGTGATTGAGAGAATATAATTGGAATATATTCCTTTTTGTTTTTGTTTTGATAATGCATCGTCCCATCTATATATACAGCTTATGCCAAAAGGATAGCTACAACAGCTTATGAAAAATACAGCGCAGGAGAGAAAGAAAAGAGGAAAAAAAGAAAAAAAGAAAAGAGAAGTGGAGCGGGTCATGGGCAGACGGACGTAACGGGTTGGGGGCACGGATCCCAGGGTACAAGATTGCTGCTCATCTGCAAGTAAAAATTAAAAAAAAAAGAATATATATATATATATATATATATATATATATATATATATATATAAAAGTAAATAAGTAAGGTCAATTTGTCTTGTTGGAGTCGGTGGAATTCTAAATAAGTGATATTTTGGAGAATCAAAATAATATTTGTAAAAACATAAAACAAACACACTTCTTTTTTTTTTTTTAAATTTTTTTTTGTGAACGAAAAATTATAAGAATAAAAATTTCAAATGAAACTAAACGGATGCTAGATTCTAGAATAGTTTCTCTACTTCAGATTTTAAAATTTTCCTTCATGTGAACCTTAAATAACTACGAGCTTCTTTATTTTTTTTATTTTAATTATTGAATTGCCATCAAACTTTAGGGTAAGCAGTAGTAATAATAAAAAGTTTTTAAAACACATCAATATAATCTTGTAATTGAAATAAAATATATATCATAAAACACTCTTTTGAAATAGAGAAAATAATTTTTTTGGGTTAATTAGTACCGCAAAATATTGTAATTTGTTTGTGTAGTTGTGTTAATGCTTAATTTTAATAAACATTAAATATTTAATTTATTTTGTCTTATTCACATAGTATTTACTTCTTTAGATTTCCTTGCAGGTGAATTCACGTTGGAAATCAATATGAAGAAGTGCTGAAGAGTGTAGATGGAGTCAAGCCATGAAAAGTGGAGAAATTCACGATGTGTACGTGTTTGAAGACATGCCAGACATGGATGGAAAGAGTGCAAAACAATTTTTTTAAACGTCAATAAATAGACCATTCCATTTCAGTTGATAGACAAGTTTTTCAAGCACAACATAGACAGTAGATTATGTCTAGTGTTGATGAGCAGTTCCACCGATATCTCTATTTTATGTTTTTTCACTTTTTGTCAAAAAAGAAAAAATGTTTTTTTTTCACTTATTTTATATAGGCACTACCACTTTCAAGTTGTACACAAAACTCATGCTATGCCTAAAACCCCCACCATTATTGTGTAATTCTTCTCTTTTGGTTGCTTACAGACCAATCGGGTTGGTTTCGCTATTCTTATCCAAACTAATCGACTATATATCCACTCCATAATAAATATGACATATATATATATATATATATATATATATATATATATATATATATATATATATACACAATGGCGGACCCAGAATTTTAACTCAAGGGGGCCCAACACATGGTCATAACCCTCGTAAAACTGTTGTCGTTGACCTCAATAACAATGGTTATTAACCATTGTGCACACATTGTAAATACGCGCTCAAATACGACAGTTGGCTGACCGTTGTGCCAACTGTTGTTGTTATTATCTACAACAACGGTTATTAACCGTTGTGGTTGAGGAAGTATACAACAACACCATTTTCGACAACAGTTAAAATGGACAACGACAACGGTTATTAACTGTTGTCGTTGTGCATTTTCTACAACGGTTAAAATGGACTACGACAACAGTTATTAACCGTTGTCGTTTGTGATTTTTTAGTGAATTTACCAAAATACCCTTACTTTTTTTCAAAATTTCAGGAGGGCCCAGTGCTCCCTTAGCCCCTATGTAGGTCCGCCCCTATATATATATATATATATATTTTAAAATCATGTCATTTTATAAGTAAAATTAAGTTATACGTACCCAATTATTTGATATATAACATATAATTATGGACCATCATTTGTTTTAAAAAATCCTACCAAAAATTGTTCTTTGTCGTCACTTCATCTAATTATGTAGGTGATGTATGAGAGTAAGGGATTCAAAGAGGAAAATAATGTGTGGAGATATAACATTCCAAGAGAAGATATCCATTCTTGTAGTTATTTGATAATTCGTTATTTTTTGTTTTGTTTTCCAAACAAGGCATACTTGTGCTACCAAACATGCTTAAATTTTATGCCTCTTGTTTTATAGCATCATTAATCTATATGAGTTGGCATTTTTGGCTGAGAATTTTAGAGTTGTTCTAAGTGATTGCTGATCTTCGTACGTTGTTGACCATGTTTTAATTTAGTGTGGGTGGAAAGGGATTGGTTGGATATGTGTTCAATCTTGTATCTAATTTTTTTCTTTTAGTGTACATCATGCGTACAATAAATGAAACACCATATTTAAGTAACATATAAACTGAAAAAATCCAACTTGAATGGTTGATTTTGAAAAGAAATTTAAATGTCTTGTGATTAAATTGAGGTTCATCTCTTAATTAAGATTTAAATCGCCAGTAAATGCCTTTTCCTTTTCAATTCTCTTTTTAATTTTTTTTTTTTAACAGTATAGCTTTGAAGTCTTCTCAAACCCTACATGAAAATATAGGTGCTTTCATTTTAAAGAGATATCAATGCTGTTAAAAAGATCTGTAAAAAGAAAAAAAGAAAAAAAAAAAAAAAATATATATATATATATATTTGAATCAAACTCAATTAATTGGGTGGATATGAGAGGCCCAAATGTAGAACACGTAGATGTATGTGTGTTTCATACTTTGAATAGCTATATTTATTATCCACGTGGATAGGTTGGTAAAAATAGCAATTATATATTATCTAAAATTGTGGAAATTATTTATCACATATATATAAAGGTGTAATATTCTCAAGGAATACTTGCAAAGAAAAATGACATCTTCCTTACATTGAGGCCAGGCAGTGACGGATGCATATACCCGAGGGCACGTGCCCCACATTTTTTTGAAAATTTTTCACTACTATATATATATATATATAGATTTCATGTAATTACCTCAACTAGAATGAAAACAATAAGACCATCTGGATCATCTGACCATGACTCACCATAATTTAATAGAGAATGATACGTGACTGTGGTCCAATACAATATATAAATATACAATGTGCCCCCATTATATTTATATTTTATATTTTAGTTATTTTATACAACCAATTAAAAAAATTTGGATCCGTCCATGAGGCCAGGTTCTCTCTTGCATGAAATATTTTGGGAGTATCATTATTTGTTGGCGTAGAAAAAGAAAAGAAAATGACAAATGCCTTCCTTTCCAATTAAATAATCCCCAATGATTGAAGGGATGGATTTGTGGGGTGTGATTCACCAAACATTGCTCAACAATAAAGCCCCCCCTTTGGCTGTTTTGCATCTGTGTGATTATGACAATTGATGATTCATATGATTGAAGAAATTATCTATTTACATGTGATGTTACATAGGCCAATTCCATATCGTATATTATATATACCGTTGATCAGGGAAGGATATATGTCAGTGAATCATGTTGTGAGTGCATATATTATATGAGTAAATCTTATATGAGATCATCGATCGATCTCATGAATTTTTTTATGTGAGACGGAATCTTATATGGGTCACTCAAAGCCCCGTCAACACAGGTCAATGCCTGCTACCGTAAGATTTTTAGTTATAAAACTAATACTAATATATGTATTTTATAAACTTATAAATAAATAATTACAATTAAGTTGCTAGAATATTGAGATTATATTTATTTACAACTTCATACAAGTATTAGTAATAATTTATGACTAAAAATATTAGTAACACATATTTTTAGCCATAAAATTAATTCTTATACATGTATTA
Organism: Scutellaria galericulata; assembly: GCA_946896805.1. Classification (NCBI taxonomy): domain Eukaryota; kingdom Viridiplantae; phylum Streptophyta; class Magnoliopsida; order Lamiales; family Lamiaceae; genus Scutellaria; species Scutellaria galericulata. The sequence goes on along the minus strand of OX335791.1, from coordinate 12,065,497 downwards.
TTAATATATACTTTTATTATTGTGTTGATCTGTGAATTGATTTGTTGACCAATGTCGACTGCTTTGACTGACCCTACGATTCATATGTATTCGTGAGACAACCTCATATATATATATATATATATTTTACCATATCCAATTTATCAACATCATTTAACCTTACTCTATAATTGGCCTTTAGAAAGGTTTAATTTTTCACAAAAATTTGCATGAGACGGTCTCACAGATAGTTTACGTGAGACGAATTTTTTTTTACCTACAAATCAAATCCATTTTCACAAATTTATATATATGAATTGTGAAGTGTGGGTTGTGGGTTGACCCGTCTCATATAAAATCATTTGTGAGACGGTCTTACATATGACTTGCTCATTTATTGCTTATTTGACAAGGGAAAGGTTTAATTATAGATGACAATTACTAAGGAGTGTCATTATAACACCCTAATTAATTAATTAATATATATATATATATATGTATATGTACATAGGTATGATTAAATAGTTAATTAAGTAATTAATTAGTTGAATACATAAAACTAGGTTATGTGCAGTAAATGATATAAGATTAAGTAATTAGGTAATAAAAGAAAAGAAAGGTGCTTTATTTAATTGTGCTGCTTACTCACCTTTCCTACTCTTCATATCACACGCCACCACTTATTTTCTGCTCCATGTACTGCCACCTTGCATATAAACTGGTTTGTGTGTGAACATGGGAAAGGAGGGTAATAAATAAAAAGAAAAGCAGCACAATACTCACGCACACACACAGCTTCATTTCAGCTCTCTCTCTCTCCCTCCCTCAAGGTTTATTTTTCTCTCCCTTTCTCTATATCTCTCTCGTTCCAAGTTTGCTTGGGCTGCCTGTTTTTGGTTGTTGCTGCTACTAGGTGAGTCGGGGAGTTGGGGAGTCGGGCTGGGGGAACTGGGCGCGGGCGCAGGGGGCGCTGGGCGCGGCTGCTGGGCGCTGGCCTGGGACGCGCCGGGTCTGTTCGGGGGCTGGTCAGCGACCGCCCTTCGAGCTGTGTTTGTTTGAGCTATAGAGTGACTAGGTGTATGTTGGTGGGTCGTCTAGATAGGTGGTAGTGTGGTGGTCAGTTGGGTCTGAGTCGCCGGCGACGCGGGTCGCCGGAGTCAGTGGTAGCAGCAACGGAAAATGGCTAGTCGGAGCAGATTTGGGATGAGGAAAAGAGAGAGTTGTTTTTCTTTATGTTTGCAGAATTTAATTCTATATATTTGGCATGGTTTTGCAAAATTCATTTCAAATTTAATTCCTTTAGCTTAGGCAAAGATTTTATTTTACTCTACAGGTTGAGTTGCTTTATTTTTTGCTTTGCAATATGCATTTCAAGTTCAGTTATTTTTAGCCTGGAAAGATCACCTTTATACTCTGCAAATTATTTTAGCTTCGCAAATTAATTACAGCAAACCAAGTTTTAATCTTTTTGCAAATTGAGTTCAACTTTGCAAATTAGGTGCAACTTTGCAAGATTTAATTGTTGTACAAAATTGATTTACTTTCGCAAGAGTGAGCTAGTTTACAAGATTCATTTATTTTGCCAAGTCAGTTTAATTTCGCAAGATTTAGTTATTTTGAAAGAGTTATTTATTTTGCAAAGCTAATTCTTTTAGCCGAATTTGATTTTATTCTAGTAAATTAGTATTAATTTTTCTGTCATAAGTTCTAGTTTGCACGAAAACCCCTCTTGCCTAGTAGTACGAGCTCTCTCCTTTTTCATTCAAGATTTTACTCATAGACCTTGATCATCGATCATATTTAGGAATGTCTTAACTCACGTTTTAGCCAAGTTATGAGCAATTTCTTTAAGCTGCTAAATAGATTCTATTCTTATACTTTTATAGGAAACACCAGCGAGGAATCTCCTAGTTTTTCTTGAACAGTAGCAGTTACCAAAGACACCACTTATCTGAGGTGGGGGTAATTTCTATGCTTTTATGTTTAAGTTTCTAAGTGAGTTTGACGTGAAGATATGTGCCTACTTGAAATAAATGTGTTTACCTAATGAATGTTGCATTATATGCTATACTACGAGGCACAAGTGAATGTATGTTGTTTGCAAGGTGAAATGGTGATTGTATGATGAATGTGTTACCTTAATCAAGGTGATGAAATGTGTTTAAAGTGCACTCTATGTGTCTGTTTGCAATGTGAACGAAGGGGTGGTATTTGGGAGAGGTGTATCAACGTGGCTAAAGAACCACAAGACGTTATCAACGTGGCTAAAGAACCACAAAAATGTTATCAACGTGGCTAAAGAACCACATAATGTTTATCAACGTGGCTAAGGAACCACAGAAGGATATCAACGTGGCTAAAGAACCACAGGATGTTATACGATGATTTAAAGCCGTAACTATATGCTGAATGAACTTCGTGTCTATGTTTTATTTATGTTTCAATGTTCACAAATCCCACCCCACTGAGTGTCTTTTGCACTCACCCCTTAAATGATTTTGTTTTACAGGTGACAGCCTTCTAGACAGGAAGTGAAAGAGGTGTCTTTTTTTTGTTGGTCTCGAATCCTGTTGGATGTCTTGTTTTGCAAAGTTGTACAAATTTTGTTTTGCCCAACAACGAAGTAATACCTTTTCTTCCGTTGTACCAAAGTTTTGCGTTCTCTTTTATAAAATAGAGATGCTTGAGATATTTTATTCTATTCATTTATTCTTAAAAGATTTTGTAAAAAGGTATGTTTTGTTTAGTTACTGGACGCCCAATAGAAAATTTATTGAAGACTCTGATATTCTACGGCAATGTAAAATGGGGCGTGACAGTTGTGGTATCAGAGCCTGACTCTACTCTTTTGTAGAGCTTGCTCAGATTTAAATTTTTATGAAAAATTTAATATTTCAGATTGTTTAAAAAATGCATTGTGAACAGATAAATAATTTCTCTTTCACTCTCCTTCGACGAAGCTGTCAAGGGGTATGTGGATATTATGAATTATATTATGTGTCAGTGCTATTGATGTTTATTTATTTAAGCCTTAGAAGTGTGTGATTTGTTGGAAATAATTATATCATGAACTCTAAATAAAATGGTATATAACAGATGGCTAGGTGTAAGCACACTGCTAGGAAAAGGGTCCCGGAGACACGAGCAATGAGATTCAGACGTCGTTTTTATGATAGCCGGGTAGAAGGGGATGTGTCAGTGGGTGAACATATTGCTAAACTCCTACATTGTTGGACTGAAGCTGGGGGTGCAGGGGGTATTATTATCGGTGTGCAGGCTTGCCTCCATATGATTCGGACATTGCCTGAGGAGTGGGCTGTTAGAGCACGCCTCGTTTATAGGGATGAGATAGTTTATTCAGCAGTGGATGGTACACCTATTATCGACTTTGGAAGAGTCGCGAGACATTTACTAGAACTGTGGAGTCGACCTGTTCTTCCTACTACCCCGGAAAGAGGACCTTATGATGCGTCAAGTGATGACGAGGACCCTGTAGAGGAAGGGGAGGAAGAGTCCGAAGAGGAGGAAGATATTGAAGGGGAGGAAGAGCCAGAGGAAATAGAAGAAGACCCTGAAGAATACCCCGATGAGGGTACACCAGAGAACAAGGCACTAGGATTTCAGGGACCTCCTTCTCCTCCAGCTGCAGTTGTTTGAATCTAGGAACATAGGTTATGTATATAAGAAGGGTGAATGACAAACTTTTGATATATATATGTAGGTGGGAAGTATCTGATGATAGGTAGATAGGTATGCATGGTTTTGGTGAAAAGTAAAAATGGTTGATTTTTGCTGTATGTATGTGAATATATGAAACCATCGTGCTATTTTGCTGTAAATGAAATGTTTGTTCATCTTTATATAGGGTATTTAGATGTCTTTGCTAAAAAAAAAAAAAAAATAAATAATGTTATAATACTAAGTAATTATAAATATTGTTAACTATGACAGAAATATGCCTCCCCGAGGACGACCACGTAAAAATGTTCAACCTGCTAGGGAACCACCAGAGCCAGTAGAGGAACCACATATAGAAGCGGCGGAACCCGATAGGCCCGCCGAAGAACCTCAACAGCAGGGCGATGGTGGAATGATTAGAAATTTGGTCGATGTACTAAAGGGATTGGCAGAACAACTAAATACGGCACGAGCGGCACCGCCCCCTCCAACGTTAAGAAGCGAGGAAAATTTAATAATCGAGCAATATCGACGCTTTAATCCGCCATTTTTTAATGGAAAAGGGGAACCAGCGGATGCCGAAGAATGGCTAAGGAGTCTAGACCGACTTTTTACACATCTTGTATGTACCGATTCACAGAAGATATCATGTGCTATTTTCCAACTTATTGAAGAGGCCAGTTTCTGGTGGGAGTCATACGAAAGGACTTTAACGGCAGATAGGAGGAACGCAATGACCTGGACGCATTTTAAGGAGATAGTTATGCAGAATTATTTGCCACAGTCTTATCGGGACAAAAAGGAGACAGAATTTCTATACCTTCGCCAGGGACAGATGACTGTTGGTGAATACGAGAGGAAATTTAACCAGTTGAGTCGTTACGCAGTTCACCTGGTGGATACAGACGCAAAGAAAGCCAGGCGTTTCAGCAGGGGTCTACGCCAGGAAATAGGTGTTATCCTAGCCGGCCAAGGTGAAATGACTTATGCAGAAGTCATAGAAAGAGCTCAAGAAATCGCTTCACGCATGCGGTTAGAATCAATGCCTCCAAAAAGGGTGCCAATCTTACCAGAAAAGAGAAAGTGGGAGGGTCCGAGTATAAATCGGAATCCGATCTTTAACCAACCTAGAAGACAATTAATGGGTGGAGCTCCGAATGTCCCCACTCCTCAAGGACGGGTTCCCTGTCCCAAATGTGGGAGGATCCATTTTGGACCATGCTTATTGAAAACGGGACGTTGTTTCCGGTGCCAGGAACCGGGCCATATTGCAAGATTTTGCCCCAACCCTCCAAAGATAGGTCCAAGCACTGGGCCAAGACCAGAAGCAGGGAAAGCTCGTGCTTTTGCCCTCACCAGAGCAGAAGCCGCTAATGAACCAGAAACTATGGCGGGTATGTTATCAGTGTACGATGTACCTGCGTTTATTTTGTTTGACACTGGGGCAACCCATTCGTTTGTCTCGTTTAAATTTTATGAACTTATGAAATGTGAAGACAATAAAATAGATACGGGAATATTAGAGGTTAGTATCCCTTCTGGAAGAAACGTAGCAACCCAATTTGTGTGTCTAGACGTACCAATTGCCTTTGAAGGGAAAGTCATTTTGGCTGATTTGCATGTCCTAGAAATGAAAGATTTTGATGTTATTCTAGGAATGGATTGGCTTCAAGCCAACCATGCGATAATTAGATGTCGAGAGAAGGAGATTCTCTTCCAGTCGTCTGGGAATGAAGAATACACATTCTTTGGAGCACGAGTTGGGGTGAACCCAAGAGTAATATCGGCCATGCAGGCGATCAAAGTACTGAAGAAGGGAAATTGTGAGGCCCTATTGGTGAACATAGTTAATTCGGGGCTTGAATCGGACTCGATTAAGAAAGTGCCGATAGTAAGTGAGTACGAGGATGTTTTTCCAGAAGAACTGCCGGGCCTTCCACCCGATAGACAGGTCGAATTTGGCATCGACTTAGTACCCGGGTCAGCACCTGTATCGAAGGCACCATATCGGATGGCACCGAAGGAACTACAAGAATTGAAGGTTCAATTACAAGAACTACTGGAAAAAGGTTTTATCCGCCCTAGTGTGTCACCTTGGGGAGCTCCAGTTCTATTCGTGAAGAAAAAAGATGGAACATTCCGAATGTGTATAGATTATCGCGAATTGAACAAAAGGACTATTAAGAACAAGTACCCGCTACCACGAATCGAAGATTTATTTGATCAGTTAAGGGGCGCGAGCGTATTTTCAAAAATTGACTTGAGGTCTGGATACCATCAGGTAAAGATTAAAAGGGAAGATGTGTCCAAAACAGCTTTTAGAACAAGATATGGACACTACGAGTTTGTAGTGATGCCTTTCGGGCTCAGCAATGCACCGGCAATTTTTATGGATATGATGAATCGGGTATTTCATCCGTATCTGGACCGCTTCGTGATAGTATTCATTGATGATATTTTAGTATACTCATTGGATAAAACTCAACACGAGGAGCATTTGAGAACCACATTGGATACTTTGCGAAGAGAAAAATTATATGCGAAATTTAAAAAGTGTGAGTTTTGGCTGGAAAGAGTTGCTTTTCTTGGACACATAGTTTCCTCGAAGGGAATCGAAGTGGATCCAGTAAAAGTGGAGGCAGTTAGTAATTGGAAAGCACCAACTAACGTGAATGAAGTGCGGAGTTTCTTGGGTTTGGCCGGATACTATCGAAGATTTATTGAAGGGTTTTCGAAGATTGCCATTCCCATGACTCGATTGACTCGCAAGGAAACGAAGTTCCAATGGACTGAACAGTGTGAAAAGAGTTTTCAGGAATTAAAGAAAAGATTGACTGCTGCACCAGTTTTGGTTGTTCCTGATGGAACAAAAGAATTCGTTGTATATAGCGATGCATCCAAGCAAGGTCTAGGGTGTGTGCTGATGCAACAAGGAAGAGTTGTAGCCTACGCCTCAAGACAATTAAGGACACATGAACAGAATTATCCAACTCATGACTTGGAGCTAGCTGCTGTAGTGTATGCACTTAAGATTTGGCGACACTACTTATATGGAGGAAAGTGCGAAATCTACACGGATCATAAAAGTTTAAAATATTTATTTGAACAGAAAGAACTCAACATGCGACAGAGAAGGTGGCTGGAGCTAGTGAAAGATTATGATTGCACAATTCTTTACCATCCAGGAAAAGCGAATGTGGTTGCTGATGCGCTCAGTCGAAAGAGTAAGAGCGAAATGGCCAATATGCTTACCAATCAACATCAATTAATAAGTGAAATGTCGGAACTACGCCTGGAAGTAGTCATACCTCCAAACAATATTAGGGCCCGGATCATAGCCCTAATGATCAAGCCCACGCTCAGGGAACAAATAATTAAAGCTCAGGAAAAAGATAAATTTTTACAAAAGATAAGGACTCGTATGGAAAAAGGAGCTGAAGAAGGATTTAAAATGTCAACAGATGGGGCCTTAACTTTTAAGGGAAGACTTTGCATACCTAAGGATGATACATTAAGAAGAAGAATATTAGAGGAAGCGCATACAACACCATATACAGTTCATCCTGGAGGTACAAAGATGTACAGGGATTTGAAGGAAACATTCTGGTGGAGAAACATGAAAGGGGGCATCGGGCAATTTGTTAAGAAATGTTTAGTGTGCCAACAGATAAAAGCAGAACATCAACGACCGGCAGGAATGTTAATGCCGCTTGACATTCCGGAGTGGAAGTGGGAACATATTACTATGGATTTTGTGATGGGACTACCTACAACTAATCATGGGAACCATGCCATATGGGTTATTGTGGACAGATTAACCAAGTCTGCTCATTTTCTGCCGATTAAGATGACATTCCAGATAGACAAGTTGGCTCAAATCTATATAAAAGAAATTGTCAGGTTGCATGGAGTACCAGTCTCCATTATATCAGACAGGGACCCACGTTTTACGTCCAGATTCTGGCAGAGCCTACAAGGAGAGTTAGGCACCAAGTTAACATTCAGTACGGCATTTCATCCTCAGACGGACGGACAGAGTGAACGAACTATACAAACTTTGGAGGATCTACTACGAGCTTGTGCCATAGATCTACATGGAAGCTGGGAGGATCATTTGTACTTAGTGGAATTCGCATATAATAACAGCTACCAATCGACAATTGGAATGGCACCATATGAAGCTCTATATGGAAGAAGATGTCGTTCACCTCTTTACTGGGATGAAGTAGGTGAAAAAAAGGTGTTAGGGCCGGAATTAGTAGAACGGACAGTGGAAGTAATAAAGAAAGTCCGAGAAAGAATCAAGATAGCGCAAGATCGACAAAAGTCCTACGCAGATAAAAGACGAAGAGAGCTAAAATTTGAAGTGGGAGATAAAGTCTTCTTGAAAGTATCACCCACAAAAGGAGTATATCGCTTTGGGAAAAAGGGAAAGCTAAAGCCAAGATTCATTGGACCATTTGAAATACTTGAACCGGTTGGTAAGGTGGCTTATCGACTAGCTCTACCGCCGGACTTCGCAGGAATCCATAACGTCTTCCACGTATCCATGTTACGAAAATATGTATTCGACTCGAGCCATGTTATCGATCAACAGGATGTTGGACTTGAGAAGGACTTAACGTACGAAGAAATTCCCGTGGCCATCCTGGATAAACGAATCCACCACTTGAGGAACCGTGAGGTCGTTTTGGTCAAAATCCTTTGGAGCCGTCACAACATTAAAGAGGCGACTTGGGAAAAAGAAGAAGAGATCCTAGCGAAGTACCCGAATTTACCGTATTATGGTACGTATCTAAATTTCGAGGACGAAATTTCTTTGAAGGAGGGAAGGATATAACACCCTAATTAATTAATTAATATATATATATATATATGTATATGTACATAGGTATGATTAAATAGTTAATTAAGTAATTAATTAGTTGAATACATAAAACTAGGTTATGTGCAGTAAATGATATAAGATTAAGTAATTAGGTAATAAAAGAAAAGAAAGGTGCTTTATTTAATTGTGCTGCTTACTCACCTTTCCTACTCTTCATATCACACGCCACCACTTATTTTCTGCTCCATGTACTGCCACCTTGCATATAAACTGGTTTGTGTGTGAACATGGGAAAGGAGGGTAATAAATAAAAAGAAAAGCAGCACAATACTCACGCACACACACAGCTTCATTTCAGCTCTCTCTCTCTCCCTCCCTCAAGGTTTATTTTTCTCTCCCTTTCTCTATATCTCTCTCGTTCCAAGTTTGCTTGGGCTGCCTGTTTTTGGTTGTTGCTGCTACTAGGTGAGTCGGGGAGTTGGGGAGTCGGGCTGGGGGAACTGGGCGCGGGCGCAGGGGGCGCTGGGCGCGGCTGCTGGGCGCTGGCCTGGGACGCGCCGGGTCTGTTCGGGGGCTGGTCAGCGACCGCCCTTCGAGCTGTGTTTGTTTGAGCTATAGAGTGACTAGGTGTATGTTGGTGGGTCGTCTAGATAGGTGGTAGTGTGGTGGTCAGTTGGGTCTGAGTCGCCGGCGACGCGGGTCGCCGGAGTCAGTGGTAGCAGCAACGGAAAATGGCTAGTCGGAGCAGATTTGGGATGAGGAAAAGAGAGAGTTGTTTTTCTTTATGTTTGCAGAATTTAATTCTATATATTTGGCATGGTTTTGCAAAATTCATTTCAAATTTAATTCCTTTAGCTTAGGCAAAGATTTTATTTTACTCTACAGGTTGAGTTGCTTTATTTTTTGCTTTGCAATATGCATTTCAAGTTCAGTTATTTTTAGCCTGGAAAGATCACCTTTATACTCTGCAAATTATTTTAGCTTCGCAAATTAATTACAGCAAACCAAGTTTTAATCTTTTTGCAAATTGAGTTCAACTTTGCAAATTAGGTGCAACTTTGCAAGATTTAATTGTTGTACAAAATTGATTTACTTTCGCAAGAGTGAGCTAGTTTACAAGATTCATTTATTTTGCCAAGTCAGTTTAATTTCGCAAGATTTAGTTATTTTGAAAGAGTTATTTATTTTGCAAAGCTAATTCTTTTAGCCGAATTTGATTTTATTCTAGTAAATTAGTATTAATTTTTCTGTCATAAGTTCTAGTTTGCACGAAAACCCCTCTTGCCTAGTAGTACGAGCTCTCTCCTTTTTCATTCAAGATTTTACTCATAGACCTTGATCATCGATCATATTTAGGAATGTCTTAACTCACGTTTTAGCCAAGTTATGAGCAATTTCTTTAAGCTGCTAAATAGATTCTATTCTTATACTTTTATAGGAAACACCAGCGAGGAATCTCCTAGTTTTTCTTGAACAGTAGCAGTTACCAAAGACACCACTTATCTGAGGTGGGGGTAATTTCTATGCTTTTATGTTTAAGTTTCTAAGTGAGTTTGACGTGAAGATATGTGCCTACTTGAAATAAATGTGTTTACCTAATGAATGTTGCATTATATGCTATACTACGAGGCACAAGTGAATGTATGTTGTTTGCAAGGTGAAATGGTGATTGTATGATGAATGTGTTACCTTAATCAAGGTGATGAAATGTGTTTAAAGTGCACTCTATGTGTCTGTTTGCAATGTGAACGAAGGGGTGGTATTTGGGAGAGGTGTATCAACGTGGCTAAAGAACCACAAGACGTTATCAACGTGGCTAAAGAACCACAAAAATGTTATCAACGTGGCTAAAGAACCACATAATGTTTATCAACGTGGCTAAGGAACCACAGAAGGATATCAACGTGGCTAAAGAACCACAGGATGTTATACGATGATTTAAAGCCGTAACTATATGCTGAATGAACTTCGTGTCTATGTTTTATTTATGTTTCAATGTTCACAAATCCCACCCCACTGAGTGTCTTTTGCACTCACCCCTTAAATGATTTTGTTTTACAGGTGACAGCCTTCTAGACAGGAAGTGAAAGAGGTGTCTTTTTTTTGTTGGTCTCGAATCCTGTTGGATGTCTTGTTTTGCAAAGTTGTACAAATTTTGTTTTGCCCAACAACGAAGTAATACCTTTTCTTCCGTTGTACCAAAGTTTTGCGTTCTCTTTTATAAAATAGAGATGCTTGAGATATTTTATTCTATTCATTTATTCTTAAAAGATTTTGTAAAAAGGTATGTTTTGTTTAGTTACTGGACGCCCAATAGAAAATTTATTGAAGACTCTGATATTCTACGGCAATGTAAAATGGGGCGTGACAGTCATCTTGAATAAGATTGTCGAATCTAGTAAGAGAAGTTGCCTTATATACAATGGATGCGTGAGAAGATGTGAATGCTCAAGTTCCAATCAAAATTAGATAGGAGAAATAATTTAGTACTTTTCTAAACTAGGGGTCAAAAAGGAAAGAGAAAAAAAACAATTTTCCTCTCGGTAACCTTGCATTGCATAGTGACAATTGGGAAATGAGGACGTTTCAAATGATTGGATCTATTACAAATGAAGAGTGAAACACACATGACATTCATACAGGGTGTTTGAGTGAGTTTATAAATTTCTTAAAATATTTTATAAAATGGTTAATAGTTTATAAACTTCTCAAAAGTGTATGTGGTAAGAGTTAAAAAAAAAGTAAGTCTCCTGTGAGACCGTCTCACGGAATTTTAATGCATTGCGTGAGACGGGGCAACCCACAACCCAAACCCTACAATTCATATGTTGTTTGTGGGTGATGGGGCTCCGTCTTACGGAAATTATCCGTGAAACCGTCTCACATGAGTTTTTGTATTTAAAAAATAAGGTCTTATTCATCCTAAAATAAGTTTTTAAGTGTTTATATGTTTTTTTTGAAAAGTAGGGGATCCAACTTATTTCTAAAATAAAGTCTTATTTCTCACAAACACATTCTAATTTGATTATTTAAATTACACAATTGTTATTACAACCATTTTATTTATTTAATCACTTCAACAACTTATTTTTAAATTAAAATTTTACATCTTATACGCTCTAAATGATAGAAATAAATCATGTAATTAACATGTATTAATCGCATATAAACATGCATCAATATGTAAGCCCCAAACCTAAGATTTACGATGATTAACGGAAATAGAGGAGATACAATAATCATAAAGTGGAAGCGTACCTGAATCCATAAAGCAATTCATACTTATAACCGATATGGTTTATCAAACAATCATTTTCACCCTTCTTCACTACCTGTAGAGAGAAAATAGAGTGAGATGAAAATCTGATGTTTGGGGACCATAACCCTTACTTTTCAATTTGGTCCCTCAATAAATTGAAAATCACTTAATGGTATCTACACATAAAAACCCATGAATATAATGATACCCACGTAAACCATAACTTAAATTTTAGTGGATCACTTTAATTGGGTCTCCTTAAGACAACCTCACACATTTAATTTGACATGTGGAAGTCCAATATTGTATTTTTCCAACAATCTCCCACTTAGGTAACACGTGACACCAAACAAATGTGTATTACCTAAATAAGCTCAAACCTTGTTGTCATATGTATGAATATCCCTTAAACAATCTTGTTATTAACTGCACTGACACAAGACTAAAGAGGCTTTCGTCACTTTAAGCGTAACTAGACCCATCAGTAATCATATATATCATTACAATCAATCAACAAATCCTTTATGGTGTATAGTATGGAAATTACATGTAATGTGATCTAACATGCCTATTTCCAACTGGTCCTTTCTTTATTTACTAGTGAGATCAACATAAAACAACAGAGTGTAGTAAATGAATCAAAATTTTATTTCTAAGTAGTATATCCTAAATACACAATAATGTGTCCAAAATAAATCATAAAACAATAAGATCAATACAAACTCCCACTAAACCGAAGTATGCTGAAATAACATAATACCTGTATGAGTCGTATGCTCATGAAAAACCTTATCTTTAGTTAACAGATCCGCAATCATCGAGTCTATCCTAACATGATCTATACAAATCTGACCACTCTGGACCATTTCCTTCATAATCAGGAACTTAATGTTAATGTGTTTTGACTTAGTAGAGCTTCTGTTGTTATTGGAATATAACATTGTTGAATTATTGTCACAATATAACTTAAGTGGTTTTTCTATATTCTCCATAATACGCAGCCTAGTGACAAAGTTTTGCAACCATATTCCATGATTTGATGCTTCATAACACGCTACAAATTCTGTTGTCATGGTTGAAGACGCTACAAGTGTCTACTTAGCGCTTCTCCATGAAACAGCTCCCCTAACTAGCAGAAAAATGTAACCCGCAGTGGATCTTCTACTATCTTGACATCCAACGTAATCAGAATCATAATACCTAATGATCTCTAACTGATTCGATCTCCTATATGTGAGCATATAATCCTTAGCTCTCTATATGTACCTTATAAACCCATTTGGTTGCTTTCCAATGATCCAAATATGGTTACTTAATTATCTGCCCAACATACCAACATTAGAACTTAAATCAGGTCTTGTGCATACCTGAGTATACATTGAACTCCCAAAAGCTGAAACTTAAAGAACCTTATGCATCTCTTGAACCTCAAGATCAACTTGAACCTCAAGATCAGTTTTAGAGCACTAACTGAGACTGAACTTGTCTCCCTTAGCCATAGGGGTGTTACATGACTTGCAGTTTTGCATGCCATATCTTTGCAACACTTTTTCTACAAATCCCTTTTGTAATAATCCAAGAATACCTTGAGAGCGCTCTCGATGTATCTGAATCCCTAATATAAAAAAGGCCTCCCCAAGATATTTCATTTCAAATTTCTTTGATAGAAAGGTCTTGATATCGTGCAACAAACTTAAATCATTGGTAGCACATAATATATCATCGACATACAACACTAAGAAAATAAACTTACTCCAACTGAACTTGTGATACACACAATCATTAACAATATTAGTCTCAAAACCAAATGAGACAACTACTTCATGAAATTTTTAGTACAACTGAAAAGAAGTTTTCTTGAGTCCACAAATGGATTTCTTTAATTTTATAGGTTCTTGAGATTGTTAAGGTTGTTCTTAAATTATTTCGTCAACCTGATGGGGAAGATCTTCGACAATATCCTGTTGAGGTTCCAAATATTCTTCTTCTCCAATGATAGGAATGAGTACATGAACATTGTCATAATCAGTAGTAGGTGTTAAAATCGACTGCTCAAAAGTAATGTCTCCAACCTTATTTCTCCCCGAAACTTAACATCCTCAAAGAACACTGCATTTCTCGTCTTAAAAATTGACCTTCTAGTAGGATCATAAAACTAAAAACCCCTGAATTTTTCTAAATAACCAATAAAATAACTGCTAATTGTTTTGGAGTCCAATTTCTTTTCATTTGGCTTGTAAGGCCTAGCCTCAACTGGACATCCCCAAACATGAAAGTGATTTAGACTAGACTTTCGCCCAATCCATTGTTCAAAATGGATTTTTGCAGCTTCTTTAATTGGCACCCTATTGAGAATGTAAGCTGCAGTCTTTAGTGCTTCTCCCCAAAGTGATTATGGTAAGGAGGAATGACTAATCATACTCCTCACCATATCCTTTAAAATTTTGTTTCGTCTCTCAACTACACCATTCATTCTAGGCATCCCCGACATGATGTATTGTGGGACTATTCACATTCCTTTAGGAAGATAGCTGATCGGCTTGTCAAACCGACAAAGATAAAACCTACTCCAAATGAGCAAAAACACGAGTTTAATGAGAAGTAGGGTCGATCCACAGAGAATAGAGATTAATTCTTCTTGAGCATACAATTAATTCTTGATTATCAATTAGACTAATGAAACTACACTAAAGTAAACAAGCAAACAAAAAGAGATAAGAGAAGACAAACAAAAAATGATGAAAATAAAGAGGAGAATGAGAAATCTTACGAAACTCCGATTCAAGGGTGTCGACACTCGATTGCATCACTGATCACAGGTTATAAATATTATCTTGCACATTCAAGCATTTAACTTTAGACTAAATATGAAGCCGTAGTGAAGTCCATGTTTTCCTAATTTAATTGATTAAACCTAGCATCTAATCAAATCTAGCCATTAACTAAGTTGGTCGCGATCCAAATTAATTAACAACCGCATTGAGTTCTTGTGAAAACAGTTAAACCTAACTGAAACCTAGAACCTAATAATCGAGATAGCTGCAATTACTAAGCCTTTGGTTCCGTTAGTCCCGTTAATTCATTAGGCAATTACACAATCCCAACAAAAGTATAATCAACCTATTGCTACTAAGTATCAATTATTCATCAATCATACATCCTAACAACATATAAAGGAGAACTCATGGATAACATTAGCAACATATAATTCAAATCGAATTGTCAGATCAACCCAAATTATATATCACTATATGGAATTAGATCATGAATTAACAAGTACTTGAATTAAAGCAAGAAATAAAATCAAGCACAAAACCTCACGGTGATAGCAATCGAATTAAACGACCCTTGAATCAGAGAAGGAAATTAGCCACTCATGCTTTGATTAATCATCTCCAATATAATCTTCAACATTCTTCTTGAAATTGAGAGAAAAACTAGAGAGAGAAAAAACTTAAATGTGTATGTAGAGAATGATTTTTTGGAATGAGAGAATGATCTTGGGTTTTGGCCCCCAAGAGAGAGAAAGAAAGGAGAGATTACATAACAAAGTCTTATCTACTCCTAATTAAAACTTAAGGAACTAAATCCTAAGGACATAAGAGTCCATTACAAAATATAAGAGATAAATTTCTTCTTTGCCCTTTCTTTTCCTCCAAGCCACTTGAACATTTGATGTGGTCCCATTCAAGCCCATTAAATCCATCTTTACAACTTAAGCATAATTTGATCCTTTTAAACCCAATTTTCCTTAAAGCCCATCAAAGGTCTATTCCTACAAATAACAATGATAATTAAATCAATTAAAACACAAATGAACTATAACCAAGGATAATTATGATGATAAAATATATACAAATAAAGACACATCAATAGCAAAAGGTCCTGGACATTATTCACTTGAACCGTCATGTCTACCGAAGTATTCACCACCACAATCAGATCTGACACACTTTATCCTTTTGCTGAATTGATTTTCAAACCCAACCTTAAATATTTCAAACATGTCCAGCACCTCTGATTTTTCATGGATCAGATATAGATATCCATATCGTGAATAATCATCTATGAATTATACAAAATATTGTTGACCATTCCAAGAAGCCGTAGGAAATAACCCACAAATATCCGTATATATCAATTCTAAGACATCTTTAGTTCTTTAGGCACCTAATTTCTTTTGTTTGGTCTATTTTTATTTAATACATTCAACACATATTCTCAATTCTGGTTCTCAATATATGACCTACGCACTTGTGCCATAGGTTAACCGAATTTCCTTTATTTAATTTTCACTTGGTACTCTAGAGTCAACATGCAAGTATTCATTATATAAATGAACAATATCAAACAAATATAGATTGTCAAATGCACTTAATGAATCAATGCCCACAATACTGGAATTATTTGAAAGCTTAAAACTGATAATTTCCAAATGAACAAGTAAAACCAAACTTGTCCAACATGAAAATAGAAATCAAATTCCATCGAAAAAACATCACAATAAAAGTATTTTTCAAATCTAAAAAATATCCAGTCTATAATAATAATCTAGAATGCCCTATTGTCTCCACTTCTACCGATTTGTTATCTCCTACATAGATGTATCTTTCACCATCACTTGGCTTTCGGTAGCTCAGACAACCATGCATTGAAACACTTATATGAGTGATAGCACCAGAATCTAACCACCAAGTGTCTCTAGGTACTGAAGTTAAATTAACTTCAGAACAGACAAAAGTAAGATTAGTACCTTTCTTTGTACGCCAAGCGTGAAATTTGGTACATTCCTTCTTTTTGTGTCCAGATTAATCACAGAAGTAACAATTTTTATCTTGAGTGTTGTTTTGTTGTTTCTTCTGTGTTCGACCTTGATCCGTAGCAGCTTTCTCATCAGACTTTCTTTTCACGCTCTTTCCCTTATCTTTGAAACTAGTGGCGAGCCGAGCAACCTCAGTTCTTTCTTGCTTCAACCTTTCTTCCTCCTGTACACAGTCTGGAATGAGCTCATTAAGAGTCCACTTCTCCTTCTGACAGTTGTAATTGTCCTTAAAATGACTGAATTGTGCAGGAAGAAATATAAACACCAAATGCATGAGTAAGTCCTCGGACACCTCGAGCTTCAGTGTTCTTAATTTTGAAGCATAATGAGACATTTATATGATGTACTCTCTTATGGTTCCCTTACCCATATACTTCATTGAGATCAAGTTCACCAAAAGCCTACTTGTCTTGATCTTATCATTTTTTTACAAAATGTTGTTCAATATGGGCAAGGTACTCACTGGCCAAAGTGATTTCCCCACATGCAGTGCCTCAAAAGGCTTTTGGAATGATGCGCTTAATAATCATTAGACTAACACTATTTGAGCGCTCCCACTTCTCAAAATTCATTCTTTCATCAGGAGAACTTTCAGTCGTAAGAGCAGCAGGTTATTCTACCCTTAGGACATGTTTGTTTCGGGTTTCACAGGTCAGGATTTGGGATTTAAAAATCCCAAATCCAAGTTTGTTTAAGGACTTACGTCAAGGATTATGAAATTTACCAAAAGCCTAATCTATTTAAAAAAAACACTATAATTGACCCTATACTGTAACCTATTAATATACAAATACCAGTACATAATAAATATATTATTACTCTTTATTTATCATTGTTTTAATATATAAATATATATATATATATATATATATATAAACCCTATAACAAGAGTTAAAAAATGAATGGCCTCTACAAGTTTTTTCCTCTTTTTTTCTAGTTCCCTGTCCCTTCTCTCATAACACCCGTATTTTCACACACTCTATCTTCTCTCCCATTGTCTTCTCTCTCTCCCCCCTTTCCACCCTCAGATTTTATGTCTCTCTTCCTCAACCCCTTCTCTCTCATATGTCCCGTCTTTTCCCCTACTCTCTCTTCTCTCCCATTCTCTTCTCTTTCTCCCGTTTTCCACCATCTTTATTGCAAACTGCAAATTTTTTCCACCCTACAAACTGCAATTTTTGCCTACCCTCTTTATTGCATGCGTTGAATTTTTTTGGTCTTAAGTCACATGACCTACTTTTGTTGCAAAGATTCCTCTCGATTACTTGCAAAATGTGTTCTGTGCATTGTTTGGACATGATTTTTTTCTCTATTTAAGTAGATCCGTGAGATCTGGCTACTCTGCCCCTAGACTGCTTCGCATTTGAATGTATGTACTTTTATTTTATTTTATTTCTGTATATGAGATTAGAGTTTCTTTGGGGAACTATTTTTGTTTATATATAGTCTTTGAGTTGTAAAATGGAACCTATCACAACCCACACACTGCGCACTAATACTATCGGAGCATCAAAATTGCAGAGAACGAAGAAGAAGAAGTGGAAGAGGAACGATCCACAAGTGCAAGAGAGAGGGTAGTTGGTTGAGATCTTATTAGAGCAAAGTTCAGTGGGTAACAACTGTTTACCCTGTCTAAAACGTTGAAAGAAGGTTGGTTTTTGCTGATGTGAATTTTTGAGATTTTTTTGTTGATATGCTTGTTATTTGACTTATATTCGTAGTTGAGATTTGTTTTCTCTGAGTTTATTTGTTTTCTGATTTGCAGATATTTTCTAATTTTAGTTGATTTGTTTTGAGCTCATTTGTTTTATGACTTATGAATATTTTTTTCTATTTTTTTTGATATATTCACCATATAACAGTTGATTTGTGTTGATATGTTTTTTTTATATAGACTATATATATATATATACACACACACAAGTACATAATATTTTTTTTAAGCTTACCATGTATGTAAAAGTTAAACTGTTGAAAGTGAAAAGTTTGGTATGAAAATATAGTTGTAATTTTTTGCCTTAAATTTACCAAAAAAAATTTTCTTTTGCAAATTAGTTATAATTTTTGAAAAAAATGTTTTTTTTTTTACCTTAAATGTGATTTTCCTTTTTAGAAATACAACATGAACACTAGTATATGTCATCAGTTTATAATAAGACCAATTTTCTTTGTGTTTAATGAATGTAAAGATTATGTGTATGTGTCCTTGATTATTATAAAAATTTGTTGGTTGTTGTACATGAAACTACTACTTGGCTATTATATATGAAACTACTACTTGCTATTTTATATGACAAATACCTATTCATAGTATTCTGCCATCAAGAATATTTGAACGGACTCCTCCTCACAACCTCGTTCTCGAAACCTGCAATGGGACAAATTTACAATAGGTTGAACGCCATCGTTGTGGGTTACTACTCCTACAACGTTGATCAAGCTCAGACAAAATGGAAGAACATTAAGCGTGCATGGCGTTTTCTCTTCAACCTACGATTCAAACGTGGTTCCGGACTTGGTTGGGATTCTGAAAAAGAGAAAATCATTGGGCCTAACGATGTTATGGATGCGATATACGCGGTAATTCGATCTTACCTATCCTTTAATATATATCAAATTTTATCATACATTTTGAATATAATCATTAATGTAAATTTTATAAATAAATTTAATTAAGGCTAATAAATTTACTCATTAGTGGAAGTATACGTGTACATCGTAGGAGCATCGGGATAATCGTGCGATCATCCGACGTGGTCTTCACCACTTCGACCTATGCACAGAGATGCTTGAGAAGAAGATGACCACCGGTGACTTTGTTCGTTCTTCTAGACAACCTCCTTCCCAATCCAAGAGTTCTTCTGATGATAATGACATTCCTCCACCCCCACCACCTGGCTATGGAGATAATGATGGATCACCTCGTGCTGGTCCATCATTCAGTTTTACTTCAGACTTTAACTCTGTAGACAATGGAGGATCCTCCAGATCATCTGGGCAAAAAAGATCAAGCGGAGCCTCTGAGCGAGATGCTATCCTTGTTCGAGCCATGGCTAACATCGAGGGTTACTTTGGTGATAAGAGCACAAATACATCGGGAGCTGAGAAAATGTATGATAAGTACCACACATGCATCCGTCTGATGAGAGAAATGGAGGATATCCCACTGGACTCTCGTGTCATCATCGGTGAGCGTCTCCGCAAGGCCACTACAAGGATTATGTTCTTGTCCTTTAGTGAGAACGAGCGTCGTCGATGGTTGATTCACCTACTGGGTTGATGAGGATATGAAATGGTTGAAGACTACTTAATATTATGTTATCTTCATTATTATGGGTAGTATTAAGACAATTATTATTTGCGTATTCTGACATTTTTAGTTTTTATGCATGTTTATTTGATCTTTATGCTCAAATATAATTAGCAAGACTTAAAAATGATTTGGGTATTCTATGTTATATTGTATGCCCTATTTTGGTATTTTACTTGTGGTTGCAAGTTTATTTCTATATTTATATTTTTTTATCTTCTATTAATTAATTCTAATGATCATATGACACTTAATGAGTAAATTGTTGTTTGATCATGCAAGGACTATGTCGCAATTGTCGCAATCACCTTCGTGCGATGAACAAGAATTGGATAATTTCAATTCTGGGAAAAGTAATTCATCCGACACAGAGAGCTATTCATCAGCTGATGAAAGCATTGCAATCGTACTTACTGGAATTGTAATTCCAATGGTCACAACTCCAAATCGTATGCCAATACATCGAGACTTTAAGAA
Organism: Scutellaria galericulata; assembly: GCA_946896805.1. Taxonomy (NCBI): domain Eukaryota; kingdom Viridiplantae; phylum Streptophyta; class Magnoliopsida; order Lamiales; family Lamiaceae; genus Scutellaria; species Scutellaria galericulata. The sequence goes on along the minus strand of OX335791.1, from coordinate 12,045,144 downwards.
AATGATTGGGTCAGTGAAATCCTTATGGGGACAGAAGGTCAATTCTACGATTTAGTATGAATGAGCAGACCAAGTTTTTATGCCCTTGTGGAGCACTTGATGGGTAGGGGATTACTTATTCAGGGTCCGTTTGCATCTCATATACTTATTATTTTTTTATTAAGCTAATTGTTGTCTTACAACTGTGTTAAAACAATGTTTTATTTTCCCTGTAGAACATGATTGTGTTTATCTACTTCCTATGTGTTTGAACAACTTCATGATCTATTTTATGATAAGACTAATTGAGTTTATTTTGATCAACAACCCCTACTTAAAAAATTAAATGTTCTTCTATCAATAATTGATCTCATTCTTTTCCATACAAATAAATATTTCACGAGCATCCGAATTGTTTATGTGGGGCATGACCTATGATTTTATTGCAGTGTAAGAATACTGTGAACAAGGGTTGCTACTTTTACGCATGTCCATGTGGTGTTAGACATGTTGGATCATTTATGTGGTTGGACACATGGACTACTTATAGATGTTCATCTTCTACTATATCTAGGAGTCAGGCTAGCCTAATGCAAAACAACACTTTGAACCGTAGCTGCACTGAGCTACATAGTCAGGCATCCACTGTTGAGGGTGGCGAGGTTGTAAGATCGGGTAGTGGTTCTTATCGCGCATTAGATAACAAGAGTGGGGCAAATTTTATATTCTGGCTTGCAATACCAGTCTACGTGCTCGTACTCGCACTATTAGTGAAAATGGTGTTTTCTTGAGTATTTGCAATTTCTTTAAAATGTTGTTTTCTTCGATATGCTTTATCGTCCTTTGAAGTTTTTGTGATGTCCAAAACTATGATAATAATGTGTTTGATGACAGTTTATATATTTAACTTTGTATATGAACCGTAGTATGATTATGGTGACAATTTTTATATTTAACTTTATATATATACATATTATAAAAGTTAAATTATATATATACATAGATAAATGATTAATTAATTGACTAGTGATTAAGTAGTCAATTTATACATATATGATTATGTTTATATATAATCATTTTATTTTGAATATAATAATATACGAAATATAATTACATAGAATAAATAGTATTATTTGAATTTTTAAAACGTATTAGAAAATTTATAGTATAGTATATGTATATGTGTGTGTTTTTACATATATAGTATAAATTATATTCATAGATAAACATGGATTTTTTAAATAGTAGTGTATGATATATATATATATATATAGTATATATTTTATATATATAAATAATTTTTTTGTTTATAAATATTAGGAAAAAAACCAAAGTAAGAACTATATTGAGTTTCATAATTTGATTTTAATATATTAATAATACATTTTGTATTATATCATAATCATTTGAAACATGAATAATATTGTGTTCAATGTGTATAGTCGAATGTTTTTCATCTAATGAAATATATGCAATTAAATATTTTTGTAAGTTCCATGCATCATCTATCCAATGACTAGTGATACTCATAGAATCATGCATCTTATAAGGATCCTTCGATATATCACTACATATAGAAAAAATTTGTTTTAAAATTTTAAAATTATCAATTAATTTATATTTATATACTCCTACTATTTTTTTCTATATCACGTGTTAACAGTATTTCTAGATATTTTTCTACTACTAGTTTGCAAATAAGTGCTAGTATATTTTTCAAAACTATCATCACAAGAAAATTGAAATGTTAGATGTTTTTCGGCAATAAATACGAATATATTTCCTACGGTTCAATTGACTAAATTTAAAAATAAGAGAAGATAGAGTATGAAAATTTTTAAATATCAGGAGTATTAAAAATTTAAAGAAAATATCGAAAAATTCAAATTAACGAAAATGGTAAAAGATTTGTAATCAAGTAACATCAATTCGAGGAAATGATAAAATATTGTCATGAAAGAATTGTTATCAAGGTACCCATTGCAATTCTTTTATCAACGTATCATCACCCATTGCATTTTCAACATTCATAATAGATTGGAAGAATTCCTTCATAATCTCGGTTATGAAAAAAAAAAAAAAAACCCTGCTCTCGCGTGTAGAAGTCAACATTGATAATAGATTGGAAGAATTCCTTCATAATCTCAATTATGAAAAAAAAAATATATATATATATCCTGGTCGGGCGTGTAGAAGTCGATTGGAAGCTGATGCAACTGAATTTCATTACATCCCCCTATCAGTTATTCGATTACGTCAACAGGTGAGTAGAAGTATTCCCTAGGGCAAAAACTTCTGTGCACCAGTTGCACGGATACCTTTATGTTATAAATATAATATCTTTATGTACAAATATCTGTACCTTTTAAAATAAACATGCATAAAGGTATTATATTTATAACATAAAGGTACTACATTTATAACATAAAGGTATCCGTGCAACTGGTGCACAGAAATCTTACTCATTCCCTAAAAGTGGATCGGAGGCCAATGCAATTGAATTTCACTACATCTTTTAGAAGTCGATTGGAAGCCGACGCAATTGAATTTCACGACATCCCCTATCAGTTATTCGATTACGTCAACGGATAACATAATCTTGGGGCACTTGTATTTTCTAACATGGATTTGGACACTTGGTACAATTTTATCAATTCATTATCAACTATTTATTTTTACTGCATCATTATAGTCTGAATTAACAATTGCAATAAATATTTAGAAAACATGAGATTATATAAGGGCATTGTATAAAGATTTTTGACCTTTTATAATATATGTTTAAAATTTGTCGATATTTTAATATTTGTGATTATGAATATATAACTATATTTTCCAAAAATATAAATACAAAAAATATAATATCGATATTTTATTGATTTTTCAATATTTGTTTACATTTATACTTTTTAATTAAGATATAACTATCAATATGTTTTATAATATTTATGATAATGAGATAATGTCAATTCCAAATGTTTATATTAGTTAGACGATAAACTTAATCTCTGTTCAAGATAAACTTGATGTTTTACATAAATAAAATGTTAACTTTTATATCCTTTGGTTTTTAAAATTATTGGATGACAAGTTATCTTGATTTTCCAATATTTGTTTACATTTATACTTTTTAATTAAGATATAACTATCAATATCTTTTATAATATTTATGATAATGAGATAATGTCAATTCCAAATGTTTATTTTATTTAGACGATAAACTTAATCTTTTGTTCAAGATTAACTTGATGTTTTACAAAAATAAAATTTTAACTTTTAGAATATATCTTTTGGTTTTTAAAATTTATTGGATGACAAGTTTATCTTTATAATTACAAATATTGATATTACAATTGAGAAATTTTAACCCACAAAAAGATATATTTTAAAAGTCAAATTTATTAATTTATTTGAGAATTCATGTATATACTTTTATTTACATAAATCAATATATATATATATATATATATATATATATATATGTATGTATGTATGTTTCCCTACCCATCTATTTAATTATTGTAAGTTGAAATCAATGATTGAATTGGATTTTTGACATATCAGCGGTGTACTCATTGTCCACAATAGGTAAGATAACAAATTTTTAACACAAAACCTCACATGAGATCGTCTCACGTAAGGTCTTACGTTACGTGAGACCGTCTTACGTAAGACCTTACGTGAAACAGAACTTTTTATAGTCTTATGTGAGATCGAATTTGACCTTATTGAATGAGTTCACCCACCTTGTTGATCCATATAAACTTCGTCTTACATAAGGTTTTATGTGAAACCTTTTCACATAAGACCTACTCATCTTTTAAATTGAAAGATTTTTTTTTAATCATAAATATGGCTGGATAATATAAATTCCAACAACTACTATACATATATGTCATGTAAATTTTTTCAAGAGTTGATCTTACGTGAGACGGTTTCATGTGAAACCTTATGTTAAATAGAGTTCATATGAATCAATAAAAACGGATCAATCCATTCGACACGGTAAATATCGGTCTCACATAAGACCAAATAAGGCTCCGTCTCACATAAGATCTTATGTGAGATGATCTCACATGAAGTTTTGCGTTTTTTTAAATCCTAAATATTTTAATATATGATGATATCCCTCTATATATACTTCAAAACAAATATGTTATGTGTGTATATCTATATATTTTCTTAATATTAAATATGGAATGATTCTTTCAAAATAAATCTATTGAGCATTATAAATTTCTATGATAATACTTATAAATGCAAACCGTCATAAATTAAGCTATGTAAAAACTTAAGTGAGACTGTCTTACGTAAGATCTTATGTGAGATGGAGCTTTTTATAGTCTTATACAAGACTAAAATTAATCATACCGAATGGGTTGACTCAGTCTTATTGATTCATATGAACTTCATCTTACATAAGGTCTCACGTAAGATCGTCTCATGTAAGACCTACTCATTAAACTATAACGTTAGGTAATTTGTTTGATTCTTTGAAGACATGGTGATCTTAAACTCGGTTGTCTAATACTTTTGTTTTAATGGCTTCTATAAGTAAACTTATTTCATGTCAAGTTGATATACTAAAAGTTTTTTTAGTTTCTTTTGATGTTTATGTATATTTCAAATGTAGATCATTCTAGCTAACTTATCCAAACTATTGATTAATATTTATTAAAAACATTTCTATTGAGTGAAATTGGTGAAAGATTCAAAGAAAAACTTCAACTTCTATTTGGTTTATGTTACAACAAATTCTATTACATACCTTCACTGTATGATATGTAAGTTATTACATTTATATATATTAGTATTAATTTCTATGTATATATACAACATATTCTATATATAAATAAAACATATATTTGTTTTACCAATTAATAAAGGGAAAAACATTTTTTTAAGTCCCATAAACTTAGGTCTTGTTCAGAAAATATCTCGTAAATTTGATATATCCAATTTTGGTCCTATATGTATAATAAAATGTCCAATTTAAGGACTTCGGCCATTGTCGACCACTTAAGCCACCGGATTTTGGCATGTGAGAGCATGCGATCAATTTAATTAGGGATTTCCGGTCAAGTAACTGATGTGACATTTTTTAAAGAAGAACCGTAAACATCATGACCAATTTAATTGGGGATTCCGGCCAAGTAACTGATTTCCTACGAACTGCAACCCTAAACTTTAACGAAGAATCATAGTTTTGGGGGATTCAAAATTTCTGCAAATGTCTGAGGGTTCAATTGGAAGAAAAGCAATTAAAAAAAATATATAATTTTTAACTAATTAAATTGGTCGCGTGCTCTCACGTGTCAAAATCCGGCAACTTAATTTTCAATGATGGCCGGAGTCCTTAAATTGGACATTTTATTATATATACATGACCAAAATTGGACATATCAAACTTACGAGATATTTTCTGGACAATGCCTAAATTACAGGGACTTAAAAAATGTTTATCCCAATTCATAAATAACTAAATTAAATAGCTAGAATTAATTTATTGTAGAAAATTTTAGATGACTATATAGAGTAGAATTTTGGGTTGTTGCATCAATTCTACGTACAATGATATTAATCAAAGAGTAACACTTCTGTGCAACTGGTGCACAGAGTTGCACAGAAGACCTTTATGTTATAAATGCAGTACCTTTATGTACAAATATCCGTACCTTTTAAAATGAACATGCATAAAAGTATTACATTTATAACATAAAGGTACTACATTTATAACATAAAAGTATGGATTGCACGGTGCAACTGATGCACAGAAGTTTTTGCCTTAATCAAATTGAATTGTCATTCAATGTGAAAACAATCTCTAAAGAAAGACAATAGATATTTGAAGGACGGATGAACAACTATTGAAGAATGTTATAATCAGCATTAATTTGATACATTGTATTTCAAAGATTACAATTTGTATGATTCAACCTAGTTTTATGTAATCACGAAAACAATCAAATATTAGGTATGTTCTGTATACCCGTAGCGCTATAGTATTTTATGACTATTAGACTTTTGATTGAAAAAGATTATTTGTATTTTTATTTAAATTTATGTCATATTATTAATATTGTCATTATTACACACATATATTTGTGAAATATAGAATATTATTAGACAGAATGCAATCGTAATGCATGTAGTAGTACTAACGAATTAAATTGGTTGGTAACTTAACAACAATGTGTTCTTTTCGATTGCGATTCCATTTATAATTTACCAATAGACTTAATTATTATGTTGGTAAAATTTACCAACGAGCACTTTACCAACAAATTAAAAAATGGTGGTCATTAATTTGTTGATAGATTCATTTACCAACAGATTTTCATTTGGTTACAAATGATATGAACCCATTGGTAATTAACTGTTTTCTTATGGTGTCGATAAATGTTTGAACCGTGACCATATTCAAATTTATTTATATACCAAACGTACACCAAGATTTAATATGAAATCAAATTAGTGATGTGAAAAGTACTATGATTATAAAATAAAAAACATTTAAAATTTTAATGCATGGGATAATGATATTGCCTTCAAGCTATTACATCGACAATTTGACTTCACAAAAATCCAAAGTTGGATTTTATATTATAACACACCTCTCTCTCTATATGGGGGCGGCTTACTCATGAGTCACGAGGGACCTAAGGCAAAACTATTTCAAATAAACAATTTTATATTCAAAATAATTTTTATAATAATCACAGAAATAATTTTATTTAAAAATTTTCATTATTATTTTCCGAGATACTAAATCATCAATTTTTTTTTTAAAATTTATATTCAAGTTTCGACAAACAAACCTTTTCAATCGAGAAAATAACCAATTCATTCAAGTTTTATTCTGACAAGTGATATATAACCGAGTCATATCTAATTATTTTAACTTTACAAGTTTCTTTCCAAAGATGCTACATTAGGTGTACTTAAAAAATCCTAGAAGTATTTCATGCATTAGGAAAATAATTTAGATTTTTTTTTTTGGTTGGAATTTATACTTTAATTGGTGTTTCGTGTTTGTATTTAATGCACACGAGAATTTTTTTTATTTTTCTCTCCCAAACTTTCTTCATATTTTATAAAATTTTATGTTATAAATTAAGGAATATTAAACCTTCAATTTTTTGAGTTGTTTATAAAACTTTTTCTTTGATTCTTTTTTTTCCACCCAAAACTTCACGATTTATTCAATTTGCAATCTAGAGTGATTTTGATCTGATTATTTTTTTGGTTAAAATTAAATATGTTGTCTCAATTTTTTAACCAAACTATATGAATCTTGCGCCAAAACACTCTACTTCAAATCAAACGAAAACCCTAAATCAAATTTCTGATTTCAATTCGATTCAAGTTCAATTTGAGTAAATACTGAACAAAAATTTTGATTTTGGCTGAGAAAATTTCTTGAAACGGCATTAAGTTGCGATCGAAAAAAGTCATAAACTTTGGGGTTCAATCAGAGAAATAAACAAATTTGTCAACAAACAATTCGAAATACCTCGACTTTTTTAGAACATACCCATGGATTGGCCAGTTCCTATTATCCATTTTCGTCTTTCTACGTAACCAATCTTTTCATTTACGATCACTCACATTGGGTTTAGGGATAATCAGGCTCGAACTGATGACTTCCACCACGTCAGGATTTATTCGAAATCCTCAATAACTTGATTTATAATAATCAAGTCAATTTTCACTAATATGCCCGATCAAATAACGAAGTGGCTTAAAAATTTCCATTTACAAATGAAAAACTTTCTCAAGCATCCACTTGAAATTTTCAAAATAGAACAATCATTTATAGGATTAAATGAACACGCCTTCATCGTCGTTGTTTTTCGACCGGAAGACCGAGATCTTTTGGCTCAACTTTATCCAAGTTTTGCCGAGGGACCCGAATTGCCCCATCTATCCTCCTGAGGAGAGGTTTGGTTTCAAACCCCTGTTCGAACAGGAGGAGGATTCCATACCTTGGGACTTTATGTTCATATTGATGTCATGCTTGCTTTTGGTACTCCGGAAAAGCAAATTTTGTCTCCCCTTTTTTCGAGTAGTTTTTTCTTCGGCAAATTGCCCTTCCCGAACCAAACATGAATCTTTCGATTCATTTGGCTCCCACACGAAGTTTGTGAATAAGTGATTGCCTTCCTTCTGAGTTCTTATCAAAAATTAACGAAGTCAAATGAAAAGGATACTTCGAATATGGAATTCAAAGGGATCAAATAGGATTCAGAAGAATTTAACTCTTTCAGAATTGATGAAAAAGGGAGACGAATTAAATAAAATGGATGGAAAAAAGATAGGGTAGTACCGAAACAAAATTTGTAATTTGCCAGCCTCTTGCCTAGCATCCCGATCATGATTTTCCTACCCCCAGAGGGAAAGGTCAACGGAATTGGAGGTTTCTTTTTTTTTATTAATTTTTTCTAAAAGATTCTAGCCGCACTTAAAAGCCGAGTACTCATCAAAACTTTCAGATTAATAGGAAGGAAGCTTAATCAGAATAAATCCGAATTCTATTCCACTGAACCCCTCTTTCATAGCCACATATCTTTCCGGCTAAGGAATGGGCGTCGATACTTCCACATATTATGGGTAACGTAGGAGACATCTCTCTTTTCTATTCCTATTTGTAAGAACCCCCTTTTCAATTAAATGTTAATGTAAATATGAAAACGTGACTAAATTGGTCCTAGTTACTCTTCGGGACAGAGTGGAAGAGGGGAGGGGAAAAAATAATTGAAATTCCATTTTTTATCTTACAAGTCAAATCTCTTTTCTCTTTGTTTAAATTCAATTTAATTGAATTTTCATTCGAAATTATCAGATAAAAAACTTCCGAGTTATGAAATGAATCCATGGAAAACAGTGGCTTGGTTAAGGGAACCCACCTGAGCCGCATCGAAAGATCCCATTTTTTTCATTGGGTCCGGGTAGAGTGCCTATTCTAGCAAAACCACCCATAAGAGCCATTGTTAACCATTGGTCCTTAAGGCGTATTCTCAAAATCCCCGGCCCAAAAGGGAAGTACCTTTCCCTCTGGGGACCCCTTTTTGATTTCTTTCGATTAAACAATCCTATTTACGAATTCGATTCTTCAATTTTGAATTTTTAGAATAATTTTAGATTGATTTTTTAAGTCAACCCAATAACTTATTAAACTAAAATATAAATCTATCGAAATCAGAAGGGAAGAACTTCGCATCAGAATTCAGATTATCAATTCAAACTCCATATTCTCCAAAAAAGGGGGAAAAAAACGGAATCTTTGGTCTAACAGATTTCACTAACATAATTAAAAGGTATTAAATGGTTCTGTAATATAATGTAAGATACAATTAACATAACATAAAAGTATTACTATCATAACTAAAGGTAATATAGCTAAAAGATATATTTGTCAGAACACGAACATACATCAGAATGTGTGAACATTGACACGTAAAAAGTGGTTCCGAATCGAATCGACTCGAATTGCATATGAGTATTTGTGTATAATAGGGTGAGCCCCTTGATCTAGAAGTTCCTCGGTGCAATTGTGTGAAAAAGGTCCATCAATGTCATCAGACTGTATTAATATTAATGATGTGTGACATGCCCTACTTTAAAAACAAAATACAAAATACAAAACATTTAGTTCATGAATTTTTCTAGATTTCCAAATCTCACACATCTATCGGTGTCAAGAACCAACCAAGACTCCTGGCTCTAATATCTTCCCATTCTTTTCTCTCTATATAAATTGTATCATCATTATCATCTCATCATATTCTTTAGTGAAAGCCTCTCCCAAAGTGTCTTAATACATTCATTTTGCAACATATACTTGTTTTTCACCATTCATGCAGATTTGCACGCACTAAGAGGCCATATTGTTTTTCATACAACTGTTTTAAGCTTTACAAGACAAGCACGTAAAATTTTCTCCATCAACTTATAATAGGTATATATATATAAAGACAACATGATGAAAATGAAGCCTAAGATCAGAGGAGTTCCATCGGTCGGAGGAGGTGGCGGCTATGCCCCCGCCGCCTGGTGGCCGGAGACGATTCCCGGAGGAATGCTGGTTCAGAAGAGATACTCAGACTTAGACAAGAATTTAAACTCTGTTTCCAACATCAAAGTCAGAGTGGAATATGGCTCATCTTATCATCAAATCATCCTTTCTTCTAAATCAAGTTTTGGTACATTTTGTGCCTTAATTCCCACTTCTTTTTTCCTTCTTTTTATTGCATTTGTTTATTAATCGGATTTATAAGTGCAGGGGATTTGAAGAAATTGTTAGGTGGGCCCACTGGATTGCATCCACAGGATCAGAAGCTCATATTCAAGGAAAAAGAGATGGATTCAGAAGTTATTCTAGAGACAGCTGGAGTGAAGAATGGATCAAAGATGATAGTGATTGAAGATGAATTGAGTAGAGAGAGAAGGTATATTGAGCCTTTGAAGAATGAAAAAATGGACAAGGCCTTAAAAGACATTTCAGCTGTTAGATTTGAAGTGGACAAGCTTGCCAAACAGGTTCATTTCTATCTATTGTTTAGTTGAGCTGCCAAATACAAAATCTATAAATTTTAGGATGAATTTCATCTATTATTGTTAAAATTTCGTCAAATTACCTAATCGATCTCGAGGTTTGTGAAAATTATAATTAAAATGTATCCAGTGATCAAATTTTGAACATATGATCCATTTTAAACTTAGTATGTTAACATAGTATAAATTTTAGCCTCCGATTTGCTTTATGTTTTTGATCTGGAAAAAATTCGCCCCCTTTAAAACAAAATCCTAGATCCGTCCCTGGTTGTCACCTCTAATATCTAGGTACATTTTAATACTTAGAATGACTATTTATATCGTGATGGAAATTTGGCATATATTTGTTAGGTGGAATCTATTGAATTTGAAGTCAGTGAAGGCAACAAAGTTGTGGAGACAATTTTATCCAACTTGATAGAATTGTTGATGACACAACTGATAAAGTTGGATAGTATTGAAGCTGATGGAGATGTCAAATTGCAGAGAAGAATGGAGGTAGCTACTAATTACATTTAGTATATACTATGTATTTAATTTTTTACATCTTAAATTAAAATAAATAATTTTCTTGAATTTAAGGTGAAGAGGGTACAAAAATTCATTGAAAGTCTAGATATGCTGAAGATAAGAAATTGTGGCAAGGGAAAGGTGACACTAGAGAAGCAGAACCAACAGAGGAAACATGGGAAGTAAAACCATTATGGGAAATATTTTGATTTCAAAGCAACTCAAATTTACATTATTTAAATGGAAATGTGGAGCTCATGGAGTTCTTCAGTCTATGTATATATATATACACACACACACACACACATCATATTTTCATTATACATTTTTTTATTTCTTATTTCAAGCAATAGGTAGATAGATACAAGTTATGTGTATATTAATAACTAGAATTTCACATCTTAAATTTTATATTCGTAAATTATATTGTTAATGTGTTGTTTTGGTATGCATATATATTTTGTTGTAGATAAAGTTTTTTTTTCAGTTATAAAAACAATGAAACATTCTTTTGAAGATTTCACAACCAATAGTCCCTCAATTCAAAAACGAAAAAACAATAATAATAAGTCTCACTTCTCCAAATTACAACTTTTAATTTTTATAAATTAAATAAAAGTATAACATGCATTTTATAAGTTATCAATTTCCATTTATATATTTCCTTTAATTCATCATATCCATCATTTTAAAATTGTTATTGAACAATAAAAAAATTTTGTTATAAAGGTATTATATAAATTCCAAACAATGACCAACTTTAACTTCAAAACATGAATTTTTTTTTTATATATACAAAATATTTTGCAAACAAGATTTCTTTTATGGGGACAGAAGACGTATTTACTGTGAGACCTATAGTTACTAGCTAAACAACCCAATCAAGAAATCACTAAATTAGCCCAATATATTTCCTCCAATCTCAAATTCTCAATGACACATGGTAGATCCAAAATGCATAGTAGGTCAATTATGATATGTATTTTTATTCAATTATTATTTGACACCTCTCTCTCTTCCTCCCCATTTTCGTAGAAGAAAATCTAACTACAATGGTTGATGTGAAGTGTGAAATAAAGAAAATGGGATACCAATGTGTTGTCGAATTTCCCTTCACTAATTAATGTATGAACAAAATAAAATGAAAAGAAAATCAAGGCAGTTGCACCAATTATTATTAAAAGCAAAGCACACCATATTACACCAAATCATATTATTCATTAATCAGTACTTACCATATCATGGCAGAGGCACTTCTTCATGTTCTCATAGATAATTTAACGAGCTTAATTCAAGAAAAAATTGGGACGATCATTGGTGTGGATAAGGAAATGAAGAAGCTGGCCAACACTCTCACCACTATCCAAACAGTGTTGGAAGATGCTGAAGACAAACAATTCCAAAGCAAAGCCATTCAGAAGTGGCTAAGCAGGCTTAACAACATAGCCTATGAGATTGAAGACATAGTGGATGAGTGTGTCACTGAGGTCTCAAGACTGAACCACAAAGGTGGAATATTCAACTTGAAGAAAATCTTGCATAACTATAAAATCGCACGAAGGATGAGAGAAGTAGCTGGAAAGCTGGATGACGTGGCAGCAGAGCGCCACAGGTTTCATTTGCACGAGATAGTTGTAGCAGAGTCGAGCAATATTGATGCGAGGCGTGAGACGGGGTCCATTCTCAACGAGCCTGATCATGTCTATGGAAGAGACGAAGATCGCGACAAGATTGTAGATATGTTGGTTAGAGAAAGGCAACAACTCTCTGTGTTGCCTATAGTTGGTGTTGGTGGCCTTGGAAAGACTACACTTGCTCAGTTGGTGTATAATGATGAGAGGGTAAGTCAACTTTTTCAGACCAAGTTATGGGTTTGTGTTTCTGATCATTTTGACTTGAAGATTTTGCTTGAGGCTGTGATTGTATCTGCAACCAGGAGTGCTTCGAATTTGGTCCAGTTGGATGCTCTGCAGTGTCGTCTACGTGATGTGTTGAGTGAGAAAAGATACTTGTTGGTATTGGATGATGTGTGGAATGAGAATGAAGAAGATTGGGTTAAGTTAAAAAGTATATTGGCATGTGGATCAAAGGGCTCTTCAATTGTGGTCACCACACGTTTGCAGAAAGTAGCAGATATCATGAGAACACTTCCAACTTATCGCTTGAAAGAGTTATTGGAAGAGCATTGTTGGTTGTTGTTTAGGCTTAGGGCGTTTGGACAAGAGATTAATGAGGAGGAACATCCTAAGCTAGAAGCTATAGGGAGACAAATTGTGAAGAAATGCGGTGGTGTTCCTTTGGCAGCTAAGGCTCTTGGAGGTCTATTAAGGTTCAAGAGAAAAGAAAAGGAATGGATTCATGTTAAAGAAAGTGAAATATGGAATCTTCGAGAAGTAGAAAATTCGATATTGCCAATCTTGAGATTGAGTTATCGTCATCTCCCTTTTGCATTGAAGCGATGCTTTGTTTATTGTGCAGTCTTTCCAAAGGATTCGGTGATTGAGAAGGAAGATTTGATCTTTCGTTGGATGGCTCATGGATGCATTTCAACAAACCAAACACAAGAATTGGAGGATGTTGGTGATGACATGTGGAATGAGTTGGTTTTGAGATCCTTTTTTCAAGAAATCAAAACAAGAGGATCTCTAACTACTTTCAAGATGCATGATCTTGTTCATGATCTAGCGAAGTCCATCATGGAGAACAAAATTTCTGGCGTATCAAATAGCAAAATTCGCGAGGTCCATTGGAGGGAACATGGTAAGCCTATTTCTATAAGTAATTTGATGCAAGTATCCACATTAGCCACTATTATGAACTACAGTCGTTTGAGAACTCTAAAATTAAACGGGGCAAGGATTGAAAAGTTACCTAGCGCAATAGGCAAGTTGAAACATTTACGCTACTTAGACATGTCGGATTCCTCTGTTCATACTCTTTCTCGTACATTTTGTGGTCTCTTGAATTTGCAAATTTTGATTTTGAACTATTGTTATCATCTCAAGAATTTGCCAAACCACATTAGGTATCTAACTAATCTCCGTCATATTGCTTTAGAAGGATGTTCGAATTTGAGTCATATGCCACGTAGGATTGGAGACTTAACTAGTCTAAAGACATTAAGCTTGTTCATAGTAGGTGGTAACATAGGCACTCAACTCGATGAATTGGAACACTTGAATCTTGGAGGCAGACTTGAAATCAAGCATTTGGAGAGAATCCAAAACCATATGAATGCTAAGAAAGCAAATTTGAGCAAGAAACCAAACCTTCTTGATTTGGTCCTATGTTGGGAAGGTGATATTACATTGGCAAAGATGATGAATGATAACAAGGTTCTAGAAGTTCTTGAACCTCACCCGAATCTTGAAACTTTGGAGATACGTGGGTACAATGGTAGCCAGTTTCCTCTTTGGATGACAAAGATGGAAAACTTAACTCGGATATTGATAGAAAATTGCCCGAATTGCTCACATCTTCCATTGGGACATCTTCCTCGTCTCAAGTCCTTGAACTTAAGAAATCTTGCTTCCTTGGAGTACATCTTCAATGAAGAGGATGAAACTGGATGTCTGAATTCAAGTCCAATATTGCCATCACTGAAGTTTCTCAAACTATTTTCCTTACCCAATCTGAAGGGGTTGTTAAAGGAGGTGGCAAATGATCGAATATTATTCCCAAATGTTCAAAGTCTGTATATTAACAGGTGTGAGTTGTTGAGATTGCCACCACTCTCAACCCTCGAAAAGTTGATTGCAAAGAACTGCAGCCTCTTGACTCTGACATCATTCTCTAACCTTCACAATCTTTCGTCTCTTGCATTGGAATTCGAAGATATTAGTTACAGCGAAACATGCATTCTTCCAGAAGACGCATTGGAAGGCCTTAGTAGTCTTAAAGAAGTGAGCTTTGATAACGCACAAAGACATCGTTTTCCAGAGAAATTGTTTCAAGGCCTAAAGTCCATAGCAAAGTTGGAGATTCTTTCTAGCAATATAGACAGTTGCTTTGGAGAGGGGTGGTTGAGGCACCTCACTTTTTTACAAGAGCTAAGCATATTTGAATGCAAAGAATTGGTAAAGATGGGAGATGAGATTAAATATCTCATAAACCTTAAATACCTCACACTTAGTTATATTGATGAGATTGTGTCCCTACCACAAGGCTTGAAACATGTCTCCTCACTTCAATCTCTAACACTATCTGGACTTCATCAACTCACTTCACTGCCAGATTGGTTTGGTGATCTTACGTCTCTCACGCGGTTGCAAATTACAGAATGCTCGGAGTTTCAGTCACTTCCATCAAGCATTCGAGGAATGAAGAATCTCAAGTATCTTGAAATATGGGGATGTCCACAACTTCAATGGCGATGTGAGAAAGATAAAGGTGAGGATTGGCATAAGATTGAGCACATTCCTCATCTGCATATTCGATCTATTGCACATTCTTAGACAGGTATTGATATTTTACGAATTGTGTTGATTAAATATACAACATTTACGAATTACTATATACATATTGTTGCTTATTAATCAAGTGAACGTTCTGTATTTATTATATTTATCTTGTACTGTTTGAGAAAAGTGCGAACAGTTTGTGTGAATCAATTTCTTTGATGTATTTGTGTGGTTGGATAGGGTAGTAAGAATGAATGATTTGAAACAGATAATTAGATAGTCATTTGGAAAGAAATTTGAGCATTTGAACTCTGTTTTGGATGGGGATTATTATTGATTAAATTTGTCTAACATAATCTTAATATTTTCTTTCCTTATGTTCTTATTTCGGTCATATTTGTTTATATTCAATCGATTAGTCATAAGTCATTTTCAAGGGATGAAATGAGGTTATTCTTTTAAAATAAGTTTTATTTTTTTTAACTAATCATGAGTTATTTTTAGGAAGGTTTAACTTCATTTTCTGTTATTGTTTTATAGGTTAGTAGCAGTGTACCTGTGCGATGCACGATTTGTCAGGTAAGATCTATTAGTTTATTACTTTTAGTATAACTAGCACTCCATCTGCACGATGTGCGATTTATTATTTATTGTGTTAATATTTACAATTTGTAATAATATATTGAAGTTGCATAAATTAACAGATTATTCATAACCTCTTTTATTATTTTAATTTAAAACATGTACAATATACAAATGATTTTTCATATTTCTCATGTGCGTTATAACTTTAATAATTTTAATAAACCTTTCCTTTTACTTGGGCTAATTTGATTAAAAAAACAATACCCATTATTGTTAATTTTATTTTTAAACATTTTTATTTTATTTGTTGATTTTATATTTTTTTCAAATCAATATTATTATATATAATAATAATCCCTTCAATCAAAATTAATATTTTCTTTTATATTTTTTATTTATATACTCCACTCTTGTACTTCAATCATCATATATAGTTATCTTTCTACATTTTTTCATTTCGATCTCTTTCACAAAATAATTAATTGGTCAATTTGTGTTTAATGTACAAAAGACAATTTGGTGGGATCTTTTTAAAGATGAAGATATGAGACAATAAGATCGTGAAGAATTTTTCTACCTTTAAATGTTTAGCAATTCCTGTATTCTTTCATTTTTATTTTATTTTATATAAATTTGAGAAATCATTATATTTACTGTTTTTTCTTGTTCATATCTTGTTTTTTCTTCATTCTCTGTGCATCTTTCTTTTATCGAGAAATTATTATATTTTCTCCATTTCTTAACTTTACATAGATTTGAGAAATCAATGTATCCGTTTCTTTTATTTCTTAGCTTTATATAGCTTCATGGAGTAATATCTATTAAACAATATATTTATGACACTCCCCTTGGACATTACAATTAATGTACATGCCTCATAAAAAACTCGCTAGAAAAACCTAGTGGGAAAAACTAAACGAGAAAAGAATATATGACATACATGTTCTTATATGTTGCACTAGTTGCCTATTAAAAACCTTTAGTTAAGAAAACGTTGTGGGAAAAAACTTAGTAAAAAAAAAAGAGTACAACCACCGGTCTTCAGGACCCAACCTTCAAGGTTAAAAGAATACATTCACTGGTCTTCAGGACCCAACCTTCAAGGTTGTTTTGAAAGTTATTATCCTCCCTGAGACAACAGTCTTTCGAGCTTACATATTCCAATACCATGAACATATGTTTCAAAAGTAAACATAAGAAGGGATTTATTGAACAAATCTATAATATTGTCACTATAGCACACTTTTGTATAAAAAATTCACCGTTGTTCTGGAGTTTATGTGGATAAAAGAATTTATGAATTAGGTGTTTCAATAAATTTCATTTAACATACTAATTACTCTTTTGTGCAACACAAACTACATTGTCCTAATCAAAAAGTACAGTGGGGGATATATCATGTTACTAATACCACATGATTCACAAATGTGTTTTATCAAAAATTTTAACCATACACATCCTTGTGAGAGTTTTGTTGGGTTTGTGTTAAAATAAAAGAAGTGCTTGTCCCACATCGGATTTGTGAACAAAGTGGGAGGGCCCTTGAGGTTACTTAAGGGCCTAGGTACCTTTGTCACAAGTGCCCCAATCAATACACTTTAGTCTAGTGTTTGATTCTATAAGATGAGAGATGCGGGAATAAAGTGTTGTATTATCACAAGGGATTGAAATCCCAATATATAGTTACAAAGAGATAAGTATGGAAAATATACAATCATAATACAGCAAGATTGATTCAAATCAATTCCTATAAATCTGCCTTAATACGCCCCCGCAAAATCGACGTGCCGTCAGCCACAAAGATTTTGGAACGAAGTAAAGCAAATCTCATTCAGAAGAGTGGCTTAGTAAGCAGGTCGACCAGTTGATCCAAAGTTGTGACATAAGCGACCTTGAAGATGCCTTTGCTTGATAAGTCCCGCACAAAATGGAGATCAAGAGCAATGTGCTTCATTCGCGAATGCATGACAGGATTAACGGCTAACCTCGTAGCCCCCAGATTATCACACAAAATCTTCGGTGGAATGGATAAGGATAAGCCAAGTTCACGAAACAGCTGGTAGATCCAACACACTTCCGCAGCAGTAGAGGCGAGAGCACGATATTCCGCCTCAGTTGATGAACGGGCAACACCCTTCTGTTTGCGCGATCTCCATGAGATAGGCGATGAGTCGAGAAAGATTATATATGCGGATGTGGACTTCCCATCTATAACATTACCCCCAAAATTAGAATCAGAGTATGCCGTGAGTGATAAGGTCTTCGGGGTGCGAAGAAGCAAGCCATGATGTATTGTGCCCTTCAAATAGCGGAGAATGCGCTTGAAGCATCGCATTTGTAATGCGATGGTCATCGGTTCGATTCCGATAGCCGGCTTTTTTCTCTTTTTCATTTTTTTATTCAAGAAAAACGGATAATCTTCATTTGGAATTTGAAATCAAAGAATATTGAAAAAGTGTCTTCCCCTCTTTCCAAAAATCCAAGCCTTACAAGGAGCTCTAGGAACTCTGAATAGTTGTTTGAAATTATTGTTTCTTGGTGTCGATTCGAAATTGAAATGGGGCGTGGCCAAGTGGTAAGGCAACGGGTTTTGGTCTCGCTATTCGGAGGTTCGAATCCTTCCGTCCCAGCGTAGATGATAATCGTCAATTAAGAGGAGATATTTTCTCAATTTTTGTTATAACTATTGCAGCCGCTGAAGCAGCTATTGGACCGGCTATTGTTTCATCAATTTATCGGCCCCACCCCGTCTCCGCTGGATCTGTTCCCGGGAGTACCCTAAAAAAAAGGAACCTTTCCTCTCCCCAGCCATTTCGGGTTAAGATGTGTGAGCTCATCGAAAACTTACAGCAGCTTGCCAAACAAAAGCTAAGAGAAAAAAAAGAAGAGGTATGACTGGCATAACATCTACGATTGGATTCAAAAAAGCATAGAAATTAAGTGAAATAGATAAAATAAAACAGAATCTTTATCTATTTCACTTAATTATCCTCGATCTTACGGAGCCTACTCAACCAATCAAGTGCCGTTGGACGAGCCATAGACTGAGCCAATTTGTTGACAGCAAATGACAAATCTGGCCTCGTGATAATGAGATATTGCAGCCCCTCAATTGCACTTCTGTACTCAGTAGGATCAACATCTCCCGAAACCGAGAGATTATTCGAGGTCGCCATAGGCGTAGTGACTGCCTTTGAACCATCCATGTGGAACTTTTGAAGAAGATCGACCATATATTTATGTTGAGAGAGAAATAACCCCTCACGACACTGAGATACTTCCACCCCTAGGAAGTAAGTTAGAGCACCGAGGTCCTTCAACACAAATGTAGACTTGAGATGTGCAACAAGTGACTCAAGGAATGAGCGACTCGAGCCAGTGATTATGATGTCATCGACATACACTAACACCAAAAGTATGACACCCTGATGGCGAAAAATAAACAGGCTATGATCTGCTTGTGATTGGGAAAATCTGAAACGAAGGAGAGCCGAACTTAGAGTGTGATACCACGCACGTGGTGCTTGGCGTAGTCCATAGAGACTTTTTCAAACGACAGACATGTGTAGGTTGAGATAGATCGATAAATCCAGGTGGTTGCTGCATGTAGACAGGTTCGGTGAGTGTGCCGTGTAGAAAAGCATTACTAACATCCAACTGGCGAAGGTCCCACTTGTGAAAGAGTACCATAGATAAGACAGTACGTATAGTCACCGGTTTGATGACCGGACTAAACGTTTCATGAAAGTCAAGGCTAGGGCGTTGATGAAAGCCCTTAGCGACCAAGCGTGCCTTGTATCGTTCAATTGTACCATCGGGTTTTCGTTTTACAGCAAAGACCCATTTACATCCAACAACATTACAGTCACGAGGAGGTTGCACAAGATCCCATGTTCCATGAGAAGAGAGGGCCGTAATCTCATCCGCCATAGCCTGACGCCATTACGGAATTTTTAAAGCTTGTGAGACTGACGATGGAGTACATTCCTCTGGTAACGGATGTTTTGTAGTAACATGAGAAGAGGTAGGATTTGTGATTGATGGTGGCAAGTCTGTTCGAAAATCACTAAGATGCCGAGGCAGCATCCTCTGGCGAGTACTGCGACGTAGCGGTTGATCGGTAGGACCAGGAGAAGGTGCCTGTTGAGGCGAAGCTGGTGGATTCGGTGGTGGAATAGGTTGGCGGATCAGAGGGGATTCAATTACCGATGATAAAGGTAAGGTAGCAGGCTCGGTATCGGTAGTATCCGGTGGCTTTGGTGTGTCAAAATCTGTCATGGCCTGTTCAAGGAACCGAACATGACGGGAAATATAGAGCCTTCCGGTGGTAGGATCGTAACATTTGTATGCACTCTGTGTGAGAGAGTAACCAACAAAAATACATGGCTTAGCAGTAGGCTCCAATTTACTGTTAATATACGGCTTTAACCAGGGGTAGCAAATGCATCCAAAGATTCGCAGTTTTTCATAGTTTGGTTTCTGTCGAAACAAAGCCTCAAATGGACTTAAGAATTGCAAAATTGGCGTAGGAAGCCTGTTGATCAAATAGACAGCCGTTTGAAATGCAAAAGACCAGAAAGTCTGTAGGAGTTTAGCATAATGCAATAAAGCCTTGCCAGTTTCCACAACATGTCGGTGTCTGCGTTCAACCATACCATTTTGTTCAGGAGTGTGAGGAGCCGTTGTGACCACTGTATCCCATTTGTAATAAAATAAGATTGTAGTGCAACAAACTCCCCACCATTATCACTGTAAAAATTACAGATATGAAAACCAAACTACTTTTCTGCCAAAGGTCGAAATTTCTCAAAAATACCCCGTACATCAGATTTATGCCGTAAAGGAAATAACCAACAATACTTTGTGAAAGAGTCCACCAATAACAGATAAAACCGATAACCATCCACAGAAATAGAAGCAGGTCCCATACATCAGCATACAAATATTGTAATGGTTTAGCAACATGCAATGAAGAATCAGTAAAAGACAACTTATGAGTTTTGCAACATAGACAGGATTCACAACGCAAATCCGACACACCGGATTTAACAATAGGTAAATTGTGTTGTGAAATAACAAGCGTGCTAATACGATGCGAAGGGTGTCCCAAACGGGAATGCCAAGTACTGAAATTGGTTCGCAGACCAAACTTATTAAAATTAGCAAAAAATAACGGAGACTGCTGCAAGCTATATACTCATTTCTCACATTTACCCCGAGCGAGAGGCGCCCCCGTAGTTCGATCCTTCACAATAAAGAGAGTCGAAAAGAATTCCACAGACACCTTATTAGATTTAGTAAAGCGATGTACAGAAAGTAGATTTTGTTCAGCTTTCGGTACACATAACACATCGTCTAAATGAAAAGTGCAAGAAGGAGAGACAATAGACGAAGTACCAGTATGGGTGATGGGCATAGTATTGCCATCAGTAAGATGAACCTCCTCGGTGCCGTCATATTCGGAATGCAATGACAGGTTGCCCAAATTATTTGTGATATGGTGCGAAGCACCAGAATTCATCAACCATGAGTTGGGGAACGGTGCTTGAGGGGATCAAGCATGATTAGCAGTTGGTTGAGCCGATGTGGGAAACCTCCAGCAGGACCGAGCAGAATGTCCTGGAACATCACAAAGCTGACAGACCAGACGTGGGTTTGTGCCATGAGAAGCAGACTGAAATGAATTCCCATGACGATTGTGTCGTGGACTTGAAGAAAATCCACGACCCCGACCGCGGCCGCCACCATGGGACTGACCGGAAGAGGTGTTCCTCGGATTACTATTGGGCTTGGACTGAGCCACATTGGCAGTAACAGACAGATCCGTCTTTGCCTCATCAAGAGCATCTACAAATTTTTCCTGCGCAGTCAAGAGATCCATTAGTTGTGGGAAACAAATTGAAGAGGTTTGTGCGCGGATAGAAGCCGCTATGTCGCGAAACTTGGGATTCAACCCTCCCAAGACATATAATGTAAAATCATCATCGGATATTGGAGAATCAATGAGAGCCAATTCATCCACTTTTGCCTTGAGGGAGTGCATGACAGACGAAGTGTAAGAGGTGATATAGGGAGCCACCTCATCTGTGAGAGATCCATGGAGGAACGCATACACTAACTGATCCTGACGAAACCAAATCCGATATTCGGCGTCAGTAGTAGCCGGTTTGGGTATGGTGCCATCGGCATAGCCAAGTAGGTCATGGCCGTTGAGAATGGCCGTCACTAATGAGAGCCATTGTGGGAAGTTAGACCGCGTCAACTTGTGTGTTGTAAGGAATGGAGCAGTGATAACAATCACTGGAGAAGGAAGGGTAGCGGTGGTCTGTGTAACAGGGGGAGTTTCGTCATTGGCCATGACTGTCAAGGAGTGGCGGCGGTGGTGAATGCTAGGGGTACGACAGAAGCGTGGATTGGTGGATCGGAAAGAAGACTGATACCATATAAGATGAGAGATGCGGGAATAAAGTGTTGTATTATCACAAGGGATTGAAATCCCAATATATAGTTACAAAGAGATAAGTATGGAAAATATACAATCATAATACAGCAAGATTGATTCAAATCAATTCCTATAAATCTGCCTTAATAGATTCTAGTTAAATTCCTTTCTTGTTTTCTCTTGTAAAGAGTGTTCGAAGAAAGGTGTGAATCGTTTTAGGCTTGTAAGAGTGTAGAGAGTGTTGGGAGTTGAAGAGTGGAATATTGTGTGATTGTAAGAATTTTTCACATAGTGATATTCTCTCTTGGTCGTGGTTTTTCTCCGGTTTTGGAGTTTTCCACGTTAAATTCTTGTGTTGTGGATTGTTGTTTTATTTCTTCCTTTTATTTCCCGTTTGCTTCTTCTTCCTCAAAGATGGAAGGGAATGGTGTCTTTTCCCAACAAGAGGTATCAGAGCTCTGATACCAAGTTTTCCACATTAAATTCTTGTGTTGTGGATTGTTGTTTCGTTAATTCCTTTTATTTCTCTTTTGTTTCTTCTTCCTTAGAGATGGAAGGGAATGATGTCTTTTCCCAACAAGTTTCATATAAACAACAATCTTTGAGTGGTTTGAGTAAGTGTTAACCATAGTTTGTTTAACAGACTTACATAAGATTGTAGTACCATCATAGAGAAAACATAACCAGTGTGGGACTGACATTATAAAGATCACACATAAAACCAGTATTCGAGTAACTTACTAATGACTTACTTTGATTTCTAGTGTAAATCAAATCTAGATTTTGAGAACCTTGAAGATATCAAAAAGTATGTTTAATTTCATTCCAATTTCTCTTTGTAGGAGAAACATTAAACACTAGCAGTAGATTTACTCCAAAAGCAATATCAGGTTTAGTGTAATTTGCTAGATAAAGTAATTCGTCAATTGAACTTTAAGCAAGGAACTTCAGGTCCTGTATATATACTTAGTATCTTCTTTAGTTCTAAATGGGTCCTTGTCCACTTCAAGGGATCAGACAACCATTGATGTACACCTTTTCCTTACCCTTGGAAGCTTGTTTTTCATGATAGACTACAGGCTTCTTAGCGTTGCTACGCTTTGAGTTTCCATCTCCATCATCACCTTTCGTTTTATCTTGCTACTTATTTGGCTTCTTACGACAAGTAGCCGAGGAATGGCCAACAACATTGCATTGCGGGCAAAAGTAAGGAAGATACTCGTAGGCGAGTGACACAAATGAGCAAAGTGGATGAGACTTATCCATGTAGAATCTTTTCAAAAGCTTTTTCAAGTAGGTTGACTGGTGTATTGAAAATTCATTTGAGGAGATGCTCGATTTGTAGGCCGAGACAATACTTGGTTTTACTCAAGATTTTCATTTCTAATTTTGTCTTTACGGTTGAACGAACTTCCTCGAATTTCTTATGCGTTCCAATGTACCACATTCTACACGACTATTTTAGGCCATGCAAGTGACCTTTGTAATTTAATATATTATATATATTATGATTCTCATTTTTCTCATTAGGGGAATATAATATCTATTAAGGATTTTCATTTAAATATTCTTATCTGATTCAGCTAGTGTAACACCCCAAATTAAAATTTGACTACGTAAAATATAACAAGAATTTTCAAGAATTGAAAATGAGATTTAAATAATAATAATAGTAATATAAATAAGTATAAACTATTAAAAAAATAAAACTAAAATTTATTATATATAAACACGCACACAACATATATATATATATATAAGTAAGATATTATATATATATAATGGACATAAATCTATCCACATAAGTTTCATAAATATTATTATAATATATACACATAATAACCGTGTAAATACATCAAAGAAAGCATACTAATATGTATGAGTAATGAAGTGCATGTCTAGATGAAGGAAGACGAGAGGTCGTGGCGGAGAGAAGAGTAGTTGCAGGTGTTTGTTGTTGATGGAGTTGGACGGATGTGTCCTTGATGCATCTTCTGCCGCCGGCAACAAGTGGTCGCCGGCTAAAGCTAAAGCAGCTAACAACAACAAGGGGATGTTTTAAGTGGCTGGGTACGAGGAAAAATGAAGTATCTAAGCTTGCATGACAGCTTATGAATAAATGCTCCAGTTTTTCCTAAGGAAACGATGGAGGATTAATTATCTTGCTCGACAACTTAAGAACAGACGCTCTAGCTTTTTCTAAGGTGGGGTAACTCATTTTGCTTAAGTATTTATATATCAAGTGCTCTTAAATTATGTTCTATGTTTATATACGTACTATTAAATATGTGATGTTCTCGTGAGATGGGATTACCTTATTATGTGTCAATGAATTTGCTCTGAATTGTGAATGATGTACTGTGAGCTTAATATTGTGCACATGAATAAAGATATGATTGAATGTGTGATTGACTGTAAATGTAGCACCCCGGATAAAAAAAGAAGCATAATTGATTAATTAAATAATTAAACAATTAAACCCTTAATTAAAATATTATATGTGCGGTAATTCTTGATTGCTTAATTAATTATGTGCGTTTCAGATACGTGTCTAACACATGATTTAGATGGAAGAGAAATTTATTTGTGAGACCTAGAATATTATTTCACCATTAGATGCGTAACGGAAAAACGAGAAGATAGAAATGAACTAGAGGTCAATCGGAGACCTGTAGCTCAAATGGTGAAGAAAAAGGGTGAAGTCTTGATGGAGGGCAACTTAAGATATTTTTGGTAAATAGTAATTTTCCAACAGTAAAAAAGTAAGTTTTCAAAATCTATAGGAGCTCATTCAATTCAAAAATTAATGTTTTTTCCGAACGAAACGAAAGCGACGAAAACAAGTAAGTTTCTCTCTCCTCTCTCTCTTCATTTAATTTTTCCACCGCCGCCGTCGCCGTCGCCAGAGTCGGGCGGCACCGCCGCACCAGGTGGTGGCTGGAGGGCTGTTGGGCGCAGGCGGGCGCTGGGCGCGCGCGGGTGCACGTGCTGGGCGCGGGCTGCCGAGCCTGGCCAAGCCCTGCCGAGGACGCCGCGCAGGTGGGTGCTGCCGAGGACGCGGGGCGCTGGGCGTGGGTGCGCGGCGCCGGGTGCTGGGCGCGTGTGCAGGAGCCGTCCTGCGCGCCGTGTGTGCACAGGCGAGCGTTTCATTCGTCGGTCCGTTTCAGATGTTTTGATCGAGTTGTCGGGAGTCGGGGGTCCCGGTCAAAGTCAGCCCTTTACCAAAATTACCAAAATACCCCTCAATCTTAAAATGCTCCGTTCGAGCTCGTTTCAACTCTGATTGAGCCCATTCTTTTTTTGTTGCAATCCAAATTCTCCCCTCTTTCATACCAGCATGATAAACTGATCTTTCCCTCTTATTTCTTCAACCTCAATCTCTCGATCTATCGATCCGTCTCGTTTCTAACGATCATTCTTTCTCCATTATCGCTTATATCTTTAAATTGTAATTAATAAGGATCTAAGAAACACCGTATATTGTGTAGGCTATTTGTTGGACTGAGAATCGAAATATCAAGTCTTTGATACTTGCGACTCATGTGGTAACCATCGAATAAGGTGGGGGTAACTTCTAAACCCTAATAACTTTATGCTTCTGTATGTAACGCACAATGATGATAAATTAACGCTATGAATTGTGAACTTATGTGTTTTGAGATAAAAATTTTGATTATATGATGTGAGTGGGGGTAACTTCTAAACCCTAATAACTCTATGTTTTCTGTACTTAGCGCATGACGATGATAACGAACGTATGCTCGTAAACTGGATATTATTAGAATACTATTGATCGTTATGAATTGGTTGAAGTTTATATGCCTTGTGAACTATATTACGATAGTGTGATAGGGATGAGTCATGGGCTGGGTGTCCATTGGGCTGTGTGTCCATAAATTAGGGATGGGTTGTGTGTCCATTGGGCTGTGTGTCCATTAGTGAGTCATGGGCTGAGTGTCCATTGGGCTATGTGTCCATTAAGGGGGCATTGGCTGAGTGTCCATTAGGCTGCGTGTCCATTAGCGAGTCATGGGCTGAGTATCCTTTGAGCTGAGTGTTCATTGGACTGCGTGTCCATTTGTGAGTCCAGTGTTGTGTCCGTTAATGAACCGAATTATGTGCTATGCATTATATATGATTGTTTTGAGTGACTGTTTAATATATAATTGTTTGAATATGGAAAGTATCTCCCAGAGTGTATTCAACGCACTCACCCCCCACTTGTACTCACACTACAGGAGATAAATAAAGTCCAGATGCGAAGAGAGGGTGCCATATCCAGTTTTCCCTTTTGTTTCCAAAATTTAATGTTCAAACAATGTTTTATATAATTTCACGTTTGTAAAAGTATATCATCCTTTTCTTTTGTAAAGGATCCTGATGTTTTTCCGCTGCTATGTTAAATGTTTTATTCGGCTAGACGCCGAGGATTTGTATTTGAAAAATTGTCTCATATTCCTTTTAAAGGTTTCTATTTTATATCATACACGTCTTTTTCCCCTTCTTTTATCACGCCCAAAGAGAAAACTCTGATAATTTATGAAAAGAAAACGGGCCGTGACAGTAAAGCTAATATGTGAATATGTGACAATGAAATGATTACATGACGGCTAAGACCCGCGATTCAGGGCGGCTAAGACCTGCATTGTATTCATGGCGGCTAAGACCTGCATTGTATTCATGGCAATTAAGACCCGCAATTAAGTGTGTTTCATTTCAATGGTTATGTGTGTTTGCATCTATGATAAGTTGGGGTTAAATCTCACATATGAAATTGCAATTGTAAAGCGATAGTTTTATGTGTTGGTTTTCTGTTATTTATTTATTTGAATTTAATTATCGTTGCCCAAATTTTCCTCACTGAGTGTATTTCAAACACTCATCCCTATATGTTAAAATATTTTCAATGCAAAGAGTTCAGGGCGTGGTGCGCGGGCAGTGGATGCTGGTAGCCGATATTCAATTGCGAATAATTTATTTAAAGATTTTTATTTTCATAAATTTGATAAACATGTATTTATGAATTATTCTTGATTTTATTTATCTTTAATATTCTTAAAAGAACAAATTTTGCACGTAAATAACGTCTTGGTCAAAATTACCTTGAATGTGGACGTAAGGAATTGAATGTTCCACTTTAATTTCTAATGTCATACACTAGTCATCAAATGCTTTTGGAGTGAATTCGACAGCATTATTCATTCCAACGGATTAAATTGGATTAAATTGGCCCGAATTTCAATACTTTTAGCAATAAATTTGGCAGAGATATTATTTTGGGTGGATAATAGACACATTTGAGTCTACCTCGTAAAAACATCAATTAAGACCATGAAATATATTGAATGGTCCGGATGTTGAATTGGTCCACATATTATTTCAAGAAAAATATAAGGTTCTAATCCAATTTTAGTAGTAGAAGGATGACTACAAGTTTTTCTTTTGCAAGACTTGCCAATTACTTCATTTAGAGAAGATATACTATTGTTTGACATACAATGTTGAATGAAATTAGACAAAATCCGACACATCGTGTTGTATTATGACAGGATGACTCAATTGCTCATGTCATAATTTGAACAAATTTGAATCATGAATTTTTTTTTTCACTCCATCAAAAAATGGAGATTAGAAAGTCTGGATGTATGTATAATACAATCCTTTGAAGAAAGAATGAAGCTTTTCTGACACTTAAAATTTTATGGAATGAGTCACTAAGAGATAGTCTACATCTCATTGGTGGTTTCAATGTGAAAACTATTCGACATGATGTTTATAAAACTAAGAAGGGTATGTTAGATTATGGATATAACAACACATCATTAATAATTAATTTAGTACTCATAGAGAATTAGTGAAACTTTACTGGAGTCTACTCAGAAGATTATCATTTGCAATATCCAAGAGCATGTTTGTTTCAGGCAAATTAGCATAATGAGATTCGGAAAAAAATGAGTCTTTTGCCTTTAGGGCGTAAGTGAAATGAGAACCATATATAATTGTTCCACTTAAATTAGAGAATTTCAACGTCAAAGGCTTATGTCAAGTAGATTTTCATCAAGAGAAAGTTCGGATAAATCCCCCATTATAGCCTATGTCACTAGCAATATCCACTTTTAATTGTTTGTGCTCTAATTTATAGTAAGTTTACACAAAATTATCGTATTCATAAACTATTACAAGACATCAAATGAACAATTCATGTCCACATAAGTCAATTATAAGATTTTTGAACTCCACATATAAAACAGCTAGCTAATACATAATTTTGATGACATATATTCACCCAAATTGATAGATAATTTTCTTTCAACATATCAATGCATCACTGAGTAAAGTCTATAAGCCATCAAGCAATGTATCAAAAGGACATTTGTGTAAAGGAGCATAGTATAGTTATCCTACTTCAAGGCACTTCATTCTGTTTTTAGGCACATCATTTGGAAAACCATAACCGTTTACTCACAACTTAGTCAAAATATGCATATTCATCTCTTATCGATCTTTCTGGAAATTTAGAAGATCTAAAACAAAATTTCCAACTATTCTAATCAGTAAGATTCTATACTTATACAATATTCACTCCAAAAATAGCAAATCACTTGAAACAAACTATAAGCATCAATACAACAAACATTATGAAAAGAATTTCTCACAGAATATGATATCCAATTATAATAGGCTTAGTTTTGGGATTCACATAATTTTAATCATTAAACGATAATGTTATCATCTAATTTGAAGGGAACACATAAACTCGAATCGGGCAAAAAACTTCATAATAAGAAATACATAAACTGGTAAAGAGCCAACAATTTAATAGAATGTAGGAACTTGAGACTAATTAGTGTTGACGTTAGATTTTGTAAAGTATAAAATCCTAGCCAAACACCCAAAAACTTGATCCGGCTTAAGTAAATTGAATCGAAAAAATAGTAGTAAAATCGAACAAATTGAAGAAAAGACGATGCCCGATGCCTACCCAGACAAATTAGTTAGGCTTATTCTAGTCGGTCAGTTTTTGCCGGCCAGAATATTTTTTATATAATTTAAAGAGTGAAAAACTCTATATTGTTTGAATACAATGATTTTCGAATCTAGAATTCGTTTTTTATATAATTTAGAGAGTAAAAATCTCTATATTGTTTGAATACAATGATTTTCAGATCTAAAATTCGATCCCTTTGAATGATAGTTGAGGCTCTATTCATAAACTTGGCCTAAGATACATTACTTGGAAAATAAAAAATAAATCCCTTAATTTTAGGATTTAGATAAAGAAAATACAGATTTGACCATATCTAAATCGGATATGATTTGATCTTGATTTATTTCCTTCCTTGAAGATCTCTTCTTGAAATAAACTCTTCTTTTGAGCTCTTTTGGGACGATGACCTAATTGATCTCTGGTTGTTGAGCTCTTCTAAGGTAGTTGAGCTCTTCCCGGATGAAATTGATCTTGAGTACTCTGGGCATTTGAGCTTTCCATGTCTTTAGCTCTATCTTGGTCGGCCTACTAGGGCCGACCAATGAATCTCTGGTAAGCTTGGTCATCTCTAGTCGACCTTCTTGGCTGATTAGGAGTCCGGTTGAGCTGAGCTCAGGTCGGGAATGATTCAATCTCTGGTCGGCCTACTAAGGCCGACGAATCTCTGGTAGACTTGTGATCTCATCTTGGTCCACTTATCTCTAACCAGCTCAAGTATTGGACTTGTACTCTTCGTCCTCATCTAAGTTGAGCTCACATCGGCTTTTTTCTGACCTCAGCTCATCCGAGCTCTTCCAACCTTGGTTCACCTCGGCTCATCTGAAGTCTTCCAATCTTAATTCACCTCAGCTCATGTGAGGTCTTCCACCCTCAACTCACCTTGAGCTCGGGTCGGACCTCGATTTGAGTCGGACACCTCAGCCCAGGTTAGCCTAGGCTCGGGTCGGCCACCTAAGCTCAGCCTCATCTGGGCTCAATCCTATCTGGACTCGGCCTCATTTGGGTTCGTCCCTATCTCGGAGTCGTGGTCGGTTCGATTTTTGGTTGGCCAATTTTCATGCTCCACGTGTCCGGTTTTGTTTTGCTTGGGTTAGGGGTACAATAATTAAAAATCAATAAATGTTATCGATCATTATTAACTCTTTATGCATAACAAAATAATAAATAATTAGGCAAGAAGCATTAATGAAATGGCATAAGATCACATCTTCTCAGCAATCTGACGTATCACTACCATCAATTATTATATGCTATATATCTTAGGAATTGATTTATATTCAAATTATTAGTTCTACGGACTGAAGATCATTTCTACATAAATTAGTCACATATCTCTTTCATGTGCTATCAACCTTAAATGAAAACAGGTGCAGTTTCTTTTTCTTTTTCTTTGTGAATATCATTGCTAGATTGGCTGAAGTTTTTCGATAAATTGCAGAGCATGCATTAGCCATATAATTTATGTTTCAAGGTGTCATTTAATATATTTCATTAAGTCTAATATATAAAATTAACTAATTTACAAGATAAATTCAGAATTTTAAGACTATCGCATCGGATTGTAATCATAACGATAAATTAGATATTTAGATTGATTCAAAGAAAAATACCTTGCAGGAAAAACATGATTCTTTTCTAGGGCACTACTCAGATTTAGGTAGAGAATCGTGTTGATAACGTGTTGTAAAATAAATTATCACAAGCAATCTTCTTACATGAATCAATAGATATACATTATAGAAGAGATAACAATTAATGCAGTATAAAACAAAGAAAATATAAGAGATAACCATATCAATCATCCTTATTCATTTCATAAGAGTTCCAATATATACAAGGATTAAGAATTCCATTAGACATAAAAATGAAAAGTCTATGGAATAATGTCCATTAAACAATATATTTACAACAAAAATAATATATTTACAACAAGAATAATAAGAAATAAACATAACATTTAACAAACCATGATTGTAAATTAAATAATACTTAAGGTAAGGATATTTAATGCACATTATAATATTTTACTTAAGAAATATCCTTACATTCCAACCTCACTCCCTATCAAAATTATAAAGATAAAGTAAAAATAACAATTAAAATTACAATAAAAATGAAATATTTAATACATTATAGATTAAAATAAATTTTTAATTGAAGAAATTAATTAAAACTATAATTTAAATTTAAATTAAAAGAAAAGACAAAACCTATAAAACCCCAAATCCCCTCCCCAACCAACCCAGTGGGACCCCATCCCCACCTCTAGTGGTGCCCGGTTTAACCGAACCGCTGGTTTCGGTTCCGAACTGGCAGTTTGGAAAATCGGTGGAGGTCTAACCGAAACCGAACCGGGGTATGTTCGGTTCTCATTCCGGTTTGTAACCGGCGGTGGAACCGCCTGTTTCGGTTTGAACCGGCTGGTTTTCCGGTTTTTTTTTTTAATTTTTTTATTGTTTAACTCAATTTTTTTCAATCATACAATATGACAATATAAAACAATATATCTATGTTAAAAAATAAACAACTTTGTATAAATATCCAATAATTTACAACTTACAAAGTACAAACATCAAACTTCTAAGTTTGAATAAAAAAAAATTACAACTTACAAACAACAAAATTCTAAGTTGGAATTTAAAAAAAATTACAACTTATAAACAATTAAAAAAATTACAACTTACAAATTGAAAGAGGAATTTTTTTTTGAAAAAGCTTGAGTTTCATTCTAACTTTCAAACTTAGAATGAAATTGCCTACGTATCCCTAAATTGAATTAGAGAATCAAAGCTCTCGTAGTTCTTACTTCTCTTAATTGTAATGAGCAAAGAATGCTGTGTGGTAGATGATGTGTCTCGAAGAAAGGAGGACATAATAAGACGTGCATGTAAGACACATCTTATTATCTCCTCCTTTTTTTGAGACACACCATCTACTACACATCATTCTTTGCTCATTACAAGTAAGAGAAGTAAAAAAACAAAATGAAAGAGCTTGAGTTTCATCCAAAGTTTGAAAGTGAATATCAAACTTAGAATGAAATTGCCTACGTATCCCTAAATTGAATTAGGGAATCAAAGCTCACGTAGTTCTCTTACCTCGCTTACCCTTCAAAGTTGGTCCCGGTGGAGGAGGATGTGTTGGAATCGTAGTCATACTCATCGGGGCCATCATCATATAAGACCGACAAATCTAGATGTTGTTGACGTTTTTTGGCTCGAACCCAATCTTCAAGTAGAGTAATATTTTGAATATTCTCTACGGTTAATCTTGCCCTTTTTGGGCTCAACATATGTCGTCCTTTGGAGAAGGCACACTCGACGGAGACGTTGGAGGCGGGACTTGCAAAGATCTCCTTTGCAATACTACTTAAAATAGGATAAGTGGTAGTCCTTTTTTACCACCACTTCAAAAGATCCATAGAGTTTTCAAAAGAAATAAATTCAAATGTACAACTTAAATATGTATCTAATTCTACCGTGGGATTAGACCCCCTAGCTCGTTTTTGTGTTCGGTTATCATAAAAATCATAAAATGCATTAAGACCACTGATATTATATGGATTTTGTAAAGAACTACTACTACTACCACCTAAATTTTGAGTACCTAAATTATCCCCACAATCATCCCCAATTGCAGTTTTATATTCTTTAAATAATTCGGTCAAAGTTGTTCTAGCTCTACCTACAACTTCTATATAATTTGGAACATAGTCAAATGCATCATATTCGGATAACACAAAATATGGGAACAAAGCACTATAATACATTCATCATAATTCGGTTAGGCCATCTTCTCTAATCCTAGGACCTAATAATTTAGCTATTAAAAATAAATCGGGAAGTTCGAAAAAATATTTTAACCATTTTACTTTAATGGTTATAATAGTGTCACCTAAAATAGGACATGTAGAATATTCATTCAAAAATAAAGAAATTTTGACACAATGATCTAAGGCTAATGGAGAAGTAGGATAATAAGTGCCACTTAATTCTCTAGTGGCTTCTTCAAAAAAATTTAATAGTTGAATTAAATTAATACATGCATCCCAATAGTTGTTATACAAATATACATATTCATGTGGGTTTTCTTCATAAAAATTAATTAACATTTCTTTATAATTATAAGAATCTTGAAGCATATAATATGTTGAATTCCATCTATGTTTTACGTCCAACACAAATTTCTTAACTTCCATTCCATTATTTTTACAAAATCAGGCCTATTTTGTATGCCATACCGTTGATTTAGCAATTTCATGAATTGCATCCTTAATAGGTTTAATTTGATCATGCAAAGCAGTTAGACCATCTTGGACACATAAATTCAAACAATGGGATACACAACGAATATGCAAAAAGCTTACCATTTATTAGAGGCCTACAAAATTCTATTAATGTAGGCATACTAGCGGTGTTAGAAGCGACATTATCAAAACCAATCGAATAAATTTTTGTAACTATATCATATTCATTAACAATTTTTATTATTTTTCTACTAATTTCTACGGAACTATGTTTTTCATCAAATTCGGCATAGGCAATTAATCATATTTGCATATTCCATGCATCATCTATCCAATGGCATGTTACTCCTAAATAATCATGGTTTCCGTAAGGATCTTTCCACACATCATAACAAATAGATACTTGTTGTGTTAAATTTTTTAATTCTTGAATTAAAACATATTTATATACGCCCACAATTTTTTCTATGTCACGTGTAATGGTATTCCTAGATATTTTTCTACTAGTGGGTTGTAAATATTGACTAGTATATTCTTCAAAATCATCATCGGTTGGAAATTGAAAAGGAAGATGTTTTTTAGCAACAAATTCGGCTACTCCTCTCCTATGATTTAATTGACTAAATTTAAAAAAGAAAGAAGGGTCGTCACCATCGGTTCCCAAACTGGAACCGGTATTTTATCGAGAAAGATGGGTTTGAGAGCGGTCATTACCCATCTTGTCCGGATGCTTCTTTATCACATGGTTGGTGAACGTTTCGTGGCCCCCTCCGTCCTTGAATTTGTAGTTTTTTCCACAGTAGTTGCACGTCACCGTGTAGTCCACGTTATCGACTCTTCGTCTCTGCAAGAAAACAACATGAAATATCCAACAATTCGACAAATCCCAACAAATTCACCATTAACAATTTAGTAAAATTTAAAAAATCACAAATTTTATGAAATGAAACTTATAAACTAAACAAGAAACTAACTATTCACCTAATTTCACTAAACTAAAAATTAACAGGAATTTACAAAACTATCATTATTAATTCGCCTAATTTAACTAAACTAAAAACTAACTTTTATTTGACAAAAATTATAACTAACCTAACATTGTAGTGAATCTATACTATATATAAAATGAAAGAAGTTGGCAAATTTTACAGATTTGTCATTTTTCCTCACAAACTATCAACCAATAGAAAAAAAGAAAAAAAAAATAACTTTTAAGAATCTTATAGAATAAGCTTCACATAAATCTTACACAATAAACTATCACAATAAACTATCTTATAATTTATATATAGAAGTAGATATGAAACAAAAGAAGTTATCTCAAATGATATGATTATATTTTAATGATATAATTAAATTTTGAAAATAATGAAATTTAAACATTGTCAAAAATTAAAATTTTGAAAATTAGTTTATAATTTTAATATATAAATGTAGAAAATAGTTTTAAAATCTAAATTTCATTTCATGAAGGGTTGTAAAATGTTTAAAAGTTTGAAACTATTATAAAAATATAAAAATAATAATAAAATCTGAAATTAATATTAATAATTTCAGATTTTATTAATACTAACAATCTTAAATCAACAAATAAAATTTTAAAATTAATTCAAATATATATGTAATATTAATTGTGTAAGATATAAAAATCAATAAATTGAATAAAAAATTTTAAGTAAAAGTAATAAAAATATTTGATAAAATTTATTCAAAATTATTTCAAATAAATAGATATAATTAATCTAAAATTTTTTTTAAAAAACTATAATATGTTCCAAAAAAATCTGAAAAATGGTTTAAAAAATCTAAGAAATATTGTTTTAAAATTTAAAATTAATATGAAACCTAAATGTATAAATATAAACTAAATTTTTTTGGAATAAATATAATGCTTTTTGAATAAATCCATCTAAAAATAATGCAGAAAATTATTTATAAATTTTAAAAATAATTATAAGATACAAAGGAACAAAAATATGAACAAAACATATTAGTAAGTATAATTAATCACTTCTTAATTATTCATAAATTAAAACTCACAAACACAAAACTATTATTATATTATGTTCAATTTTATTTTCATATTTAATTGTTGAATATTGATGTTATCAATAAAAAATATTGAGTTTTACAAATTTTGAAATAATAAGATGACATAGATAACCTTTTAATATAACAATTTCATTATATTATTGCAAATCATATATATTGTTATAATACATAATAAACCGCACATCGCGCGGGAGTACTACTAGTTATTAATTATGAACGAGTATATAATTAATTAACCCTAAATTCTAATGGAAGTTTGGCAGCATTTCGACGCATTCACAAATTTACCAAGTTATCGACTCTTCATCTCTGCAATAAAAACAACATACATTCCCAACAAATCGACAATTCCCAACTAATTCACCATTAACTAAACTAAACCACCAAAAATTAGATTTAATAACAACTAAATTATAATATAAAATTAACAACTAAATAAATTAACATTTGAACATACAAAATTAAACTAATTAATAACATAATTAAACAAATGAAAAAAATTAAAAATAAATAAACACTAACCCTTATCCGTTAAGAGCATTTACAACAATCAAAAAAATTGAGTTATAGTTACACTCTCTCTCCTCTACCTACCCTCACACCTCATCATTTCATTAAATATAACTCACATTTTTTAACTCCTCCAACCATATCATTGGTTAAACACTATTTACAATCAAATCACATTTTTGTTTTTACCTCATATTAATTTGATATTATTAAATTTAATTTAACTATTTTTATTATTTCAATGAAGTCCTAAAAACTCAATTTATACATTTGGGGAAATTTATAACCATAAAATATTTATTATAAATTAAAAGAAGTAGTACAACAAATTAAACTAGAACTTAATAATGTAGTACATTAGATTGAACAATAATTTTAAAGACAATTAATTGAAAATACGGACAAACACATTCTTTGATCATAAAATGATCTTCCAATTAATGTCTCTCTGTGTTGGTACGTGTCCAAATATGCTCAACTAAATCCGCACGGAGTTGGTGATGTGTTGTATTTGAACGTAGTTCGTAATTAATCTAGTACCAACATATAGTACCAACAAAAAAAACTTGAATTATTTGAGATGAAAAATGATTTTGTAGTGTGAATAAATGAAAATTGACTAGATGTATTTATAGAAAAAAAATAGAGCCGTTTATTAACGGTCATAAACGGCTCTATTTGCAACGGCTATAAACAGCTCTATTTTTACTTGATGGACTTTCATATTTTTTAAAAAATTTAATGAAGTATATATTTAAAAAAGTAATTAAAAAAATCAACCATCATTATTTTATCAAAAATAAATAAATTAAAATGACAAATACATAAGTTTCGTATATTAGAAATGGAAATATATAGATAATTAAAGATTCACTACAAAAATATTATCCAAAATATTGTCAAGCATATTTAAAGATTCATTAAAGATTAAATATTATCCAAAATATTAAAAAAAAAAAAAGCAAAAGGAAACAGATTGGCAAGCGTCTTTTCAGTGTCCTCTCTCACTCCACACGCCTAGAGAGAGAATCCGTGGCACGCACCAATCACAGATCCGCATGTCCTCACTCTCCACTTCGGGTACCGCGGTATTGAATTTGGATACTACGGTACTGGCCCAAAAATCCTGGTTAACACCTTTGAACCCACTCCACCTCGATTATTGTGGAAACATCAACATCAGCCTCCTACAATGCATGTGAGTTATACTTAAGTAACTATAACTCATTTCTTCAAACCATTGTAAGTGCTCTAATGAGGTGGCGGCGGAAAAAAATCTGACAAAGAAGGGATGGGGTGGGGGCAGTGTGGGGTGGGGCAAGGGGGCAGTGGGGGAGAGGGCAGGGGGACTTGGGGAGAGAGGGTTGGCAGCGGAGGGAATGAGGGAGAGAGAGAAAGAGAGAGCAGTGGCGGCAGTGGGCGTTGGCGGTGATGGTGGTGGGGAGAGAAGGAGAGAGAGGGGGAGAGGGAGAAGTGAGACGGGGAAGAATGTCCTGCTACCTAATTAAAAAATTGCCGACGAATTTACCGACAGACAATCTATCGGTAATTCTGGTGAAAACGACGACATTTTATTTCCATCAGATCAAAACGGTGTCGTTTTAACTTACTCAAAGTTTTTGGAGGGAAAAAAATGATGTCGTATCAAATTTATCGATGGAAATTATTCCATCGACAAATATTTGAATATTTTTTAATAAATATTTAAATAAAAATTATTGAGGAAATTCCATCGGTAGTTTCTCAAAATGGTGTTGTTTTAGTTTTCTGGCGATAAAAATACAGACAGAATTCCATCGGTAAGTGTCTCGTTCCACTCTCGACACATTTCTTATGACTTTTTTCCCCGACTTTTGTTCGAAAACTTTGGTTTGAGTTCTATTTACAATCTTATATGAATAATTCAATTTTGTAAATGAGTTCAATTCAATCAAACACAATGAACTTGCTAAAGTTGTCGCTGATATATGTACATGTTCGATCAAATATTCTCAAATATGTAAAATCGATCGTTTGAATGTCATAAATAATTAAAGTATATAATTGTGCTATTACTACAATAACAAGATTACGGTTGATGGATAACAATGTAATTGATAATTATATACCTTAATTAGATTAAGATAAAGTTGGCTAGCGACCTGGATAAGTATGTAATTAGTTCATTCATCATGTACGTATAATTAAAATAATACAACATTAAAATTTGTGGCATATTATGATTATTAATATATTAAAAATAGTAATTAAATTAAGATTATTGGAGATAAATCATCAAAAAAATGTTTGTTTTGAAAACAATACCCTAAATTTAGGGTCTTACGACGAATTTATCAACGGATTATTAATTTCCAAATTACTGATGGAAATTCCATTGCTAAATTTTAAAAAAATGATGTCGTTTTTCTTTATCAAT
This sequence comes from Scutellaria galericulata, assembly GCA_946896805.1. Taxonomy (NCBI): domain Eukaryota; kingdom Viridiplantae; phylum Streptophyta; class Magnoliopsida; order Lamiales; family Lamiaceae; genus Scutellaria; species Scutellaria galericulata. Next base: position 12,006,462 of record OX335791.1, on the reverse strand, counting down.
TTTATAGACGGAAAATCCGTCAGTAATCTTGCCAAAAATGATGTTGTTTCTACATCAAAATCAATGGCTACAAAACGACAACATTTCACCTCCATGTATCGATGGATTATTTCGTCGGTAGATTAACAACGGATATCCATCGGGAATTTCATTGGAAATTTTTGTTTTCCGACAAATAATTCATCGTCGGGAATCTCGATGGTCACCCGTCAATGTTCCGTTGATAAACCATCGATGTTTTAAAAAGATATATTCTGCTTTTGCTAACGACATTTCGTTGTTATTTCGTCGGTAATTACCTATGGGATCCATCCATTGGTATATCGCCTATTTTTTGTAGTGAATGACACATGCAACGAACATGAAAAAAATTACCATTAATGGAAGGATTACAAATTCAATAAGCATAGGCATACTAGTCGTATTAGCACTAGAATTGTCAAATCCAATGGAAAATACTTTTTGTAGTATACCATAATCATTTAAAACATGAATTATTTTGTGTGCAATGTGTATAGCCGAATGTTAATATCAAATTCAACACATGCAATTAAATGTTTTTGCATGTTCCATGTATCATCTATCCAATATAATCATTAATTTTATAACGATCCTTCCAAATATCACTACATATAGAAATTTTTTGTTTTAAAATGTTAAAATCTTCAATTAAATGAAATTTATACTCTCCTACTATTTTCTATATCACATGTTATGGTATTTCTAAATATTATTCTACTACTAAGTTGTAAATAAGTACTAGTATATTCTTCAAAAGTATCATCACAAGAAAATTGAAATGGAAGATTTTTTTGGGCAATAAATTCGGCTACGCCTTTCCTATGGTTCAATTGACTAAATTTTAAAAAAAGAGAACCCATACCTCCTTGAGAAGAATCGGTATATCCCCGAATTTTAATTTGAGATTGGTCATTGCCCACCTTGTCAGGATGCTTTTTCAATACATGATTGTTGAACGTCCCAAAGTCCCCCTCCATACTTGAATTTGTAACTTTTTTCTACAATGGTTGCACGTGACATTATAATCAATGTTCCTATTTGGTACTTTCTTCTTCTTAAAATGAATGGAGAAAATATCACTTCGAAACGAAGAAGGTGCTCTAGGATTAGTGGAGCATTCACTTCTCGTATGTCCACTCTCTTGTGTTATGCTCCAAGACACCTCCTCTTCTTCTACTTCTGTCATGCCCCATTTTTGTAGTTAAAAAATCAAAGTTTGCTTGTGGGCGTGCAGGAGAAGAGGAAAAAGAAACGTACATTTTTAAAACTTACAGATACGATAAACAAGTAAAGATTTAAAACAACAGAGAATCAGAAACTTCGGAAACAAATAACGATACGATCTTACATAATTAAGGTCTTCGGCAACAAGCCAGAAAGAGACTTTGAAAAAAAATAACGGAAAGTCTACAAGATCCATAACATAGAAAAGTAAAACGGTTTAACTTTTACGAATGATTAACATTGTTTAAAAAGGAAAGTCCGGATAGACAAAAAAGAAAAGATCACAGTTGATAGGGCACCACCCTCTCTATGCTTCTCCATGTTCATTATTACTTGAAGCGTGAATACATGCGGGGGTGAGTGCGTTGAATACACTTGTGGATAAATTCATATAATATAAGTTCATGAATTCATTAACAGACAAATTAATCAATCATAAACAGATCAGCAGTTAAACATGACATATATATATATATATATATATCACAACATATAAATCGGTTCCTTAACGGATGACCCAGTCCGGAAGGTGCGGGTATATCTTGTCTTACCCCTTCAATACGGGTTTTTCTCCCACCGGTACCTTTACGGACGACCTAGTCCTTTTAACAATATCGGTGCCTTAATGGACGACCTAATCCATCTTTATCATACTGGAATTAAGCAACAAGCACATACAATCACGATAATTAAACACAACATGTAGTTCACAAGGCATGACATCTAAAAGACATATCATTATCATGTGTTCGTATAGCATAGCAAATATGGATCGCTTCATCATGCCAAGACTCATAATCAAGTATTCGTTCATCATCATTCCTACTCATTTTAATATAACATAAACATAAAGTATTAGAGTTTACCCCCACCTTTTTCGGTGGTATTTTTTCACGTGGCACGAGAGTTAGATCCTAAAACATTGGTCCCGAACATGAGCCTACACATGCAAACAACTTAACTTAGTGTTTTTCTTATGTTCGTTTAAACTTTAAATTAACATAAACTCTCTTGAAAAGAAAATGTCAGAAAAAGGGATCGAAAAGAAGCTTTAGAGGTCATGAGGTTGAAGAGGGATCAATAAGGGTTCGATAGGTGCAAGAACGAACTAAAACGGACGAGAAACGAGTTAAAACAGAGCGTTTTAAGGTGCAGTGGCAGTTTTGTAAATTCTGGTAAGGGTTAACTTTGACTAGGGGCTTTTTTGTAAAAACAGAAGAGTTTTTGGGTCTCTTTGATATTTTCAAAATCTTAGGGGTCGAAATATAATTTTTGAAAGTTTTGGGGGTCAAAATCAAAAGCTTGAAAACTTTTGAGGGTCAAAATATAATTTTTGAAAGTTTGGAGGCTAAATCGAAATTTGGAAAAAGTTAGGGGACCGAAACGTAAAATCCTTAAAATACTAGGATTTGCAAGGAGGTCCCCGAACTTATCAAAATTTGCAAGGAGGCCCCTGTCTCCCCAAACCCCGTCACGCCACCGCCTGGAACGACGCTAACCACACGCCGATGACTCCGCGTCGCCTGCCACCACCACAACACTTGCCGGCGCACTTGGTGCCGGCCACGCACACACCTACCGACGCACGGACGCGCCGCCCACACACACAACACACACGACACACACACACGCATTGCCGCAGCGGCATATAGACGGTTGCGCCGACTCCGACCAACCACGACGGCGTAATGAGGCGCTGCCCGAACCAACAAACACCACGACCCACGGCGGCGATGATGAGGCAGAGATCAGCGAGGGGGAGAGAGAGAAAAAAAAAGAGGAGAAATAGAGGTTTTGCCGGAGCTTTGACCGGCCATTGTCGACGGAGGAGGCGGCCAATCGGAAATCCGAGCCAGGATTCGTGACGGACTCAACGAGAGCTTCGATTTGGTGTATAAATCAATCAAAAATGGAGAATGAGAGGAGAATATAGGAAGATAGAGAAAACGGGGGGAGGAGAGAGAAAGTGTCCCGACTTCATCGACCGATCTACGACGGAGGCGGCATCGGACGGACGATCCGAGTTCGGATTCGGAATGGGCTCGGTGAGGACTTCGATTTGATGTAAGAATCGAGCAAAACGGAGGTGGAGATGGGCGGTGACGGCGCGGCGGCGCTCTGGCCGGCCACCGGAAAAGTTAGAGAGAGAGGAGAGAGAACCTTTTTCAAAGTGATCCAAAAAGTGATCCATGTGTCCAAGAAAAACGACTTTATACTACGTTGGTCTCGACCTTTATTGGTTCGTTCTTTATCGTATTTTCATTCGGTTTTCGGCTACGATTCTTTTAAATAAATTATAACGTATGCTTTTAATTAAATTATGCATTTGTTTAATTAATCATACATTATTTCGATTTTCTGGAACGTACATAATTAAATCACATAATTAAGAGTCTAATTATTTAATTAGCCAATTATGCACCGTTTCGTCCTAGGCGTTACATTTTCGGCAAAGACGACGGCGGTATTAGGGTCTAAAGTGACCTCCAAATCATCACCACAATGACCAACACCTATTTTTTGACTCTATTGAGAATAAGAATCAATAATATCATCATCATGCAAGATTGTGGTGGTGGCATTGACATATGGCTCTTTCCTTTTCCACGAGATGAACCGGCGGAAGAAGAAATATCTTTTCTAGACATTTTTTTTAATAAAAATGAAATAGAATTAAAGAAGAATAAAAAATATAATTATATAAGTAGAATGTACGAATGTAGATGAATGATGATAACAACTTAGGAAATAGATTATAGAATTAAGTGATGATGAATTGAAAAATTGATCAAATATTCAAAGTGAGCTTGAGAGTTGAGAGAGAGAAATGAGATTGATTCAAGAATGGACGAAATTGACAAAGAATTGGTGTGCAAATAATAAAGGGAATGGGGGTATTTATAGATTTCAACATAAATGCAAAGAAAATAAAAATAAAAATCTCAGCCGGTTCGAACTACCGGTTCCGGTTCGGTTTGGTTGAACCGACGGTTTAGCCAATCTCGATCGCCCATTATCAACGATCATTATCAAAAACCGCTGATTGAACCGGCGATTCAAACCATCGGTTTGCATAACTGCTAATTTTTCTCAACCGTTGATTACCAAAGGCTACTTCATCTCTGTCGTACACATGGCACGCTCAGCAATTTTATATATATATATATATATATATATATATATATATATATAAGTCAAACCGTCGGTTCAACGGTTCGAATTATGCTCGAACCGAAACCGAACTGGTGAACCGATTCAGGGTTTCGGTTTTGGTCTGAAACCGAGTCACCAGTTTTCCGAATCGTTGATCTTGATTCGATTCCAATTTTCCGAACTGGATGAGCACAACTAACATAAATACCAAATTTTAACAAATCAAACATCAAAAGGTTATACAACTCCTTGCAATCAAATGTGCCACAAAACAACCAGCTATGAAAATCACCATTTTTGAACTATAACCGACTTGTTGCATTCGAAATCCTTACATTCTAGAAGTAATAGTTGTACATATTATAAAATATCTATAAATCAATAAATAGTTACTATAGTTATTATTTTTTTACATGTTTGTTATTTTTCAATTTTCTATAATTAAGTTTATATATTTTAAAATAATTTTCCTGCATTCTCTTTAAATATATATTTAAAATTATTTCATATTTTATCTATATTTAAAATTTTATAGTTTAATTATTTTTCTTCATATTTTTTTAGATAAATTTCAAATTCTAAAATAATATTTAGCTTTTAATTCTTTTTTAATGATAAATGATATCATTCTAATTATATCAATTATTTTGCTTATAAAAAACTGACGCATTAGTGTTGTTGTTGTTATTATTAAATATTTATAGATTTGATTTGTTCATGTTTATATTCTTTTCACAAAAAATAATATTTTTTACACACATTTAAACTCATTTTAAAATTTAATTTTTTAATTTTAAATTTAATCGTTGTGATCTTAATATTCTTTATTTTAAGAATTTATTGTTATTTTCATATTTTAAACATTTTTTCACCTAATTTTTTAAAGTGATAAAACTTTTTTGAAAAATGGAAAAGTTAATGAGTATTTTTACATAGTGCAAAATTTACTAATTTTATCTACTAATATTGTGAAAAATAGTATCTGAAAATATTCCAAATATGAGCAATCGAAAATATTCAAAATATGAACAACTTATATGGTCTTATAATTTTTATAATATCAATAAAATATGTGATCTCTTACCAAGATTGTGTACACTCAAAATTTAAACCTTGGAATACAATTTTTTGAAATTGGACATAGCTTTTTTTTTTTTTTTAAACTGGTATTGTCTATCTCATACTCAAAAGGCCCAACTAATTGGGCCCAATCAATTATGGCCTAATTGTGTTGGATTGACGAAATTATTTTCTAATTTTCTTACATGTACGCAGTTCAACCTTCAAACCCCTTCCACAATAGGCATCCGCCGACCACCTCCACCAGGCCCACCGTCTCTCTCACCGTCTCCGGCAGCCATCACTGCGGCCCGCCCCTCCTATCTCTGACCGTCTACACCAACTCCACCCCTCTGAAATCAGTTCGATAAATTTTGTGCTATCGAATTGAGATGAAGAAACCTGAGACCACAGTAGCTACTTCTAGTAAAATTAAATTCGAAGACAGTGACGACGTCGTTGAATCTTCCTCTGAAGAGGTAAGGAATCTGCCCTAAACTTATTTTTCCTTTTGAATCTCTCTATAATTCTGCTGTTGGATAGTAATTTTGTTAACTTTGATTGTTGGCGAGTTAATCTGTTTATTTTATCAACAAAAATATGTCAATTGGAGTGAAACTCAGTGTTTATTGTCATGATCGCTTATGGTTAATAACAGTGTTTATTTTCTTATTAATATAAGTGTAAAAATCAGGTGAAATTATGTGGGTTTTAGTATTATTCATATGTGCTAGCTTAGAATCTTTATTTTTGTATACAGGAGGATGAAATAGACATAGAGAAGGATGAAATAGAGCGTGAACTTGCTGATGTGACATTTGAGGAGCGGCAGAGAGCAATGTCTGATGGTTCAGACATGCTTTACCGGAAGCCCAATCCGGAGAAGAAAGGCGGTCGAGCAAATAAGAACAGGTTTTTGATTGTTTCAGTGTTTTTGGATAATATGCTTCTGTGGATTTGTTATTTAGTTGTTCATTTTGGGATTTTGGTTAGGCCAATGGAGATGAGTAGCAAGAAGCCTGTTGCCAGATTCAGAGAAGTTATTCAAGCTCCTAAAAAGGTGGGTGTATGTATGTGCCTTATGTATTACTTATGTGAACAATTGGGAGAATCTTTACCTCGTTTTCCATTGTTATTCAGCTGCTTAATCTAATCTTGTAAAGTTGTTATGTATGAGTTAATTTGGCTCAGTTGTTTATGAGTTTCTTATTCACATTGGGAGGTCATGATTGACTCCTCTTGTTTATCTGAAGAATTTGATCAGGGATCAAACAGGGTCAATTTGATATAGAGGATTGTGTCTTAGGTTGGCCATATTTTCGGGGGCTTCACAATGTCTTGTGAAGCCTACTTTTCCCCATTTGGAAATCTCTTAAATCATTTGAAACTCATTCAAGGTCTTCTATCTGCCACTTAGATATTGAATTGGCATAGCTCAGCATTTTTATTTCCTATTAAAACCTCTTGCCACATTTTTATTTCTTATTGAATTGGGATAAAGAGATCCTAACTTGTAATTTAATCTTATGTGATGCCTAAGTTTCCTTTTTACTGAATCTTTTGCTCCAACTGTAAATTACATCGCTTTTGCTTGAGCAAGTGGTGGCTGTATGCTGTCTTTTCCTGCTTATTTGCTTTTATCTTAAAAAAAAAAAAAAAAAATTCAAGCCTGGCACTTGCTTTTCAGTATATTGTGGTTAAAATTTTTCTATGCTTCAATCTTCAGGTGGTTCGGGATCCTCGTTTTGAATCACTATGTGGCACGCTCGATGTTGAAGGGTAAAACATTTTTTTATTTTTCTTCCAGCTAGCTTCATTTTTACTTCTCTTTCTGTGTGTCATACTGCAGCGTGCATGATTGTCATCGAGAAGCATGATTCATGCATGGTCTAGAAGACATGAGTTGGTTATAGACACCGGTGATTTTACAGTATCCTTATTATCAAGTGTTATGTCTTCATTAGTTCAGTAGAGAATAAAGTCTCATGATGTCTATGGAGTTGTTTCTCATGATACTTTTATGATATCTAACATTATCCTCTGGAACTGTAGGTTCAAGAAGAGATTTAATTTTATATATGAGAATACACTTCCTTCTGAAAAAGAGGTACTGCTCAATATTTCAATGTTTTTTTTAACAATAGGATTCCATGCAATCTTCTGCATGAATTATTTGTGGTTTTGGGATCTGTAGGAACTGAAGAAACAGATGAAGAAAACGAAGGATCCAGAAGCCATAAATGAACTTAAGGACCGACTATCACAGATTGTAAGTGCTTATTCATGTTTATGCTCTATAGTTCATTTATAGACCTGCAAATTGTTGCTGATGTTAGAGGTCCCTTTACTATTTTGCCCTTATCAGAATAAAGAATTGAAGTCTGCAGTGACAAAGCGTACAGAGAAGGATATTTTGGCTGAGCATAAGAAGAAAGAGAGGGAAGCTGCAAAGAAAGGAAAACAACCTTACTATCTCAAAAATTGTAATGTCTCTCTTTCTTTATACACATGTGTTAAACCTTTTGGTTTAACAACTTAAAAAATCATATGGTTTTGTTAGTTTTGTTAATATACAAATTAACGATAAATGTCTTTGCACTTTACATTTACTTTTGCTCTCGATTTATGATGGTAAGAAACAGGGAGAACCTAATACTGGTTCATTTATTATTAGTAGGCAGATGTTAAAGGAGGAAAATGAAGAATCAAAAATTTAGGAAAAGAACATTATAAAAAAGGATTTTGTGCTTCATTTCTTCCTCCCATCCTGGTTGGATTGAGAAACACGTTAAATCATATAATACCTTTCTAGGTTTAGAATTCCTAAAATGCCCATCACTGGTACTAGGACACTGTTGTAACTGTATCAGATTAAAGTTTGAAATTTATTCGTACATGTTTTTGTTTGATATGCAAACAAAATACCGAATGCGATAACATGAAGAGCGGAGGTCATGACATAATAGAGAAATTAATCTATATCTTTGTTTGCTTGCAGCGGAACTTAAGAAGCAAAAGCTTGTTGAGAAATACAAGGAACTCAAGGTATGTAAATTGAACTAGTAATTATTGACATATTCTTGTTTATGCTTGAGAATCGGTTACTATAAGCTATATTCCAGTAGTATATAATACTAACAATAATACTGATAATTTGCTGTCCTAATTAATTATCAGGAATCTGGTAAATTAGAGGCATTTATAGAGAAAAAGAGGAGGAAGAATGCTGCAAAGGACCAAAGATACATGCCATATCGACGCCCTAATGAACAAGGAAACGAGTAGCAACATTGGTTTTTTGACTACTACTTTCAGGTGGAAATGTAGAGTGCTTTACTATGAATGTTCCAGAGCTTTGCTATGGTGGTTAAAGCACATAATTTCTGATGAAAGCAAATTAATTTGTAACAATGTTCATACATCATTTATGATAATTTAATTCTGAGTTTTTTACCAATGAAAATCTCTCATTTTGAAGTGAAAAAATGGTAGTTTGTTAGATGAAAAATGCATTTATTTTCTCTACATTAGTGGTTACCTTACTACAAGCCAGTGTGATTTGTAAGCGCATTTACTGTAATATTAAAGGATTTAAAAGGTGTTCGTTTAATTTATTTTAAAACAATCTTATAATATGTTTTTATCATCTTATGAGATAACGATAAGGTCTTTAAGGAAATTTAGCATGTTTTATAGCTTGTAAGATATTTTATATTATTTTTAGAAGTCTAGATAAATTACAGTTTCAGCCATTTGTACTATACCAAAGTTTATATACATTTGATTGTTTTCACAATTTAATTAAGCTTTCTCACATTATTTTAATGTTATTAAAAGGTATTACCTATAATAAGAAATTGAAAATCCGAAAACGATTTTACCTTAATTATTTCCAAAGCAAAAAATATATCCTTGATGAACTTATTGTATTTCTCATTACTCTATATCTATAATTGTAACAATTTTTTTTTCTTTATTGAGGAATTGTTTGGATTAATGTTTCGAAATCTCCCCTAAATATAATTCAGTAAATTATATTAGTCTAATCCTATTTGTAGTGACTAGACACTAATTTTGTTTATAAGGTCATTTTTATTATAATTTCTAAAAGTTGTTATTCTATATATCTTCATTCCTACTCATATTGCTTGCTCTATGGATAAGGAATCTATAATAATATCCACTTTGTTTCTAATTTTATTCTTACTAGGGGTGATCGTGGTGCGGTTATATTTAAAGTTTATAAACAAATTGTTATAAGCGGGTTTTTCTTAAAAAAAAATTCTAATTGTGATTTGATTAAACTAAACCACAAGTGCGGTTTGAAGCGGTTTGGTGCGGTTACAATGCGGAATTATGATTTTTATATTTTTAATTAAAAATTTATATATATATATATATATATATACACACGCGTATATATATAGTTGCAACCAATTATATCATAGGGTTCTCAAATCAATGCTCCTCAATTATATCATATTTATATAAATGTAGTTAGTTTTTTCCCCTAATAAAATAACATTAAAAAATAAAGATGTTCCTGAGTTTCCAATTTTACATCATAATCAAACCAACAGTTCACGTATCTATTTTCTCACAAGATGCACAGATTTAGAATCCTATAATTTTATTCTTGAACATATGCAACAACAAAATTTAAAGAAAAAAAAATTAAAAATGAACTAATTACAAGAAATTTTATTGACTAATTGAATAAATCCACTACAATTACAATCAATTTAAAAAATTATACCCAATAAATATATAAAATTGTAAGTGAATCAATGAAGAATGATAAAAAAGAGAAAATGTTTATTGTCATAATTATGTACCTTATTTCATTTCATTATATTTGTTGTCATGGGAGAGAAGAATGAATGTTGGTAGAAAATTGAAGAATTGAAAATAGAGAAGACAAAAGAAAGGTCTGAATATTATTTATTTGGTAGAGCGTATAAGAACATATATAGAGTTGGTTGAAAGAGGAAATATTAATCCATATATGAATGAATATGTTTAATGATATTTTGAATATCCTATATTTTGGTTGATATTTAAAGACTAAAATATAATTAAAATTATTAATATATTATATATAGTAAGAATATATATGGTACGGTGGTGGTTCGGTTATATATGAGTTGAAATAAACACCACATTGTATTAGCGGTGTCGTTTTCTTTTACAATTTTAAATTGTGGTTTTCTAATAAATTGAAATGTACGGTGTGGTGCGGTACGATATTGCCGGTTGGGGCGGTTTGAATTTTTTTGATCAACCCTAATTCTTACTACTATAGCAAAATTTGTACTTTGATTTAACACACATTTAGTTTTTGAAAAACCACGTAATATTTAAATCTCTCTTTCTCATAGTATCTACTAACTTTATAAATTATCTTATTAGAATTAAATTCATATAAAACGTTTCACGAATCTAATTCCATGAGACAGATCAACTCATCAACTCACTCCATAATTCACATATAAATTTATTAAAATAAATTTTATTTATGATAAATGAGGCTCCATCTCGTTTAAGTTTTCATTTCATTTAATAAAAGAGAAAAAAAAAGTGATCATCAAACTGATCCAACATTTGGCAAGCATCAATAAACTAATGACTAGTATTAAAGAAAGTTATCAATAAATTCGAGTTTCAAAGCCTTACACGATTTGTCAATTTATAAAGAGATATGTACCAAAAATACAATAAAACTTATAACAAGTCCCAAAAATACCATCAAAGATAAGGAAATGCTCAAAAATATCATTTTTTTGCTAAAATGACAAAAATACCCATAGGACACACGTGCGATCATTGAATAATATTACTTTTATTGTTTTATTCGATAAATACAATCTATATTTTTTCAAGATTAATCAATTAAATCCAATCCAAATGTTTATTAGATCCGGACCTCAAAATGGTATCAGAGCCTAGATTTATTGAAGAAATAATTTACGATTTATATTTATAATATTGATTTTATACCTAACGGAGAAGAAAATCAAGAAACTATGTATCCGAAAATATTTTCGAGATAGTACAAGTTTCAGGACTATCAATAAGATGATGTCCAACCGGGAATATAACAAAATTGTTCCTCATAGTTCTAAGATCTCATAAGATCTTAGAGAAATCCAGAAGACCATCCAATTCTATGGAGGTCAGACGGAGACGATGATTAGATCTTTATCCAAGATCCAACGAGAGGTTTCAGATTTGAAAAAAGAAATTATAGGTCCGAAAAAGAAGTTACCAAAAGGATCTAATAGATCCATGGATGAACGTTTCAAAGATGTGTTCGGGGATAGACCACTTATTCCCAAAAGAAAGTCTACGGAAATCCCGAAGTCAAAAAGTCATGATGAACTAATGTGTGAAATCATTAGAAAAATCTGACATGGAGGCATCACGAGTTGATATCTCAGAGGTTAACTGAATCACTCTCCAATCTTGGGATACTAGATCTGGTTAACATCAAGATGAACTCCCTAATTCCTGATTCAGAAGGAAGTACGAGTTCAAACACACAAACCCCTGAAAGATCAAAGGCAGAAGTCGAATCCAAGTTAGATTACGAAAACTTGGAGACTGGGAGCCAGAGGACAACTCGGGAGGAACAAAGCACCTCTTAACAGTCCATGGGCAAAGATGATGTTGGAGCCAACACACCCATATGGGTTGGTTCTCACAACTGATATCATCGATTTCCAAAACATGGAAAAATTAATCGATGAATGGATGACCTCGTTAAAGGTGACCTCAACAATGCTAGACATAGAAAAAGAAAACTTCATCAGACTAATCGAAAGTAGTCTAAAAGGTTTAGCAAAAATGGCTTGGGAATCAACATTACCCAAGTTAAAGAAGAAGCCTATTCCGGAGATAGTTTATATGCTATCATCGAAAAGGTCGGAAGAATGCTAAAGGTATATTTCATTGGAGATGGATACTTTGACCAAAACAAGAAGGAGAAAAGTCGAGAATACACACAAGCTCTGTATGCTCTCGAGTTAAGAAGTATATATGCGGCAGACGAATATATTTATTGGTTCTGCAAACACTACTTTCAAATAGAGGTTCCGTTGAATGTGGCAATAGAGATGTTCTTTGCAAAAATCTATAGCCCCTGGCGAGAAATGTTGATCTAATCCTATAAGCTACCACCGAGACAGGTTGACACAGTCGCAAAAAGGATGTCTTTCCTAAAAGACAGCCTGCGAGAATGGTGGCAACAAGCAACCGTTCCAAAGAACAAGAAAAAACTAAGAGGACAAATAAAAAGAACTCCTCTTTGTTGTGATAGCAACGATTTTCCTTCTGTAATTGGAGAATCCAAACAGGTGAGGCATGGGAAGAGAAAGAAACACTTTAGAAGTGTATCTTATGCCAAGTTCGGAGGATCACAAAGAAGATCTTCCAACCAAGGAAGATCGTGGTATTCCAAATCTAAGGCCAGAACCTACAAGTCTGGTCAGAAATCCAGTCCTTCCAGGTTCTCTTTACAAGGATCTAGATCCATAGGGAAGTCAACAGGAAGAAAACCAACAAGGAGAACTTTCAAACGAGCTCATACTCGTACAAACGAAAGTTTCAAAGATTGCAATTGCTGGACATGCAATGCGAAAGGTCATATTTCACCAAATTGCCCACAAAAGCAAAGCGAAATTGGTCAATTCTAGCCAACTGTAGACATCCTTAATGTGGTTTTCTATGGCGATTTGGTACCAGTTTACAAGTTCGAGGACATTTCTTCAAATGAAAGTATATATGAAGAAGAATTCGAGACTGATTCAGATGAATTTTATGGATCATCAACAAAATTAGACGAATAGTCATGAGTCAGAGGATAGACTCCAAACTTCAGAGAGTCTATCAGGATTCTTTTCACAAATGACCATCTCAAACAAAACGATGGAAAGAAATGTGTTGTTTTTGATATATCGGAAAAACTTAACCTTTTTCCTTGTGATGAAAGATATCATTTACAGCAACCAGCAATTGGAAGATACGAAGGCATGCTAGAAATGGCGGGCTATGAAGTATCTATCACCGGTAATGTAGGTAGAACCAAAGGTACTATGACTTTGGGTCTAAGTTTCCTAGCGGAACACAAACCTTGGGGACGAAAATGAAGATGAATGGACTTTAGTCCCGATGGACACCTCATAAAGGTGGAATGACGAACTCATTTTCTATATACATATCCGTTGGGATGATGTATAAATAATATAAGATAGAATATTTTGCTGCTTATATTGATTCAGGTTCAGGTATTTGCATGGTAAAACCAGGAGTTTTCCCCAGCTTCGACATTACCTATTATTGTAGGAAGTGATTTTTCTCAGAAAATCCTGATACTCAATAAGGGCATTTGTGAAACAAGGATTATGATAGGAGGAGCATTTGATATACCTTGGTACAAGGTAAAAATGCCACCGATCTATATTCACGATACAGATGCTGATATTTTGTTGGGTAATAATTTTATCCAAACTTTTGCAAAATATGAGCAAGATAATCATAAGAACTTGTTAACCTTTACTACTAACTGTGGTAGTTTGATACAAGTTTTGCGACGTGAAAGGGTATTCAATAGAATAATGCCCATTAATTTTCGCAGCAAACGTGGTGATGATGCCAAATTAGCATATCCTAAAATGTAGGATAAAAGAAAATTTGGTAAAGCTCTTTTATCTTTCAAGCAACAGGGTTTCGAAAATGCATCCGAAGAAGATATCCAACTTCTGAAGAATGCACTTAAAGAGAGCACACCTGTTGAGGACATTGATGAGGAAAGTTTACTTTCCCTTGAGAACGTCAAAAGATTATTCCAAAGAAGCTTCAATGAGGATCCTCTGGCTTGGTAGAACAAAAACAAGAATGAAGCAACTCTGCAAGTAAAGGAACAATTCTGATATGAGTTGGTTTGATACAAGTCAATCTAGATGAACATGACAAATAAGAAAGATAAACAAAAAATTATCAAAGAGCATATTGATCTTAAATTGATTGAAGCTGGAGTCTCTTCTTACAGTAGCCCAGGATTTCTGGTAAGAAATCATGGTGAAATAAAAAGAGGTAAATCAAGATTAGTGATTAACTATTAAGGTATTAATAAGTACTTGATTTTGATAGTTATTACATTTCGAGTAGAGAACATTTAATTGACTGCATTAAAGGGTCAAAAGTATTTTCAAAATTTGATTGTAAGTCTAGTTTCTACCAGATAAAAATGGAAAAAGAGTCTAGAAAATATACAGTTTTTTCTACTCCACAAGTTCAGTATATCTGGAATGTACTTCCAATGGGACTTGCAAATGCATCCTAGATATACCAACGAAAAATGGATAATTTGTTTAAAAATTATTTCGAGTTTATGTTTGTCTATATCGACGACATATTGATTGCATTAAAAAATATAAAAGATCATATTAAGTTTCTTGAAATATTTTTTGAAGCATGTCATAAATAAGGATTAGTGCTATCTGAAAAGAAGGCAATAATCGCAGTCAATAAAATCGAGTTTCTCGGTGTTATTATTGACCAAGCAGGTATGGAACTTCAAAAACATATTGTGGAAAAAATATGCAATTTCTCTGATGTTCTGAATTATAAGAAGCATCTCCAAAACTTCTTGGGTGTTGTTAATTTTGAAGGTAGTTTTATTAAAGACCTAGCAAAATACAGAAAGGATCTTCATCATCTACTACAAAAGGATGAAAAGACGAAATGGAAATGGGAAGATATACATTCCCAAAGAGTTCGCGAGCTAAAACAGATTTGTAATAATCTGCCGAAACTTGCTATACCACAGGATGACGATCAATTAGTTGTCTATACAGACGCTAATGATTTTCGATGGGCAGCAGTGCTCATGCGAAAGACATCTACAAGCAAAGAACTGTGTAGATACACCGGAGGGTTGTTCTCTGAACAACAAGCCGGTTTCTGGCACATCAACGAGAAAGAGTTCTTTGCAGTTTGGAAGACTTTCAAAAAATGGCTTTTATTTTTACTTGTAAAAGAATTTACTTTAAAAGTTGATAATACAAATGTTAAAGCTTTCTTGAAAAATAAGCTCGAATCAAAAATCGAGAAAGCATGTATTATCAGATGGCAAACAGAATGTCAATATTATATTTTTGATATTGTTATTGTGAAATCTAATGAGAATGTTCTTGCAGATTTCCTGACGAGAGATGAACATCCTTGAAGCAGATTCCATCACGGTGCATTCAAGACACCTCAGGGAAACTTGGAGGAATTGAACAAGAGAAATGGAATACTAAGAATCCGTGTAGAATGAGCTGCCTATGTTTAGAAGGCATATTTGGACTCAGTCCAAAAGGCTATTCATTCAACACAAGTTGTTCATGCCCATTTATGGGATGCACTTGAGAAACCACTTCTCAAAATGGGTTCACCATCGATGACCCAAAAAGAAATTTTTGAGAAAGGTTCATCATCGATGAACACAACTGGTATTTCCAAACCAATAGCAGGTCATCCTGCAGATACATGTTTTACATCAAATTCTGGTGTAGAGGCATCTAATGCCAAAACGAGTGAGCTATCAAACTCCGATACAAAATTTAATTTGAAAAGTCAGGAATTTATTCCAAACAATCCAAGTTAACCCAGCACCTCTAGGGTTAAAGAGGGAGAGGTTAACCTTAGGCCACAGACCGGCCTAAGAAAGGTTAACACTAATCAATCATTTTCTCCATTGCAGGTTTATCAAAAGACTTGGGAGAAATTGGTAACAAGGATCGGGGTCAATCCAAATAAGATGATTGTTGATTAGTCTGGGAAATATCCACGATTGTGGATGCTTGTGGGTGCAAATCCATGAGACGTTCGAGAATGGTACGACTTTAGAGCTATTACTTCAATTCTTATCACTGCACCAAGCTTTCTGGAAATCTCCAAATTACCGGAATGGATTGTTACGATCGTTTACGATTCGTGGCAAAACAACTCACATTTCGGTTGAGGAGATATCCTAGAGCTGAAATTCATATCAGCGACTCCAGAGATTGCAAGTAAAGGGTCTCATCCGGTTTTTCACTTTATAAAATTACAGAGACCAGACATGGTGGCTTTCAACAGAGCAAAAGCGACACCAACAAGCAGCCCTCTAGTAGTTGCCCTCACTGAAGATGAGATATCTACAAGGCGATTTTAGGGAATGTGGGTCTGTCTCAGAGATGGACAAAGTCAAGTATTCGTTCAAGATTTTCCAGAACTCTACGAATGGATCCTTCCTGTTAAACTCAATGACATGAAACACGACTAGATTTGCTGAAAATCTCTTTGAAACTAAACGAAAGCTTATTTGGAAAAACAAGATTCCGGCAACGGAAAACACAAGAAAAAAGGTATGTAACATGATACATATCGGAAGATGGGAAGAAAGAATTTGTTCTTTCTATCAGGTACAAGAGAAGCCATTGTTCAGACAAGGCTTCAAAATCAAGAACAACCGACCCGATCAACAACAGAAGAAGAAGGGACAAAAGAGGGGTTTTTAGAAATTAAAATCCAAAGATGTAAAAGAAAGCGAGTCTAATTAGACTCGATAATAATTCTCATGTATGATTAAATTCTTGTATAGGGTTTAATCTTCGTGTAAAAGTAGGATTAAATCTTCGTGTAAGTCTAGGATTTAATTTTCATATAGAGTAGGATTAATTCCCGTGTAAAGCTAGGAATTAATTCTCGTGCAAGGTAGAATTAAATCCTTGTGTAAGGGATAAATCCTCGTGTAAGGATTAAATTTCCGTGTAGGAATTAATTCTCATGTAAGAAAATCCAATGGATTTTCAGGTAAAAATATAGGATTTTAATTCTCGAGGAGGATTTTAATTCTCGTGTAAGGCCCTACCAAACACTAAAGGTTAGTGAGACGTCCCTACCATGAAGCAAAGGTCATCACTACAAGACAACTTTCACAAGACTCCACCCGACAAGGTGTGGTGGGAGGACCTACCTCCAACGAATTAACGAGCCACCAAACGAAGATAAGAGAGCATCTTCGATAAAAGATAGTGGAGGGACCACCATTCCACAACCGACAAGGGAGAGTGGAAGGTCACATGGCCTCTTACCAAACAAGAGATGGTGGAATGGAGCTAGCACAAGAACGGCTAATGGAAGGAGGTTGAAGTCCGCATTTTGAAATCTGGAAACTCAGCTATAAAAAAGGGCATCGGCCATTTGAGAAGGGCATCAGAAATCGACCATTTCTTGAGCACTTCTCTCTCAAGTATTAATGTTTCAAATTTCAAGCTTTCTAGTTTATAGGGGATTCCCTTAAGAGTTTAGCCATGATCGGCTAAATCAAGTATTCTCCTCCAATGGCGGAGAAATAAGTATTGTAATATAAATCTATTGTTTATAGGGGATTCCCCTAAGAGTTTAGCCATGATCGGCTAAATCAAGTATTCTCCTCCAATGGTGGAGAAATAAGTATTGTAATATAAATCTATTTTATTTCTTCAATAAAAGAAAGACTTGTGCTTTCCTTCGTACAATTCGGGAGTCCTTTTAATATTTTGTATAGTTTATACCGGCAGTACGTCTCCCCGTAATCTCCTAGAAAACTCTATCAGGTGGATAGGAGTAAGGATTGTGATTTGGGTTCTTGTTGTGAAGACGGAGCGGAACCACCGACTGCGGGTGTGTGGTTGGATCGCTGATTCTTAAAAACCGGTCAAAATCGAAAGGATCGGAGACAAAGACAAATGTATGTATTTTACAAAATATAAAAATTAAATAAGGAAACATGTTGGGCTGATATTGATCAGTATACGCTTTATCCGGATCTAATTAAATAAATGGAGTGGAAAATTGTAAATGACAAAAAAAGAAAAAATTTGAATTTTGATAGTAAAAATCAACAAAGAACAATCATTGTTTAGTGGTATTTTTGTCTATTTGTTATATTTGATGATGCTTTTATCCATTTATTATACTTAATGGTATTTTTATCCTAAATTATAGTTTTGATGGTATTTTTGGGTGCAATCCCATTTATAAAAGTATTAACTAACTCGATGAAAACAATGTTTCCATCTATGAACTCTGAATGCAAATACAGTCACATTTGATGCAAAATCTGAATTACCATTGCAAAATAACAGTTCATACTGCATTTCATTATACAAGTGAAGTCTACGTGTATATCAAAATAAAATAATTATGATACACGTAGCATAACTCTGATGCAACCACGAGATGAACATCTTCGTTATAAAGGCACACCTCAATGTCCATTGATGTCCATTTCAATGAGAGAGAGGGAGAGAGAGAAGAGAGGAGAGAGAGAGGAACAAACTTGTTTAATACTGCTCATTGACCTACATTCTCTATAACTTGATTCAAGATGGGGTTCTTCCTACTAAAAGAGATTGGTTGCAATTAAAAACGCTGTAACCTCTCTCTGTACTCTGCTGGATATATGAGCACAGTATCTACACAAAGCCCACCTTTTGTATGCGTGCAATCAATTTGTGTCATCGAAAACTTGACTTTCATTGATTTGCAGGTTTTGCCTACCACAAAATCTCCGGCATGATAATGAATCCACGTGCCTGCTTCCTTCAAGTAGCATTGCTTTGTTGCCTCTTGACCGTCTGATGTTGACAGCTGGAATCTCACCGGTTTCTTATCCCAACCATGAACGTGCTCAGAGTTACAAACCCTTCGCCCAAACCTTTTATGAGCTCGTCCCAGTTGCAATCTGAAGAACAGACTGTATTTCCCTGCTGGGAAAGGGAACTCAATCTCACCATCCACCTCGAACCACCATATTTGCTGGAGATATGCAACCGAGCAGAATCTACATACAAGAAATTATTTTCTAAGTACACATTCAACAACTCACATACAAGATATATACTGAAATACCACATGTATTGCTTGCCAACTAATGGAAGATCAACTCACAGATATTCATATGTAAATCAAACAGATATGGAGTTTAATAAGTAGCATCAATGTAGTTTGCTGGTAATTAACCACAAGCAATCCAAACTAATTACATAAGATGGCAGAGTTTTCTTTATTTCTGAAATAAAACCAATTTTGCCCATATCAAATTCACGAATTCCTACTTCATGTTCTTAACACCCAATTCAGGTTTGTGAGTTTCATCGTTAAAGGTAGTAAAGATTAATGTAGAGTGACCACCTCCTCTAAAAGTTTAAACTATTAGAAAGAGATATCTTTATACGTTAATCTATACTATCTTCAACAGGCCTCCTCATGTGTGTAGGCGGGCGAAGCCACTTGATGCCTCATGTGGACAAATGTGCAGGTGGACCACAAAAACAAAGCTTAAGCCATATCTCTAGGTATCATTTATACATTTATCTGTAATCTTCAAGAATAATTAACATGATAACAATAAACTTGATTATTGATGTCAAACATATTATCATTTGAGGCTAGCCCAAGAAATTGTCCATAGCAACCAATTCAGCACTTACCAATTACGTACATCATCAATCAACATGAGATCTCTAATTTCAGTGTGAGAAAACAAAACCATACAGCTCTAATAGCAATTAAGAAATGCAATAAAATCTTCTACTTGTAATATCCCAAAAAAAAAAAAAAAGGAAACAAACTAATAATACACTCCAGAACAGAACTTGACAACAAATTGGAAACATATAGCAGAGGCTATGAAATGATTGAAGGATGACAAAGAACCTCTATTTTTGAAGAATTTGCAGGGAAATATCGGGGTTTTTTTTTTTTTTTTTTTGACCCTCAGATCTAATAACAAATGCATCAGAAAACAACTAACAAAACCTGAAATCCAATTTTTTCAACAAGATATAGGAAACATAAAAAGCAACATTGTGTATAAAATCCCTCACCTTGATTCTTCGGTTGGAATTCGACTCCAATATCTTCTATCATCAATCCCAGTGATTGCTAATCCGTTTGATGATACACACATACATGTCTTGCCTGTGCTCTTATCCAACCACGCTTTCTGCAAATAATCCAAATCAACCAAGCTTTAGTCAACAAGCATATAAATTTCCATAAACCCTTTCTTCTCAAGACAATATAGCATCAAAACAAATTGACATATTCTTTCAATTTTCTTAATTTCTTTCCAAGTTATCTACCCTAATGCAAAAGGAGAAATAAAAAGGGAAAACATTAATAACAAAACCCAAGCATTTCCTAAAAAACAATTTCTCAATTTTTTTTTCCAGAAAGCAAATCCCATTTTTAATTGAGAAAATCATGACAGTAAAATTTTAAATTGAGAACAGAAAAAGGTATAGAAATTGAACCTTGGTGCCGTCATCAAAGGAATTGGGGCGACAAAGCCTGGAATAAATATCCCTCTTACACAAATCCTTAGAAATAGAAGAATCATCTTTCTCAAACACTCTATCGATGACATCTCCATAATTCAAGGGCAATTTGGATTCCCAAACAAAATCGGCCGACGAGGCTCCCCTAAAAGCTCGGTTCAACATTGCCATCCGGCAGATCTGAGGCGGGTCAAGGTATACGAGCACCGACGCGACGCAGCTCTCCGGCAAGTCCCCTAGGCCGGTCTCCGGCGACGGGGCCGCAGCGGAGCTCTCGTTCGCGGCCAACAATGAAAACGATGCGCCCATTTCATATGAACGAGTTGAATCTCCTGATGCGAAATCGGAAAACAAGGAGGAAATTGAAGGTTAGATAGGGTATAAATATGAGAAGAGAGAGAAACGAGGAGGGAGAGAGAGAGAGAGAGAGAGAGAGCCAGTTGGATTGATATATAGCCATATAGGTAGGAGCTGGATGCGTACGGTGTGTAGGTGTCTCTGTCCTTTTTCTATTTTCTTTTTTTTGGGAAATTTCTTTGTTATTTCTTTCTGCGTTAATTTGGTGCTGGTTATGAATGGGAATGAAATTAGGAGGACGATTTTCAAAATATAGGAGAATCTTTCTTTGACTATAAATGTTCATAATAATTCTTGAAATTACAACTATGCCCCTGTGGATGCAGATTTTCTGAAACAACGTGCTTTCATAAATTGTAAGCGGTAATTTTTGTGCCACGTCAGCAGAAATATATAAATCAAATAATTAAATTCATTAATTAGGGTGTGTATTTCCAACAAACATCTAAAGCGTGTCGACAAGTCTTCCACTTCTATTGATTGTCCTTTTTTGATTTGGATAATTATCTCTTAACTATTCCCTAATCTTCTCTGTATCATAAATTTGGATAAATGTATAGATTTAGATAAAACAGAATAAAAACAAACCAACTCAACCGTCTAAGATTTGGTAAATTAGATTTTAAAATTATAATAAAATGATCATCACTTAACGTAAATAATGTTTATTTTAGAAAAGGAAGTTAATTATGACTATATAATATATATTTATATACACACACATATAGAAAGACAATACTTACTTAACATTACCAAATAAATAATTCTTTATGGATATAATATAATTTAATGGTGATACAAATAAGGAACAAATGCTTCGAATCAGAATAAATCGATTGCCCAGCTAAAAAAATAAATTATTCGATTCCTTTATTTGTTAACTATATTTATATGTTAAGTCGGTTCTTTAGTTAGGAAGATTTAATTAGTTATAGAAATCTAGGTTCGAGATATTTAATATTAGTATTAGTATTTAAACGTTTCCTCCTTCATGATCAAAAGGTGTTTTTGTTAAATGAAATAAAATATGGAAGTTAATCCACCATACTAAGTCAATTTTGATATTCAACTCAAATCAACGGATTGAGTTTGATTTTATTATTCTAATCATACTTTTGTCTGCATCATAATTAATTAAAACGAAATATTTACAGACAAATTAAATGGGATCTAGCAACATCACCAATTGTTTCGATAAAAGATAACATGGATGGACTTATTATCGATCTTACACTATCAAAGATTATATAAAAATAAAGTAAGTAATATTATATAAGAACAAAGTACAAACAAACATATCTTGTTATTAATTAAATAAGATTGTGTGACAACTTTCGGCTATGGCATATTGGCATATAGACAGGTCTCAAACCATCAAAGCCACATGCGCTCACTATCCATCGTTTTACCTATAAATATATATAATATATTAATGTCAATTTTTTTTACCTATTATTGTCACTTTCAGATGAGTTTTGTTCTTTTAATTCTTTTTTTTTTTTGAACTTGCTGCTTTCAGTGTTTCAGTCTCACCAATAAGTGCTCTCAATTTCTACTTCTCATCTTTCTTCTTTTCTCTCCTTTGTTTTCTTTCTTCTTCAGGATATTTGTGCACTTAAGGATAATGACTGACTCTTACATAATGTCCTGGTTTCCCGCAGTTGTAGCAAAGGTCAGAAGAAACTGCATTAAATTGTGATCCTTGATTTACCTATGGGGTATGAGACTTTTTCTTGAAATATTTTCCTCTTTTGTTGGTTTTCAAAAACTTCTTGAACTTCTTCAAGAGGAGCGCCATTTCTTCTTTTGCATCTTCTGCATGCAGCTCCTTTTGCTTACCACTGCTTGCAGTTGCAGTATCTTTGGATCTTGCTATAAGTGCAATAACTTTTGCGTTTGATTCTTCAGCCTCTAATTTTATTCTGTTGATATCGAAATCGGACGTTTTGAGGTATGAGAATAGATCAAATGTTCTCATTGAATTCAAATTCATTGATACTCTCATGGTTGTTGTCTTACTATCCCATTCAACAGGTAGTGCTCTAAGCACTTTGATGTTCTTCTTTTTTTGACTGTAATACTTTCCCAAGAACTCTAGCTCATTCACAATGGATGTGGATCTTAAGTCCAGTTCTTCCAAAGATTCTTCAGGCTCATTTTGAATAATTTCAAACAGCTGAGTTGTTGTGGATATCTTGTTATCCTTTGCCAGCTCATTTCTTTCACAAATCTATTCCAACTTATTTCATATCTCCTTGGCGATCTTGCATGTCTTCACCTTGTTGAAGGTTCATTTGTCCAACGTGAGAACAATGTGCTTTTTGCAACATTGTCTAGGTTGGCTCTCTTTCTGTCTTTAGCAGTGTACTCATGTCTAAGCTTGATCAGGTACTCAGCAGGTGGTGTAGCTCTTCTATAATCAGGTACTTCACCTCTGGTTGCAGGTAGTGATCGTGCAGGACAAGGTCTGGGACCTGCTCCTTCAATACCTTCATTGATCACTACTCCTTCCATAACAGCTTCTACCTCAGCAACCACTGATGTTGCTGCATGCACTGCAGCTGCTTTAGCATCGACTCTTTCTCTTTCTCTCTATTCTCTTCCAAGTACTGGATTCGGCTTGGTGATGACTGGTGGTCCTTCAATGATAACATACCACATCTCTTCATGCATGGCAGAGAGATGTGCTTCCATTCTAATCTTCCAATTGTCATATTCTTCTATGGAAAACATAAGTAGCTTGTGATGTATGAGATCTATGCTTATGCTAAAGAATGAGTTTTGGTCAGAAAAGTAAAACAGTTTTCACAACAGAAACGGGTGGATTTGGGTAAGTGACCAGACAAGTTGGCTTTTAACCCAACTTGCTCTGATACCACTTGTTGGTCCCAAGTGGTTCAGATGTTCAGGGGGGTTGAATGAACCTTTATCAATTTTTCTTTTCAAATACATTTTTTTAACAATTGGCGCTATATTCTAAAGCAGAATACAACACTCAATGTCAAACAGTAAGCTGAGCGATAAAATTTTTCAACTTACTGATTCAGAGTTCTCAAATACAGCGGAAATAACAGATAGAGTTTCTTTTGAAAAACGTTTTCTTTGAAAATATGTTGTTGCCAAACTTTTAATGCAATATGAACAGATATACGATGCAACACAGATATGATTGCAACAGAAAATAAACACAGAAGGTTTATAATGGTTCGAAGGAGGTGTAACCCTTCTACGTCCACTCTACTCCTACTGCAATGAGGAAGTTCATTAGGTTAGATCGGATTACAAGACTCATCTTAACAATCTACAACCTAAACGAGCTTTCACCTACTAGGAATCTGTTTACACACAGATTACACGAATCCTTAGGCAGACCCACACAAGATCCTATCAAGTCACATAGAGTTAATGTCTTAACAAACGTAAGACTAACACTCAACAAGGATCTAAATCCTATCAACTG
Organism: Scutellaria galericulata; assembly: GCA_946896805.1. Lineage (NCBI taxonomy): Eukaryota > Viridiplantae > Streptophyta > Magnoliopsida > Lamiales > Lamiaceae > Scutellaria > Scutellaria galericulata. The sequence goes on along the minus strand of OX335791.1, from coordinate 11,981,838 downwards.
AGAACACCACTAAATAATTTAAGCACATAACACAAAGGTTAAAAGTGTATATGAGGTCTTCAACTGATGCTTTGAAACAGCCTTGATGACTTTGAAGCTTTGATGACTCGAAGGCTTAGCTGCTTCACTAAGAGGTTGAGTGACTGAATACTTAGAGAGAAACTTAAGGGATTGTTCTTGCAAAAGAGAATTTGGGAATCAATATTTCAGTAACTTCTTCAGTCAGCTCTTCTTCTATTTATAAATGTAAGAAATGTACACGTTGAAGAAAGACACACTTCGTTTGAATTTGAATTCCCTTATTCGTCCATGATCTTGTATTTAATGCGTCTGAGAACTAAGGGCAAACTCCTTGTCTTATACTGCAGATCATTAAATGCGGCGATCCTCAGCTTCAGGTTTGTTGCAGATTATCGATCCACGTATCAGCGAGACACAGATTCTTCGTACAACTTGATCACTTCTTTCTACGGACTATTTTCGACAAGATGTTTTCTCGTATAGCAGTGATCTTTCTCGTATAGTATTGTTGTGCATGTTGTCTTTATCTGCTTCCTATTTTGAAATGTTGCGCTAACTTTCTGTTCTGAATATGGCACCATCATTTTGTTTCGCTCATGCTTTCTATTTCGCGTCAGTTTTCTGTTCCGCGACTGCAGTGATCTTTCTGTTTCTCTTTGCTTTCTTTCTAGCTGCTTGCTGAATCTTTTGAATGCTGTAAGCAGTATCCGATAGAGATTCCTTTATTGAATTCGACTGCTATCAGTAACCATCTTCTTACTGATTTTCGAGATACTCCATTCTTCAACATCGATCTTTGACACTTAAAAAAAAACTAATTTTCCACATAAACAACATGGAAAAATGGGATACTCTAATTTCCTATTACATCACTATTTTATCTTATCAAAATCTAAATAGAAATATCCTAACAACGTAGTACGTATTCATGGATCTTCCAATGCCAACTATAGAATTATATGAACATGAATTATTTTTTTATAGATTTTGGAAGATACTAGGTTTGTGTTGCATGTCCCAATCCATTCGTTCGTTTAATTAATTAGTAGTCGGAGACAAAATTTATTATTTACTTCAAAATTATTTGCCTCAAACTAAATAGGTGTAAGTATATATAAGGATGAAACATCTCAACATGATAATTTCATTCTTATTGGGTACTTTGGGTTTTGCAAATTATTTTGATAATCATTTTGCGCTATTGATGTTTTATATTATTATTACTTAATTGTATTTTAATTAATGGAAGAATTTGAATTTGGAAAAAAGAACTTGATGAAGAACTTTAAATAACTTTACATTTCAACAGATCTGAAACTCACTATAATTAATAAAAATTTTGGTGTAATATGACGTGTATTCAAATAAATTCAAATCAAAGTGATGAAGTAATGAATTCAAGAAAATGGAACATATGATTTTAAAAAATTTATGAAATTAGTTATATATATATATATATATATATGAAGTAAAAAATCTTCATAAATATAATATTAATCTTCATAACAGAATATCTATTATAGAAAATAAAGATTTTATAAAAAATAAAGATTTTGAAGAACCAGAACAGGAAAATTTATTGTCTTTAATAAATAAAGAAAAATCTTCAAAAGAAATTATTCAAATAATGAATATGTTTACATGACAAAAATAGTACACAAAAATTACTCTTTTAATTGATAATAATTATCAAAAAGAATTTATTGCCATGATTGATAGTGGTGCTGATTTAAATGTTATACAAGAAGGATTAATTCCTTTAAGATGTTTTCATAAAACAACACATTCTCTCTCACATGCCAGAGGAAGATCTCTGGATATTAGTTATAAACTACCAAAAACTTTAATTTGCAAAAATGGAAGTTGTATTCCTACTTCCTTTCTTCTTGCAAAAGATATTTCAAGTCAACTTATTCTTGACTTACCTTTTATACATAGTATATATCCTTTAACCCGTGTTGATGAAAAGGGTATAATTGGTACTTATAAAAATAAACCAATTATTTTTCAATTTATTAATAAACCTATTCAAAAGGTTCTTAATGAAATAAAAGAACAAATGGATAGAAAATTATTTCATATTAATTCTCTTACTATTGAAGAGAAATTAAAAAATCCAAAATTACAAGATAAAATTAAGCTTATTTATAATAAGTTTTCTCTTGAAATATGTGATTATCACCCAAATGCTTTTTGGGATAGGAAAAAACATGTTATATCTCTTCCATATGAAGAAGATTTTGATGAGAAAAATATTCCTACTAAGTATAGACCATGTCAGATGAATGCTGAATATTTAGAATTATGTAAACAAGAGATAAAATCTCTTCTTGATAAAAGGTTAATAACCCCTTCTAAATCTTCATGGTCTTGTACTGCCTTTTATGTTAATAAACACTCAGAGTAAGAAAGAGGTGTACCTACACTTGTTATAAATTACAAACCTCTTAATAAGGTTTTAAAATGGATTAGGTATCTTATTCCTAATAAAAAAGATCTTATAGATAGACTTTTTGGAGCCTTGATTTTATTAAAATTTGATTTAAAATCAGGATATTGGCAAATGCAAATAGAAGAAGCTGATAGATATAAAACAGTTTTTAATATTCCAATAGGACATTATGAATGGACAGTTTTACCTTTTAGGTTAAAAAATGCTCCATCAGAATTTCAACAAATTATGAGTGATATATTTATCCCTTATAGTAATTTTATAATTGTTTATATAGATGATATTCTAGTATTCTCTAAAGATATTGAAACTCATTTCAAACATTTAGAGATATTTAGAAAATTAATTGTTCAAAATGGTCTTGTTATATCAAAATCTAAAATGAATTTATTCCAGACAAATGTCAGATTTTTAGGACATAATATCAATAATGGAAAAATTATTCCTATACAAAGAAGTATGGAATTTGGAAATAAATTTCCAGATATAATTATTGATAAAACACAATTACAAAGATTTCTTGGAAGTCTAAATTATGTTTCCTCTTTTGTTGAAAATATTTCAAAATTATCTGCTATCTTATATGATAGACTTAAGAAAAATCCTTCTCCTTGGACTGACGAACATACCAAGACTGTTAGGATTATAAAAGAAAAGGTTAAAAATATTCCTTGTCTTATGTTTGCAAATCCTCAATGGGAAAAAATAATTGAAACAGATGCCTCAGATATAGGATTTGGAGGAATCTTAAAACAAATAAATCCAAAAGATAAACAAGAAATTCTTGTTAGATTTTATTCAGGAAAATGGAACCTGCTCAGAAGAATTATGCAACTGTAGCTAAAGAAATTCTTGCTATAGTTAAATGTGTTATAAAATTTCAAGATGATTTATATAATCAGAAGTTTATTATATAAACAGATTGCCAAGCTGCAAAAGGTTTGTTTAAAAAACATTTTAAACATGATATTTCTAAGAAATATTTGCTAGATGGCAGGCTTATTTAGCCCATTTTGATTTTGAAATTGTTTATAAACAAGGGAAAGACAATAATTTGCCTGATTATTTAACAAGAGAATTTCTTTCATGACTACAGATATGAGTCAACCAGGCCGAGGATCCTATTTCCCTAATAGGGGAAGAGGCAGGGGAAGAACCCCACATATAATTGTTCAACAAGGAAAGCAGAAATTGATTGCCCAAAATATTTCTGAAATTTCATCTGGAAATATCCCTGATAAGAATCATCCATTATATGGAGAGTTCTAAGATTTTCTCGAAAAGAAAACAAAAGAAATGGATAATATTCCAGATTCTTCTCAAACTTCTTATGCTAATGTAGCAACAGAAGAAAAGAGTAATATACTCTTTAAAAGAAATGGTATCAGAGTCATGCTAATGATCTAACACATTTTAATTCTTAAAATGAATCATTTTAAGGTAAAAGATACTGTTAAAAACAGTATTACAGAGGAATATGATATTTCACAAAATTTAGATATGTTAAATAAATGGACTATTCTAAAAGTAGAACCTAAGAAAATATATCAAATAGGAACATTTGAAAAAATGGGATTTAAACAATTGGTTAAAACCACTGAATCCTCTATTCCTCTTGATAATCAAGAAATAATTCTGAATTTACTCGATAAAAAAGACGCATAAATATATACATATTGGTTTAGTGCAAATTGTATTCAAACCTTTAACATTAAAAGGCCTACCAGAAAGCTTTATAGCAACCTTAAGAGATGGTAGAAATAAGGCATGGAATAAATCTCTTATGGGAATAATTCAATCTAGTCTTGCACATGGACCAGTTTATTTTGATATTTATCCCGATCTATGTTTATCTCTTACTGATAATAATATATTAAGTGCTTTAACATTAAATGTTAAAACTCATGGATATGATTATATTCCAGATTTTGAAATAATATGTATATGTTATAGAATATACTATAAACCTTTATATACTATGAATCCAAGATGTTGATTAATGGATAAAATGATAAATGAAACCATTTTAATTGAAACAAATTTCAATAGATCTAATATCTCTACTAAAAGAGCTATTAAATGGGAAGAAATAAACTTTCCAGAAAAATGGACTATAGAACAAGCGGTTTATAAAGAACCATTAATAAATAAATATTTAAGGAATATAATCCAAATAGAAGAAGGAACTGTTCAAATACAATTTACAAATGAACAGAGAAAATTATTACCTCCATCTTCTTTATCTAGGACAAATTCTATGTTTAAAACTAGAACAACAGATTCCTATATTTCACCTTTAGATTATTGGGTAGATTTACCACAAACATCTAGAGCTTCTACTTCTCAAATAAAAGAAGAATTAGAATCTGAAAGAAATAAAAGAAATTCTAATAAGAAAGTTTTTATTGATAGAAATAATATTGTTAGAGATTTTAATTATGGAAATATTCATAAAGAAAGTGACACTATGTCAGATGCCCCATTTAGTCTTTAATGATTAATACAAAATTTGATTTTTTCTAAAGGATCACCTACTAGACAGGAAATTAATGAAGAATTTAAAAATTCTGAATGGATACTTTTTAGAAAATGATTTTTTGAAAATTTCTCTGAAAACCTTGAACAAATTCAAGAAGAATTTTATGAATATTGTAAAGAAAAAAATATAATAATATTTTTTGTTCCTTGGTTCATAAAAACTTATATAATAAACCATATTTTGGTTTTAGAAAGAACATATAAGTTAATAACAGGACAAGAACAAAAGTCTTTGTATCCTCCTAATACTTCATTTCAAATGGAGAAAAATAATAAGATAATGAATTTTACAGAGATTTAATTCTTCTTATAGAAGAAAGAGATGTTCAATGGAAAGATAATCCATGAATCATTATGGATAGATATATTCCAAGTGGTACTTTTACATATGGATCATATAAACCAAGAGGGTTTTATGAACAAATGCTTATAGCATTACAGAGTGTTGATATTGAACACTTTAATACTGGAAATAACCAGCAAAATGAGTATGCTTACTCAAAATGTACAATCAAGAAGATTATATCTCTTGAGGAATGGGGAATATCTCCACTTATTGAAAAGGAAGCTATGCATCCAACTCAAAAACATACCTACAAATTCAATTTTTGGGATTATGTTGAAGGTTTTTATAAAACCCTGTTCTTTGAAAATAAGAAAAGAAAACATACTTGGCTTATCAAGATATGTAATAATTGTTCACATCATCCAGTTAATAACTGGTTTTATGATTGGTGGAAGATATTTGGTACTACGGTAGATATTCTACCAGAAAATTTCAAGAATCTTATGGAGGAATGGACTTTTGTTTCACCTTCAGTTGAAAAGAATTCTATAAAGGGACAAACCCCATGTCAATTCTTTATAGAATCCAACATTCCATGGATATGGAAATGGTCACCAGAATTCGGTTATATTGAAAATGGTACTCCTTGCTTATGGAGAATTGGTCATACCAAAATGTGGGATAAGATGACAAGAATAGATCCTAGTATAGGAGAATTATATTCTCAAACCACCATTAATGATCTTAATGAAAAGATCAAGTTTTATAAACTTCAAAAACAAAATAAAAAAGAAGAAGAAAAGGATTCTATTAGTCCTTTTAAGAGATTATCTCAGAAATACTCTGGAACATTTTCCAAACAAAAGATGATTGAAATCTATATTGAAGAAATGAAGAGTGATCTTTTTTAGAAATCTTCAAAATTTATGTTCAGGTTCAAATTCTGACACTTCCATGTTATCTGGTTCTAGTAATAGGGAAGAAACAGAGAATATTTTCTCAAATCAAGAAGCTCAAGATCAAGAAGAAGAAAATCCAGATTTGAGCGTGTCTTTTGACATTCTTAAAGAATCTCTTATAGAGAAATTCAAAGATTAATTATGGTTTTTCATTCTTTACAAGAAAATTACCCGTCTTCCTTATGGAAACCATATTTTAATCCAATTATTTTGGAAGGATATGGAAGCAATAACAGGGTTCTCATCATCAAAGAGTAGATCAGAATTATACGAAGGTGTATAAGCCAAATCAAAGAAGAAATTGTTGATGATCTATATATGAGATCAAGAGAAAATAATATAAGATTGATAGAATTATTCAAACTTCAAGAATCATTGAAATACTTTGAAATTCAAAGTTCTATCCTTGCAGCATGATCAAGACAAAAGAAAGTTGAAATGAAGTGGCAAACAAGATGGGATTTGGCTTTTTAACAAATGTGGAAAAAAAGCTCAATTATTATCCCACTTGTAATAAATAGTGGAAAATATGTCCAATTTAAAAAGAATATTTTCTTTTTGCTTTTATAAAGTAATTATGTAATAGTTTAGTTTTTCTCTATTTATAGGGCTAGTTTTTCATTTGTAATGTTCATGCTTGAGTAAAGTAATCGCCTCTTCTCTTTTCTCTCCACACTCTCAACCCATTGTAAAAACCTCTCTTTTGTGTTTAAATAATATCCTTGTGTTCTTGGTGTTAAAAAAAATACATATATATATATATATATAGCTCATAAAATGCTTATGTATAGCACTGTTTGTACAACAGTAGGAAATACTGATAGTAATATTGCTAATTCTTGAAATTAGTAATGAAAAAATAATAAGGTAATGAATTTATACATTCAAATTCATTTTTATAAATAAATTCTTATTTTGTGGGTTAAGTATAGATATATTGCAACTAACGAGTTGTATCTAACCTAGGTTCTCATTGAACCACTTTCAATATCTTAGATCTTGCCTCAGTCTTAGTAAATATTTGACTACTGGACTTGCTTATATTGTGTTGGGGTACTTACATGTGTTTTTATATAATATATATACGACTAGTGGCGGATCCAGAAATTTTAATTTGGGGTACGAACAAGCAAATAATAGATAATAGGAAAAAATTTATGCATAAACATTGTTTCATATATAAAGTTTACAATCAAGATAATCAAATACATAAGATATTACAAAAGATTCAAGTTATAAGCTACAATTTGATTCTTCGAATCTTCATTTTTTGGAAATGATCTATGACGACATCATCAGGAATTTGCAAGAACACGTCATTCTCAATGAAAGTGACCAAACAATCATTTAATAATTGATAACTCATGTTATTCCTCAATTTATTTTTGACATAGCCCATTCCTGAAAAAACTCTTTCAACACCTGCAGTAGCGATCGGGAGAATCAACACCAACTTGATAAGCAAAAAAATGACCGGATAAGTAACATGTTTGTTCGTTTCTACTAGCATCTTTGAAAGGGCACCAAGATCATGCAAATCCCGAAATCTGTCATCTTTTTGTATATCTTCAATGAATATATCGAGTTGACATTCAAGAGTCATCAAATCAATATATGAAACTCGGATGGATAAAATGTGGCAACTTTAATCACTTTTTCCTTGTCAAAAGAAGAAAAACCATCTTTAGGACTTAAACAAGTCATGCATGTAAGCAATTCCATATTCACCTCATCAAATCGATCATTGAGTTCATTAAGTTGTAAATCAATCACTCCTAGAAAAACTTGAATCCGAAAATGTTGAAGATTTGTCTCTTGTTGTACAAAACGTCTTGATCGTCCTCTTACCTTATAAGGAGCATCCATATTGGGAACCACAATGTCATACTTGTTGCAAAATAAAATGACCTTATTCAAGAGAGTTTCCCATCCACAATCTCTTCTTTTATGCAATAATTGCTTGGTTAAAGAAACAAGAGACATAGCATTAACAATATCTTGATCTCTTCTTTGCAAAGCAAGACACAAATCATTAGTATACCCAAAAATAGTCAACATCAAGTGTGCCATGAACACAAAATAAAACGACTCTAATGAGAACAAAATGGCTTGAGCTTTACCTTATCTTCTGAACATAAGGCATTCTCCCCAACCATGATGAGTACCTCGACAATTGTAGAAAACAAATGGATGACATTCAAAAGAGTTTTATAATGAGACCCCCAACGAGTATCCCCCGGTCTTTTCAAACCAACCTCTTGATTCAAACCTGATCCACTCTCAAGTTTACCAATTTCCAAGGCTTGAGCAAATTTTTGAGCGTACTCGAATCATTTCTCTTCTCTTACAAGAAACTCCAACTATATTCAACAAATTTACAAGTGTTTCAAAAAGTCAACCACAATCGTTGTTTTTTTAGCAACAACAACAAGTGTTCATTGAAGTTGATGAGCAAAACAATGAACATAGTAGGCACATAGAGTATGTTTCATAATCAAAGTCTTAAGACCATTAATCTCACCCTTCATGTTGCTCGCCCCATCATACCCTTGCCCTCGAATCTTTGATGGACTTAATGAATGCTCCACAAGTAAAGATATAATTGCACTTTAAAGTGTCAAAGCAGTGGTATCACCAACATGTATTACTCCAAGAAAACACTCAACTACTACTCATGTTTTACAATCAACATAACGCAAACAAAGAGCTAATTCTTCATTTTGAGACACATCACTTGACTCATCGGCCAATATAGCAAAGTATTCATCACCAAGTTCTTCTACAATGCGCTTAGTTGTTTCTTTTGCACAACAATTGATGAGATCTTTTTGAATTAAAGGAGATGTCATTTGATTATTAGTTGGAGCATTTGTAAAAATAACATCTCTAACATCTTCATTATGTGTTGCTAGCCATTTCAAAAGCTCAAGGAAATTTCCCCTATTAATTGATTCTTCACTTTCATCATGCCCACGAAATGCCAACCCTTGGCACAAAAAATACCTCAAACAACTAAGTTAAGCTTTCAAACGAATTTCATACTCACTTCGAATCGTTTCACTTGCATTATCAAAAACATATACAAAAGATTTCTTTTTTGAGTCTTTTAAATTCATGTACTTTTCATAAGCAAGATTATAAGCACTTTTAACCCCACCAACATGCTTCTCAAACCTAACCGGCTTATTCCATGATCTAAATCCTCCATTAACAAATGCATCTCCCCCCACATTAAGAAATACTTCATTCTTGAACAAGTAACAAACGAAACAAAATGCAGCATCTTTCTCAATGCTATATTCAAGCCAATCATATTTTTTGAACCAAGAGACACTAAATCGACGTATACCTCCAAGTTCTCTTTGAGGGAAGTCGTGATTTTTTGGTTGACATGGTTTTTTAAGAATATATGCTCTTCTCACTGCATTTTGTTGTTTTGGAGAATAATCCATTATATTTATTCTTTTCCCTGGATTGTGGGGAAGAAGTTCGACATCATATAAAAATTCTTCATCTTCTGATGCTACTCTATTTTCCCTTGAACCACTTGATTCCATTTTGTTTTCTTGAATTTGGGGTGAATTAAGTGATTGAGAAGGAGACTCACCATCTTCTTGAGGTACTTCGACATCTCTTTATAAAAAACAAGAAGTTCCTTGAGATTTTGCTTTCTTAAACATAAATTATCGAAGATCGGGTTGCTTTTCCATTGTCTTTATTTTCTTTGATTTAGGAGTATTCATCCTAATACAATTGATAGTAAATAATAGGAATAAAATCAATTTTATAGTAAATTAACAATTACAATTACAACCCATAAAAAAATAACAATTTTGTCACAAAATCAATAAATTTCATCCATAAATATGAAAAAACACAAACCCTAAATTATGAATAAAAACAACATCAAATTCACTAAATAATAATCTACATCATATAATAAATAATAAAACATATAAAATATGAAGATAAAATAAGTAAATAAATGTAAAAAAAGAATACCTCAAAAAAAGTTGAAGAATGGATTCCTCTCTGTTTGCTCGAGCAGTAGCAAAATGGAAATGGGAAAATTCTTAGCCAATTTCTTTTAATTTAGGTTTAATGGCAGTTTTGTAATTATCATGTCAACTAAGGTTATTATAGGAATTACTTAAATATATATATATATATATATAATCAATTTGGGGATACAGTTGTACCCCTTGTCCCCTTACAGATACGCTATTGTATACGACCTCAAATATACAAACTTAACATATATGTACATGTATCTTAAGAGTTGATTATTTAGGTTTTGATTGAATAAAAGATACATGTAATAGAATTTTAGAGTGTATCTATTTTTCACAATATTTAAGTGATAGTTTAAATAGATCTAAATCATATAATAGGATGAAGAACGGTCGAAGAAAAGACACAAGTCAAGATCTTACTGCACTCTATTAAAAACAACTTTTGTAAACTACGAGGAATGTCTTATTGCATGTTGTACGATACAATTACTGAAAAAATAGTACATCAAGCAGTAGGATACAGTTGTTGTAAGACGACCACAAAAGAAACATATATTGTATGAAAACAAAAAATACAAATGAAGAAGGATACAACAAGAGGTGATGCTTATTGCAAGAGTTTTGTCACAACAAGACCTCATATAGCAACAACATGAACAATGCATACAACGATATTAGAATCAAGATTGCGGCAAAACAACAGATGTTCGAGGAATCTAAACAAGTACAGGTTTTCATACTTTAAAATAAGACCAGTAGAGACAAAACTGCACAACGAAGTAGAGAACCAATCTCAAAGAGACAATTGAACATGCGCATCGTAGAAGACTGGAGATCCCGCAGAAAAGCAAGCGGTCCCCACAACTAAAATCCAAGAATCCTTAAATAAATTGTACAAACCTGAAACATGAATTAAATGCCAAGTTTCGTCTATCTTCAATGGAAAAAAAAAACTTGAACTCCATAATTAAAGAAAAAGAAGCATTGAAACAAGATGACTCTACGACCTTTACGATAAAACTCTTGAAGTTTAATGTGCTTTCAAGTAAAAATCTGAAATTCACAAGTCTCAATCACTCAACCTCTTAAAATTGTCTACAAAAGATCTGAACCTTCAAGTTTAAAGGTTGTTTCAACAGTTGAAGAAATCAAAAATATCCTTAACCCTTCCAGACTGTTTTAGGAGTCCACAACTGAAGAAACAAAGTTTCTGACTAAGTGTTTCCACTCTAAGTGAGTAAAGATTCTATGTGAATATATTGTGAGATCTTGTGTGGTTCTTGGTTTAAGTAACTAGTATGGAAGCTAGCTATTGTATATGTGTTGGGTTCAGGTTTATAATAGCTGTGAACTGTGTCAAACAAGATGACTTTGCAAAGTTCCTCCTCAAAAGTAGGAGTAGAATGGTTTAGAGAGATTATTCCATTCTTAAACCAACAATATATTTTTTGCACTTTAGTTTATAGCTTATTGCATTCTATATCTGCATATTACATACAACATATAAACTATTTTCAAGAATCATAAGTGTTTTCAATGTTTTTCAAAAGAAGCTATAAATATATTTTCACTTCACGAAAACTATAAGAGAACTTTCTACAACAATATAATACAACAAAACTAATAGCATTCTAAGTTGCAATTGCTCAAAACGCTGTAAACTTACATAGCATAGATCGTATAACGGAAAGTTTACAACTGTTTTAAGAAAAATTTAAAAACTTAAATTATTCGTCCCTCTAGACTTCTTTTGTCCCAATATATATTTACCATTTATGCAAACAAAATAGGGCCTATGTCAACTTAGGATGTCAAATGAGTGTTGGAAGGTTCAAAACCATTGCAGCCCAGCCCAACTCAAAAAAGTTACCTTACACAGAAGTTACCGCAGTAAAAAAAACCGGTGTATTAATACAACGGTGTATAGTAGAATTACCCTCAATTTCAATATCAATTAATTAAAAACTTACTATCAGAAAAAGAAAATTTTCATTTTTTGTCCTTCCCTAGGAACGTTGTCCGTTTTTTGACCTCTTATTTTCTGATCATCAATTTTAGTTCTCTTATCTCAAAATTTGTCCAATTTCAGTCCGATTTTCACCGGAATCTCGATTTTCCGGTCAATTTCGGGCGAATGCACAACACTCGCCCCCAATTTCATGATTTCAAATAATTGACACTTACGTGGCATATTTTTTCCTATGAGGTATTTTTTTATATTATTTTCCTACCTAAAATGCCACGTCATCACTCAAGTCATTTAATTGCATTTAAAAACAAAATTGTTATATATATTAAATAAAAAAAAGGAACAAAATGAAAGAAAAATTGAAAAATAAAAACACAAAAATTTAATGAATTAAAAAATAATAATAATAAAGAGAATTAAAAAAAAAAAACAGAATTAATCCAAAAAATTGGCCCGAAAATTAAAGAAAACTTGAAAAATAAAAACACAAAAATTTAATGAATTAAAAAATAATAATAATAAAGAGAATTAAAAAACAAAACAGAATTAGTCCAAAAAATTGGCCCGAAAATTAAAGAAAACTTGAAAAATAAAAACAAAAAAATTTATGAATTAAAAAATAAAAAATAATAAACAGAATTAATCCAAAAACCCGGGCCAATTTTTTGGATTAATTTTGTTTTTTTTTTCTAAATTTTGTTTACTATTATTATTATTATTATTATTATTTTTTATTATTATTATTTAATTCATTAAATTTTTATGTTTTTATTTTCAATTTTTCATTAATTTTCGGGCCGATTTTTTTGGATTAATTCTTTTTTTTAATTCTGTTTATTATTTTTGGTTTTTTAATTCATTAAATTATTATGTTCTTATTTTCAATTTTTCTTTAATTTTCAGGCCAATTTTTTGGATTAATTCTGTTTATTATTTTTTGTTTTTTAATTCATTAAATATTTGTGTTTTTATTTTTCAATTTTTCTTTAATTTTCAGGCCAAGTTTTAGGATTAATTCTTTTTTTTCTTCTGTTTATTATTTTTTGTTTTTTAATTCATTAAAATTTTGAGTATTTATTTTTCAATTTTTCTTTAATTTTCGGGGCCAATTTTTTAGATTAATTCTCTTTTTTTAAATTGTGTTTATTATTTTTTGTTTTTTAATTCATTAAATTTTTGTGTTTTTATTTTTCAGTTTTTCTTTCATTTTGTTCCCTTTTTTTATTTTGATATATTTATCAAAATTTTTTAATGCAATTAAATGACTTGGGTGATAACGTGACATTTTAGGTAGAAAAATAATAAAAAAATACCACATATGAAAAAATATGTCACATAAGCGTCAGTTATTTGAAATCATGAAATTGGGGGTGAGTATTGTGTACTCGCCTGAAATTGACCGGAAAATCAAGATTCCGGCGAAAATCGGACTAAAATTGGACAAATTTTGAGATAGGAAGACTAAAATTGATGATCGGAAAATAAGAGGGTCAAAAACGGACAACGTCCCTGGTGAATGATGAAAAATGTATTTTTTCCTATCAGAAAATAATGTATAATCACCAACATGTCAAATTAAGCATTCAAGTCGAAAACAAATGAAGTTTTTGGTGTCAAATAATGATCAATCTCTCAATATTAATATAATAACTATACCAAAAAAATTAACAATATATAATAGAGAATTAAATATATGGTGATTTTGCAGTGCACTTGTAGTATTACTGCATCTATTAACTTTTATTTGCTACGTACATGAATATAATTTTTTTAATATTTTCATAATCTAATCACTAATGATGGAAAATTAAAGGAACTGATAAGTTCAATTGAATAGAAATATAGTGCCCTAGATGTATTGCAGTAGAGTTTTTCAATATAACAGACGTTTGCATCATTCTGTTGGTCAGTTGGTGTACATATTACACGTCATTTAATTTTACACACAAAACACATTAGTTACATGAGTATGTAAATTAAATTTGAATGTTGTATCTGATATATTATCTGGAATGGAGGCTTACATTTTTTTTTTGCTTTTGGGAGGATAAGGACCAATTTTATAAAAATGGAATATTAATTTGTCACAAGAAATAAAATTAGGTTTTAAATCCTCTAAATTTTTGTTTGATAGAATTGCATTTTTTTTGTCTTACAAATTTGCAAACTTTTGATCTTTAGTCCAATTGATTTGGAAATCATATCATATGATTTGGTATTGTTCACGAATAAATCTAAACTAAAATAGTTATAATATATATATATATATATATATATATATATATATATATATTTATTATTTAAAACTATATGCATACTACTTACATTTGCTACAGGTGAATAAATTAGTAAATTTTATTTACCTTTGTATAATCTGTTCTCCTTTCTTTTTATAATATTTTAGATTTATTAAAAATAAATTACTATGACTTTTTTAATTATTTAAAAAAAATTATATTATATATTTAGTAGTTTGAATGCACTACAACAAAATAGGTGTCTAGCTACACTAATTTAGTGACGCTTGTAAAATGTGTTATTAAAAAGAAAATTTTAATGACACTTTAAAAAAAGGGTACTTAAGGTATGAATTTTACTAACATAAAAATAAAATGTAAGCATTTTTAAAAATTTAGAGACGTTATTATAAAAGCGTCATAATTTTAAAACATTTTTGACATATTTTATAAAGTGTCGCAATTAAGAAAAACTTTAGCGACGCTTTTCCCCTTGTATCATTAAAGCAGTAACATTTAATTTTATAAGTCATTAAATCGATAACACTTTATATTTTGTGTTTAAAATTGTATAATTTAGTTTTGTCTTGACACATATTTCACAACACTATTAAAAAATGTTGTTTTTGAAAAATATAATTATCACGCTACTTAAAAGTGTTGCGATACTTGCAAACACTTTTATTGTTTGTGTTGTTAACAATATGATATGCTTAAAAAAAATAATATTGTCGAAAATTTAATTGTCACACTATTTAAAGTGTTGTGATGCTTGTAAACACTTTTATTGTTTGTGTCATTAATAATACGACACTTAACAAAAAGTGTAATGAAATTTATTACACTTTTATACATGTGTTTGTAATGAAATCATCACGTTTTTTTTAAAAACTGTATTTCAGGAAGTTTAATAATTTTTTAAAAAAATTGTCCCAACTTCTTAACAATTTAACGACGACTATGTAGAAACACATAATTTTGATGAAAATTCTGAAATTTTAAAAAAAATTGTCCCCACTTTTTAACAATTGAAAGACGATTCTTTAGAAACACATAACTTTTAGAATGGGAAAGTGCAAAAAAAAAATTTATAAAGTAAAGTACAAATCACATAATTTGGATGGAAATTATGAAATTAAGATATATATATATATATATATATATATATATATATATAGTTCAATAAAAAGTGTAATTTTGTAAATATATATATGTAATTGCTATATATGATTAAAAAGAGATAAATATTTTTTTTTCAAAAAAGATCAATATAAAATTATTTGAAAGAACATAATATTATTAATTTTTAAAGGAGTTGTAAAATAATATTAACATAATAATATTTTGTATGCTTATTATCATACAACAAAATACATTTAGCATTTCACGGAAATAATGATATTTGATCAGAGCTTGTAATGATGTTTCCAAGTATAGAAATTGAAATGAAATCTTCAATCATGAATTTAATTTGAAGGATGAAGAGTTTTTTTTTTTAATGATTCATACTCTTATTTAAATATATACAATTTATAATTTTTTTAACCTTCTTTAGAAAACAAGTTTCTATAACACTTTTATTGAGAAAGTAAATAATATTAAAACTCATTCCAAAGACCTTCCATAAATTGACGGTCTTAGCTTATAGGTAATCCAATTACAAGACAAATTATTCTTAAATATAATCACTTCCATAATAGTTGAATTATCAACAACCATCAATTTGTCATTATTCTTCAATTGGGGCTTTAATTAAGGCTTTGATTTTAACATGTTTTGACTCATTTTCTTTCATAAAAATCTTCATCTTTATTTGGGCTTCATATTAGTCTTCGTATTTAGGAAGAAAAATCGAATCTCCAAATTTCAGATTTCCATGCTTGGTTGGGGCTACAATTTGAGGTTTATCTTCCAATAAGGTTTTACAGCATGAGACTTACTTCCACTTTGATTTCAAACCCAATTCCACATAGATTTCATACATTGGGTCTGCAATTTAGGATTTTTTTGATATGAGAATAAGCATTTCATTATGTGATGATGCTGGAAATAAAGAGATTGAGTCACTACGATTTTGGATTAGAGATTTATGATAAAAAAAATATCTATTGTCTTTATTTTACAGGTTTAAAATTTCAAATTTCAGGAAATCAATGAAAATTCAGATTGGAGAATTTGGATTTCTAAGTCTTCTTTGCCACTATTTCTCTCACGAAAGACACTAAACAGGTAAAGATTATTTTTTTGGATTTAATTTTCTTTTTGAAGTTTTTGTTCAATATATGTAAATAAGATTACTTGATAGTTTTGGTGTTGTTATTTGAGGTTCAAATCTTTATTTTAAATTTATTTAATGATGGTAGAAAAAAGCATTGTAATTTCTAACTTTACTCTTGTTTAATCTAATGTAATGGTATTCTAAATTGCATCCACTTTCATGATTTCCTTTTGCAGAAACGAAATATCAAGACAAATATTCAATTAGTTATATCTCCATTTTTTCTCTGTTTGTTGCTTGTTCTCATCAAGTCGTTGGTGAACATTGAATTAGATAAGCCCTCAAGAAGGTGTGGCTGCACTTATGTTGATATTGATGAGAATGTCCAATGTGAAAGAAGATGTGAGATTGAATACTCAACTTTAGACCAAGTGTTCATTTATAATTTGTAATGCACTTGCGTTCTCCATTTGTAGCGCATTTGTATTGTTGATTTACTATTTTCATATTATTGAAATGTATTGTTGATTTACTATTTTTCATATTATGATTAATTATTGTTTGTTTTATGTAATGCAAATGTTGGACCACTTAATAAAAATGTATTTAATTTGAGATACTACCTTTAGAAAAATGCCATCAATCCATCAACTAAATATCTAAAAGATTTGTTAGTAATTTGAAGACATTTATTATATACAAGATCATCAATTTTGAGACAAATTTTAAAATGTTGTTGATTTTAGGACGTTAATAATGATACAAATTGTAGATTACGTTGTCAATTTTAGTACGTAATGGTCTTAATAGTGTCACCAATTCCAAGGACATTGATTGTAGGTAGTTGCGGATTTAAGAACGTTTTTTTGTAGGAAGTGTCGTTAATTTTATAACTTCAACTTTTAAGTGTGTTACAAAATTAATGATGTTATTTGATTGAAACATTGTTAATTCAACTACATTTATTTTCTACAATGTTGCAAATTTAACAACGTATATTATAAAATGCATGACTATTTTTGGTGACACAAATGACTAGTGTTGGCATATTAATACAAAAAACAATATATTTCTTTTAAAATAGTGACACAAAATAGTGTCACCATTTTAATGTTAATGACGTAATTATCAAAAGTGTCACTAAATGAAGTTTACCCACGCATGACTTTTGCGTCAGGAAAAAATTCGTGACGGCAAATTTAACAACGCAAATCGTGACATTTTTACAAGTGTGGGTAATTTACTTCATGACGCTAATTGGCGTCACTAAGTGAAGAAAAAAAATGTAACTAAACACTCTTTTTGTTGTAGTGATGTGAGGTAAATAATAATAGACCATTATACCATGTTTTGGAAGATTACCCAAACTAAAATAAACAATATTAAATTATACAGTCATGAGCAGGGGCGGAGCCTCATACACCATGAGGGGGGCTAAAAATTTTAAAAAAATAATTACCTACATATAGTTTTAGGAATTTTTTTGATTTTTAGTGTTAAAATACAGATTTTATAGTAATCTAACCCCCAAAATCATTCAGCCCCCTCAATATTTTTAGCCTAACTCCGCCCCTGATCATGAGTATTGTTTGTGTGTATCAGGTGTAATTGGTAGCGACCCGAATCCAACATTTTATATGTATATATATTCATGCGGTAACCATTATGTTATATTAATATAATATTTATATAATATTACTTATATTTTTCTATCAAAATATCCATATCGTTAAAAATTTATGTACCTTTGCTTCAGCATTGTCATACCTTTAAGTTATATTAATATAATATTTATGTACAAATATCATAACATTTATATAATACTTTAACTTAAAAAAGTAAAATAATTTCAACACTTGTTTATCATACTTTTATAAAATATTATTTAAACCTATTATATAATATTATTTATACATCTATATCAAATAAAAGTTATATTACTAGAACATTATATTATTATAATATAAAGGTTTAAAATGTATGCCATGCATGTCTGTGTAAAATATTATTATAACATAAAAATTACGCGAACATAATATAAATGTTACACAAATAAAATTAAAAAATGTAACACACAGGATAGGGTGTAGGCATGAATTTTAGACGCGTGAGAGTAAATATGGGCAGAGACGGAGCTGGAGGGGGGATTGGCGACGGCGGCCATCCCCCTCAAATTTTCTGACCGAACTACTTATATATACGTATACAATGTAATTGTAGTTAAAAACACATATTTCGCCTCCCTCAAATTTCAAAAATTTTAATAAATATTTCACAAAAAATATTTCACCCCTTTTTAATAAATCCTAACTCTGTCCTGTATATGGAGAGCATGAAAATCACCATTGAATTGGGTTGATAAGTTGCACGAATTTGGAATTCATACACTTAATGCATATAAGTAAGTGCTGGTAAAAAAAAATTCATCAAAAATAAGAGTAAAGAGACGAACGTGTGAATGAGGCAGCCAAAAATGGGAAACCAAATAATACGCGGTGACCGTACAGTCGACCACGTGGTTCATGCAAGGACAAAAATATCGGTATCGGTAGAAATATCGGTACCTTGATTTTACGGATATATCGATTTTGTTGGAAATATTGGTTTTTTACGCAAAAAATTTAAAAACTTTGTAAAAAAAATTAAAAAATATATATCTAGTACTTTACATAATATTATAACTAACATTAATACATATATTGAACTTAAAATTCCAAATAAAATTATATATTTACAATAAATATAGAAATACATTAATATTATATACATCATAATCCTTTTATTAAATTTCAAAAAATTAACTAAACTTAATTAAATTATGAGAGGAACCTAAATGCTAGTGTACTAATTTATTTTAAACAATTTAACTAAATTTGTTTAAAGTAATTGTTTGCTCTACTAATCACTCATAGACAAAATTATAGATATATAAAAAGAGAGATAAATAACTCGATTTTAATAGATATCCTCCAAAATAGACCATAAAATGATTTATAATAAATAAAAAATTCACTTAAATTAAATTCATAATGAAAAGGGAAAATAAAAAAAGGAAAAGAAATAAGGAAGAAAAGAAAAAGAAAAAGAAAAATGGAAAAGAAATCGGTAGGAATTCAGGAAAGAAGAAAAGAAAAAAAAAAAAAAAAGAAATCAGGCGCATGGCTATAACATGCCCACCAAAATATCATGATATTTTGCTCCAAAAAGATTTTTCGCCGATTTTCACCGATTTTTCGTGATATTTTGTTGAAAAATATGTCTTGATTTTTCTATGTCGGCTTCCTCAATTTTCCGAAATTTCGGCGATAAATCAGCGATTTTTCGTGATATTTTGGTCATTGGGTTCATGTTCAGCTTCAAATTTTTTAATTACGAAATAGTAATTGCAATAAAGATGAGTTTAATACTCCTAGTAATTAGTTGGAGGATTATGGATGGATTTTGACCTGAAATTGGATAATTGTCAATAGTGCACCGTAAGTCAAATCCATATTTTAGAGTTTATATTTAAGATAACTTACATTGCAAGAGTGAGAGTATGATTGAATAAAACATTACAAACTTAATTTATGAGAGGGTCAATCTGCAACATATAACTCATAAAATAAATATGTTTAAAAATGCGATTTGAGTTGTAGATAATAGAGCTTCATTCACATAATTATTTTGTTAAAAAAAGTTGTCTCATGTAATTAACTCTTTACCTCTAATCGAATGCTTTAGATAGACAATATACCTTGAAGTTCCCTTATAAAACTATATGAACACAAACTTAATGATCAATTTGGGTCGACGCAAATTGATCCAGATCCGCATGTCTTTTTTTTTTTGCTTTAGATTTTGACATTTATGTTGTAATAGTATGACCTTTTATGTTATTATGTAATAAAGGTCATACTAATATACCATAAAAGTTACACATTAATAACATAAAGGTCAACATATAAAAACAAAAAAAAATTCCTAATTTACGGATCCAGATCAAATCGACCTGAATTACACGGATTTTCGTTTGCCAGATGCAAAGAGAATTTGCGTATACATATGTATAAGGATGCAAAGGAATTTGTCTAAAAAGATAAGTATGCAAAGAAATCTTCTAGAAATATTTTGTTGTTATATATACATGCGCATGATTGATTTCGATCGACATAGTATTTGCAAATGTGTGATTAAAAGAAATATGGTAGCTTGTCAATTCAAATGGTGGGTTCCATCAAACAACTAATTATTAATGTGATAATTGAGTTAGCATGAATCATGATATATATTCAGATATATATCACATAGCTTATTAAGTGATAATTGATCAATTATGGAGACATGTGAAATATCTCAACTAATTTAAACGAAACCCTAATTTGACTAATTAATCCCTGATTGCGTGCTTCCACGTTATAGAAACTCATCAATGATTTCCCCTCATTTACTTTATTCTCGATAATTGATCTGAAAATATTTGTATGGACGAAAATATAAATATACCATGAATTTATCTAGATGTCCGAGGATATATCGATATTGAATTTTAAAAAAGAACAAATATTATATATATATATATATATATATATATATTTCGATATTAATTTAATTATACTGCAAACTAATTGAAGTCAATACATATCAAAATAACTCATCAATTTTATCGATATATATTTTTTTTTGAATTTTTTTTTATCGATAGCAGAGTATTTCAAAATAAAGGAAAATTAAAAACACACATTCATTCGCATCTGTGTGCAATCAGCATTCAAATAGTGGAAGAAGTGCAAAGGACAAATATTGATCATTATAAATTAGTTGTGAATGATTGTTAGCTGACCAAAACATGAACAAGCACATGCAAATGTACGTAAATGCAGACAAAAAAAAAGAGGATGTTACAATAATATCAATTCTTTGATAAGCACTCAACGTGACAGCTTATCACCTCTTACTCACTACTATTATTTGGGGCATTTTCTTTTGATAAGAACAAATGGGCCTCACCCATAACTTTTCTTAGTACTGTTCTAATAATTTTCTTTTTGATGGTTTAATTTTCAAATATATCGAAAAAAAGTTGTTGAGGGTTAGTGTGTTACATTCATTCGTATTATACAATCGTTCGTATTATATACATTGGACTAACTAATGAATAATGATCACCTTATTATGGCTCTTATTAAAATGAAAAGGATTATGTAACATTGTTTGACGAATTTAATTATATGAAACATATCAATATATAAGCTTACTAGTGAAAATGACTTTGACGCATAAAAAATTGAGTTTTGTGAGTTTTTTTTTTTTTTTATAAGAAATGGAGTTATAATTTTTACTTTATATTTTAATTTTTTGTATATGCACATGTCATGTGTTCATTGATAATGCATGATTAATGTCTTAAAATAGATATTTTTTTTTTTTTTTTTGAAAACTTGCTCGAATATATTTATAACGCTGCACAAAATCAAATCTAATAACAAAAATTTCAATATTCTTGAAAAGCTCGTAAATTAAATATAAAACTGAAATTTAAAACATTATAAAATTAAATTATATGATGAGACGCTGATGAATCTATATAACGTGATATATAATCGAGACATATATCTTATTTTAGATGCTTCACTGAAAAATTGAATTTTGATTTTAAGGAATAGACTTTTCACAAGAAATTTATCCTATGAAAAACTTTTACTTTTTATACTATAAGTACATAGTATCTTCGAACTTAATTCTACTATGTAAAACTAGTTTCCAAAAAATGAGTTAATTTTATAGGTGATAAGATATCAAAATAATAATTTCAAGAAAATAAAAATATTTCTAGTGAAAATGAGTAAATAAAATACTTATTAAAAAATAAAGAATATTTTTCTTTGATTTTAAGATGAAAGTGGCATACAGCTCATCAACAGCAACAAATATTGAGATGGTGTTTTCAGCATCAATACAACTGTCAAAGTACACAGATTTTTTGCGAACTGATTTATTTGTCGTTTTCTTTTTTTCTTTTGAGTGAAAGATATTGAAAAAATGAAAATTTTGTGCCAAACTAATTTATCATGTTTTTGGGCTCATTCCACCCTATGAGCCATTTGTTTTTCAATTTTTTTTTTTTTAATTTTTTGTTTTGGCAAAACACAATCAAATACAAATGAATAATCAAATATTGTAAACACAAAATAAAACAGAAAAATAGCAAACAAAAAGAAAATGAAATAAATTGTTGATAAATATTTTGCAAAGAAGAATTCACATATCAATTGGGTCTTGGGTGGAAAATAATTTTTTTTTACAAAAGCCATGACACGTGTCACATGCAGAGATGGTGATAGTAATACCATTACCCCTAGGGTAGAATGAGCCATGTTTTTGTGTGATGGTGATTGGACTACCCACGTCGTCAACCCAAATGAGGAGGAAAAAGACAAAAAAAAAAAAAAAAAAAGGAAATAAAATCCACTGTGGCAACCAGTTGAGTATTGGTTGAAATATCAATTTTTTTTTTTTTTGGTTGAAATATCAATCTTATCTATCAAACTTCTCAATTTGGGTTAATCAATTAAAATTTGACACATCATTTTTTTTATTTGTTCAATTAGATTTTATACGGATAAAATGTATATTGTAAATATTGTATTAATAATATGTATTTAAAATATACATATATATATATATATATATATATCAAAATTCATATTTTTTAATTCTCTATAAATAGACACCAATATTGACATATTTTGAAATATTGTAATTTCGTTATTGTATCTTATTCTAAATGTGTTTTAAATTATTTTTCGTATTATAATTATAGATTTAGAATATTAAATTATTTAATGTAATTTTTATACATTTTAAATATAATAAATATTGATTATAAAATATATGTAATTAATATATAATAAAATAATTATTATTATTTTAGGTTGGGTTGGGTTGTGGATGTGGATGTGGGTAAAAAAAGATATAATTAATTTGAGTTGTAGGTTGAATAGGTGGATGAGAGAGAAATTAATATTTTATTTTAGGTTGGGTTGAAGAAGGGTTATGAGTGTGGGTAGTCTTAGAATTTCTCTCACCGTGTCAAAACTTATATGAAGTAGGTCCCAACGTGTGTACACACGCGTCTCTACACGCGCTAATGTCGCAGTCACATCATTCAACTTTTATTGAATTCTATCAAATTTGTAATACATTTTAGTTATATAAGTGTTATATTTTAATGGGTGCGTCTATCCGCACCCAAAAAATTACTAAACACGCTCAATTTCTAGTGTAATTATATTTTTCATTTGTATAGGAATGAAGTGTGTTTAGTAATTTTTGGGATGCGGATAACCGCACCCTATTTTAATTATATGAGTAATTTTTTTTTTTAATTATGCAAGTAATACTTTTATGTTATATTTTAAAATTGTACTTTTACGTGATACAATCAATATATTTATATAATACAATTAGTACATTTATGTGATACAACCAATATATTCAAGTAAAATAATAAAATCATTTTGAAGTGAAATAAAGTAATACCAGTTTTAACTAAATTCAGTAATACATATATTTTATATAAGTTAAAAACCTTTGTACGTGTTTGATACAAGTAATACCCTTACATTCTATTTCAATAAGTGAGGTTTTTTTTTTTGTATACAAATGAAGTAATTTTTTTATGTGATACAACCAATACTTTTATATAATACACCTAGTAATTTTATGTGATACAATCAATATTTTTTTCTCCATTTTCTACAAATGATTATTATGTTTTATCTAGCTAAAATAATTAATCTTATTATTTTAATTCTTTGTAACAAAATAATCATCAACTTATCACAAAGTTGTGATTTGATGTTTGAAATCATCAGCATGCTACAATGAAGAAGACGAAGAAGAGAGGAAGATTCCATATGAAGAGAGATAGAGAGATAGATTACATAATGTATTTGGAGATTTAGATCCCTACAATACACAAGTAAAAGGAAAAAAAATTAAGAAGAGAAAGAGGAGGAGAACATTCATTTGTGTTTTGAAGAAGGAAGAAGGCCCATTTGCACCGTTTTGTTGCTACTTCTACTACTACTAACGTCACATTTATGAGAAATGATTTGAAAATGTATTTAATTAAATGAAAATGGTGAATTCACAAAAATTAGGGTATATTTGGCTACTTTCAAAACTATTATGATAAAATTGATCCTTAGGTCAAAGGACGTCGACTTTTGTCCGAAATTTATTAGGGTTTATATATTGGTGTGAGTTTTTTTTTTTTTTTTTTTAAACTTTTTTAAAGGTAAAAGTGATCTTCATTAACTTTGAGTATCAGCGGTACTCAATTAACCCAACAATATATAGTAAGTAAGGAAAATTAGGAAAAATTACAATTTAGAGGAAAAACAATCAAGGAAATGTGAGATCCAATCATGAATGGAGTAGCAAAATGAAAAGGGATAATGAGCTCTAAGCCATTTCCACGAACAAAATTTGACTCCATCAATGATTTTGTCCAAATTTCATACTCCTTCATTGAAAATATACTCGTTTCTAGCCTTCCAAATTCTCTACACTGTACATTGTCAAACTAATCCAAGAATCCTTTTTACAACCAAATCATGACCAAAACTAATGAACTCAATAAAATGTTCCTTCACTGAGGTAGCATATACAAGAGAGAACCCCATCCACCTGCATAAATCTGATCAAATATTGGTGTGAGTTATATATAACACATATCTTTCCTGCACATCAACCTGATCTCACAATTCCACTAGTTATAATCAATCAATCTTAACTCTTTCATTCATTCAATTTGATTATAACCCACTTTTCATGATACCCACTTATATTAACCAAATTAGTATAGGTGCCGTCTAATATACGGAATTTGACAAAAAAACAAAAACATTAAATTTAGTCAAATAAAAAAAATTAATTATTATATATACAATAAAATTAAATGTATGATTTACGTAATATAATATATATGGCTTTATTTAACATTAATATAACATAATATCATTAAATAATTATTTAATTGTTGAAACACATATTGTATTTGTAGAGGATCATAAATAATCTTTTATTATTTGAAAAGAATATATATTGATATGTCTATTATATTATTCAACCCACCCTTCATATTTATTTATATTTTTTCTCGAAATTTTTAAATTTAACAAATTCCAAATATATAAATAATTTCTATTATTAAAATCTTGCATATGTTATTTAGATAAATCTATCAACATTTCTATATTATTTAGTAACGTTTCTTAATAATATAAATTTTGAAATCATTAATTAATCATATTAATGTAAAAATAATGTGGGCTTGCCAAGTGTCTTTAATGGTCTTACTTTTTGTATATCTATAAAGATTTTACATCAAATAAATACAAATTTCAATCAATTTTCATACTATAAAATTTTTGGAATCAAACACAATATAATTCCTTTTATTTTAATTTCATTTATCTATTAAACTTATTTCTTATTATTATTTCGCAATAATGACAGTAAGTTAAATTTTGAATCAATATATTTCGATGTATGTCCAATCACAGTTTTCTACGTTTTTGATTATTTTTTTTATATTTCAACTAATCAAAATTTTACAATTAAACTATATATATATATATATATATATATATATATATATATATATATATCTCACTGGATCCTATAACTAACTTTGTTTTTTCATTCAATATACATTCTCTAATCTTACATCATAAAAGCAAGTGACAATTTCCAATTGGACTTGTTTGTGAGGTAATAATGAAAATAACAAAATGTCATGTCAGGTAAGGAAATGCAAATCTTCATACCATTGATTTTAATTACAGTGGAGATCCAAACTTGACAAATTAAAGATACAAATACACATTTCCCATTGAGTTTTGAATGATTTTAAATAAATAATTTTAACTAGTTGCGGCGAAAATTTAAGTAAAGCCAACATCTTTTTTCTTCGATCTGAATAACATATGGCAACATATGTTTGAATTTCGTTTGATAAAGATGCTAAGTTTGACTATATTTTTGTGTAATAAAATCCAACGTTTTGCTCAATATATATTGATGATAACTAAAAATAGATGAAACAAGACACAACTTGATTAATATTTGTTCAAATTTGATTCAATGGTTAATCTGACCAGTATAAATTTAATTTTAAAATTCTGATATTTCCAATAAACTTAAAATAGTGATATGTTTGACTCTACTTAATTAACTCATTTACTTGCAAAGTGAGAGGCCACAAAATCTCAAGTTGTGTGCTGATATGCCTTATCATTATCACTATATCATTATGAGGAATTAAGAATGACAAATGATCTGAAGTAATTTTTGTCACTAGCTATGTTATGTTGTTGTGATGTTCAATCTCACTACCTAGTACAAATCATGCATGCATTTATGTCCTAAAATATCTTCAATTTTAATTTTTCTTTTCTAAATTCCATTCCCTCTTCCAATATTTATTCGAGTCATGAATTTGGTTCATTTCCAGTTAACACTTTCAATTTTTTGATATATTTGTAAAAAAGAAGTTTTATGCGATAGTTTCATGGATGTATCCAATGTTTATTAGAGTCATGAATTTGGTTCATTTTCTAGTTAACACTTTCAGTTTTTTGATATATATGTAAAAAAAAAAAAAAAAAGGGTTATATGTGATATTTTTATGGATGTATAATGTGGAAATGTGTCTTTTTAGTTTTTATCCATTGTTTATGATAAAACAAATTTTTTTTTTTTTGCACTTTATAGCAAAAACAGTTCTTTAATCATTTTTTTCTTTCTAAATGCCTTAAATGTCCCTTTTGGTTATCTCACCCACCATGACTATCATTTCTTTGAAATTTGTATAAAACAATTTTCTATCTCATCTCCCTCTCGATTCTCCTCCAATCTGTCTCCTCTCACATCTTGATTTATCTTTCCTTTTTTTTTTTTTTTTTTACTCTTTTAATCGATTTTCTATTCAATTTAGAAGTTTTGTGTTTTTGGGTAAATGCTACGAAATTATTTTGTGTAAATTTTTTATCTATTAGACCTCGATGTATTGTGTTGAGGTCACATTTTGTAGAGCACAAATTTTAGTCAAACACCAAAAAAATTTGATCCGGTTGAAGTAAATTGAACCGAACAAATAGTAGTAAAATAAAATCGAATAAATTGAAAAAAAGATGGTGCCCGGTGCCTACTCAGGCAAATTTACTAGGATTTGCTAGACTTATTCTAGTCTTTTAGCAGACCAGAACGTTTTTTATATAAGAATGAGAGTAAAAGCTTTCTATATGCTTGAATACAATGATTTTCGAACTTTTTTTTATGAGGCTTAAGACACTATTTATAAACTAAGCCTAAGATATATGAAACTTGGAAAGTAAGAATTAAATCCCTAGATTTTAGTGTCTACATAAGGAAAAAAATATATTTGATCCTATCTAAATAAGATATTATTTACTTTTGATTTGTTTCCTTCCTTGAAGATCTTTTCTTGGGTGTCTCTAAATCTTTTATGCTCTTCTCGGGTGATGATTCTAATCTCTGGCCATCTCCGTATTTCCAGATTTATCTTGAATGATATGATAAGCTAAACTTGAATGATATGATAACCATTTAGCTTTCTAGTTGGTGCATGACCTAGGCTCGGCCAAGTTGAGCTTGTAGACCAAATCCAGCCATGATCGACCCGGCTTGGCTCGTGTTCGACTCGGTAACCGAGCTCAACTCGGCCCTCACGCTCAGCTCGGCACCAGTGCTCGGTCAACCCCTGCTCGAGTCGGCCTCGACTTAGGCCGGCCCTTGCTCGTGTCTCAATTTCGGCTCAGGTTGGGTCGATCTCGGCTCGGGTCAGCCTTTACTCGGCTCGGCCCCTAGGTCGGGCTCGGATTGGGAGGGCCCAACACATTGACTATGAGATCTCAATACTACTTACTATCAAGATCTGTTTGGAATTTTTATCGGGTATAAGCTTAATTTCTTAATTTAATGATATGTATATATATTCAATTTGAAATGATTTATGCAAATTGAATTAAAGGAAACTAAAAGAGAATATATTCAAGTTAGAATTATTTTGTTAATCATTAATTTTATTAAAAAACACACAAATTTTCAAATTATTTATATATTCTTGAAATATTAATTACCGATATTTTTAATTGAATATTATAAGTCCCATTCCAAACTTTTCTCTTCGTCATCTTTCACGTAAATAGTTATACAAAAGTTCAAAAGTATTAATTATGGAAAACAACTTTTTGTGACAACTCGTGCTCATAAGTCAAGTACACAACATTTATAATAATGGACTCATCAAAAGATTGCCCATGGATTTGCATTACCTTAATTAATAATAAGCCAAATCTGAGAATCGGGTAAATGTCACTCATGATCCAGATTTTCTAAACATTTGCCTAACTGCACATTGTGATTCATTTTCCTTTCACCTAAAACCCAGTTACATTACTTTTGGCCTTCAAATATATTGAGGATTGAAAAGTAGACAAATAATTTTGTGACATTGAATATAGTTTTTCATAAATCAATTCAATTTTACAAATTTGGATGTGTATCGTAGCTTAGGCTGACTCATTTCACGAAAATAAACCTATGATAAACTTATAAGAATCCTACTCGAAATATGAATATTTTACTTACCTCAAGTATAAAACATGAGTTCACATTCCATTAATAAAGAGGGTTCAAACCAAACAAAATCTTTTATTTCATTTTAATGTTTCATCTTACAATCCAGAATAATACTCTCTTCGATTCATATTAATTGTTTTTCTGGAGTTTCTATCATACATTAAGAAACATAGGATTTGGATAAATATACCCTTACACAATATTTATCTCTTCCATCCATATCACAATTAAATTGATTCTTTCTTTATTTATTCATTAATTATTTCATTATAAATTTTCTAACTTAATATAAATTTAAAATTTTCAATTTTCATTCTACAAATTGAGAAATGACTCAAATTTAAAATTTTCAATTGTCATTATACAAATTGAAAAATGGCTCAAATTTAAAATTTTCACTATGAATGTCCTTGATTCTTCATCTTCTAACTGCATGGTGCCTCTAAATCTTTATTCAAAATTAAACCTTAAATCTTCTAAAATTTCAAATAAGAAAAAAATTGAAAAATCAAACTCTAAAATTTAATTAAAAAAAAACAAAACTTGAGAATAAGGATTAATGAGAATGAGACAATTTCATGAAATTAATAAAGGAAATTTGAAATAAGGAAAGATTATAAAATATTGTATCAATAAATTATAAATATTAAATAGGTAAGTTTAAAATTAAAAAATCTTTTAAGGATTTTAAGGATTAAGATTGGAGGTAAAATTGGAAAAATAGTGATAAAATAACTAAAAAGACAATTAATATGAAACAAAATTTTGACTCCAAAAAAATAATTAATTTGAAATGGAGGGAATACTATTAATGATGTTACTGCTTAACATGTTATATTTATTAGCGATAATGAAATACAAAATAAAACATTAAAATCGAATTAGAAAATATAGTTCCAGCTCAAAGAAGGCATAACTAGCGCATCAATTAACAAAAATGCTATCACTTCATATCAAAGTTGAGTATCTGAGGTTCTCTATTGGGACATTTGATTATTTATTTATTTATTTAATTTTTTTTTTTTTTTTTGAGGACTTGAATCCGTTCAACATCAATAATCAGTTCGTACTTTGTAGAGACAAACACTTAATTGCATTGGTGTACGGATTTAGAATTGTGAAAGATATTATTCACATGACATAATATACATTCTATGTAAAAAAAATGATAAAAACTTTTGTGCATTTGATATACGTTCGTACACTTGGGTCGACTAAGCCTACCATGCATTGTCACGCGCCCACACACACCACCTGGTCGCGGACAAATTCGCCCAAATATGCTCCTAGGTATCATACATTTATGGGGTTAATTGCGCGAAACCCCTCTGTGGTTTCAAAATTCGACATAAAATCCCCCGTGGTTTAGAAAATGCGCGAAACCCCCTTATGGTTTTCTAAATGTAGCTGACGCTCCCATTTTTCTAAAGAAAGCTAACGGTGTTAATTTTTCAACCATATTTCCCGTTATACCCTTCAAATGCCATTCATTTAATGATATGACTATTTGTAATTTATATTTTTCGATGTAATTTACATTAAATGAATGGATTTGATATAATCATGAGTACTTAGATGATGTATTGGGACCCATAAAAAAACCTGAACAACAAGAAAAAATGACCTGTCAAGAACCTATAATAACTGGTAAAAATTTCGGTGTATCAATACACTGGTGTATTGTAGAATTACTCTAACCTTTCATACATTTTAGTTATAACAGTCATACATTTTAGTTATATTAGATATACCTTTTAGTTATGTTAGTTGTACCTTTATATATTACATAAAGGTATGACTATATTGATATAAAAGTATAAGTAATATCTCATAAATGTATGAATAATATCACATATAAATTGTGGCGAAATTATGGTTTTTTTAGAGTAAAAAATATTAAATAAATGTATGATATCTGTACATAATTGAATGACTAATATATATAAAAGTATGACCAATATCTATACTATATATAAAATGTGAGAAGTTGGCAAATTTTACTACTTTGCCACTTTCCCTCCTAAAAATATCACATCAAATTGATGATTGTATAAATATTTTTTTTTTATTTTTTTTTTGTAAACTCTAAAAAACAATATTTTATATGTAATCATGCTTTTTTTTTTTTGGTATCATTTACAAGAAAATGTTATGATAATAATATTTAAAAATTCAATTATGGGCCCTATTGTTTGTAATATTTAAAAATTCAATTGTGGGCCCCATTCCAATAGAATTTACTTCCGTGCACCCTAATTTTAAATTTACTCAATACATTTTTTAGGAAATAAAAAAGAGCAATAAAAATACTAAATAAAATTTGTCCACATTTATAAATTGTTGAGAAGTTTAGCACCATACACCAACATAATTTCATACATATTCATTTTGGTAATCATATACTTTAAGGATATGATTATATTTTATTGATGTGATTAAAATTTAAAAATAGTTAAAATTAAACATTATGTGAAAAATAAAAAATTTGGAAAATTAGTTTAAAATTTTAATATATAAATGTGGAAAATAGTTTTAAAATCGAAAAATAATTTTACGAGGTGTTATAAATTGTTTAAAAGTTTTAAAACTATTATAAAAATATCAAAATAATAATAAAATTTAAAATTAATAATAATAACAAGGTTTAACAATTTAATATCAACAAATAAAATTTTAAAATTAATTCAAATATATATGTAATATTAATTTTGAAAGATATAAATATCAATAAATTGAATAAAAAATAGCTTAATAAAAATAATAAAAAATATTTAGTAATTTATTCGAAATTATTTCAATTAAAGAGATATAATTAATCTAAAAGTTGTTTTAAAAAAGCTAGAATTTGCTCTAAAATAATCTGAAACATGGTTTCAAAAATGTAAAAATTATTATTGTAAAATGTAAAAATAATTTGGAAGCTAAATATTTTTAAATATAAACTAAATTTTGGAATAAATTTAATTTTTTTTTTTGAACAAATCCATCTAAAAACAATGCAAAAAATTATTTACAAATTCTAAAATATATAGAACAAAAATATGAACGAAACATATTAGTAAGTATAATAAATCACTTCTTAATTATTCATAAATTAAAACTAACATCACAAAACTATTATTATTATTATTATTATTATTATTATTATTATTATTATTATTATTATTATTATTATTATTATTATATATTGTGTTCAATTTTAATTTCAGATTTAATTGTTGAATATTGATGTTCAATTTATTATTTTATTATTCATATTTTATTATTTTATATTCTATTGTGTTATATTTATAAATTAATTATATTCATAATTTCATTTAAAATTCATTTTTAATGCATGTTATATTAAATTCATATCTATTTTAAAATTCATAATCTATTATTTACATTGCATATATAATCATATCAAATTTAAAATGTTGAGTTTCAAAATTGTTTGCATTCAAAATTTCTAATTTTATCAAATATAATTATTTAAAATAACATAATTTTAAAGTTGCAATATTAACATTTTTATTAATATACATATTAAAAGAAATATATATTTATATTTAAATTATATATCATTATATTATGTCATCAATATTAAAGATTATTAGATTTTATATATCAAACTGCATATCGCGCGGGTGTACTGCTAGTAATATAAATGTATGACTAATATAACATAAAGAAAAAAAAGAAAAAATGTGCGGATCCGGATCAATCCAAACCCGAACCCAATCCTCGTACATGTGTACATTAGGTGCGCAGGAGTGCTACTCAATTTTTTTTTTGTTTATCATGTACTCTCTTTAAATTCATAATAACTTTTGTCCTAAATATTGAATAACCCAAAATCTTTTTAATTAGTAATACATTAATAACGAAATAAATAAATTTAAACTAATGACACTCAAAATATATCAAAAAATAATTTTAGTAAATAAATATTCCCAAAATCAAATAACTATCTATTCCAACAAATTTTATAAATGGAAAATAAATTAAAATATATATTTATTTATTTGAAGTAAAATATTGAAAATTCTATACTGAGTATATTGTGGATCCCAAAAAATGGGTTATATAAAGTATAATCATGTCAATAATAAATGTGAAAGTTAATAAGAATTGGTTAGCGAAATATTGCAATGAATGTGAGGTGGATGAGACATGTATAAGTTATGCGCAAATAAGATCATCTATTTCATTTTAGTGTTTCATCTAATTTTCTAAAACAACGACCACACATAAGTGTAAAAATAACATTACTAATTAACACTTGACTTAAATTAAAAACAATGAAATATAAAATGAGACACTAAATTAAAATAGAGAGCGCAATTCGAATTACACGATTGTGTATGCGCTTAGTAGAAAGAGAAAATAGAGCAGATTAAGCTTCAACAATTGGTTGATTTGATTGTTGAAGAAGATATCGAGGGTGTTTATTTTCTTGCCACATTTGTGAAAGTGAGATGAGGCTCTTATTCTGTTTTTTAACCCTGTATCAGAAATGTTGCCTAGGATTTGCCATCGAAGATGGCTCTGCTGTAATTGGTGGAGCAGAATGAGTAACAAAAATTTCAAATGTTTGATCATTACAAGAATAGTGAAGAAATGTGGTTCCATTAATATCTTTGTAAACGAGCATAAAAACTCTTAGATGATGTTTGGATTGGTGTTACGTAGAATTTGAGAAATTTGACTTTAAAATCCTGAATTTTTGAAATAAAGGTGAATAGTTAAAATTTGTGTTTGTTTAGAGATTTTGTAGGGTAGGATTAGCACTGTAGATGTCAAATCAATGTTGGAAAAAATGTTATTATATAATATTATATTATGAGTTGATGTAATGATAATGATTGGATTGTAATAGTAGAAATTTAGGTGTGTATTGAAATTTGTGTATTAATAGGTTATAGTATATAGTTAATGATTGTGTTTTTAGTTAAATAAAGTAGGATTTTGGTAAATTATATAATCATCTTCTAACATCAAAACAAATGGGGATTTGAATGAATTCAAATCCCAAATCCCGACTAGCAAACACTAATCCAAACATCACCTTAAGAATTAGATATAAAAGACAATCTCACGAGAATCATACTTTTGGCCCTAACTAATCTTTAAAAGATATAGGATTCTCAAATCTATAAGATGTCCATGGCTCATGATCCTCATAGATCACGAACCATTTGGATTTATGATTGTTTTCCTCGTGTAGACTTGAATATTAAAAGAAGTTATTTGATATTTGATTGGATTGGTTACTGAAAGCTCGTTGAGATCGATTTGATTAACATATCAAACAAGTTTTCGAGGATATTTCAATTTTGATAAAAACTATAACTCCGTTTAGGCTTGAGCTTCATCAACGAAAAGATAAAACAAATGTAAAAATCAAGCCACTCAAGGCCCCACAATATATATTTAATCCATTACTCTTACATTTTGTATTGTAAAATAATTGATTTTAAGTGTTTAATTATTGATTTAGTCCACTCAATGTTAATTAACCCCTCCAACATTATGTGTCTAACTCCACCCTCGAATTAAATGAAGATAGGAGGAAGTTATTTTGCAACATTTGATATGTTTCATTATTGAATATTGAACTGCACAATTCATTCTCTATAACTTGCTTTTCATGGTCAACACTTTAGTTTCATTATAGTATTGTTATAACCATTCTTTTCAAATCTCTGTTTTACTTCAATGAGAAACAAATGCCATTGTAACAAAAATGAACAATCAAGCACTAAAATTGTATTTAACTCTTCATATTCAGATTTCTGGAGTACATAACTGATTTGATATCTATAATCTTGAACAAAGAACACATGACTTTAATCAATAAGAATGTCTCAGATTACATTAAAGAATCAAAGAATAAACCAAACAACTCGAACTCGAAACTCAAACGACCTATGTGTGTTCTAATCTTATCTGCAATTGAATGAAAGAATGACCTACAAAGAATGAGTACTCCCTATACGTATACGAGAACACAATGACATCATCGTATATGCTTCAAAAAGAATCTAAAAGAAATACGTTTCAACTTCGTGGAATGTATAAAGACGAACCCCCTGCACCATCAACCGGTGTCCATGCTGAGACCGAGTATAGAGGCTGATCTAACCAACTCAGTGTTAGACACGACCCCCCGTTTTCTTCCTCCTTCTTCTCCACTCTATACCTCTCGTTTCCGTACATCTTCAACATCATCTCGCCCTGAACCACTTCTCTCTCGTTGATTCCAATGCATTGGAACCCCCCTTGTTCAATCAGCTCACGCCACCTGGCAAACGTCTCGTGCCTTTCCAGCCTGTCCCGTCCCTCACATGCCACGATGTTCCTGATTTCCCGCCCGAACATCTCTTCAATCTTGACCCTACCCGGGCTCTCCAATGGAAGGCTCGAATCAACTGAGTCGAATATAGCGGAATAGTATTTCAGTGAGCTGAATAGCCTTGCTTCCAATGTCACTTCATTGTGTGCCGATTCTTGCTCTGCCATCACCACCACTTCTGCGTTCGTGCTTCGTATCAATCCTAAGAAGTCTCTCAGCGTTCGACCAGTGGTGTCATACAGCATTTTATGCAGTTGGAAGACGCAATTCACTGCGACTGTTTCTCCCTCCTTGACATGGAGCATCCACAGCCTCACATCTTCTAACCGATCAACGACTGGATGGAACTCGAAGGGTAGATTGAATGCCTCAGCGAATCCAGCGAGTCTATCCCCCGTTTCAATCAGCTCTTGCTTCGACTCACCTATGCCAGTGATCCTTACATGGCTAGGAGGATGAGGCCTAGAGGCCAAGCTCTGGAAAAGACTAGGCCATTGCAGCCCTTGCTTCGTGTCGAAATCTATGATGTGGACCCTGTCCTTTCCTTCGAACGCTCTCAACAGAATCTCGTTGGATGTGAAATGAACAAACTTTGGAATCGGGCTCACCTGGTTCAGAAGCCTCAGCGCAGTTCCATTGTCGTCGTCAACCCGATCAAGATCACGTGGGGTGGTAATATGGAAGACTTGAGGCCATAGCCTTGCGACGCGCAGGGCTAAGGCCTCGGTGAAGTAAGCAATGAGGCGGTGGACGGGGGACCCACGTGGTGAAGCGAGCTCTCCAAGGCGAGCAAGACAATGGTTAATAGAAGCAATGTTCTTTGAGCCTATTTGTTCAACACAAGCAACAAGTAAGCTTATAAGCTCAACAAACTCATGGTGTTCCCTATGGTTGTTATGGTGGTCCCCATTATGCCCTCCCACAACAACTTCACTCGGACTATGTGGAGACGAGCCGTTGCCAGTCTCGTGAACCGTCGGATTGCCGCTCAATCCAAGAACCAAACCTTGACTACCAGAAGAAGTGCTTGAAGACCCTGAAGCCTCCTTTTCAGGGCCCTTGATTGGATCAATCCCAACATCCTTACTCTTTCCTAAATCAGTGACCTCGGTGACAACGGAATCGAACCAAGGGATATTCGACAAAGGAGGCAGAGGCACATTGCTAGGCACAAAACACACCCTCTCATCATCCTCTCCAGAACATGGCACATTGAAGCCTGGATGAAACCAGAAACGCCCCTCTTCGCCTTCCGATTTTACGCTACTGCCCCTCTTCCTCTTCACTCTACTCATGTAGCTCTCCTCATCATAAGACACTTCTCCAGCAAACCTTTTCTTACTCTTCTCCCAAAACTCATCCTTGTTCTCTCTCTTACTCTCAGTGGCAACAGGGGCAAGTTTGATGTTTTGCCTTAGAGAGGTTTTGGCCTCAATAGGCTTGTCAATGGAAAGGCCAACAACAGGCCTAACAGGCTGAGACCTAGAAGCGTCTTTTCGCGCGAAACTACACGGGATATCCAATCTCTGAGTGCTCATAGTGGGGATATGACAAGCTTGAACTTCACTTCTTAATCTATGCCTTGGTGAGAGCAATGTAGAAGAGCACCCAGCCAACATTCTTCACACCCTTATAACCAATTTTTCTTCTTCCTTTTTCTTTATCTTCTATAGAACTCACTCCAATACACCCACCCTTCAATAATCCTTTTCTATGTTTCTCTATCTCTCTTTTGTTTATATACCACCTCTTTCCACACTATGATCACAATGTACATTTACACAAGGAGTATGTATTGACACATCATATATACCCCTCAAGAAAATTATATTATAAGGAGAAATCAAGAGAAACAGAACAATGTTTTCTATAGTGAGTGTGTGAGTTTCAAGAAAATGAAAAAAACAAGAAAATAAATTGGAATCCGATGTCAAAACAAATGAAACACAACTCAAAGCCTCTCTCTCACTCTATGTGTGTGTATATGCTTTTGTGTGTC
Organism: Scutellaria galericulata; assembly: GCA_946896805.1. NCBI lineage: Eukaryota > Viridiplantae > Streptophyta > Magnoliopsida > Lamiales > Lamiaceae > Scutellaria > Scutellaria galericulata. The sequence goes on along the minus strand of OX335791.1, from coordinate 11,944,158 downwards.
CTATATGATGATGATGATGATATAATATGTATGTATATAAAAGCTTAGCTTATGTGCAGCAAAGAATTTAAAGAATTATCTTTAAAAAAAATGAACAACACCAACCCAAAATAAAGAATCAAAGAATTTAACAACACATTGATATATATCAACACACCTACCTAGAAAAAAATGACAATCGGATTCCTCAACTTTCAAAGCAGAATCATTCGGAGAAAACTTGATTTTCCACCAAGAAATCTCTGCAGAAGCATCTTCCTTCTAATTTGCAGCTGAAAAACACAGAAAACAAGGGATCAACAGTTCCATAAATCTCCTTCAAAACGTCCATGCTATTGAATTCTATTCAACTTAACAAAACCCCCCAAAACCCAATAAACCCAGCTTAAGAAGAACCCTTTAAACATGCATGAGAACATACAAAACGGTCATCATATCTCTCTCTCTCTAGACTCTGTAGCTTATCCGAAAAGCCATACAGCGAAATGGAACTGAGTTTTTATATACTGAATCCTCTTCTTCTATATAGCGACTGTGATTTTTTACCTTAAAAAATAGAGGGGTCAGTAAAAAGGCAATGGAGTTGTGGGGCGTTGGATGAGAATCGGACGGTGGATAATGGGAGAGAATGTGACCGTTGGGATGTCGGTGAAATATGACCGTTGAGGGGAGTTGATGAGTAGTTGCAGAGACATAATATTTTGGGGGAAATCAGGTGACGACACGTAGGACGCACGTGGATGTCTCCTGCCACTTCTTTTGTTTTTACTTTTGTGGGAATCGACCGTTGGGTTTTAACACCACCCCTTTTGTTGCTTTTATCACTTTCACGGTTAATTTATCATTATTAACTGTCTATTTACATTCTCGATTGATCAATAAAGCCCTTATTTCTCTTAAAAATAATAAAAAAATAAAGCCCTTATAATTCTTAAAATATATATATATATATATATATATATATATATATATTAAATAAATAAATAAAGCCCGTACAATTCATTTTATGCCCGATAAATTAAATTGAGTATAATAGTTTTTGTTCATTTATAGGAAGATACACGTATTGATGTGAATGATGCAAATAACTTCACATAATTACATCTATTCTAAGGTCCCATTAGATGGGATATTTACATGACAGTTGAACTATCAATTTCTATTGATATAAAATTTAAATAATTTTAAAAAATGATAAAATACCCACCATAGACAACTTTTAATATGTCAATTAATAACGTATAATGATCTCATCTACTCATTATATGGAAAATGAAGTTAATAGATATATTAGATATTTGACACATCGGTTGTGAACACATATTAATGTACCCATGGTGGTTTTTTTTTTTCTTCTTTTTTTCTTTAAAGGAAGATCAATAGATTTCATCTCTACTTTCCACGGTGACTCGAAGTCAGGATTTATGCCTAGGTAGCAGCTGTCTTTTACCACTAAACTATCAATACTTCGTCATGTGCCCACAATGGTTAGGATAACAAAACTGGTATAATTTTATCCATTACGCTCTATTTGTGCTTCTAATTTATTAACAAGAATTAAAGTTATTATTTTCATTCTAAATTATATATGGCGACGGAACGAAAATTTTTACTCAGGGGCTCAACTGATTAAAAAAATATTTCAAAAAATAACATCATAAATTATTAATAATTTTGATAATATAAATAAATAAATATTAATTGCATTATAAAATAATAACATTCAAATTTTGTAACTTTGTTACCTTTCAACATGACAACATTAACATCATAAAATAAATAATGTAAACATAATTACACATATTTATTCTATTTTTCATATTTTGAAATTGTTGCATAATAGCTTCATTGTTAATAATTTCGAAATACGTGACGAAACATTGTAGTTTATGATAAAAGATGCCAGCTACATATGCTTACGTCTTAGGTTTGAGTCACTGGGTAGTAATGAAATCTTTTGATCATCTTAAATTTTAATAAAGAGAAAGAAAAAATATTTTTAAATACATCATTTTTAATTTATATTATAAAACAATAATTTAATAGTGTTATCACTCATTCAATTGCTAAGTGAACTTTTAATGATGTTTGTTGTCAAATTAAGTGGTATTTTTTCACTGTACATTTTCACTATCTAGGAAAGATAAGGACAAAGTTTGAATTATAAAATAACATTAAATTAAATTAACTAGTACACAAATTATAAATCAACATTTAAATTATTAACCATCATAACTCAAAATAAAATATCATTATATTATTTTTTTGTTAAATTTCATTAAGAGTAAACTACTTTTTTCGCCCATTATGTTTGTCGTTTCGCAATTTTGCCCTTTTTGATATCGGGCTTGCAATTTAGGACTTTATTTTTCAAAATTTAGTAATTACTACCCAATTTCGGCCCGAATTGCTTAATTGAGCTGAAATCGCACGTTTTTTGCACGTGACCCCTGAATTTGGGCTAAAATTGCTGAGGTGGCGCGTGATTTAGCGATGTGACATTTTTCAATTAATTATCTTCTGCCACATATATTAAACAATGGGCCCCACTATAATACACATCATAATTAAATTTTAAATCAAAAAATGGAAAAAATGGAATAATAAAAAATGAAAAAAGAATTAGAAAAATTCAATCGTCTTCTTCATCGCCATCACCACTCTCTTTCCTCCCTGCAACTCCATCATCGCCGCGCCCCCGCCGCCACCTCCGTAGCCACCACCGCCAAATCTCCCACCTCTACCGCCAAAGAAATTTGCAAAAGCCTTCATTCTTTGTTTAGGCAAAGACAAACCAATCTCCAATCCCCCTTCAAACTCCCTAGATTTACACATGGACATTGAATACTTCACCCCATCCATGGATATGATCTCCACCTTCCTAGCCTTTCCCCATCCAAAATCCGCATTTCCCAAATCGAATTTGGGTGAACCTGTAACTCCCACTGATTTGACCCCTTAAACTTAGCCATCCCCTCAATTCCCCCTTCCCAGAAACCCCTCTCTCAAAACCTTACTAGAAGCTGTAATGGATGTCAAGTTCTGAGAAAAGGCTGCTGATATGGTCAGGATGTCTAACAGTTCGAAATGAATATTTCGGTATACACATTCGAGATGCCGCTATACAAATACAATGCGAATTATTATCTCGTGCAGATTCACCCGTGATATATTTCGGAGATATAAATACCAGTATATTTTGATATACTTACGGTGGATTTCGGGATTCTCGGATAGCTCTTGACTTGCGAGATACATTTATAAAGTCGAGAAGGTCAGTTCAGTTCGAATACTACATTTCGACGAGAATGATGGCGAGATGATTCATATCACTCTAACCCACGATCTATAACACGGGTAACTGCTCTGTGTTAGTGGCTTCGTGAGGTGATATTTCCGGAGCGGTTAAATTAATTCGAGTTTAGGTATAAATATCATTTTTTCATTCATTTGAAGGAGAGATTCACATTAAGAGAGAAAAACATCAGTTATAGAGGAGAAGTGATTTGTGAAGAACAAATTGGCGCCGTCTGTGGGAATAATTAAGCTAAGACGTGAGGTTATTATATCATTGTTACCATGGTGAATACACGAAACTCTCGAAGGAGAACAAAAGTTGGTGATGGATCCAGGATTGCACCGAATAATGATCGGTCAGGAGAGTCGGATGCTGCTCCAAATCATCCTCTTGAAGATACTATCATTTTAACTAAGCGGGAATTGGATGAGATAGTTGCAGCAGAGTACAAAAGGGTGTACAAAAGGCTTTGAATAAACGTCCTTTGGAGTCACAAGGTGATGCGGATAAACAGTGAACGCAAAGTCGAGGAGAAAAAAGACCTTTCGATGGGAGAGATAGTCGCTCAGTGTCTCCCTTGATCCGAGATCAGTCACAGATCAATTTATCTGAGAGAGAGGATTTGCAGAGGGAAATCAAGGAAGTGAGGAGAAATATCAGGTCGAGTTCTCGGGGTAAGAGAGGTAACCCTTTTTCGGAATTCGTAATGGAAGATGAATTACCGGCATCCTTTAGACCGGTGAGTTTTAAATATGATGGCACTATGGATCCGTGGGATCATTTATGTCGTTTTGAAAATACAGCATTGTTGCATCGCTACATAGAAGGGGTGAAATGCAGAGTTTTCGCTACTACATTGACGAAGTCCGCACAAACATGGTTTAGTCAATTGGCTGATGGAATCATCCACAGTTTTGATCAGTTGTCGTCTTTATTTCTGCATCAGTTCGCAGGATCACGACGGCAGGTTAAGTCGACTCAAATGTTGTTCGGAGTAAAACAAAAGGAGAATGAATTGTTAAGGATTTTTGTGAAGAGATTTACATCTGCTGCTTTAGAGTACCCTGAAGCTTCAGACGATTTAATTACTAGTGCTTTTATGCAAGGTTTGAGAGAAGGTGATCTACATGCTTCTCTGGTGAAGAAAGTACCGAACAATTTTGATGATTTGCTTAAGAGAGCGACCAAGTACATTAATTTGGAGGAGGCGCTTCGTATCAAGAAAGATGCAGCTGCATTTCAGGAGACGAGAACTAGAGACCAGAACAGAGTGAAGAGAGAAACAGATCTGTGAGGTAAAGGGTTGATATCGAATACTCGGACCGAGATGAAAAGAGGTCCTAGGTATGATACTTACACTCAGTTGACATTGCCACCTGGGCAGTTGTTAATGGAAATTTGGAGTCATTCTCAGCTAAAGTGGCCGACTTCGTGGGCTCCGAATCCGAGAAATCCTCCAACGTTTGGGAATGGTAAGTTATGCTAGTTCCACAATGAATATGGTCATAGCACTGACGAATGCACACATCTTAGAGATGAGTTGGAGAGGTTGGTGCGTGATAATAAGTTGGTGAGATATGTAGCTCGAGCCCGGCAGGATAACAGCTACAGGAGAAACGTTCGAATGGAACCTCAACGAGATCCAAGAGCAATGGGAAGGGAGATAAATGCTCGGGTAAATCCACCTCCACCGCCTTTTCCTCGTCGAGATCAGCAGAATCGAGAAGAGAGACCGACCATTCATATGATTATGGGCGGACCTACTAATGGGGATTCGAATCGGGCCAGGAAATCTCGCTTAAATTTTGTTCGACAAAAACATGGTGTACACACTATCCTACAAGAAGCGATTATTGAATTTGGGAAAGATGATATGGTGGATATCCAATCACCTCAGTCGGATGCCATGGTGATTACTGCCGAGATATGAGGGTATAATGTAGAAAGAGTTTTTGTTGATACTAGCAGTTCGGTGGATATTATGTTTCTGGATTGTTTCAAGAAAATGAAATCATCAGTAGAAGTCAAGCCGGTGGGGACTTCGCTATATGGTTTCTCGGGAGATTCAGTTAATGTATATGGGAAAGTACAATTACCCATGGTGCTGGGTGATGAATTGTGGAGGCAGAATAAGACTGTTACCTTTTTGTTGGTAGATACCCCTTCACAGTATAATGTCATTTTGGGTCGACCATCCTTAACTGATTATGCCGCAATTATTTCACCAGCTCACTTGATGATGAAATTTCCAGTGAAGGATGAAGATGATAAAACAGTGGGAGTTGGAATAGTGCGGGGGAACCAACAAGCTGCTAGGAGATGTTATGTAGCAGTTATAAGGCATTCGAAAACCAGAAAATGAGCAACTCAACAGCGAGATGAGGTGGATAAGGCATTGGAAATGGAAAGGCGAAAGGGGAAAGAACCGTGAATTGCGGAGTTTGAACCAGGAGAATTGATGAGTGTGGAATTGTTACCTGATAACCCTGATCATACAGTCAGTATCGGAAGTCAGTTAGATGGGGAGATACGAAATGAGCTTATCGAGGTGCTTAAAAAGAATGCTGACCTGTTCGCTTGGGAGCCGAATGATATGACTGGAATCGATGTTAACATAGCCATGCATAGGTTAAACATTAGACCAGGTGCTAAGCCTGTGAAGCAAAAGATGAGGCATTTCGGAGCAGAACAGAACGAAGTGATTGAAAGGGAAGTGCAGAAGTTGTTAGAAATTGGGCATATCGAAAAAATACAATATCCGAAATGGGTAGCCAATGTGGTATTGGTACCCAAGCCTGGAAACAAATGGAGGATGTGTATCGACTTTCGAGATTTAAATAAGGCTTGTCCAAAAGATCATTATCATTTGCCACTGATTGACAGGCTGGTTGATGCTACTGCGGGATGCGAGCTACTAAGCATGATGGATGCTGCGCAAGGGTATCACCAAATAGCGTTATATCCAGGAGATAGACCGAATGTTTCCTTTATTACTTCGTCAGGGACTTATTGTTATACAGTGATGCCATTCGGATTAAAGAACGCTGGTGCTACATATCAGAGAATGATAGATGAGATGTTTAAAGATCAGTTGGGCCGAAATATGGAAGCATATGTTGATGATATGTTAGTAAAAAGTGCACAAGCTAAATCTCATGCTTCAGATTTGGAGGAAACTTTCTCCACAATTCGGCATTATGGCATGAAACTTAACCCTGCGAAATGTTCCTTTGGAGTTCGAGCTGGTAAATTCTTGGGTTATATGGTTACTCAGCAGGAAATCGAGGTGAATCCGCACAAGATACGAGCTATTTTGGATATGACTCCGCCGAAAAGCATTAAAGAGGTTCAGATGTTGACGGGAAGGATAGTTGCTCTTAGCCGATTTATTTCATGATTAGCAGATCGCAGTTTACTCTTCTTCAAGATACTTCGGAAATGAGGAAAATTTGGGTGGACAGAGAAATGTCAAGTTGCTTTCGAACAATTGAAAGATTTTCTAAGTGGATTACCAAGATTGAAGCAACCCATCTTTGGATCTCTGTTGGTTGTGTATTTGGCAATTGGGAAAGAATCAGTTAGCTCGGTGATAGTTCGCGAGGAAGGAAAAGATCAGTATCCTATTTACTTTGTCAGCCGAGTGTTGCATGGTGCGAAGATGAAATATTCTGACATTGAGAAAATTGCATATGCTTTGGTCATTTCAGCTCGGAAATTGAGGCCGTATTTTTTGGGATTTACCATTCTTGTGCGAACTAATTATCCGTTAACTTCGGTGTTAGGGAAACCAAAAGTTTCAGGAATAATGGTGAAATGGGCAGTTGAGCTCGGACAGTTCGATATTCATTATGAGCCACGAACAACGGTAAAAGCACAAGCATTAGTTGATTTCATTCAGGAAACAACTCGGTTGAAAGAAAATCCAGAATGGGAATTGTATGTAGATGGTTCATCAAGTCGATTGGGAGTAGGAGCTGGAATACTTCTTGTTAGTCCCGAGAAAGATGAGTTAGAGTTTGCTTTAAAATTCCAGTTTAAAGCTTCAAACAATGAGGCAGAGTATGAGGCTCTGTTACAGGGATTGAAATTAGCTGAACAGACGGGAATAAGGTGCCTAAAGGTGAAGTCATATTCGCAACTAGTTACTCGACAATTGGCTAATCAGTGTGAGATTAGAGAGGATCGGATGCGGGCATATGTAGAGAAAATCAGGGAACTCGAAAAAAGATTTGAAAAAATACAGATCGAACAGATATCTCGAGATGAAAATCGGAAAGCTGATTTTTTTAGCCAAAATAGGTAATTCGTTACAAGATTGCACGAAAAGAAATATCAGAGTGATGGGAATTCCCAAGGATCAGGATGTCATGGTCTTAGAAAGAGATGAAGAGGAAAGGAGATACCCGATACAACAATATTTGAAGGGAGATCGAAATAGAACGGCTAGAGAAAAAGAAATTATGGAAAGAAGAGTAAGGTTCTATTATCTGCTGAATAGTGTTCTTTTCCGAAAAACCTTTTCTCCGACAGATGCGAGATGTCTATCTCATAGGGAGGGTTCGATGGTGTTAAGAGAGGTACATAAAGGAGGATGTGCGGAGCACGCAGGAGCTAGAGCGTTAGCTCGGAAAGTTGTTCGAGCCGGGTTTTATTGGCCTACTTTGAAGAAAGATGCAGAAGAGATGGTGAAAAAATGTCCGACTTGTCAAAAATATGGTTCAAGGATCCACACACCAACAGCTGAATTGATTGCAGTTACTTCGCCGTGTCCTTTCGCGAGATGGGGTATTGACATCGTTGGGCCGTTCCCGAAAGCAAAAGGAAGTAAGCAATTCATAGTTGTGGCGGTTGATTACTTTACTAAGTGGGTTGAAGCAGAACCTCTAGCCAAAATAACTGAATTTGAGATGATGAAGTTTATCTGGCGAAACATTTGTTGCCGTTTTGGCTTGCCGCGGATACTGGTCTCGGATAATGGGCCGCAATTCCAAGGAAAAAAGATAAAGGAATGGTGTTCCGAGATGAAGATCACACAAGTTTTTACGGTAGTAGCACATCCACAGGCTAATGGGCAAGTCGAGGTGATCAATCGCATCTTATTGAATGGTATAAAAAAGAGATTAGAGCATGAAAAGTCTAATTGGGTTGAGGAGTTACCCTCTGTTTTATGGGCTTATCGAACTACACCGAGATCCACTATGGGAGAAACACCTTTCAGTTTGGTTTATGAGGCTGAAGCAGTTACACCAGCCGAGATACAAGGAGAAGCCATGCGAATTGTATGTTTCGACCCTATTCAAAATGACGAGATATTAGAGGTGGATAGAATTTTTCTGGAAGAGAAGCGTGATGAAGCAAGGGCCTGACATGATCTTTACAAGAAGAAAATGCAAGCTGTGTTTAATCAAAAGGTAAGGAAAAGAGATTTCCAAGTTGGCGAGATGGTTCTACGACAAACAGATACTTTGCGAGAAAAAGGAAAGTTGGAAGCAACATGGGAAGGACCATATAAAGTGACTAAAATCTTATTCGGAGGAGCATATGAGTTGCAAGATGATAAAGGAAAGATGTTACCTCGGCCATGGCACGTTAGTCACCTTAAGAAGTATTATTCGTAGGGTAATGTTACATCATGTAATTTTTCTTTTCCTTTCTTTTGTTTGGTTTTTACGATGTATTTTGTTCGACCTTGGTTAGTAGTGAAACCTCTTTAAACTCTTCGTGGACGTAGATCTCGATTAGTTGAGATCGAACCACGTAAATTGCGTGTTCTGATTTTATTTATTTCGATAATGATCGATAATGAGAGATCGAGATCTTTCAGATCCGATCTAGGGAGTTGATAAACATTCAACTATTGAAAATGGGAGATCGAAATCTTTCAGATCCGATCTAGGGAGTTTGATAAACATTCAACTATTGAAAATGGGAGATCGAGATCTTTCAGATCCGATCTAGGGAGTTGATAAACATTCAACTATTGAAAATGGGAGATCGAGATCTTTCAGATCCGATCTAGGGAGTTGATAAATATTCAACTATTGAAAATGGGAGATCGAGATCTTTCAGATCCGATCTAGGGAGTTGATAAATATTCAACTATTGAAAATGGGAGATCGATATCTTTCAGATCCGATCTAGGGAGTTGATAAACATTCAACTATAGAAAATGGGAGATCGAGATCTTTTAGATCCGATCTAGGGAGTTGATTAACTAATCAACTATTAAAAATCGGAGATCGAGATCTTTCAGCTCCGATCTGGGGAGTTGATCAATCAATTATTGAAAAACTAGATCCGGTCTAAAGTATAAAGATCTCGGGGATTCAAGCAAGTCAAATGAAAAATGCCGTAAAGTGAATTCGTTGATAATATGTTCCCAAGATGATATAAGAAAATTGAGTTCAATTACATCGGCATATTTACGAAATGATTCAAGAAATCAAGTACGAATCCAGCAAAAGAGATCATTGTATCTAGCATATTCTATACATGAAAAAAAGAGTTGTTTTACAGCTTTTTTATAACCCCACATCTCGGGGACCTTCAGAGTGAAATATTTCGTCTGGTAAACTGATCATGGTGGCATCACCTTCTGTCCCATCTCGAGAAGATTCACCGATTAAGTCCTGGGGCAGAGGAACTGAGTCAGGCAGAGGATTGGTCGAGATTGCTTGCTGAAGGAAGTATTTCCACCATTCAGCACTCTCATCTTCCGACATATCTCCATTCCAGTTCGGAGGGGGCCCAGAAGATATCTGGCTTCCTAACTCGACCAAGTTAAAGACTAAAGGACCTTCTGGCATGGAGATATTGTTTGTTGCTAAATGAGCCTGCACGGTTTCTAGATATTGATTCACTCTCTCTTGACAGACGCGAACTCCTTCGACGAAAAAGGATTCCGCCATTGGAGCAGCCTTGGATAGGAATAAAGCTGAATCCCACATCCGATTAAACAGTTTGGATCTATATTCTTCTGCGATCCTCTTCATCCATTCACTCTCCGGAAAAGCCGAAAACCCCCTTTGATATCCCGTCTTCAGGCCGTTTAATCGTCCCTCGAGAAAGTAAAACTCGGTCTCTACTTTCCTTTTTTCCTTTTCTTCTTCCAGTTCTTTTCCGAGTTCAGATATTAGAAGATCCCTACTTCTAATATCTTTATGCTTCTCTATCATCTCGGTATTTAAGGTGCAGAGTTGGTCATCTTTCTTCTCGACTTCAGATCGAGCCAGCGCTAGGTCTACCTCCCCCTTCTCAACTTTTGAGGACAGTTCATCAATCTTACTTCGAAAAGCAGCGAAATCTTCCTCAACAGTCTCTTTCTCTTCCCGCAACTGCTCAATTTCCTTCTCTTCTTCTGCCATATCTTTGGCTAAGGAGATGAGATATTTCTGTGCCGCAGCCAGGCGAGAAATATGTTTTCGGCATTCAGTCACCTTGTCGGATCCTTATGAGGTGGTAGGTTTAACAGGTGTGGATTTCTCGGGAAGCGGCATAGGGGGAAGAAGAGAAGTACTATCTGGTGTGGTCTCATGATCTTCAATAGGAATATTTGAGCGAGTGCGAAGTACCATGGAACGAGATTGAGATGGAGAAGAAACGACTTTCCTTTTTCGGGTTGTATGAACCAGAGCGGATTCTCTCTCAGTTTCCTCGTTATCAGCATCCCCAGTCAAGTGAACTGGATCTTGAGTGGGTGCAGGAGATAAGCATATAGGAGTTGATGAACTTGCAGCTACATCATTCGGTGGAACTGGTATCTCGGAGGTGGGGATGGAAGGATTTTGTGAGGGAGACAAGCGAGCTTCTGCCTCTGTTCGGTTGATTTGTGCCTGAGCGGGATCCACCGCATGTACAGAGGCTCTGAATGTAGTTTGTGTCTCCTTGGGGACATTCTTCATAAATGAGAAGTACTTGTTCATCGATATATCTACAAAATCGAACATTCTCGTAAATTAAACACAATTAAGTCGAGATCAATAATAATGATAAAAGTAGGTAAAAGAAATTAAATACAACCTAAGTCAATTCCCCTGGCTATCTCGACATTTGGGTAGAATCCCCAATATGCAAGCAAAGACGCATTCGAGGTCAATCCCACTATATTGAACCACCCTTTTTCCGAAATAGAGTGTTCAATTTGGCAATTGCCTGATCTAATCCTAGACTGGGAGTATTTGCTTGAGGATTCAAGTATGTCGCCCAGTGAGGTGTAATGAAAGGATTATTCTGAGGGGCTTTTATGTAAACAAAGGATTTCTCCCAAGATGAGCTCACTTTCTCGACGCCCGTAGATAAAAAGGTCGCCTTCTTATCATGAGCTCGCGGGGCAACATAGAATTGGTAGGGATTTGGACTTCGGATCAGAAAGCAGGTTTTAAATCTACGAGAAGTAGGTTCCACTCCCATCCACTTGCATATGATGTAAAAAGCAACAATATAGCGAATTGAATTACGGTGGAATTGGTTGGGGTTGATGCCATATGCTTTACCCATAGTCACGAAAAAAGGATGAACTGGTGGAACTAAGCCTAAAGGAACATGTTCCAGGAACCAAGTGCGAAAAGGTTCAGGCGCATTCTGAGGTCGATCTGTGGGAGCAGGAATAGCTACTTCGTATTTTGCACCCCCATGATATCTACCTCATAATAATTGTTTTAACAGAGAGAGATGTTTCTCGTTTATTCTCGGCGGGCCGAACACTTCGGATTCCGACTTCTTACGAGATTTTTTCTGGGGAGGAATTTCTGAATCAGTTACAGAGGTAGAGGTGCGGGTTTTCTTTTTCGGATCATGGGGAAGTTCTACTGGGATATTATAAATTTCTTCTTCTAAGTCAGGCCTATGATGTGAAGAGTGGAGGGAAATAGAAGATGCCATAGTGATTGAAATCAGAAATGCGAATAGAGTTAGAAAGAAAAGAGTACCTGTAAATCGCTTGAAGAAGGAGAATCCTTGAGTGACAGAAGGAGGATTAGGATAAAGTGTGTTTCTAAATTGTGTTGGGGGTATTTATAGGCGATGTTGACTGATATTTGAAAGGTCTTGATATCTGGACCGTTAATTTCGAAATGTGGCAACGGTTCAGATTAAAGGATGCCTTTTTTGATTTTCAAATCTCGGTAATCGAGGTGGGAAAGTACGGACACGTGTCCTACCCCGAATCGTGTTAAAGACGCTTCGTTTTTTGTAAAGATGGGAAACATAACTCTGACTCATTTCTAGATGTGTGTTCACACACACCATTTCGGGGGGAGTGGTTGATATGGTCAGGATGTCTAACAGTTTGAAATGAATATTTCGGTATACACATTCGAGATGCCGCTATACAAATACAATGCGAATTATTATCTCGCGCAAATTCACCCGTGATATATTTCGGAGATATAAATACCAGTATATTTCGATATACTTACGGTGGATTTCGGGATTCTCGGATAGCTCTTGACTTGCGAGATACATTTATAAAGCCGAGAAGGTCAGTTCAGTTCGAATACTACATTTCGACGAGAATGATGGCGAGATGATTCATATCACTCTAACCCACGATCTATAACACGGGTAACCGCTCTGTATTAGTGGCTTCGTGAGGCGATATTTCTGGAGCGGTTAAATTAATTCGAGTTTAGGTATAAATATCATTTTTTTCATTCATTTGAAGGAGAGATTCACATTAAGAGAGAAAAAAACATCAGTTATAGAGGAGAAGTGATTTGTGAGAAGAACAGCTGCAGCGATAACTGCAGCATAAAGCCCTGTTTGGAGTGGATCAAATGCCCACACTCTCAGGCCAACGCCATTGTCTTCCTCGCCAAGTTCTACGGCCGCGCCGGCCTTATGAACCTCATCAACGCCGGTCCCCCTCATCTCCGCCCTGGTTCGTACCTTTTCCGATCATCTTACAAATATATGTGTGTGTTTGGTTTGTTTGATGTGAATTTTTATTTGCAGCAATATTTAGGTCTCTATTGTACGAGGCATGTGGAAGGATTGTGAATCCGATATACGGATCGATGGTTGAGAGGATTTGAATCAATCTGCAGAAGGAATCTTAAAGGATCTACAATGTTTTGATTTATTGATTTGAATTTTTTTTGATTTGGGATTTTTTGATTTTTCTTGATTTTTAATTCTAGAAGGTTTTTTTTATTAATTAATTTTGAATTTAATAATTTTTAATAAGTGGGTCCCACCAAAAATACACGTGGCTTCCTGTAATTAATTACAAAATTCCACGTCATATAATCACCAGCTACTTCATCAAATTAAGCCCGAAAAACGTGCAATTTCAGCCCAAATAAGCAATTCGGGCTGAAATTGGGCAATAATTGCTAAAATAAAAAATATAAAGTCCTAAATTGCCAGCCCGTGAAAAATAAAGTCCTAAATTGCATGTCCGATATCAAAAAGGGCAAAATTGCGAAACGGCAAATATAATGGGCGAAAAAAATAGTTTACTCTTTCATTAATAATTCAAGGTTTTAACGGGCTATTTCAGGATACGTTCTCAAGAGGCGCCCTAATATTTACTAATTAATTGAAGCTTCAATTCAGATTAAAATCTCCAAAAAGTAATTAAGTTTTTAGCTAATAAAAAACCAAGAATCAAGATTATCTATATTTTTCAATTTTATTTTATAATTAAGAGCAAATTATTATTATTATTATTATTATTATTATTATTATTATTATTATTATTATTATTATTATTATTATTATTATTATTATTATTATTATTATTATTATTATTTAGGTTTACAAACTTTAGTTGATTATTTTATTTATTTAAGTTTCCAAGTCTGTCGTTGCTAGGCTACATAGTTTATTTAATAGATTTTTATGGAGGGTCTTTCAAAGATAGCAAAAAAAAAAAAATCATATCTTCTGTTATACATTCTTCCTCATCATATATGATACAAAATATACTTGAATTTGAGATTTTTGAAAATGATTGATACACATGTTAGGACTCTATCTTCCCATGGATACCAGTAATATCCCGAATTAGAATTAAGCGATGATTGTAATTTTTTGGTATAAATTGGTCGAATTGGGTTAATTACGTTTTATTCAATTATGATTTAGTTAGAAAGTTCTGTATCACTCTTCGCTGCAATCCACCATTGTTGGCCACCAAACTTAAGAAATCAACTTTCACTCATTTCCCAACCAAAATGCACAAAATACAAAATGATCATCTCCTCAAGCCTAGAAATTACCCCTTGTCAATTCACAAAAACATGTTCGTTTTCATGCCAATTTGATTGCATTTTCAAGAAAAACAACACCCCATTTTTTTCGATTTCTTATTTTAACTTACAATTTGAATCTAATTAAGGATGAGTTTTAATTATTCATACTTTTCACTCAAAAAAAAAAAAAAAAAAAAAAAACAAACTATGAATACATTATCAAAAATAATTGAGAAACTTTATACATGCATAGTAGTAACATGTTATTAGTTTACAAGTTAAAATCCTATTAATAATTACAATTTTATTTATCTCAATTTATTTCATTTGATATTAAAATTTAGAAAAAAAAAACTAAATTTAGTAATTCATTTAAGAAAATAAATCTTAATTCATGGCTTTTTTAGTAGTATACTAAAGTAAAAACTTATTCTTGTAGGAGAATACAAACCCTACAATCTTAGTAACACTTTTGAATTTTCTTACTATTTGAGATGAGATAATTTATGCTAATATGTTGTAAGCTAAATTACATGCTTATGTGTATTTATTTATCATTTAAGTTCATGTTATGTTATGGATTCTTGAGTGAAATTCTCATATCAAGCTAATATTTCTTGGGTGAACTTCTCATGCCAAGCTATGTGTCATTTTATGAATTTCTATTACACATATAATCAAGTAATTTGTTTATTATCTTCACAAAATGTTTGATTAAACACTCATGCTTACTTTAAACCAATATTTTTAGATGTTTTCGAAGATGATGAGTCGAATCTAGAATAATGGGAACACATGATTTGTAAAGTTGTTAACACTAGTTAAACTAAATTGCTAATCTGGGAAAGATCTAGATGACTCGTATTGTGTTACTTAGCTCGTTTTGAATTGAAATATCATTTTCTATTCTTGTTTTGAATACTTTTCTTTTGCAACAATAGTTTGGTTATTTAAGTCAGTTTAATTTTCTGTATTTGATAAAGTTTATTTTGAATATTTATTTTGGGAAAAAGAAAAAAAAACAAGGGTAAGTTTTGCACTTGCTTCTTCAATTTAAGTACTGAAAATGTTTGTGACACACTGACTTGAAAATAGGTAGCTTTGAGTTGAGGTGTTACGAGTGGTATTAGAATGAGTTCTACTTTCCTGTAGACTCGTTCAAAATATTGAGTTGAGGCGTTACAAGTGGTATTAGTTCAACGAATTTTGAGGTATAAAAGTATTAGTTAAAAGAATTTCAGAAAAACTCCCACTCATACTCAAACTTGGTAAGATTTTATGTGCATTTATTTGATGATGTTGTAATTTATTATTTCAATAATTGTCCGATATTTCCACCGATACACAAAAATGAGGTGCAATTGATATATCTCCGATATTTTCATTTTTCTACCTAACCGATAAAGAAACGAGAAAATTTGTCAAAATATCGGTGAAATATCAATTTTCAATATCGACGATTTCATGGTACAATTTGTAGGAAAATAGGTGAAATATCAGGAAAATATCGCCAAAATATCGATTTCAATATCGATGACTTCATGGTACAAAATATCGGTGACTTCATGGTACAATTTGTAGGAAAATAGGTGAAATATCAGGAATTGATGACTTCATGGTACAAAATATCGGTGACTTCATGGTACAATTTGTAGGAAAATATGTGAAATATCAGGGAAATATCGCGGTAATATCGATTTCAATATCAATGACTTCATGGTACAATTTGTAGGAAAATAAATGAAATATTAGAGAAATATCGATTTCAATATCGATAACTTCATCCTACAATTTGTAGGAAAATAAGTGAAATATTGGCGAAATATCAGATTTCAATATCGATAACTTCATCCTACAATTTGTAAGAAAATAAATTTGTAGGAAAATAAGTGAAATATTTGCGAAATATCGGTAAAATTGTAGGAAAATAAGTGAAATATTAGGAAATATCGACGAAATATCGGTATCGATTTTAATATCGACGAAATATAAATAAAATTTGTAGGAAAATAAGTGAAATATCAGGAAATATCAAGGAAATATCAATAAATATCGGTATCGATTTTAATATCGATGGTTTCATGATACAAATTATATGAAAATCCGTGAAAAATCATGGAAATATTGGTAAATATCGGTGGAATGTCGGGGAAATATCGTTAAATATCGAAAACATATCGATAAATTTATGTATCCATATTTCCAGGATATTTTCGTAAAACTAAGATACGATATTTTTATCGAAATTGAAATTTTTATTCTTGCCCTCAACGGAAAAACGACCAACTCCTGTACTCCATTGCTTATGGTGTTTGGTAGAACAGTCGACTGTGTTCGTTCGATACTCAATTGCTTGTGGTGTTTGGTAGAATAGTCGACTGTGTTCGATAAATTCCCTGGGCTAGTATGTGTATCGGCGCATTACTTGGATAATTCACTACACCCTAACTTATCCGACGGTCGAAGACCACAAATTTTTATTCTTGCCCTCAACAGAAGAACGACCAACTTATTCTTGCCCTCAACAGAAGAACGACCAACTTCCAACTTCTGTACTTCATTGCTTATGGTGTTTGGTAGAACGGTCGATTGTTCCATTGCTTATGGTGTTTGGTAGAGTAGTCGACTGTGTTTGATAAATTTCCCGGCTAGTATGTGTATCAGCGCATTACTTGGATAATTCACTACACCCTGACTCATCCGACGGTCGAAGACCACTATATCATTCATACAATCCGACGGTCGAAGACCACTATATCATTTATACGGATATCAAATTGCTTTGCAGGTATATTTATTTTGAATCCGGATATCAAATCGTATTTATTTTGAATCTTTAAGTTTTGTATCAGAGATATTTATTTTGAATTTTAAGTTGTGTATCAGAGAAACTATATGGATATCAAATTGCTTTGCAGGTATATTTATTTTAAATTTTAAGTTGTGTATTAGAGAAATATCAGTGAAATATCGATTTCAATATTGATGTTCATCCAATAAGTGAAATATCAAGGAAATATCGACGAAATTTGTAGGAAAATAAGTGAAATATCAAGGAAATATCAACGAAATATCGATAAAAATCGGTATCGAGTTCGATATCGGTGGTTTCATGATACAAATTATATGAAAATCGGTGAAATATCATGGAAATATTAGTAAATATCGGTGGTCGGGGAAATATCGTTCCACAATATTTTCGTAAAACTAAGATATCGATATTTCTATCGACATCGAAATTTTCATCCTTGCCCTCAATAGAAGAACGACCGCTGGTCGAGATGCTGACGAGATTCTTTTTGAAGATTTAGGTTTTCCTCAAATGGAATCGCTGACGAGATTCTTTTTGAAGATTTAGGTGTTCCTCAAATGGAAGTGATCGTGAATGGGCGTCTTTTTGAAGATTTAGGTGTTACTCGAATGGAACTGATTATTTGCCCGAATGGAACTGATTATTTGCCCCATTTTCGTGAATGGGCGTCTTTTTGAAGATTTAGGTGTTCCTCGAATGGAACTGAATGGAACTGATTATTTGCCCATTTTCATGCCCATTTTCGTGAATGGGCGGCTATTTTCTTTTTGAAGATTTAGGTTTTCCTCAAATGGAATCGCTGACGAGATTCTTTTTGAAGATTTAAGTGTTCCTCAAATGGAAGTGATCGTGAATGGGCGTCTTTTTGAAGATTTAGGTGTTACTCGAATGGAACTGATTATTTGCCCGAATGGAACTGATTATTTGCCCCATTTTCGTGAATGGGCGTCTTTTTGAAAATTTAGGTGTTCCTCGAATGGAACTGAATGGAACTGATTATTTGCCCATTTTCATGCCCATTTTCGTGAATGGGCGGCTATTTGAAGATTTAGTGTTCCTCGAATGGAACTGATTATTTGCCCCGATTTAGGTGTTCCTCGAATGGAACTGATTATTTGCCCCATTTTCGTGGATGGGCGATTAAACGATGTGCCGCCACAGTTAACCGTTTCGCTCTCGCAAAGCCATTTTGGGAATTAGGGTTACTGTAGGGGAGGTTTTAGGAATGGATATGGAGGGTTTAAGAAATGGCAAGGAAGATGAAAATATCCGGAAATATCTCTTTGATACGTTTCGCTCTGATGGATGACCGCAAAGCCATTTTGGGAGGGTTAGCTGTAGGGGAGGTTTTAGGAATGGATATGGAAGGTTTAAGAAATGGCAAGGAAGATGAAAATATCCGGAAATATCTCTTTGATATTTTCATTCTTTCACATGATCGATACAGTGCAATCGATATATCTCCGATATTTTCATTTTTCCATATAATCGATAAAGAAATGAGAAATTTTGTTAAAATATCATTTTTCCATATAATCGATAAAGAAATGAGAAATTTTGTTAAAATATCGGTAAAATAGCGACGTAATATTGATTTAAGTATTGGTGACTTCATCCTATTTGTAGGAAAATAGGTGAAACATCGGGGAAATATCAACGAAATATCGATAAATATCGGTATTGATTTCGATATCGGTTGTTTCATGGTACAAATTATATGAAAATCCATGAAATATCATGGAAATATCGATAAATATCGGTGGAATGTTGGGGAAATAAATATCATTAAATTTATTTACCGATATTTCCACAGATATCGATATTTCCACGATATTTTCATAAAACTAAGATTTCCACGATATTTCCATAAAACTAAGATATCACTGTTTGCATCGAAACCGAAATTTTTATCATTTAGAAGAACTTAGATTTGAACTTAGAATGAGTTTTGACAAAGAATCCTTTGCAATAAGATAGACTCACAATATCATGAACTTGACTTGCATAATTATTGTTACAACTTCTTTACATATCAGTACTTATAGAAATTTACGTAGCTCAATAGATGTCTGAAACATGATTCACATCCCTAGAAAAATAGTCATATCACCTACAATATAAACCTAATGAGGTTTAGCAGATATCAAGATTTTTCATGTGATGACAATGATAACGTAGGTTAGCATATTCTAAAAATGTTCGCCTGGTAGAAGGAAGTTAAGAACCTATTCTAAAAATGTTCGCCTGGTAGAAGGAAGTTAGGAATCAAAATGGAGTTCAAAGCACGAAGTGGCTCGACATATGACTAAGACCTTATCAGTAGACTGGCATCGTTATTTTCTCGACAATATGTAGATTTGAGAATGACGATGTTGGTCCCAAAGTGTAGAGCTGTTATAATTGGCTAGCGGGGCGGGCTGACCCACAACCCGTTTAAACACACCATTTGGTGAGGCGGGGGCGCCATTAGGGTGGGCCTAGAAAACCTCAACCTACCCCAACCCACCAGCGGGCTACGGGCAGTGACGGACCCAAAATTTTTATCGAGAGGGGCCCAACTTATAAAAGAATAACAACAGTTTTCAGAATAAAATCATAAAATTTTGATAAAATCAGTGTATCACATTATAAAATAACGTCTAAAATCAATATCTTTATTGCATTTCAACATGACAAATAAAAAAAATCACGATTACAATATTTATGTTGTATTTTTTCCTATTTTGAAATCATAAAAAAAATCACGATTACAATATTTATGTTGTATTTTTTCCTATTTTGAAATCATTGCAAGATACCTTCATTTCTAAAAATAATTATTCGATAGTATATCGCTCATTGGATTCAAAAATGAACTTTGAATGATGTTAATTTTGAAACACTTTTTAATATTAGTACTGATATTTTTCGATAACATTTTTTCATTATTTATAAAAGATAAGATAAAACTAAATTATTAAATATCATTAAATTAACTTTACTATTATACAAACTATAAATCAATATCTAACTTATCAACAATTATAACTCGAATCTAATAATTCATAAAATAATAATCAATGATAATAATTCTTCATACTTTATTAAGCCAAAATAATGAATATATTATATATTTTATAATAATTGATTATCAAATAAATTAAAATAATATCATTAATCAATGAAGAAAAATGAATAATGAATTTAGATATGTGAAGAATTTACCTTAAAAATCTTAAAAACTGATATTTTTAATAAGAATTTGATAATATGCTAGTGAAATTAATTAATATACATATTTTTTGAATAAAAAAATATAAAAATACCTAAAATAATACTAATTTTTTTTAAAAAATCTCATAGTACTGGCAGTGGGTTAGGCGACCTGGCCCGTTTGGAATTTTATTTTTTCTTAAAGCAAAAATCAAGGAAGCCGCTGCTCTGGTGAGGAGAGAAGAAGGGAGTGAGGGTTAGAGAGGTTGCTGCCATAAATTGAGTCCCTTTTATCCATGGACTGTAACCATATTTATTTGCAATTGAGATTGGTAAAAGGGGCCGAAACTCACAAAAAAGCCACTGGAAGAAGAAATGATTGGAAAATAAAAAAAGACAATCAAAGCGTTAGTTAAGAACGAGTGAGAAAAAAAACAATCCTCATCTGTAGAGAAAGAAAGAAGAGGCCCACCGTATCTTCTTTTATTTCTTGAACATGAAATTAGGGAGAAAGATCTTAGATCTCTTATTTTTATATATATAATTACTGGGTATATATCTGTGTAGAGAGAGAAAATGGTGTAAGGAAAAAGGTGCAAAACGAGATGGTGGTGGCGTGTGTATTTATCAATTATATATTTGTAATTTAGGAATTGATATGAGATTGAGAATGGGCCGAATGGCCATGGCCCACCAGCAATAGAAACTGGATTTTGGTTTGAGTAATACTTCTGTGCACCAGTTGCACCGTGTAATTCATAAATTTATGTTATAAATGTAATATTTTTGTAAATGTTCATTTTAAAAGGTACGAATATTTGTATATAAAAGTATTATATTTATAACATAAAGATATGAATTGCACGAATTTCACTTTTATGCAATTGATGCACAAAAGTTTTTGTGTTTCGGTTTATAGAGCTTTAGACCTGTACAAATTAAAAAAAGAAAAATAAAATTAATGGTGGGCCGGCCAGCCCCCGCCCCAGCTTGCGGTCCAAACGGGCCGGCCCATTGAGGCCTGCCTTTAATCAGGCTGGTATATATCCAGCCCAACCCACCTTTAAAGTATGGCGAGGCTTGCTGGCCCAACGGGCTCGACTCGTTTTGACAATTCTACCTAAGTGGCACAGAGGTTCATAGGGGCGAGAGTGAATGAATTTCTATTGATTTTTAAAACTTTTGAACTTTCAGCGTTGTAATTAACTTACTCAAACGTACAACGTATAATACAATTTAGCTTACAACACTATTGAGCAGTGCTAATTAATGTAACTAATAGAGCTCTTACAGCGGAAATAGACTTTTTGATAGATATGGTCCTTTGAAAATCCTTTTAAAGTATGAGCATTCACAAGATGTTTTATGCAAAATGCTGGGCACAATGCAACAACTATATATATATATATATATATATATATATATATAAATAGGAAATATAAAATAACATACAAGATCTTATAGTGGTTTAAGAATGATGTAATCCCTCTACGTCCACTCTATTCATTCTCAAGAAGGAACTTCGTTAAGCTCATTTGAATTGCAAAACTCTTCCTAACAAACTATATACCTAACAAAGAAACACCTACTATAACTCAATTTCCACACATATTACTGCAATATATATTTGTATATGCATGAACATAATATCAAATTTATCATTAACTAGTTTTAAAGTTTTTTTATGCCTTAAAAACAAACAAACAAATAAAAATGTTGTAGGAAAATCAAGGATACAACTTTAAATTTTGCATAATCCAAAAATTTTCAATTATGCCTTCAAGAATGTAAAATTCTTGATTATGGACCCACATTTTGAAAATCAAACCCCAAAACAATAAATCTTTTGATTTCGACAAAAAGATCATCAGTCAAAGTTTCAAAGTTTCCGACCTCCACAACGGAGTTATGGCTGCTCGTTTCCGGCTTTTACCTGGCCGAGATTAATGGCCCCACTAGCCCTTTTTCATAAAATAAAATTTTGAAAAATAAAACAAAAAATTGAAGTGCTTAACTCGTAGGAAATTAAAAAATATACATGACATATGCAAAATGATATCACAAGGTTTAAAACCCCCCTCAATTAATTCATGAAATTCTTTAACTATTTAAAGTTTGTTTAAATTATTACTAATAACATAAACATTTGAATGTGATATCATTCGGAAATTTAAGTTTGTTGAAGGCTCAAAACATTATAAAATTCGTCTATTTATAGTATTCAATGATATGTTATATTCAATACATTTTCTAACTCACTCATCTTGAGTGAGATCAACTGATTTACAAATCTTGTAGGAATGTCTCAAACTCTACAAATAATTCGAATCTAAAAATCTTATAGGAATCTCTAACTCTATAAATTTGGTCTTTCTATAAAATGTCCAAACATATATGGACTTCCCCAATTGTATAGGAATAATCTAATAGTGAACCCCTCGATGAACTTCATGGTTTCGTCACTGCATGTGCACCCTTTGTAAATCTGATGTTGAAAATAGTCTCCATACAATTATTGTTCATTCTCCAAAAAGGTGTAAAAAAAATTTCTTCAATTTTTGAATTGTCTGGCAATCATGGAAGATTAGAAATTTAGGTAAATTTGAAAATAAATTATCACTGTTACAGGTGGGTTAAAAATCAGATAATTTGCAAAAATAAGGCTTCTTTGTTAGATGGCGAAGGTTTTGGAAAGAGAATTGGCACATGCATTGCCAAAAGTTGGGTTGTTAAAAGTGGTTTGAAAAAAGCAAAACAATCTATCCATGTGATAATATAACTGCCTTCAAATTATGAGTTCAATTTAATGGAGCTTCAAAAGGTAATTAATTCGGGTCTGAGTGGGGATAACTAAAATTAGAGATTCTGTTGGTAGATAAATTATAAATATATATTTGGTTTTTGTAATTACTTGGGGGATAATTGTAATAATTGTGCAAGCTGAAATAGTGAAATTTTTGCGATTATAGGTGGTCTTGAACAAAGTAAAGATTTAGGCTGTATTATATATGGATAAAAAGTGGAGTGAGTCTTATGTGAGACGTTTCACGAATCTTCTTATATGAGACGGATCAACCCACAATCCATATTTCACAATTTACATGTAAATTTATTAAAATGTGTTTGGATTGTGGGTAATAAGGATCTATCTCACAAAAATTATCCGTGAGACCGTCTCACATGAGTTTTTGTATAAAAAATGATGCTCGTCTTACTATTATTATTATTATCATTATTATTATTATTATTATTATTATTATTATTATTATTATATATTTTACGACAAAATCATATGAAATGTTGGAGGCACCAACATTTGTTTACAATGTATTTTGCTTTCAAAAACTACTTGAACCTTTATATTTTTCATATACATAAAAAAAAAAAAAAGGGATCAAAGCAGTGGATCATATGACAAATTTGACCATAAACATGAAGAAACATGAAGTCTTGATAGATCGGAAACATGTGATAGTCTTAAAGGTATTATCATTATTGACGATTGAGGTATTCCCAATTATAGATTTTAGATTGTGAAGTGTGTTTTCCATGTAAAGGTGGGGCTAGTTGTTTTTATATTTATACTCTATGAATGTTTAAATATACATGTTGAAAATCGGTGTTAATCCTTCCATTTTTGGATGATTTAATTAAAAAAATGTATGAAAATAGAAAAATTAAAAAATATTGGTTTTGTTTAATTATATATATTCTAAGGTAATGGAAATATATTACTTTCTTATATAGATTAAATAATGTTAATAATAAATTGTTAAAATTGGAATTTAAAATTCCATTTGAATGAAGTGATTTGAAATTCATAGTAAATTGATAGATAGTGTTTGGAGGATATAGATTTGAAAGTCATCACTTTTATTTTTGAATTGTTTTGAGTAAAATTGGTGGATTTTAAATCCACTCAAATTTGAGTATTTTTAAAACGCAAACACTCATATGAGACCGTCTCAAAGATCTAATTAATCCGTGAGACAAATTTTTTTGACCTGACTCACACCCCTTGAGAAGTGCTAACCTAGTGAATTCTCACCCAACCCAAAGGAAATTCCCTAGAATCGGCCCAACCTAGTGCACTCAAAGAAATGAGGCATGAATTTGTGATATGCACTATGCAGTTGTGGGTTACCTTTTTTTTAAATTTTTTATTTTATTTTTTGAGGATTGAAATTTTGTGATATGGTGCAGAGAAGAAAGATTCATGGAGGTTTTTGAATATTCATGTTGATTTTTATTTCTTTTTATTTATTTATAAATATTAGTTTTATTTCTACAAGTGACTTTTTTCCGTTAAAATATAATATGTATTTTTTTATTCATAAAAGTATTAACAATATATATATATATATATATATATATATATATATATATATATATATATTAGTTTAATGGCTAAAGATATGACCTTTACAGATCAATGAATTGTCAATTTTTTTGAATAATTAGGAGCTAATTGAATGTTGAGAAGATGATACTTATTTGCATGTTAATAAAAGTAATATTAGTAATATATGGATAAACATTAATTTTATAAGTCGGTGTTTTATATAAGTATATATTTTACAACTATTAGTATACGTTTCAAAGCTATAAATATGTGTTTTTATTCTAATTGTTATGTTGCTATATAAGTAGGCGTTTTATATAAGTATGTGTTTAACGTTTTACAGTTATAAATATGTATATTAATTTTATAAGTATGTGTTTTTATTCTTAAATACTTCATAAATTAAATAACAGAATACATGCATTTTTATACATAAATAAGATTGAAAATGATAAATATCAAATTGATCAAAAACGAAAATTCCTATGATAGTTGATTCATTGTCATTGCCGCCATATTGTGGATTGGACTCCCCGAAAGATATGGCTGCTAGTATTCTTCTAAACTAATATTTAAAATGAAAACATGCATTATTAATTATTGCATTCTATAAATGGTGATTAAAATATTAAATTAATATACTGTTTAAAAAAAAAAAAAAACAATCCAAAAGATGATAAGTATTAATATAATTGTCAGGCAAAAGATGGGAGGCGTTGGAAAGAAACTAGGCGTCATATTGCAATTTAGGAAGATAGAAACAACCTTTCGTCTGTCAGTGTCAGTGTCGGCCCAACAAATGCTTTCGTCATTGGTGTTTTTTCCGATCTCTACGCATTTCACCATTCTACCGAAAATTTCCTCTGCCCTTACCGTACTCCAGTTTGGTAGTTTCCATTGCTTGTCTAGGGTTGAACTCTGGGATTTGACGATGGACTTAAAATGCCATCTATAGACGCTTTACACCCAATCATTTCGGATAATGCTTGCAAGGTGTCCAATATATCTTGCAAATCTGTTGCTTCGGTTCTTATTGGATCTGGCCAGGTTAACATTGGATTTGGATGAATCGGGTCAAGGGTTATGGGTGCAGGTCAAATAAAATTCGTCTCATGTAAAGGGATCTGTTTAACTTTTTTAAAATTCATTCATTTCAAATTTCGGAGTTCAAATCACTCTATCCAAATGGAGAGTAATTGTAATCTTCAAACTCCTAATTAATAATAAATTGTTAAGGATCCTTACAAGTATTCTTTCTTTATATTTTAACTAAATTAACATATTGTAAGTTCGTTTGAAAAAGTTTAATTTCATTCTATGAGCACACACCACAATTATTTATATGCACTAGGTGTAAGGGTTGGAAACCGTGCAACTGGGTTGACCCAATCCGGTGGTGCTTATCACGTGCTCCACGCGCACTCACCCACGTCCAGGTTTGCGCTCAAACCCTACCCCGCACGTCTGACCTTTCTATTATGGTCGCCTAATCTTTTAGTATGTTCATATAACCTTTTGTAGTGTATTACAAACATATAATATATTTTTAAACCTTTATGTTGTAATAATATAACCTTTATGTATAATAATTTTACATTTATGTTATAATAATATAACTTTTATGTTATTTTTTAAGTACATAAATATTATGCTATTTGTACATAAATGTTATACTAATATAACATAAATGTCAAATTATTATAACATAAATGTTCAGCTATATTAAATGAATTTTTAAACTAAAAAAAATCTAAATTATTCACTTAAAACTTATAGTATCTGTACATAAATATTAATATAACATAAAGATTATGACATAAATAAAAAAAAAAACTCCAGTTGCACGGAAGAACACTACTCAAGCCGACACATGTTATCAAAGATTGTTACTTTTATATACAAGAGGATATCAACTAAAGTTTGTATTAGTCCTACAATTTTCTTACAAAGGATACAGCCGCGAATTTTCATACGTAGGTCATTTGAAGCAATTAGGTATTTTAGGTCCTAATATAAGATATGCATAACCCATTTTCCAATTTTTACTTACGATCCAAGTTCGCCATTATCTGCAATATCTTCTCGTAGTATATATAATTGAAGGGATGAGATTTGAATCTAAAACCTTGTTAACATTGAAAAATATATACCTACCAAATGCCTGCAATTTTGTAAAGCCCACTTGTGTATTCCAAAGCTGCAACTTTACTGCTGTATTTCACTCTTTTGTTGTAGATTTTACATTATTCTAATGTAAAAATACCAATTCATCATCAGTAGCCTGTTATTTTTGTATTAAGTATTTTTTATTATTATAAAAAATAATGAAAATAAATGAAAAGGAAAAAATGAAAAAAGAAAAGAAAACAAGGATACCACAGATTTTGACCATTTGTTTGTTAATCTTGTGAAGAGATGATAATTGAGAAAAGTTGACATAACCTTTTACAGTGTTGCTGGACTAAAAAAACATTAAATCCGAATGTTTTTAATGCAATACTGGAGATGCTTATGATGAAAAAAATATAGTTTGAATTAAAAATATAGTTTTAATCCAACGAGTCAAGCTGCCGTTTATAAAAATGCATTAAAACCACTAAAATAAATAAAAAAATATATTAATCAAAGAAAATTGATATTTTACACAACGATGAAATTTACATTCCAACTAATAATTTAAAATCTTGAAGTATTTTAATAAATAAATTATTAGAAATAATTTATTATAAACCCAAAATTTATAATTTCCAAATTTATTCGAGTTGAAATTAGACAAAATTTCCTAATTTTAAAAACTTATTGTCCTATATAAATTGTTCGCTCGAAAAGCTGTTCAAAAATAACATATTTCCTAATTTATTGGATAAAATGGATAATAAACTCAACTTTTAATTTTAGCTCTTGGTTGCAAGTAATTAAGTTATAACTTTGTTGCTTGAATAAAAACTTGTTCTTGGTTGCGAGTAATTAAGTTATAACTTTGTTGGTTGAATAAAAAATTGTTCAATATTTATAAAAGAAAATTGATGTGGTCTATCAGTATGAGAGAGTTTAGACTAAGAACCTGAGCCACTCCCCAGGTTTGCTCTCTCTGATTTGTAAATAGGCAAAACATATTTCCAAGAATCAATGGAGGACAAAAACAAAAATGGAAGTAATAGAACGAAATCAGAGTTTTGTAAATGGGCATTATTTTCTTTACTCCCTCAATTTGAAAATAATTGTCACTTTAGAAAATGTACTTTTTAAATTTTTTTTTTATCTGTCACTTTTTAATGTCAAGAGAGTTAATGTTATTTTTCAACTTTGTCTCTATCTTGTTTTTTTTTTTCTTATTTCACTAAACTAGTAGTTGGCACTGTACATTAATTATTGCTATTAATTATTGAAAAATATAGGCAATAATTTATACATATAATCTATTAAATATTTTTCTAATTTCTATGAAAACAACCTTAAACCACAATCAGTTTTGAAATGGAGGAAGTGTTTAGAATAATTATGAGTTACTAGATGAAGACCCGTGCAATAGTACACGAGCTTTATAAAATTTTGATCATGCGTGGATATTTTGCATTTTATATTTGGTTTTAAATTTTTGAGTTATTTAGTAGTCCTTTTTTCCCCCCTATAATGTATTAATTCTATTTGAAAGAATTGCATCAATTTTCTTCATATTTTTAATTAAACATCTCTAATTATATCTAAGATATCTCAATAGTCTGCACACACCTATTGTGCGTCGAAGATACTCAAGATATCGTTTTTGTTTTCTTTCCTACTTTTTTTTATAGTGTAAATTAACTAATTAATCATTATAAACCTAAACTATCCAATATATTTGTTTTGAATAATATTAAATAAAAATATTTTAAAATTAATAGATGAATATTTATTGTAGGAATGAACTTTATTGAGACCAAAATTAAGCTAAAAATTGATTCTTTGGACTTCAATTATTGTAGATGGACTTAATTTTATTTTACTGTTCATTTCGTGAATCTGATCCGTGACATGATTGAAAATGAAAATCCTACTTAAAAAATAATGAGACAAAAAATTGACCAATAAATATTCAATAAAGAAGTCTAGTTAGGATGCTCATATTTAACGATAATAATGAAGCGTGCAACGCACATATATAATATTTTAAATTTGTGTATGTATATATCATAAAGATTTCACGTGCACAACTATACATAACCACTCAAATCTATATATACCTTATAATTCATCAAATAATTAAAAGAACACTCAAATGCATGTGAGATTTTTTCAACTTGCATCTCCATGTTGTAGACATTTGCAGTCCAATCTTCATTTTATAATACTAGATTTTATAAAAGAAAAAATATAACTTTGTTTTATGAGTTTTGGTTTTGATGAGTAACCAAAACTTTGGTTGATTTATGAGTCCTAAGAAGTGAGCATCAAGCATTATCACCATTTACATCAATATTTATTTTTAATTGTTGAATAATAAATCTCGTCAAGTAACTTATTTGACTCATGATAAGGAATCAAATCCTGAGAAATCTCGGTTTGCAATTCCTTTTTATATTAATTAAAGACGTTAATATTATTAGATTTGAAAAATATCGTGGTCAAAACTTGCATTTCACATTTTGAGAAATCTTTTTATATTGACAATATATTAAGATTTTTAGAATTAAATATAACAAATATATTTCTGAAATTCAAAATAATAATTTAAAAAGGAAGAAATATATCTGGAAATGAAACTGATCATCCAGTTCGGATCCTCTATACCACAACTCATGTCCCACTTGTGTACTACATCAAAATTACTTAGTTTTGATGTTGAAAAAAAATTATACATTGTAAAAGCTTTTATTTTGACAATCAATATAATTAACGTGTGGGTTGTAATACACGATTGGTACATGAATTTTTTCGTCAAGGAGATTTGATTTGCTAATCATGATCCTCTAGAGACCAGAAGGTGTTAACTGTTTGCAAGAGACATTTACAATTTTCCATCGTATTTCTCATTAAATCAATATTTTTTTATTCATGTCATGTCATTTATTTATATAAATGACGTGTGTTGATTATTTTGAGGTGTCAATTTACACATATTGAAATAAAAGATCTGTGTTAAATTGAGCATACAAAAATTATATTTAATTCATACTATATATTAATATATGTTCAGTATTTTAAGATATCAACTGACATATATTATATAGATCATATTGGTGTCTAATAAAACAGTAAAATACCCACAAATGACATA
Organism: Scutellaria galericulata; assembly: GCA_946896805.1. Classification (NCBI taxonomy): domain Eukaryota; kingdom Viridiplantae; phylum Streptophyta; class Magnoliopsida; order Lamiales; family Lamiaceae; genus Scutellaria; species Scutellaria galericulata. The sequence continues at coordinate 11,914,065 of OX335791.1, read as the reverse complement.
CATGCATACATCATGCTGTACAGGTAGGTCCAGACCATTGGATCTGTGCATCATACCATCTCAACAAGTGGGCACCTCTCTTTGCTCATCAACCACAGAAATATTTATTAGTGGGCACCTCCTCTCTTTGCTCATCAACCACAGAAATTTTTATTAGTGGGCACCTCTCTCTGCTCATCAACCACAGAAATATTTTTTATTATATATATATATATATATATATATATATATATATATATATAACAATTCTTATGATTAATATAAAATGGGATTTTTTTTTAATCCACAGAATTTGACTTGTACAACACTTTTTATTCTTTCTGCAAGAGATTTCTTTTATATATGGAAGCTTCGAAATACTAAAACTGATTGAGCTGTCATTAATATTTTGCCATTTCCCCTACTTAATCCTCCCTCTCAAGCAATACTCACATTCAATTATACAACCTCTCATGCTATAACTCTCATAAAATTAACATAACCTTTTAAATTTAGCCAAATAAATTACAAACTTAACATTCATTAATTTTGAAATAGTTTGTGATCACTTTTTATGCAATCAAACCCCATAACAACCATTTGCATTAGGAAAACAAAAAAAAAACTTAAATCAAATTAAAAGGAAACTAAATAACTTCTAACTAAATCATCAACAGTTCTCATGGGTAAATTTGTAAATTATGTCTCATATGTTCGGGGTTATATTCTTAATACCACATAAATAGGGTAAATTGTAAATTATGTCTCATATGTTAGGTTGCATTTATACAAATGAAGTAATTTGAGAACAAATTTGGGACTTTTTTTTTTTGGCAATTTAATGACACTTATCATCAAAATTTGGAAAACTTACGACGAGTGAAGCTAATGTGGCAAGAATATATACTGCTGATGTGGCATGAATTATGTTGATGTAGCGTCTATAGTGTTAAGATTCAAAAATTACATATAAATTTGAATAATATTTAAATTATAAAGAATATAAATCTGAATATATAAATCTAAACATTAAAATACCACAAAAATCTTAAAATTATTTGAGAAATTAAAAAAATTACATAAAAATAAGATTATTATTTAAATTTTTTAAAAATGTCAAAATAAAAAAACTTTTATGAAAAATATAAACAACATTCAAAAAAATATTTAAATCAATATTAAAATATAATAACAATTTAAAAACACAAAAGTTCAATAAAATATCTTAAATGAGAAAAATTTCAAATTTAGTACACTATTTTTTTGTCATTCATCAATTAAGGATATTATCTTTTTGATTTGGACAATTTTTTGACAATTATCCCGAAATTTCAAAATTTCGGGCCTAAATTGCATGTGCAGTGCGTGTGTCTCTCCAAATAAGGGTTTTTTCGAAAATATTTAATTGATTCTCACTCAAATCAAGTTTGAATTGAATTGATTTCGATAAATTGATTTGGGGCTCGGCTAGAGTTTAAAGAAATGAGTGTTTTGACGTAGAAACATAAGTTTGGTTAAATTTTGAAAAAGCTCCGTCAGAACCGCTACCTCTACCACCAAAATCCGCCATAACCACCCTCAAACTCACCTAAAATTTTATATTTCTTGAAACTAAACCAAAATATACGTTTTATACGCCAAAACACTTATCTTCTGAAGCCATAACAAAGCCCCAAATCAATTTAGAGAACTCAATTCAATTCAAGCTCAATTTGGGTGAGAATTAATTTTAATTTTCGAAAAACCTAGATTTGCAGAGGCACATGCACTATACATGCGATTTAGGGCTAGTTGTCCTAAAATTGCCGAAACTAAAAAGATAGTATTCCAATATTGGGGTCCGAAAGATAGTGTCTCTATATGATGAATGACTAAAAAATATTGTTTAAAATTTACATCAAGAAATCAATATATGAAGGTATTCCAGTTATCAGTTCAATTATCCCCGGTCTTTATCCTCTTATTAATATAACACCCCCTTTTCAGTTTATCTTAGAATTATCATCCATAGTCTAAAACAACAAGCTCTGTTAAATCGTCTTTTAAGATTACTTAAATTAGGATAAAATCTCTAATTAACCATATTTAATTGAATAACCTAGAATAAACTCTCTAAATTTTATTCATTAAATGAATTAATCACCATGACGATTGGATGAACTAAACTTCGAATACTACGTCATATACCACCTGAAATGGACAAAGCCCCATGCTTCGATTGACAACTGAATTGTGTGCGAATTCATCCTGGCTAAGGCGTAAGTCCCACACGTGTAAATGCTCGCCCACCAAACACCTCAACAAGTTACCCAATGATCGGTTCACAACCTTCGTTTACCCATCTGCTTGAGGATCATATACACTACTAAAATCAAGATGATTGTTCACCATTCACCACAAACTCCGCCAAAAGAAGCTTAAAAATGGTGTCGCGATCTGAGACGATGGATGACGACAACCCATGCAAGTGATAAACTTCATGGAAAAAAATTGGACAACATGCACCACATCAGATGTGCGTTTGCAAGGGATGAAATGAACCATCTTAGAGAAGCAGTCAACCAACACAAATATCAAATCATACCCTCTTTGAGTCCGTGGAAGACCAAGCACAAAGTCCATACTAATTGCGCTCCACGGAGAAGACAGAATTGATAGAGGCCTATACAAGCTTGCATTAGTGGTTATCCTTTTTGAAAGCTGACAAATATGGCACCGAACAACATACCATATGACATCCTAACGGATCGTGGGCCAAAAAACAATCGTTGCACAAGCTCAATAGAACGATCGCAATCCACATGTCCCAATCCATGCAAGTTAACTATCAAGCGAAGATGAAGGCTAGTTTCTGGAATACACAACCGCATACCCTTAAAAAATACCCATCAACTACAACAAAATCTAGAGCACTCGCAAGTCCGAAATAAGTAAAGAGCAACGACTAAGGGCGTCGGCAACTCTATTCGATGGCCCGAGCGGTGCTTAAGGACAAATGTAAATTGCTGAAGGTATGTCGTCAAATAGGCGTGACGAGCAGACAAATTGTCTTGTGTTGCCAAATACCACAATGCCTCATGATCCGAATACAAAATAAATTCACACTGAAATAAATAATAGCGTCAATGCCATACGACATGCACTACAACGTATAATTCCACGTCATACGTTTGTAACGGCTCCAAGGGCCCGAGAATTTTTCACTGAAGAAGGCAATAGGACATGCCCCTTGGCTTAAAACCGCACTGATCCCTGTCTTAGAAGCATCGCAAGAGAGCTCAAAAGGTTGATCAAAATCAGGTAAAAGAAGTATAGGTGCAACCATGAGCTTCGTTTTTATCAAGGAGAAGACAGCTTCCACATCGGGTGTCCATGAGAAGGGTTTGCGGCCTATCCAGTCCGTAATGGGCACTACAATCGAACTGAAATGAGATATAAATTGTCTGTAAAATAAAGCAAGACCGTTCCGAATGGGAAATTGATATCGCACTGTAATTTTATTGATTTCACGACTGTCGACGCACATACGCCATGTGTTGTCCTTCTTGGGAATTAGAAGGGCAGGGACGGCACACAGGCTTAAACTCTCTCGCATCATGTCTCGTTTCACTAATTCTTCAACTTGTCGACGAAGCTCAACATGTTCGACGGGACTCATATGATAATGTGGTCTATTAGGTAGTGAGATACCAAGAACTAGATCAATTTGGTGTTGGATATCGCGTAACAGTGGAAGACCCAAATGCAACTCCTCTGGAAAGACGTCAGCAAATTCCTGTAGTAACTTAATAATTTATGTAGGAATATCCTGGGAAGAAACATGTTTCTCAATTCCAAGAAAGAGTAACAAATAAAGAGCAACAGGTAACTCGTGCAAGAAATCTACACGAGCTAATAACATTACCGAATTCTGCTGAGAGGGTTGGCGAGGCATGAAAGAGTGCAAAATAATTTTGGCACCATTGAAAACGAAACTATACATATTCAAATGCCCATCATGAATCACAGACCTGTCAAACTGCCACGAGCAACCCAATAATATATGACACGCGTCCATGGGTACAATATCACACCACACTGAATCCCTGTATTTAACATCAATAGAAAAAGAGACGAGGACACGATGATCGACAGTAATAGAATTACCATGTTGAATCCATGCAAGTGTATAAGGATAGAGGTGGGGCTCCGTAGATAAATTCAATTTAGACACTGTATCAGAAGCCATCACATTCTCGTAAGACCCAAAATCAATAATAAGACGACATATCTTACCGTTAACTGTGCATGTTGATTCGTGAGAGTGTTAAGTGTCTTCTTCGGAGTTTGACTTAGGTACCAAACAAGTGCGACGGAGGTGCCTGTCCAACATCCCCTATCACATGGTCCTTGGGAATATTAGGCTCCGAGTCAAAGACGGGAGGGCCATCATAGTCACATGACTCCGTATCATCGGCCAAAAGGATGCATTGATAGAGTATCCACTGAACGAGTATTCTGGCGTAAATTATGGAGACATTGATAGAGGGTGCTCTCATAATTAAATGGGAGAAATTCACGCTCCAAGTGTTTGCGAAATTTCAACCATGTGGCAATACGTGGCTTCCGCTATCTTTGTTGAGAGGTCTTAAGTTGTTGCCACCATGATGAGACACAACCCTGAAATCAAGTAGCAACGAAGGGAACTCTCCTTGGGTCAGGAATGCCCTTAAAAGCCAACTCCTCAATGGAATTAATCCAATCCAGAAACTCCGTTGGTTTGACACTGCCCATGAACTCAAACAATTCCAACTTAAATCCTAGTTTCCAACGCTTATCGTCGTCCCCATGAAAGCCAAGCTCACGAGTAAGGGGAGCAAACAAATTAATTTTTGCATTGTCCTCCACGTCTACATTGGAGAAATTTCGGGAAGAAACAGGGTGAGGCGCCTCGCGCCTGTGACGGACCCCAACATCACAGGGAGATCCGGGTGATGATAGTTCCTAGCACCTGACAAGGCATTGACGACAACCAGATGGAGCTCTTCTAGCCCAATCGTGAGAGATTCGACTTGGCGGCTCTTATTTACAACGTCGGCATCGCGACGAGCATCAGCTTGAGTGGCAACATCGAATAGCGGCTGGCGGTGTGGAGGCATTGTGCCTGGTCTCGTGATACCAACTTACATAGTGAAAGTTGTTGGTCCTAAGTGGTCAGAGGTTCAGAGGGGGTGAATGAACCTTTATCAAATTTTATATTTTAAAACTTTTCTATAAATAGGTTGTTGAATTCTATAGAGAATGTAACAACTCTCTCGATTCAGTAAGCTGGCAGAATGCTCGTTCAACTTATAACTATCTCGGTTATCACAGTATGCAGCGGAAATTCAAGATAGAGTTTCTTTTGAAAAACAATTTTTTTTTGCCAAAGTATGATTTTAACAGAATCCTTTTTGCAGTATGAGCAAGATAAATATATGAGATATGCAACAAGTAAATATAAAACGATAAACACACAAAGGTTTATAATGGTTCGAAGGTGGTGTAATCCTTATACGCCCACTCTTCTCCTTCACACAGGAAGAACTCCATTAGGTCAGTTTGTTTTACAAGTCTCAACTTTACAAACCTCTTCCTAACGAGTTAAACCTATTAGAATTAGTAAGATTCCTAGGTTACTCCCACACAGGATACAAATACTCACACAGTAAACAACCTTACACAAAGACTAACACTTAGTGAGGATCTAAATCCTACCCACTAAGGACACCAAAAATAAAACAACCTAGCACACAACAAATGGTTAAAAGTATATGGCCTTCCACTTGTGCTTTCGAAGTCAGCCTTAAGAACTTGTGAGCTTGAACACTTTGGTTTGATTGCTTCTAAAGGTTGAGTGACTGAACTATTAGCAAACTTGTGATTTGCTTTGAGAATATGATAGCTTAGAAAAATATAAGTAGTTTCAATAGTCTTCTCAATCACCTTCACCTTCTATATATATATATATATATATATATACTTGTAAGAATATGCCCGTTAAAGAGAGGCATAGTCCTTGTGAAAATTCAAATCTTGATCTTCAATATCTTCACGTTTAATGCGCCTGGAGAAACTAGAAATATAGGGCATGTCATACTCTGATCCGCATTAATGGCGCCACTCCTCAGCAACAGTGCTTTTGTAGGTCCGCTGCCCAGATGACATCACCTCATTGGTTAGGTGCTAACTTCCATCTACTTGTTACTTTGATAATGCAGAAACCTCGTACTGCACTCATTACTTCCTCGTAATGCAATAAATAAGTTAAGATAAACTTACAGCTTTCTGCAAAGGTTGCAGTAGCTGTTTACTGTTCTGCGCCAGCTTCCTGTTCTGCATCTGCTTATTGATTCCCGAACAACTTCCTATTACTGAATCCTGCAGAAGGCCTCAAGTTCTCCTTACTATTTGTCATATGCTGCTTACTGATCCAGCTTACTCCTTCTGCTTACTGATTCTGCTTGCAGCAAATCAACATCCGATACTTCCAAACTTGCAGAATCTTGCTGAAATTAGAAACTTATATCTTTCTAATTTTTACATATTTTCAAAATACATCTTCAGAAGAAGACTTAACCAAACTAAATTCCACTAAAATAATGTGGAAAAATAGGGTATTCTTAACTTCTATAAAAATATACTTATCTCATCAAAATCTATCAGAAATATCCCAACAAAAGCGTATAAGAACAACGAAACAAACACCTTGATACCACGTATACTAGGTGACGCTCAAATCTTTCATTCAATATCAAAAAATCCAACAACCTCTAAAACGTAAGCAGTGAAACTCTTAAATAGTCTCAGAAAAACAAAACCCTCAAAATAAAGCCCATGGTCCAAAAAGAAATACCAATAAAATAAATAAAACATTAAAAATAGTATTCGAGCTTTGGGCCTGAATAAACGATCATATGCTTCCAGGAAAGCTAATGACTTAACCTCGATATCAGATTTGCTACCAATGGAGAATTGGTTTCATCTTAATTTAGGCTATTTAATTTGCACAAATGAAAATCATAATTAAAACTCTCTAGAAAACGAGAAAAAGGAGAAAATAATGGATTCAATATTTGCGAGACTAAGGTTCATTTTGAATTACATGAATATAAATAATAGAGGCATGAGGCTTGTATCAATCGTTATTGGATTGATACCAATAATGACAGTCATTTCAGTATGTCAAGGATACATATGTATCCATGAATAATTTCCGGCCAAAATGAAATTGAAATTGGAAAAAATTATAGTTAGAAGATCAAAAATCATATAACTTGTGGCAAAAATGGACATGGTCTATGTTACAAGACTAAAATTGAAATTTTCTCTTTTTTTTTTCTTATATATATTTTCAATTTTCTTATATTCATTTTGGATCTCAAGTTGACAAATAATACCACCAAAGCATTAAAACTAGATCTTATGTGAGATTGTCTCATAAATCTAATAATTACGTGAGACGGTTAAAAGTTTAACCCACAACCCATACTATACGATTACATATGAATTTGTGAAAATTAGTTTTGTTTGTGAATATTGAGGATTCATTTCACTATAACTATCCATCATGTCACATATAAGTATATGTTAAGCATTAAATATAAAAAAAAATACATGTCAAGATTCAATTTTCTTAAATCCCGAGTTTAAATATCACGTGTGGTGCATACATGGGGAAAAATGACAAAAATATCCCGTATATTACCCCTAATTATAATATTACCCTTTAATTTTTTGGGTTTTTGAAAGTACCTCGTATATTACCCCTTCTTGCCAATAATACCCATTTACCTGTAAGAAAAAGTTAAAGAACCGGTCACAGTCTGATGTGGCCGGTTATATTCTGATGTGGAGTCAATTTATGAGTTTTTTTTAATTCTAATAGCCATATCACCTAACAATGTCATTAATTTTCCCTCCAAATCCATGAAAAACCCATTTATCATGAAAACCTAACAATTAGGGCCCAAACCCTTACATTTCACACCTCATTCCTCTCATTACTAAGAGTATCGTTCTTACCTCTTCAAATTGGAAGTATTTTTGCAGTGGTGTGTGTGAAAGAGGAGATGGAGATAGAATTGTTGTAGGGATGATTGGCGGTGGACGACGGACGATGGTTTGCGATGTAAGTTGGAAGATGGATCTGAAAAGAGGTGGAGGTTAAATCTCTCAATGGAGGTGGGCGATTGAGCAGAGGAGAACAAATCGACGGTGAATTGGATAAGGGTGGCGGAGCTAGAAAAAATGAAGATGATGGTAGTGAGGTGGCCGATGTTGTAGCAGCGGAGCGAGAGATCAACGGCGAATGGTGGACTGAAGATGGTGCTGTGAATCATGAGGTGGAAAAGGTGGCTACACGCAGCGACGCCCGATGAATGTGAGAATGATGGTGGAGCAGATCTAGAGATGGGACTTGGAGACACGACGGTTCAAGGTGAAAATAAAGGTGAAGACGACAATGGAGGTGGAGATGAGAAGCAAAGGGAGATGGAGATGGTGAGTTGTGATGGAGGTGGTCGGATTGTGAGGAAAAGTGATGGGTGATGGTTGAAGGGGATGATGGTGGTGAAGGATGCCGGATGGGTGAGCAGTGGTTGTCGGCGTGAGACAAATGGAGAAGGTGGCTCGGAGATGAGCAAATGTGGTGTTGTTGATAGTGGAGAGAAGCTGCGATGGTCGAGCAACGCTGATGGTTTGCCCGTGGTGGTAAAAGTGGTTGAAGATGGTGACCGATTTTGATCCCTAATTTTCTTCCCCCTTTTTCTTAATTCTTAAGTGTGCTTATTTTTTAGTGTGACTTGGCAGTAAAAAAGTTTTAAGTGTGATATTTGGCGAAAAGAAATTCAAAAACAATATTCACGTCAAAATTAACCGACCACGTCAGCATGTAACTGGTTACTATAGGTCAATAGGTATTATTTACAAGAAGGGGTAACATATGAGTTATTTTTAAAAACCCAAAACATAAAAGATAAGATCAAAATTACGAATAATATACAATATATTTTTGCTATTTTTCCCTGCACACGTGACATATTCCGGTGACAAGTGTCATTAAATTGAAAAAAACAAATCAAATTGCTAGTTTTTTTTCTTTTTAAATTACATTATTGATATGATAGACCTATTTATGTGGTTAAAAAATGCGGCCCCAAATATACGAGACTTAATTTGCAATTTACCCAATTAATTTGCACAGTTGACATTCAAATATAAATCACATATGACCCTAAGGTATAATTTATAAACCTCACACAAGTGTTGATGGATTACACTTAAACAAATTTATTAGTGACAACAAAGTGTTATCTCAAAAATATTGATAATTGTCGTAAGAACCAAGATAATATTTTGTCGCTAAGTTATCATCGTAAAAGCCTTCTCGTAAAGAATATTTTTACGACAATGTTGTCGTCATTAATGTATTAATGACAATATGTTGTTGTCACAAATAATTTTTTTTAATTGTATTTTGTGACAACTTCTTGTCAATTTATATTATCAATTTTTGTAAAAATACTTTGTAACTAAATTGTAGACTTTTATTGTCGCAAAAAATCTAATGTGAATATTTATTTTTTTGTAGTGTTAGTAGACAATAAAGATAGGAGACAAGGTCTTATTGATCGGTGGGTGCATGTAACTCAAACCTTAAACAGGACCGGCCCTCAGTTAGGGCGAGAAGGTCGACGATCTAAGGTCCCAATTTTCATGGGTGTCCTAAATTTTCATCCAACATTATATATATAGTTAACTTATTTATTGTATTTAACCCCAATATAGCATATAATTGGTAATAAATTATTTGTGGCCAATTTTTATATATTTTTTGAATTAAAATAGACTTATTTGTGATTGAATGACTCAAAAGATCAAAATATATTTTTTTTATCATTAAAAATCAAAATAGCCTTCATTTGTGCAATAAAAAATTAGATGATTGAATTATTATATGTTTTCCAACTTCAAGCTATCTTCAACAGTAAAAAAATTAAGGATTATTTAAATTGCACTGCTGCAGTTAACAAATTAAATAAATAACATGTCCAAATTAATTGTGTTTATATTTTCAAATTCTTCAAATTTCATGATTATATCTTCCAATTTCAATTTTCAATTTTATTTTTAAACATCTACCTCATTCTATAATTGTGATATGAATCCAACCTGTAAAAAGAAGTGGAGGATTTCAAGTTTGAACTCTGTGTTGATCGGGTTGCAGTAAATTTATATATGCTTCTCAAAAATGATAGAAATTCTAGATATTTTCAATAATAAATTGAAACTTACTTTTCACTACAAGAAAAATGAGTATTTGCAATAAATGTGAAAAGTCTAATTTTTGTGACAACAAATTGTCACAAAATGCGAATATAAATTGACAATACTTTGTCACAAAAAACAATGAAATTTTTTTATTTGCAACAATATGACGTTGCTAATGCATTATCAACAACAATGTTGTCGCAAAAAAATATTTGCGAGAAGGCTTTTGCGATAATAATTTCTTGACAAAAATGTTGTCACAGAATGTTTTTGCGACAATTATTAATGTTTTTGCAACAACATTTTGTTGTCACAAATATTCATTTTTCTTGTCGTGTTTGCTTTTATGTTTATTGGTGTTGCATTTTTCAAACATTTTAGATGGACAAAAAATCTTATTGAAACTTGATCTATATACGCAACTTTTTGAATGAAAGAGTTTATTTTTTCTTATTTTTTAGGTTTTAAAATTATACTTATCATTTAGGTAAAATAGTTTTTTTTTTTATAGGACCCATTTTTTTCTATTTGGTCATAGGCCCCGAAAATGTTAGGACCGGGCGACCGGCCCTGTCACGCCCCAAAATCTTTCGTTAAAATATATCAGAGTTTTACCCGGGCGTGAAGATAGAAAAGCAAGGGACGCATAACAAAAACAGAAAGAGTTAAGCAAGGGACAACAGAAGAAAGAGATAAGGGACGATAATAAACCATCTCACAACAACCTTCGGCCTCGGCCGATATCATTCGGTCTCTCACCGATAATATACATCATATACAGCGGAAGCTAAACATCAGGATCTCCCATCCTCACAAGTACCCAAAAATATATACAGATCATTAACTGTTTGTAAACGTGTTTGGAAATGTTTTAACTAGACCTTTTATCAGAAAAACCAACAGCTAGCACTATCTCCCTCCATCTAGGGTTCACCAGCTTCCTCATCTCCTGTAGTGTGAGTACAGATTAAGGGGTGAGTGCGTTGAATACACTCAGTGGGGATAACATCCACCTCATAAGACTCCTGACAGAATTTAAATACCGAAAAGCTAACTTACAGTCACGTTGTCACAGCACAGATATATGCAAAGCAGATATTAGAAATTGCAAGGGACGTATAGGTGCGGGATTCCCCCGTCTTACCCTATATAACGGTATCTCACCGTTAGTGTATTTCAAGAGGCTCACGACACCTCCACAGAGTAGTAGAAAATAGCAGGGGACGAACAGAATGCATGATCGGAGGACCTCGGTCCTTTCACAGATATAATATGGCACAACAAGTATAAACACAGCACTTAGATTCCCAATCATATTTCACAAATAGGGAAAGCTGTAAACAGATCCAGAGTTAGAAATTACCCCCACCTCGTATAGTGGTTACCGCGTGAGTAGCTAGGACAGTACGTCTGACAACTCAACACCTCAAGCTTAGTCCACAGTAGCCTACAAATTTACGGTGTTTCTTAGGTCTTAAATACAATATACTTAAAGCTGTAAAAGGTTCCGGCGGATGAACGCTCGTTAAAGACACGACGGATCGAAAGTACGGCATTACGTGCTCCGGGGCTCGCGGGTACCCGGCGTCGGGCGAAAGCCAACCCGACAGCTCGCGCATCACCCTGCAGCTGCCGAGTTTTCCTCGGCCACCCGGTCCCCGTCGCCCGCGCACGCTGGATCCCCGGCGCTCGCACCCGCGCGCACTCGGCACCCGGCGCACACCCGACACCCGGCGCACACCTGGCACCCGGCACCCGGCGCACACCCGGCACTCGGCACGCACCCGACGCGCACCCGACGCACATCCCGGCGCGCACCCGACGCCCGACTCGACGCACATCCCGGCGCGCACCCAACGCCCGACCCGACGCACATCCCGGCGCGCACCCGACGCCCGACCCGACGCACAACCCGGCGCGCACCCGACGCCCGACCCGACGCACAACCCGGCGCGCACCCGTCACCCGACACACCACCACCAGCACCACTGCTGGCGGCGGCGGCGGCGGCGGCGGTGGCGGCGGCGGCGACGGCGGCGGCACTCCGGCGGCGGTGCTCCGGCGGCACTCCGGCGGCGGCGGAAAATAAAAACGTAAAGGAAAAGAAAAGAAAGAGAACTTACGTGTTCGCGTCGCGAGCGTCGCTCGGGTCGTCGGCTTTGAAAACGTATAAGTTTTGAAAGTTATGAGCCCCTATTTATAGATTTTGGAATTTACCTTTTTACCGTTGAAAAGTTACTATTTACCAAAAATATCTTAATTTACCCTTCATTAAAATATTATTTTTATTTTTACCTTTTATCAAAATTTTACCATTTCCTTCGTTAGTTGAACTACGGGTCTCCGATTAACCGCTAGTTTGTTTCTGTTTTCTCGTATTTCCGATACGAATCTCTTGGTAAAATCATATTCTAGGTTCCATGTCACAAAAAATATACCCATCTAAAACTAAAACCGGCGTTAGCCAAGTATCTGAAACGCATGTACTAAATTAAACAGTCAAAACATACGCACATAATTATTAAGTCGGGGTTCAAATTCTTAATTATTCAATTATGCTCATTTTGATCCGGGGTGCTACAGGCCCTGACCTTAAAGTTCCCTAAATGATTCTTCTTTGAATACTATAAACGAAAATGTGTAGTAAAGTATGCAAACGTGAAAATATTTACTGCTAATAATGGATGCTTAGGCATCAAATGTAGTAACCTAGCTATATTTAGTCGTTGAACGAATTCAAGCCCCTGTCTCTAATTAAGGCCGGCTTAGCCCTCTATGTTGAATGGATTGATGAAACTCGAAGGAATGTGTTAATTGACTTCAATGCCATATTCAAAAAAGGAAAAAATGTAAAATTTGTCCAATAATCATAAGGCGTGTGACAAAACTATCTATTTTTCTTCTAGAAGAGTGACAAAACTAGTCAACATTTTACATTTACAAGTCAGCTATGAACTTAAAATGAGCTTTATAAGACAAATAGTCGACAAATTGTTTAAGAATATAATTATCAATTGTCGCTTATGTGGCGACATATTAGGTTTATGTCATTTTGGGGTCTATCATTCTATCTAAATTGGTCATAGTATGTAAAATTCCAAATAATTAAGGATTTATGTAAAAAAAAAAAAACACGAAAATTTATATGAAATGAACTAGTTTTGTCACTTTTGAAAGAAAAAAAAGTCTAATTTTGTCGCACCCCTATGGTTATGAGACTAAATTTACATTTTTCTCTTCGAAAAGTAATTTACATTTTTCTCTTCGAAAAGTAAGTTGTAACCAAGTGAAAACAACACAGATTTAGTGGTTGCGAGGAAATCTAGATGGAAACATTTGATTATAAAATGGTGATGTAAGTATAGGTAATGTACAGCTAAAGAAGATCTAGGAAGAGATCTAATCCTCAGAAAACAATGAATAGAAAGAGTCAGAGAGAATGAACCAGTATTATTTGTGATAATCAGGAATGTTATAGATATTGTTTATCAGATTTTAGAAATGTAAATATGTTTCAAATAATTATTTCCTACTTAGTAGGTATAATGTCACAGACTCACAGGGGCATTCAAATAAAGTCATACTTGTGTAAATCTAGTGAGGGATATCTGATTTTAGTAAATCTATTGATCATATAAGAAAAGATAAAAAAATTCATGAGAGAGAAAGGAAGGATCCTGTAAGCTTCGTGATCATGCTAGGCTTTGTACATAAATAAAATATATGCGTTGACAATGGATAAAAAGATGCTTGAGACAAAAATTATTTTTGTTATTCTATCTATTATTTTAAAGCAACCAACTTCATAAAAGAAAGTGAGCTAACTTATGAAATATTACTTTAATGAGTTCCAGATTCTTGGCTGCCTATAAATCTCATACACAAACAACAATTTCTTACAGGCTTTGTTTGAGGTTTCACTATATATATACCATAATGTATCCTATAGTTATGTGTGTTGGATCTTTAGTGATTATCATGATCACAAATTGGGTTTACAAATGGTGGAATCCCAAGTGCAGTAATGGAGGAGACCTTCCACCCGGTTCGATGGGGTGGCCACTCATCGGAGAGACTCTCGATTTCTTCGCTCCGAACACCACTTCAGACATTCCTCCTTTTGTCAAGAAGAGGATGCAAAAGTAATAAACTAACTGCTTATTTATCTATTCTAATTAAGCTCTTGCTATTCTAAGTAGTAATACTAAAGGCCTCTGTCCATCAAAGACAGACCTGATTACTATTTTTATCAGTCCCATAAAGATTTGTTACTATATTGATCTGTTTTTTAATTTTTAATTCCATATTATATGCCCTTATATGTACATTGATATTATCCCCTCAAAATGGAACTTCAAATATTCTAACTATATAAACTACGTTTTGTTAATCTGAAAAATAATTATAGGCTTTATGGGACGGAGGGAGTAATGAATATGACATTAATTTGTTTTTCAGATACGGGCCTATTTTCAAGACTAGTATAGTGGGGCGGCCCGTGATAGTTTCTACTGATGCAGATCTTAACTACTTCATTTTTAAGCAAGAGGGACAGCTGTTTCAGAGCTGGTATCCAGACACCTTCACAGAAATATTTGGGAAGCAAAATGTAGGTTCATTGCATGGGTTCATGTACAAGTACCTTAAGAACATGGTGCTGAGTCTATTCGGACAAGAAAGCCTTCGAAAGATGCTTCCGGAAATCGAACAGGCTTCCACGACGAGCTTAAAGAACTGGTCTTGCAACCCTCATACTGTTGATATCAAGGAAGCAACTGCACAGGTATATATAACATATTACGGCTTGATTTACATTTTGATTCTCTATGTTTTACTTTTTTCCAATTTCAATCCAATTTTGATCGGAATTTTCAGAATCGCTGACATGGCTATCGAAATTTGGCTGTCATGTCAGAATATAACTTAACATCATCTTATATATTGATCTCATCGTATATTATCATTAACTTATTTTGAATGAATGTGATAATTTATTTGTTGTGCAGATGATATTTGACTTCAGTGCAAAGAAGCTAATAAGTTATGAGTCGGAGAAATCCTCAGAGAATCTACGTGGAAATTTCGTCGCTTTCATAAAGGGATTGATCTCGTTTCCATTGGACATCCCTGGAACAGAATACCATAAATGTTTACAGGGAAGAAAGCAGGCAATGAAGATGTTGAAAAACATGCTGCAAGAAAGACGAGAAAGCCCACGAAAGGTTTCAACTGATTTCTTCGATTATGTGTTGGAAGAACTTCAACGAAAGGATACGGTACTAACCGAGCCCATTGCTCTCGATTTAATGTTCGTGCTCCTCTTTGCCAGCTTTGAAACTACTTCTCTCGCTATCACTTTAGCACTCAAATTTCTTGTCGACTATCCACTCGTCTTTAAGGAATTGACGAGAGAACATGAGGAAATTGTTAAAAGGAGGGAAAATCCAGATTCTGGACTAACATGGGGTGAATATAAATCAATGAAATTCACATTTCAGGTAAGCCTTTTCTTTAACATGATTTTCTTCAAATGTATTAAATATTCGTTTTCTAACAGAGGAACATATATATATATGGTTCATCAGTTTATCAATGAAACAGTGAGGCTGGCTAATATAGTTCCTGGGATTTTTAGAAAATCATTGAGAGAAACCAAATTCAAAGGTCAGTAATTTCACTTGTAAATATAATAATGAACGAAATAGTTAATAAGAAATGAAAATGGTGGTGCAGAATATACGATTCCAGCTGGGTGGGCGGTGATGGTATGTCCTCCAGCTGTGCACTTGAACTCCACCAAATACGAAAATCCTCACGACTTCAATCCATGGAGATGGGAGGCATGCACTCATCACATTTGTGTGTGTGTGTGTGTGTGTATATATATATATATGTAATGAACATGAATTAATTAATGGTGTTGTTGGTAACAGGGAATAGACACAAATGATGCATCAAGAAACTTCATTGCCTTCGGAGGCGGCATGAGATTCTGCGTTGGAACCGATTTCACAAAGCTGCAAATGGCTGTTTTTCTCCATTGTTTGCTAACAAAATACACGTAAGAAGAAACCTAGCTAGCTAGGGTTTCTTAATTAGTTAAATTAATGAGGAGAAAGCTCAAACAGTTAATGGTACATATCGTCGTTTTACAGATGGAAACCAATCAAAGGAGGGAACATTCTTCGAACACCTGGTCTACAATTTCCTAATGGATATCACATTCACATATCCCAAAACACAAATCAGGGCACACAGGATTGTCATTTGGATTCATAGCTAATAAGCAAAGATTCTATTCATGTCATCAACTTGCCAACTGCTTTTTATCAGAATATATGTGACTATATTTTGGTTTTTATACGTATAATAACACTGTAGTTGTAGGAAAATGGACAAATCAAAATTAAAAGATATATGTAAATCTCACTCAGAGTACAACATACGTTATTGCCACTGTAAGCATTAATTCTTATGTTAGTATATACTCTAATTATGTTCAAAGTATCACTCTTTCTATGACCAGATTGGTTCATTATAATGTTAGTTTGACATGTTCAACATGTAAATTGTAATACAGGTTTCTGTCCCTTCACTAGTGCCAGTATTTCATTCTCGTTTCACAATTTAATTTAATTTGTAATGTCATATATGTACACTTGTTTCTAGTAAGAGTTATTTTGAAATAAGATAAACATTAAAATAGAAATTTTGGAGATAAAAACAGATTTGGTTCCACAATTCTGACATTTTTCATCAATAGTCCCACAATTATCCTTTTTTTTTTTTTTAAATTTAGTTCAACAATTAAGGCCATGTTTACTTCAGATGATAAGGTTGGATAAGATAAATTAATCATTCATTATCACTCGTTTACTTTACGGATAGTGAAGAGTTGGATATCACATCAACCCGTGATAATTTCGAATTTTTGGACTAATGGCTTGACAACTCATCCCACCTCTACACCTGGGATAAAATGTAATCCTTTGGATAAAATTGGTAAATATCATTTTTACCCCTTTCCACTCATTTTCATATTTTCTTTCCCCTTCTCCATAATCCAGATCTTCTCCAGATTTTTCGTTCCCCCTCCTTCAGATCTCCCGTCTCATCCCTTGCTGCAGATCTTCTCTCGTTTCCACGCCCTTCCCCAGATCTTCTCTCTCTCGTGTCCTCCCTTACTCAAGATCTTATCTCGTCTCCTCGTCTTTCTCTAGATCTTCTCTCTAGTCTCGTCTCCTCCCTCCCTATCTCTCCAAAAAATACTTTTATTTTCTTCTGTTTATTTGGAACAAATATCTCAACTATTGAAATAATCGTGTATTTCCAAAGAGATGGGGCTAACTTATGTCGTCAACAATGGAGGATCGCAAAATAAAAAATCAATTTTGATTAGGAAGATGAATGGATTTTTTGTTTTGGTCTGGTTGGGTGAGGGATTGGTTGGATTTGTGGACTTTTGGGACAGAAGAAAAGCAGTCATGGTGATTAGTTAATGGTGGTGGTAGGGTGTTTTTGAGGTTGTATTCTTCTATAATTTTTTCTTTGTTTTTTTTCCTGTGAAACTTAGGCCTCGTTTGGATTACGGGTTTAGGTTGGTTTCGGATTACTAACCAACCTAAACCCCCATTTGGTTTGGGGGTTTAATGCTTGAGTTATAATTTGGGCCCGATGTATTCCATGGGCTTAACCCGGATTAAATGCATGTTTGTAAACCCACCACCCTTGGTGGGTTTGTAAACCAACATCCAAGCCCAACAGTAACATGACTTAAAAAGACAATTCAGCCCTCACTTATCTCATCAAAAGGACAAATGTGCCCCTACTGTTCATCATAATTACAATATTATGCCATCGTCTATTCTAATACCCAGGGAATCCCAAATCGAAGGATCTAACCCTAGAACATTCAAATTCAAGGAAGAAAGAAATCCCAGCAACAAATATGAAGCACGAGATCGGGCCTTGTGTTTCATCACGGCTTTGTTGAAGTGAGATGTAGATCAGATGTCATCTATGCACAACAAGACGTTGAGTTTACCGGAGAACGGAATTTCAGGGGAAAGACTCTTGAACCATCGAACTTTGCTTATCAGGTATGAATCGAGCAAAACTTGTTGTTTCCTCCTCTATGCATTCTCAGTCGGAAAATTTCCGCAACAAAACACTCTAGAAAATACCACAGTTTTGTATAAAACTGGGCTAGGGAACTAAAAATCCGAATAAAAAGTTTTTTTGAATATGGTGATTGATGAACATCATTGTTAGTTTTTTAACCCTGGTGTACACCAGTAAATAATTTTATATGAATCGTCGTCATTACATTGATATTTTGTTGAGCGTTCATTCGGTGTTCTCAAAGCCCGTTGGGGCATTCTTAGGAGTTACTCGTACTATCCATTCAAGATGCAAAATCACATTATTTTGGCATGTTGTTTACTTCACAATTTCATCTGTATCAATGCCACCATCGACCCAATAGAGGGTGAGGTACTCGACCTTTGTAGTGATCCCAATTTCGAGGGTGACCCAGATGTAGACTACGTCGACCAAGTTCAGACATCCGAAGCCTGGACCCTCTAGAGAGATAATATTTCCCTCGAAATGTGGAACAAGGATTGAACCTACAATTTTGCATACACTTTGATGTCATTCATGTAAAAATCCTTGTGTGATATGTAGATTTAAGAACAGTCTTGAAATTCAATATATTATGAAGTATGATGTATGTACATGGTGGTTTACATGTTGACCGCTTTGATTCATAACTATGCAAGTCCTCAAATGTGTACTCAATTGTCATTAAATGAAAATAAATAGTATATACAAACCAGAATTTTATTCATTTAAAGAAAACAATTTTTTTTACATATGTAGACATATCCTAATCTCTCATATCTCTTAAACATGAACAACAAGAGTTAGAAGGCAAACAATAAAAGAACAACCCAAACAAGGACTTGGAATTTGATTGAGGAGCAACAACTCATAAAGTCGTTGAAAGAGTTGGTTGTGCGAGGATACAAGTCCGATAATGGTTTCAAGACATATTATCTTAATTTATTGGAGCTATCATTGGCCACTTGTTTTTCCGAGATTGACCTGAAGGCGGAACCACACATCTCTAGTAAAATTCATGGTTGGAAGAAAAGTTACACCGCCTTGTCCCTAATGTTTGGCAAAAATGGTATTGGACTCAGCCCCGACTTCATGATCGATGTGAACGATGAAGTGTGGGGGGCGTACTTGAAGGTTTGTGGTGAAGCATGAATTATTTGTGGTGGTATTGTATTTTATCAACATACTTTATGAATTCCCGTAATTTTTCTTTTGTCAATTCATCTCAATTCTTACCATGTATAACTTCATTCCATTGAAGGTGGATCCAACTATTCGTCTAATGCGTTACAAGACTTGGCCCTTTTTTAATGATTGGGTTGAGACTTTTGGAAAGGACCGTGCAATCGGGGAATAAGCTCAAGGATTTGCAGATGCGTTGCAGGATTACCTTAACATCGGAAACACAGAATCACAAAAATCGACATCCATGCCTACTCCACACAACAATAACGAGTCTTCTACGAAGTTTATGTCAAAGGGTATTGCAGGAAGCTCTAACACATCCAAACGAAGTGGCAAGTTGAAATGTAGGAGGATTGAAAATGAAGATGCAGACCCTTTCATGGTCAAGGTAAGTGAGTATTGTGATCGAAACGACGACCACATGGGAGAGATAACAATCAGGATAGGTGATATCGCAAAGAAAAAAAATTTCAACCTTGGACCCAAGTGAGAAACGAGGCAAGGTTTAGAACAAGCTTGAAGGCTTCGAGTTCCCTTGCTTGGAAGTTAGAGTGCATGTTGTCTGGTACTTATGCAACAACGAGAGTGACCTCGATTTCTTTCTTAGCATACCAAATGATGCTAGAATCGTTTTGGTCAAAGATATTATGGATAAGATTTAGATATGTAATGTACTGTTGTTTGTGATGTACTTTTATCTGTATACTTATCAACATTTCTATCTGTAATCTGCTGCCACTTGCAAGTGTAGTATTGCACATTAACATCATTTATTTTGTATGGAATACTTGGTTTTTAAAGAAGCCCACTAGTGACCGAAATATTAGTAGGATGATGCATGTGATTGGGACATGGTCTAATAAAGGTCAACCCTCCCAACTTCAGCATGCAATTAACACAGACAAATTGGACTAAATACAACATTCTAATATATTGAAGGTTTACAAATTGAAATCACAAAATGTTGTTATGGCTTTAGTACAACAATATGAAGTGTAAGGCAAGCATGAAACAAGATGTGCCCAACAGTTAACAAGTTCAACAACATACAACATAACACAATTACAAAAAAAAACATAATAGTATAGACATCATTCATAACAACATAAGATCCATCCAACACCACTCCTAACATTTCCGACAAAGACCTCACTTCTTTGAATTCGGCATGGTAGGACCCGAAGAAGAGACGTACAAGGCCCCGTACAAGTTCACACACATTCCATTAACAATGTTCTTTCTTTTCCCTTTGACCTTTTTTGGAGGATTGGATGAGCTCATCTCCGTCTTAAGAGATGGTGAGCGAAATGAATCATCGTCATCTGACAAATTCCCAACGGGTCCCAACTCGTTCCAAAAATTGGTGGAAAGACTTCCAGACTTGTCACTAGAGATCTCAATAACCTCATCCAAAGGGGTGAATTTCGTATTCAAATTTGTCGGGGGTTGTCATCTAAGATCACAATCACACTAGGAACGGTGGCGGCACAAGGCATGAGCGGTGGATGAACACTGGGATCCCCGAAGATAACTTTGAGGTCAACCCAGTGTAGGTCACCATATCTTGCGTACGCACATGCAAATAGATTTGCATGGACACAGTTAAAAAAATTAATGGTATGCACACAATGATTGTAGTGATTGAAGATAGGGTGTAACTTGTATCTAACAAGAGGCCAAATTGTCAAATACAAGATAGGACTGAAATATACATACCCTGACTATCTCATCTCACGTCTCAGGGTTGTAATCAATGAAGTTTTCCTCAAGGGACCAACTAACGTCATCATAAAGTATGATGGTAGCAAACGTTGAATGCCTCTGACGAAGCAAACGTGCTTGCTTCACACACTCCTTCAACTCAAGGTTTTTGTTGAAAAACTTGTTCACGAAGTATTGAGCAGTTTGTATTGCATGACTGTTGTTACTCTTAGGGTTGAACTTCCCCATCCTAGCCTGGTCGACTAACACTTCAATGAAAAGAGTCACACCGTTAACATCTCATTCTACTCTATAGAGGTAGTCCTCTTGTTTCAAACACAATTCTTTCCCCAACATGGTTAATGGTAGAACAAAATCGTCTGGTGTAGTTACTTTGTGCTCTCAATTTTCATACATAATCCCTCTATACTAATAAATATAAAAAACTATCATTGAATATGCAAGAGAAAAAATTTCAACCATCACATTCAATGCACTGAATTGAGTAGATGAAATATGTGATTTGTATTCATGAGAATAGACACCAACTAGTGAGAGGTGGGTCCAACTCAACTATAATCCACTTTGACCTCAATATTTAATGATAGGAAAATTGCACATTAAATGACACTTTTTAATTGACTTCATTGGAGTACCCGAGACTTATGTCATTGATCTAGATTGTGGAGTCCAAGATATATTATTTAATTGCATGTGATTTGTTTGTACTTTCAATACATATGCATTGGAAATTAGTGATCTATGACTTTCTACATATATTTATGAGATGAGACATTAAAAACTTAATGACAAAAAATCGGCAATGTTATTTTAACAACCTGCAAAAATGTAATTCCAATACCAAGATTACTTTAATAAGACTTATAATACACCACTCCCAAATTGTGATGATCTATGGCTGGCTCTACTTATCATTTGAAAATTTCCTAATTAAATATACCCAATGTACTTCTATTTAACAACTGAGTGTACATGTTCATCATCACTACACATATCACTTATGACATGAGGCATTGACCACTTGATTAGACAATCATCACTTACAGTAATTGAACACTTTGTATGCATCATTAAAGGGCATCAAATGCAGAGCAATTGCATTAGTCATAATAAATATCATTAGTCTGCATACAATCGTCAGATTATATTTGTATATTATAAAATTGTAAAATCTGTGAACTTATTTTATCGGTTATAAGATACTTAGTATCCAACAATTTCATACATTCCTATGTTTCGTCTGTACTTGCACTACATTGGATTATTATAGTTTATTGGGAACCGATGTATTTAATTCTCCATAATGTGCAATCATATTAGTTCAACATGTATCTATCATGACTCGGATGATATGCATCCCAACATCAGAACGACATATGTACACACATGTACCATTCAAATGACATGCATTCTATATTTTTTTTACAGAAAGATGCCTCAGCGCAACCCATTGTTGGATAACTTCTACTCCCATTTCAGCTATGATGAGGAGGAAGAGCTAATTTCGCATTTTAGCTAGGCATGCGTCACATGCAATGTATCCGACGCCAAGATTCTCACAAACGTGGTAACAAAACTAGCTACAAGAATGAAGAATGACACAGGGGATGAGTGCTTCAACGTCCACGCTGTGAAGGCATTCGTTGCAAACAACATTAGGCTGTATAGAGAGTTCATCAATTATGTGAACTCCACAACGGGGGTTAAGTATATGAAGAACATGAACCGGATCGAAGTCGGGGTCGAGTATTGGTACCTCAATCGCAAGGCATTGTGTTTAGCTCTTGAAACATTCGGATGGAATATAGCTATTTTCGTTGTCCAATTCATAGATTTCTTTCATCAATGATGTATAATTAAAAAAATACCACAGGTTCATATTATGGCAATCTTAATTCTTTGCTATATATACATGTTGTAATCACACATTGGCTTGACATGCAAGAGACCAAGCTTCAAAGGATGTTCAGGGAATGTGGATTCCCAAACTTCGCTTGATGGTCGTTGATCGTTGAAGCGCACCGACCCGGTGAGGTGAGTTTTGAAGATGTAGGGTCATCGTCGCATACATCGATTGTCATAAAGGATTAGCCATTCGATGGGGATGCCGTGGATGATTGGGATTGACATTTGCACATGACGAAGACGCAGTCTATCAAGCCAAGCAAATTATCAGTCATCTAGCACCAATTGTACTTGGGATCCCAACATGCTTGTGCAAGGTTGTATCACGATTTTGCATATCAAATTTAATTGACATATTCGTAGGTCCAAGTCTCTTAACAACTTGAAGTACTAATGTTTTGCTTTAGAAGGGCATCTCCATGTTTTGCTATAGAAGGGTCCGACCATGTTTTGCTGTAGAAGGGAACTTCGTCGATTCGTTAAAGTCCACCCTACTTTAAATAGTTCAACAGTAGTAGTAGGTTAGCTCTACCAATGGCCGGTGTATATCCCTGCTCTTTTGATATATATTATGGAAACAGATGTACAACATGTCAAACATGACTAACAATTGTGTCTCCTCAACCTACTCACATATAACACCTATTCTTTGTGTAGTGCAATGGAGATAACAATTTCATCACTTATTAAATACATGCTAGGTTTTCAAATTAAACCACAGTATATGGATAATGTAATCAGCACTATAAGAACACATAATAATCTGGCATACATGTAATTCCCTTGCAAATGAACCCTACAAGGAAAATATGACAAAACTTACACAATAACCTCATGTGGATAATTTGTGAAATTGTAAGTTGCTTGTAAAATACTAAAAACTTGAAGTACTGTAACACCCCAAATTAATTAGCTAAGGTGTAATATTATATATATATATATGTATATATATGTTGCTAATTAATTAACTATGTATTAGAATTAACTAATTAAGCTTAAGAATTAATTAATTAAGATTAATTGTTACTAATTAATTAATCAAGCTAAGAATTTAATTAATTAAGTGATAATCTTAATTAAGCTAAGAATTAATTAATTAAGTTTAAGTAATCGGTTAATTAAATTTTAATGTTTTAATTTTGGTTACTCAAGTAATAGGCATAAGTATTTGATAAGTTAAGTATATATATATATATTAACCAATTAAGTATGTATAAGAATTTATTTAATTAAACTTAAATAATTAACCAATTAAGAGTAAGGAAATTAATTAAGGAAGTGAAGCCATGTTTTGGGCTAGTCATCACTTCTCTCCAGCAGTACGCCACCTATCCTTCTCTCACTTTCCACAAGGCATTGACACATACCACCTAGGCTAGTTCACACCAAACTGGAAATTCCAAAAGAAGAAAAGGGATGTAAAAAGGGAGCAGGAGAGCGCACAGAATTCTCTCCATCTCCATCTCTCAATCTCACACCTCTCTCACCCGACTCTCTCTATCTCTCATGGTCTCTCTTTCTCTTCCCCTTCTGCTGCTCCGTTGCTGGTGTCGTCTCCGTTCTGCTGCTGCCCTACTGCCTGAGCGTGTGGGTGTGCAGTTTTGCTGCCGCCAGGAGCGGCGGCGGGTGCAGGTGTGTGCGTGGGGGCTGCTGCCCCGGCTGCTGTTTGTGCTACTGTTTCGGGTTGCACGCGTCGGGGTGTACAGCTGGGGGGTGCTGGGGAGTCGAGCAGGGTGCTGATGCGCTGCTGCAGGGTGTTGCGCAGCCTGCTGTTGTTGGAATTAATTTAAGCTTAATTCGAATTGTGTTGACAGTTCGACTACCCTTCAGTAGAATGGACATAACTTTCTGTAGGAGTACCCAAATCAAGATCCGTTTGAAGTTTTGGAAACTAGACTTCTAGAGCTTTCCAATCATATGTGGCTCTTCAGCTAACTCTCAACCAAACGTTACAGATTAATTTCGAAAGATGGGTCATGTGAAGAGTCCTATGTAAATTGCTGTAGTTATGAATTTATGGAGTTACGAATTTTGCATTTACTTATATTTATGCATGTAGTTGTGGCTATAAATACCCATCACCGTTTGTAAGCAAGTAAGAAGAAGCAGCAAGTAGTGTTGATTGAGTGAGAAAATTATATTTTGCAGAAGTGTCTCCTCTCCACTACTCCTCTCTGTTTTATTCCGCTGCGTGATTTATCTCTCTATATTATTCATTCGATCCAACAAAGTGGTATCAGAGCCACGTTGGAGAGAGATACAATGTCAACCACAAATGGAGCTTTCCCATTTGCAAAGCTTGCAAAAGAGAACTATGATCGCTGGAGCATTCAAATGAAGACCTTTCTTGGTGGACAAGATGTTTGGGATGCCATTGAAGAAGAATATGTAGAGCCGGAGAATTTGGGTGCTTTGAATCAAGCACAAAGGAAGACGGCAAGAGAAGCCAAGGTAAAAGATCAACGAGCTCTCTCCATCATTCAACTCGGTGTAGACGACAACAACTTTGAGAAGATTTCTCAAGCTAAAAATGCAAAGCAAGCGTGGGATATTCTTAGTGATGCTTTCAAAGGCATTGACAAAGTTAAAAAGGTACGACTTCAATCACTTCGAGGAGAATTTGAGTCGTTAAAAATGAAAGACTCTGAAGAAATATCGGACTACGTCTCAAAGGTAGTTTTGGTTGTTAACCAACTTGAGAGAAATGGTGAAAAAATGGAAGAGCATCGTGTGGTTGAAAAGATACTTCGATCTCTTAATTCGAAGTTTGATTATATTGTCGTGGCAATTGAAGAGTCTAATGACATTGAGACTCTTAAAGTGAACGAGCTATTGGGAAAGTTGCAAATCCATGAGGAGAAGATCAAAAGACGAAACAAAGGGCCTGAAGTTGAACAAGTCCTTCAAGCAAAGACATATGCCGACCAACAAAAAATTGATGGTGCTCGATTTCGAGGAAAAGGAAGAGGCCGTGGTCGAGGACGCGGTCGTGGTCGTGGCAGAGGTCGTGAAGGACAAGTCTCTACCAATAATGATGAGACTAAGCAAGAGAATCGACCTACACGAGGTCGTGGAAGAGGTGGATACAATCGACGCCAAGATAAGAGGGATATCGAGTGTTATAATTGTCATCGATATGGACACTTTGCTTGGGAGTGTCGAAATGAGTCTAATGATGAAAAGACTCATTATGGTGAAGAAATGGAGAAGGAGGTTGCGGAACTATCCCTAATGGCGTGTAAGGTATCGACAGAGGATAAAGATATCACGTGGTACCTTGATTCCGGTGCCAGCAACCACATGTGCGGAAACAAACACATGTTTGTGGAAATTGATGAATTAGTGACGGGAAATATCTCGTTTGGGGATATGTCAAAAATCAGCATCAAAGGCAAAGGGAGAATACTCATCAAATTGAAGAGTGGAGCACACCAATTCATCGAAAATGTGTATTATGTGCCTGGGATGAAGACAAACATTTTGAGTATTGGCCAGCTATTGGAGAAAGGATACGACATTCATATGAAGGGTCGTAATCTTTACTTGAAGAATGTTGAAGGAAAGTTAATAGCTTCTGTTCCAATGACGAGCAATCGAATGTTCATACTGAATATTCGTCATGGTATGGTGAGATGCTTGAACAAGTGTTATGAAGATCAATCCTGGTTATGGCATTTGAGGCTAGGACACATAAATTTTGGTGGATTGAAAATGATGGCTTCAAAGAAGATGGTGAAAGGACTTCCATTGATTGATCACCCTAATCAAGTTTGTCAAGGATGTCTTGCCGGAAAACAGTCTCGATTAAGTTTTCCAAAAGAATCATTGTCAAGAGCAAAACAGCCGTTGGAGTTGATACACACGGATATATGCGGCCCCATTGAACCTACTTCAATTGGAGGTAATCGATATTTTCTGACATTCATCGATGATTATAGTCGGAAAACGTGGGTATCTTTCTTGAAGCAAAAATCAGAAGCATTCTCTATGTTCAAGAAGTTTAAAGCTCTTGTTGAGAAACAAAGTGGCTATCAAATTAAGGCGATGAGATCGGATCGTGGAGGTGAATTTACATCAACCGAATTCAATGAATTTTGTGATGAGCACGGTATTCATAAACCTCTTACTATTGCTTACTCACCCCAACAAAACGGCATTGCGGAGAGAAAGAATCGATCCATTATGAATATGGTTCGGTGTATGTTGAAGTCCAAGCAATTGCCAAAGGAATTTTGGGCAGAAGCTGTTGATTGTGCTGTCTATTTACAAAACAGAAGCTCGACGAGGAGTGTTTTTGAGATAACACCACAAGAGGCTTGGAGTGGATTCAAGCCGAGCATAGCACATTTGAAGGTTTTTGGGAGTATTGCTCATATGCATGTTCCAGATCAGCAAAGGAGAAAACTTGATGACAAAAGCCAAAAATATATATTTGTTGGCTATGATCAAGCTTCAAAAGGATACAAATTATATGATCCTGTGGAGAAGAAGAGAAAGATCAGTCGAGATGTTGTGTTCGATGAGAAAAGCTCGTGGGATTGGAATGCTCAAGAAAAGGAGCATTATACATTCTATCCTTTTATGGATCAAAGTCATGAAGCTGAAGGTGAGCCTGAAAATGAAGTAACTCCACCTCCATCCCCTACGTCTTCTTTAGAAGGTGAAAGTTCAAGTAGTGAAGGACCTCAAAGGACAAGAACATTGCATGAAATTTATGATCAACTCAATCAAAATCCAAACTTATTTTGTTTGTTTGCTGATACGGAGCCTATCAACTTTGAGGAGGCGTCGAAGAGTGAAACGTGGAGAAAGGCCATGGATGAGGAGATAGAGGCGATTAAGAAGAATGATACTTGGGAACTCACTTCCTTACCAACGAAACATAAATCCATTGGAGTTAAATGGGTTTACAAGGAGAAGAAAAATTCCAAAGGAGAGGTGGAACGATACAAGGCGAGACTTGTTGTTAAAGGCTACAAGCAAAAGGCTGGAATTGATTATGATGAAGTGTTTGCCCCAGTAGCCCGTTTGGAGACTATAAGGCTGCTAATCTCTTTGGCAGCTCAACATAAATGGAAAATCTGTCAAATGGATGTGAAATCAGCATTTCTAAATGGAGTGCTTGAAGAAGAGGTGTATATCGACCAACCTGAAGGCTATATGGTTCGTGGTCAAGAGAATAAAGTGTTGAAATTAAAGAAAGCACTTTATGGGCTAAAGCAAGCACCAAGGGCGTGGAATAGTCGCATTGATCAATATTTCTTGAAGAAGGGATTTCAAAAATGTCCACATGAGCATGCGTTGTATGTGAAAAATGATAAAGGTGATATGTTGATCGTGTGCTTGTATGTTGATGACTTGATATTTACAGGGAACAATGTGAAATTGTTTGATGAATTCAAAAAGGAGATGACCAAGGAGTTCGAGATGACAGACATCGGGTTGATGTCTTACTATCTTGGCATTGAAGTGAAGCAACGAGATGATGGTATCTTCATCTCACAAGAAGGTTATGCAAAAGATGTGCTGAAAAAATTTAAAATGGAGAGTTGCAAGGAAATTGGCACTCCAATTGATATTGGAGAGAAATTGTCTAAGCATATTGAAGGAGATCTGGTTGATCCAACTTTGTTCAAAAGCTTGGTTGGAAGTTTAAGATACTTAACATGCACAAGACCTGATATTCTATTTGCAGTGGGACTTATTAGCCGTTACATGGAGAATCCAAATGAGTATCACTTCAAAGTAGCAAAGAGGATACTTCGCTATATCAAAGGAACGTCCAGTTTGGGTATGTTCTATCCAGCAAAAGGAGATATGAAGCTAGTTGGGTATAGTGACAGCGATTGGGCCGGAGATCCTGATGATCGAAAGAGTACAAGTGGCTTTGTATTTTATTTAGGAGAAACAACATTCACCTGGCAATCAAAGAAGCAACAGATAGTTACACTATCAACTTGTGAAGCTGAGTATGTTGCAGCGACATCAAGTGTTTGTCATGCGATATGGTTAAGGAGCTTATTGAAGGAGCTCAAGTTTGAGCAAAAGGAGTCTACGGAGTTATTTGTTGATAATAAGTCAGCAATTGCACTAGCGAAAAATCCAGTGTTTCATGATCGAAGCAAACACATTGATACTCGATACCATTTCATCCGAGAGAGCATTGCAAAGAAAGAAGTTCAAGTGAAATTTGTGAAGTCTGAAGATCAAATTGCTGATATCTTCACGAAGCCCCTCAAGAGAGAAGTATTCGAGAAGTTGAGGAGTAAACTCGGTATGCGAGAATCAAGCTTAAGGGGGCGTGTTGGAATTTAAGCTTAATTCGAATTGTGTTGACAGTTCGACTACCCTTCAGTAGAATGGACATAACTTTCTGTAGGAGTACCCAAATCAAGATCCGTTTGAAGTTTTGGAAACTAGACTTCTAGAGCTTTCCAATCATATGTGGCTCTTCAGCTAACTCTCAACCAAACGTTACAGATTAATTTCGGAAGATGGGTCATGTGAAGAGTCCTATGTAAATTGCTGTAGTTATGAATTTATGGAGTTACGAATTTTGCATTTACTTATATTTATGCATGTAGTTGTGGCTATAAATACCCATCACCGTTTGTAAGCAAGTAAGAAGAAGCAGCAAGTAGTGTTGATTGAGTGAGAAAATTATATTTTGCAGAAGTGTCTCCTCTCCACTACTCCTCTCTGTTTTATTCCGCTGCGTGATTTATCTCTCTATATTATTCATTCGATCCAATAGCTGTGTGTGTTTTGTGCTGTTTTTGGTTGTGTTTAGGGTGCTAGTTGTGTGTGTGTTTAGGTTGCTGTGTGCGTGTGTTGTGGGCTGCTAGGTGTGGGTATATGCTGCTGCGTTGTGGTGACTGTGTGTGCGTCGGGAGGGCGCCGGAAGTGCTGGGGCACGCTGTAGGTGGGCGCCGGGAGCGCCGCGCGTCGGGGACGGCGCCGGGACGTGTCAGTTTGTGCTGCTGTACAGTATTTTGTAGCTGTTGTGTGTGGTTCTGCTGCTGTAGGCGGGTGTGGGCACCGCGCTGAGAGCATCTGGTGCGCGCCGGGAGAAGTCTGCGAGTGCGCCGGGAGCGCTGGTGCACGCACCGAGTCTGCGCTGGGCTGACCGATGGGCGCCCTATGTGTTGATTTTGGCGGAATTGTAGTGTAGTTATGTGTGGGGTTGTGGGATGTCTGGATAGGTGGAAGTCTAGTGGTCAGTCAGGTGTAAGTTGTCGGCGATGCGGGTCGCCGGAGTCGGTGGTAGCAGCGACGGAAAGGAGCTAGTTGCAACAGATTTTGGATGACGGGCCTGCGCCGAAGACTGCGCGCAGGCAGTGTTCGATACACCATTTCAGGCACTTTCGATGATGGGATCGAAATTTTTTTTTATGGCATATACTAGAGTGTATGGGGAAGGTCTCCACCAAGTTCGGTGGCCATCCGAGGTCGGACGACCGAGGAATAATTTTACAAAGTCGGGGCTGCGATTCTGCACCCGAACCGGAAATAGTCGCGGAGCAGAAGGTCTTAACGAAGGAGCTTCCTAAAACTGTTCGTATGGGATGTTCTTTAGTGTGTTAGGAGAATTCCTACCAAATTTCACCTTAAGCCGAGTCCGTTTGAGGGGCCTAAGATGCATCGGGGCACATAGTGACAATGCAGTGTGCAATGGTGAATTTTAGCCTATTGCAAGGGCAATTTCTAGAAGATCGAATATTGGATGGGCTTGAGATTTCACGGAGTTAAAATTCACACCAAGAGCTTCATTACGGGCTTTTTGGATCATAAATCGGAGCTCGGACGAGGAAGATAAGTAACGACGATTTTCTTTTCAGCTGGTAAAGGATTTTACAATTACAATTTACTTTGCAAATTCAATTTTATGTTGCAAGATTGATTTACCTTGCAAGTTTAGTTTTTACGGACTTATGCCATCGAACCCTGTCTAGGAATATCCTCAATCCAAGGTTCTAGTTAGACATATGAATAGTCTCTTTAAGCCGCTAAGACAGGTTTATATATATATATATATATATATATATCTTGTAGGAAATACAGACGAAGGACCCCGTTAATTCTCTGAAACGTAGCAGTCTTTCCAAGAGACCACTTGATTGGGATGAAGGAACGAACTTAGGATTTAAAGAGTCGAGCTTCATGAGGGTTATCACCGAATAAGGTGGGGGTAATTTCTGTATTTCCACTTTTAAGTATCTAAGTGAGTTTGAGGTGGGGGTAAATTCTTATAAATATCATAATGTGAACAATGTGCGCTCTTATGTGCAATTATTGTATGTATCCGATTATAACCTGAAAGTCTAAAGGTGTTGTGCAAAGTGAAAGGGATTATACTTTTTGAGTGGTGAAGTGTAGTGTAAGTTATGGGAAAATTTATGTTTTTCCGTTTGAGTGAATAAGTGCTATAAAGTGCAGTAATTAACTAATGTGAGTGAACGTGGTTGAGTTGATAACGTGGCGTCATGTGCTTGTTATGTGACAAGAGTGAATGTACAATATGGGTGAGATGAGCGGGAGTGTTATGAGAGTGATTGTTCAAGAGTGTATGGGAGAGATGAGCGGGAGTGTTATGGAAGTGATTGTTTCAGGAGTGGCTTATACCCACACTAACTCCATGGTGGCACAGATCCACACTAACCCCAAGGTGGCTAAAAGCCACGTAAAAATGTTTTCACGGCGGCTCAGAACCGTATTTTCAAAGGCGGCCTCAAAACCGCATTTATGTGCTATTGAGTGATATGTTTATGTTTGTTAAA
The DNA here is from genome assembly GCA_946896805.1 of Scutellaria galericulata. Taxonomy (NCBI): domain Eukaryota; kingdom Viridiplantae; phylum Streptophyta; class Magnoliopsida; order Lamiales; family Lamiaceae; genus Scutellaria; species Scutellaria galericulata. The sequence goes on along the minus strand of OX335791.1, from coordinate 11,882,086 downwards.
TATGTAAAAATGGCGGTAAGTTCCGCAAAACGTATTTGTCGACAAGTTCCGCAAGATAAAAATGTTTTCACGACGGCTCAGAACCGCAAAGTTTTCCAAGGCGGCTCAGACCCGCAACTACGTGCTTAATGAATTATATGTCTATGTTTCCTGTTATGTTTTAACTGCTCACAAGTCCCACCCCACTGAGTGTCTTCATACATTTACCCCTTTTTATGTTAAAATGTTTTCAGCTAAAGGAATCCTTGAGCGTGGTGTGCAAGTAGTGGATGCTGGTAACCGATATTCTAAAGATTACGAAAGAATTTTATTGGAAGTAAAAGAAGTGTTATATTATTTATTTATATAGAAGATGATCTTGTTATCTTTTGGGAAAAACTTAGTTTGCAAAGTTGTACAGTTTTAGCTATATGATTATAAAAAAATATATTGTTCTTCCGTTGTGTACGATTTACGTTTTATAAATTAGGGATGCTCGAATTGACTTATCTTTGTATGCAAGTTTTAAATTACCTTGAAATTTCGTGTTTGATCGAGTATCTAGACGCCCCAAACGGAAAATTTATTAAACTCTGATATTCTATAGTAATTTTTAAGAACGGGGCGTTATAAGTACAATATCATAACAATGTCCACAATACAACTACATGATAACTTCACAATACATCGGGTGCTTAACTAGAGGGACTTCATCATGATAACCTACAATTTCCATTCTTATTTCGATATGAGGTTGAGTTTTGCAACAACCACATAAATGCAACAATGTCCACAATACAACTACATGATAACTTCACAATACATCGGGTGCTTAACTAGAGGGACTTCATCATGATAACCTACAATTTCCATTCTTATTTCGATATGAGGTTGAGTTTTGCAACAACCACATAAATGCAAAAATTACTAACAAACACACAATGCATATGGTTCTTATAAGTTTCGTATATTTTGCTTCCCTAGCTTTTGTGATGGCAACTTCGGCCTTCAATCGATCAATCTTATTGACGCATTCAAGAGCCACATCTCTAGCATGACCCTCAAGCTGCCGCTCAACCCAAATGAATACCCTGCACCCTTTTTTCTAAAATGAACAACAATACCCAAATTTTCATTACAAAATATCAACAACCTTTAGTCAGTAAACTGAACAACATATAAACAAATGGAAATGCATTGTGAGATAACTAAGCCCTCGAAGAGGACAAATTTTTTTTTGTCTTAGATGTTTGGATATGCATCGGAATCGCATGTCGGCAACAGACAATTTCATTACGGCTAATCTCATATCTAGACGTTCCACTTTTATATGAGTACGTACTATAAAACACATTATTATCCTCGAATGTCGTAAAGAAATAGCAAATTTACTGTCATAAGCAAAACAAATTAGACCAATTAAAAAGATTCTCTTGAACCATCAGTTACGAAATGGACAATATCAATGTCCCAATAAAAAGAAATGCGATGAATCTTGCTAAAAAATTTAAACCCACCATCACTTTCATCAAACAGACTGGAGATACTACACAACGATAAACAAGAGAAACCAAATCTAAAAAATCAAATTACAAACAAAATGTGGTGTAATTCAAATATACATACAACAACCTAATCTTTGAAAAATCCGCTAACTAGTACGATCTCAATGAAGAAACATAATACCCGTTGGACATAATATTGGCAGGCGAGCCTTAATCGATTCTTTGAATGGTACTAATGTACAAGAAATTCCCCCGTAATTGGGGAATCGTACTTGGACCTTGAAAAAGGGTAGCAACAGTTTCTTATCTCGTAAGCCCAATTATATCACTTGTTTTCTTTGTCTGCAAGTTGAGCTTGTGAGAATCCCTTCCCAAAAACATTGGTTGTCTTCTCCCCCGCTCCCTTCCAAAATTTTCATAGATGGGTTAAGCAATGGATTGGGGGTTTTGTCCTGTTTACTGTAGCGATTCAACCTAACTCTTCAAAGTAATATTAAAAAATGTCTTCTTGCATAAGTTATTTGATGAGGGGTATTTTGGGTATTTTACATTTTTAACTTAACTAATCTACAAACCAAACAAAGGTTATAAGCTAACACAATCTAAAAAATATCTAACCATTCAAACTAAATACAAAATTTAACTCAAACCTAACCTAAACCAACATACCAAACACCTAAAACAACATCTTTTTTTGTCTTTGATAAACAGTAAATTATCACATTTTTAAACAATATGTGACAAACCCATCCTCCAAACCAAACGAGCCCTTAAATTATTATTATTTTTTAAAATAATTTTAATGAATTATTTAAGTATAGTAGGGAACAACAAGGTTTATAAATGATAACATTTTGTATATTTTATTAATAATTTGTATACTTTTTCATTTGGAGTGGGGACAATTATGTAATTTAAATCATTTATCACATTGGATAATTTTGAAGTAAACACTTAATAGGATTGTGGTGGAACTATCAAATTTATCCTTATCTCATACATATCCCAATACTTATTCTATCCCAATTAATCCAATAGTTCCCAAGTAAACGCAGCCTAAAAGGATTGTTCGATTTTGATTGTATTTTCGCCGGAAAACTGTCATAACCACCATTTTCAAGCTCAAATTTCAAAATTTCTTTACCATAATTAAATTTGTCTCAATACACTCCACTTTCCATAATCTTTCAAAACCTCAAATTCAATCATCAGAAAAGCTTTCGAATCAGACTAAATTTCCAAAAAAATTCCTATCTCAACTTCGAAAGGGGAAATTGCAAATTTAAGACATTATTTTTAGGTTATTCACTAATAAAGGACACTAACTTTTTGGTCCCCAACATTGAGACTCTAACTTTTCAATTTGGGTGATTTTAGCAAAACCCGAAATGATGAATTTCGCATGAGATTTTGTCTTTTTGCTGATGTGATTTAGCCAAAATTCGTGTGATTTGGCCCTAAAATTTTTGATTTGTTGTTATGATAAAATCGTCCAAATTCAAAAGTTAGTGTCTCAATATCAGACTTGAAAAGTTAGTGTCCTTTATTGGTGAAAAAGATAATGTCTTAAATTTAGAGGTGTTCATTCGGTTAACCGACTGAATCAAACCGAAACTTTGGTGAACCAAAAATTGAAATAAAAAACTGAACCAAAGTGTGTCGATTTGGTTTGGTTTTAACAAAAATAATTCGGTTTGATTTGACTTTTAACAGTTCTTTTTTATTTTTTTAAGTTCAAAATATTTTTTTGTCCCATAAAAATGAAAGATTATTCTTTCTCTCTAAAGTTAATATCTAGCTACAAAAGACATATCACACAAACTAATTACACAAAATTTGCAATCATAAAACAAGTTTCACTTTTAAATTTCAATTTCGTTTCAAGTTAAGAATAAACTAAAATCAAACCTTTAAAGTTTCAAGTCTACCCAAGACTCGAAATAAATGGGAGTGGCTAACGGCCGACCAAAATTGAAAATTCAGGAATTAGGAAATGAATTGATTCTATATTTCAATGGAAAAAATATGAAAAAAAAGAGTTTTTTTTCAGTTTTTGATTCGGTTTTCCTAATAAAAAATAAAAAAACCGAAATCGAATCAAAAATAAAAAATTCCCAAAATTAAAAATAAAAAACCAAACCAAAATTTTGGTTCGATTCAATTCTAACGATTAATCGATCCGTGCACAGTACCCCTAAATTTACAATTTTCCCACTTCAAAATCCAAGATGCCAAAATTTGTAAAAAATAGTGAAATATAAGCCTCGATTTCTTGAGGCTAGTATCAAGGATACTAAAACCATTATCAACATTTTTCAAGAGTTGAGCTTCTCTTTTGACGGGACTTGCAAGCTCGTTTCCAAGTTGGTTTGGTTTCTCTAAAACTCAAGTTTTTTTATTTTTCTTCTTTTTCTTAATGATCTACACGTGTAAATTTCTTAGCTAATGTAATTTTAGAATTTTTTTTAAATGTTGAACCAATATGTAAATTACATCTCATGAAAACCCCAAAATTCAAAATCATGTGCAAGAATGGGACTTTCGGTCGTAAATTTAAATTTCCGGATAAAAAAAGACTAAAATCAAGCAATCCTTTAAATTTTGGGACTAAATTCAAAAACATATATAATTATGGGACTATATACGAGAAAGACCAGTGTTATGAGGCTAAATTAGTTTTTATCCCGAAAATCTTGTGTGTAAATATAGTCAATACTATATGAGATTTGGACATTCTCTAACTTGTAATTCCGTCAACTAACCCCTAAACTACCAAAATTGAATTGCTTGAGAGTGCACATTAACCCCTAAGGTTTAGCTAAATGAGCTTCGTTTACTTGTGGCATTTATGATTATATTGAAATGTGAAATCACTACAAGAAAACTGTCAAATTCCAACCGCAGAAAATCCGTTGGAATATGGTGTTTTTCCGTTGGAATTGATGATTCCAACGGAATTTACGTCGTCGGAAAAGTGGGCATTGGAATTTCAAAATTCTAGAGGAATTTCCAACTGTATAAAATATCGTTGGAATCCTTTGTTTTTCGAAAAAGTTCCAACGCCATTTCCGATAGTATTTCCAACGATAAAATACAGTTGGAATAATTCCAACTGTATTTTATCGTTGGAAAAATAATGTCGGAAATGGCATTGGAACTTTTTGAAAAACAAAGGATTCCAACGGTAAAATACAGTTGGAATTATTCCAACGGCGTTTCCAACGTTTTTTTGGCGTGTAAAATACACATGATGAGGTGTCCTGATGACACGTCAACATGACACATCATCATACGTCAATATGACACGTTAGCATGCATGGGTGACATCAGTGATGACATCATTATAGCCATGTCATCATAGGATGATGACACGTCAGCACTCACGTGTCTTGATGACACGTCAACATGACACATCATCATAGTGTTGACGTCAGTATGACACGTCAGCATGCATGGGTGACATCAATGATGACATCATTATAGCCACATCATCATAGGATGATGACACGTCAGCACTATAATGCTGACATCAGTATGACACGTCAGCATGCATGAGTGACATCAGTGATGACATCATTATAGCCAATATTGCGTGTTGTCTGGGAATCAAACTCAGGTGCCAAAGTGGTCCTCAAACCACTAGACCAATGGTGCATTATGTAGTAATATCCTACTTGCATTTCTTTTATTTCAAATTTTGATATTTTTCAATTTTCTATTATCATATATTTCAAATTTTTATATATATATGAAAGATTAATGACTAATTAACATAAGATGATATAAGATAACATCATAAAATAATTAAACTTTTCAAATTTAAACTAATTAAAAAACAATTAATATTATTACATATTTTTTGTTAATTTTTATTATTTGTATTTTTTATATATTTTAAAAGGTTAACAATATTTTTTTCTATGCATCATCAAATTTTTGGCATCTTTTTTTTTTTAATTCTTGATATATATATATATATATATATATATATATATATATATATATATATATATATATATATAGAGCTTTGATTTTCAACATTTTCTTGCTTTCTTTGAGTTCAAGGTCGTCTTTATATAACTTCTCTTAATCTTCTTTCAAATCGCATATGCTTCCTTCTGTTTTTTGTACTCAATTCATTATCATCTCATACAAAAAAATCACAGCCACTTTGATTTTGCAAGACAAAAATATCATTTACAAAAAAAAAAAAAAAAAATCAAAATTTGGTAGATCTCAAACAACCAACCCTCATTATAGTTTCAAAACATTATTTAGACAACTGAAAACATACTTTCAAAATGTAACAACCTCAAATTTATTCCTTCAATTTGTTACAATCTTTGAGGATTGTAGGATAGAACGTATTCCACACAAACATTCGTGCGGTGTGGATACTTGAGAAACATCAGACATTGGTAGTTGATTTTGATTCAAATTTGGAGATTATGATTCTTATGTTGATTTGGTGATCTGGCAATTTGCGGAAGTGAGGAATCTTTTGTTTTTTTGTTTAAGGTGGGGTGATTAAACTTTTCTTTAATTCTGATTTTTTAATTCAATTAATTATTTTTTGTTTTTTTAATTCATTAAACAATGAGGCATGATGATGTGGTATTTTACAGGCAAAATAACGTAAAATGAATTGCCACATACACAAAATATTGTCACGTCAGTGTAACTTATCGGAAATAATGAAATTTGGGATGTGTGTATAATCTCAAAAATAACTGAAATTGGATAAAATTTTCAATTACAAGACTAAAATTAAAATGAGCAGGACCAAAAATGAAATTTTCCCTAAATTTGCAATCTCAGTTGTACAAACTCAATGCAAAACACTAAACAAAAAAAATATTAAAATAATCACTTAAATTTAGCTTGAGTTTTGAACTAAATCATATACTCTTAATTTTCTTTATCTTTTTGGACAATTTAAAAAATTTTGTCGCATGACTTCTTAACCATATTCTAAAGAAAATAGAAACTATATTATACGAGAATGATGCATATATTACATTTCTTCATGATACATAATAATCACCAAGTATGCTTAGCAAAGCCAAATTATGTTTTTAACATATATAAACCGAGAAGTTCTAAATTTTCAAAAAATTTTGGGAATATGTTTTCTTGTGATATATATAGAAAACATTTTTAATTACTAGTTTATAAAGGACGTAAATCTCACCACCCTTATATATCAATTCACGAAGCATAGCATCAGATAAACGACTTTAATCTTGTCCATTTATTTGAGAACAAAACACATAATGTTTACAGATACATCATCGATCAAAAGATCAACAATCTCAAAAGAACGATGACAACCCTAGGCAATCAAAAGAGCGAAGGAACACTAGCAAATCTAACAAAGCTTACAGTTGTAGCATTCCGAACCGGACCAAAGGCCAGTGTAGGCACAGTAGAGGTAAGAGAAAGAGGCCTCACAAGGCTGACAAGAAAGCCAGATGACGTGGCGAGAGCCGAGTTGTTGCACACCGTACGGTTGATGGGAAGCTCAAAGGTGACGAGGCATGGAATTATGAGTTGGTTGAAGGCAACACCAGATGAATTGCTACCAGCAACTGTGATATTAAATTGACCATTTGAATCAGTCGTGTTTTGTCCAACTATCACTGCAGTACGTATAACTCCATCTTTAGCAGTGCAGTTTAGGGTTGCCACTACTCCTGGAATGCCCGGCCTATTGAGAAGGATAGGGCAGTTTCCGGTCAGCGTGCAGCAAAGCCGCCCGAAAACACTCACGCCAATGGTTTGACAGCTGGATACTGGGCTGCCCGCCGCCAATAGGATGAGGGTAATGATGGAAAAGGCTGAAACATGGTTGTGACTCATTCTGAGGTTTTATACTATTACGAGTAAAGTGCTTCAAATGCTTGCTATCTAGCTATCTTGTTTGATTGCTTGATTATTTCTTCATTTGTTGTGCCCATACTTATAGTTTCTTTTTTTGGGTGAATTTGCATTAATTACCCCTCAAGTTTTTTCATATTATTAAATAGGTTCTAAGGTTTGTGAAAATTATAATCAAACTTTTCGAACAAGCTTCTATGAGTAATTTGATCTGAGCTAGCATCATTTTCTATATAATTTCATGCGTCAATTTAATGGATGAAGATGTCTGATTTTAATTTGCACGAACCTCAAGGTCGGTTTTGATTTGATCAAATATCGAGGAGTAGATGTATTTTTTTTTCTTTTTGTTACGAGATTTCAAGGGTCAAAATTAAAATGCAAATTTATATTTAGTAAAATATTTTTACTTTAAAATATAAGGAAATGTCTTCTTTTTGTAGTCATATTTTACTTTTGGACAAAAATATCATTCGATTTCACTTAATAAAAGTATAAGATATATATATATATATATATATATATATATATATATATTCTTTTTTTAATGGTAGTCACTTTGTAAGAGTATTTTGATATTTGACATGAAAAGTGGTTAAAATGAATATAATTCTTATGTTAATGGATAGTGAAAATGACTAGTTGCTAGTCAACGTGAAAGTGGCAAAAAATACAAGTTGCACTTTCTTTCAGTATCTTGAATGCAAGTATGAAGTAGTTAGGTAGGCTAGGGTTGGGAAATTTGGTGGGTCCTGGTAATTTACTAATTTTCAACTCAACTATATATAGTGGTACTAACTCACTAGTCTTTTTGTGTCAAATTCTCAAATAAATAAATCAATAATATTACATATATATACTGTCACTTTTATTTTTACAAGCCAGCCCATCATTTAAAATAATTAATTAAAATTTGGAACATTGTTTATTACATTTGAAATAGTTAAACAATAAAAAAATCTAAAACTTCTATATATTATATATATGTATGTATTATTGAAAATTTGTGGATAAAATATAAAAATTTGAAGGATACAATTATTTAATAAATATGAAAATTTGCAATAATAATAATAATAATAATAATAATAATAATAAATAATCATAAAATATTTAAGAATTCAAAATGAAATAGGAAATTTTAAAACAGATTACTTTAAAAGAAAATTAAAATTTAGAAACCATTTATAAATAATGTGAAAAAGATTAATATTTATATAGACAAACATAATAACCATATTTAAAATTTGAAAAATTATTTGATATATGTAAGAATAACTTAATAAATTTTAAAAGTATTTAATTTTTTTAAAAAACAAGAAAAAGTATAATAAATGAATATTGGATTGAATTAATAACACATATATGGGACGGAAATATAATCAAGAAAAATCAATAAAATTTGAAATTTAAAAAAAATTGAAAAAGTGATAAAAAAAAAAGTCAAAAAGTATAAAATTTGAGTTTTCTATTTGGCTTAAATGTACTTGACTACATGAAAAATTGCACATACTTTGTTATGGCCTTGTCTGCTAGCTTTTGGAAAGAGGATAAGTAAAAGACCATGATAAAAAGTTGGATCATTATTTAATGTGATAGTAAATTGGGCCTAAAATATTTATCAATGAGTCGTGCATGTATTTGTATATTTTGTTGAAATTGCTTTACAAGCTAGCTCAATATCCTCTTACAAATATATTTTGTTATTTTAATCATTTCCTTTAAAAATGGTAAGAAAAACTCATACATTTAGAACATTATATATATATATATATATATATATTAAGTTAAATACATTTGTATAGTTGTAAAACATATTTGATTGAAAGCTTTTTAGTGCGTATATAAGACTTTATTTAAAACACATTCCTTTTTATCATGATTATGATATTTTTAAAATTTTCAATTAATTACTTTATACAAACACCTAAGTTCTAACCAAGCAACGGTTTTTAATTAAAATTAAAAAAAACTCAAATATTTACACAAGCTGTTAAAATTCTTCTTAAAATCTTTTCAAACTTGAATACAATAGACGAATATTCAAGTTGTAAAATAAACTATCAATATTGCACTTAATTAGTTTGAAAATTCATAATAATCTCAAAATACTTACAATTTTCAATTTAATACTACCTCCGTCCCGGCTTATTTTGCCTACTTTGACCGGCACGGATCCTAAGAAAATACAGTTGACTGTTAGTTGGATGTGTAAGTTTATGCTTTTTTCACTTTAATTAGGAAAGTAGGCAAAATAAGTTGGGACAAGCAAAAGTGGAAAGTAGGCAAAATAAGGTGGGACGGAGGGAGTAGTATTTTTGTATTGGTAATATTAACCATCAAAACTGCTTTATAGATTTTTTTTTAGTTCCCAATATTTTTATTAAAAAATACATGTAGATAAGATTTTGAAAAGAAAAAAAACATAATAACACAATTTTATATAATATCATACTTTAATAAAAAATTAAATGCCTAAATATAGTTTTCTATATATATGCTTAATCTATATCATTAGAAAACACTTTAAGTCTATAATAATATGTCTCAGATTCAAAAATTTCAAGATTTTAGAAGAAAAATAATCAAAACATTAATTTTTTTAGAAGAGTTTGGAAAGTAAAATGATTAATAAGATAGATTTGAGTGGATAAATTATTAAATAAGAGTCCTAATTAAATATGGAGAGATTAATATCAGTAAAATTAAGATTGATCTGGGTAGTTAGTTATTAAATTAGAGTCCGAATAAAATTTGAAAAGATTTATAAGTTTTTATTAAATTAAATTATATGATAAAGGGGTTCAATAGGTATTACGAAAAATGGACGAAACATACAAAATTATTCATATTTTATTATAATAATAGTTAATAAAATATGAGATGAAATACATATTGTAATAAGAATCTAGTATAACCCTACAATATCAATGAAATATAGAAGAGATCGAATAAATGAGATTTGGACAATCTAACTTTTATTTGGGTCAACTAATCCTACATCTATAAAAATTGCCAATTTGCCATGCTTGAAAAATGAACTTAATTTAACCCATGAATTTTGTCTAGCTAAAAGAGCTAAAAGAGCTTCGTTCCCATACTATTCCGTCAAAAGTGCAATCACTTCACATATATACATCATTGCTTTTGAAAATTGGTTAACTCAAGTTGCCAGTAAGATTTCATATCGCAACTTACACTAAAACTATTTATGATAAATGTCGTGTTTCAAATTATGATTTACTTTAATGTAAGAGATTCACTTGAAGTTATTCTGCATAATTTCATGGTGTTAGTCGAAAATTTGCAAATTAGAGTTGAATTGTCAAACAAGGGTGAAATCATTTTAAAAATGACAAAAAAAAAAAAAAAAACCTAAAGCTGACTAATTGCACTTTGATAATGGTCTGACTGTACCTCGAAGTCGATTTTTGATGCGTTTTTGACTCGCACTCAATCTTGCATCTTCTCTACTTGTCTTCTCTTTATCTTCAACCTAATATATCTTTATAGACTTAAAAATCCCATCTAGCTTACATAAACTGTGGGGAAAATTTTATTTTTGTCCTGCCCTATGAATTTATATCCGATTTTAAAATTTTAATTGTAGTTCTGTAATTGTATAATAGTCCAATTTTGATTTTTTTTTTTTTTTTTTTTGACGGATTAGCAATTTTCCATGGTTTTTAGACGGTTAAGACACACTTGCCCCTAATTTTACAATTTTCGACCAATGTCAATGACGTGGCAACTTTGTAATTATGTTGAATTTGATTTTAAATTTAATTTGACCAAAAAATGTTATATAATATTTTCACTCTTGCCACGTAATAAAAAATAATTGAAAAAACAAAAGTTAATTAATTTGAACTAATCCTTCACCCAAAAAAAAAAAAAAGAAGAAGCAACATTAGATTAAGTCTGTACTTTTATTATTTTTGAATCGCGAAGCTAAAATATGACCAGAAAATTCAAAAGATCACAAAATTGCGAAATTGGTTTAAATTCAAAACCAATCATCAATACTGCAAAATATGAAGCAATTGCAGAAGATTATATGAAAAAGAATTTCCAATTCATCACTCAATTCATTTTCGATTTTGACAAGCTGCTAGTCGCCGTACTTACAAATATAATTTCCAAAGAAGTGATTGAAACACTTTCTTCAAGCAGTAAATGAGAGCAAGCGTCACCTCCTCATCTGTGAACAAAAGAGAATTAAGCCAATCAAAGATTAAGTTAGGTCAGGTTTTTGTCATAATTTAATTAATTTATTTTTCATTTTGTATTTTGTTTTTCATTAATGATGTGGTAGTATTGTTGTCCTCAAATTGTTGGTGTATTAATATTATGTGGATTTTTAGTTCAAAAAAACGTAAAATAAATTACCACCGTCATTAGATAACTGTCATGTCAAGAGTTTTGATCAGAAATTGAAATTTGTGGCATATGTATTAGAATCGTGAAAAAAGCCACCAAAAATGAAAATTTCAATTAAAAAATGATTAAAATTGGATAAATTTTAAAATTACAGGATTAAAATAGAAATTACAAAATGACCATGACCAAAATTTATTTCAATATTAATACATTTTATTTTGTAAATAACAAAGATATTGAATATTTTTAAGGTTTTTAATCATAAGTTTTGATCTATCTAAATTAAATTTCGATATTTTTGTCAGATTGCGAATCAAAATTTTCCCTTCTATGTTCCACATTTGAACCGATAAAGCTAATCATAAATCTGGGACTAAAAGTGCAAGATTAGCAGATTTAACTTTGCATTAGGGCTAAAATATGCAACCAAAACTAAGGGAATTTGTAATGTTGAGACCAATTAATCCTGCAATTAATAATTTTTTCTTAATTAGGACTAAAAGTTGGATCGTGTATCACGTGGGATAAGAAATGCAATTTTCTGGCAGAACATTGCGTACACGATATGATAAAGTATAAACTTCAAGTAGCTACCCTTACCCAATGGGGGAGGTACACGTCCATGCAGTTGCCATCTTCCATAATACCCTTGATAAATTAAGTTCAACTAGTAGATTGCCTAAGCGAAAATGGCAGGTTAATTAATTAGCTTATTTTACTATGAATAGTGCAGTACAATGCTGGTAACAAATCAACTTCAACTAGGTTTAAGTGCACCGATAACATTGGTAGTAATAGTTGAATGGAAACCTAGAATAAATATATACCACATATTTCCTTCACTCTCCCACCCTTCATCATACCAACTTTCTTCCTCGAAGTAGAAACCTCTTTGTTGGTACAAATGTTTCCTATGATTTTGTATGTTGGAGCTCTAACTCTAATGGTTGTGATAATATCACAGTGGGTGTACAAATGGTGGAATCCCAAGTGCAATGGAGTCCTCCCACCTGGCTCCATGGGCTGCCCACTTCTTGGTGAGACTCTTCAGTTTTTCACTCCGACCACTTCATCCGACGTTACTCCTTTCGTTAAGGACAGGATGCAAAGGTAAAGTTTATCTCGGTGTATATTTGTTTTGGAGAATTAATTTTACAAGTTTAGATTGGGGAAAATCTTTTTTTTTTTTTTTGGAATGTTTGTAGAATATGATTATAATTAAGACGCCATGTTATTTTCATACTGGGAATAGTTCAAAAGGTCATAGATGTTGTTTGTTGGAATTGTAGAAAAAGTAGGGTATGATTATAGGATTTTTTAAATCTCAATATTTCTGTACATGATCTAGACTAATGTTAGTCACGATTTTATTTGTCAGATATGGGAATATATTCAAGACAAGTTTAGTGGGACTGAGGGTGATAGTATCCACAGATGCAGATCTTAATCACTTCATCTTTCAGAAAGAGGGAGAGTTGTTTGAGAGCTGCTATCCAGATACCTTTGCAAAGATATTTGGTGAAAAAAATTTAGGTTCTTTGCATGGATTCTTGTTCAAGTATCTTAAGAACATGGTGCTAACTCTATTTGGCCCGGAAAACCTTAAAAGGATGCTTTCAGAGGTTGAAGAGGCATCAAATTCCAACTTAAAGTTGTGGTCATCACAGAATAGTGTTGACATCAAGGAAGCAACTGCGCAGGTATATAATAAGGAATCTAAACATCTATTTCGATATGACAAAATGTTACACTGCATTTATCCTATGGTCAACCTGCTAACAAAAAGGTCGATCTGTAGTAAAAACATTTCTTTTGTAATTTTACTTTTGGGTTAAATTCAATTTTAGTCAATTTAAAAAGACACTGTCCATTTTTCGTCCACTATGGAAGCGGTTTTCAATTTTAGTCCAATTAAACCAAAAATCGTCACTATTTGGTCCATTTTTTGCTGGAATACCACTCTCGCTGGCGATTGTAATATAATCGCCCCCAATTTTAATTTTCGCCCCAATCGTGCTTCGGAAAAATTCAATTTTAGTACATTTAAAAAGCCACTGTTCAATTTTCGTCCACCATGGAAGCGGTCTTCAATTTTAGTCCAATTAAGCCAAAGTTCGTCACTATTTGGTCCAATTTTCACCGGAATACTACTCTCGCTTGAGAAAATATTAAATATTAAATAATTAATGAAAAAATTCAAATAAATTATTAATTAATATTTTAAATGAAAAATATATTTAAAAAACAAGGAAAAAAAACAGATTTTGTGGTCTTTCAGTTTAAAGAAATAGATTTAAATGTACATTTTATATTTTTTTTCTTATCTAATAAAAAATATATATATATATATATATATATAACTCGGATAATTTTGATTAGTCAATACCAGACCACGTGTCATCCGATGACAATTTGGGGCGATTGTATTACAATCACCGACGAGAGTGGTATTCTGGCGAAAAAGGTCAAATAGCTAAAATTAAATTAGAAGGAAGCTTATGTGTCAGCCATATGTAAGCCATGTAAGTTAATTTTGACTCAAAACTTGATTTGACCAAAATAACAACAAATTCTTAAAATTATGGATGAATTGACAAAAATAAAAGGATTGGTCAAAATAGCAAAAACCTGAAAATGTTTGGATTTTTTTAGCTATTTGGCCTTTTTCGCTGGAATACCACTCTCGTCGACGATTGTAATACAATTGCCCCAAATTGTCACCGGATGACACCTGGTCTGCTATCGACCAATCAAAATTATCCGAGTCATATATATATATATATATATATATATAATTTTTTTTATTAGATAACAAAAAAAATGTAAAATGTACATTTTAAATCTATTTCTTCAAACTGAAAGACCACAAAATCTGTTTTTTCCTTGTTTTTAAATATGTTTTTCATTTAAAATATTAATTAATAATTTATTTGATTTTTGTTTAAAGTTTTTCATTAATTATTTAATATTTAATATTTTCGCCAGCGAGAGTATTATTCAGGTGAAAATTGGACCAAATAGTGACGATTTTTGGCTTAATTGGACTAAAATTGAAAACCGCTTTCATGGTGGACGAAAATTGGACAGTGACTTTTTAAATGGACTAAAATTGAATTTTTCCCAAGCACGAGTGGGGCGAAAATTAAAATTGGGGGTGATTGTATTACAATCGCCAACGAGAGTGGTATTCCGGTGAAAAATGGACCAAATAGTGATAATTTTTGGCTAAATTGGACTAAAATTGAAAACCGCTTCCATGGTGGACGAAAAATGGACAATAGCTTTTTAAATGGACTAAAATTGAATTTAACCCTTTTACTTTTCTTGTTTGTTTCGCAAAATCTTGTTCGTACAATTGAAATTTTGCTTCTTCCATCCTATTCTGTACCAAGAAAACTGAGTCGTTCAAATTATATCAGTTTGTATCATCCAAAACCAGATCATACCACTTTCACATACCAATTATATTAAGTTGTTCCATTTTTATCAGTCTGTACTACTCAAAATCAAGTTGTACAACCAATGCTATAATTCGCCAAAATGATTTAAGACGAGCAAAAGTTGAGAAGCTAACTTAAAAAGAGAAACATTTTTATGGAATTGACTAAGAATAGGTGTTTCCACTAATATTTATAGATTTGATTGAATAATTTTGTGTGCGAAATGGTTATCTTCTACAGATGATATTTGACTTCACATCAAAAAAGTTAATCAGTTATGAATCAGAAAAATCCTCAGAGGATCTACGAGGAAATTTTGCAGCTTTCATACAAGGATTGATCTCTTTTCCACTGAACATTCCTGGAACAGCATACCACAAATGCTTACAGGGAAGAAAGAAGGCTATGAAGATACTGAAGAAAATGCTGCAAGAAAGACGAGGAAGTGCAAGAAATATCGAAACTACCGATTTCTTTGATCATGTGTTGGAAGAACTTGGACAAAAGGATACATTGCTGACAGAGGAAATCGCCCTGGATTTGATGTTTGCATTGCTTTTCGCCAGCTTCGAAACAACCTCTAGTGCACTCACTTTAGCCATCAAATTTCTTGAGGATCATCCATTGGTGTTAAATGAATTGACGGTCAGCACAAATATTTCATATCTACCCTATAAAAAAAAACATGTTTTTAACTTAAAATTGTGTGTTCCCCCATCAAGAAAAGATTGGACTGTTCTAGAAAACTTGGACATTGAACATGTCTTTGATGCTTTGAGATCTTTAGATCTTTTAAGCAAATAAATTTCGAGATTAGTTCAAGCGGTTGACCCAAGTTAGAAAGTGGATGAAAAAAGCATGTTTAAACATTTTTCTTTCATCTAAATTAACAACTAACCTAGTCTTTTTTATATTTCAATTTAAAATGACATAGTTATATATGTGCATGGCAGGAGGAACACGAGACAATTATTAAAAGGAGGGAAAATCCAAGTTCTGGGCTGACATGGGATGAATACAAATCAATGAAATTCACATTTCAGGCTAGTGAATAATACCATTTATATTCTCTTAAATTAAATCTAGTCATTATCTAACAGAACTAAATTGCAGTTCATCAATGAAACCGTGAGGCTGGCTAATATAGTGCCAGTAATTTTCAGAAAAGCATTGAAAGAAATCAAATTTAAAGGTTAGAGAGACTAGAAATTAAAAATAAATATAATTAAGGATGTGAAATTAATAATTAATGGATATATGCAGAATATACGATTCCAGAAGGTTGGGGGGTAATGGTGTGTCCACCAGCAGTGCATTTAAACCCCAAAGAGTACACAAATCCACTTGACTTCAATCCATGGAGATGGAAGGCAACCCCATCTACTTCTTTTTCGATAAATATTCATCACATCATTAATCGATTAATTAATGATGCTTAATTACGTACAGGGAATAGATACAAATGTTGGATCAAGAAAGTTCATGGTGTTTGGAGGAGGGTTAAGACTGTGTGTTGGAGCAGATTTTGCTAAGGTGCAGATGGCTGTCTTTCTTCATTCTTTTCTCACAAAATACAAGTAAGCACGAATAATTAACTAAATTTTATTTCATTTAATTATATATGCATGAGTAGGATTCTCTATTTCAATTTCTTCATGTTTACGCATATTTTTTAATCAGTAAAAGAAATTTCCATGGACAAGGGGTTCTTCAACACCCTTACATCATACAATCCACACGCGATCTTCAAGGATTTCACAGTTCAATACATGTTCTAGGATCTTAGTCAACTCGCACTAGATACATCACTCAAGTTTCTTTCCTTTAAAGATCAATACCCAAGACCATATCCTAATCTTCCCTTAAAGATCATCTCGTTTATAATCTTCAAATTAAACCAAATTGTAGCCGCTATTCTTGTTGTTTTCCCTCCCATTACAATGTTGGAGAAAGTGTATAACTGGATTATTTGCCCTTGAGTCGACGGGATTATTTGCCCTCACCCTCCTTTGGTATATGCTATTTTTTTGATACACCATTTGCTGCAAACTCCCATCTCCAAATATTATCCCTTGTATTAATTTGCACCTGCTCAATAACAAAAGAAGATTATTAGAATGAAGTAATTATGAAACTACTATCAAAACTATATGGTTTTGGTAGAAGTAGATGAGTAAGCATTTGATTAAATAACAATCTGATAGGTGGAAAGCAATGAAAGGAGGAGAAATTCTTCGAGCACCTGGTTTACAATTTCCGAATGGCTACCACCTTCATGTGTATGAAAAGTAGGCAAACTAAAACAGTAATGACTCATGGCGATGACCATTACAAACAAGTAGTCATTTGGATGGATAAAGCTGTCAGACAAGTGTCCTCAACACCCCAATTATATTAAGGGAGTTTCATATATATTTTATATATCATGTAAAATAATCTTATCGGAAACATTTTTGTCTCTCTGTTTATATATATAATTATTAATCGTGTGTGTTGGATATTTAGAGAAAATAATTAATAAGAATTGATGGGTATCACCATCATCGTTATTGTTGGCTTAGACAGCTTGAGCTCTTTTCGATTGATCACACAACTCTATAATCTTGGTGAAGGGACTCAATTTTGAATCACAGAAAACACATTCAGCCAAACTCGAAACACCTCGGTAAGGGCATCTCCAGCTGTCAGTGGCGGATCTATTAAGGGACAAGGGGTACAGCTGAACCCCAAAGCGAATATATATATATATATATATATATATATATATATATATATATATTTAATGTATGTCCTTTATATAATGTTTTATATACAATACTACCATTGACTTAATTTAAATAAGGGAAAGGACAAAGAGAAATTATTTTTCTTCCTCACTCAACTGCTAAACTTACTCATGTTACTCTTCAACTACTGTTCACTTTCAGTTATTTATTTATTTATTTATACATTTTGAAGAATTTAAACCCCAATGCAAAAGACAACACTTTGAATAAACCACAGTTTAGCAGAAAACCGTAAAACCCAGAACTCAGAGCGAACAATTAAGAACAAAAAATGCGAACAAATCAAGGATTTAAGGTGGTTCGGCACGCCACATCGGCCTACATCCACCATGAAAGGATTGAATGAATTTCACTAAGAATCGAAGATGAATTCAGCTTTACAAGATTTTCCCCTGATTTTTTATTTTATTTTAGAGTTTCACTCACATTCATATAAACTCTAATCCTCTAATCTCACAAAATACACTGAATCAAGAAGCAAATCTATAACTGAGTATCCTCCTATATATAAGGATCAAAAGGACTTTCGTAATTGGAAGAAACAATCACCGAACTTGAACGAATTTTAGTTTGAAACTCCGTGATTTCCATAGCAACCCTAACCATCCAACTATCAACGTCCCGTTTCGACGACTTATAGCCCGGTTCTTTCCAAACCGCTTCCGGTTCTGAAACCCTTGAATCATTTCCGAGTTGCTGAATAACAAATCTCCACCTCAACTCGTGAAAATGTTCAATCCCTTATTCCAGACTTGCTTAATCCCTATGCCCTTCAGCCCAGCGTTTAACCTGGACTAAATCCTTGTAAAACGCAAATTTTGTTCTTGGAAGAACCTTTGTTAGCATATCAGCAGGATTATCTTCAGTACCAATCTTCCTAGCCTCTATTTCACCCTTATCTATCAAGTTTCTTACAAAATGTAACTTGATATCTATATGTTTACACCTATCATGAAACATTTAATGTTTAGCTAAGTGAAGAGCACTTTGATTATCACAGTACTACTCTTCCTTGCTTCACATGTAACTCTTTCAGGATTCCCTTAAGCCACATTGACTCCTTTACAGCTTCAGCCATGGCCACAAATTCAGCTTCTGTAGTAGATAGAGCCACTACCGATTGTTGCATTGCCTTCCAGCTCACATCAATTCTAAACAATCGAAAAATATAACCTGTAGTTGATTTTCTAGTGTCTGGATTACCTGCAAAATCAGAGTCAACAAAACCTTCAAGCAAGGATGAAAATATCCATATCGCGTGTTGTACGCAACCTTGATTTTATGGATATATCGATATCGCATATTGATATCGTAAAAATATAAAAAAAGTTATGGAAACTCTATTAAAAAATTGGAAATTTTACATAAGATTTTACAGACTATTATAACATCAAAAAATGCATCTATTTAATTTGAAATCTCAACAAAATGACATGTTTACAACATCCATATAAATAATAAACATACAAAAGCGTTACGAAAATTGAGACTTATTCAAAATTGATTGATACAACCAAATCACTAGATGATCTATGAGGTTAAAAAATAATAGGGGCAATGTTATCTTTGTCCAAACAATATTGGTACCCCCGCTTTGAAGTACATGACCACAAAAATTACAAATTGCTCCATGTCTATTGTTAGGAATGACTTTGTAGTATTTCCATGCAGGATCAAGTCTTGCTCCACCACCACTAACACTACCACTTCCACTAGCCATTTTCTTTTTAGGCACCTCTTGAAAAGTTTATCATATTTATATTTTTGAAATAAAAGAGTTAAAATTTATGATAATAAATCAAAACAACAATTAGGGTAAAAACAAATTTTAAATAAAAAATAATTTAATTTCCAATTATGATTTGTAAAAAACAAAATCTAACCCTTGAGTGAAAAATTATTTTTTTAAGTCTGGATTTTAAAAATTAAATAAAATATTAATATGGAGTATTTTATCTACTACTATGAAAAAGTAAAAGTGAGATAATAAAGTCATTCCAAAAGAACATACATAAGATATGTGTTTCATAATTAAGGATACCTAAAATAAACATACATCTTTGGAAGATAATTGCATTCTATTTCGTGTTATAAGAGTAAATGGCTAAAAATAACTAAATATAATAAGAAAATGTCTTTATGAACCAAACTTTAGAAACGGAAAAAATATTTTTTTGTTCATGTACTAAAATTTTTTACATTTTTCCTTCTTTAAGCCTTATTATTAAAATATATTTTTTGCTTTTACCGTTTACATTTTTTTTTCTTATACACTTTTATTTTTGTTAACTTTTGTGTCTTCCATTAAAAACAAATGAGACTTTATTTTCAAATTTTTTCCTCACATACTTTTATTTTTGTTTTACCCCTTCATTAACAAAAAAAGATTGAAAGTGTATCTAATAAAAAAAAAATTGAAGTGTAAGAGTAAAAGAGAACAAAGAAAAAGGAAATGTAAGGGGGAAATGCATTTTCCTTAAAAACAATAATTTTCTATCAAAGATGTAAGTATTACAAACCAAGGCTTGTTAGTACAATTTAAAATCTTCCATAATTTAAAGTTAGATCAATTTAAAAATTTTGCGATATATCCGCGATATTTCCCGATATTTTTCAAATTTTACACTGAGATGGACGGATATGGATACGGATATGGATATTTGTGATATATCCGGAATATCCTGGAAATTTTTTTTTACCCCTCATATCCATATCGCAACTTTCAAAATACGGATATATCGCACGTGTATCGGGATATTTTCATCCTTGCCTTCAAGAGGATTAGTTTGATTAGTTTGTTGATAAAACATTAATCCAAAATCTAATGTTCCAAGTAAGTATCTTAACATCCATTTAACTACCTCCCAATGTAACTTGCCAGGATCTGCCATGAATCTATTTACCCTCCTCATGGCATAAGCAATATCTGGTGTATTGCAAACCATTGAATACATCATGCTTCCTACTGCAATGGCATATGGCACATTCAACATGTATTTCTTCTCAGTCTCAGTCTTTGGGTTTTCCTGTGCTGTCAATCTAAACTGAGTACCCAATGGTGTGGACACTGATTTTGATTCATGCATAAAAAACCTTTTCAGAACTTTTTTTATATAGTTTGTTTGATATAAGAAGATCCAACCCTTTTCTCTATTTCTTCTAATATCCATGCCAACACTACAAGAAAAATGGCCTTTAACAACCCCTCAAAGACAACCCTTTTTATGAATTTGTGTTGTCTTTTTGAATTAACAACCATTTTTTTCGAAAAGAGTTGTCTTTGTTCAAAAAATTCGACCAAAGACAACGCTTTTTTTGGAAAAGACAACGCTTTTTTCATAGGGTTGTAAAATGGCGTTTTTTTTAAAAGACAACGCTTTTGTGCAACGCTTTTTTCAAAGGGTTGTTAAATGATGTTTTTTTTTAAAAGACAACCCTCTTATGCAACGCTTTTATGCGTTGTCTTTTCATAGTACTTTTTTGCCAATAGAAAACCCATTGTGCAACACTTTTTTTATGTGTTGTGTTAATTATAAATTAATTGTTTTTTAATTAAATTAAATTTAAAAAATTTAATTAATTTATAATGTTATCTTATAATATTTGCATTAATATTATCTGATATGAACAAACTCATAATTAAAAAAAATACTATTTTGAATTAATTAAGAAACTACAACTAAAATATTACTCTCACCCTTGTATATATAATAATACAACATTTATATATTATTTTAAAACATAATTCGAAAATTATGTTTTATAATTCATAAATTATGAATGTTTTTCTAAAATAAAAATAAAGATAAAATGAGTTTGGTTTTAAAATTATTACAAAAAACATAAATTATTTTAAACAATTATTTTATAAAGCAAAAAAAAAGATATATATATATATATAAATCATACCAATTATATATATATATATATTTAACCTTTTAAAATATATTAAAAATAAAAATAATAAAAATTAACAAAAATTATGTAATAATATTAATTGTTTTTTAATTAAATTAAATTTGAAAATTTTAATTATTTTATGATGTTATATATCTTATATTATCTTATGTTAATTAGTCATTAATCTTCCAATTATATATATATATATATATATAACCTTTTAAAATATATTAAAAATACAAATAATAAAAATTAACAAAAAACATGTGATAATATTAATTGTTTTTTAATTAAATTAAATTTGAAAATTTTAATTATTAATTTTATGATTTTATCTTATATTATTTGCATTAATATTATCTTATATAAACAAAGTCATAATTTTAAAAAATAGTATTTTCATAAAATATATTAAAAATATGCACTAGTATATTTTATAATTGTCTTAAAATGAAATTAGATTAAACATTACTAAACATATTAATTAGTCATTAATCTTTCAATTATATATATAACCTTTTAAAATATATTAAAAATATAAATAATAAAAATTAACAAAAAATATGTGATAATAGAAAATTGAAAAATATCAAAAATTGAAATAAAAGAATGTATGTAGAATATTATAACATAAAACACTAGTGGTCTAGTGGTTGGAGTACGACCATGCCTCTCGGGTTCGAATCCCAGACATCGCGCATTATTTGCCATGATGATGTGTCATTACTTGGATGACGTTGCATGATGACGTCAGCACTTTGGCGATGTGGCTTGATATCATGTCATCACTTTGATGATGTGACATGATGACATCAACACTTTGGTGACGAGGCATAGTGACATGTTGGCACTTTGATGACATGGCATGATGACGTGTCAGTATTTTGATGACGTCAGCGTTCTATTTATTAAAAAAATATTTAAAAAAGATAACCCTTTCGTGGAACGGTTAAAAAGCGTTGTCGTATCTAAATAAGACAACGCTTTTAGTGCGTTGTAAAATGCCAATTTTTTTTTTGCAACCCTGGCTACGACAACGCTAAAAAAATGGAAAAGACAACAGTGTTTACCCATTGTTAAAAGCTAAATTTCTTATAGTGCAAGCATCCTTCTAGCATCTCCAAGGTCTTTCATTTCAAAATGAGCCTGTAGCTTATCCTTTATGACTTATATCTTTTCCATGCTTTTGCTGATAGTTAGCATGTCATCTACATAGATGAGAAGGAAAGTGTGAACTAATCTGTTTTCCTTCTGCAAATACACACAACTGTCATAATTGCACCTTTCCAAACCAATGCTCATCATAACACCATCAAACCTTTTGTACCATTGTCTTGGACTTTGTTTCAGTCCATACAAGGATTTCTTTAATAGGCAGACTTTGTGTTCTTTCCCTGGTTTCCTGAAGCCCTCTAGTTGTGTCATATATAGGGTTTTATTTAAGTTTCCATGTAAAAACGTTGTTTTGACATCCATCTGTTGTAACTCCATATCCTCTTGAACTACCAGAGCTAACAATATTCTTATGAAACATGTTTCACCATAGGAGAGAAGATTTCATGGTAGTCAATTCCTTCTCTTTGAGTGTAGCCTTTTGCTACTAACCTGGCCTTGAACCTTACTTGTTCTTTTCCAACTACTTCTATTTTTCTTTTGAAAATCCACTTGCAACCAATCAACTTTTGCCCTTCTGGTTTATCTACCAGTTCCCAGGTCTTGTTATTCTCTAAAGACATGATCTCTTCATTCATTGCTTGAACCCATTTATCATTGTCTTTAGATCTCATGGTTGTTTGATAAGTGTTTGGCTCTTCATACTCAATTTTTTGAGCCACACACTGAGCATAGTTTACTATGTCTGCTTCACCATATCTAGATGGAGGATTGATTGTTCTCCTTTGTCTATCTCTGGCTAGATTGTAAGTAAAGAGATCCTCAGTTTTAACATCTTGATCAGGTGGATCACCTATAACTTGCTCCTCTTCTGAATCACTAGAACTTGAGCTCTTTTCATTAGTTCAAGTTTGATTTCTGCCTAATAGCTCCATTTGAACTCTAGCATCCTGAGTGTGTGATCTATTTTCCTCTTATTTTTTAGGAACTTGTTCTCTTTTTTGTACCCCATCACACCTTCTTCAAACACAACATCCCTACTAATAAAACATCTAGGTGTTCCAGATTCCAAACTCCACAGCTTGTAGCCCTTAACTCCACTTGGATATCCAATGAAAATGCATTTGATAGCTCTAGATTCTAATTTATCTTATCTAGTGTGTGCATAAGCAAGACATGCAAACACTTTGAGAAAAAAATAGTTTGGAGTTTTGGAATACTGTACCTCATTTGGGGATTTAAACTGAATCGAAGATGATGGACTTCTGTTTACAAGAAAAGTTGCAGTGGACACTGCTTCTCCCAAAAGGACTTGGACAAACCTGTATTAAGGAGTAGACATCTCACCCGTTCTAGAAGGGTTCAGTTCATTCGTTCTGCTACATCATTTTGTTGGGGTGTAGCCACCACAGTTCTGTGTCTTGTAATTCCTTTTTCCCTGCATAAACTTTGAAATTCTTCTGACAAATATTATAATCCATTATCAGTTCTTAAATGGTTCAGTCTCTTACCAGTTAGATTTTCTTGTTGAGTTAACCAATCCTTGAATTTTTCAAAGGCTTCAGATTTGTGTTTCATAATGTAAACCCATACCTTTCTACTGTAATCATCTATGAAAGTAATAAAGTATTTACCTCCACCATGAGTTTCCATTCTGGCTGGCCCCCAAACGTCTGAATGAACATAGTCTAGAGTACTTAACAGTGGTGTGAGTGTCTTTAGGAAACTTTGTCTTTGTGAACTTTCCTTGAATGCACTGCTCACATCTAAGGATCTTCATAACTGCTTCATTTCCCAGGAGATTTTGCCTTTTGAGTTCTTGTAGGCCCTTATCTCCCATGTGACCTAACCTTTTGTGCCAAAGATTTGTCTGTTCTTCACTCACCATAGGTGCTGCTCCACCTGTTACAGTTGACCCTTATAGTATATAGAGTTCATTTGATTTGATTTATTTCATAACCAGTGCTCCAGATTTGGTGACCTGTATCTTATCATTTTAGGTTTTGAACTCACAACCTGTAGCATTCAATGAGCCAAGAGATATTAGATTTCTTTTGAGTTTAGGAATATACCTGACATTGCTCAAAGTTCTGATTCTCCCATCATGCATTTTTAGCTGGATATATCATATTCCCATGACTCTACATGAGTGATCATCTCCCAATAGTACTAGTCCTCCTTGTTGTAGTGTAAGAGTACTAAACCAGGACTTCACAGGACATGTGAAATGAACATCCAGAATCCAACACCTATTCATCTTTCATATTTGAATTTACTACACACAACATGTCTCCACTATCATATTACTCCTGAGCCACAACCGTTTATTGATTGTTTTTGTTTCCATTGTTTTTTTTCTTTCTCTCTGGGCAATTTATTTTAATATGCCCTGTTTTATGGCAATAGAAACACTTCCTTACCTCAGTTCCTTCAGAATTTTTCTTTGAATTTCCTTGGTCTGATCTTTGTTGGTTATGATTTCCTTTCTTGAATCTTTTGCCTTTTACTACTAATCCTTCACCAAGATTTTGATTCTTCTTCTCTGATTCAGTGCCAAGGAACCTTGATCGGATCACCACTTGAACTTCTTCAAGAGTTAATGGATTCTCTCTTCCATACACCAGAGCATCTTGGAACGATTGGTAAGATTTTGGAAGTACATTCAGGAGTAGTAGAGCTTTGTCTTCATCCTTCTGTTTTTTTTCGATGTTCTCAAGATCATCCACGATCTTGTTGAACTCATCTAGCTTGTCGAGAATCTTCCTTTCCTCAGTTATCTTGAAGGATATCAGTCTTTGTTTCAAGAAAAGAAGATTTGCCAAAGATTTGGTCTGATACAATGCCTCTAGTTTATTCCATACTTCCAAAGCCGATTTCTCTTAATATACCTCTCTGAGAGCTTTCTCTCCTAGACAAAAAATGATCGAACTCCTTGCTTTCTTGCAGATTTTACTTCATTCTTTAGATGATAGAGATGATGATTCAGCAGGCTCTTCACAAATGGCTTTTTCTCATCCCTGTTGTATGAGCACTACTTCCATCTTCATCTTCCACAATGTGAAATTTCTATTGCCTGTAAACTTTTCCACATCGAGCTTTATGCCTGACATCTTAGTGATCGATCTATTTCCCACAGACGATGCCAATTGAAGAATTTAAACCCCGATGTAAAAGACAACACTTTGAATAAACTACAGTTTTACAGAAAACCGTAAAACCTAGAACTCAGAGCGAACAATTGAGAACAAAAAATGCGAAAAATAGATCAAGGATTTAAGGTGGTTCGGCGTGCCACATCGACCTACATCCACCATGAAAGGATTGAATGAATTTCATTAAGAATCGAAGATGAATTCAGCTTTACAAGATTTTCCCCTGATTTTTTTTAAGTTTCACTCACACTCGTATAAACTCTAATCCTCTAATCTTACAAAATACACTGAATCAAGAAGCGAATCTATAACTGAGTATACTCTTATATATAAGGATCAAAAGCCCTTTCGTAATTGGAAGAAACGATCAACGAACTTGAACGAATTTCAATTTGAAACTCTGTGATTTCCGCAGCAACCCTAACCAACCAACTATCAACGTCCCGTTTCGACGACTTATAGCCCGGTTCTTTCCAACCACTTCCGGTTCTGAAACCCTTGAATCATTTCCGAGTTGCTGATTAACAAATTTGTTTGGCACCACATTAAATATTCGACCAGATAATTTTAAAGATCTTATAGAATGATGGACACTTGGGTCTCCTTCTATCCAGAAAAACTCTATCAATGGACAAGCCCTTTATAAATCTTTTATGTAATCAAGCATTCCATGGATATGGAAATAGACATCATAATTCGGTTATACTAAAAATGGTACTCCTTGTCTTTACAGAATTGGTTATACCAAAATGTGGGATAAAATGTCCATGATTGATCTAAATACTAGAGAATTATATTTTCAATCTACGATAGATGATCTTAATGACAAGATAAAGCTTTATAAGCTACAAAACATGATAAAAATAATGAACAAGAGAATTCTATTAGTCCTTTCAAAAGAATTTCTTAGAAATATTCTGGGACTTTTTAAAAAAAGAAAATGATCGAGATTTATATTGAAGAAATGAAAAGTGATCTCTTAAAAAATCTTGAAGGCTTAGGTTCAAAATCTGATATATCAATGATATATGGTTCTAGCAACAGAGAGAATACATAAAATATATTCTCAAACCAATATCAAGATGATCAAAATCTAGAGGATGATTGTTGGTCAAAAAGTAACACTACGCAAGTGCACGTATCGTAACAAGTAATATAGTGGACTGAAAAGTCCGGATGTCGAACCCACAGGGAAAATAATAACTATCTACTCCAAAGTACTAGACTTGCGTAACCTACGATCTTATCTAGCGAATTCAAATTGATGTTGGATTATTATTACTACTAAGATTAAACTACGAAATCAAGAAAGCAAAGAAACTTCAAGAAACAAGATTATTGATCAAGATAAACAACCCTAGGATTTTATCTCCCCCTATGTGTTTTTATTCCCCTCTTATTCTTTTCTCATACAAGATTCAATTATCGGTTCTTAACCTGAGATGCTAATATAATCATACCCCGTTTTCACGTGATGCATGAATCTAATGCTATGAACAATTTACTGTATTCCTACGCAATTAAATTCATAACAAAGCATTAAGCTTAAATCCCAATTTTTGGCTTCCTAAGGTGAAATCTATATTCCTACGATTTCACATGCAGAATTAAACACTAAGATTTTTTAACCCTCCTCGAAGGATCTTCTACCACAGTTCTAATTACCAAACCGATTTTCCAATACGAATTTGATAATAACATAAAGATACACAAATTGATCAGGTTTATGCACTTAATTAAATCAAGCAGAAGAAAGAATCATAAATTGAACTTGCAATCGAATTAAATTAAGAAGTTCATAAAATAACACATAGGGTTTGAATAAAACCCTAGAAGTAAAAGGTTTAGCTACTCATAGTCGTAAAAGTTCCTAACAAAAAGAAAGAAAACACTATGCTTGAATTCTTGCCGATCTTCTTGACTTCGCTTGATTATCTTCTCTTGCTTTCCGGGGTGAATGATGCCGTTCCCCATCCTCAAAATGGCTTATATACAGATACCTAGGGAAGAAAGGATCTTTTTCCGCGTAGAGAACATAAAAGAAACGGATTTTCCTAACAAACTGCGATACGGGTACCGCGGTATTGAGATCGGATACCGCGGTACTGAAGCCAAACATCGCGTCCCTCTTTACGGTCGATACCGCGGTACCGAGATCGGATACCGCGGTCCTGGGATCCAGTACCCAGAAATTTCTTTCATCGTTCTGATACCGCGGTATCCATTCTGGGTACCGCGGTCCTGGATTTTGTCCTCCCGTTTTCTCTCGTTTTTTATACTTTTCCTGTTTATCTTCATATTTCTTCCCTTTGTACCTATAACAAGCCATATAATACACTTAACGCTCACTTTTTCATGGGAACAACACATTAAACGCATTAGAAAACATATGTATCGAGTGTATTTCACACTCTCAACAATGATTCTCTAGATCTCAGTATTTCCTTTGATATTTTAAAGGAATCTCTTATAGAGAAATTCAAATATTAGGGTGATAATTACAGATTATTAACCAACAAATAATTACAGATTTATGAATGTATGAGTGTGATTTTTGTTTGTGTTAGGATAATGGATACAAGAAATGTTGCTTGAAAAAAGAGGAAGGTTGTACTACTCGATGATGATAGGAGTGCACGTAAGAGATCTAAGAATGAAATTCTGGTAAATTTACAGAAAGATCTAGTTGTGAAGAAGAAGATGGAAAAGGAAAAGACAGTTATTACAGTTGATAGGTATTTTGTATTTCACCGCTTAGGTGTCACATTAACATTTTTTTAATGTATTACATGAACATGTTTGCGGTATTACATATATTCACTTAAGGTATCACATGTATTCAATTAAGGTATCACATATTTGGCTTAAGGTATCACATGCTTTTAAATTATCAGATGAATACCCTATTGCATCATATGTATGTATAAGATTATTACTTATATGTTTTGAAAATTATTTGTTATGATTTTGTTATTTTTTATATCCTTATGTGAATTATATTTTGTTTTTTAGCCAAAGAAGATGAGCAAGAAACAAGTTCTGGAGGCTGAAAAGGCAAACCAAAAGGATGTTGTGAATATGAATAGGTATTTTTATACATGTATTTTTTTACTTGTTGGAATGACCTTTTGTACTGTTTTGTTATGTTGGACTTGTCATATATTTGAAAGAAAAGTTTTCAAACCCTCTCCCATATCCAAAAGACTTGAGATCAATTTTTATTGAAAATAAATAACTTAAAATGGTGATCATAGATATGAAGTTTCAAAGCAATTTGTTAATAAATGTTTATAACATACTTTTGGCTTGCCGTTGGCAGATAGAAAGGTGATGAAGTTAGAGAAAAACATAAATAAAAGAGGTGAAAGACACTTGTTATCTTATTGTGCTTCTCATTCCCATCTCTATTTATAGAACCAAGCTTATTAGTGTTTATCTCTTGTGCATCATCTTGTCTTTCACTTCAAGCTTAAAGCCATATCAGTTTGTTACCAACTACACATTGATTGTTTGTTTATGATTATCTGTATGGCAATGGCTTGAGTGAAGTAAACGAGCATTTACGTTAAGAGTTGATGTTATAACCCATGAGATATGTATAATATGAATACATAGAGCTAATTTTATCTTAGTTTTGTATGTGCTCTTGCAGTGGATTTTCCTAATTATATTTTTGGTTATTTTTTATGGAGTGAAAAGGCATTTGATGTTGTTGTGGATAAATTTACTAAGGGGGGTTCATTAGCTCATTCTAGGTATTGATGTTGATAAATTTTGAATCTTTTAAAGTGGTTGTATTATTATATCTCAATGTTTTCATGTTTTTATATACCGTTTAGGTTTTATTTGATGTTAGGTGTTTTAAGGTATCACATGAATATGCTTTAGGTATTACATGTATTCACTTAAGGTATCATATCAAATATGAGTTGTATCACAAGCACATATGAGTTTAAAATATTAGATAAACATAAGGTATCACATGTATTCACTTAAGGTATCACATATTTGTCTTAGAGGTATCACATGCTTTAAAATTATCAGATGAATATCTTATTGCATCATATGTATGTATAAGAGTATTACTTATATGTTTTGGAAATTATTTGTTATGATTTTATTTTTTTATTTCCTTATGTATATTATATTTTGTTATTTAGTAAAAAGAAGATGAGTAAGAAACAAGTTCTGGAGGCTGAGAAGACAAAGCAAATGGATGCTGTGAATATTAAAAGGTATTTTTATACATGTATTTTTTTACTTGTTGGAATGACCTTTTGTACTGTTTTGTTATGTTGGACTTCTCATATTTTTGGTTATTTTTTATGAAGTGAAAAAGGAAGTTGCTGTTGTTAATAAATCTACTAAGGGGGTTGAGTGAATTTCTTGGTATTGCTGTTGATAAGTTTTGAATCTTTTAAAGTGGTTGTATTATTATATCTCAAAGTTTTCATACCTTTTATATACTGTTTAGGTTTTATTTGATGTTAGGTGTTTTAAGGTATCACATGGATATGCTTGAGGTATTACATGTATTCATTTCAGGTATCATATCAATATCTGAGATATATCACAAGCACATATGAGTTTAAAGTATCAGATAAATACACTTAAGGTATCACATGTATTCACTTAAGGTAACACATATTTGTCTTAGAGGTATCACATGCTTTAAAATTATCAGATGAATACCTTATTGCATCATATGTATATATAAGTGTATTACTTATATGTTTGGAAATTATTTGTTATGATTTTGCTTTTATTATTTCTTTTTGTATATTATATTTTGTTTTTTAGTCAAAAGAAGATGAGCAAGAAAGAAGTTGTGGAGGCTTGGAAGGCAAAGCAAAAAGATGTTGTCAATATCGATAGGTATTTTTATATATGTATTTTTTACTTATTGGAATGACCTTTTGTACTGTTTGGTTATGCTGGACTTCTCATATTTTTGGTTATTTTTTATGAAGTGAAAAAGAAGTTGTTGTTGTTGCTGATAAATCTACTAAGGAGGGTTTAGTGGCTCTTTCTAGGTATTGATGTTGATAAGTTTTGAATCTTTTAAAGTGATTATATTATTATATCTCAAAGTTTTCATGCTTTTTATATATTGTTTAGGTTTTATTTGATGTAGGTGTTTTAAGGTATCACATGAATATGCTTGAGGTATTACATGTATTCACTTAAGGTATCATATCAATATTTGAAATGCATCACAAGCACATGAGTTTAAAATGTCAGATAAACACATTTAAGGTGTCACATGTATTCACTTAAGGTATAACATATTTGTCTTAGAGGTATCACATGCTTTAAAATTATCAGATGAATACCTTATTGCATCATATGTATGTATAAGAGTATTACTTATATGTTTTGAAAATTATTTATTATGATTTTTTTTATTTCTTTATGTATATTCTGTTATAATTTTTTAGTGAAAAGTCGTTGAATAATAAAAAAGTTATGGTGGTTGTGAAAGCAAAAGAAAAGGCTTCTGTGGAAATAAATAAGTATTTGTGTTATGTATTATTTATATATTATCAGATAAATACCTTATATGTTTGATATGCATTTTTATATATGTATGTTAGTGTTCTTATATTTTTTCTTAATTCTATCTTGGCAGCATTTTTATGAGTCAATGCAAACCAAATGGTCTTGCTAAGCTTGTTCAATCTTTGACTGATAAACAGAAGTTTGATATTAGGAGTATTGGGTTTGATGGTCTTTTACATTTGAATTTCACTAAGTGCAACACGAAGATGTTGACCTAGTTGGTAAATAATTTCAATAGTTCTAGTAGGATAGTTATCATTGACCGATATCATCGATTTACTGTGACGGCAGACAACGTATTCGATATTTTTATGATATCGAGGAATGCAGGTCATATTGTGGAAACATATAATAGGGGTGAAGAAACATCTACTTTGTGTGAGAGGTTTTATGAGATGTATAGAATTGGGTCTAGAGTTTCTTTGGGGGTTTTGGTTAATGTAATGAAACAATTGGTTGATGGGGATGATGATTGTTGGTCTCAAGTGGTCAGAGGTTCAAAGGGGGGTGAATGAACCTCTATCGATTTTGCAAACTCTAAAACTTTCTGTAAGGCAGGTTCCTGATCCAAGAGAGAATGCAACAACCTGACTCAGATCAGTAACCTGGCAGTATGCTTGATCAGGTTCCTAACCTGTTTACACAGTACGTAGCGGAATAAACTTGATAGAGTTCTTTTTGGAAAACAGTTTTCTTTTACAAGTATGCTCTTTTTAAAGTCTTTTATGCACGATACTTATGATGTGTACTGCAAGATAAATATGGCAAAGTAAGTGCAATGCAGTAAGTAAATAAAAACAGATAAACACACAAGGTTTATAGTGGTTCGAAGATGGTGTAAGCCTTCTACGTTCACTCTACTCCTTCACAAGGAGGAATTTTGTTAGGTCAGTTCGAATTACAAGCCTCGTTTTACAAACCTCTTCCTAACAAACTACACATACTAGAATCCCAGACTCTAGTTCCAGGCCACAACCCACAAATGGTACAATCCCATAAAGGGCAAATAGCCTACTTCTAGACTACACACTTAGCAAGGATATGCTCCTCTCAACTAAGTTACACCATATACAACCTAGCGCACACAACACAGTGGTTAAAGATAAAAGGTTTTCTTCAACTGGTGTGAAATAGTCTTGATCTTTGAAGACTTCAATGTTATGGTAGACTGCTCCTGGAAGGTTGAGTAACTGAGCTTAATAAGAGCTTTAGAGTATGAAAGACTTGTAAGATTTTGCAGTGTATGTTTCAAAGCTTCAGTAATCTTCATGGCCACTCCATCATTCTATTTATAGATCTTTGGAAAATGCCCGTTGAAGAGAGGCATTGTTCCTGTTTCAGTTCAAATTTGATCTTTCATATATTTTTAATTAATGCGATTGACAACTTGAGAATATAGGGCATGTCCTATTTTTATCCGCATTAATAGCGCCACTCCCTGGTTGCAAACCTTTTGCAGAGCTGTAGGTCCAGGTGGTATTTTCTCATTGGCTTGGTTCAAACTTCTATCTAACGAGTCTTTGTCAGTAACCTTCCTCGTACTGCATTCAATACACATTCCTTGTATGGTGATAAATGAGCTGAGCGGAAGTTGTCAGCTTGCTGCCTTGTTCTTTAGCGTTTGTGTGTCTTAGATAACAGCTTCCTGATATAAGTCAGCTTTCTATTCAAGAGTAGCTTTCTTGTCTTGACATCCGATTGTCAGCATCCTGACTCAAGTAGCTTCATTTGTTAAACAATTATTCAGCCTTCTTCGTGACTTCCTAATCTTCTGATTGCTTGATTCTCTTTTGAACACGAGTGTTCTTTGAAATTTTGTTCTAAACATTTATCTTTATTTTTCTAAAGACCTATTATTATTTTCATAAAGATATGCTTATAGGTCTATGTTTCCACTTATAAAACGTGGAGAATAGGTACTGTTGGGAAAATTCCATGATAGTTTTGATGAGACAAATGTAATATTTGATAGAAAATTAGAGTACCCATTCTCCACATTTTATAAGTGGAAACTTAGACCTATAGACTTATGATTGTGAATTTATAGATAGGTCTTAGGAAAAATAAAGATAAAGGCTTGAAATGTTCAAAAGAGAATCAAGCAAACAAAAGATCAGGAAGAAACAAAGAAGACCAAACAAATGACTAAACCAAGGAAATTACATGAAGAACAGGATGCTAGCAAAAAGAAGTTAAGATAGGAAACTGATCTACATCAGGAAGCTGATCTACATTAGAAAGCTAACCTACATCAGGAAGTTGACATCCGAGATAAAAGTACTGAAGAACAGAACAAGAAGTTGACGATCTTCACTCAGCTCATTTATCACAGTACAAGGAATGTATAATGAATGCGGTACGAGGAAGGTTACTGACAAAGAGTCGTTGGGCAGAAGTTTGAGACAAGCCAATGAGAAGATGCCACTTGGAACTGCAGGTCTCCAACCAGGGTGTGGCGCCATTAATGCGGATAAGAGTAGGACATGCCCTGTTCTCTCAAGTTGTCAATCGTATTAATTGAAAATATATAGAGGATCATATTTGAACTGCAACAGGAATAATACCTCTCTTTAATGGGCATATTCCAAGGATCTATAAATAGAAGGATGGAGTGACCATGAAGAGTACTGAGAAACTGAAAAAAAACTAATAAGCTTTGAAGAACACAAATTCTCACAAGTCTTACACTCAAAGCTACCATCAAGCTCAGTCACTCAACCTTCTAGGAGCAGTTAACAATAGCATTGAAGCCATCAAAGATCAAGACTGTTTCGCACCAGTTGAAGAAAACCTTATTTTCTTTTAACCATTGTGTTGTGTGCGCTAGGTTGTTTTATGGTGTAACTTAGTTAAGAGGATTAGATCCTTGCTAAGTGTGTAGTCTAGAAATAGATTACTTTCCTTTGTAGGATTGTGAACCCTTTGTGGGTTGTGGCCTTCGACTAGAGTCTGGGATTCTAGTAGGTGTAGTTTGTTAGGAAGAAGTTTGTAAAGTGAGGCTTGTAATTCGAACCGACCTAACAAAGATCCTCTTTGTGTTAAGGAGTAGAGTGGACGTAGAAGGCTTACATCACCTTCGAACCACTATAAACTTTGTGTGTTTATATGCTTTGATTTACTTACTGCTCTACATCTTACATTATCATATATCTTGCAGTACATCATAAGCATTGTGCATTAAAATATTGGCAAATAGCATACTTGTAAAAGAAAACAGGTTTCAAAAAAAACTCTATCAAGTTTATTTCGCTGCGTTACATTCTGATACCGGGTCAATAACCTGATTGAGCTTAGAGCTAGGCTGCTGATTCGAGACAGGTTAGTGCCTTTAAGGATTAGGAACCTGTTATACAGAAAAGTTTAAAAAGAGTTTGTAAAATCGATAGAGGTTCATTCACCCCCCTTTGAACCTCTGACTATTTGGGACTCACGGGACCAACAAGTGATATCAGAGCAAGTTGGGTTAAAAGCCAACTTGACTGGTAACCAACCCAGATCCACCTTTTTTGCATTTGGATAAACCGTTTTCAACTTCACGAGACCAAAACTCATCTCTTAGCATAAGCATGGATTCTTCACATCACAAGCTATATATGTTTTCCATAGATGAATATAACGACTGGAGGATACGCATACAAGCTCATATATCAGCTATACACTACGAAATGTGGTTCGTCATCACTGAAGGACCACTAGTGATCTACAAAGTAAATGTTGTATATGTAGAACAACTTTGTGAGTATATGCGTGCTGAAGTAGCAGCTGAGGCTGCAGGCGGCGAAGTGGAAAGCGCAGCCAATGTTGATAATGATATTATACCAGGTGTCAGACCACAGGAAGCTGCACCAAGAATCAAAAGAACACAACCACCACAGGAGTATATTGTCAAGAAGAGACATGAGTACACCCCTGAAGACAGGAAGAGAGCAAACCTCGACAACGTAGCAAAAATGCCTTATTTCTCAAACTGGACAAAAGAACGTTCAGTAAGGTTAAAACTGCTCCACAACCAAAGAAATATGGGTAATGCTGGAGATGATAGGTGAAGGCAATAAACTTACCCGAGACAATAGGATCTCCAAAGCCATCCAACTATTTGAGCAGTTCAACATGAAGATTAGGGAAACCCTTGAATAGCTCGATCAGAGATTCATAGCCATTGTAAGTGAGCTTGAATCTTTGGGTAGAACATACACCCAGAAGGAGAAAAACATGAAGGTGCTACGAGCTCTACCTTATGAATGACATAGTAAGGAGACCGCAATGAGAGTGTCATTGAACCTCAATGCGATGAGTATTTTTGATCTCTTCTCCGATCTGAAATCCTTTAAATATGATATTGAAAGAAGGAGAAAAGAGATGGAAGGAACGAATGCAAAGATTGCAGTACTCGTTGCAAATAGTCAGGTTGTTGTTGGCACAAGCAACATCAAACTGAAAGAAAAAAAAGGAAGTGCTTACTGAAGATGCAGAAGAAGAAATGACACTCTTACTGAAGAAATTCCGAAGATTCATAAAGAATAACCACAAAGGAAACAACTTCAGAAGACAACCACATTCATCAGAAAGAAGTCCTCAGATCAAACCACATCAGCAAGCTGACACAGGATCCACTGACCTGTGTTACAATTGCAGAAGACCTGGCCACTTCATCAGAAACTGCCC
The DNA here is from genome assembly GCA_946896805.1 of Scutellaria galericulata. Lineage (NCBI taxonomy): Eukaryota > Viridiplantae > Streptophyta > Magnoliopsida > Lamiales > Lamiaceae > Scutellaria > Scutellaria galericulata. Next base: position 11,845,730 of record OX335791.1, on the reverse strand, counting down.
TCATCCATAAGTACAGAAGTATACAGAGGAAGAGATGAAGAGGAGGAGTGATAAGAGGAGAAATGAAAAATAAAAGCTTAGGGCACTTCTCACTGAAAATGAAGCTCTCAAAATAGCAAACATCTCCAACACTATTGACAAAGATGATCTCTCATCAGAAAGCTCCTACAGTTTCTCATCTGATAAAGAAACACTGATCTGCCTTCTGGTCAAAGACTACAAGGACAATGAAGGAGAAGAGGTAACTTCACAATCTTTTAATACTTCAAGTTCTGAAAAGCTTAACATTATCCAGTCCTTTAGACAGATCATGAGTAACTTTGAGCAAATAAATTCAGCTCATGAAGAACTCAAAGAGGAGAACCAACAGCTCAAGAGTGAGCATACAGCACTGAAAGAATAGGTTGCTGACCTGGAAAATTTCAGTACTCAATGCAATAAACTCAGAGCTGAAGTCTCTAAGTTCAAACTGCTAGTCACTAAGCTATAAACTGAGAAAGATGAACTTCAAAACACTATTAGTGTATATAGCAAATCAGCAAAGAAAGCATTCGAATGCATTCAAAGAACCCAGATCACCAATTCTGGATTAGGTCTAGGATACTGTGCTAATACTTCTCAAAATGAAGCCAACTCATCCAAAGCTGGAAAGTTTGTTCAAGCTCAAGTTCCTTTTGCTCAAGAGCTCACCTTACTGAATGAAAGCTTGAACAAAATAAGTACTCTGGATAAAGGGAAGGAACCCCTTCAGTATGAGGAAAACAACAAGCCTGCATGGAATCTCAGAAAGCAGTATAATCGGTATGCTGTTAAGAAAAAAAGAAAGCAGTAGTTTTCTAAGTCAGATCAAGAGCTTCATTCTCTGAGAACCAAGACATTCATGTCAAGGTTCCATCAGGTCTATACTCAAGAAAGGTATAAAAGAATACCTTTCACAAATAGAAAACATGAGACCTGGAAACAGCAAGCTCATAAACAGAACCCTACCCATAACACTTACAAGAAGAGAACCAACATAGCCTCTGGTAAACTAATTACCATAAGACAGGTGTGCGTTCCAAAAGACACTAACCCCCCAGGACCCGTACTTGTATGGGTACCTAAAACCATCTGATCAACTTGCAGGTACAATTGCCAAGAAGCAGCAATGATGAATGGTACATTGATAGTGGCTGCTCTAGACATATGACTGGCAACAAAGCCGGATTGAGGGACTTCCAACCATATAAAGGCCCTAAAGTGGTGTTTGGCGAAACCTCCAAAGGACGCACAAAGGGAACATGAAGCTTGATCAAAGACAACGCAAGTATCAGTGATGTTTCATATGTCAAAGGACTAAAATATAACCTCCTGAGTATCAGTCAATTTTGTGACAAAGGATATTCAATGGAGTTCAATCTGAACAAATTTCTGATCACAGGCATCAAAACAAAAGAGGTTAAACTTAGAACCAGGAAAGACAACATCTACCTTGCTGATTGAGACTCAACATTACAACCAACCTGCTTCATTGTAAAGAACACCCTTGAACTAAGTTGGTTATGGCACAAGAGGATGAGTCACCTGAACTTCAAAACAATCAACAAGCTAGCAAGAAAGAACCTAGTCAGAGGACTGCCAGGTGTTGCTTACAAGAAAGAAAGTGTTTGTGGACCCTGTCAGAAAGGAAAATAAATACGTAGCTCATTCAAGGACAAAGTTCAAAGATCCTTGAATAGGATACTGAACCTTCTACATATGGATTTATTTGGACTAGTAGAGCCTGTCAGTGTGAGTGGGAAGAAGTATTCCCTTGTAATCGTGGATGAATACTCAAGATTCACTTAGACCATCTTCCTGGCCAAGAAATCTGAAACTCAAACCAGGCTTCCAGAATTCATGAAAGAGTGCAGAATGAGAAAAACTTGAGCATTGTGAAGATAAGATCTGACAAAGAAACTGAATTCACAAACAAATTCATTGAGAAATACTGTTCAGAGTAACAAAATTCATGTGATCTTTTTGTGTATGGCCAAGAATTTCCTCACCTCCAGCATCGTTTATCATGTATCGATAAGATTTTACTGCAGTCAAACCTGAAGATACCATGTCCTCAAATGTCTTCTATTTCTCTTATCAATTTTTCTTTCCAAACGATGAAGATGATTCAATTCTGCTCTTGTTAGTGGATGATTATGTAACACTACATGGTTTACCACTTCAAACAATCCTTCATCATTTATACTCACCCTCATCAAAGCATTATAGTTTTTTCTTGTGATTGGCCATTTTTTTCTATTTTTTTGTTGAACCAGTCCCCTGTTTTTTTAGTCCTTGACAAGAGCATACAAACTTTTTTTCTACCTCTATATGTTTTTCATATGTGGAATATCTAGTAGTTGATTTGGGAACAGAAAATCCCAATGCACGAGCATGTTTGCAATATAGCTATTGGGATATTTCTATCTAGGTTTTGATGAGACAATGTAAGTTTTGATGAGTCTTTAGAGTACCCTTTTTCCATGTTTTATAAGTGGATTATAACCTAATAGGTTGATCTTTCTAAGTCATGTTTTGCAAAGTTGCTTAGTATAGAAAGATAGAAAGATAATGATTATAGCAGGATTCTGGAAAATGAGATGTCTTGAAGATTGACTTTCAGCTAGGAAAGTCAGTAACCTGAAGAAGGAACCAAAATCAGAGAGCTGGATCGATAAGCAGCAAGCAGATGAAACAAGAAGCTGACTGTAGGTTTCAAGAACAGGAAGTTGTTTTGAAACAGGAAGCTAATGCAGATCAAAAATCGGGCACAGATCAGTAAGCAGCTACTGCATGCAGAACAGAAAGCTGTAAGTCTTATCTGACTCATTCAATGCATACGAGGTATTTTTATGAATACTGTATGAGGTTTGGTTCCTATCAAGGATCCGTTAGACAGAGGTTTGTGCCAAGCCAATGAGGAGATGCCACCTAGATTCGTGGCTCTGCAAGCACTGTAGCCAAAGTGTGGTGCAATTAATGTGGGTCAGAGAAGGACAAGGATCAGTAGCCATATTTTTCAGACGCATTAATTGCAAAGATTTGAAGATCACTTTTGACATGATAAGGACAATGTCTTTCTTCAACGGGCATATTTCCAACTGATATAAATAGAAGGATGGAGTGACTGTGAAGACAACTGAACTAAAAACTACTCTCAAGTATCTTCAAGCTCTCATATTTCCTAAGCTTTCAAAGTTCAGTCACTCAACCTTCGAGAAGCAGCTACTCAAGCATTCGAGCTTTCAAGTTCAAAGCTGTCTTCTCTCTGCAACAGTTGAAGAAAACTTTTATCCTTTTTAACCATTGTGCTGTGTGCGCTAGGTTGTTTTAGTTTGGTGTAACTTAGTTGATAGGATTGAAATCCTTGCTAAGTATATAGTCTTGTGTAGGTTATTTTCCCAGTGTGGGATTGTGTACCCTATGTGGGTTGTTGTAGTACCCCGGACCACAAATGAAGTATAATTAAATAATTAAATATTAAACCCTTAATTAAATTATTATGTGCGTTAATTCTTAACTGTTTAATTAATTATGTGTGTTTCAGGTACATGTTTAATGCATGATTTAGACGGATATATTTTTCTAGACATGGAACATAGAATTTTATTTCACCATAAAATGCGTATCGAAAATACGAGAAGATAGACACGAATTAGAGGTCAATCAGAGACCTATAGCTCAAGTTACGATGAAAAGGGCAAAATACGAGTTTCGGAAAAACGAGGGGTGGAATCTTGATGAATAGTAAAACGAATATACTAAAGAATATTCCGATAAATAGTAACTTTTCAAAATCTATAAATAGGGGCTCTCCCGATTCATTTTCCACCATTTCTCCAAACAAGCCGAAAGCGCCGAAAACAAGTAAGTCTCTCTCTCTCTTTTCAGTTTTCTGCCTCCAGCGCGGCGGCGCCGTCGCCGGCGGTGGCCGGAAAATTTCAACGTTGTCAGTTTCAGCCGATTTTTATACACAACGTAGCCCTCATTGAGATGAGTCTAGGACATCTTTCGGAATTCAATTCCGATTTCCCGTTCGCCGGAAAATGGTGAAAAACCACCTCCAAAACCCCAAACCCTTGTTTTATCACCTGTTTTCTCTCTCCCGTTTCTCTCTCGTTTCTTAGTGGCTTTGGTTCTTTTCTTTTGCTAGGATAAGTTGGGGAGTTGGGGAAGAGTTTGGGATGGTGACCCATGCCGGAAAGTCGCCGACCGGAGCAAGAAAAAAGAGGGGGAAGAAGGAAGAAAATAGGGGGTTTTTTGGAAGGTTTGCTACTGTTCACCGCCGATTTCTGGCGAGGGGGTGGTCGGAAAAGGTCACCAGCGACGGGAGGTCACCGGTCGGAGGTTCTGGGAAGGGTCGTCGGTGATTGGAAGTCGCCGGCCGGAGTTTTGGAAAGTCAGGGTTAGGTTCGAAAAACAGGGTATCGAAGGTTTTTGCGGCGAGGATTCAGGTACTGTTCACCACCGGAATCCGGCGAGGGATGGCCGGAGGTGGTAGCCGGCGGTGAGAGATATCCGGCGAACTAGGTGGCGGCGCCGCTGCAGCTGGTGGCGCCGGGAAGGTGGCAGGTCGACCAGGGCGGCGCTGGGCGCGCTGGGGCGCGCGGGAGCGCGGTCGTGCGCAGCGGGAGCGAGTGACCGTGCACAGCCACTGGATGTTTTTGCATGGGCGTGCACGGCGCACACAGTCGTGCGCAAGCTGCGCGCGTGCTGCCGAGAAACAACGAGCGCTGGTGCGCTAGCGCGCGCGCGGGGCGCGCGACACCAGGTGCTAAGCGCGCGCGTCGGGATCCGCCGCACGCGTCGTATGCGCGCTGGCAAGCGTTTTCACCCATTTTTCCATTTCGCTTGTTTCCGTCGAGTTGTCGAGAGTCGGGGGTCTCGGTCAAAGTCAACCCTTGACCAAAATTACCATTTTACCCCTAAACCTTAAAATGCTCCGTTCGAGCTCGTTTCAACTCCGATCGAGCTCATTCTTTTTCCGTTACGATCCAAATTCAATCCTCTATCATCCTAACCTTTAGAACTGATCATGTTCCCTCGTTTCTTTGACCTCAATCTTTAGATCTCTCGATCCGTCGCGTCTTTAACGATCATTTTTCCACCGGAAGCGTTTATAGCTTTAATTATACATATTAAGGATCTAAGATATATCGTAAACTTGTGTAGGCTACTTGTTCGATTGAGCTTTGAATTATCCGACCTTTGGTACTCGCCACTCAAGCTCTGAGCTATCGGATCTTTGGTCCTTGCTACTCACGTGGTAACCACCGAACAAGGTGGGGGTAACTTCTAAACCCTAATAACTTTATGCTTCTATATTTAAAACATGACGATGATAAATAAATGCATGCTTATGAACATGACATTAATGGAATGGTTGAACTTTATGTGTTGTGATTACTTGCTATGATTAATATGTTCGTACATGGTTTATGATGATGTTAAGAAAGGACGATAGTCCATGTTTATATGAAGAGACAAAGGTCCACATTCGTGATGAATGGACGAAGGTCTACTTCCATATTACGGGAGAACAATAATACCCGTATAATAAGTCGGGGAGTACCTGCACATGGGGTCAACGGGGAGTACCCGCCCTCGATGCAAATGTGAGCTCTATGGGACCAAGTGTGTCCGATATGGATCCAAATTATGTGCTGTGCAATTTATATGCTATGTTTAATTGCCGAACCTGTTAATGGTCGAATTGTTATAACTCGTTAATGGAAAGTATCCCCACGAGTGTATTCAACGCACTCACCTCTTATTCTGTACTCACCCTACAGGTGATGGTGAACATGATGAACCATAGGTGGAGAGAGGGTGTGCCATTTTTGGACGTGTATATTTGGGTTGAAGTCACACAAACATTTTCAAACAGTGTTTTATTTGATCACGTTTTTGTAATAACCTTTGATACATGTGATGGATGTGAGATCCTGATGGTTTATTCCGCTGTTTTGTTATGTTGTATATATCGGTATTGAGACCGATTGTTATCGGCTAAGGCCATTTGTTGATATGTGATTGACTCATATCATTCTCTTACCTCATTCTTCTGTCGACTCTTATATATTTCTTCTGGTTATAAAAAAAATACCTCTTGTTATTTCTTCTTCACGCCCAATGGAAAACTCTGATATTTTATGAAAAGAAAACGGGGCGTGACAAATGGTATCAGAGCCTAGTTCTACCTTTTGTACGAGGTTGCTCGAACTTGTTTGATAAAGAGAAAATGAGAAAAACAAACGTGTTTTAAACGTGGAAATCTTTTCGAAAGAAAACGGATAAGCACCATCCTCTCTCCATAGGTGTCTCTCCTTGATCATAAGACTTGAGAATAAGAGTGTCTACTTGTTATGTGTTATTTAGTTTGCAAGATATAAATCGATAAGGTTTGGATGAGTGTTTATCTGCTTTGTGTTTCTTATTTATCTGATATAAACTATTTGAGTTTGGCGGAGTACCAAGGATTATGTATCACGACAAAAAGATCTTTTGAAAACCTCTTGATGCCATCACAATCAACATACTGCTCTGAGTCACCGCCACAAAGCCGCTGACAGCAGCAGCGTGGGCTCGTGTGCGAGTATGGCCGTTCGCAGGAGTTGATGTTGTGTGACTGATAGTTGAAACTACCATTGGCCCTTGTTTACAACAAGACAAGCCAGTTGGTGGGTTTTTCCTCGCTCATAGTCGTGATGCATACTTTTGGTTTTGATACTGGAAGTCTATGAAGATAATGTGGGGAAGTTGATGACATGTTCTGTGATGTATTCTTGCGGATAGTGTATACAGGCTGGATATACGCTATCCACATAATAAGATCATGAAGTGCTTATAAACGAATGACAGAGAATCTATTGAGATTATAAATGATTTATGGAATAAAGTTTGTTGGTGTCATGTTAACTGTTGTTTGGTTATCTGTGGTTATTGGTTGTAGTTGTATATATTGTTGAGTTACGTGGGGAAGATTATAAGGGTTAGTTTTCGTATGTAGTTCTTTAGAACGATATGCCACAAGGTCGATCTTGTAAGGACCAACCGTCAATGGAGAATCTACCTGAAAACAATGTGGATGCCATGATGGGAAACTTGATGTCCGTGCTGGGGGCCTTGGCTCGAAATTACATAAAATTGAAGAATGTAATTATGTAATACATATAGTTCATTTATGTAATACCTATAGAATAATTCTGTAATACCTCAAAAATATTTCCCATAAATTACATATCATTGAAGTATAAGATTTTGTAATACATATGGAAGACATGTGTAATACCTATAGAACAAATTACTAATACCTCAAACACATTTATTATAAATTACATATAATTGAAGAATGTAATTATGTAATACATGTAGTTCATTTATGTAATACCTATAGAATAATTCTGTAATATCTCAAAAATATTTCTCATAAATTACATATCATTAAAGCAAAAGATTCTGTAATATCTATAGAGAACATGTGTAATACTTATAGAATATATTACTAATACCTCAAACATATATTTTTTATAACAGTGAGCAATATAGTTAATCGAATTGAAACAATAAAATCAGAAATAAACATGCACTGGAAAGTCAACAAACATAGGGAATTGAAACAAATCAATGTTAATTACCTTCATTTATTGTCTCAATAACTTGATTAAGAAAAGCTGATGTTACAACATTTTCTTCATCTTCTTCACTTGACAATAGAAGACTTGTATTTGATTTTTGACCTAAAATTACATGAATTGTATCAGAAGTGAAATGTACAAACTCTTGAAAACCTATTCAGCCAAAGAGTAAACCTTGTTCATTTTTCAAATCTTCCAACATTGTTTGATGTAGTATTTTGATTGCAATACAAAAGTAATCCTAGGTTTTAGGAAGAAAATAACCCAAAATATAGATTGGGAAAAAAAGGTTTAATGATCGCGATTGTTGATGATCTGAGGGATTCGTTGACAAATTTGTTAACGAAGCGGTGGCGACGGTGGTAGTGCGGTGGCGTAGGATCTGAGGGCTTCGTTGACAAATTTATCAACGAAGTGGCGGCGACGGCGACGGCGATGGAGGTGGTGCGGTGGCGGCGGTAGCGGTGATGCGGTGATAGGGAAATAATTTCGTGTGATGAGGGGAAGGATTGAGGAGTTGAGGGATTTCGCGTGGAGAACGCGATTTGCAGCTGAGGGAAAGGGGAAAAATGTATATACATGCGGGTCAACTCAGGTCAAAGGGGCTTAGATCCGTGCCACGGGGCACAAGAGACCTTCTCTTAATTCATTAATATTCAAACAATAGTTTTAAGTCATATATATATATATATATATATCAAAATATTACTATTTTATATATAAACAAAAGTTCAAACAACACTCAAACCATAAACAAATGTTTCTATATGAATAATTTGGAGATATTTTAATAAAAAAAATGTTTAGTATGTCTCAAAAGTTGCAATATTATTTTGAGACAAAATAAAGAAACAAAATTCAAATTCAAATATTATATTATTAACGTGGAACTTATGTGAATGATTTGAAGTGTTTCATTATAAAATTATAAATGAAAAATTACTCATAGTTATTACCTATAATTACATATTAGTGGATTGTTGAAAATTGTACCTTACTAGATAATGAGTTAGTTCCACAATTTTCAATTAATCAAATCGTCATTTTTTCAATTGATGTACTTCTGGCATGAATTTATATCAATAAATTGATCATGATACCAATAGGTTGTGATGTATAATTTCATTCTACAAGTAAATTCTTTTTTATAAGAAATAATACTAATAACCCATATATAAAGTGATTATTAAATTGGAGTTATGTTCTAATATTCATTATATGATAACTTATTATTTTGTTTTAACTTCATAGATACTAAATTACATTTATAGTGTTATGATTTTTTTATATTATTTTGGAATAAGATTCTATATAAATTTAGAAAATACAAAAGTATTTGGATTAAGAATCTTTTGGATTAGGATTCTAATATAAAATTATTCAAATATAAAAATACTATATTACAATTATTTAATAATATTTTAATAATGATATATTAGACAATTCATATTTTATAAGAAATCCTACTCATAATAGGATTCTATAGGATTTTGGATTGTGATTCTAATATAAAATTATTTAAATATGTAAATACTAAATTACTATTATTACCTTAAATAATGATCTTTAATTAGGATATATTAGGCAATTCATATTTTGTAAGAAATGTCATACTTTTATATTAGTAATAAATATGTGTGTGTATATATATATATATTAAAAATTAATTTTGCACTTATCTAGCCCCTCTACTCATGCCTAATTTTTGAATATTTAGTATATATGTATCCAATATATTTGAGTTTGTTGTATTTAGCCTTCTCAATATAATCGGTCTACCTTCTCAATATATGCAACCAGGACCGGCCCTAACCTTGGGCGAGAAGGTCGACAACCTAGGGCTCATTTTTCAAGGGGCCCCAAAGTTAAACCCAACATTAGGTATATATAGTTATAACACATTTGTATTTAACCAGAAATATCATATAATTGATCCTATATTTCATAAAAAATGTAAAACTCATGAGAAGAAACAATTCGATGAAAATTGTCATGAAGAAAATTCACAGTCTGTTGAGAAATTTTTTAGAATCAATTATTTTCTTGTTATAGTTGACATAGTTATTTCATCTCTAAAGAATATAATATTTGAACAATTGGAAGTCCTTGAAAATATTTTATGTTTAATCCTAAAAAGTGGCTTTTATTAGATGATAAGAGATTGCATGAGTGTTGTATTAATCTTCAAATTGCTCTAACACATAATGACAAATCTAATATTGATATTGATGGTTTATTTTCTGAATTGGAAGTGCTACAAACATGTTTACCTGTAAAAACAAAATAAGTTATTGATATTCTTGAGTTTGTAAAACCTTTGGATTGTTTTCCTATTTATATTTTCATTCCTTATAGAATTTTGCTAACTATACCAGTATTGTAACATCAACAGAAATAAATTTTTCAAAACTAAAATTGATAAAATCTTATTAGCGTTCAACTATGACTTTAAAAAAAGATTAAAATGACTTAGCAATTCTTTTCAGAGAATATGAGCTTTTGAAAAACCTAGATCTTGAAGACTTTATCAATGATTTTGCATTTCAAAATGCTAGAAGATTTAAATATTTTCAATGGTAATTTAAAAATTATTTTTGCTTTTATATTTGTAGGTGTCGCATTTTTTTCAACAAAGTAGCATATAGAAAACTTGATTTGTAGGTGTCGCATTTTTTTCAACAAAGTAGCATTTTTTTCAGAGAAAACTTGTCGTATTTTTTATCAGGGGTATTTTTGAAAATTTTAATAATAAATATTTATATATTATTTTATATAAGGAAAAATATAAGAGAGCCCAGCCCATTCTACCCATAATAGTATAGTATAATCCCTAAATACCCCCTCAATATAAAATAGTGCCTATAATAGCCCAAAATATAAGAATTGATCCCAAAATACCCATGAATCTGCCAACATGTCTGCCTGATATTAATTGTCGTAACTACCACCTTTCACATCATTGACATCCATGATATAGAAGTAGGGTTGAACGAAAATATTTGAAGTGTGGATTACACGAACATAAAAAAGAGTAAACCTTACACGAAAATTAAAAATGAAATTGACGAACAATTATTTTAAATAACTTATTTACTAACAATAAACGAAATATAAAAAATGAACAAAAAAAGGGAAAATAAAAAAATGAATATTCAATGAAAAATAAAAGTTCAACGTTTAACGAAAATAATAAAATGAACATGCAAGGGAAAAACGAAATTAAATCGAAACATTAAAAAACAAAGGGTCCACGAAAATTAAAGATAAATTTCACGAACATTAAGTTTAATGTTACACGAACATTAATTGAAATGAAACATTAAAGTTACACGAACATTATTTGAGGGTTACACGAACATTAATCTTTTTCAATTGTACACGAAGATTAACTAGTAAATGAATTTTGTGGGCCCCTAATTAACGGGCCCAACAACCCCAGCTTACGAAAATTGAATTCTCTCCCCCTTTTAATTAAAAAATTTCGTATAGACCTAATTTATCTCGCAGGTGCCTCTTCCTCCGGCGAATGAAGATTCTGGATCAGGCATTCTCACACATACATTATGGTAGCAAACAATGTTAGTTTCCCATCTCCCTTCAATTTTAATTTTCTTCCATGGTTTTTTTTTACACTGTGTATCTGTGCTTCGGCCATTTTTTTCATGTTTGAATTCGACAGTTTATGATCTATTTTTGGGTTTGTAGTTTGAACTAGGATTTGTAATTTCTCGTATTGTTGATGGAATGTGGTTCGATTTTAGGTGTTTGTCGTTTTTTCTCTTGAATTTGAACTGTGCTTGTTGTTGGTGAAATTTATGGAAAAATAGGCTTACACGAAGATTTTGCAGAGAATGAGCGTTACACGAACATTTTGACATTAGTTATAGGGGTACACGAACATTAATAAATAAACCTTACAGGAACATTTCAAATTTTGTGGGTTAAATGAAATTTATGCTTTCTCCTTACACGAACATTTCATGAAGCTTACACGAACATTTCAATTATTTAAAAAAATGATTCATGAGTATTTACATTAATTTTATACTAAATATAGCTATATATTTTATTAAAATAATACCCTACCAGTAATCCTTGACAATTAAGTAACAATTAGTGAAAATGTATAAGTGTTTTAGTCCACTACACATGTTTTTCTCCTTTTGATATATATAAACATTGTGTAATATTTTTGAAATATATCATGAAGCTATTATAATGTATTGTTTGAAATAAGAAACCATTTACAATTATATAGAATAAACTTGGTGACTATATATTTTGAAAAATATATATATTAATATGCCTCGAATTTTGTTCATCTTAGAATTATGAAGAAAAAATGAAATATATAAATTTTAAATCTTTAAAAAGTTTTAAATAATTAACAATTAAATGTTATTTATTGTCACGCCCCAAAATCTTTCGTTAAAAATAGCAGAGTTTTACCCGGGCGTGAAGATAGAAAAGCAAGGGACGCATAACACATACAGAAAGAAATAGCAGGAGACGCCAGAAGAAAGAGGTAAGGGGCGATGTGAAACAATCACATATCATCAAACGGCCTCGGCCGATAACAATCGGTCTCAATACTGATATATATACATCATAATAAAGTAGCGGAATAAACCATCAGAATCTCACATCTGAAACATATATCGAATATTATTACAAAACGTGATTTAAATAAAACATTGTTTTGGAACTGTTTGTGCGACAACATCTTAAAAACACAAGTTCAGAGACAGCACCGCCTCTCTCCATCTAGGGTTCAACATGCTCATCAACTCCTGTAGTGTGAGTACAGAATAAGGGGGTGAGTGCGTTGAATACACTCGTGGGGATAACATCTGCCTCATAAGACTCAAGACGGAATTTAAATACCGAAAAGCTAACTTACAGTCACGTTGTCACAGCACATATATACGCAAAGCAGTTATTAGAAATGATAAGGGACGTATAGGTGCGGGATTCCCCCGTCTTACCCTATATAACGGTATCTCACCGTTAGTGCATTTCAAGAGGCTCACGACACCTCCACAGAGTAGTAGAAAATAGCAGGGGACGAACAGAATGCATGATCGGAGGACCTCAGTCCTTCCATAGATATAATATGGCACAGCAAGTATAAACATAGCACTCAGTATTTCTCAATCATACTTCATAAATAGGGAAAGCTGTAAATAGATAAAGAGTTAGAAATTACCCCCACCTCGTATAGTGGTTACCGCGTGAGTAGATAGAACAGTACGTCCAACAACCCAACACTTCCAAGCTTAGTCCAACAAGTAGCCTACACATTTACAGTGTTTCTTAGGTCTTAAATACAGTATAATTAAAGCTATAAAGGGTCCCGACGGAAAAATGTTTGTTAATGATACGACGGATCGAAAATACAGCATCACATGCGCCGGGGCACGCAAGCACCCGGCGTCGGGCGAAAAAGAATCCCGACGGCCCGCGCATCACCCGGCAGCTGCCGAGTTTCCCCGGCCACCCGATCCCCGTCGCCCGCGCACGCTAGATTCCCGGCGCGCTAGGTCCCCGCCCCCGGCGCGCACACCCGGCACCCGACGCTCGCGCACCCTCGCACACCTGACACCCGACCCGACGTACACCCCGACGTGCACATCCCGTCCCCGACACACAACCCGGCACCCGACGCTCGCCACCACCAGCTCCACTGCTGGCCAGCGGCGGCGACGGCGGCGGCGCTCCGGCGACGGTGGAAAATAAAAACGTTAAGAAAAATAAAAGAAAGAGAAACTTACGTGTTCGCGTCGCGAGCGTCGCTCGGGTCGTTGACTTTGAAAACGTATAAGTTTTGAAAATTATGAGCCCCTATTTATAGATTTTGGAAATTACCTTTTTACCGTTGAAAAGTTACCATTTACCAAAAATATCTTAATTTACCTTTCATTAAACTATTATTTTTATTTTTACCTTTTATCAAAATTTTATCCTTTCCTTCGTCAGTTGAACTACGGGTCTCTGATTGACCCCTAGTTTGTTTCTATTTTCTCGTATTTCCGATACGAATCTCTTGGTAAAATCATATTCTAGGTTCCATGTCATGAAAAATATACCCATCTAAAACCGGCGTTAACCAAGTATCTGAAACGCACGTACTAAATTAAACAGTCAAAACACACGCACATAATTATTAAGTCAGGGTTCAAATATTTAATTATTCCATTATGCTCATTTTGATCCGGGGTGCTACATTTATAGATATTAAGATTACTGTATTTGTTTTTCTCCTTGCAAACTTATAAAGCATGAAATAATGTACGGGTACTATTTATTTGTACATTTGAAAAATGTCTTCAAACAATTACATAATATATTAATAAAAAATTGTGGCGTACACAATGTTTACACATTTTATACTTCATGGCCTTTAAGCATTGGTGATAATAAATTAATAATTAACCATCTTTTTAATTGAGTTATTTAAAATAATTATTATATTGTGAATATAATAGTTTGTTGTATATGTAGTTAGATCGTTGATATTGCTTGATAATTAATTAATTAGATAATTTTTATTATTGTAGTACCATTGGGTCCGTAAGGGTTGTCAGGGTATGTTGGCATATATCAATGGTTATACTCGTTTGAGCCTATTAGATGAAATCAAGGATGAGTTGTTATACAATGGGAGGGATTGCCTGTTGGACCTCCTGAGATCGTGTTTCGGCCATTTTCTGAGGTGGCAGACTGATCTAGAGAGTTGTAAGGCCTTTCTTCTCGTGTTGATGTCACGTGAGATATGAATGATAAATACCCCTACAGATGAGCGATGGTTTCTTATAGGTCGGGACCTCAATCTTTGTCGATTCTCAAGGAGAGAGTTTGCCTTGATCATTGGATTGCGATTTGGGGATTCTGACTTTAATCCGTTGGGGCCGCACTATCCACCTGATGGTGGAGTATATCACAGAGTCCACGCCGACTATGATCGTGTGACTATTGCTGATCTTCGCGAGAGATTTATCGCTGGGGAGTTTCGTGTAAGTCGGGATGATTCTTTGAAGATTGCGAAGATCTTCATTGTCTATTGTTTTATCTTAGGAGTTGATATCGGGAAATCGACAGTTGATCTATGGGTTTGGGATCTAGTTGAGCAGGAGGCTCTTTGGGAGAGCTTTCCGTGGGGCAAGATATCTTACCTGACCCTATTCCGATACATGGACAAGCTACCAACAACAGTCCCATCACAAAGGGGGAATAGGGTATTTAGATACCACTTCTACGGGTTCTCGATTGCTTTACTGGTTAATTGTTTTTATTTTCCACAGTCTTTACTTGTTTTGTTTTCTACTTCATATTTGGATGCTAACATTTGAAAAATTATTTTAGATGTGGAGTTTTGAGGCGATTCCTGTGACACGTACTTTTGCATGCTACCGAGTACAGACTGATTTTTACATGCCTCGGTGTTTGAAGTGGTCCATTAAGATAAGCAAAGATGATGTCATTCATAAACTTTCAGATGAAGTATTTCATTTTTTTAATGGCAGTTCTTGATCCATCTACATTTACAATTTTGAAATTTGATTTAAGTTCTTTGATGTAATGAAAATAGGTGGGGCCATGTTCTGAGATTCTTGAGCCTACTCCTGAGAAGACACTACAACACTACTGGCAGAGTATTGATGATGAACTTCATGTCGGAGTACAGCCCGTCTTGCAGCGTTGTGGTAGGAAGCCAGCTGCACCTGTTGCAGCATCGGGAGAGGGGACTTCACGACATGGTCGGACGATACAGAGCACTGGGTCAAGCCGTACTACATACCTGCCGACCGAAATGGAAGATGCAAATCGGGACTTGCAGAGCTACCCGAAGAGGGCATATCATCATAGTGTACTGAAGCCCAGTTCAGCACAGGATGAGGAGGCCCCTATTCGGGGTAGGCGGACCAGCCGAACACACTATCAACAGGTATCATCACCAGACGAAGAGACACATGATGAGCCAGATGAGGGCTTGTACGCTTGGTTGAGCCGTCTGATTAACACTCGTCATAGGGAGATGCAGAATTTTGTGGGAGAGAGGTTTCGTCATATGGAGCATCAGATCCCCGGCTTAGTGCACGACGCGGTGTATTAGGAGACCCAACGTCTGGAGTTGTAGATCCCCTCGATGATCAGAGATGAGCTTACTCATTTCTTCGGTGAGAGACACTCATTTCATGATTATTACCATCCACAGTCGCAGCCCGATCAGTGGACCAGTTGGGATCATAGCGAGTATGCCAATGAATATTTTACCCCACCTGTTCCACCTCAGCCGTCAGCACCTCGCACCGATACTTCTTATGGTCCTTTAGACTTGAACCCCGATTCAGAGAAGCATGATGTGGCGTTGTCGGTAGGAGGGGCTTCTGACATCCAAGATACGAGTGTGGGCCTTCGTTTGGTGAGAGAGAGGGTTCCATCTCATCTGGTCAGAAGTCCATTCAAACAGGTGGGTGTTAGGAGGGATACTTTGACTATGGACGAGTTTGTTGCGTGGATCGAATGCTGTGGAGACGAATCTGAATGGTATGTTTGATACAAATCTCATTTATTAAATTGCTTTTTTAATTTCTTTTTTTTAAATAATGAATTCAATTACATTGTTGCAGGCGTAATGTCGGTGTCGGTTTCCCAGTTGGACCCGATTTCTTCAGGGTACTTCTGGATTCGAAAGAGGATACTTATTATGAGGTTTGAATCGCATTTTGATAATTTCAGTTGCTAATCTGTGCTTGAGTCTATCATATTATATGCCTAGGTCGGAAAATGTTTTGAATATGTTTGGTGATTATGTTAGGTCATAGACATGTACTTGAGGGTTCTTCAGATGCAGCCCACGTTGGCTGGGGTTCAGGTCAGGCCACAGATACAGGGGCACTATCAGATGTTGGACTGCCATGTTTTCGTGAGTTTTTTTGCTACCTCATATTTACCACGATGTTTTGTTCTGTTTTTAATATTAGTAATATTTATTGACAATTAATCATATAGGAGACATGCAAAGATATATGGTTGAAGAAGCACCAAAATGACCCCACGGACATGAAATATGTCTACCCTACGTGAGAGACATTTTCTTCTACTGACTTGGATCGTCTTGTTGAGTATGTTGAAGGTTCTCGACCCAAATGGGGAAATACGAAGCCGTGGTAGAGGGACATTGATGATGTAAGTAAAAGATCATCTTCTTTAATATTTATAATATTTATTGACAACTAAGGTTTTACCTTATATTTCTTTGTAGCTGTATTTGGTGATGAATCTGGATTCCCACTGGGTGGCGGGCTGTATCGACCTGAAAAAGATGAAGTTAGTGCTTTACGATTCAAAGCGGCACACTTGGGACAAGCACATGAAGAGTTTAAGGTACAAACAGACGCTCCCGCTACGTCGTGTACTACCTGCCTTGCTGGAGTATTTGGACTATAAAAGAAGGCGTGGTGGGGATGCTTGGATCACGGAGGAGATCTAGTTGACTAGTGCCAACCAGAAGGTTTGTTATAAACAAAGGGATAATGTTTCATGTGGTATATACGCGATAAAGACGATCGAGAGTTGTTTGAGTGGCACTTGGCCCAGACCAAGCATGATAGAGCCACTAGATACTGTTAGACGTGAGGTCGGATTGACTATATTTAGGTTCTCTTCAAATGCTTCTACCATTCTGCCTTCTATTTTGTGAGATTGTATGACTTGGTCATTTTGTTCACGTGATTATGGATTTTAGAATTAGTATATTTGATATGGTCTTTATGGTTTATCTGAATATCGATGATTGTGGAAATTTTCAATTTACTATACTACCAGACAGGTGTTTCATTGAACATAACATGTAGAATATTAATATAAAAGAACATGCAGAATGAATATAATAACAGAACATGTAGAATATTAATAAAAAATACAATTTTGATGTCATGAGAAGCTAATCAGGTCTCTGTTGTCTTATATAGACCTCACATTTACGGCGTGTATGTTGATCCGAGCCACAAACTGAGCATTTTTTCTTTCTCTTAGTCTTCGGCATTGTTTCATTTTCATCATCCTCGAAATTCCCATACTGCACATTCAGAGGTAACTGCTCGGTACATCTAGTTATATTGTGGCCAGTTTGCCCACAACGATTGCATATTCCGACCTTGCATGCACATCCTGATTCTGGACCAGACGATGGAATTTGTTTCTCTTTCGGCCGCCCAGCTTGCTTTGGTTTGTCCGGCACTCGACAGATAACTTTTTGCACTTCGTCAGAGTAATTCCATTCTTGTGGGTCTGGCACTGGGAGAACCTCTTCTGCCCACATACCCCTCAACCATTCCGTCGTGTAATATGGGAGCACGTATGAAGTAACTGTTTTCTTTGCAAAACTGTTCAAAAATCATGAATCACGTTACATACTCATCATCAAGGGAGTAACTTGAAAATATTTTAAATCAAAAGTGCTACCTTATTGCGGCACATGCATGTGAACACGGTATCCCATCATATTGAAAAACCATACATGTACACTTACTTCGTGAGAGTTCGACTGTATAAATCTTACTCTCAGTTGTCACTTTGTACTTATCACCTCCGAGTTTAGCGACCTGCATTCGTCGTCCAAGCTTTACGGCATCAAGTAACCTATCATGTACTGATTTGGTGAGGGTGTTTTCTTTTACATTCGCTGTTTCTCTCCTCTTAACAAACCATTTTTCTATTATTCGACGAGCACACTCCAAGAAGGAGCTAACCGGTAGCTTTCTCGTCCAAAGAAGACGAGCATTCCAACTTTCAGCCGCATTTGATGTCATGAAACTATACCGTCGAACAGGGCATCTAACACGACTCCACCTACTCAGTTCTGCCCTGCTTAATGTCTCAAGTGCACCTTGTATATTTGTTGCTTCCAGACTTCTTATGTACCTATGAAATCCAAAAAAAATGTGCATTGGTTAATGTGATAACCATCTTACAACTCGTAACGATAATAAATTACATGTCGAATTTATGTCAGAAAATAGAAATACCTATCGAACTCATAGGCTTGATAATGCTTTCTGGAATAGGCCAACTAAATGTGATCCATACTTCGCAAGATTCTGCTGCAAATGATAACAACAAAGACCATGAGAGGCCTCTGGGTAGACTTCCTCGATTGCATTACTGATACTTATGTGTTGATCAGACACTATCAGTAGTTGTTCAGGGCATCCAAATGCTTCACGGACATGTTTCAAAACCCACGTCCAAGAGTCATCATTTTCCACACTACCTATCCCTGATGCAAGCGGAAAATCTTATCGTTCCCATCTTTTTTGACAACAATGAAGCCTATACCTTTATATTGCCCCTTCAAGTGACAACCATCGACAACAATAACCGGTCGGGAATATTTTTTAAATCCACTGATAGATGCGCCCAATGTAAAAAAGGCATATTTGAATTTTCCATCGTCGTGCGTGTCCCAGGCTGTATAAGTACCTGGGTTCGAACTCTTCAGCACGTCCAAATACATTGGAAGCATCGCGAATGAGTTTTTTGGATCTCCGTATGCAACCCTCATTGCATGACGTTTAGCCCTCAATGCAACCTTATAACTAAGTTGTAAACTATGTCGCTCGGTCATTTCTTGTATGATGCTCCTCGGGACAAGCAATGAGTTATCTTTACGAGCGTGTTTGGCATAGTACTCACCATCAGAGTACTTGGCAGACAACGACGAGCACTACTGTTCAGCTCGTCCGTACATTCATGGGGTATAATACTCTTCGAAATTTTCCATATGCCATATTTCTCATGTGCATTGATAATGAACGGACAATTTTTCCTGTTGCATTTCACGTACCAACGATAGTTGTCTGAACGCTCTACACGGTACTCTACTTGATTTTCTAGATGGTAAAAACCAACTGCGTTCTTCAATTCTGTTTTACTCGCAAACGTGGCTCCTTTTGCCAAACTGTATTCCATCGGGTCATTTAGGGCAAACTCGGAGACAACAGGTTGCTCAAATGGTGGTGTATTTGGGATAAACCATTCAGGTTGCAAAATATAGCTCATAAATTCATCATACGCCATTCACTGCTCATCGTTCAAATTTTCTTAAACCTCTTGGTCTAACTCGAGGTCATCTTCATCATTATCTGCAAGATATTCAACATATATAATATGTAAAAACCAGATTTTTCGTTCTTCAATCTAAAAAAATATGTATAATTTGAAAACGAAAATTACCACTTCGACTCTCACACCCACTATCTGATCGTCTTTCTTGTTATACTGGTTGTGGTTCTTGTGCAACTATTTCACTGATTATGTGGGGTTGTGTATACCCCTGATCCACATACGCAGTTGGAGAACTATTCAAATCAATATACTCCATACCCAAACTTGATGGTGGGTTCATCTCTAAGAATGGAGAAGGCCAACGCTCATATTCGTGCCTCGAGGATGTCCCAACTTGCCTCATCTGAACCTCATTATTTAACCCCCATCGTGCATAAAACGAAGGATCGTTTGCAAGTCCTAGTGGAACTGAGGAAAACTCGAAATTCTGTACACTATTCTCGATACCCGCGTTCACAAATTCTTAATGCGATGATCCAACATTAAATACTCCAGATGACGAACCTTCAGCTATTATATTCTGAGTCGTAGCTGACAACACTGTATCGAGCACTCCAGTATCCACCTTTTTTAGCGAAACAAAAACGACAAGGACATCATCGATGGTGTACAATAATCGGGCCAGATCCGAATCATTCTTTATTTTTGTTCTTTTCACTGATCCATTGGACTCCACCAGTGACTGAATCACATATCTCCACAAATTCAAGTCTGCATGCACTAACCCATGAATTGACTCGAACAAATCATGATATATGATTTGTTGAAACTGAAACACCTCTTTCGAACCATTTTTATACTCTAGGCCTGCCCAATAACCTCCAAACCAAATGATTACAGACACATATCACATCGTTTCCTAAACATTACAAAAAACAATATATATGTAAGTCAGTTATTTCATAATACTTGTCCTTCAAAACAACGAGAATACAAAAAATCAATTCATATTGGATATAATATTATGGAATGGGAAACAATCAAAACTGCAACATCATAGTTAATTTACAAATCTTGTTATTGAAGACAAAAAAAAGTAATTATTAATCATTATATAAAGAATTAATACAATTTATTAATAATTCATAATCATTACCTAATTACTAATGATTAAACTATTCGTAGTAATAATGAGTTCAAAATAATTACTACTTTTAAATAATTAAGTGTACAATATACTATAATTCCTAATACTTATATAATTTAAAACATAACAACAAGTAGACATGAACTCTCTGAAAAATATTCACCATCTCAGTAATGTAAAATAATTATTCAACATTATTAAAAAATAATAAATAATACCTTCGTCATACATAAATTCTAAATAAAAATCATATAAATGTGAAAAACGTCGACATAACAGAAAAATAATTTTTTTACAAAGAATGTTTTCATATATAAAAACAAAAAATGAACTTTCAAATATTTTATAATATTTTTATTAATAGTAAAATTATTTTTTAAATATAAAGTTATTTACATAATACAATTATTAAAATTTTCGTGTAGCTTCATAAATATTCCAATTTTCGTTCAACATTACAAAACTAACAATTCTAACTTTACAGAAATTCTTGTTCAACATTACAACACTAAATTTTCGTGTAACCTTTAAAAAGTTAACATTTTCATTTAACTATATTTCTTGTGCAATGTAATTATGGAAAACTTCATGTAGCCTTTATAAATAATTTTCGTGTAGCCTTCAAAAATAATTTTCGTGTAGCCTTTAAAAATAATTTTCGTGTAGATAAACAAAATTTCAATTACTAACTTTATTTCGTGTAAAATTTCTCTTGGTCTAAATCTTCATGTAGCATTGCCTTTAAATGTTCGTGGAGTGTCAAAATCTATATTTTCGTGAGAGTATACTAAAAGTTCAATTCCTAAATTTATTTCTTCTAACATCTTAATTATGCAAATCTTCGTGTAGCATTCAAATAAATAATTTTGTGAAACGTCGTGCACTAATTCTAATGTTCGTGGACCTCTAACACATAATGGTCGTGTACCTCTTATAAATAATGTTCGTACATCGTTTTATTTTCCTGCAAGTGTAACAAAAATTTATTTTAAACCAATTCTAAATACTCTTAATTCTCGTGGACCTCTAATAACGTTCGTATGGAGCTTCTTATGTGTGGAAGAAAACCCTTATAAAATCATGTAAAACTCATAAAACAATTACATACCTGGAAAATAAGAGAAGTGAAAATTCTTGGGTGAAAACTTTTTTTAATCTATACAACTTTTGGGTGTGATTTAGAGGAGTTAGAAGTAAGAGACTTATATAGAGAATTTCACGAAAAATAATTGACATACAGATTGCTAAACGTCAAAATTTTCTAGCCACTGCAATAAATAATCGTGAAACATTGCATACAAATTTCCCATCATCCTGCAAAAAGTCAAGCAAACAAAATACATGCAAATGTCTCTTCAAACCACTGTTCAAATCACTGTTTAACGCTGACTATTCAAAAAATGGGTAGAAAAGGACAATACCTTATATTCAGGGTTAGAAAAGATAATTGCTTATATGTTTGGGGCTATATTTGGCTATTCCCCCAAAAATATAAATTATTATTGACCCCCTCATTTTATGATCTTGGTTACGTCCCTGGCATCCTTGATAATTAAGTTCAACTAGTAGCTTGCCATAGCTAAAATTGCAGCTTAATTAATTAGTAAACTTTACTATAAACGGTGCAGTACAATCAGGAACAGAGCTACAAAGGGGTGGGGGTCTCTACCCTTCAAATCTCAATTTGTTTTTAGGATAAAATAATATTCTGTATATATTTGATAATTAAAACAAAAATATCAGAAGCAGCAGCATGTCAAATCCATCTATAATCTCATTCACCCACCACTTCCTCATATATATATGTTAGGTAAAAATCATAGCATAGAAGATCTCATCCACAATCTTATTCATCATCACTCCTCCTTAAATTCCTTATGGATTTAGGGCTTGTTTAATTTTTTACCCATTAAATAAATATATTTGCTATATTTAAAGAAACATCTTATCTTTGTCTAGTTGGAGGATTTGAATTTTGTTCAAATTTTTAACATTTGGCAAATTTGACAAAAATACTTGAATATTTAAACTTTATACATATAGTTTTTTTAATGTTAGGTTTGAGTTATTGATTTTAATTATCAGTTGTTATATACTCAATACGCATCTTCTAACTATCACTTCTCATCTCAATAAATTTAGAAATCTTCTAATGGAATTTGTAATGTTAAGACCAATCCTTATTAATAGGTACGTTGATAAATTTGTAATGCAATTTTCTGGCAGATACGATAATTACTGTAGATAAATTAAGTTCAACTAGTAGCTAAAATGGCAGCTGGTTAATTAATTAGAAATTTATTTACTATAAATATGCTGGTAAAAATCAACTTCAACTAGCTTTCCCCACCTACAGGCTACAATGGCATGCATGCATATTGCCAAATAAACTCTTCCTATAGGTTTAAGTGCAGCTACAATGCTCTTCCTTAACGGCTCCATTTACTTTGGCAAACAAAGGTAAGTTAATTATCTTAACTTCATAGGATAAAATATAAATTGTTATCCATTTACAATGTTTACTCTAACATAAAATATCTGGATAAGGATATTAACTATCCTTATCCACTGTTTACTATGCAATATATGAAGATTAGGATAAGAGTGATATTACCTAAATGTTCATTTTATGTAAATGTTTAATGTTTACTAGGGATAGAAATATAATTTCCTAATGTTATCTCAGGGTAAACTCTCCTGGGGAGCCTGGATTATTTTACAAGGTATTATCCAGATTTTGACATTTTATCCCGGGTCAAAAAGATAACCTGACTTTTTATTTCCATCAAAGTAAACAATAGATATGGTGGCACAAAGTTAAAAATATGGGAATTGATAGAAATATCAATATTTTGAATTTAGGCAAATTATATTGATGGATATATCGATATCCTATGTCGATATTAGTATAATTGTCATACAATTATAAAACATGATGTTTATGTTTTATGGAATTTTAAAGAATTTTATGGAGTACTGTTTCAAATTTTCATAAATAAATGTAACTTAAACCACAATAAAACGTGATTTTATATATTTGTATGTGTGTATGTATAAAAAACTATGTAAACATTATCTAATAATAAAATATGACTTTATAATTAATATTGACAATAATAATAATATCATATGGTAAATATAGCGAATTATTATAAATATATAAAACTATTGTCAATTTTAAATTCCTCAATATTGCATATCAATATTTTAATATTTTCAATATTCATTTCAACTTATTAGTACAAATTCAATATATCAATCTCGATGAAATTGAAAAGTTGGGGGCGTGTATGTTACAATCCCAAACAAATCATTGGAAAATACAAATTTCGGTTGAAAAAAGAATTAAAATTGAACAAATTTTGCAATTACAGCACTAATTAGTTGGAATTTTGAAATGAGCAGGCGAAAATCAGAAATGAGTAATAGGACAAGATGAAAACTGAAATTTTCCCTAAATTGTGTGAAAGATGGGGTGTCTTATAAGTTCTATTATACTTGTATTTTATATCATCAAAATCTAAACATTGATTTCCAAACATTATATTTATTTGGTAATTCCGAATTTATTCAAAGAATTTTATAATTTATGATTGTTTTTGATTTCTTTCAATATCAATACATTTTATTTTGTAAATAATAAATATATTTGATACTTTTAAGGTTTTATTCATAAATTTTGATCTATATGTCTATATTAGTTTATGAATTTTTTGTCAGATTGTTAATCAAAATGTTCCCTTCTATGTGCCACATTTGATCCGAAAAAGCTAATCGTGATTGTGGGACTAAAAGTGCAAGATTAGCAGATTTAACTTTGCATGTGTGGGCTAAAAAAATGCAACAAAATCTAATTAAGGGAATCTGTAAGGTTGAGACCAATCCTACAATTAATATTGTCTTTTGGATCGTATATATCATGTGGGATCAAAAATGCAATTTTCTGGCAGACCATTGCGTATACGATACGATAAAACTTCAAGTAGCTAGACGTTAGGCTATCGTTCAGTTGCCATCGTTAGGCCATCATGCCATTAATTAGCCCATATCTCCAATAATGTTGGGGAAGATGTTTCAAGGTGGAAATAACCAAATATACCACCAAATACATAACTTATTACTTTTTATATCATCAATTATAATGTTAAATCTCATTGTACCACATAATATAATTTTTATCTTTTTCTCTCTCTCTTTTTTTTTTTTTTTGTGACCTAGTTAAATGTAAATAGTTGATGGGACCACATAAAACCGACTTTGTCATTTACTTTTGCAGATGGATATGATTGTGCTTTGGAAAGCTTACACGAAAATTGCTTTCCATTTTGTACTTTGTATTGTGTACTGTTTCATTCGCATCACATGTAATACAATGTTGTTTGAGGTGATCTATATACAACCATGTTATCCTATCCATCGTAGACACGTTAAGATGTGTCAACGGCTGATGTATCAAACATCTAATATATCTATTAATTTCATTTTCCATATAATGAGGGGATGAGATCATTATACATAATCGATGACATTTTATCATTTTCTGGTCTATATAAGCAGATTAATTACACGAAATATTACATGACAATCTATAGAACACAACTACAAATTCTCTGAAAAAAAATTGTTCAAATTAATTTTCGGCAGAATATAAATTTTTGTGGATAGAACTCGGAAACCTTGAAGAATTATCGTTTAAAAGTTTAAAGGTATATATAATGGATAAAATTTTCATAGTTTAATTACTTATTTTCATGTAACATAGTACATGAAATAGAATACCAATATTATTATAGGTTAGAGGTTTATTGCTCTCTGTTATAATCTTCTACAAATTTTAGAGGTTTAATGCTTTCTAATATAATCTTACACGACTTTCATAATTTTATTCATAATTATTTATTTTCATGTAATAGTCCATGAAATTGAATATTTATTTATTTCTTTCTTTTAAATCAATCAAACCAATCTTACACAAAAATTTCGTTTATAAAGCCTTAATCGAAAAAAATAATAGGCTTACACGAAAATTTCCTTCAATATAGGCTTACACGAAAATTTAATTAATTATAAGCTTATACAAAAATTTCATTACGTTAAGGCATACATGAAAATTTAATTAATTATAAGTTTAGATGAAAATTACATAATTTTAAAGCTTATCCAAAAATTTCATTACGTTATGGTGTACACGAAAATTTTATTAATTATAGATTACACAAAAAAATATATTATTTATAAGTTTACACGAAAATTACATTCAGTGTATTTTTTGTGTAGTGTGGTGTATATCTATGTTAGTTAATATTAGTTTAAAAAATTTCATGTAAGGCATGATATAATATTTCACTGTTTTAATAATCATATTTCAAATAATTAGAGTGACAATTTTCATGTAAAGCTATAATAGGACAGTGATCAATTATTTTGCGTGTAGTTTTTATATGTTATCCATTCTATAATTATTAATAATTAGTTTTTGATACTAATTTATTAATAATTTGTAATTATTAATTCTATTATTATTAATAATTAGTTTATATTATCCATTATAATTAGTTTTTAGTGATCAATTATTTTGCATATAGTTTTTAATCGTGGTATCCATTCTATAATTATTAATAATTAGTTTTCATTATTAATTATTAATAATTAGTAATTATTAATTCAATAATTATTAATAATTACTTTATGTTCTCCATTATAATTAGTTTTTGATATTAGTTATTTTGCTTGTATTTTTTGATATGTTATCCATTGTATAATATTATAATTAATATTTCTTGATCTATTTTTCATGCTTTTTACATGAAAATTATAATGCTTGATATGTGTGGTATTTTTTTATTTTCATAATATATTCATAATAGTTCAAAATAATATCATGAACGAATTGATTTTATAGTTCGATTTTATTATTATGTTTTTTTTTTAAAAAATTTATAATATTGTTACGTTTTAATGATGAGCTGATAACTTTTTTTTTTTTGTGATTTTTTATGAAAATACGATTTCATATTTGTAGTGGTTGGGTTTGGAGGCTATTGGGAAGCTTTGAATATAAAAATGATTTCCAAGAGGTGTTTCACTTTCAAAGAATTACATATCATGATCTATTCGAAGCAATTCATGGACTTGTGTGTGCCGACATGAACTGTTGGGATATGTGATCCACTCATTGGTGGAGACCAAGTGAATAATGATAAAAATAAAAAATGATTTGGATTTGGAACAATTATTGCCAATGATCTATGAGGTTCTTGTTGTTTTTTGTTTCTCTTAAAAGAATGTTGTCAACGGAAACTCAGAATAGTTGCCTTGGAGGTTTTTCGTTTGGAATATTTAATGTTGGACCTCATATCAAGAACAAATGAATACGTCGGTTGACAATCCCGTACAAAATTGAAAATTTTCAGATATTCCCCTTGGACTACAAAATGATAAAGCATTTTAAGCGAAATGGGTTCTACCTAATGAGGATCAGATGAGGTAGGCTGGGACATACTTAAACGACCAGTGGGAACCTCAGCCTTCATTAAGTGGTCGTGTGAACTTCGCATCAGATTAGTATATCGACTATATTGATTTGAATAGGTCTTTGACAGCGTAGGGACATCACGAGTATATAGAACGTGAAGAAATCCTAGTACCAGTTGAACCAGAAGAAGGACTAGAACAGGGATATGATGATTGAACTAGTGATTTTCTAGATCATTTTATCATACATGTATTAACTTCATATAGAAGATGCAATTTTTTTAATTTATGTCTATCTTGTTTTAGATTCGAACAATGATGAAGATGAATCGATAAATCGACACCAGCGGTAGATCTAAACAATGACTTTGAGTTAGATGAAGAGATCAAGAATGCTTTGGATGAGGAGCAACGAGTGACCTTTTAGGAATTTTTGACATACATTTTGAGACTAGAATGGTTTATCCTAAAAATTCCATCATTTTAGTAGCCCTCTTTCTCAGAGCTTGCCACTTACGAGCTGACTCTACATAGTCTGCAAAAAGGAGCCACTTTTAGTAGTAAACCTAAGTTGAAGAACACAATTGGGTTTTACCATTTGGAGAATCAAGTTGAATACCATATGCATCAATCTAACAAACACAGGTGGTATGTGAAATATAACTAAAAACCTCTGCATTCAAACTCAATGCATCCGAGAAATATGACATTTGGAAAATCACAAAGATTGTTATCCCTCATACATGTTCATTTGATTTGAACAATGGTTCTCCTCGTCGACTTCCAATTACTTAGATCGATGAGTACTATGCTGAAACACTTCAAAAAGAGAACTCAAAACTCATTCTTAAGGGCATCATTCAAGAAAATAAACGAGCGACATGGTTTAAATCTCCATTATAACATTGTATTGAGGGAAAAACGTCATGCAATGAGGGTTGCATACGGAGATCCCAAAAAGTCTTTTGCAATCTTCCAATGTACTTTGAAGTCTTGAAGGTTGCTAATCTCGAACGTATACAACTTTGAATACACACAAAAATGAAAAATTCAAATACGAGTTTTTTGCATTAGTCGCAACTATTCACGAATTTTAGCGATATTCACGGCCGGTTATAGTGGTGGATGATAGTCACTTGAAAGACTAATATAATGGTATTGGATTTGTGGCTGTGACAAAAGATGGTAACGATCAAATTTTTTGCACTCGCAACTAGAATAGGAAATGTGGAGAATGATGAATTTTAGACTTGGTTTTTGAAACATGTTCGTGAAGCATTTGGATGTCCAGATCAATTGTTTTTCGTGTCTGATCAACACGACAACATCAGCAATACCATCAAGAAAGTCTACCCAGATGCAACTCATGGTTTATGTTGTTTTCATTTGCAACAAAATTTAGCCAAATATGGATTGAACTTTTCAATAAAACAGTTTATTGTTATCAGACCATTGATTTTTAGCGGTACAATTTCTATATGAGTCATACATTGTAGATATGTGTTATATATTCAAATTTTTATCTAATAATGTTGAGCAATTTGTCGTTGTATTGATAGGTAACCTGACCAGTCTAGAAGCAAAGAAGATACAAGGTGCACTGGATACCTTAACCAAAACAGAAAGAGTATATGGGCTCGTGTTAAATGTCTTGTTCGAAAATTTAACTTTGAAATAAAATATATTTTACCTGTCAATATGACCAAAATACAAAAGAAATAATTTGATTAATGGGAAAAACTTACTCTTCAGCGTGTTCCCAGCGCGAGATCCAAACCTCCAAATCAGTCATTGAGCAAATATCCCTCCTAACCTCTATCCATGTGAATGGACTTCTTATCATATGAGATGGTGTCCTTTGTCGAACCAATCAGATGTCGACTGTATATCATTTGTCTCACTCCTCGAAGAGAAACCCGATGAATTTGGATGCAGAATAACATGCACTAGTGTATATCTCGATCCACTAAGCCTCATGAGATCCATGCCCAGATTGAAAGATATCGTTGAAGGCCTGACTCTGTGTTGTGGCATCAAGAGAAACTATAGAAGTACATAACTCAGTGGCATGTTGATCTTGTTGCCAACTCCTCCAGTCATCTGACTGTGATGGAGGCCAATGATAATCATGATAGGATGGTCTCTCCCCAAAGTAATATCTGAGCTCATCTCGAATCATCAAGGGAATTTGCAACTCTAAACAATGGGACTCATCCCCAATCATGTCATGTACTACGTCTGGAATTTGATGCTCTATACGCTGAAATTACTCTCCAAGAAAATAAACAGTGTCAATCAAACAACTCAAGCGTGCGTACAAATCATCACCATGATCAGTTATAGGCTCCTCATGTTAATGATAGTTAGTGGGCGGCGACGGCAACTGATGGTGATAATATCAATCAAAATGCTCCGCCTGATACGTTCTTCACGCTTATAAGCATTAGTAGGCAAGTAAGACTGATAATAGAATGCATCCTCCATTTTTGGCATGTCTTGCTGATAGGCCTGCTCTGGGGATGGCTCATATATATGCCCTATCCATGTCACCCACGTCAATCTGAAGAGTCTGGGTAGCATTTGTAGACTTACTGATACGAGTGGTGTGCCGACTTGTATAACAAGTACCATAGCATGTCGTCCTAGTACTCTTGCCCGCTCAACTAGGACATGCGGTCGCATGTGTGGATGGACCAACTGCATCATCATCAGTCTTACGACCACGTGATAGAGAAACATCTGAAGCAGGTCTACGACCACATCGCAACAAAGCAGGTTGTACCCCTTGGGAGAGGTCCGATCGATGAACCGCTAAAATGGTTGACATGTCTCCTCAAAAGTAGGCACGAGAGACTCGAAACATTCAACCTAATCTCACATAGTTGAAATAACACAAAGTCACAACTGATAATTTATAATGAATTTTATTATATCAAGCAGTATGTGAAATAAAATACCTCGCCCTAATGTGTGTTGGTAATGTCAGATATACTTCTCATAGTAGACCACTTCAAACATCTCAGCATGTGGTACTTAGTATCTAGTCACAACCGGAAAATGTGTCCATTACAGGAATCGTCTCATAAGCTCATATCTAGACAGAGTTCACTTAAAGTTAGCCGTCAATTTTAATAACAAGTTAAAATCTTAAACATTTTAACTAAAATAAATAAATAAATAAAAGTAACCATTATAGATAGCGAGAGTCCGTAAAAGTGGTACGTGAAGACCCTACTCCTATTTTGGGATGGCACAGTGACAAGAAGCTTGTCCATGTATCATAACAATGTTAGATAAGACATATTCCACCATAGGAAGCTCTCCCATCAATCTTCCTGCTCGACTAAGTCCCAAACCCACATATCTACAGTCATGTGTCCGATGTCGATTCCGAATAAATGCAGTACACTATAAGAATCTTGGCAATCTTCATGTGTCCGATGTCGATTCCGAATAAATTTATGGTTGTATGCAATAAATATACCTAATTTAACAATAAATATAAAATCATGTGATGAATATATTATTTAATTGTTGGAATTTTTTTTTAAGAATAAAAATAATTTTTAGTTTATTATTTTGAAAAACTATATATTTCTAGATTTAATTTATTATTTAACATTTCAAAAAAAAATTTGATTTTTATTGAAAAAGTTTTGAATTGTTCTGTAATCTTTTTCAATTAAATGATAAAAAAAATTAAAGTTCAATTTTCCAAATAAGTTCATAATTTATTTAAAACATATATTGGCAGAAATATTCAATTAACGTAAAATTTTAATCACATGACATCATAGTGGACAAATATTCAATTAATATTCATTTTATGTTTTTTTCTTTTTATTTATTTATATTTTGTCAAATTTGTTTAAAGTAAACAAATTTTAAATATATAAATAATTTTTACATATTTTAAATATTTAATGTTCATGTAATTCAAGTTTTTTAATGTTCGTGTAAACCTAGTTTTTTTATGTTTGTATAAGCTTATTTTAAATAAAGTTTGTGTAACATTATATTATTAAAAATGTTCGTGTAACCCTATATGATGAAAAATGTTCGTGTAAGTCTATGTTCTCTAAAAATATTCATGTAAGCCTATATGGTGCAGAAAGTTCGTGTAAGCCTATTTTGTTTAAAGTTCCTTTAACCCTATATTCTACAAAATTTTCGTGTAACCTTATATTTGTAGAATGTTCGTGTAAGGTTGAACCACAACTAAAATCGAACAATAGGTCTACAATTATCATGTAAGGTACAAACACAAAACCTTACAATTTAAACAATATTCGGCCATATATACTCATAAATTCAAACACATCTAATACAACAAATCGAGCATTACACGATAATTACAATCGAGCATTTAAATCAGATTTCACAAACCACCACAAATTACCAAAAAAATTAATTGTTCGTGGAAGACAGAAAGTAAGGAAACTAACCTATCTCTGAGCCATATTCTTCATGTAATGTGTTGTATGCTTTCCTCGGAGATTTTGAGAGATGGATTTTGGGCAGTAAACTTTTTGTAACCCAACACGAAGAATATGTATTTTACCCCCCTTTCAAAATCACTTATGATATGATTGGCGGTTGTTGGCCATCAAGTGTGCATAAAGACACAAGGTCCCAGCATTTAATGAGGCCCACACTACAAGAAAAATGAGTTGCAATAATAAAATGTTGTTATAAAAATATTGATAATTGTCGTAAAAATAATTTACGAAACATGTTGTCGCTAATTATTATCGCAATAGTCTTCTCGCAAATAGTATATTTGCGACAACATTGTTTTAACAATGTTGTCGCAAAAAAACTTTTTTTCATTGTTTTTTGTGACAATGTATTGTCAATTTATATTAACATTTTTTGCGACAATTTTTTGTCGAAATAACTAGACTTTTCATGACTACTTTTGTTGTCGCAAAAAATCTTATCACAAATACTCATTTTTCTTGTAGTGTCATTTAGTGGAATTTTGGGATTATTTATTATATTTAGTGATATAGTGGGCCACTATTTTAGCTTTAATGGTATAATAGGATATTCTTATATACATTTATGGTGATAGTATGGGTTCTATCCCATCTTTTAAATGTTTGGTGTATATCTTTTAAAATTTAAACTTCAGGTAGCTCCCTTACCCAATGGGGAGGTACACGTCCATGTAGTTGCCATCGTTAACCCATAAGTCCAATAGTAGCTTGCCTTAGCTAAAATGGCAGGTTAATTAATTAGCAACTTTTACAATAAACTGTGCAGTACAATGCTGGTAACAAATCAACTTCAACTAGGTTTAAGTGCAGCTATAATATTGGTAGTAATAGTTGTATGGAAACCTAGAATAAATACCACATATTTCCTTCACTCTCCCACCCTTCATCATACCAACTTTCTTCCTCGAAGTAGAAACCTCTTTGTTGGTACAAATGTTTCCTATGATTTTGTATGTGGGAGCTCTAACTCTAATGGTTGTGATAATATCACAGTGGGTGTACAAATGGTGGAATCCCAAGTGCAATGGAGTCCTCCCACCTGGCTCCATGGGCTGGCCACTTCTTGGAGAGACTCTTCAGTTTTTCACTCCGACCACTTCATCCGACGTTACTCCTTTCGTTAAGGTCAGGATGCAAAGGTAAAGTTTATCTCGGTGTATATTTGTTTTGGAGAATTAATTTTACAAGTTTAGATTGGGGAAAATCTTTTTTTTTAAATGTTTGTAGAATATGATTATAGTTAAGACGCCATGTTATTTTCATACTAGGAATCGTTCAAAAGATCATAGATGTTGCTTGTTGGAATTGTAGAAAAAGTAGAGTATGATTATAGGGTTTTTTAAATCTCAATATTTCTGTACATGATCTAGACTAATGTTAGTCACGATTTTATTTGTCAGATATGGGAATATATTCAAGACAAGTTTAGTGGGACTGAGGGTGATAGTATCCACAGATGCAGATCTTAATCACTTCATCTTTCAGAAAGAGGGAGAGTTGTTTGAGAGCTGCTATCCAGATACCTTTGCAAAGATATTTGGTGAAAAAAATGTAGGTTCTTTGCATGGATTCTTGTTCAAGTATCT
Source organism: Scutellaria galericulata (assembly GCA_946896805.1). Lineage (NCBI taxonomy): Eukaryota > Viridiplantae > Streptophyta > Magnoliopsida > Lamiales > Lamiaceae > Scutellaria > Scutellaria galericulata. The sequence goes on along the minus strand of OX335791.1, from coordinate 11,812,300 downwards.
TAAGAACATGGTGCTAACTCTATTTGGCCCGGAAAACCTTAAAAGGATGCTTTCAGAGGTTGAAGAGGCATCAAATTCCAACTTAAAGTTGTGGTCATCACAGACTAGTGTTGACATCAAGGAAGCAACTGCGCAGGTATATAATAAGGAATCTAAACATCTATATATGTCGATATGACAAAATGTTACACTGCACTTATCCTATGGTCAACCTGCTAACAAAAAGGTCGATCTGTAGTAAAAACATTTCTTTTCTAATTTTACTTTTCTTGTTTGTTTCGCAAAATCTTGTTCGTACAATTGAAATTTTGCTTCTTCCATCCTATTCTGTACCAGGAAAACTGAGTCGTTCAAATTATATCAGTTGTATCATCCAAAACCATAATTTTGAATAGGTGTTTCCACTAATATTTATAGATTTGATTGAATAATTTTGTGTGCGAAATGGTTATCTTCTACAGATGATATTTGACTTCACAGCAAAAAAGTTAATCAGTTATGAATCAGAAAAATCCTCAGAGGATCTACGAGGAAATTTTGCAGCTTTCATACAAGGATTGATCTCTTTTCCACTGAACATTCCTGGAACAGCATACCACAAATGCTTACAGGGAAGAAAGAAGGCTATGAAGATATTGAAGAAAATGCTGCAAGAAAGACGAGGAAGTGCAAGAAATATCGAAACTACCGATTTCTTTGATCATGTGTTGGAAGAACTTGGACAAAAGGATACATTGCTGACAGAGGAAATTGCCCTGGATTTGATGTTTGCATTGCTTTTCGCCAGCTTCGAAACAACCTCTAGTGCACTCACTTTAGCCATCAAATTTCTTGAGGATCATCCATTGGTGTTAAATGAATTGACGGTCAGCACATATATTTCATATCTACCCTATAAAAAAAACATGTTTTTAACTTAAAATTGTGTGTTCCCCCATCAAGAAAAGATTCGACTGTTCTAGAAAACTTGGACATTGAACATGTCTTTGATGCTTTGAGATCTTTTGATCTTTTAAGCAAATAAATTTCGAGATTAGTTCAAGCGGTTGGCCCAAGTTAGAAAGTGGATGAAAAAAACATTTCTAAACATTTTTCTTTCATCTAAACTAACAACTAACCTAGTCTTTTTTATATTTCAATTTAAAATGACATAGTTATATATGTGCATGGCAGGAGGAACACGAGACAATTATTAAAAGGAGGGAAAATCCAAGTTCTGGGCTGACATGGGATGAATACAAATCAATGAAATTCACATTTCAGGCTAGTGAATAATACCATTTATATTTTCTCTTAAATTAAATCTAGTCATTATCTAACAGAACTAAATTGCAGTTCATCAATGAAACCATGAGGCTGGCTAATATAGTCCCAGTAATTTTCAGAAAAGCATTGAAAGAAATCAAATTTAAAGGTTAGAGAGACAAGAAATTAAAAATAAATATAATTAAGGATGTGAAATTAATAATTAATGGATATATGGTGGTGCAGAATATACGATTCCAGAAGGTTGGGGTGTAATGGTGTGTCCACCAGCAGTGCATTTAAACCCCAAAGAGTACACAAATCCACTTGACTTCAATCCATGGAGATGGAAGGCAACCCCATCTACTTCTTTTTCGATAAATATTCATCACATCATTAATTAATTAATTAATTAATGATGCTTAATTACGTACAGGGAATAGATACAAATGTTGGATCAAGAAAGTTCATGGTGTTTGGGGGAGGGTTAAGACTGTGTGTTGGAGCAGATTTTGCTAAGGTGCAGATGGCTGTCTTTCTACATTCTTTCCTCACAAAATACAAGTAAGCAGGAATAATTAACTAAATTTTATTTGATTTAATTATATGTGTTGGATTCTCTATTTCAATTATTCATATGTATTACTATTAAAATTAAGTAATTAATTTCGATATGAAACGACTATCAAAACTATATATATGGTTCTAAGCATTTGATGAAATAATAATGTAACTGCAGGTGGAAAGCAATGAAAGGAGGAGAAATTCTTCGAGCACCAGGTTTACAATTTCCGAATGGGTATCACCTTCATGTGTATGAAAAGGCAAACTGAACCGAAGCATTAATAGAAGATCTCGTGTGATCGTTATACACATGCATGAATACAGGTAGTCATTTGGATGGATACAGCCAAGTGTCCTTAACACCCAAATTAGAGTGATGGGGTTTCATATATATCTAATTATATATCATGTAAAATTATAGTGTCTGGAACATTTATGTCTATATGTATAATTCTAAATCGTGTATGTTGGATATTTACTGAAAATAATGAATAAGAACAACAAAAAAAATAATTTAGTCATTTCCCATGGTTTTTAGGGAAATTTTCAATATTAATCATGTATGTATAGGGATGACAGTGGGGGTGGGGATTCCATGTTTCCCGCAGGAACCTGACCGCACTGTCGAGACACGATAAAATTAATTACTTTACTTCCTAACCTAACCAACTAGTAGCTAGGGCAAGTCGGAGTCGATCTCACGAGAAGTGATGATTAAACTATACCACCTATGTTCAATTCAATCAAATGACAAATTATGGGGGTTTTGAGATTAATAAACTATCACTAAATTACTAATAACCTAGATAGTTCAATCATCCCCTGATATCAATTATTCTCTAATTAATGTATTACCCCTCTCTCAGATTATCATGAAATTATCACCTCTAGTCTAACAACAAGCTCTGTTAAACCGAATCGTCTCTTAAGATTAGTTAAATTAGGATTCGCTCGCTAATTAACCCAATTTAATTGAATAACCTACAATAAGTTCTCTAGATTTAATTCATCAAATGCATTAATCACTAAGATGATAGGATAAACTAGACTTCAAATACACAAGCTCGATTCGATAATCTAGGATTATGCTACCCTAGAGATGCACGACCTCTAGTTTACCACTTATGAAAATTAAACCACAACGATTATGATTCATGATTTAAGATTCTAGCAATCAATTATCAAACACTTAACATAGGTGGTCAGGCTAAATCAAGTATCAATAATCGAGAACATTATACACAGATAACATAATCAATTTCAATCAAACATCGAGATGGGAATACGAGATTAATTAGAAAACAATTAGATACAGGTTCAAACATCCCTACTAACCGGAATTGAGAAATTAGCCAAACATCCTCGAAATTGAATCCATAAAAGCACTTGAGAAATCCATCGTAAAAGCTCCAACAATATTGCGATACAAAGTAGGTTGATCAAATGGATCACTATTAGCAAGATGAAGTTTCAAACTTGACAAGTAAGGAGTTGGACTTGGTTTGGAGTCAGCTAGACTAGCTTGATGTAAGAGATCTCTAATATACTTTGTTTAAGTAAGGTGTAAGTCAAGAGAACCCTTGTGTGCCTCCATACCAAGAAAATAGTTAACCTCTCCAAGATGTTTAAGAACAAACTGATCATTCAAGATAGAGATGACATGCTGAATAAAGTAAGAGTCATCACCAGTGATGAGTATGTCATCTACATAGACAAGTACAAAAAGTAATTTGCCAGCCTTGTTGGGAGTAAAACAAAGAAGAATCAAATACAAAATTATCCAATCCAAGTTTTTGCAAATGACCCCTTAGTCTATCATACCAAGCCTTGGGAGCCTGCTTTAAACCATAAAGAGCCTTGTCAAACTTGCAAATATAAGATGGGAGTGTGGGATCAACAAAGCCCTCAGGCTACTGCATATAAACAATCTCCCTAAGCTCACCATGAAGGAAAGCATTATTAACATCCACTTGCTGAATCTACCACCCTTTAGTAATTGCAAGAGTGAACATGAGCCTAATAGTGAGGGGTTTCACAATAGGACTATAGATGTCAAAGTAATCTATGCCTTCATTCTGCTGAAATCCTCTAACAACTAATCGTGCTTTATAACTTGTTTATGGAACCATTAGGATTCTTTTTAATCCTAAACACCCACTTGTTTGAAATCAAGCTCATATATGTGTGATAGAGAACTAACCTCCATGTGTTGTTCTTCATCAAGGCTCTAAACTCATCTTCCATTTCACTCTTCCAATAACAAGAGGAAAGAGCTTGTTCAACAATAACAGGTTCTTGAATAGAGAGATCAAGAGTATAAGTTTTAGGTTCAGTGATACAGCAAAAGCACGATACTAGACATTAATATCCGTTGATTCTAAATGAATACCAGAATAAAATACGATCAAAAGGGATAATCCAATATTTTAATTCATCTTCAACTCCCGAAAATAATAAACATAACACCTATTTATACTAATATCATATAATCCTAAAAGATCAAAATAAAATCAAACATAAAAATACTAATAACAGTAAAGTCAATCTAAATCTCTATCAAATATATCTATTATTTATTCTCCACCATTCTCTCCCTCTTCGAAAATATTCGTCCTCGAAGCTGCATAAATTTTATCTCCATCAGTATAATAGAGTCGACTACACGCTCATATCCAGGAAAAACAAAATTAATCAACGCCTCCAAATATTTCACCTCAAAAATATCTACAGTACGTATGTGACCCAAGGTCTTGAGACGATAATCAAATGAGGCCGGGCTTCTGAGAAGTGTTAAAATAACTATCATTAGTGATGAAAATATTATAGTTATTAACTTCAGGCCCACAATCAGTGTCGTCAACATCAAAGTAGCACGACCCACAATAATTAAGTATCCTTTCACAAAGAAATAGTCCTAACATATCCCAATTGTCCAAGTAGACCATTATAATTAGTTGGCTCAAAGTTCTCATCATTTATGGGATCAGATATTTCTGGTACAGTAAAAAGGCCCAATTGGGAAAATAAGGTAAGAGACCCACACTTGTTATCTCTTTCAGCGCAATACACCGCTGGAAAATCTGAATCATCTTCTTCTTACCAGATCGAAGCAGCGGCGCGGCTATCTTTGAGTCCATCAGCGAAGCATTGGAAAGTGATGTCTTCACTGCTGCGTTCTGGGTCGGAGAATCGTGGCATGGAAATAGACGTCGTCGTCGCCAATTGGTCGGCACTTGACGAACAACGGACTACGACAGGATGACGGTTGCATGTTGCGGTGGTGCATGTTGTTGCGGCGGCAACAAGGGCTACCAATACTGGAGATGGTGGCGGCAAGGTCGCAGACGATTCCAGTGCGAGTTCGTTCCGTTGGTTGTAGCTGTCAAAGATTCTATCGACGACGGCAACTAATTGAGACCAGAGGAAATCAAATCCCTCCTCCGTATTGTAATCTTATGTCATCTTTGATGGATTCCACAGAATCGTTATGACTCTAGATACCAACTGATACAATAGAAGCACGATACTAAGAGTGAATATCCGTTGATTCTAAACAAATATTGGAAAAAAATACGATCAAAGGAAAACCCAATATTTTAATTCATCTTCAACTAGAATCTTAAAAGATCAAATAAAATCAAATATAAAAATATTAATAACAATAAAATATATCTAAATATCTATCAAATATATCTATTCTTTATTCTCCATCATTTAGTAATACCATTATTTGCTCTAGTGTGAATGAGCTAGAATAACATATGAAATGGGAGGAAGGACTTGTGGAATGGAATCAGGAAAAGATGAAGAAGGAGAATTGTATGAGGTAGATGCGGGTGCAGATGCAGATGTGATGGTATGTGCAGGAGCAGAAGTGATAGCATGATCAACAGATTGAGATGTATCAAGTAATGGAGAATATGATGAGATAAAGGAGAAGAACTTGATGAAGAGGATGTATTAGAAGATGAAAAAAGAGATGTATATGGAAACTCAAACCCATTGAATTGGACTGTCCTTGCAATATACATTTTTCCACTTGAAGATAAACACCTGTAACCCTTTTACACTTTTGACTTCGAAACTGAAGTATAGAAAAGTTATAAGGCCTAAGAAAAGGAAAACATGCCCAACCACAAACTTTGAGAAACTTATAATTAGGAGGCTGAGAATATAGCTTTTGAAAGGATGATAGATGTTTTAAAACAGGAGTAGACATTCGATTAATAAGAAAGACAGCAGTAGCAAAAGAATCCCACCAAAATTTTTAAGGAAGAGAAGCCTGAGAGAGTAAAGCCAAACCAAGCTCAGTGATATGTTGATGATTTCTCTCAACAAGGCCATTTTGTTGATGAGTAAAGGGACAAGAATGTCTAACATGAATACCAAGATTGTGAAAAATAGAAGATAGAGCTTTGTATTCACACCCATGTCACAATGAAATGATTTTAGTTTAGTAGAGAATTATCTTTCAACTAAGGAAAGAAAATTTGGAAACACAGTAGCAACCTCAGATTTTAAAAGCAGAGGATAGTTCCAAGTATATCTAGTGAAGTCACAAAGATTACATAATATCTATAACCATCGGTAGAAATAGTAGAGGTAGGACCCCATACATCACTATGAACAATTTGAAGAGGTTGGGTAGTATAGTCATCAATAGAAGAAAATGACATTTGATGAATTTTACTAAATTATTATTAATAGGAGTGCTGGCATTTATTTTTTTCAAAATAACAGAGATAGTTCTACTACATGGATGTCCTAAACGACTATGCCAAAGAGCAAAGTCATGAGAATCAGTGTTACAAGTAAAACCTTGACAAGTGGAAGATTGAAAAGGCAAAGTAGACTGATTCTTGTGTTGAGTAGGCTTCTGAAAGTTGGACAGATCAAGTTGGTACAAGCTATCTTTAAGAGTTCCTTTCAAGAGAACCTTGTGTGTTTTCAAATTCTTAACAAGAACAAGAAGCATGAAACACAGTATAAGTGGCATTACCTTCAGAAATTTAAAGATGCTAAGGAGAATTTTGGTAATATCAGGGACAAAGAGAAGATTACTGAGAATAAGAGAATGAGATAAGTGTAAAGAAGGAAATGAAGTTGTGCCAGTATGAGATATGGGAAGGGCAGAACCATTGCCTACAATATAAGTCTTTGATCACCTTGATATGGTGTTTGCAACTGAAGCTTACCCAAAGCAGAAGTAACATGATGAGTACCCCACTATCAATAAACCAATCTTAACTTGATTGAGAGGGAAAAAACTGAGAAGCACCTCCACAATCCACAAGTGAAGTGTTGGATTGAAAAGCCTGAGGAGAAGAATTATTAGTACTCACACAATTTGCTTGGGAATTACCAGAAGAGTAGGATCCATTATAAAGATCCCTGTAATGGAGAAGAAACTGAATTCTCCAATCCTTGATAGGAAACATCAAATTGTTTGAAACACTAAACAACAACATGATTATTTTTCCCACATATCTGGCATATTATATGGCTTCTTTGAGAAAATGGACCACAACCCCTATCTTGAGAAGAGTAACCTCCTCTAGTGGCACAATTTGGAGAGAAGGACCTTGAGCTAGCAAACGAAACTAAAAGAGAAAGACGCATTTGTAGAAACAACAATGTTTTATTGATTTAAACGAACCTCATGTGTTTGAAGGACAAATTGAACTTCAGGAAGAGAGAGATCATCACCTCTAGTAGTCAGATTTACCACTACACTTTCATACTCCACACCCAAGCCTCCTAAATGTACATAATAAGATCATCATCACTAATCACTTGTCTTGTAGCTCGAATTTGATCAGCAATATTCTGCATTTGCATGAAGTACTCAACCACAGACAAATCACCATTCTTAAGAGTCTGCAACTAAAAAACATAGACTCATAACTCACGCCTTGGACTGAGATCGAAATGATTGTTCTAAAACCTGCCAAATCTAAAAAGAATGTGTGTATCAGCTAACGAAACCAAGCATTGACTCAAAGATAGAGCTTAGCAACCAGCTCTTCAGAAATTGATTTCTGTGAATCCAAACCACGTACTCTGGATTGCGACCATGAACACCATCAGCCGATGAAACAAACTCAGGAGGAATAATATCCTCACCACCATACAAAAATTCATCGAATCTGTGAGCAATAACAATGGAAACAACTTACGATTGCCAGTGTGTATAGTTCAGCCGATCTAAATGGATTGATAAAGCAGTGAATGTAGGAAGAAGAACTTGCGCCATGAATCACTGAACGACTAGCTCTAAGATACCATGTTTAAACTATAAAACTAGAGAAAAGAAAAGGATTAATAGAGAAAGAGAAGGTGTGTTTCATTAATTGATCAACAAGTTATACAAGAGTATATATATACGATGTGAAAAAGGAGAGATAGAGAGGTGAAGACTGAACAACAAAACTAACTCTCCTAATTGATCTTAACAACTTGATGACAGCTAACTTAAGCACATGCATGCATATAATACATGTTGGTTCCAAGTGGCACATAGGTTCAGAGGAAGGGGTGAATGAACCTCTATCGATTTTTCAAAATCTTTTTGAACTTGCAGCAGTCATCTTCTTCATTGTCCGAATCTACATAAAGATAGACATAATTACAAAAACTGGAACATCAAAATGAACTTCAAAAATTGTATGAAATAATGATATAGAAAATTACCACTTCGATCATCATCTTCTTGTTCTAGTCCGCTTTCACATGTCGGTTCTGCAATTTCTTCAAGTGGTTGAACCTCATTTTCTCCATAGACTGTCAAATGCATGTTTAAGTCGAGTTCGTCAAATCCACCAAAGTCAACACGACAACACTCCGATGGCCAAGGTTCCCACTACTCATGTGAAGAAGTCCCAACATAAGTATTTTCATTTTGATTCGGAATAGCCCATTTTACATGAAATCCCTCGTCGTTTTGTAGTCCAAGGGGAATAGATGAAAAATATGGATTTTGTCCAGTATTGACATTTGAGTTCAGTTTCTTGACATCAGATGTAAACGGAAAAACACTTTGACCACCTCACTGATTAAACTCATGTACAATATTATGTTGTTCGAGATGTTCGGGATAAGAGGATCCACCTAGGGCATGTATTTTGAGTTTTCGGTGACACCACAACATCGGATACTCCAACATCCATCATCTTCAGAGAAACGAAAACAGTAGGAACCTCATCGATCATTTACAATATTCGTTCCAAATCTGAATCATTCTTAATTTTTATCCTTTTAACTCTTTCTTGAATCTCAACTAGTGAGTGAATCACATAACCCCAACAATTCATGTCGGCACTTACAAGTCCATGAATTGAGTACAATAAATCATAATATATGATTGTAGGAAGGTGAATCACCTCTTCAAAATTATTTGTGTATTCTAAACCTTCCCAGTAGCCTCCAAATCAAACAACTACTGGAAAAGTCATCTTTTAGTCAAAACTGTAAAAAAAAAAAAATTATGAGTATTATTAATCCAATAATACATAACAAATGAAATAAAAAAAATAAAACTTAAAAAGTACATTAATTATTTCAACTAATAAAATAATAAATTATTAAAATAATAGATCCAATTTCAATGATAAACTACTAAAGTCTAAAACAATAAATCAAATTTCAATTAATTTTAATATACTGAATAAAATTTGACTTAAGAACTATTCTGTATCACATTATTCAACTGATAAATAAAGTGGCTCCATAAAATAAATTAATTAATGTTCATATAACTAATGTTCGTTTAACTTATAAACTAATGTTCGTATAACTTATAATTTATAACTAATATAACTACATAATAATATATACACAAAGATTATAACTAAACAATAATTTATCAAAAAATCTTCATGTAACATTGTACTACAACATAATCTTGACATTGTATAATAATATTAATCTACACACGAAGATTATAATTATTGTAAATAAATAATAACTAAATAATAATTTTCATGTATAACTTAATAAATAATTAATAGTGTTTGTTTAATTTATGTGTGGATTAATTTGCGCGCTAAGATTTAATATGTTAATCTATATTAGTTATAAATTGTTATATTATTATAACTAAATAATATATACACAAAGATTTACACTTTAAATAATAAATTAATTATTTAATAGAAAATTGATAATTACTAAACGAACACTACTAATGAAAAATATTATGGTTGAATTTACTAATGTATGTAACCATAGTAAATGAAAATAAGTAAAAATATTACAATTTAAACGAACATTAATAAAATAATATGGTTGAATTTACTAATTATGTATCTAACCATAGTAAGCGAACATTATGAAATATAGTAATAATATTGTTGAATTTAAATTGTTAAAATTTTAAAAGTGTTTGTTTTTTAAACGAACATTATGGCCGCATTAAACAAACATTAGTAAAATGGACTATTTGTTTATAAACGAATATTTTTAGGGTTAAATGAAGATTTTGGAAAATGTAAATTATTTCAAACAATTTTGATAATCTTCGCTATTTACACAATTTAGGGTTAAACAAATATTTTTAGGGTTCAATGAATATTTTAGAAAATGTTTGTTTAACCCTAATTATTTCAAACAATTTAAATAATCTTCGATATTTACACAATTTAACTATGCAAGGGTAAAGGAACATTTTAAGGGTTAAATGAACATTTTCCAAAATGTTTGTTTAACCCTTACATTGACTTTTCTTTTTAGAAAATTGATTTTTTTTATACTCGTTTAACCCTAACATTAACTAAGAACCCTATATATATATATATATATATATATATATATATATATATATAATCTAAAATCTTCTACGGATAAGGGTTAAATGAACATTTTCCAAAATGTTCATTTAACCCTTACATTGACTTTTTTTTTTTTTTCAGAAAATTGATTTTTATCGTTTAACCCTAACATTAACTACGAACTATATATATATATATATATATATATATATATATATATATAATATCTTCTACGGATAAGGGTTAAACGAACATTTTAGAAAATGTTCGTTTAACACTTACATTGACTTTTTTTTTTCCTCAAAAATGATTTTTTATGCTCGTTTAACCTTAACATTAACTAAGAACCCTATATATATAAAAAAATCTAAAATCTTCTACGGATAAGGGTTAAACGAACATTTTGAAAAATATTCGTTTAACCCTTACACCAACTTTTTAAAACTAAACTAATATTATGACTAATAATTAATAATTACTAATTAATAAATAATAAATCAATTTTCATAATTAATAATTATATAATGGGTAACATCAACAACAGTGAAATGTTAACTTACACAAACATTCTAAATAATTTAAAAGAAAATTATTAAATCACTGAAATGTTATATTTATTTTACACAATGTTGTATGAAAATTTCTTAGCGTAATAATTCACCTTATATACGCGGGTAAAGTGAAAAAATAGTAATATTGCATGTGAATGAACAGTAAATAATAAACACAAGAAAACAAAAATCTTCGTGTGAGAGTTGCATGGCCAAATCTCATCACCTGCAAAAAGTAAAATGACACAAATTATATCACTTGTCAATTCAACCACTATTCAAATTTGACTTTGAGCAAAAAAGTGATAGAAAGGGACAAAAAACTATATTTTGTGGTATAAAAGGTACAAAAGTTATAGTTTATGGTAGAAAGGGTAATATGTTATATGTTTGATGGTATATTCGGTCATTTCTTCATCTTTTAAATGTCTGGTTTATATCTGTTGACGTATAAACATCAAGTAACTACCCTTACCCATTGGGGGAGGTACACGTCCATTCAGTTATCATCCTAATTAGCCCATATCTCCAATAATAGAACTAGTAAGTAGCTACCCTTAGCTAAAATGGCAGGTAATTGTACTATAAATAGTGCAACACAATGCTGGTAACAAATCAACTTCTACTAGGTTTAAGTGCTGCTACAATATTTATTAGTAGTAAAATACCACATATTTCCTTCACTCTCCCACCCTTCATCATACTAATTTTCTTCCTTGAAGTAGAAATTAAATTTATTCAAGATTTGTGTACAAATGTTTCCTATGATTTTGTTTATGGGAGCTCTAATGGTTGTGATAATATCACACTGGGTGTACAAATGGTAGAATCCCAAGTGCAACGGAGTCCTCCCACCAGCTGGTTCCATGAGCTGACCACTTCTTGGTGAGACTACAGTTTTCACTCCGACACTTCATCCGATGTTTCTCCTTTCATCAAAGAGAGGATGCAAAGGTATATTTATTTTGGAGTATTATTACAAGTTTGGATTGGGGAATTTTTTTATTTATTTTGGAATGTTTGTAGAATATGATTATAGTTAAGACTGTTGTATGTCAATTTCATACTAAGATAGATATTGTTTGTTTGGAATTGTAGAAAAACTAAAGTATGATTATAGAATTTTTAAAATCTCAAAACTTTTGTACATGATCTAGACTAATATTTATCACAATTTTATTTGTTAGATATGGGAATATATTCAAGACAAATTTAGCGGGACTGAGGGTGATAGTATCCACGGATGCAAATCTTAATTACTTCATTTTTCAGAAAGAGAGAGCATTGTTTGAGAGCTGTTATCCAGATATGTTTGCAAAGATATTTGGTAAAAGAAATTTAGGCTCATTGCATCGATTCTTGTTCAAGTATCTTATGAAGATGGTGCTAACTCTATTTGGCCAGAAAGCCTTAAATGGATGATTTTAGGTATAGTTAATTTTAATTTGATACAATTTGCAAATCAATGTCGACCTCACTATAGAGGCGGCTTGGCTCTCGTGACCGAGGACAAACGTCTCTTATCAATGTAAATTTCTTTCATTTCTTTATTAATTAATTTATTTATTAAGGTTTTGAAGAAATTAAGTATGAATGGAGGACGAATGTTGTTGTGATGCCTAGGTTGATTTTAATTTTAATTTTTATCAGGTTCATCCTGTATTAATGGTGATTGGTCTTGTGGTTATTGATGGCGAAGGTATGTGATAGACAGCAGGAGCAGGGGGTCGTGCTGCAGGAGGAGGAGCCTCGACCGTTGATTGTGTATCGGTGACGGGGACGGGCTTAGACCTGCTGTTCGTGGGCTTGGGCTTTTTATTTATCAGTCTTTTGTTATTGCTTTGGTTTATAATTTCTGGTGAACTTATTCTATTTTTAGTAAGGTTTAATAGGGTATTTAAAGATGTTAATTAGGGTTTATGGGGATTATGTCATTATTATTGAATTAAGGAGCCTGGAGGCTTTTGGCAAATGACAATTTCTGTTTGATTGTTCCTGCTTTTATCAATTGGTCCGACCTGCCGGATCCTATTCCCGTCGACATGGCAACAACCCGTTCCACTGAGAGAGATTGGATAAACTCGAGGCTGATCAGGCAGAGATGAAGGAGAATTTGAAGGTTAATGGCGTGCAATTGGCAGAAATTTTGGCTACTCTGGCCGAATTTTCGAAAGTGATCCTGAAACCTTCGGGATCGCAACAGTCAGTCGAGGGTTTTCACGCTTAGGATGGCGCAACATCGGAGACCAAAGCAGTGCCTCTGTCGCTGGCGGTTCCCCCTTGATCATCGATTTGTTCGGTGAAACTTTCATCCTTTGACGTTTCAAACCCTATTGGCTGGCTGGCTTGCGCTAATCAACAGTTCAAACTCTATAACACAAGCCCTGGAATGAAAATGCCTGCAGCAGTGGTGGTAATGGAAGAGGCTGCATTGTATTGGGTGACTTGGTAGCGCTCTCGCAAGCCGAGATTGACGTGGGATGAATTCTCGCAGGCATTCGTGGCGAGATTCGATACACGTTTCAAAGGTAGCCCTTTTGAACGTTTGGCAGACATCAAACAGTCGGGTTCGGTGGATGATTACGTGACTCTTTTTGTCCAATTGGCTAGCCAAGTGATGAGTTTGACTGATGCACACTTACTGGGCTACTTCATGAAAGGATTGAAGGATCTCATTCGAAGTTCACTTCGTCTTCTTAGGCCCGGAGACCTGGAGACAGCCATGGAGTTGTCCAGGGGTATTGAGGATAATCTTGAGGTGCAGGCTGGAGGACGCCCAAACCGGAGTTTCAGCAACATAGCACCATGGGCGGGTTCTTTTTCTCGGCCAAATAACACTAATTCAGGCCCAGTAAGGGGTGGTAATTACGGGGGGTCCATCGGCAGCTCTCCCAAGCCTTCCGACCATCCTCCAATTACACGTTTGGGATTGTTCGGACAGTCAACAGCACGGTCCCAATTCACCTGTCTTTCACCTCAAGATTTAGCAGATTTGAGAGCTAAAGGGCTGTGTTTTCGTTGCAAAAAGTCGTATTCCCTAGGGCATGAGTGCCCCCTCAAACAGTTGCGGGTCATGATAGTAGAAGGAGATGAGACCCTGGACCTTCAACAATATGAATATTATAAACCTACCGAGTAGGAGGAATTGACGGAGGTACAAGAGGAGTTGTTGGCGGAGGAGATAACTCTTCCGGTTTATTCCATGGCTGGCATATCGAGTCCCCGGACCATGCGGCTGCATAGGGTCGTGAGAGGGCGGACGGTGACAGTGTTGATTGATAGTGGTGCTAATCACAATTTTATATCATTTTCTTTGGTATCCACTCTACGACTACAGCCAAACAGGACATGAAAGTTCGGAGTTCAGTTAGGAGACGGGCGGAGATAGGAATCAGAAGGAGTTTACCGGGACATTGCAGTTGTGTTACCCGGCTACGAGGTAACGGCTGATTATTTTGTGTTTTCACTGGGGGTGTCGATATTATTTTGGGGATAGCTTAGCTAGCCACATTGGGGGAGGTCCGAACAAACTGGGAAACTTGGACTATGTCTTTTGAGTGGAAAGGCAACTGTGTAATTCTAAGAGGAGACCCGACTCTTTGCCATAGCTTGGTCAGTCTAAGGACACTGGGCCGCATTCAAGATGCTGAATTTTAGGCGATACTATTGGAAAATGAGCCAGTGAAGGTCACCGAATCGAATACGAGACAACTTGGGGGTGTTTTACAACAATTTGCCGAGGTTTTTGGAGAGTCGCAAGGCCTACCACCGCAGTGGATGACTGATCATCGCATCGAGCTTACTCCGGGATCGAAGCCAGTGTCTGTCCGGCCATACAGGTATGAAAATGTTCAGAGAGACGAGATTGAGAAATTAGTGGGTGACATGTTACTGGCTAGGATTATTCGACCGAGCTCGAGTCCTTTTTCTAGCCCTGTCTTACTGGTGAAAAAGAAAGACGTCAGCTGGCGTTTCTGTGTAGATTATAGAGAGTTGAATAAAGTGACGGTTCCGGATAAATACCCGATTCCAGTGATTCAGGAGATGTTGGATGAGTTGGCTGGAGCAGTTGTTTTCTCCAAGATTGATTTACGCTCCGGGTATCATCAGATTCGAGTGGCATCGTCCAACATCCACAAGATTGCCTTTTGAACTCACAGTGGGCATTATGAGTTCTTGGTGATGCCATTCGGGTTGACTAATGCACCCGCTACCTTCCAATCAACTATGAACGACTTGTTCCGGCCATTTCTGAGGAAATTTGTCTTGGTCTTTTTTGACGATATTTTGGTTTATAGCCAGACATGGGAAGAACATCGGGAGTACTTAGTACAGGTCCTACAAATTCTAAAGGAAAATCAGCTTAAAGCAAATAAAAAAAAGTGTTCGTTTGGGAGTCTAAAAGTAGACTACTTGGGCCATGTAATTTCCACCGAGGGGGTGGCTATGGATCCAGCTAAGGTGAACGCCGTGGTGGACTAGCCTCGGCCTCACTCAGTCCGTGATGTGTGCGGTTTTCTGGGACTGACCGGTTACTATCGACGTTTCGTACGCGGGTATGACATCATGGCCAGACCACTTATTGTTTTACTCAGGAAAACAACCCCTACCACTTTCGAGTGGTCCTAGGAGGCTGAGACTGCATTTGTTAGTCTCAAATGGGCGTTGACCGAAGCATCGGTGTTGGCTATGCCACCATTTGATCACCCATTTGTGATCGAGTACGATGCTTCAGGCACTGGGTCGGTGTAGTTTTGATGCAGGAAAGGCGGCCCATGGCCTATTTCAGTAAATCATTGGCCGATCGGACTCTCACCAGGTCCGCATATGAGCGAGAAATGATGGGCCTTGTACTGGCGGTACAGCACTGACGTCCCTACTTGGTGGGGCGGAAATTTGTAGTTCGAACCGATCATCACAGTCTCAAGCACCTCCTGTCACAAAAGATTGTGACGCCTTCACAGTAAATTTGGGTAGCCAAGTTACTGGGCTACGATTTTGTGATTGAGTATAAAACCGGAGCTTCGAATGCAGCAACTAATGCATTGTCTCGTCGGAGTGAGAGTGGGACGCTGTCGTCACTGAGTGGACCCAAATGGGTAGGGATGGCCGATGTCTTGGAGGAACAAGGGCATGATGAGTACATTAGGGGCATTGTAAATGCAGTGATTACGCAGCCGGGCAGCTGGCCCGGATTTGAAATGCAGGGTGGTCGGCTATTCTTTAAGGACCGGCTGGTGTTGGCAGCGAACTCCCAGTGGATTCCTTGTCTCATGCATGAGTTCCATGACACCCCTTCGGGCGGGCATGCGGGAGCGTATCGGACATACAGGTGTTTGGCTATGAACGTGTATTGGAAAGGCATGTTAGGCGGGTACAAGAGTATGTGGTGAAGTGTTTGGTGTGTCAGAAGATGAAATATGAGGTGATGTCACCTGCGGGCCTGCTACAACCCTTGCCGATACCCGATCGCATCTGGGAGGATATCTCTATGGATTTTATTACTTGTTTGCCGAAATCACAAGGGTACACTTCAATAATGGTGGTTGTGGATAGGCTGTCGAAATATGGTCATTTTGTGGCCCTGAAGCCACCTATGACAGCCCGTACAGTGGCTGAGATGTTTGTTCAGAAGATTGTTAGGCTGCATGGCATTCCGCGGTCCATTGCCAGTGATCGGGATCCCCTATTTATGAGTTCATTTTGGAAAGAGATGTTTACACGGTCAGGGACCCAATTGAAGTTCAGCTCGGCTTACCATCCTAAGACGGACGGTCAGACAGAGGTGTTGAATCGCGTGGTAGAAACATATCTGCGTTGTTTTACTTGTGAGCAGCCGAAGCACTGGGTCCGTTGGCTTCCGTGGGCGGAATTTTGGTACAATACAACTTATCAGACGGCAGCCCGTATTTCTCCGTTTGAAGTGGTTTATGGGAGAGTGTCCTCCATCATTCGGCGGTTCTTGCCGGGTGAATGCCAAGTGGCGGCTGTGGCAGATGTGTTGGGCAGTCGGGATGTGATGATGGACCGCCTCAAGGGCAATTTAGAGAGGGCTCAGCAACAGATGACAAAGCATGCTAATAAGCGGTGCCGTGAAGTGGAGTTTACAGTGGGCGATCGAGTCTTTCTTAAGGTCCGCCCCTATCGACAGACATCAGTGGCACGACAACCGTATCATAAACTGGCTACCCGATTCTATGGTCCCTTTGTTGTGGAGGGGCGCGTGGGTCCAACTGCTTACAGGCTTACTTTACCTACCTCTAGCTGAATTCACCCGGTGTTCCATGTGTTTCAGCTGCGGCGTGTGGTGGGGGAGCATCCGGTGGAGTCGGAGTTGCCCGAGAGTTTGGAGTTGCCTGTGGGTCTGTTATTTGAGCCTGACTCTATTTTAGCTTGGCGGAATGTCCGGGTGGGCGAGGAGGATGAAGATCAGATTTTAGTTAAGTGGTTGGGGCAGTCGGACGACGAAGCTACTTGGCTGAGTGTGGTTCATTTCAAGCGTCAATTTCCAGACTTCAACCTTGAGGACAAGGTTGATTCGAAGGGGGAAGGAGTTGATAGACAATAGGAGCAGGGGGTCGTGCTGCAGGAAGAGGAGGAGCCTCGGCCGTTGATTGTGTATCGGCGATGGGGACGGGCTTAGACCTGTTGTTCGCGGGCTTGGGCTTTTTATTTATCAGTCTTTTGTTATTGCTTTGGTTTATAATTTCTAGTGAACTTATTCTATTTTTAGTAAGGTTTAGTAGGGTATTTAAAGATGTTAATTAGGGTTTATGGGGATTATGTCATTATTATTGAATTAAGGAGCCTGGAGGCTTTTGGCAAACGACAATTTCCGTTTGATTGTTCCTGCTTTTATCAGTATGATTCATATGTAAACAACCAATGAGCTCTACTTATAATATATACTGTATCAATAGCAGAATTTTGAAAATCAGTAGAGTATTTACTTGATTGCTTGATATAGTAAAGGAAAAGAACTCGTTGATAGCTATCTAGTGAGGTAATTCTTGTTTGAGTATGATGCTATTAACTTCAGCTTGTAGTATGCTTGATTTTCCTGTTTCTTATGTGTTTAGCATTTGGCTTCCTATACCAGTAATGTTGGCTTTGCAGTTAGAAACTCTACTTTTGAATGATGAAGTTCATTGATATCACTATTCATCAAGCATTAGGTGTTGGAAAATAAGTGGTTAGGTGTATTGAAAAGATGCACAGTTACGGGTTAAGTCGAGGCAAGAGCTATGCTCTTTCTCCATAAGACGATATTGCCCCGTATCCAAGTGCTCACGGTTAACGGCAATCGTCCCCAAAATACGACTTCGAGCTTAAGGATTACAACACAACAATCCAAAAGCTATCGGCGAACTTTACTCAATACTCGAGACTTTCTAGACAATGACTAATGTCGTTGATTTCTGAATGTATTTCGAAATTGGAAAGAATGAAATGAAATGAAGGGGCCTCTTATTTATAGGAGTAAGGAGATGTGTCCCTTCCCACAATGGACACCACCCTTGGACCCAAGAACACGTTCACACCTCTTCACAAGGGACAAACCATTTGGACCTAAGGGTCACACCATTTGGCCACACCCTTTCACACCCAAAGGTCACGCCACTTGGCCACACCCTTTCACACACAGCCCGACCCGAACTCGGTCCATGTCCCGACCCGACCCGATGCCCCGGTCCATGACAGCGACCCGACCCGACTCGGTCTGGTCCGAACCTAACTCGAGTGCCACGTGCGGTTCGGATGGTGCGTGTGTGCTTAGCCAACTAGGTCTAAAAAATGGCACTGGGTTCCACTATAAAGGAGCACACATGATTATTTCTTATACATGTGCTCCTACTAATAAAGTGAACCTTTTTCTACCAATTTTCCAATGTGGGACAAGTTCATCTTCTTTCCATTTTCTTTCACAAGAAGGATTCAAGTTGCCAACTTTATGTATTAATTTCTCATTCACCCGAAATTGGAAATTCGAAAGTAAATACACTACATTCATCTACACAGAACGTAGATTCCGATTTAGCAACTTATTTCCATTTATTTAAAATGGAATCAACATTAAAAATTGGTCAAAGTTTGGTCAAAACCAACCTTCTCTTCCAATTTCCAACATGAGGTTCTCTGTAGCCTTCCTCTACTGTTTAAGACTGATTCTAATTCGTCGATAACCCTAGGGGTCATTACTTTGGATTTTCTTTATTAAACGAGTAGCAGAACGAACCA
Organism: Scutellaria galericulata; assembly: GCA_946896805.1. Taxonomy (NCBI): domain Eukaryota; kingdom Viridiplantae; phylum Streptophyta; class Magnoliopsida; order Lamiales; family Lamiaceae; genus Scutellaria; species Scutellaria galericulata. The sequence continues at coordinate 11,792,937 of OX335791.1, read as the reverse complement.
ACTGACCCTTGACATAATTAGCGGCTACTTTATTTCTTGATATCTTTTATTTCAGCAAATTAAGAATAATTAACACGAGGCCTAGCAGTTGTTAGCATTAAGAACATCAACCGTGAGGTACTCCATGATCATTCAGTTATTATGCTCATATACAAACAACTCTTATGCTACTGTTTTTTTTTCATTTACTTATTTGTTCATATCCATGTGTGTTATTAAGTAATTGTTCACTTAGAGTGATACCTTCTATGTCAACTCAAATTTAAGTCGTTGAGTTATTCAATACTCTCGGATTACAGACTGGAGCTGATAGATCACAAAATTAGAAAGGCATATAGGATGCTCTCCATCCAGTAGCATCCTGATAAGAATTCTGATCTAGGTAACTCTATTTCGTTGTTTTTGTTGTGTGTTATTTCATGTTCAAAGGGAGGAACTTATTTTTGCTTAAACAACAATTGATAAGCAATATATAGAGAGAATATTAACATGGCAGTTTAATACGGATAACATGGCAGCCATGAACCATTTTATTTTCACTAAAAGTGGGAACAATATTTCAAAAAAAAAAACAAAAAAAAGAACATCAAAACAAAACATATATAAACATGTCATTCTTATTTTCTTGGTTGAAGCACCAAGGTCGTTAACTCTTGGCCGCTCATTTATAGACCGCCACAGATTATCACAATCATCAAGAGATTGTAATGCTTTTCTGTAATAGTTTTATTGTCCATCTGCTCAATAAACTAAATAAAAACTCGAAATTAGAGAGATATGAAGAAAAAAAACACAAACAAAAGATTTTTTTAACTTTTTTTTTGGTTTGACAAATGAGAGAGTGAAATATGCAGTTGTTGATTATGATGTTGCTATATTGCTCTGATCCAACACTTCTTCTCGAGACGAAAACTCGAACAAAAACTCGAATACCTACAAAATAAACACCGGGAGGGGTTCCCGGTGATGGGACTCCGACGCTCAAGTCAGTCAAGAGAATAACTGATTCTAGAGAGAAAACATGTATGTGTGTTTGATATAATTATGCATAAAAAACAAAAGAATGAATATAAGAGGTATATATACTCTATGGGATTCGTGACAGTTGAGATTACCCGAAAAATAGGGGATATGGGTAACTGACCCGCTGATATAGCGGTCAGTTGGACTAAAACATGTTCGTCACTTTTCAATGTTAATTAGTTCGTCATCATGAATCAGTTCGTCGTCATGAAGTAACCTTTGTTCGCTTCTTTAAGTTGTTCACGCATGCTGACTTTGACTTTAGTTCGGTTTAAGGGAAAAAAGCCCGGTTCGTTTAATCGGTACATTCCGAGGAAATGTTTTGCTTCGCTTAATCAGAACACTCCAAGGGAATGTTAGTTTCGCAACATTCCGAGGGAATGTGTTACTTCGCTTAATCAGGACATTCCGAGAGAATGTGTTGGTTCGCTTAATCAGGACATTCCGAGGGAATGTATTGGTTTGCTTAATTAGGAAGTATGAAAGCAATATAGAATAAAGCAGAAGAAAAAGAAGAAAGACACAACGATTTAACGTGGTTCGGTCAAATCGACCTACATCCACGGAGAGTAAATGTTTCTCATTTTATTAAGTAACAAGAATTGAAAAAAGTAGCAACATACAGAAGGGTAAGTGCTTCAAGCATAGAACTTCTTTAAATGACTCACATGCCATGGCCTTAGCAACCTACTCTCATCCTTATCTGTCAGTTCGTAAGATCCTCCTAGAAGAATCTTTGAAACAATATAGGGTCCTTCCCAAATAGCATCTAACTTTCCAATATCGATCAAGGCGTCTGATTGTCTTAACACCATATCTCCCACTTGGAATTCTCTCTTTCGAACTTTCTTATGAAACGCTGCTTGAATGCGCCTTTTATAGAGTTCATGTCGAATTCGGGCTTCATCCCTCAGTTCGTCTAAAAACATCAGATCGGTTCTGATCAACTCCTCGTTTTCTTGTGGTTCAAAATTGGTGATCCGCAAAGCTTCTCCTTGGATTTCTGTTGGAACTACTGCTTCTATTCCGAACGCCAAACTAAAAGGACTCTCTTCCATTGTCGACCTAGCTGTTGTTCGGTAAGCCCACAACACCGATGGTAGTTCATCTACCTAGTTCGACTTTTTAGACTCAAGTCGCTTTTTGAGTCCATCCACTATGATCTGGTTCACTACTTCGACTTGCCCATTTGCTTGTGGATGTGCAACTGCGGTAAACACTTGTATAATTTTCATCTCTTCGCACCATCCAGTGATTTTCTTCCCTCGGAACTGAGCTCTATTGTCCGACACCAAAATTATTGGTAAACCAAATCTACAACAAATATTCTTCCAAACGAAGTGGATCATGTCGGCCTCTATAATTTTGACTAAAGGTTCGGCTTCGACCCATTTGGTGAAGTAATCTACTGCTACTACAAAAAATTGTTTACTTCTCCTGGTTTTCACAAACGGACCGACTATGTCGATTTCCCATCTAGCGAAAGGACAAGACGAACAAGTAGTTAACATATATGTGGCTGGCGTGTGGATCCGTCATCCATGTTTTTGGCAAGATTTACACTTTCTAACTAGCTCCTCAGCATCATTCTTCATCGTGGGCCAATAAAAACCAGCTCGTATTACCTTCCGAGCTAAAGCTCTTGCCCCTGAATGTTCGGCTCATCCTCCTTCGTGAGCTTCTTTTAAGACCCTATTCCCTTCCTCTTGAGATAAGCATCTTGCATCCATTGGTAAAAAGGTTTTTTTGTATAACAGTCCATCAATAACATAATAGAATCGAACTTGCCTCTCTAACCTTTCCAATTCCTTAGCTATTCATTCCATTTTGTCTTCCAGAAAATGCAAAAAAGGAGTTCTCTAATCGGGCTCTGCCTTGTCAATATTCATAACTTCATTCTCTCTCCTAACGCCCATCACAATTATACTTCTTTGCGAACAGTCCCGTAACGAACTACCTATTTTTGATAAAAAAATCCACCTTCTGATTTTCACCTCTGGGAATTTGTTCGATCTGAAGCTTCTCAAACCTGTTCTCCATATCCCTGATTTTCTCCATATAGGAAATCATCCTATCTTCTTTGACTTCACATTCATTTCGGAGTTGTTGTGTTACCAACTGTGAATCTAATTTCACTATTAAGTAGCGAGCTCCAGCCTGTTCGACTATCTTTAAGCCTTGCAAAAAAGCTTCATACTCTGTTTCATTGTTAGATGCTTTAAACAAGAATTTTATGGCAAACTGTAACTCATCTTTTTCTGAACTGATTAGCAATATTCCAGCTCCGGCTCCTTGACGAGATGAGGATCCATCTACGAACAATTCTCATTCCTTCTTTTCTTGTGCTCTAGTTATTTCTTGAATAAAGTCCGCCAAGGCCTGATCTTTAATAGTTGTTCGAGGCTCATACTTGATGTCAAATTGACCCAGTTCGACTGCCCATTTGACTAATCTTTCTGATGCCTCAGGCTTCCCCAAAACAACACTCAATGGATGATCAGTTCGCACTGTTATCGCATAACCCAAAAAGTATGGCTACAGTAACTAATACATAGGCCACATTTTCAATCTCAGTGTACCGCACTTCGGTCCCTTGAAGAACTTTACTGACAAAGTAGACAGAGAACTGGTCTTTTCCTTCTTCTCGCACAAGAACCGAACTGGCTGACTCTTCACCAATTGATAGGTATACTATCAGCGTACCTCTTTACCTTGGTTGCTTTAACAACGACAACGAATAAAGAAAAATCTTTAAATCTTCGAATGCTTTCTAACATTGTTCATTCCAGCCGAACTGGCCATTTTTCCTCAAAATCTTGAAGAAAGGCAACCCTCTATCCGCTAACCTCGATATAAACCTGCTTAGAGCAACAATGCGGCCAGTTATAACTTATACATCTTTTATAGTTCGCGGAGGGGACATTTCCTGTATAGCTCGAATCTTGGTAGGATTGACTTCTATTCCTCTTTCTGTCACCATATATCCCAAGAACTTTCCTGCCTTGACTCCGAACGAACACTTGGCCGGATTTAGCTGCATTCCATGCTTTCAAATTGTTGCCATGGTTTCCATCAAATCGGTTGCATGCTGGCTCGCTTGAACACTTTTTACCAACATATCATCTACATACACCTCCATGTTCCGACCTAACTGATCTTTGAACACATTGTCCACCATCCTCTGATAGGTAGCTCCTACATTTTTCAACCCAAATGACATCACTGCATAACAATATGTTCCTGACGGAGTGATGAAAGCAACTTTGGGCTTGTCTTTCGGATGTAACAGAATCTGATGATATTCTTGTGCAGCATCCATCATGCTGAGTAGTTCGCAACCAGCAGTTGAGTCCACCAATTTATCAATTTGGGAGAGTGGGTAGTGATCCTTTGGACAAGCTTTGTTTAGATCTCGGAAATCGATACACATCCGTCATTTGTTTCCAGGTTTAGGCACTAACACCACGTTAGCCAACCACTGAGGGTATTGAATCATCTCAATGTGCACTATCTCCAGCAACTTCTGAACTTCCCTTTCTATTATCTCGTTTTGCTCATCTCTGAAGTGCCTCAACTTTTGTTTGATTGGCCGAGCTTCAGGCTTAATATTTAGCTGATGAACTGCTATATCTGGGTTTATACCCTTCATATCTTCCGGCTTCCATGCGAACAAATCCACATTCTCCTTCAATACCTGTACTATCTCGCTTCGGGTTGGTTCGGCTAAATGACTGCCAATACGAACTACATGTCCAGGCTGTTCTGGAATTAATTCAATGTTCATCAATCCCCTTATTCAAACTCTGCTGTGTTCGCCTCTTTCCCTTTCTTTCGGCTCTGATCCATCTCTCTATCAGTATGATCCCTTTGCTCAGTGCTACGCTTTCAGGTATCCTAATGACGAACTGCAGCGACATAACAACGTCGAGCTGTTTATTGGTCGTCATGAACCACTCCCACCCCCACTATTCAGCCTTCCTCATTTTCCACCGTGAACTTCATCATCAGATGTGCGGGTGAGACAATTGTTGCGTAAGTGCTTAAAGAGGGGCGACCTAGTATCACATTATATTGTGAAGGTGCGTCCACCAGCAGGAAAGTCATTGTTTTGTTCTGTCTCCACTCCCCTTCTCCTAAAACCATTGGCAATTGTACCTTGCCGAACACCGTCACTGCTTCCCCTACAAATCCATAAAGGGAAGTTTCCACATGTTTCACTTCGACTGACGATCTCGTCTTTCTGAAACAGTCCATGAACATAATGTCCATCGAACTCCCTGTGTCTACAAACACCCGCTCAACATTAAAGCCTCATATCTCAACCGTGATCACCATAGCATCGAATTGCGGACTTTGGATGACAACTCTATCTTGAGCTCCAAACTCCACTACTACATCATCAAAGATCATTTGGATTTCGCTTCTTTTCTGTCGAACTGAATTTAATCTTACTTTGCGGGCCCTGTTCGAATCTTCATCTGTTGGCCCTCCTATGATCATATGAATGGTCGGTCTTTCTTCCCTCTCAGGTTGGTTTCGTTGTGGGAGTGGTGGAGACAGAGGTAATTCAGGTCGCTCATGTCCCTTTTCCTTCCTGGGCTCCTCTCGAGCATTCCTCTATTCTCTGTTATCTTGTCGGCGTGGACGAACATACCAAGCAAGTTTATTCTCCCTAACTAATCTCTCCAGCTCGTCTCTCAGATGCAAGCACTTATCAGTACCATGTCCATATTCATTATGAAACCGACAAAGTTTACCATTCCCAAAGGTAGACGGTTTCTTGGGAGTTGGGCTCCAGGTCGCTGGCCATTTCAATTGAGGCAGATTCCAGATCTCCATCAACACTTGTTCGGGAGAAATAGTCAATGGTGTATATTGGTCATACCTCCTACCAACCTTGTTATCTCGCAACGACGGGGGTGCGAACCTTGCCCGAGATTCCCCTACCTCCTTCCTCCTTGCGAACTCTTGCTCCTGCGATTTGTTCATTCGGCTAGAGCCCTCGTCTTTCTTCATCCGAACTGTCTCTTCTAAGTTGATATACTTGGTAGCTCTCTGCAATAAATCATCAAAATTTTTAGGCATCTTCTTAACCAGAGAAGTATGAAGGTCGTCTTCTTTTAAGCCTTGTATAAAGGCATTGACTATCAGATCATCTGAAGCCTTAGGAGCTTCCAAGGTCGCAGCTGTAAACCTTTTAACGTACTCTCTCAACGTCTCATCCCCTTTCTGTTTTACCCCGAACAGAGTTTCGGTAGATCACCGCTGTCTTCTGGCACTGGCAAACTGATGTAAGAACAAATCTGATAACTGTCCAAAGTTATGAATAGTTCCATCATTCAATTGGCTGAACCAGGTCTGAGCAGCCTTGGTGAAGGTAGTAGCGAACGCCCTGTACTTGATGCCATCCGAATACCGGTGTAAGAGAGTGGTATTTTCAAATCGGCACAAATGATCCCATGGATCAGTAGTACCATCATAGTCAAAGTTCACCGGCCGAAAAGAGGCCGGTAATTCATCTTCCAACACTTCCTCCGAAAAGGGATTTCCCCTTGAACTCCTCGGAACTCGTCGGACATTCCGCTGGACCTCCCGCAGCTCTCTCTTCAAATCATCAACCTTCTTTGACAGTTCATCATGCTCTCACTTCTGGCCCCGAGGATGATTAAACTGGCTTTCCCTCTCATTTGTTTGTGACTTATCATCGTTTGCTTATTTTTCCCGATTGGTATCAGCGTTATCCTATTGTGACTCAACTCTTTGTTTCCCCAAAGCTTTCTGAACAGCTGCCTCCACCAAATCTGAAAGCTCCTCCGGCGTTAAAGTGATGATACGAGGGGGATCCACCGGGGTAGGACTCTGGTCACTTTCTTTATTTTCATGTCTTCTAAACGAATCACCAACTTCCATCCTTCTCCTTGATCCTCTGGTATTCACCATCTTTACTATCTCAACGTCTTAAAAGCTCAAGAAAAATTTCCCACAGACGGTGCCAATTGATGTTGCTCCTGATATTGCTCTGATCCAACACTTCTTCTCGAGATGAAAACTCGAATACCTGCAAAACAAACACCGGGAGGGGTTCCCGGTGATGGGACTCCGACGCTCAAGTTAGTCAAGAGAATAACTAATTCTAGAGAGAAAACATGTATGTGTGTTTGATATAATTGTGCATAAAAAACAAAAGAATGAATATAAGAGGTATATATACTCCCTGGGATTCGTGACAGTTGAGATTACTCGAAAAATAGGGGATATGGGTAACTGATGGGATTAAGGTCTTAAAAGAAGCTCACGAAGGAGGATGCGCCAAACATTCAGGGGCAAGAACTTTAGCTCGGAATGTAATACGAGCTGGTTTTTATTGGCCCACGATGAAGAATGATGCTGAGGAGCTAGTTAGAAAGTGTAAATCTTGCTATAAACATGGATGACGGATCCACACACCAGCCACAGATATGTTAACTACTTGTTCGCCTTGTCCTTTCGCTAGATGGGGAATCGACATAGTCGGTCCATTTGTGAAAACTAGGGGAAGTAAACAATTTTTGGTAGTCGCAGTAGATTACTTCACCAAATGGGTCGAAGCCGAACCTTTAGTCAAAATTACAGAGGTCGGCATGATCCACTTCGTTTGGAAGAATATTTGTTGTAGATTTGGTTTACCAATAATTTTGGTGTCGGACAATAGAGCTCAGTTCCGAGGGAAGAAAATCACTGGATGGTGCGAAGAGATGAAAATTATACAAGTGTTTACCGCAGTTGCACATCCACAAGCAAATGGGCAAGTCGAAGTAGTGAACCAGATCATAGTGGATGGACTAAAAAAAGTGACTCGAGTCTGAGAAGTCGAACTGGGTAGATGAACTACCATCGGTGTTGTGGGCTTACTGAACAACAGCTAGGTCAACAACAGGAGAGAGTCCTTTTAGTTTGGCGTTCGGAATGGAAGCAGTAGTTCCAACAGAAATCCAAGGAGAAGCTTTGTGGATCACCAATTTTGAACCACAAGAAAACGAGGAGTTGATTAGAACCGATCTGATGTTTTTAGACGAACTGAGAGATGAAGCCTGAATTCGACATGAACTCTATAAAAGGCACATTCAAGCAGCATTTCATAAGAAAGTTCGAAAGAGAGAATTCCAAGTGGGAGATATGGTGTTAAGACAATCAGACGCCTTGATCGATATTGGAAAGTTAGATGTTATTTGGGAAGGACCCTATATTGTTTCAAAGATTCTTCCAGGAGGATCTTACGAACTGACAGATAAGGATGGGAGTAGGTTGCCAAGGCCATGGCATGTGAGTCATTTAAAGAAGTTCTATGCTTGAAGCACTTACCCTTCTGTATGTTGCTACTTTTTTCAATTCCTATTACTTAATAAAATGAGAAACATTTACTCTCCGTGGATGTAGGTCGATTTGACCGAACCACGTTAAATCGTTGTGTCTTTCTTCTTTTTCTTCTGCTTTATTCTATATTGCTTTCATACTTCCTAATTAAGCAAACCAATACATTCCCTCGGAATGTCCTGATTAAGCAAACCAACACATTCCCTCGGAATGTCTTGATTAAGCGAAGTAACACATTCCCTCGGAATGTCGCGAAACTAACATTCCCTTGGAGTGTTCTGATTAAGCGAAGCAAAAAATTTCCTCGGAATGTACCGATTAAACGAACCGGGTTTTTTTCCCTTAAACCGAACTAAAGTCAAAGTCAGCATGCGTGAACAACTTAAAGAAGCGAACAAAGGTTACTTCAGGATGACGAACTGATTCATGATGACGAACTAATCAACATTGAAAAGTGACGAACATGTTTTAGTCCAACTGACCGCTATTTCAGCGGGTCAGTTACCCATATCCCCTATGTTTCGGGTAATCTCAACTGTCACGAATCCCAGGGAGTATATATACCTCTTATATTCATTCTTTTGTTTTTTATGCACAATTATATCAAACACACATACATATTTTCTCTCTAGAATCAGTTATTCTCTTGACTGACTTGAGCGTCAGAGTCCCATCACCGGGAACCCCTCCCGGTGTTTGTTTTGCAGTTATTCGAGTTTTCATTCGAGTTTTCGTCTCGAGAAGAAGTGTTGGATCAGAGCAATATCAGGAGCAACATCAGATTAGTTTTGAAAGAAGACATGCATCAGTTTTGATTTTTGAAAGAGAGAAGATATGCAGTTAGTTTTGATTTTTGAAAAAATAAAAAACTGATTTATTTCTGTTCAAATTTGTTCGCGCCACCCTCTTGAAAACCGCTGAATTTCCTCTACTTTCTCAAATAAAAAAGAAAAAATAATGCCAATAATTATTAATTTTTTGGTCATTTCAGCTTATCTTCCCTTACGGTAGATTTCTGAGATTGCTACCATTTTTTTTTTCTGAATAAAGAAAAAAAAAGATTGTGGATGCTTGCTTAATTAAAAATGAAATTTATAATAAACTAATTAACGTCTTTTTTAAATGAAATAACATTTTTGTCAAACATAAAGAAACCACAGTTCTTAAATATTTTAATTATTTAACATGTTTAAAGTGTAGTACCCAAACCAAAAATGAAGCATAATTGAATAATTAAATATTAAACCCTTAATTGAATTATTATGTGCGTTAATCTTGACTGTTTAATTTAATTTCGTGCATTTCAGATACATGTTTAATGCATGATTTAGATGAAAATGTTTTCTAGTCGCGGAACATAGATTATTTTTATACCATTAGATGCGTAATGGAAAAAAGAGAAGATAGAAATGAATTAGAGGTCAATCGGAGACTCGTAGCTCGAATGGCGAAGAAAAGGGCGAAATACGAAGTTTCAGAAAAAAACGAGAGATATTTCTTGATGAATAGTAACTTAGATACTTTAATGAATAGTAACTTAGATTTTTTTGATGAATAGTGATTTTCAAAAATCAATAAATAGGGGCTCATTCGATTCATTTTTCACCATTTCTCCGAACGAGCCGAAAGCGACGAAAACACGTAAGTCTTTCTCTCGTCCCTCTCTCTCTCTCATCTGTCTTCTGTCTCCGGCGAGCCACCGTCGGTGGCCGGAAATTTTCAAACTTATTGGTTTCGGCCGATTTTCGCACAGAACGTAGGCCTCGTCGAGACGAGTCTAAGATAGTTTCCTGAATTCCATTCCGATGTCTCGTTCGCCGGGAAACAGTGAAAAATCGCCTCCAAACCCTAAACCCTGCCAACTTTTCTCTCTCTTTTATTTTCCCTCTCCTTCTCGCCGGAGCAGCTACCGGAGGTCCTCCTAGTGGTATGGGTGAGTCGTCGGAAGGGTGGCGGCGCCGAAGCTATTTTGGGCTGTGTGTGTATATCGTGAGTGTGTGTGTGTGTTAGTGTGTGTTGAGCATATGCATGCTGTGGGGCGGCGCTGTGCAGCGCCGCCGTGGGGAAACAGTGGGCTAGCGTTGAGAATGCGCCGATGAGGCTGGGAGTGGGTCGTCAGCTACTAGAAGTCGCCGGCCAAGGGCTGTGTTGGGGTTTGCAAGCATGTGTGTGTGTTAAGCATGCATGTGTGTGTAATGTATGTTGTGTGTGTGCATGTCCGGAATAGGGGTTGCCGGCGACTGGAAGTCACCGGTCAGTGTTTCTGGTGATGAGGGGGTGTCGCTGGCGACTGGAGGTCGCTGGCCGGAGCAAGGAAGAAGGAGAGAAAAGGATGGAGGGGGTGAGAGTTTTGGTGGTTGTTTTGGAATACTATTCACGACCGCGCTCCGGCGAGGGGTGGCCGGGAACGGTGGCGGTCAGAGCTAGGGTCGACGGTGGACCAGGTGGGGGTGGCGCCGCCGTAGCAGGCCGCTGCTGGAAGCTGCCGGAGTGAGCTGGGCGCAGGTGGGCGCACTGGCCGACGGACGGTGCGCGCGGGCGTGCGCGCAGGTTGTGCGCTGGGCGCGCGCTGTCGAGAAATACCGGGCGCCGGAGCGCGGGCGGGCGCGGTCGTGCGCAGGGCGCCGTGGTCATGTGCACAACTGGACGATGGCGCACGGGCGTGTGCCAGATGCGCGCGCGAGGATCGCGCGACGAGGGGCGTTGGGCGCGCAGTGCGCGTGCCGGGAGCTGTGCGCGCGCATTGTAGCACCCCGGATCAAAATGAGCATAATTGAATAATTAAGTATTTGAACCCAGACTTAATAATTATGTGCGTATGTTTTGACTGTTTAATTTAGTACATGCGTTTCAGATACTTGGCTAACGCCGGTTTTAGTTTTAGATGGGTATATTTTTTTTGTGACATGGAACCTAGAATATGATTTTACCAAGAGATTCGTATCGGAAATACGAGAAAACAGAAACAAACTAGCGGTTAATCGGAGACCCGTAGTTCAACTAACGAAGGAAAGGGTAAAATTTTGATAAAAGGTAAAAATAAAAATAATATTTTAATGAAAGGTAAATTAAGATATTTTTGGTAAATAGTAACTTTTCAACGGCAAAAAGGTAAATTCCAAAATCTATAAATAGAGGCTCATAACTTTCAAAACTTATACGTTTTCAAAGCCGACGACCCGAGCGACGCTCGCGACGCGAACACGTAAGTTCTCTTTCTTTTCTTTTCCTTTACGTTTTTATTTTCCGCCGCCGCCGGAGTGCCGCCGTCGCCGCCGTCGCCGCTGCCGCCGCCGCCGCCGCCGTCGTCGCCGCCGTCGCCGCCGCCGCCGCCGCCGTCGCCGCCGCCGCCGGCCAGCAGTGGTGCTGGTGGTGGTGTGTCGGGTGACGGGTGCGCGCCGGGTTGTGCGTCGGGTCGGGCGTCGGGTGCGCGCCGGGTTGTGCGTCGGGTCGGGCGTCGGGTGCGCGTCGGGCGTCGGGTCGGGCGTCGGGTGCGCGCCGGGATGTGCGCCGGGTTGGGCGTCGGGTCGGGCGTCGGGTGCGCGCCGGGATGTGCGTCGGGTCGGGCGTCGGGTGCGCGCCGGGTTGTGCGTCGGGTAAGGGTCGGGCGTCGGGTGCGCGCCGGGATGTGCGTCGGGTCGGGCGTCGGGTGCGCGTCGGGTTCGTGCCGAGTGCCGGGTGTGCGCCGGGTGCCGGGTGCTAGGTGTGCGCCGGGTGCCGGGTGTGCGCCTGGTGCCGAGTGCGCGCGGGTGCGAGCGCCGGGGGTCCAGCGTGCGCGGGCGACGGGGACCGGGTGGCTGAGGAAACTCGGCAGCTGCCGGGTGATGCGCGAGCTGTCGGGTTGGCTTTCGCCCGACGCCGGGTACCCGCGAGCCCCGGAGCACGTAATGCCGTATTTTCGATCCGTCGTGTCTTTAACGAGCGTTCTTCCGCCGGAACCTTTTACAGCTTTAATTATATTGTATTTAAGACCTAAGAAACACCGTAAATTTGTAGGCTACTGTGGACTAAGCTTGAGGTGTTGAGTTGGCAGACGTACTGTCCTAGCTACTCACGCGGTAACCACTATACGAGGTGGGGGTAATTTCTAACTCTTATTCTGTTTACAGCTTTCCCTATTTATGAAATATGATTGGGAATCTAAGTGCTGTGTTTATACTTGCTGTGCCATATTATATCTGTGAAAGGACCGAGGTCCTCCGATCATGCATTCTGTTCGTCCCCTGCTATTTTCTACTACTCTGTGGAGGTGTCGTGAGCCTCTTGAAATGCACTAACGGTGAGATACCGTTATATAGGGTAAGACGGGGGAATCCCGCACCTATACGTCCCTTGCCATTTCTAATATCTGCTTTGCATATATCTGTGCTGTGACAACGTGACTGTAAGTTAGCTTTTCGGTATTTATATTTCTGTCTGGAGTCTTATGAGGTGGATGTTATCTCCACTGAGTGTATTCAACGCACTCACCCCTTAATCTGTACTCACACTACAGGAGATGAGGAAGCTGGTGAACCCTAGACGGAGGGGGATAGTGCTAGCTGTCGGTATTTCTGTTAAAATGTCTTAGTTTAAACTTTTCCAAACACGTTTACAAACAGTTAATGATCTGTATATATTTTTGGGTACTTGTGAGGATGGGAGATCCTGATGTTTAGCTTCCGCTGTATATGATGTATATTATCGGTGTGAGACCGAATGTTATCGGCCGAGGCCGAAGGTTGTTGTGAGATGGTTTCTTATCGCCCCTTATCTCTTTCTTCTGTTGTCCCTTGCTTAACTCTTTCTGTATGTGTTATGCGTCCCTTGCTTTTCTATCTTCACGCCCGGGTAAAACTCTGATATTTTTTTTAACGAAAGATTTTGGGGCGTGACAGGTGGTATCAGAGCGGTTCTAATGATGAGAACTTGCTCGAACTGGTTTTAAAATCGGGAAAAATGTGATTTGAAAGTGTGTTTGCAAGATGTAATCGGATTTTCCGAAAAGGGTAAGATAGGCACTAGTCTCCCTCTATAGGTGACCCTCCTTGGTATGTGACTTATGGAATTAGCATGACTGCTTGTTCTGTGTTATTTTGTCCTGCACTGTTTGATTTTGGGGGAAACGTGTCAGGCATGGATATATGATGTTAGAAACTTGTGTAAAATAATTGACAGATGAATAGGATTTACCGAGCGGGTAGAGGAAGAGGGAGAGCGCCTGTGATAGAGACGAGGCAGGAGCGACTGCGACGGTTGTTCTTTCAGAGTAGGGTTACCGATGATAGATCGGTAGGGGAGCATGTAGCCGGGCTCCTTCACTTTTGGAGAGAGAATGGGGGAGAGAGGGGCCCGATTCCCGGGGTGGGAGCGTGTTTACACTTGATTCATACTCTACCTCCGGAGTGGCAGCAGACGGCGCGTATCATCTATCGTGACGAGTTAGTATTCTCGTCGGTTGACTTGGTGCCCATTGCCAATTTTGGCAATGTGGCTAGAGCAGTGTTGGATTTGTGGGGCCGACATGGCCAACCAACTACTCCGGAGCCGTCGCCCTATGACCCTGGCAGTAGTAGCTCTGATTCGGAGCAGGAGCCGGAAGAGGATCTGGAGGAAGAGCCGGAGGAGGATCCGGAGGAGGAGTCGGAGGAGGATCCCCAGGAGATCGATGTAGAGGAGGATGACCCTCAGGATGGGCCAGCACCACCGTTACCTCCTGCTGATGTAGATTAGATGTATTAGAGGACATGTTTATGTATATATTATGATACTCGAGATACAGTATACTATGTGTAAACGATAGGGTAGTTCTTGCTCCATAGATAGTGTACATACACCCTTTTGTGATGGTGTAGTACTATCCTTATTTTGTATTATGTATATATGTACATACATCATTTTGCTCATCCTACGGTGTTATGATATGCTTCATGTCGAGAAAAGTGTTATCTGATCTATGTATAATATTATGGTATTAGTCATAATGGCTTATACGTATTTACTTATCATACCAGAAGCATGTCGAGAGGCAGACCAAGGAAGGAACAGCCGCAACCACCAGTTAACCCACTTGAGCGGGAAGAGAACGCCAACGACAACGATCTGTTAACTGTGCTACGAGGATTGGCACAGCATTTTGGGACCAATCGGGCCGTCCCTCAGACAGCTAGGGTTGACCCGAATCTGATATATGAACAGTTCAGACGGTTTAATCCACCGACGTTCGACGGACGAGGAGAACCGATTGTGGCAGAGGAGTGGCTACGATCACTGGACCGACTGTTCGAACATCTCACCTGCTCCACGGGACAGATGGTTAGCTGTGCTATCTTCCAGCTAACGGATGAGGTGAGTCATTGGTGGGACTCGTACGCACGGACTCTTCTGCCAGTACAGAAGGAACAAATGACTTGGGAGGAATTCAAAGAGATTGTCACTCATCACTTTATTCCTCAGTCATATGGGGACCAGAAGGAGACGGAGTTTCTTCGTCTCAAGCAAGGGAGCATGACTGTAGGGGACTATGAACGACAGTTCAATCATTTGAGCCGTTATGCCCCTCATCTAGTTGATACTGATCAGAAGAAGGCTCGAAGGTTCGAGAAGGGCCTTCGCTCAGAGATTAGCTCGATACTCGCCGGGCAAGGAACGCTGACATATGCCAGTGTCCTCGAAAGGGCCCAGGAGATCGCTTCGCGGATGGGATTGGATGCAGTACCCCTCAGAAAAATGTTTCATGTTCCTGCCAAGAGAAAGTGGACTGGCCCAAGCCAGAGCGTTGTCCCTAATAAGTTTCCCAGAGCAAGTAACGCTCCGCTTCTCCCCAATCCCCGACCCGGAAATCCGTGCCCGAAGTGTAGAAGGGTGCACACGGGACCGTGTCAGTCTGAGACACGGAGTTGCTACAATTGCGGGGCGCCAGGGCACATTGCGGCGAATTGCTGGAAGGCAAAGAACGCGCCGGCTACAGGACCGAATTCAAGGCCAGTAGCGGGTAGGGCGAGAGCTTACGCTTTGACTCGCCCGGAGGCCGCCGAGGGATCAGAGACGATGGCAGGTATGTTAACAGTATCTGGTATACCCGCTTTCATCTTATTTGATACTGGAGCGACACACTCTTTCATATCTGTCGACTTCTGTAAATTGCTGAAGCATGATGACGGTAGGATAGTCGCTCAAACTTTAGTAGTTAGTATCCCCTCAGGGAAGACGGTAAAGACAAAACACTTGTACTGTCGTCTTAAGATTGCCTTCGAGGATAAGACGCTTCAAGCAGATCTCCACGCTCTGGAGATGAAAGATTTCGATGTGATTTTGGGAATGGACTGGCTAGAGTCCAACCACGCGGTAATCAAGTGCCGTGAAAGGGAGATAACCTTCCAAGCACCGGGAGAGCCGGAGTTTACCTTCCACGGGACACGAGTTAAGGTCGACTCAAGGATTGTCTCGGCCATGAAAGCAACCCAGATGCTCAGTAAAGGAGAGTGCGAAGCATGGTTGGTTAATATGATAAACTCCGAGAAGAAACCAATTGCTATCGAGGAGGTACCGGTGATAAAAGAATTCACAGATGTGTTTCCAGAGGACCTACCGGGCCCTCCACCAGATCGACAAGTAACCTTCGAGATAGATCTCATCCCTGGATCAGCGCCAGTGTCAAAGGCTCCTTATCGGATGGCGCCGAAAGAATTGCAAGAATTGAAGGTTCAGCTTCAGGAGCTGTTAGATAAGGGCTTCATCAGACCGAGTGTGTCACCTTGGGGAGCACCGGTACTGTTCGTAAAGAAGAAGGATGGTAGCTTCCGGATGTGTATTGACTACCGAGAGCTGAATAAGAAAACAATAAAGAACAAGTATCCACTGCCTCGGATTGAAGATCTCTTCGATCAATTAAGAGGTGCTAGTGTGTTCTCGAAAATTGACTTAAGATCGGGATATCACCAGATGAAAGTCAAAGATGCTGATATATCCAAGACAGAATTCAGAACGAGATATGGCCACTACGAGTTTGTAGTAATGCCATTCGGGTTGAGTAATGCTCCGGCTGTCTTCATGGATTTAATGAATCGCATCTTCCATCCTTATCTTGCCCTTTTTGTCATAGTGTTCATTGATGATATTCTCATCTATTCGTGCGACAGAGCGCACCATGAACAACATCTTAGAATCGCACTGGAAGTACTAAGGAAAGAAAAACTTTATGCTAAATTTAAGAAGTGCGAATTCTGGATGGACAAAATTGGCTTTCTGGGCCACATCGTTTCTGCGGAAGGGGTTGAGGTGGATCCTGAAAAAGTAGCAACTGTTAGCAATTGGGAGACTCCAACGAATGTAAAGGAAGTTCGGAGTTTCATCGGCCTAGCTGGATATTATCGAAGATTTATAGAAGGGTTCTCGAGGATTGCCACTCCGATGACACGCTTGACCAGAAAAGATGTGAGGTTTCAGTGGAATGAGCAGTGCGAGCGAAGTTTCCAGGAACTAAAGAAAAGACTGACAGAAGCACCAGTCTTAGTAGTTCCAGATATGTCCAAGGAATTCGTAATCTACAGCGACGCGTCCAAAGAAGGTTTGGGGTGTGTATTGATGCAGGAAGGAAAAGTGGTGGCATATGCATCACGCCAGCTGAAAGTCCACGAACAGATTTATCCGACTCATGATCTAGAACTAGCAGCAGTGGTACACGCCCTAAAGATCTGGAGACATTATCTTTATGGCGTGAAGTGTGCAATCTACACTGACCACAAAAGCCTGAAGTACTTCTTCGAACAGAAAGAGCTCAACATGAGATAAAGGAGATGGCTAGAGTTGGTGAAAGATTATGATATCACAATCCACTATCATCCCGGAAAGGCGAATGTAGTGGCTGACGCCCTTAGCAGGAAAGGGAAAGGAGTAGTGACATCGATGATCACCAATCAACTCCAACTAGTCGAGGAGATGTCGAAACTTAATTTGGAGATACTCTCGCCACCGATCAATATTGAATCCAGAATGGCAGCGTTATTTGTAACACCCACGCTGCGGGACCGAATTGTGGAGGCTCAGAAGAAGGATAAGTTTCTAAAGAAGATGAAAGCTCTGATGGATAAGGGAGGAACTGAAGACTTTTCTTTAACTACGGATGGAGCTCTAATCTTCAGAGGAAGGCTGTGCGTACCTAAGAACGAGGAATTAAAAGAGGAAATACTCAAAGAAGCGCATTGCACACCTATAGCTGCACACCCAGGAGGTACAAAGATGTACCGAGACTTGAGGGCGAATTTCTGGTGGAGGAACATGAAGCGAGGCATAGGATTGTACGTCAAGAAGTGTCTCATCTGCCAACAAGTGAAAGCAGAACATCAACGACCGGCTGGGATGCTAACTCCATTAGAGATACCGGAGTGGAAATGAGAACATATAACCATGGACTTTGTGGTTGGTCTACCGACAACCAGACGGGGAAACCACGCCGTGTGGGTGATCGTGGACAGATTGACAAAATCCACCCATTTCTTGCCGATCAAGATGACTTTTGGGCTAGACAGATTGGCACGGATATACCTGGAAGAGATAGTCCGACTACACGGTGTACCGGTTTCTATCACATCTGACAGGGATCCACGGTTCACTTCTCGATTCTGGCAGAGTCTGCAGAAGGAGTTAGGAACCAAGCTGTCTTTCAGTACAACTTTTCACCCACAAACCGACGGACAATCAGAAAGAACCATACAGATCTTAGAGGATATGTTGCGGGCCTGTGTTCTAGATTTTCCCGGAAACTGGGAAGATCATCTGTGTTTAGTAGAGTTCGCCTACAACAATAGCTACCAATCAACCATTGGTATGGCACCTTATGAGGCCCTCTACGGAAGGAAGTGTCGATCACCAATATGCTGGGACGAAGTTGGTGAAAAGAAAATTCTGGGACCCGAATTGGTGGAACAAACAGTAGAAGTAATAAAGAAGATTCGAGACCGAATACGAGTGGCCCAAGATCGACAAAAATCGTATGCAGATAAGAGACGAAGAGAACTGAGGTTTGAAGTTGGGGATAAAGTTTTCCTCAAAGTGTCTCCCACTAAAGGAGTTCACCGTTTTGGAAAGAAGGGAAAACTGAAACCAAGGTACGTGGGACCGTTCGAAATTTTGGATCAAGTTGGGGAGGTCGCGTACCGACTAGCTCTACCACCGGACTTTGCTGGGGTGCACAATGTCTTCCATGTGTCTATGCTACGGAAATATATTTTTGATCCAAATCATATAATCAATCGAGAAGGCATCGAACTGGAGAAGGATCTGACATATGAGGAAGTCCCGATAGCCATCTTGGACAGAAAAAAACGACAACTTAGGAACCGAGAGATGGCTATAGTGAAGGTCCAGTGGAGCCGCCACGGAAGGGAAGAGGCAACCTGGGAGTTGGAGGACGAGATTTTGAGGAAGTACCCCGACATACCGATCCTAGGTATACGTTTGTTTGTCTTTCTAAGTATGTGCTCAATTTCGAGGACGAAATTATTTTAAGGGGTAAGGGATGTAGCACCCCGGATCAAAATGAGCATAATTGAATAATTAAGTATTTGAACCCCGACTTAATAATTATGTGCGTATGTTTTGACTGTTTAATTTAGTACATGCGTTTCAGATACTTGGCTAACGCCGGTTTTAGTTTTAGATGGGTATATTTTTTTTGTGACATGGAACCTAGAATATGATTTTACTAAGAGATTCGTATCGGAAATACGAGAAAACAGAAACAAACTAGCGGTTAATCGGAGACCCGTAGTTCAACTAACGAAGGAAAGGGTAAAATTTTGATGAAAGGTAAAAATAAAAATAATATTTTAATGAAAGGTAAATTAAGATATTTTTGGTAAATAGTAACTTTTCAACGGTAAAAAGGAAAATTCCAAAATTTATAAATAGGGGCTCATAACTTTCAAAACTTATACGTTTTCAAAGCCGACGACCCGAACGACGCTCGCGACGCGAACACGTAAGTTCTCTTTCTTTTACGTTTTTATTTTCCGCCGCCGCCGGAGTGCCGCCGCCGCCGCCGGCCAGCAGTGGTGCTGGTGGTGGTGTGTCGGGTGACGGGTGCGCGCCGGGTTGTGCGTCGGGTCGGGCGTCGGGTGCGCGCCGGGATGTGCATCGGGTCGGGCGTCGGGTGCGCGCCGGGTTGTGCGTCGGGTCGGGCGTCGGGTGCGCGCCGGGTTGTGCGTCGGGTGCGCGCCGGGTGTGCGTCGGGTCGGGCGTCGGGTGCGCGCCGGGAGGTGCGTCGGGTGCGCGTCGGGTTCGTGCCGAGTGCCGGGTGTGCGCCGGGTGCCGGGTGCCAGGTGTGCGCCGGGTGCCGGGTGTGCGCCGGGTGCCGAGTGCGCGCGGGTGCGAGCGCCGGGGGTCCAGCGTGCGCGGGCGACGGGGACCGGGTGGCTGAGGAAACTCGGCAGCTGCCGGGTGATGCGCGAGCTGTCGGGTTGGCTTTCGCCCGACGCCGGGTACCCGCGAGCCCCGGAGCACGTA
The DNA here is from genome assembly GCA_946896805.1 of Scutellaria galericulata. NCBI lineage: Eukaryota > Viridiplantae > Streptophyta > Magnoliopsida > Lamiales > Lamiaceae > Scutellaria > Scutellaria galericulata. The sequence goes on along the minus strand of OX335791.1, from coordinate 11,773,077 downwards.
ATGCCGTATTTTCGATCCGTCGTGTCTTTAACGAGCGTTCTTCCGCCGGAACCTTTTACAGCTTTAATTATATTGTATTTAAGACCTAAGAAACACCGTAAATTTGTAGGCTACTGTGGACTAAGCTTGAGGTGTTGAGTTGGCAGACGTACTGTCCTAGCTACTCACGCGGTAACCACTATACGAGGTGGGGGTAATTTCTAACTCTTATTCTGTTTCAGCTTTCCCTATTTATGAAATATGATTGGGAATCTAAGTGCTGTGTTTATACTTGCTGTGCCATATTATATCTGTGAAAGGACCGAGGTCCTCCGATCATGCATTCTGTTCGTCCCCTGCTATTTTCTACTACTCTGTGGAGGTGTCGTGAGCCTCTTGAAATGCACTAACGGTGAGATACCGTTATATAGGGTAAGACGGGGGAATCCCGCACCTATACGTCCCTTGCCATTTCTAATATCTGCTTTGCATATATCTGTGCTGTGACAACGTGACTGTAAGTTAGCTTTTCGGTATTTATATTTCTGTCTGGAGTCTTATGAGGTGGATGTTATCTCCACTGAGTGTATTCAACGCACTCACCCCTTAATCTGTACTCACACTACAGGAGATGAGGAAGCTGGTGAACCCTAGACGGAGGGGGATAGTGCTAGCTGTCGGTATTTCTGTTAAAATGTCTTAGTTTAAACTTTTCCAAACACGTTTACAAACAGTTAATGATCTGTATATATTTTTGGGTACTTGTGAGGATGGGAGATCCTGATGTTTAGCTTCCGCTGTATATGATGTATATTATCGGTGTGAGACCGAATGTTATCGGCCGAGGCCGAAGGTTGTTGTGAGATGGTTTCTTATCGCCCCTTATCTCTTTCTTCTGTTGTCCCTTGCTTAACTCTTTCTGTATGTGTTATGCGTCCCTTGCTTTTCTATCTTCACGCCCGGGTAAAACTCTGATATTTTTTTTAACGAAAGATTTTGGGGCGTGACACGCATGGTGCACGCGTCGGGAGCGGCCATGCGCGCCGGAGAGCGTTTTCATACGTTGATCCATTTCGAATGTTTTCGTCGAGTCATCGGGAGTCGGGGATCCCGGTCAAAGTCAACAATTTTTTCAAAATTACCAAAATACCCCTCAATCTTAAAACACTTCGTTCAAGCTTGTTTCAACTTCGATTGAGCTTATTCTTTTTCGGTTGCGACCCAAATCTTACCCTCTTTCTTATCAGCCTATTGGAGTGAACTTCCACTCTTGTTTCTTCAACCTCCATCTTTAGATCTCTAGATCCGTCGTGTCTTTAACGATCGTTCTTTCTTCGGAATCATTTATTGCTTTGATTTTACTTATTAAGGATCAAAGAAACACCGTAACTTGTGTAGGCTATCAGTCGGATTGAGCTTTGAGATACTCGTTATTTGATACTCGCTACTCACGTGGTAATCACCGAACGAGGTGGGGGTAACTTCTAAACCTTATGTGTTTACAATTTTCCCCATTTAATGCATGATTGGCGGAATACTAAATGTTGTGATTATATGATATGTTTATGTGTCATATTATACTGTCAAAGGACATGGGTCCACATTCATTTCTCTGTGGGACTTATGGTCTGTGAAAGACTTATTCTCTCTCTCTCTCTCTCTCTCTCTTCTACAATCGATGGTTTGGGAGCCTGTAAATGCACTAGCGGTATATCAAACCGTTTGTATGGGTAAGTCGGGAGATACTCGCACCTGAGATTTATAGGGTCAGGAGATACCCGTACCTAAGATTTGTAGGGGTAAGTCGGGTAATACCCGCACCTGAGATTCGTAGGGGTAAGTCGGGAAATACCTGCACTTGAGCTTGGGTTACGAATTACTTGCTATGCATTATATGTGTTGTGACTAAATGAGTATTCTGTTCTTATAACTGTCGAAACCTCTGAGGTGAGGAGTTTTTATCCCCATGAGTGTATTCAACGCACTCACCCCTATTCTGTAATTCACGTTACAGGAGATGACGAGCATGATGAACCTTAGAGAGAGACGGGTGGTGCTCTATCCGGTCTGGTGTATTTAAGTCTTTGATCTCACAACAATTAAACGATGATTTTATAATTCACGTTTTGTAAAGTATAATCTCGTACATGTTATGGATGATGGATCTTGAAGATATATTTCCGCTGCGAATGTTTTGTTAATCGGTTGAATCCGATTGTTAATATGTAAATGATTATGTTCGTCTCCTACTTCATTCTTCTGATAACTGTCTCCTACCTTCTTCTTCTACTTATGAAAATGTCTTTTACCATTTCTTCTTGCACGCCCGCAAGGAAAACTTTGATAATTTTTATGAAAGAAAACGGGGCGTGACATAAAGTGCTCATAAACTTTTAATATTTTCATATTTTAACAACGAAGTACATAATTATTATTAATTAAATAATAATATGAATTAATAATAAAAAGTAGTGAGACAAATATAATTTTTTTTCAATAATTCAAGAAGGAATTATGCGCATGAATGTTTGTGAAAATGAATCTATGAACTCTTCCATTTTTTAGGGATTATTTAAATTTGGATATAAATGTAAAGAAGTTAAACAAAGAGAACCTTACGTGTGGAACACCAATTTTTTTCAGCAAAAAAATTTATTCATTTCAATTTCCTCGAATTTGGTTTGAAATTTTAACATGTTGAAATGCTGATGATCGTATTACAATTTGACTTTAGACAATAACCTTAATTTTCTGTGATGTTATTTTAAATCTTTGTATACGGTAGGAAATTGGTAGAATCTCCATATAAGGAATGTGTGGATTGAGTGGTTCCTTAGGATCATGAAGACAGAAACTATGTGCTCTCAAAGGTAATATCAAAATTCTAGATTTATCGTCTTTGGTTTTTGCTTTTTTTAATATATATATATATATATTTTTTTTTTTAACTAGGAAGCATGTGTTTTTGAGATAAAAATTCACTCTTTTTTTTTTTACGTTTTTAACAATAATTTTTGAAATGTAAATTATGTTAAAATTTTAATTTATTAACTTTTTATAACTTAAAGGCCTCATCTTTAGTTGCTATGACGTCTAAATATGTTAAGCTACCCCCACTTATGTACTAATTTCAGATCATTGAAACATAAGAACAAGAAATCAGTTTCTTCTTGCTGCATAACTAGTTTATCGGGTAAATAATAATTTTGGTATCTAAATTGTACCTCTATTTCAACTTTGGTATCCCTTTTTTCTGTGGCTTACAAGATTGATACTCAACGTTTCAAAAATTAACACATTAAATACCTTCCATCCAATATCCGTCCATATTTGGTGCTATTTTCCCAAGATCCCCAAATTCATCCCCCTTGAAGTGAGCCTTAATTTCAATTATATTCTCTTCAGAATTCCTGATCAATTGCATTTAATAGTGCAATTCCTGATCAAGTGCTAAATGGATCAATTTGATCCGGATCAATTGTATTTAATAGTTTTCACACTATTGTAAAAAGACTTTTATATGCCCCCCCCCCCTTTTTTTTTTCTCCTAACTCAATTAAATAGAGGAAATACATTAACTATGAGGTTTAGGAAATGCAAGTTTTGTCAAGATACATTAAATATATATTTAAGTAATGCAAACTCTTGTTATCAAAATAAATTAATTTTATTACCTTACCCAAGTTAAATGGATAACTTTCTTCATACAATAATGAAATTATTTTGGACATTTGATCTCTTTTTTCTTAATAATGAATAATTTTGACTTCTCTCGTTTACTATTAATGCAAACAAACAAACATGCTTAAGCCAATCTTAAGAAAAATAAAAATCGATTCTTTCTTTAAAAAAAAAACTGAAAATTTAATTTTTTTTTCTTAAAAAAAAACTGAAAGTTTAATATATTTTTCTATACCAGAAAGATATGAAATTCTTTCATTTCTTCTATTGAATTCATTTTAAATGAAATGCAACAAATTAAAAATAAAAATAACTAAAAACTAATTTAGCAGACACCAACAAAATTTCATTAACAACTATATAAAAACCAAATACTACGATTGATCGAAAGTTACAAAGTTCCAGAGTTTTATAATTTAAATATATATATATATATATATATATCACATGTTTTCTTGATAAGGAACATTAGAATATAATTTATATTAATAATGCATAAAAAGTTGAAAAATTAAATTAAATTATTATAAATTATTAACTTTATCAAATGTATATTGTGTTAAATGAAGGTAATAAAAAATAAATGATATCCATATATACAAATAACTCTTTAAAATCAATTCTTCGATTTGGTCAAATTCGATTGATTTCTCGGAGTCAATTCGATTAAGTTCTTGGCTCACATAATTGAAAAATCTTCACAACCAAACCAAATAGAAATTTGGTTTCAGGAAAGTAAAAGAAAAATATATGGATATTTTCAGTTCAAATTTCGATTTGATTATGGTAATTTTCGAGACCCGTGCACTGTCGTACAGTCGTACTATTAGGATATTAAATCTCTAATAATTTACACAAGTTTTGCTATTGCATGTCCTTTACAAGTTGTCTGGTAATTTTAGGCATGTTTGTAATATTAACAAAACAATCAATAAGATCAAGTTTATGGTCCATAATAGTTTGACCACTCAATATTTTGAAATGAATTAGAATGAATTTGTATAGAAGCATAATTTGTGACGTATGAAAGAAATAATAAATCTATTTTAATGAGACAAAGGGAGCAATTTTATAAAAAAATCAAAACTTTTAGTGTTGTTCTTATAATTAGTAAACTAAAAATTAAAATAGAAAAACTTTTAGTGTTGTTCTTGTAATTAATAAATTAAAAATTAAAATAGAAAAATTGATCCGTTTAATTAAATATGTAGAATTGTAAATAAGATAAATATAATAAATGACATTTTGAAAGCATCACTTGGTGTGTGAGGAGTATTAATGATTTTTTTATGAAGAATAATGAACCATCGATTAATCCTAAATTTTAAAGAAATGGTACATTTGACAAAACACATGTTCACTTTATTAATATTACAATATTATGTACCCTAACTGATCCAGATCAATTTGATCCTTGTAAATTTATTGTTTTTTATTCGATTATTATTGGACACGAATCACTGTTAATTACTCAATTTTTATTTTATATAAAAGTAGAGTCATAGATAAGATTGTGTATCAAATTTCTTTTTACTCGATAAAATTTATGCCAAGTTGGTCTTTGCAAATAAAATTATAATTAATAGCTTCAAAGAGTATCATTAAATGAAGAGAGATATAATCAATAGCTTTAAAGAGTCATTAAATGAAGAAAGATAGATTATTAATTTTAAGTTTAAAGGAAAAGGGTACATTAGACATAACACATTTTGAATTTTATTAATATTACTAATTTACCCCAACTAATCCGGATCAATTTGATCCAGAGAGATTTATCCTAAATTTCTTCTTCTCCTTTTTTTTTTTTTTTTTTAAAATTAGAGTTTTACTCTTTTCAATACCATCAAGAAGAATTATGATGAATTTTCGAGCTCTATATCTTTTGTTTTCATAAATCCTCAAACTAAATTTTAGTGCCATCAATTATTAAGTGCTGAGTGCATCATGAATGTGGGACAAGTGGGCATAAAGAACTGAAAACGTGAGGCTATTGTTTAACAATCTATCTATTCATTTCCCCTTTAAAAAAGAAAAAAAGCATTCTATCTATCTATCTATCTATTATTCAACAGATCTTGCAATTATAGTCATTATTCTATTTCTATCTAGCTATCACTATATTCGAGTTTCAACTATCGTAGAGAAACAACAGATATGGCAGCTTATGCAGCTCTGCTTTCTCTAAACTTCATAATAAATCAGATCCAACAACATCCTCGCCCTCCCATTTCTCTTCACCACCAACAGCTTTGCTCACTCACTGAAAACCTTACTTACAGAATTTTCTTGAAACTTATTCCAAAGAAGAAGATGGGTTGGAGAGCCGCATCGTGGATGCAGCTTATGCAGCAGAAGATGTAATCGAATCCCACATAGTCGATCAAATTCATGCTGGATCCACAAGTACTACTCATGCTGAAAACATCAGTTCCATCGACTTGTATCAAACTCTGGAGTTAGTGATACAAGACTTGGATTCGATCAAGAAAGAGGTGATGGAGATTGTTAAAGAGAAGATCAATATGGGAGCAACCCAACATCATCGGCTTGTCAGTATTAATTCCTCGGTTTGAGTTAATTGCAAAATACGTCCCGTAACTTATACCCAGTTCCATCCGTAGTCCTTTATCTTTTTATTTTATCAATTTTAGTCCTTTAACTTTTTAATTGCTCAATTTTGGTCCTTTAACTTTTTACTTGATCAATTTTGGTCCTTTGTCTTTTTACTTTATCAATTTTGGTCCTTCAAATTGGGGAAAATGATTTGAAAAACCCCCAATTGAAGGACTCATGTGCTGTGCACGTGCAATTTCCGGCGAAAAATTCAAATTTCGACCCAGATAGGACCAAAATTGAGCAAATAAAAAGTTAAAGGACTAAAATTGAGCAATTAAAAAGTTTAAGAACAAAAATTGATAAAGTAAAAAGATAAAGAACTACGGATGGAATTGAGTATAAGTTATCGGACGTATTTTGCAATTAACTCTCCTCGGTTTCTATTGGTTTGGTAAGACTCATGTCCAGGATACAGAACAACACGATGGTGGATTTTGGTGAAATCTTAGTTGCTGTCATGGATAAGCTCACCGGAAAAGAATCTAATCTCGAGATCGTCCCCATTGTTGGCATGGGCGGAATGGGTAAGACTACACTTGCTAGAAATATTTATGCAAATCCACTTATTGTCCAACACTTTGATATTCTTGCTTGGGTTACAATTTCTTAAGACTATAGTGTGCCACAAATTCTTTTACAAGTTCTTTCTGAGGAAAAAAAAGGGGATCATGTTCACGAATTAGGAGAAAGAATGTATAAAAAATTATGGGGTAGAAGGTATTTGATTGTGATGGATGATATATGGAGTACTGAGGCTTTGAATAAAGTTAAGTGTTTCTTTCCGGATAACATTAATGGAAGTAAAATCGTGATAACCACTAGATTGTCAAAGTTGGCTTTTCAGTTAAATGGTTCTCATGATTTTGTGATGAAATTTCTAGATGAGCATAAAAGTTGGGATCTACTCTGCGAAATTGTGTTAGGAAAAAAATTATGTCCTTTTGAATTGGAGGACATTGGAAAGAAGATTGACAAAAAATGTAGAGGACTTTCTTTATCAATTGTTGTGATTGGAGGAGTTTTAGCCAAATCCAACAAGACACGAGAATATGGGAATATACATTAGAAAATCTAAATTCACAAGTAACTTTGGATAACAATGAACATTGCTTACAAATATTGCGCATGAGTTATAAGGAGTTGCCGATACATGTGAAACCATGTTTTTTGTATATGGGAGTTTTTCCAGAAGATTATGTGATCAATGTGTCTTACCTCATTAAATTATTGGTTGCTGAAGGATTTCTGAAACCAATTGAGAACAAAAGTTTAGAAGAAGTTGCAAGAGAATATGTCGGGGAACTTATTGAGAGGAATCTCATTTTAGTACATGAATTGCGTTGGAATGGGAAAACAAAATCATGCAAAATCCATGACCTTCTGAGGGATCTATGCTTAAGAGAAGGTAAAAAAACAAAGGTTTATTTGCTTACTAAGACGACAGAATCTCAATATTCCTGAAGACATAAATATGGAACATCGTATTTGTATTCATGATGACATACGTACGAGATCAATTCTGTAGTGCCCCGGATAAAAAACAAAGCATAATGGATTAATTAAATATTTCAACCTATAATTTAATAATTAATTTTGTATGTGTTGACATGCGTATCAGATGTATGTTTAAGGCTCGAGTTAGATCGATAATTTTCGTAGACTTGGAACATAGAATATTTTAAAACCATGAGATGCGCAACGGAAAAACGAGAAGATAGAAATGAACTAGAGGTCAATCGGAGACCCGTAGCTCAATTGGCGAAGAAAAGGGTAAAATCCTAATGAACGGTAAAAAATAAAAATAATATTTTAATGAAAGGTAAATTAAGATATTTTTTGTAAATATTAATTTTCCAACGGTAAAAAGGTAACTTCCAAAACCTATAAATAGAGGCTCATTCATTTCAAAACTTAACGTTTTCAAAAGACGAAACGAAAGCGATGGAAAACAAGTAAGTTTCTCTCTCCTCTCTCTCTTTTAAGTTTTTCGCCGGCCGGAGTCGTCGCCGGAGCGCCGCCGCCGGAGTTACCGGAGCCGCCGCACCAGCAGGTGGCAGCTGGGCGGCTGGGTGCGCGCGCGTGGGCGAGCGCCGGGAGACGGGTACGCGTGCGGGCGCGGGCGCCGGGGATCCAGAGCGCGCTGGGCACGGACAACGGGAGCCGCGCGCACGGCGCGGGCGACGGGGAACCTGTCGCGCACCGGGTGCCGTCGTGCACACCAAGCGCGCACCGTCGAGTATATTCACACGTCGAACTGAGTCTTTGTGTACGTCGGGTCGACCGGGAGTCGGGGCTCAGTCAAAGTCAACCATTTGACCAAAATTACCAAAATACCCCTCAACCTTAAAACGCTCCGTTCAAGCTCGTTTCAACTCCGATCGAGCTCATTCTTTTTCCGTGACGACCCAAATCTCGCCCTCTTTAATCTTAGCCTTATAAACTAATCTTTCCCTCTTGTTTCTTCAACCTCAACTTCTCGATTTATCGATACGTCTCGTCTCTATCGAACGACTCTTCTCCGCGGCTGTCTTTATATATTTTAAATATAAGTTTTAAGCATATTAATGATCTAAGAAATATTGTAAAATTTTGTAGGCTATCCATTGGGTTGGTATCAGTTGGATTGGAAATCAAGATACCAAGTTTTTGATACGAGTGACTCACGTGGTAACCACCGAACAAGGTGGGGTAACCTCTAAACCCTTATATGATTACAATTTTCCCTAATTCTATGTTATTGTTGAACTTTATGTGCTTTGTGCTTATGTGTTGTGGGGGATAATTGTTAAACCTTATGTGTTGTCACCACGAGTGTATTCAACGCACTCACTCCCCACCTGTACTCACACTACAGGAAACAAATGAAGTCGAGATGGGTAGAGAGGGCGGTGCCATATCCAGATTTCCCTTTTTTCTTTTCAAAACTTCACGTTTGTAAAAGATAAACTCTTTTCTTTTCTCTTTATGGATCCTGATGATGTTCCGCTGCTATGTTTTAAATGTTTTATATTGGTTTGACGCCGAGGAGTTATATTTGTAAAATCTTTTCCTATCTCTTCCAAAGGTTTTCTATTTTATATCATGCACGTCTCTTTCCCTTTTCTTTCTTCATGCCCACAAGGAAAACTCTGATATTTTATGAAAAGAAAACGGGGCGTGACAAATTCCCCCCCAATTCATTAATGTTGTAGAATCTGCACCACTTATTCGTTCAATGATTGTGTTTGGCCGTGGTTCTTTTAGAGATCCATCATCTTCTACTTGTAGATTGTTGAGGGTACATTCATGTGTTGATGACCCCTTTCGTGATGCAGAAGCTTTGTTCCAACAAACTAACTTGCGCTACTGTTCTCTAGCTGTTATCAAGGAATATATGTTTCCCACCTCATGGTATCTTGTTTGGAATTTAAGTGGTTGAGGTTCGTTCTTTGGGCGAACCTTGGGGCGAATCATTTGTACTTGCACTATCTAAAATTTGCAAAATGTCTCATCTTAAGCATGTCGATTTCTATAATCTTGAACTCCCAAATCCTCCCTATGGGGAAGACGACTTTGTCTTAGAAAACGTACACACACTCTTAGGTATACGTGATTTCAAGTGTAGTGAAATCCCCAATGTCAAAAGGTTGACATTATGTTATACGAAAGAAGGGTTGCGTAATTCATGTCTCAACAATCTTGGTTGTCTACAAAATCTCACCTCCCTTTTTCTTCGCCTAATTGATTTCTATGGTGAATCTCTTCATTATTCCGATCTAGAATTACTTTGGAACCTCAACTTGCCACATTCCCTCAAGAAGTTGTCTTTGTATGAGACCGGTCTCCCTTGGGAGGACTTGAATACAAAGATAGGTTTGTTGCCCCATCTTGAAGTTCTCAAACTATTAGGTGATTCCTGTGTTGGACCCGAGTGGGAAACACTTGAAGGGAAATTCCAAAGCCTAAAATTCTTGCTGATTCAATGGACTCATCTGGATTCAATGGACCTTGAGCATCATGTTCTTGACTGTTTAAATGAGTTGGAGGAGATTCCTTTGAGTATACGAGATATACCAACCATGCCGTCAATTAAGTTATGGGAGGGACTAAAGGCACCACTCTATTTTCTAAGGGCACCACATAATTTTTTTTTGTTTAATTCCAATTTTACCTTTAGGGTTGTTGAACTAGTTTCGTTCGGTCATTATGACCGAACGGGCTTCAAGGTGTTCGGTCAAGATGACCGAACAGACTTCTATGAGTTCGGTCGTGGTGGCCGAACACTCTTCTATGTGTTCGGCCAACCGAGGCCGAACGAAACTAATCCGGTTCAATCGTTTTTTTACGTTTTTTGCTACGATTTTCACACATTTAACAAATTTGTGAAATGTTCATCATTATGTTGACATTACAATCTTCAAAAAATCAAAATATTTAACATAAAAAAAACGTAACCCGTCACTGTCGTGCGCGTGCACCGCGCCTACTGTCACCCATCGTCACTCGCGCACTAAAGATATGATAAAAATAAAAATAAAAGTAGAGAAATTTAAATACTTACGAACTTTGGAGATCATCAGGAACATAAATATATATTAAACACGAAGAGGTTTTTACAAAGGTTGAGAGTGTGGAGGGAGAAGAGAAAGACGAGTACTTTACTCAAGCATGCCCTTTACAAACGAAAATATAAACCTATATATAGAAGAAAAACTATACTATTACATGATTGCTTTATAAAAGCAAATAGTAAAGATTCTTTTAAAATTGGACTTATTGTCCATAATCTATTACAAGTGGGAAATAATTGAGCACTTTTTCGAATGTCAAAAAGTTATGTCCCATCTTGTCTGCCACCTCTTTAAAAGATGTTTTTCTTCTTTGTCTCGATCATGTAGCAAGGAGAGAACTTTGAATTTCAAAATGCTTCAATGATTCTTGAAGTTTGAACAATTCTATCAGTCTTGTATTATTTTTACTTGATCTCATATATGGATCATCAATTATCAGCTTTATGACTTGCCGTATACATCTTCGTATAATTTTGATTTTCTCTTTAATAGTGAAAACCTTGTTATTGCTTCCATTTCCATCTATTATAATCGGATTATAATATGGTTTCCATAAACAAGATGGATAATTTTCTTGAATTGAATGAAAAACCATGACCAGTCTTTAAATTCCTCTATTAGAGATTCCTTTAATATGTCAAAGGACACACTCAGATCTGGATTATCTTCCTCTGGATCTTGAGCTTCTTGGTCTGAGAAAATGTTCTCTATATCTTCTCTGTTGCTGGAGCCTGATAACATAGAAGTGTCAGATTTTGAACCTGAATTATCGAGATTTCTGAAAAGATCGCTTTTCATTTCTTAATGTATAACTCAGTCATTTTCTTTTTGAGAATGTCCCAGAGTATTTTTGAGAAATTCTTTTAAAATGACTAAGAGAATCTTTTTCTTCTTCATGTTTATTTTGTTTTGTGTAGCTTATAAAGCTTGATCTTATCATTAAGATCATCAATAGTGGATTGAGAATATAATTCTCCTATGCTGGGATCAATCCTTGTCATTTTATCCCACATTTTGGTATAACCAGTTCTCCAAAGACAAGGAGTACCATTTTCGATATAACCGAATTCAGGTGTCCATTTCCATATCCATGGAATGCTTGATTCTATAAAGAATTGACAAGGGGTTTGTCCATTTATGAAATTCTTTTGAGTAGTGGGAGAAACCAATGTCCATTCTTCCATAAGGTTTTCGAAATTTTCTGGTAGAATATCTATCGTTGTCAGTGGCGGAGGGACATTGGGTCCAAGGGGGGCACTAGGCCCCCCTGAGATTTTGAAAAAAAACAGGGGTATAATAGTCATTTAACTTATACCCTTTAATTTAATTAAAAAAAATTATATATATGCAATCAAATTCAATTGGAAATTGGCATTCTTCTTTCTCTTTCTTTTCTCCTGCAGCTACAGCTTCACAGAATCACAGGTATTGTTCCTCTGTATGTATCTATACTACTGTTTGTAGATAGATAGTTGACTGGAGTTAACCCTCATAAAATCTACCTTGTAATACTCTGATTTAGACGGATCAAAACTCAGAAAAAACGGGACTATCTTTTCGCCTATCTTCAGAGGGTCTTTCTGAATCTCCAGTTTTCTTGCTCGTCTGGTGGTTTTTTAGATTGTGGTTTCTATATTTCGTTTATAATAATGCTTTAACTCTGAGAAGAATTTTATGGGATTTAAATGTTTCGACATAGACCCTAAATTTTCTTTTCCAGAATGACAACTAAGAAGGAAAAATAATTATACAGAAGGTCGAGTTTTATATTATTATTCATTAACAATTTCTTATAATATTTTATTTTGATAGAATGGCCACATCAATCGATCATGAATCGGGTTTAATAAATTGGAAGAAGCAACTAATGTCAACTTACATTATTAATTTATTTTTAATTTCTTCCTATTTTTTTTTTTTTGTGGATTTAGGGTTTGTCTAAATCATCAACTTGTCATCAAAAAGTTAAAAGTAATGGATAATTAATACTCTTAAAATTGTCAAAACTCTGGAGAATATGATATCACCCTATATATGATTGTGACTTGTGTTTATGTAATAAAATATAAAATCAAAATAAAATAAAATAATCATAAATAGCCGACAATATTGTTTGTGGGCTAAAGCATCTGTCTATAAAAAACCTGATTAGAAGGAAATTATTATTATTTGTTATTTTCTGCTTCTTTTTAGATCAAATTACTTATTATTTTGAACGTTTTTAGATAATGGAGCGATTTTATGAAAAAAATACCACCAGTTGCAAAGAGATCATCCACAGTTGATGCTCCTGTTGTTATCCTTCAAGAATCATCAAGCCAAGATAATGTGAATGTTGATTTGGAAAATCTTCCAAGCGATCCGGGGCTACGACCTAACATAATGAGCTATTCACCTAATTTGATTGAACATGTACGTAGAGCTTACTTATTAAAAGGTCCATGTCAACCACGTAAGCATGATTTTCCTCAAAAGGTAGACGGGAATCGAAAACGCAAATTTGTTGAGTCTTGGTTTGATGAATTCAAGGATTGGTTGGAGTATAGCATTACAAAAGATGCAGCATTCTGTTTATACTGTTATCTTTTTTCGGCTGGGCATACTGAAAGAGGGCATGATGCTTTTGTTTCTGAAGGATTTAGTGTTTGGCGTAAGAAAGAAAGATTAAGAGAGCATGTTGGAGACCATCGTAGTGATCATAATAAATGTAGACTTGCTTGTCAAGATTTGATGAATCAAGATCAATATATTGAAGCATCTTTTTCTAAAGTATCTAAACAATCAAAGATTGATTATAGATCGATGTAGATTAAATGCATCAGTTGTTTGCTTGCGTTATCTTATCATGCAAGGACTAGCTTTTCGAGGACATGATGAGTCAGAAGAATCATTGAATCAGGGAAATTTTATTGAACTTCTGAAAGTTATTGCTTCGTGTAATGAGGGAATAAATAATGTTGTTTTATCTAATGCTCCTGATAATCTCAAACTTACATCCCCTGAGATTCAAAGAGATATCATAAATGCAGCTGCTACTGAGACGACAAATTTGATCCTTAAGGACATTGGAAATGATTTTTTCTCCATTTTAGTTGATGAGTGTCGTGATGTATCAATCAAAGAGCAAATGGGGGTTGTCATACGCTATGTGAATAAGAGTGGTTGTGTTGTGGAACGTTTTCTTGGTCTCATACATGTTAGTGATACAGCTGCAACATCACTTGAGAAAGGTATTAATTCTTTGCTCTCCACTCATGGTTTGAGTATTTCCAGTTTGAGAGGTCAAGGTTATGATGGGGCTAGTAATATGAGTGGTGAATTCAAGGGGTTGAAAAGTTTGATACAAAAGAAGAATTCTAGTGCTTATTATGTCCATTGTTTTGCTCATCAGCTCCAACTCACACTTGTTGCTATTGCCAAAAATCACGCACTCATTGGCTCTTTTTTTAATAATGTGACACGTTTATGTAATGTTTTTGGGGGTTCTTGTAAGCGCAGAGATATACTTCGAGAGAAACAAATGGAGAAGATTATTGAAGGGATTGCAAATGATGAAATCAAGACCGGAAGAGGATTGAATCAGGAAATGACATTGAAAAGACCGGGGGATACACGTTGGAGTTCTCATTATGGTACTATCATCAACTTGATGGAATTGTTTTCTTCCGTAGGTGAGGTACTTGACTATATTGGGGAGTATGGTAATGATAATCTACAAAGGGCTGAAGCTTTTGATTTGCTTGACATTATAAAGAGGTTTGAGTTTGTTTTCATATTGCATCTAATGTGGAAAATTTTAGGAATCACTCATGAATTGTCACAAGTTCTACAAAGAAAAGATCAAGATATTGTCAATGCAATGAATCTTGTCAAAGTATCAAAAGCTCGTTTGCAAGCAATGAGAGATGATGGTTGGGATAGTTTGTTCAGTGATGTTTCTGAATTTTGTTGCAAACATGAGATAGTCTTACTTAACATGGATGATGTATATGCAGCTCGTGGAAGATCAAGACGTAATGTTGAAGGCATGACCAATCTTCATTATTATCGAGTTGAGTTATTTGCCTCAGTGATTGACAAGCAAGCTATGGAGTTAGATAATCGTTTTGACGAAGTGAATACATAGTTGCTTTTATCTATGACATGTTTGGATACTAGAAACTCATTTTCTGCATTTGATAAGAAAAAGTTGCTTCGTCTTGCAAAGTTTTATCCATCTGAATTTTCTAAAGTTGCATTATATGAACTTGAAACTCAACTTGAGAACTTTATTTTTGATGTGCGTTTGGATGGAAGATTCTCTGAAGTGGCAAGAATAGGAGGTCTTGCTCAAAAGATGGTTGCGACAAGAAAACATGACGTTTTTCCGTTGGTTTATTTGCTAGTTAAGTTGTCATTGATCTTACCAGTAGCCACTGCAACAGTAGAAAGAGCTTTTTCTGCAATGAAAATCATCAAAAGTTCACTACGCAACCGAATGGGAGACCAGCTATTAAATGATTGTTTGGTAGCATACATCGAAAAGGATGTATTTATTAAAGTCAGCAATGAAGCTATCATGCAACGGTACCAGAATATGAAAAATAGAAGAGAGATGTTATGATGGACTTGTATTAGTTTCTCATTTTGAGTGTTATTATAATTAAGTTAATATATTTTACTTTGTCAATGTTTATATTAATTATGTTTACTTGTAATCTAGAATTTTTTTTATTATTTACATTCTATATTATTGTTAGTCGGGCCCCCTTGAGTAAAAATCCTGCCTCCGCCTCTGATCGTTGTACCAAACATTTTCCACCAATCATAAAACCAGTTATTAACTGGATGGTGAGAACAATTTCCACATATCTTGATAAGCCAAGTATGTTTGCGTTTCTTATTTTCAAAGAAAAGGGTTTTATAAAAACCTTCAACATGATCCCAATAATTATATTTGAAATTATGTCTTTGAGTAGGATCAAGAGCTTCATTTTCAATGCGTGGAGATATTCCCCATTCTTCAAGATATATAATCTTCTTGATAGTGAATTTTGAGTAAGCATACTCATTCTGTTGGGTATTTCTAGAAGTAAAATGTTCAATATTGACACTTTCTAGTGCTATAAACACATGTTCATAAAACCCTCTTGGTTTGTATGATCCATTTGTAAATGTTGCACTTGGAATATATGTATCCATAATGGTCCATGGGCTAATCTTTCCATTGGAAATCTCTTTCTTCTATTAGAAGAATCAAATCTTTGTGATCATTTTTCTTAAAGAGTATATTACTCTCTTCTTCTGTAGTCATATTAGCATAAGAAGTCTGAGATGAATTAGGAACATCATCATTTTCTTGTGTTTTCTTTTTAAGAAAATCTTGGAATTCTCCATATAATTGATAATTTTTATTAAGAATATTTTCTGAAGATATTCCAGAAATATTCTGGGCTATTAATATTTGTTTTCCCTGTTGGGCAATGATGTGTGGGGTTCTTCCCCTTCCTCTTCCCCTATTAGGGAAATAGGATCATCTGCCTGGCTGACTCATATCTGTAATCATGAAAGAAATTCTCTTGTTAAATAATCAAGTAAATTATTGTCTTTTCCTTGTTTATAAACAATTTCAAAATCAAAAGGGGCTAAATAAGCCTGCCATCTAGCAAACATTTGTTTAGAAATATCATGTTTAAAATCTTTTTTAAATATTCCTTTTGGTGTTTGGGAATCTGTTTTTATAATAAATTTATGATTATATAAATCATCTTAAAATTTAATAACACATTTAACTATAATAAGAATTTCTTTAGCTATAGTTGCATAATTCTTCTATGCATTATTCCATTTTCCTGAATAAAATCTAACAAGAATTTCTTCTTTATCTTTTGGATTTGTTTGTTTTAAAATTCCTCCTAATCCTATATCTTAGGCATCTGTTTCAATTATTTTTTCCCATTGGGGATTTGCAAGCATAAGACAAGGAATATTTTTAACCTTTTCTTTTATAATCCTAATAGTCTTGGAGTGTTCATCAGTCCAATGAGAAGGATTCTTTTTAAGTCTATCATATAAAATAGTAGATAATTTTGAAATATTTTCTATAAAAGAGGAAACATAATTTAAACTTCCAAGAAATCTCTGTAATTGAGTTTTATCAGTAATTATGTCTGGGAATTTATTTTCAAATTCCATACTTCTTTGTATAGGAATAATTTTTACATTATTAATATTATGTCCTAGAAATCTGACATTTTTTTGAAATAAATTCATTTTTAGTTTTGATATAACAAGACCATTTTGAATAATCACTTTTCTAAATATCTCTAAGTGTTTGAAATGAGTTTCAATATCTTTAGAGAAAACAAGAATATCATCAATATAGACAATTATAAAATTGCTAAAAGGGATAAATATATCACTCATAATTTGTTGAAATTCTGATGGAACATTTTTTAACCCAAAGGGTAATACTATCCATTCATAATGTCCTATTGGAACATTAAAAGCTGATTTATATCTATCAGATTCTTCTATTTGAATCTGCCAATATCCTGATTTTAAATCAAATTTTGAAAAAATCAAAGCTCCGAAAAGCCTATCTATAAGATCTTTTTTATTAGGAATAGGATGTCTAATCCATTTTAAAATCTTATTAAGAGGTTTGTAATTTATAATGAGTCTAGGAACACCTCATTCTTGTTGTGAATGTTTATTAACATAAAAAGTTGTACATGACCATGAAGACTTAGATAGATGGAGTTATTAATCCTTTATCGATGAGGGATTTTATCTCTTTTTTACAAAGTTTTAGATATTCAGAATTCATTTGGCAGGGTCTAGACCTTGTAGGTATATTCTTTTTTAAGAAATCGTCCTCATAAGGAAGAGTTATAATATGTTTCTTCCTATCCCAAAAAACATATGGGTGATCATCACATATTTCAAGAGAAAACTTATTATAAATAATTTTAATTTTATCTTGTAATTTTGGATTTTTTAATTTCTCTTCAATAGTAAGAAAATTAATTTCTTCTTTTAAAGAATTAATATGAAATAATTTTCTATCCATTTGTTCTTTTATTTCTTTAAGAACCTTTTGTACAGGTTTATTTATAAATTGAAAAATAATTGGTTTATTATTAAAAGTACCATTTATACCCTTTTCATCAACACGAGTTAAAGGATAGATACTATGAATAAAAGGTAAGCCAAGAATAAGTTGACTTGAAATATCCTTTGCAAGAAGAAAGCTAGTAGGAATACAACTTCCATTTTTACATATTAAGGTTTCTGGTAGTTTATAACTAATATCCAGAGAACCTCCTCCTTCATGTGAGAGAGAATGTGTTGTTTTATGAAAAAACATTGAAGAAATTAATCTATCATGAATAACATTTGAGTTGGTCTTGTGTGCACTTGGTGTACATGCAATCCGGATCGACCCAATTTTTGACCCGGATCCACGTGTTTTATAATATATAAAGATGCATAAAGGTCAGAATATTTGTACATAAAGGTGACATAATATAACATAAAAGTCACATTAATATCACATAAAGGTACATAGTACAAATTGTGTTGAAAATCTTAATTTTTTTCCTAAGTTACAGTGCATAAAGGTAGGGATAGTTGTACATAAAGGTCACACATTTATAACGTAAATGTCACACATTTATAACATAAAGGTCAAGATAAATATCTGGAAAAAAAAAATTAAAAACTCACGGATCTGGGTCGGATAGACCCGGATTGCATGGATCTTAGATCTGTGCACCTGGTGCACAGGAGTTTTTGTGATAACATTTAAATCTGCACCACTATCAATCATGGAAATAAATTCTTTTTGATAATTTTTATCATTTAAAAGAGTAACTTTTGTGTATCATTTTTTTGATGTAAACATATTCATTATTTGAATAATTTCTTTTGAAGATTTATTTCTATCTATTGAAGTCAAGAAATTCTCTTGTTTTTCTTCTGTTTCTTCTAATTCTTCATTTTTTATAGAACTATTATTTTCTATAATAGAAATTCTATTATGAATATTAATATTGTAATTATGAAGATTTTTTACTTCATTTTTGAGATTATGATCAAATTTCTTTTATTAAATCTTCAATAGTTGTAGGATTTTTATTCCCATATTTTTTTTAAAAGCTTATGTATAATTAAATTTCCATATGTATAATTATCATAGGGAATATTAAGATTATCTTTTCTAAGAATTATTTTAATTCTTTCAGCAAAAAGACTTGGGAGACCATTAGTAAATTTAGCCTTCCAATGACTAGCATTACAATTATGGAGTTCAAAAAACTCTAGAAAGAAAAGTATATTTATACCAACGAAAATCCGTTAGTATTTTACATTTTAGATTACTAAGGGTACGAATATTTTCACTAATATCTGTGAATTTTCCAGTAAAATGTTCTATTGTAGTCATAATTACAGTATAAACAACATTTTCAGCTGGAACATTGTTTTCAATTTTTATAGAATTTAAAATTCCATTTTTCTGTGTTTGAGATAAATAATTATCCCACCAACCTTTAAGTTGTCCAGTAAATCCTGCTAAAATCATTTTAGTAATATTACTATCAGTATTTCCTGTTGTTGTACAAACAGTATTATACATAAGTATTTTATGAGCTAAATTATTGACGTGTTTATCAGCACACCCATCTAAGTTCCATTCATATATGCTTTTTCCATTATAGCTCTTTTCAGAGAAAAAATCTTGTTCTTCAGGAAGAACATCTATAGGAGTTGGTCTACTATAATAATATCTTTGTTGAGTAGGTCTATCAGCTCATTTCATTTTATTTATTATTTCTTTAGAAGGTTCAGAAGTTCCTACCTCATCATCTAAAGTTGAAATATTTTGATTCTTAAATTTATCAGATAATTCTATAATTAATTCTTCTAAATTATTTTTATATAATTTTAATTTAAAATCTTTTATTTCTGGGGGTGGTTGTATAGATGAAGCTGCAACTGAAACTATATATGTTTCTTTCTTAACTTCTATATGAACATTTGGTTTAATTTGTTTAATAGTAGAAATTATTGTTTCAAATTTGTTATGTAAAGAAATTAATTCTTCTCCCATATTATTAAGATATAAATTAGTATACTTTTGTTTTTCCATTAAAATATTTATATGTTATATTGTAACTTGTAAAGAATCATTTTCAATTAATTTTGAAAAAGATGTAAAATTCATTACTTTACTATTTTTCTCCATTTGAAATGAAGTACTGGGACGATACAAAGATTTGTGTTCCTGTCCTGTTGTTAGTTTATATGTTCTTTGTAAAACCGAAATATGGTTTATAACATATATTTTATAAACCAAGGAAAAAAAATTATCATGTTTCTGTGTTTACAATATTTATAAAATTCTTCTTGAATTTGTTCAAGTTTTTCAGAGAAATTTTTAAAAAACCATTTCCTGAAACGTATCCATTCTGGATTTTGAAATTCTTTATTAATTACCCGTCTAGCAGGTGATCCTTTTGTAAAATCAATTTCTTTGATATTAATCATTAAAGACTAAATGAGGCATCTGATATAGTGTCACTTTCTTTATGGATATTTCCACAATTAAAATCTCTAACAATATTGTTTCTATCTATAAAAACTTCTTCATTAGGATTTTTCTTATTTCTATCTGATTCTAATTCTTCTCCTACTTGAGAAGTAGAGGCTCTACAAGTTTGTGGTAAATCAACCCAATAATCTAGATGTGAGATATAAGAATTTGTTGATCTTGTTTTAAACATAGAATTTGTTTTAGATAAAGAGGATGAAGGTAATAATTTTCTCTGTTCATTTGTAAATTGTATTTGAACACATCCTTCTTCTGTTTGAATTATATTTTTTAAATCATTATTAACTAAGGGTTCTTTATAAACCGTTTGTTCTATAATCAATTCTTTTGGAAAATTTATTTCTTCCCATTTAATAGCTCTTCTAGTAGTAATATTGGATCTATTGAAATTTGTTTCAATTAAAATAGTTTCATTAGTCATTTTATCCAATAATATACATCTTGGATTCATAGTATATAAAGGTGTATAATATATTCTATAATAGATACATATTATTTCCGAACCCAGAATATAATTATATCCATGAGTTTTAACATTTAATGTTAAAGCACTTAATATATTATTATCAGTAAGAGATAAACATAGATCAGGATAAACATCAAAATATATTGGTCCATGTGCAAGACTAGATTGAATTATTCCCATAAGGGATTTATTCCAAGCTTTATTTCTTCCATCTTTTAAAGCTGTTATAAAGCTTTCTGGTAAACCTTTTAAAGTTAAAGGTCTTAAAGCAATTTGCACTAAACCAATATGTATATAATTATGTGTTTTTATAAAAGGCAAAATATATTTTTTATCAAGTAAATTTAAAATTATTTCTTGATTATCAAGAGGAACTGAGGATTCAGTGGTTTTAACCAATTGTTTAAATCCCATTCTTTCAAAAGTTCCTATTTGGTAAATTGTATTAGGTTTTACTTTAGGAATAGTCCATTTATTTAACATATCTAAATTTTGTGGAATATCATATTCCTCTATCATACTGTTTTCAACAGTATCTTTTACCGTAAAAGGATTCATGAGAATAAAGATAAAGATTATGTGTTAGATCATTACTGTTTATAAAAGATATTCATGTTATGAATTATCAATGATTTATGTAATTAAATAGACATAAAAGTCGAACTAAAATAAAGACAAAACTTATTATTATTTTTTTTTAAATCAAACATCATGTTAACAAATTGTCTTTAATAGTTTTATCTAATCTTTGAAAAAGAATTGCTAAAAAGAATCTTTAGTTTAAATAGAATTAATCTCGAGAGCTCTCATTTAATTATATTGTATTGATCTTTTGAATATTTATTAATGTAAAAATACATAAATCATTAGAAAAGGTAACACAAATATTATTAATAAATGGGCATACCAACGCAATAACCAAATACATAAACAAAAAAAAACTATTTTGAAAGCACAATGAATAATTGGATATAATATACAATTATTATATAATCTCACCCATTATCTTTTCCTCTTGTGTCTTCTCTATAATAAGAAGCAGAAGCTCGTGAGGTTTGTGAAATTTCCACATTATAATCAAGAGGTGAAATAAAAGAATGACTAGAATTAGATCTATGTAAAGAAGATGAGTATTTTTTCTGTTGATTTTCAAACTGTATATGAACAGATAATTCATTTGTTTGAATAATATTTTGAAATTTATCATTTATAATAGGATTTCTAGGAAAAGCATGTTCAATAATCCAATTTTCAGGAAAAATAATTTCATCCCATTTAATAGATCTTCGAGTTGTGATTTTTGATTTATTAAAATTTGTTTCTATAAGAATAGTTTCATTCGATTTTTTATCTACTCTTTTACACATAGGATTAAGAGTAAAAAGAGGTTTATAATAGATTCTATAACAGATGCATATAACTTATGTTCCTATAATATAATTATAACCATGTGTCTTAACATTTAAAGTTAAGGCATCAAGAATGTTTATATCCGAAAGAGATAAAGAAAGATTCAGATAAATATCAAAATAAACTGGACCATGAGCCAAGCTGGATTGAATTATTCCAATAAGGGATTGTTTCCAATTTAGATTTCTTCCATCTCTAAGAGTAGCAAGAAAACTTTCAAGTAATCCTTCAAGAGTTAGAGGTCTAAAGGCAATTTGAACACATCCTATGTGCAGAAATTTATGAAATTTAAAAGGTATTAGATCTTTTTTATTAAGTGAATAACAATTTCTTCATCATGAAAAGGAACATATGATTCAATTGTTTTGATAGTTTGTCTAAGACCCATTTTTTCAAAAGTTCCTAATTTATAAACCAATTTTAGGAATAGTCCATTTATTAAGAAGATCCAGATTTTTTGCAATATCATAGTCTTCAATCATACTGACTTTAACAGTATTTTTTATATCGAAAATATTCATAGAATATTTAGAGATATGTGTTAGATCATAAAATATATTCTAAACATTATACTACTCTCATGGCTCCTATACCATTTCTAACCCAGTTGCAAAAACTATTTAAGATACTCAAACAGGCTCTTTTACAAAGCAAGGAGAAACATTTCAGTTGTTTAAACTTACAAGGAAAACCTAGAAAACCCCAACACACCTGCATCACACCTGGACATTACAGCTCAAGAGGCGAAGGGCACGAAACAGGTTTAAACATACTGATAGTTTCAATCCGTATACCTTTAACCTTAAAATATCTTAAATATTTTTTGATTCATGATTAAAAAAATTTCTTAACTAAATGTAAAGTCAAGTCATGATCTAACACATAAGATTTAGCTAACCATATAGGTGGCAACAGTTATATGTATAAATTGAAAGATAGAAAAATAAATAACACAACAACTTACAAGATGATCCTTAAACTTCAAACTTTTTATTAAAATTACAAAGATATAGGGGAGAAAGAAGAGAGGTGCGAGCAAACTCAAGTGTACTAAAAAAAACAAAGAAAACATATTTATAGAGAAAACCGGACATGAAACCCCAGATTTCAAAAGATAAAATTAAAATAGTGATATATCACTAGCAAAAGAAAATAGTGAAATGTCACTAATGGTATATCACTTTCATGTTATCTTTAAATTTCTTCAAAGATATTGTCAAAGATCTTATGCTGCTTTAAGCATCTTTCTGCTGGCATGTATTTGTCCAAACATCTTTGGAATTTCTGATCATGGAGTTTTATTTTCTTCTTGAACTCCTTTCTGATTTTGAAAGTTTTGAAGCAATTTCTTCTGTCTTCTGGAATTTTTCTTCCAAAAAGATACGCAATAATTTATTGCGTCCTTCAGAAATAATCTTTTATTTGTTAATCCTCCATTGGATATAACAAAAGCATCTTGAGCATTCTTCATTGTGTCTTTTGTTATGGAAAATTGAATGATCCATAAGGGTCCTTCTAGAATTCATTATTGATGAGAAGGATTATTCTCTTTAAGAGAATGTTTAATCTTTTCAAAAGCATTATCAATGGAGAAATCCTCAATATCATCATAAGGATTTTGAGCATCTTGCATCAAGCAATGAAATTGAGTAATGCTTGATTTAGAATTCATTGAAGTATCTAATTCTGAACTTCTGAGTTGTTTGGATATATCCTTTTTCATCTGTTCCAAAAAGATGTCAATGATTGTTTCTTTTAGATAGATCTCAAAGTATTTCTGAGCAAAGAGTTTGAAAGGCTTAGCATTTTCATCTTCTACCCTTTTTTCATGATCTTGTTTATAAACATTGATCTTTTCTTTAAGCTTCTCAATAGTTTCAAAGCCAAAGATTTCTCCTGTTTCTAGATCTATACGTATGAGCTTTTCCCAGAATTTGCAAAGGTTGATTCTCCATAAGCATGGAGACCATAGTTGGTATAACAAAAAACTGGCTTCCATTTCCAGATCCATGGAATACCAAATTCAATAAAAAACATACAAGAGGATTTTCCTTCAATGTATGCTTCTTTGGCTTTGTTTTGAATAATAGGAGAGACAGTAACTCATTCTCCCATAAGGCTACTAAAGTTTTCGGGCAAAATTTTCGTAGAAGGCCCAAAGGTTCTCCACCAAGTAAAAAACCAAGTGGGAATTGGTTTGTGAAAAATACTTTCACAAATTTTTATGAACTAAGAATGTCTCTGTTTTTTATTTTCAAAATAGAAATTTTTATAAAAACTTTCAATATAATCATAATAATTTAATTTGAAATTCATATTATGACCTTGAGAAAATAACTCTCTTTCATTTAATGGACAAATTCCCCATTCTTCAAAAGATATAATCTTTTTTATAATGATGTTGGAGAAACTATAGTTTCCCTTATCCTGGATATTTCTTGAGGAAAAGTAGTTAATTTCTACACTCTTTATATGAAAAAGAAGATTTTCATAAAATCATCTCTGTTTATATGAACCATGAGGTGATGAGCTATGACTTAAATACCTTTCCATAATATTTCATGGATTATCTGCCCATTAGGAGTCCTTTTCTTCTATGAGAAGAATGATTTCTCTTTGATTATTTTCAATATAAAGATGTGAATCATCATCATCTTTTGCAGCATTAGCATATGATGCTTGAGAGCTTGATTCTGGGATATGTTCCTCTTTTTGTTGTTTTTGTTTCAGAAACTCTTGAAACTCTTCATGTAGAGGATCATTTGAAGTATTACTTCCAGAGATATTCTGAGCTATAAGCTTCTTTTTCCCTTGTTGGATGATGGTATTAGAAGTATTACTTCTTCTACCATAATTCAAATTTGGGGGTTTGCCCCTTCCTCCCCTTCCTCTATAAGAGGAATAGTTACCTCGACTCGGAGCACTCATTTCTGAAAATTTAAACATGTTAAATATTCAAGAGTTAAAAAGTCGGGTAGATGATTATCTTCACCTTTTTTATATATAATTTTAAAATCAAAGGGAGCTAAATGAGCTTGCCATCTAGCAAACATTTGTTTTGAAACATCATGTTTAAAATCTTTAATAAACATAAATTTTGCAGATTGGCAATCAGTCTTTATAACAAACTTTTGATTATATAAATCATCTTGAAATTTAAGAACACATCTGACTATGGCCAAATTTTCTTTAGCAACGGTAGAATAATTTCTCTGCACATTATTCCATTTTTCAGAATAAAATCTAACAAGATATTCTTGTTTAGTTTGAGGATTAATTTGCTTAAGAATTCCTCCAAAACCAATATCAGAGACATCAGTTTCAATATTTTTTTCCCATTGGGAAAGCCAAAGAAGCATACATTGAAGGAAAATACTCTTGTATGTTTTTATTGAATTTAGTATTCTATGGATCTGGAAATAGAAGCCAGTTTTTTGTTATACCAACTATGGTGCTCCATGCTTATGGAGAATCATCCTTTGCAAATTCTGGAAAAAGCTCATACGCATAGATCCAAAAACAGGAGAAATCTTTGTCTTTGAAACTATGGAGAAGCTAAAAGAACAGATCAATGTTTATAAACAAGATCATGAAAGAATGGTAGAAGATGAAAATGCTAGCCCTTTCAAACTCTTTGCTCAGAAATACTCTGAGATCTATCCAAAAAAAAACAATCATTGACATCTTTTTGGAACAAATGAAAAGGGATATATCCAAACAAATCAGAAGTTCAGAATTAGATACTTCAATGAATTCTGAATCAAGCATTACTCAATTTCATTGCTTGATGCAAGATGCTCAAAATCCTTATGATGATATTGAGGATTTCTCCATTGATAATGCTTTTGAAAAGATTAAACATTCTCTTAAAGAGAATAATCCTTCTCATCAATAATGAATTCTAAAAGGACCCTTATGGATCATTCAAATTTCCATAACAAAAGGCACAATGAAGAATGCTCAAGATGCTTTTGTTATATCCAATAGAGGATTAACAAACATAAGATTATATATGAAGGACGCAATAAATTATTGCGCATCTTTTTGGAAGAAAAATTCCAGAAGACAAGAAATTGCTTCAAAACTTTCAAAATCAGAAAGGAGTTCAAGAAGAAAATAAAACTCCATGATCAGAAATTCCAAAGATGTTTGGACAAATACATGCCAGCAGAAAGATGCTTAAAGCAGCATAAGATCTTTGACAATATCTTTGAAGAAATTTAAAGATAACAAGAAAGTGATATACCATTAATGACATTTCACTATTTTCTTTTGCTAGTGATGTATCACTATTTTAATTTTATCTTTTGAAATTTGGGGTTTTATGTCTGGTTTTCTCTATGAATAGGTTTTCTTTGTTTTTGTTTAGTACACTTGAGTTTGCTCACACCTCTCTTCTCTCCCCTATATTTTTGTAATTTTAATAAAAATTTTGAAGGTTTGAAGATCATCTTGTAAGTTCCTGTGTTATTTACTTTTATGTCTATCAATTTTATATACAATTGTTGCAGCCTGATGTGTAGAAAAATGTGCATAATTGATTGGTTTGATCCATAGTTCTAATGCATTTTGTGTGTTTGCACTTGCTATTTTTCTACACATTTTCATTATGTGTTCAGAGAACCCCAATCTTCGATTCTTTTGTTTTAGGCTACGATTTTGAAGAAAAAGTAGAGAGGAGAAATGAAGGCAGATTATTGGAAGTTGCAAGAAGATGGACATTGGGTTCACTGTCTACACATTAGATAATCCAATGTGCGAGAATTAAGCCCAGCGAAAGCCCAAAAGAATACTCTGTTTGTCACGCCCCATTTTCTTTCATAAAAATATCAGAGTTTTCTTTGTGGGCGTGAAGAAAGAAGGGGAAAAAGACGTGCATGATATAAAATAGAAAACCTTTGAAACAGTTTAAAGATACGATTTTACATATACAAATCCTCGGCGACTAGTCGAAATAAAAACATTTAACTTAGCAGCGGAAAATCATCAGGATTCGTTACAAGGAAGATGAATAGTTTAAATTTTACAAACGACCAACAGAGATTTTAAAAGACAAAATCGGAATAAGACACAGCTGATAGGGCACCCCTCTCTCTACGCATCCTGAGTCTCTTCATCTCTTGTAGTGTGAGTATAGAATAGGGGTGAGTGCATTGAATACACTCGTGGGGATACTTTCCATGTTTTAACGATTATTAAAAAAAAGTTATAACAAATCGACATTAACAGGTTCAGCAATTAAACACAGCATATAGATTGCACAGCACATAATTCGGATCCATATCGGACACACTTGGTCCCATAGAGCTCATATTTGCAGCGAGGGCGGGTACTCCCCATTGACCCCATGTACGGGTACTCCCCGACTTATTATACGGGTATCATTGTTCTCCCGTAATAAAAGTACGGACCCCTGTTACCCCGTACACAAAAATAGACTTACGTCTCTTCAGCATGAATATGGACTATCGTCCCTTCAGCTGGAATAAGACTTTCGTCCTTTCACAACATCATCACAACTCACGCATGAACATATTAATCATAGCATGTAATCACAGCACAATAAGGTTCAACAATTTATTTATTATCAAGTTCATAAGCATGTGTTCATTTATCCTCATTGTACATTAAATATAGAAACATAAAGTTATTAGGGTTTAGAAGTTACCCCCACCTTGTTCGGTGGTTACCACGTGATTAGCAAGGACCAAAGATCTGATAGCTCAGAGCTCGAGTAGCGAGTACCAAAGGTCGGATAATTCAAATCTCAATCCAAAAATTAGCCTACACAAGTTTACAATATATCTTAGATCCTTAATATGTATAATTAAAGTTATAAACGTTTCCGGCAAAAGTACGATCGTTAACTACGCGGCGAATCGAGAAATCTAAAGATTGGAGTCCAAGAAACGAGAGGGTCAGATCTGTCCAAGTGGTTGAGAAGATAGGAAATGAAATTTGGGTCACGACAGAAAAAGAATGAGCTCGATCGGAGTTGAAACGAGCTCGAACCGAGTATTTTAAGGTTGAGGGGTATAATGGTAATTTTGGTCAAAGGGTTGACTTTGACCAGGCCCACGACCCTCGGTCAACGACATCTCGTCGGCCACGACTCGATGTTGACGTACGGTGGAAAAAACGAGATTCGAAATGAAAACACGGCGTCGGGTGCACGTCGGCACCCGACGGGCGCGCGCGTACTCGGCGCCGGGTGAAAAACCCGGCGGCTTGGCCACGTTTCTCGGCAGCATCGGGTGCGGGCTCGACGGGTGGTCGAGATTTCCCGACAGCGGGGGCGTGGCTCGACGGGTGGTCGAGTTTTCTCGGCCAGGTCCTTCCCAGGTTCCCGGCGTCGGGCCTGCTCGACGCGCCACATTCCCGGCGCCACACGGCACGGTGGCGCCGCCCTCCGCCACCACCACCTAGTTCGCCGGATACCTCGAACCGCCGGCTACCACCTCCGGCCATCCCTCGCCGGATTCCGACGGTGAGTAGTACCCAAAACCTCACCGCAAAAACCTTCGATACTTAGTTTTTCGAAAACCCAACCCCACCCCAAAACTCCGGCCAGCGACTTCCAGTCGCCGACGACCCTTCCCTGACCCCCGGCCGGCGACCTTCCCCACCACCTAGAACACTGGCCGGCGACTTCCCGTCGCCGACAGCCACCTGCACAGCCTCACACACACTGTAGCACCCCGGATCAAAATGAGCATAATTGAATAATTAAGTATTTGAACCCCGACTTAATAATTATGTGCGTATGTTTTGACTGTTTAATTTAGTACATGCGTTTCAGATACTTGGCTAACGCCAGTTTTAGATTTAGATGGATATATTTTTCGTGACATGGAACCTAGAATATGATTTTACCAAGAGATTCGTATCGGAAATACGAGAAAACAGAAACAAACTAGCGGTTAATCGGAGACCCGTAGTTCAACTAACGAAGGAAAGGGTAAAATTTTGATAAAAGGTAAAAATAAAAATAATATTTTAATGAAAGGTAAATTAAGATATTTTTGGTAAATAGTAACTTTTCAACGGTAAAAAGGTAAATTCCAAAATCTATAAATAGGGGCTCATAACTTTCAAAACTTATACGTTTTCAAAGCCGACGACCCGAGCGACGCTCGCGACGCGAACACGTAAGTTCTATTTCTTTTCTTTTCCTTTACGTTTTTTTTTCCGCCGCAGCCGGAGTGCCGCCGGAGCGCCGCCGCCGCCCACCAGTGGTGCTGGTGGTGGTGTGTCGGGTGACGGGTGCGCGCCGGGTCGGGCGTCGGGTGTGCGCCGGGATGTGCGTCGGGTCGGGCGTCGGGTGCGCGCCGGGATGTGCGTCGGGATGTGCGTCGGGTTGGGCGTCGGGTGCGCGCCGGGTTGTGCGTCGGGTCGGGCGTCGGGTGTGCGTCGGGATGTGCGTCGGGTCGGGCGTCGGGTGCGCGCCGGGATGTGCGTCGGGTGCGTGCCGAGTGCCGGGTGTGCGCCGGGTGCCGGGTGCCGGGTGTGCGTCGGGTGCCGGGTGCCGGGTGTGCGCCGGGTGCCGAGTGCGCGCGGGTGCGAGCGCCGGGGGTCCAGCGTGCGCGGGCGACGGGGACCGGGTGGCTGAGGAAACTCGGCAGCTGCCGGGTGATGCGCGAGCTGTCGGGTTGGCTTTCGCCCGACGCCGGGTACCCGCGAGCCCCGGAGCACGTTATGCCGTATTTTCGATCCGCCGTGTCCTTAACAAACGTTTTTCCGCCAGGACTCTTTACAGCTTTAACTATATTGTATTTAAGACCTAAGAAACACCGTAAATTTGTAGGCTATTGTGGACTAAGCTTGAGGTGTTGAGTTGTCAGACATTCCGTCCTAGCTACTCACGCGGTAACCACTATACGAGGTGGGGGTAATTTCTAACTCTGGATCTGTTTACAGCTTTCCCTATTTGTGAAATATGATTGGGAATCTAAGTGCTGTGTTTATACTTGCTGTGCCATATTATAACTGTGAAAGGGCCGAGGTCCTCCGATCATGCATTCTGTTCGTCCCCTGCTATTTTCTACTACTCAGTGGAGGTGTCGTGAGCCTCTTGAAATGCACTAACGGTGAGATACCGTTATATAGGGTAAGACGGGGGAATCCCGCACCTATACGTCCCTTGCAATTTCTAATATCTGCTTTGCATATATCTGTGCTGTGACAACGTGACTGTAAGTTAGCTTTTCGGTATTTAAATTCTGTCAGGAGTCTTATGAGGTGGATGTTATCCCCACTGAGTGTATTCAACGCACTCACCCCTTAATCTGTACTCACACTACAAGAGATGAAGAAGCTGGTGAACCCTAGACGGAGGGAGATAGTGCTAGCTGTTGGTTTTTCTGATAAATGGTCTAGTTAAAACATTTCCGAACACGTTTTCAAACAGTTTATGATCTGTATATATCTTTGGGTTCTGGTGAGGATGGGAGATCCTGATGTTTAGCTTCCGCTGTATATGATGTTTATTATCGGTGAGAGACCGAATGATATCGGCCGAGGCCGAAGGTTGTTGTGAGATGGTTTATTATCGTCCCTTATCTCTTTCTTCTGTTGTCCCTTGCTTAACTCTTTCGGTATGTGTTATGCGTCCCTTGCTTTTCTATCTTCACGCCCGGGTAAAACTCTGATATTTTTAACGAAAGATTTTGGGGCGTGACAGGTGGTATCAGAGCGGTTCTAATGATGAGAACTTGCTCGAACTGGTTTTAAAATGAGAAAAACGTGATTTGGAAAGTGTGATTTGGAAATGAGGAAAAGGTTTTTAGAGCGAGTTTTAAAGTGGGAAAAATGTGATTTTGAAAGTGTGTTTGCAAAACGTGATCGGGTTTTCAGAAAAGTGTAAGATAGGCACTAGTCTCCCTCTATAGGTGACTCTCCCTGAACATAAGACTTATGGAATAAGAGCGTCTACTTGTTATGTGTCCTTTGGTTTGCAAGATATAAACTGTTAAGGTTTGATGAAGTGTTTATCTATTTGCATTTCTCATTTATACGATATAAACTGTATAAGTTTGACAGGGTGTTACTGATATTGTTCCACGATAAAAAGATCTTTTGAAAACCTCTTGATGTCACTATACTCGACACACTGCACTGAGTCACCGCCACAAAGCCGCTGACTGCAGCAGCGTGAGCTAGTGTGCGAGTATGGCCGTTCGCAGGAGTTGATGTCGTGAGACAAACAGTTGAATCTACCATGGGCCCTTGTTTATAACAGGGTGTACCAATGAGTGGGTTTTCTCAGTTCGTGGTTACGATATGTAGCACCGCTGTCAATACTCGAGGTCTATGAAGACCATGTGGAGAAGTTGATGACATGTTTCATGATGTATTCATGTGAATGGCGTATACAGGCTGGATATACGCTATCCTACATAATGAGATCATGGAGTGTTTATAAACGAATGACGGAGAATTTATTGAGATTATAAAAGATCTATGGAATAAAGTTGTCGGTGCTATGTTACCTGTTGTTTGGTTATCTTTTGTTATTGTCTGTTGTTATATACATTGTTGAGTTGCGAGGGGTAGATTATAAGAGTTAATTTTCGTATGACGTCTTTAGAACGATATGGATGCCGTGAGAGGAGACTTGGTGACCGCACTAAGAAGCTTGACCCGATATTTCGAAACCACACAAGCAGCATCTCCATCGTTGTTAGGAAACGATGCGAGCCCAATCCTTGTACAGTTCCGACGTTTCGATCCACCGACCTTCGATGGAACAGGGGAACCAATCAAAGCGGACGAGTGGCTAAAGTCGTTGGATCGACTCTTTGGACTTTTGGCATTCACCGAAGAGCAGAAGATCTCCTGTGCTGTGTTACAACTCACTGGAGAAGCCAGCCACTGGTGGAAGTTATACGAAAGGACTATGGCACCCGAACATAGGAGTGCCATGTCTTGGGGAGTCTTTAAAGAAGTGATTAGACAAGATTTTCTACCTCAGTCATACCGTGACCAAAAGGAAGCAGAGTTTATACAGATTCATCAGGGAAATGCTTCCGTGGAAGAGTACGAGAAAAGATTTAACCGACTGAGTAGGTATGCGCCCCATCTGGTAGACACGAATGCCAAAAGGGTCAGATGCTTTGAAAAGGGTCTTCACTTGGAGATCAGCTCTGTCCTAGCTAGTCAGGGTGACATGCCTTATGCCGCAGTGGTTGAGAGAGCTAAAGAGATTGCTTCTCGTCACCACTTAGACATGGCTCCTTCCAAGAAAGCGGAAATGGTGATAGGAAAGAGGAAATTGACCGGTCTAAGTCAAGACTTCGATCAGCACAAGGTCCCACGGACTAGTAATGTTCCGCTTCTTTCTACACCCAAGTTAGGGAACTCATGTTTCAGGTGCGGAAAACCTGGACATGTTGTGAGAGACTGTCTGAAATTTAGAAATCCATCAGCTTCAACATTGAGACCAAGGTCAGGGGGAATTCGGAGATGCTACAGATGCAGAGAACCAGGACACATCTCAACTAACTGTCCGAGGTCTCGAAACTCACCGCTAGATACACGAAATTGCTACCGGTGTGGAGAACCGGGACATATTATGGCTAATTGTCAGAGGTTCAAAAGCTCAACAGCTGCAACACAAAGGCCAAGGTCAGAAGCAGGCCAGACACGAACATTCGCCCGCCCTCCCTAGCTCAGAGACTACCAAGAGATAGACTAAGGATGATGGACTTTTAGTTTATATATGTAATAGTTAGATAGTAGCTCGTACCTTGGAGTAGCGCCCGTAAACCTTTTGTATAATGTACGAGCGACCCATCTTTTGCTCATGCATACAAGATACCAGTTCGACTTTTGTTAAGCGATGGAATCTACGTTTTCTTCTCTCCTCGTATTTCTTGTTTAATTTCTTTATCTATAGTGCTGATATGACGATGGATCTGTTGAAGCATGTTGACGGTAGGATAGTCGCTGAAACTTTAGAAGTTAGTATCCCCTCGAGGAAGACGGTAAAGACAAAACACTTGTACCGTCGTCTTAAGATTGCCTTCGAGGATAGGACGCTTCAAGCAGATCTCCACGCTCTGGAGATGAAAGACTTCGATGTGATTTTGGGAATGGACTGGCTAGAGTCCAACCACGCGGTAATCAAGTGCCGTGAGAGGGAGATAACCTTCCAAGCACCGGGAGAGCCGGAGTTTACCTTCCACGGGACACGAGTTAAGGTCGACTCAAGGATTGTCTCGGCCATGAAAGCAACCCAGATGCTGAGTAAATGAGAATGCGAAGCATGGTTGGTTAATATGGTAAACTCCAAGAAGAAGCCAATTGCTATCGAGGAGGTACCGGTGATAAAAGAATTCACAGATGTATTTCCAGAGGACTTACCAGGTCCTCCACCGGATCGACAAGTAACCTTCTAGATAGATCTCATCCCCGGATCAGCACCGGAGCCAAATGCTCCTTATCGGATGGCGCCGAAAGAATTGCAGGAATTGAAGGTTCAGCTTCAGGAGCTGTTAGATAAGGACTTCATCAGACCGAGTGTGTCGCCCTGGGGAGCACCGGTACTATTCGTGAAGAAGAAGGATGGTAGCCTCCGGATGTGTATTGACTACCGAGAGCTGAACAAGAAAACAATAAAGAACAAGTATCCACTGCCTCGGATTGAAGATCTCTTCGATCAATTAAGAGGTGCTAGTGTGTTCTCGAAAATTGACTTAAGATCGGGATATCACCAGATGAAAGTCAAAGACGCTGATATATCCAAGACAGCATACAGAACGAGATATGGCCCCTACGATTTTGTAGAAATGCCATTCGGGTTGAGTAATGCTCCGGCTGTCTTCATGGATTTAATGAATCGCATCTTCCATCCTTATCTTGACCTTTTTGTCATAGTGTTCATTGATGATATTCTCATCTATTCGTGCGACAGAGCGCACCATGAACAACATCTTAGAATCGCACTGGAAGTACTAAGGAAAGAAAAAACTTTATGATAAATTTAAGAAGTGCGAATTCTGGATGGACAAAATTGGCTTTCTGGGCCACATCGTTTCTGCGCAAAGGGATCGAGGTAGACCCTGAAAAAGTGGCAACTGTCAGCAATTGGGAAACTCCAACAAATGTGAAGGAAGTTCGGAGTTTCATTGGCCTAGCTGGATATTACCGAAGATTCATAGAAGGGTTTTCGAGAATCGCCACTCCGATGACACGCTTGACGAGAACAGATGTGACGTTTCAGTGGAATGAGCGGTGCGAGCGTGGTTTCCAGGAACTAAAGAAAAGACTAATAAAAACACCAGTCTTAGTAGTTCCAGATATGTCCAAGGAGTTCGTAATCTACAGCGACGCATCCAAAGAAGGTTTGGGGTGTGTACTGATGCTGATGCAGGAAGGAAAAGTGGTGGCATATGCATCACGCCAGCTGAAGGTCCACGAACAGAATTATCCGACTCATGATCTAGAACTAGCAGCAGTGGTACACGCCCTAAAGATCTGGAGACATTATCTCTATGACGTGAAGTGTGCAATCTACACCGACCACAAAAGCCGGAAGTACTTCTTCGAACAGAAGGAGCTCAACATGAGACAAAGGAGATGGCTAGAGTTGGTGAAAGAATACGATATCACGATCCACTATCATCTCGGAAAGGTGAACGTGGTGGCTGACGCCCTTAGCAGGAAAGGGAAAGGAGTAGTAACATCGATGATCACCAATCAACACCAACTAGTCGAGGAGATGTCGAAACTTAATTTGGAGATACTCTCGCCACCGATCAATATTAAATCCTGAATGGCAGCGTTATTTGTAACACCCACGCTGCGGGACCGAATTGTGGAGGCTCAGAAGAAGGATAAGTTTCTAAAGAAGATGAAAGCTCTGATGGATAAGGGAAGAGCTGAAGACTTTTCTTTGGCTATGGATGGAGCTCTAATCTTCAGAGGAAGGCTGTGCGTGCCTAAGAACGAGGAATTAAAAGAGGAAATACTCAAAGAAGCGCATTGCACACCTATAGCTGCACACCCAGGAGGTACAAAGATGTACCGAGACTTGAGGGCGAATTTCTGGTGAAGCAAACAGTAGAAGTAATAAAGAAGATTCGAGACCGAATACAAGTGGCCCAAGATCGACAAAAATCGTATGCAGATAAGAGACGAAGAGAACTGAGGTTTGAAGTTGGGGACAAAGTTTTCCTCAAAGTGTCTCCCACTAAAGGAGTTCACCGTTTTGGAAAGAAGGGAAAACTGAAACCAAGGTACGTGGGACCGTTCGAAATCTTGGATCAAGTTGGGGAGGTCGCGTACCGACTAGCTCTACCACCGGATTTTGCTGGGGTGCACAATGTCTTCCATGTGTCTATGCTACGAAAATATATTTTTGATCCAAATCATATAATCGATCGTGAAAGCACCGAACTGGAAAAGGATTTGACATATGAGAAAGTCCCGATAGCCATCTTGGACAGAAAGAAACGATAACTTAGGAACCGAGAGATGGCTATAGTGAAGGTCCAGAGGAGCCGTCACGGAAGGGAAGAGGTAACCTGGGAGTTGGAGGGCGAGATTTTGAGGAAGTACCCCGACATACCGATCCTAGGTATACGTTTGTTTGTCTTTCTAAGTATGTGCTCAATTTCGTGGACGAAATTATTTTAAGGGGTAAGGGATGTAGCACCCCGGATCAAAATGAGCATAATTGAATAATTAAGTATTTGAACCCCGACTTAATAATTATGTGCGTATGTTTTGACTGTTTAATTTAGTACATGCGTTTCAGATACTTGGCTAACGCCAGTTTTAGATTTAGATGGATATATTTTTCGTGACATGGAACCTAGAATATGATTTTACCAAGAGATTCGTATCGGAAATACGAGAAAACAGAAACAAACTAGCGGTTAATCGGAGACCCGTAGTTCAACTAACGAAGAAAAGGGTAAAATTTTGATAAAAGGTAAAAATAAAAATAATATTTTAATGAAAGGTAAATTAAGATATTTTTGGTAAATAGTAACTTTTCAACGGTAAAAAGGTAAATTCCAAAATCTATAAATAGGGGCTCATAACTTTCAAAACTTATACGTTTTCAAAGCCGACGACCCGAGCGACGCTCGCGACGCGAACACGTAAGTTCTCTTTCTTTTCTTTTCCTTTACGTTTTTTTTTCCGCCGCAGCCGGAGTGCCGCCGCCGCCGGCCAGCAGTGGTGCTGGTGGTGGTGTGTCGGGTGACGGGTGCGCGCCGGGTTGTGCGTCGGGTCGGGCGTCGGGTGCGCGCCGGGTTGTGCGTCGGGTCGGGCGTCGGGTGCGCGCCGGGATGTGCGTCGGGATGTGCGTCGGGTTGGGCGTCGGGTGCGCGCCGGGTTGTGCGTCGGGTCGGGCGTCGGGTGTGCGTCGGGATGTGCGTCGGGTCGGGCGTCGGGTGCGCGCCGGGATGTGCGTCGGGTGCGTGCCGAGTGCCGGGTGTGCGCCGGGTGCCGGGTGCCGGGTGTGCGTCGGGTGCCGGGTGCCGGGTGTGCGCCGGGTGCCGAGTGCGCGCGGGTGCGAGCGCCGGGGGTCCAGCGTGCGCGGGCGACGGGGACCGGGTGGCTGAGGAAACTCGGCAGCTGCCGGGTGATGCGCGAGCTGTCGGGTTGGCTTTCGCCCGACGCCGGGTACCCGCGAGCCCCGGAGCACGTTATGCCGTATTTTCGATCCGCCGTGTCCTTAACAAACGTTTTTCCGCCAGGACTCTTTACAGCTTTAACTATATTGTATTTAAGACCTAAGAAACACCGTAAATTTGTAGGCTATTGTGGACTAAGCTTGAGGTGTTGAGTTGTCAGACATTCCGTCCTAGCTACTCACGCGGTAACCACTATACGAGGTGGGGGTAATTTCTAACTCTGGATCTGTTTACAGCTTTCCCTATTTGTGAAATATGATTGGGAATCTAAGTGCTGTGTTTATACTTGCTGTGCCATATTATAACTGTGAAAGGGCCGAGGTCCTCCGATCATGCATTCTGTTCGTCCCCTGCTATTTTCTACTACTCAGTGGAGGTGTCGTGAGCCTCTTGAAATGCACTAACGGTGAGATACCGTTATATAGGGTAAGACGGGGGAATCCCGCACCTATACGTCCCTTGCAATTTCTAATATCTGCTTTGCATATATCTGTGCTGTGACAACGTGACTGTAAGTTAGCTTTTCGGTATTTAAATTCTGTCAGGAGTCTTATGAGGTGGATGTTATCCCCACTGAGTGTATTCAACGCACTCACCCCTTAATCTGTACTCACACTACAGGAGATGAAGAAGCTGGTGAACCCTAGACGGAGGGAGATAGTGCTAGCTGTTGGTTTTTCTGATAAATGGTCTAGTTAAAACATTTCCGAACACGTTTTCAAACAGTTTATGATCTGTATATATCTTTGGGTTCTGGTGAGGATGGGAGATCCTGATGTTTAGCTTCCGCTGTATATGATGTTTATTATCGGTGAGAGACCGAATGATATCGGCCGAGGCCGAAGGTTGTTGTGAGATGGTTTATTATCGTCCCTTATCTCTTTCTTCTGTTGTCCCTTGCTTAACTCTTTCGGTATGTGTTATGCGTCCCTTGCTTTTCTATCTTCACGCCCGGGTAAAACTCTGATATTTTTAACGAAAGATTTTGGGGCGTGACACACACACCAGCAAAACAGCACACACACACGCTCATATATACACACACACTGTCCTTGCTTGGCCGGCGACTTCCAGTCGCCGACCACCACTCTACCACCCCACCAGCGCATCACAGGCGCCGGCTTCGAGTTTCCACACGGCGGCGCCACCTGCGACGCCCCCAATCAGCGATCACACACACACACACTAACACACCTCAAAACGCACACACATGCACGCTACACACAAACACACACTATTCCGGCAAGGCGCCGCCACCCACGGCGGCGCCACCACCCCGGCAGCTCCCCCTCACACCCAGGTAGCTTCGCTGTCCACTGCTCCGGCAAGAGAAGGTACAGAGAGAAAGAAAAACAAAGAGAGAGAAAGGGTGGTGCAAGGGTTAGGGTTAGGGTTTTGCTACTGTTTTTCGCCGTTTTACGGCGAATGGTAAGTCATAATTGAATTCCGGAAGATGTCCTAGACTCGTCTCGACGAGAGCTACGTTGTGTGCGAAAATAGGCCAAAACCGAGAAGTTTCAGATTTTCCGACCACCACCGGCGCCGCCGCGCCGGCTGCGCGCCGGAGGCAGAAAAGGGAGGAGAGAGGGAGAGGAGAGAGAACTTACGTGTTTTTCGTCGCGCTCGGCTCGTTCGGCTCGCTCGAGACAACGGTAAATTTTCGAAGCGAATGAGCCTCTATTTATAGAATTGGAAAAGTTACTATTCACCCAAAATATCTTGGGTTACTATTCATCGATTTGACTCGGGTTACTGTTTATCAAGAATATCTCATATCTTTCTACTCTTCGTATACGTCTCGTATACGTCGTATTTCTCGTTTTCACTGTTTTCTTCGTTATATGAGTTACGAGTCTCCGATTGACCTCTAGTTTGTTTCTATCTTCTCATATTTTAATTACGCATCGCGTGATATAAAAATCATCTAGGTTCCACGTCTATAAAAATTATCGATCTAAATCGTGCATTAAACACATATTTGAAACGCACAAAATTAATTAAACAGTCAAAGCATACGCACATAATTATTAAATTATAGGTTTAAATATTTAATTAATCAATTATGCTCGTTTTGATCCGGGGTGCTACACTGTTGCTGGAAAGAAGGAGCCCTGGCCCATAACACATATATTATATTAGAACGGCCGCAGACTGAAAATGAGGGGAGGAGATTAGAGAGCAGACTGGAGAGAAGATTAGAGAGAAATTTCAGAGAAAAGTCATGATTGTGAATTTTGAGATGCGTGGCTAATTTCCTTATGCTAGTTCAAAGGGATGTTGAACCTTTATTCTTGATTTACTCCGGATGATTAGTAACGTTTTCTTAATTTCTATCTCTTGAATGATTTGTGTTGCTTGGTTAATTGTTTATAATATTACATGATTTGATTTAGCAGGGCCCGTTAGATTAAATTGTTGTGATATCTATTGCTAGAATATGAACCGTAATCCGTAATTGTTACGAATTTATATTCCTTAGTAGCAAGAAACGTTGGAATCGTTAGGGGCAACACATCTCTAGATTATCCAAATCGAGCTTGTGAATTTGGAGTCTACTTCGTCCTATCATCTTAGGTTTTAATGCGTTCATCACACTAAATCTAGAGGTCGTACCTATTAGGTTGTCTGATTGAACAGGGTTTATTAAAGAGCTTGTTTTAATAGACTAAACTTAAGAGACAATTCGGGTTAGCAGAGCTTGTTGCTGATCTAGGGACGGGGGTTTGAGAGATAGATTGAGAGAAACGTTATTAATTAATCCACTCGATCAAGAATAAATGGGGATACTGAACTGAGAACTAGTGCTTGTTTATTAATTAATTCTTATTCATTCAATCTGTTAGGCTTTTAGTTTAATTTGATAATTTCCATACCAATCCCCCTTTTTGGCTTGTTTATTTATTGAGTAGTTAGCACCAATGAATTTGATTGATTCTCTGTTCTCTGTGGGATCAACCCTTATTTGCCACTTCTACAAGTTAGTTGAGGGTAAGAAGGTTTATTTAATTTTGCGTGCCTCGACAGCACGACCACAACCTATATGGTCGGCTAGATCTTATGTGTTAGATCATGACTTGACTTTACATTTGGTTAAGAAATTGTTTTAATCATGAATAAAAAAATATTTAAGATATTTTGAGGTTATGGCTATAAGGATTGAAACTATCAGTATGTTTAAACCTGTTTCGTGTCCTTCATCTCTTGAGCCGTAATGTCCATGTGTGACACAGGCGTTGGGGTTTTCTGGGTTTTTCTTGTAAGTTTAAACAGCTGAAATGTTTCTCCTTACTTTGTAAAAGAGTCTGTTTGAGTATCTTAAATAGTTTTTGCAACGGGGTTAGAAATGGTATCGGAGCCATTAGAGTAGTATAATGTTTAGAATATATTTTATGATCTAACACATGTCTCTAAATATTCTATGAATATTTTTGGTATAAAAAATGTTGTTAAAAATAGTATGATTGAAGACTATGATATTCCAAAAAATTTGGATCTTCTTAATAAATGGACTATTCCTAAAATTGAACAAAAACTATCAAAACAACTGAATCATTTGTTCCTCTTCATGATGAAGAAATGGTTATTCGCTTACTTAATAAAAAAGATCTAATACCTTTTAAATTTCATAAATTTCTGCACATATGATGTGTTCAAATTGCCTTTAGACCTCTAACTCTTGAAGGATTACTTGAAAGTTTTCTTGCTACTCTTAGAGATGGAAGAAATCTTAATTGGAAACAATTCCTTATGGGAATAATTCAATCCACTCTGGCTCATGGTCCAGTCTATTTTGATGTTTATCAAAACAATTCTTTATCTCTTTCGAATGTAAACATTCTTGATGTCTTAACTTTAAATATTAAGACACATGGTTATAATTATATTCCAGGAACAAAATTCATATGCATCTCTTATAGAATCTATTATAAACCTCTTTTTACTCTTAATCCTATGTGTAAAAGAGTAGAAAAAAATTTGAATGAAACTATTCTTATCAAAACAAATTTTAATAAATCAAAAATCACAACTCGAAGATCTATTAAATGGGAAGAAATTATTTTTCCTGAAAATTGGATTATTGAACACGTTGTTCCTAGAAATCCTATTATAAATGATAAATTTCAAAATATTATTCAAACAAGTGAAGAATCTGTTCATATACAGTTTGAAAATCAACAGAAAAAATACTTATCTTCTTTACATAGATCTAATTCTAGTCATTTTTTTATTTCACCTCTTGATTATAATGTGGAAATTCCACAAACCTCAAGAGCTTCTACTTCTTATTATAGAGAAGACACAAGATCTCAATCTTCTAGAAACTGATATGGCATCTCTAATTGTTCATAATATTAAAGAAACTGATACATTATCAGAAATGAATTTTACAATTTAATTTATGGATTTAAAAACTAAAATTTATTTTTCTAAAGGATCTAGTGCAAGAGCACAGATCAATAAAGAATTCTATGATCCCAAATGGGATATGTTTAGAGATTGGTATTTTAAAAACTTCTCTAAAGAAGAATTTGAATATTTTGTAAACAATTTTTATAAATTCTGTAAAAAGCATGATAAAATTATATATTTTGTTCCCTAGTTCTTTAATACATTTGTTAAAGACTATATCATTGTAGTTGATTGAGATTATAAACTCTCATCAGGACAAATACAGAAATCTGTATTTCCTCCTCAATCGACTTTTCAGATTGAAAAGAATAACAAACAATTTAAATTTACTGTTTTTTCAAAAATGTTTGAAAATGATATGCTCCAAGTTACTACCAAGCATATAAATGAACTTTTTTGAAAAACAAAACTTTACAAATCTT
Source organism: Scutellaria galericulata (assembly GCA_946896805.1). Lineage (NCBI taxonomy): Eukaryota > Viridiplantae > Streptophyta > Magnoliopsida > Lamiales > Lamiaceae > Scutellaria > Scutellaria galericulata. The sequence goes on along the minus strand of OX335791.1, from coordinate 11,731,309 downwards.
TATTTAACCATTCTTGGTGAAGAGATTATATCTCTTAAAGATAGAGTAGAAAAGATTAGTTCTACTATTAATCAAATTAAACCAGATGTCCATATACAGTCTGAAAAATAAACGGATATTGTTTCTATTGCTTTTTCATCTATTCAAACCCCTCCTGAAATAAAAGATTATAAATTTAAAACTTTTGCTTCTCAATTAGAAACTTTTATTGAAGAAAAATTTAAAGTCTTTAATATCTCTACATTAGATGATGAATTTCATAATATTCAAAATGATAATGAAAAAATAAATAAGATGAAATGGGCTGATAGACCCACTCATAATAATATTATTATAATAGACCAACTTCGATGGATGTTCTTCATGAAGAACAAGAATATATTATTTCTAAACGTTACAAGGGAAAAAGTATTTATGAATGGAATATAAATGGTAATACTGAAAAATATATTTTTACTCTTGCCCATCGTATTGAAAAACACGTAAAGGATCATGGATGTAATGGACAAAGGCACTACTGCCATGGCTAGTGTTTTGGAGAAATATGAACTTCTGTATTGATTATAAAAAGTGAAAAAAAAGTACAGATATACAAAGGACGAGCTGCCAATATATACATGATAATCCTAACAGATTCTCCAACAATCAAGGGAAGAATTTACACAAAATACCAAAGATACAACCTACAAATAAGACAACTGAATAACCTCAAACTCTAATCAAGATGATAACAAATCTTCCTTGTTTTTAGTCTTGATCTGTTGCCTCTCCTCTATATCTTTCCAGTCCAATCCATGCACGTCATTCATACATGTATTTTGATATTCCCCCTCAAGATTGGAGTAGATATTGTGGACTCCAATCTTGCTCATTAAGGACCGAAGTTGTGGAGAAAGAACACCTTTAGTAAACATATCTGCCAACTGCCCTTTGGATGAAATGTGAAACAACTTGACGGTACCATCTTGAACCCTCTCCCTAACAACATGACAATCGATTTCTATATGCTTGGTTCTCTCATGTTAATCTGGATTTGATGCAATGTGTAAGACAGCCTTATTATCACAATATAATAATACTGAATTAGTATGATCATACCCCATATCAAGCAACAATCTTTTCAACCATACAACTTCACATACTGTGGATGCCATAGATCGATATTCACCTTCAGCTGATGATCTAGAAATGGTCTGCTGCTTCTTTGACTTCCATGAGATCAATGAGTCACCTAAGAAGACACAGTAACCTGTTATTGACCTTCTAGAATCAATGCATGCCACCCAATCTGCATCACAGAATGCTCTAATATTCATAGTATTAGAAGCACTGAAAAATAGTCCTTGGCCAGGAGCATTCTTCAGATAATTCACTACTCTAAGTGCAGTCTGGTTCCATCACCTGGTTTATCAAAAAATCACCTGGTTCCATCACCTTGCTTCTACTTTATGTGGATGATATTGTGATTACTGGAAATGATGCGAAGGAGATTGCTTCTATTAAAAGCTACCTGCAGAAACACTTCAAGCTTAAGGATTTGGGCTCCCTCAAATACTTCCTAGGTATTGAGATTGCCAGGAACAAGACTGGTGTCACCATCAATCAGAGGCAATATGTCTTAGAAATTATTGCAGATTATGGTTTACTTGGTACAAAACCACTATCAACTCTTATTGATCCTAATCTGAAACTCTCTGGGGAAAGGGGGAATAGTCAGTTGTGGACTGGATGAAACCCTGTTGTGCAATCACTGAGTTGAACTTTTGATTCCATTGTCTGGATGCCTGTTTCAATCCATAGAGGGATTTATGCAATTTACAAACCAAATTCTGATGACCGGAGGGCTTAAAACTAAGTGGAGGTTGCATGTAAACCTCCTCCTCCTCCAACTCTCCATAAAAGAAAGCATAATTGACATCTAGCTGATACAAATTCCATCATTTACTAGCTGCAATGCTGAGTAAACATCTCATTGTTGTAATCTTAGCAACTGGGGAGAAAGTGTGAAAGAAATCAAGTCCTTCATTCTGAGTATATCCCTTTGCCACTAATCTGGCCTTATACCTTTCAACCTCTCCATTTGCCTTATGTTTGATCTTGTATACCCACTTAGATCTAACAACTGTCTTGCCAGGTGGTAAAGGAACCAAAGACCATGTGTTGTTATTTTCAAGAGCCTGAATCTCAGCACTCATAGCTTCCCTCCATTGGGGACAAGACACTACTTTCTCATAGTTCTTAGGTTCTGTGGTGGAGGCTAAGGCTAGGACATATTTCAAGTAGGAAGGAGAGAGATGTTTGAATGAGATGTAGTGACTTAGATCATATGGTGTACTTTTACTGGTGGGAACATATGAGGAAGGATTAGATGTAGTGAAGCTACCAGCAAGCCTGCATTGGAAGTCCTTGAGATATGAGAGAGGTTGTCTCACTCTATCAGATCTTCTAAGAGTGACAGGAAGTGTAGGATCGAGTGGTGAGATATTTTGGGATGGTGATTCATGATCTAAGGATGATTGGATGTTATCTGGCAAAGGAGAATTTGGTGATGATTGTATGGAAGATGGTGTGACTGGTGATGGAGGAGAATCTGTTGGTGGTTCAGGAGTTATGGGAGCATGATTAGTTGATGTATGAGATGGAATATCCTCCAATGGAAGTACTGGAGTATTCAGATCAGTGTGATAGGGTGAAGAGATCACAGTGGTAGCTGAAATGTTACCAAAAGGGAATTCAGTTTCATGAAACACCACATTTCTGGAGATGAGGACCTTGTGATTTTCAATATCATACATCTTATACCCCTTAATGCCATCAGGATATCCCAGAAAGATGCATTTGTAGGCTCTCTCAGAAAATTTGTGAGGTCTAGAACTGGTTGGTGTAGTAGCATAACAAAGACACCCAAAGGTTCTGAGATGATCATATGCTGGTTGTTTGGAGTATAGGATTGAGAATGGTGAGTTGTTTTGTAGGTTAGGGGTAGGTGTTCTGTTGATCAAATGAGTTGTTGTCAAGACATATTCCCCCCAAAATTTTATAGATAATTTGGCTTGGAATCTTAATGATCTGGCCACATTGAGTAGGTGTCTATGTTTTCTCTCTACTACAGAGTTTTGTTGTGGTGTATAGGCACAACTTTGTTGGTGAAGAATACCATTTTAGGTGAAGAAATCAGTAAGATAGAATTCTTTGTCTTGGTCAGATCTTATGGCCTTTATTTTTGTGTTGAATTGATTCAAGACAAATTGGTAAAAAGATTTTAAGAACTTGCTGGTTTGGTGTTTATGTTTCATCAGATATATCCAGGTAAAACAGCTATGATCATCCACAACAGTGAGAAAATAATGTGAGCCATTAAGAGAAGGATATGAGAAAGGGCCCCAAACATCCACATGTATTAATTCAAAACAAGAATTCACAAAGTTAGACTCATTCTTAAATGGCATAATGTGTTGCTTAGCTTTGGGACAAACATCACATGAAATTGTGTCAAATGAACTAGGAATTCTAGGATTAGCTAAGTGTAACAAGCTCATTCTAGCATTGGATGGGTGTCCCATTCTTTGGTGCCATAACAAGGATTGGCTGGTGGTAGTGTTTGCTTGAATGATATGTTGTTTCGGTGAAGGAAAATGATCAGATTTGAGATGATACAGGCCATGCTTAGCTTCAGCTATCCCAATCCTCTTCAAGGTTCTTTGTTCCTGTATCATGCAAGATTTAGTAGAGAAGGTAAATGAGCAATTGAGTTGGTTGGCAAGCTTATGCACTGAGAGTAAGTTAAAGGAAAAATCAGGAACACAAAGCACATGATCAAGAGTGATATAAGAGTTGAGATTGACAGATCCTATGTGGCTAGCACTAAGACTTTTGCCATTTGGTAACCTGACTTGGATATTGTGTAAGGGGGTACAATGAGTATATAGTGTGGAATCATAGATCACATGATCAGTGGCTCCGGAATTAAGGATCCATGATCCGTTTGTTTCAAATGAGCATGTGAAGATACAGTGGGTGGTAGGATTACCTGATGCATTTTGATGATTATAAGAGAGGTCAGAGTGGTTTGAACCATGAGTAGACAGTGTATTGCTCCCTTGAAGAAGTGCCATGAGATGCTGAATCTGTTCCTGGGAGAATGAAGACATCTTCTGACTTGCACCTTCTTCTCCAATCACCTAATTTGTCATAGGAGAGTTATATCTACCTGTACCATTCTGATTCTGTGGTTTGAATTTAGAGAATTTGTGGCCTGGGGGATAACCATAAATCTCATAACAATTCTCCACTGTATGATTGGTTTTTCCACATTTGCTGCATTCTCTCTTAGGCTTATTTCCTCATCTTGCATTCCAGGACTTTGAATCTCCCCTTCTTGGGTTCCCCTTTGAAACATTGTGTCCTCTTTGTACAACAACATTCATTTGTGTTGAGTTTTCTCCTTTGGCAGTCATGACAGCAGACTCCATAGGTGTGAATGATTGAGGAAAGCTCATTATTGGATTCCTCTTGTATAGCCAAACTAAACACATTGTCAAGATTAAGCAGAGGATCTTTGAGTAGTACCTGGTTTCTGAGTGATGTATATGACTCATCTAGTCCTATGAGGAATTGCATCACCTTCCTGGTTTCACTTATTTTATTCATTGTGGAAAGGGCACCACAGTCAGCAGCACTACATGTGCAGGGTTCTTCATGCACGGCAGTTTCATCCCAAATTGATTTCAATTTAGCAAAATAGAGACTAATAGCAACACCCTCTTGTTTGGTTCTTATCAGTTTCTGTTCCAACATAAAAATCCGATTATTGCTGGAACGTGAGAATCTCCTCTTCAATTCTTTCCAAACTTGAGCAGCAGATTCAGAATAGAGGGTGTAATTAGAGATGTCTGGTGACAGACAATTTGTGATCCATGAAAGAACCATGTGGTTGCATCTGATCCAACTTGAATAAGTAGGATCTGTGGTTGTAGGGCGTGGTATTGTACCATCGATGAACCCCAATTTATTCTTTGCTGAAAGTGCCACATACATGGCGCGGCTCCATGTATGATAGTTGTTTGAAGTGAGAGGTTGGTTAACTAATATCTGTCCTAGATTCTCTCCATGACTAAGAAAGAGTGGATTACTCTGATCATCGGCTGGAATGGGTTTTATCTGGGAGTTTTTGCTTGTTTCTGTCATGGTGAAGCGGAAGTGTGAAGATCAACTGGAGAGACAGTGAAATGTGTATCTCACTGCTCTGATACCATATTGAAAAATACGTAAAGGATCATGGATGTAATGGACAAAGGCATTGCTGCCATAGCTAGTGTTTTGGAGAAATATGAACTTCTGTATTGATTATAAAAAGTGAAAAAAAAGTACAAATATACAAAGGACGAGCTGTCAATATATACATATTAAGGAAGATATATCTTCTCCCTAATTTACGGGATTTTATGTTATTTCCATACTTGTATTGTGTACATGTATATATAAAGGATTTAACCCTTCTGATATGACAAGAAATTATTCTGGCAGATTACCACTCTTATATGGTATCAGTATTTTCTCGATCCTCTTGATCTCACACTTCATTCTCTCTCTTCTGAACTTCTGCTTCTACTTCTGACACCTTAATCTCCATGGCTACCGAAGACAATACATGCCCCAACCAACAGACTGCTGCCAACATCACCACGCAGCCACCGTCCGTTATCGTGATCACATCCCTCTTTCCTGCATCGCACAAGTTAACGAGGTCTAATTTTCCACAATGGTTATCCTTGGTCACTGCCATTCTCAATGGGCACGACCTCTTGGGCTATGTCAATAGTTCGACTACCCAACCAGCCATTCCAAATGCTGGTTATCGTTCATGGTTCCATCAAGACTAGTTGGTTTATGCCTTCTTACAAGGCTCTCTGATCGATGAAGTGGCGTCATACATAACTTCGTATACCTCGTCTGCTTCGACCTGGAAAGGCCTTCACTCCATCTTTGCGAGCAAGTCCCGTGCTCGCGTAATGCAACTAAAGAGTGATCTACAATCTGCGAAGATGGGTTCGAGGAGTGTTTCTGAATTCATGCACTCTCTCAAAGCAAAAATGGACGAACTTTCATTAATTGATTCTCCTGTTAGTGATGATGATTTCACGCTTTATGTATTGGGTGGTTTGAGTTCGAAATTTCAAGATATAGTCGCATCAATTCGTGTGCAAGCATCGTCGATCTCATTCCGACAATTGATGGATCTCTTGATGGCTCAAGAGAAATTTGTTGATGGCCTAAATGAACCCAAAACCGATCTGATGATTACTACAAACATGGCACAACAAAGAAACACTCGTGGTCAGCGCTCAGCCTCTACAGGCTCTTCTCACGGAGGACGCGGCAGAGGGGGTTGCATTTCCTCTCGCAACTCTGGACAGTCCCATCATAATTCCACCCAATCTTCTGCAACTCAATCACGTCTGGTGTGCTAGTTATGCGAAGTACTAGGCCACTCGGCCCGTAACTGCTGGAGATTCCCTACTGGTTTTCATGCTACGGCTAATGTCGCTCGGTCTCCTGATGCCCCACCACAGAATTCTTGGTTGATGGACTCTGGGGCGTCCCACCATCTTACTAATGATCTGGGGAACTTATCTCTCCACTCTGAATATGATGGCACGGAGAAGGTTCACTTGACTGACGGCTCATCGGTGCTTATTTCCCACATTGGTACCACATCTCTCAAATTTCCATCTCGTACTTTTACACTCTTTAATGTCTTATGTGTACCTCGTGCTGAACAAAATTTGTTATCTGTGCATAATTTTACGAAAACTAATAATGTATCTGTGGAATTCTTTACCAATCTTTTCGTGGTGAAGGACCGAGTTACGGGGGCGCCACTGGCCCACAGCAAGTGTGATAATGGAATCTATCGTCTGCAGCCTCCGACTTTATTTTTTACACATTTTAATTACCTTGGTCTGCGTACCGACTTTCGTACTTGGCACTCGCGTTTGGGTCATCCCTCTCGCCCTATTAGCCAATTTATTATTTCTAGTAATACTTTGCCATTATCAAAATCCGGCATGTCGGACATGGCTTGTGACTCATGTTTAAGTTGCAAATCTTATAAATTACCATATGTTGACTCTTCTTTACATACTGAGCATCCTTTACATTTTGTGTATGCTGATGTTTGGGGGCTAACTAAGGTTTCGATTGATAGATATAAATATTACTTATTGATGGTGGATTCATTTACAAAGTACTGCTGGTTGTTTCCCATGATTCATAAATCAAATGTCAAAAATATTGTTATTAATTTTCGGTCCATTGTCGAACGCCAATTTGGCTTTGTTCTTCGGAATTTCTATAGTGACAATGGTGGGGAATTCTCTGCTCTCAAATCATATTTTGTTGGAAATGGTATACAGTGGCTTACTACTACACCTCACACACCTAAACAGAATCGCTTAGTTGAGAGGAGACATCGTCATATTGTTGAGACGGGTAAAGCTCTACTTCATCATGCTAAGTTACCTATTATATTTTGGTCGTTTGCCTTTCAAACAACTGTTTTTCTTATTAATCGTATGCCGACTCCAATTCTAAAAAATGTTAGTCCATTCGAAGCTTTATTTCATCGCAGGCCTGACTATATGCGGTTGCACACATTCGGTTGTATTTGCTATCCATGGTTGAAACCATACACAAAGAGTAAATTGGAACCGGTGTCCCGACCTTGTATTTTTGTCGGCTACTCTCTTACACAGGGCGGATATAAGTGCTTTGATCCAAGTATTGGCAAACTATTTGTGTCGACACATGTTCAATTTAATGAACAAGCAATTGCTGATTTTGATGCACCAACTGCCACTTCTGATGAATCTGCAACTTTGTCTTTATCTATCCTAGGCCAACCCCAACAAGTGATACCCCACCAACCTGTCCTCCACCTCGGCCTGTCTCCCCAGGGCCTCACATCAACCAACGTCCATTACCGCCAACCCTTCCAGTGGACAGACCCGCTACATCAAGACGGAGCACACGTACTCGACAATTGTCATCTCGCCTCGAAGGATTTGAGACAGGTCTACCACCATCATTGCAACCTCCAGTTTCTAACACGGCAACAAAACATCCTTTGCCGGCTAACACAATACCTACATCAGCAACACAGGCCTTAAAAGATCCACAATGACGACAAGCAATAGCTGCCGAAATTACTGCACTATCTTCCCATGGTGCATGGGATCTTGTTCAGGCACCATCAAATTGCAATATCGTGGGTTGCAAATGGGTCTTTGTTATAAAAAGAAAACCCGATGGAACAATTGAGAGATATAAAGCACGTCTCGTCACCAAAGGCTTCCATCAATGCCCGGGTTTAGATTTTCATGAGACCTTCAGTCCAGTTGTGAAGCCAGTCACAATTCGTACTGTTTTATCTATCGCCTTATTCTACAATTGGGAACTCCGTCAGCTCGATATAAGCAATGTCTTCTTGCACGACGATCTCAGTACACCAGTCTACATGTAACAACCACCTGGATTTGTTGATCCCACACATCCTAAGCATGTCTGTCGACTTAAGAAGTCCTTATATGGTCTCCGACAAGCACCTCGAGCTTGGTATCACACACTAAGTTCCGCACTTCTTCGCTTTGGGTTTCGCCAATCTCAGGCCGATCATAGTTTATTTATTTTCCAATCTTCCACTGTATATTTATTGGTTCTTGTTTATGTTGATGATATTATCATCACAGGGTCCAACAAATCCATGCTTGACTCCTTAACTTGTCATTTGAAAGCTTCTTTTGCGGTGAAAGATCTTAGTCATCTTACATACTTCTTAGGGGTTGAAGTTTCGAGCTGTCGTGAGGGATTATTCTTATCCCAACACAAATATACGGTGGACCTACTTCGGAGACACAACATGGATGGTGCTAAACCCGTGAGCACACCAATGAACACGTCCACCTCACTCACGGTTGCTGGCTCCTTTGGTCCAACAGAGTACCGAAGTGCTATTGGAGGCTTACAATATCTAACTCTTACGCGCCCAGACATATCTTTTGCTATGAACAAATTAGCTCAATCCACGTCTCGACCGACCAATGATGACCGGTGTGGTGTCAAACGTATCCTACGCTATCTAAAGAGCACGCTGCACCATGGCTTACTGTTACGGAAACCTAAGACATTGTGTATTTCTGCGTACTCTGATTCTGACTTTGGAGGAAACCTTGTGGATGGCAAGTCCACGTCTGCATACATCATTTTTCTCGACACTTCACCGATCTCGTGGAGATCTCGAAAATAGAAAGGTGTGGCTCGCTCCACGACTGAAGCCGAGTACCGTTTGTTGGCTTCCATCGCTGCAGAAGTTTGTTGGATATTTCAACTATTTTGAGAACTTGGACTCTCACTTTCGTCTCCACCAAAATTACTTTGTGATAATTTGGGCGCCACCAGATTAGTTCTCAATCCAGTTATGCACTCCAGAATGAAACATATAGCTCTGGATCTATACTTTGTACGGGATCTCTCAAGTAATGGCATCTTCACCGTTTCCTATGTCACTACATTGGACCAGCTAGCGGATCTTCTTACCAAACTGCTACCTAGGACTCGGTTCTCTTCACTTCGATCCAAAATTTCCATGGCTGATGGTACGTCCATTTTGCGGGGGCGTATTAAGGAAGATATATCTTCTCCCTAATTTACGGGATTTTATGTTATTTCCATACTTGTGTATATCTTCCATACTTGTATTGTGTACATGTATATATAAGGGATTTAACCCTTCTGATATGACAAGAAATTATTCTGGCAGATTACCACTCTTATAATACATGCTAATCCTAACAGATTCTCCAACAATCAAGGGAAGAATTTACACAAAATACCAAAGATACAACCTACAAATAAGGCAACTGAATAACCTCAAACTCTAATCAAGATGATAACAAATCTTCCTTGTTTTTAGTCTTGATCTGTTGCCTCTCCTCCATATCTTTCCAGTGCAATCCATGCACGTCATTCATACATGTATTTTGATACATCGTATGCTTATGTATAGCACTATTTGTAAAACTGCTAATAATTCTGATAAGAAATTTGCCAAGATGATTGTAGCTGGTTTTACTAGTCAATTAAAAGGTTGGTGGGATAATTATTTAAATCCTAACCAGAGAAATGAAAATTTAGGATTCATTAAAAATGAGAATGGTAATCAAGTTGAAAACGCTATCTCTTCTCTTATAACAACTATGATTGAACACTTTACAAGTAGATATACTAATAATAGTGATACTATCTGTACTCTTCATAGTAATCTAAGATGTAAAACTCTAAGTGAGTTTAGATGGTATAAAGATACTTTCTTATCAAGAATCTTTGAATTACCAGAATGTAATTCTAGTCATTGGAAAGCTAAATTTATTGATGGTCTTCCAAGTCTTTTTGCTGAAAGAGTCAGGAAAATTCTTAGAAGAGATAATTTATCTATTCTTTATGATACCTATACTTATAGTAATCTTATCAGTATATGTATACAAGAAGATTTATCCCATAATGATTTAAAATTAAATAATCAGATAAAAACCCAAAATCGTCTTGAAAGAAGACAACTAGGTCAATTTTGTAACCAATTTGGTATGGATATACCTAAAGATAAGAAACACTCTTTTTTATAAAAGAGAAAAGAATACTAAAGATAAACATATATCTTATAGAAAAAGGAAAAGATATAAAGATAAAGAAAGATTTAAAGAAAAAGAAAGAGATTCTTTTAAAAAGAATAAATATAAAAAGAGAAATTCTCCTATTATATGCCATAAATGTGGGAAACCAGGTCATTATGCTAATCAATGTTGGGCCAAAGAAAAGATAAAAATCTTGATATCAATGATGATATGAAAGAAATTATTTATAATATTATTTTTGAAAATAATTCAGTATCCGTTTCTAACAATCTTTCAGAAATAGATTATAATTCTGGCTTTTCTGATCAATCTAATAACAAGATAAAGATCATAGAAAATGATTCTATTTTCTTAGTAGAAGAATGTGAAAACTGTAAACAAGGAAATCCTTGTATAAATCATATAAGTAATACTGATGAAAAAAATAATAGTTTTATAAACTTATGTCACAATTTAAAGATTTAAATATTAACACTACTGATAATAATATTTTAGAATATCTTAAAAGAATAAAAGATCCTAATTGAAGAAATCATAGTATTGATCAAATGGAAGATATACGTTCTACTTCTAAAGAAACAAAAGAAATTAATACTTCCTCTAATCAGTCTTATTCTATGATAGAAGTTAATAAACTTTTGAAAAATAAGTATAGTAATCAAAATCCCGTTACAATACAAGATCTACTTTATGAGATTAATAATCTCAAAAATGATATTAAAATTCTTAAAAAGATAATTTTAGATTTGATCATCGTATCTCTAATATTAAAAAGGGAAAAAACATTTTTGTTGAAGAACAATTTGAGGAAAAAATCATCTTTCTACTATTACCATGATTATATCTCAAAAATAGTATATCAGAATTACTCCTCTCATAAAAAAAACTCATATAAAAAAGAGTTTATTGCTATAATTGATAGTGGTGTTGATTTGAATGTAATACAGGAAGGTCTTATACCTACTAAATATTTTCATAAGACTTCTCATTCTCTTTCACATGTTGGAGGTAAACCTCTCAAAGTCAAACTTTTTCCATATCAAAGTGTATTTTGAAAATTATCAAAATAAATCATTATATTCATTCAAAATCATTATTTTGTGTTTGAATAATTTTTTAATAAGGAAAATTATGCACAAAATAAATAAAAATAAATCGAACAGAATTTTTCGAAAATTCCTCCCTTAGATGTTCCGACATCTTCTACAACATCTCCTGCAATACTGTAACCTGTGTAGAAACCTAAAAACAGAAATGACCAGAAATGTCAACATATAATTCTATCAATCTCCCCCTTTGGCATTTTTGGTTCAAAATAAAGTTTTATTTCCTTGAACAGATTTTTGAAAGAAACAAAAAACATGAAACAAGAATTGCCAACATGTAACATTAACATATATTAATTAATTAGGGCTTTGATTTTCTTTATTATCATCTTATGTGATCTTTTGGATCAAGATTTTGTTAATGTTGTTGCTTACTCTATTATAGTAGCATGTGTTGTATTGGTGTACGTGTTTCTAATTGAGATATTGGACTTTAGGTTTATGAAGAAAATGCAAGTTTCATAGGAGAAACTCTTCGCGTCGACATCTTTAGATATTGATCTTGATGAAGATTAGTCAAAATTAAAACAAGATAGTTGTTGTAATTTGTTTGTTGATTGTCTTTTTTTCTTTGTGTTAACTCCATGAAAAATTTGGATCTGATTCTTATTATATTTTGGTTTTGATAATCTTATAGACAGAGAGAGAGAGAGAGAGAGAGAGAGAGAGAGAGAGAGAGAGAGAGAGAGAGAAAACCACGATATATAAATACTACTGAAGAGATAAGAAAATATTTTGCATATGCATCAATGAAGCCAGAGTCTCAAATCAAATTGTGCAAACAGGAGAAGACATCATATAGGGTGGCCAAGCAAGAATGAGATATTGCATTGACTTTAAGATTGCAGAGAAGAATTTATGGATGCTTTTTAGCAACCTGATGATGAGCATAATATACAAATCCACTTAAGTTCTTCGTTTTTGGATTTTCCTAAAGCCTCTTTAGATATATTATTACCAAATTTGAATTTCTAATAAATAGTATATAATCATATTGTTAAATAAAGTTAATGACATTCATAAATAATATAGTTTAATATCTTTTTTACCTAGTAACTTATCGCGTCTTGCAATTCCGGCCATTAACTTTTCGGGCTGACAATTGTAACCTCTAATATTTCAAAATTTGAAAAGTTAAATCAATTTCAACCCGAAAAGGCCAAATTGGGTTCAAATCACTAATTTCGGGCTATTCGACCCAATTTAATGATCTTTACTAAATAACATTAAAAGTAATACAAGAGTATTAAAAAAAAGTAAAAGAAAAAAAATAGATTAAAGAGTTAAAGGATAAAATTGTCAATTTGAATTCAACAGATTGGGCTGAATAGCCCGAAAATAGGGTTTGATTGCCCAATTTGGCCTTTCGGGGTAAAATTTGACTAAATTTTCAAAGTCAAAGAATAGAAATGTCAACCCGAAAAGTTAATGGTTGGAATTGTCAGACCCAATAAGTTACTGGGTAAAAATAATAATAAACTCTAAATAATATAATGTGTGATTGTTAAAAAAAATGTTCAATGGAATATTTTAGTGTATTACAATATTCAAAAATAGTTAAACCACGTAATCGTATGTAAACTAGAAAATTTTCAATATTGAAATATTTTATTTGTAAATATATGTTATTTATGAGTTTCTAATTCTACATAATTGAAAATTTTGAGTTTTGACAATAAAACAAAATATCTCAATTGTGAATGTTGTATAGAAGAATGTATTTCAAAATTTGTTTTATTACTTAATAAATTTGTATCATTATTTGTCACAGACTATGACATTTTGAGTTTCAAATTTTTATTTTATAACATCATAGTTACAAATATATTTTAGAAGAGTATAAAAGTTCAAAAATTATTTTTTTTTCATAAATTATATATAATATATCCTAAAAATATACATTCTATAATAATATTAAAAATATATTATTATTATTATTAATTGTAAATGATCGTGCATCACACGAGTTAATTAATAGTAGAATTTTAAAGTTAAATAGTATGAACATATATTGATATCAAATTTAATGTTGATAATAAACATTAGTAAATTATATATATATATATATATATATATATATTGAAATTTAACTAAGTTTGTTAAAATAAAACATGCTAGATTTTCATAGTTTATTTTAAAACACATATTTGCAAAAAAAAAAAATCCATTTCATTAATTAATAAGTTTGAATAATCCTTTTTAATCAAAAAATAATAAATAAATAAATAAATTTTAAAAATAAATAAAAATATATATTCCTTATAAAGCAACATATATTTCAATAATTAAAAAATGTATCAATCATACTGTGTTATATTTTATACTAAATTAGGTGATGTGTATTGTACAAACCCATAAATATATTTTTTTATTATATATATAAATAATACTTAAATTTTCCTAATTTTATTAGGTTTAATATAATTTTTTTAATCCCATATATTGCATGATGGGTGTCGAATCCATCAAATAATAAAACTTACTCTAAAGATATAAAATTTGAGATAGCAGTGAGTAAGGTCTAATCCATAGAGATTTGTAAAAAGGTTATTCTTTTGCAAACTTGTTAAAAATAAATGATTGGGGGTTTTTGAGATTTATGTTTGTAATTAATAAAATTAAAACAACTAAAATTAGCTAAGATGAATTCAATGAAATAAAAATATCTAACCAAGAAATAAATTCGAGAATGGTTCAAGTGTTGATCATAGATGCAAGAATTATATCTTTCTTTTAAAGTTAAATTGGTTATAGTTGTCGGTACAACCTTATGACCTAACGACCTAATCTTTCCTTAAAATTCAGTAACTAAGATGCGATTTCTAATCAATATCGCAATTAGTAAACAATCCTCGATACCATCTTAGAATTTAATTCACTAATTGCATTGAGATTTAGAAAGTCAATTCTAGCCAACGAACACACATGTAGGTTTATTTAGACCAGATCATATATTTTCAAAGAAGGGAATTGAAAATCTTTATATAATCAATTATGTTAATTGCCACAAGAATCAGAACAATTAAACAATTGTTGATTTAACGTTCCAATTCACGGTATATTATTTTGACAAATTGACAGAGGATCCTATTTGAACAATTCACCAAAACAATAATAAACAACATAAGTAGAAGATATAGGAATAACAAGAAAGAAAAAATGAGAAAATTAAATTAGATCTCACAATAATATAAGAACCAAGTTTTGATTATCTCTTGGATAGAAATAGAATCTACCCTCCATGGAGAATTGAGATCTCAAAAGTAAAAACGTAGAATAAAGGTTGACGATAAAAAGATGATGTGTCATTATTTGTATATATTTTATCATCATAATTACCCTTGGTTATAATCCATCTATGCTCTAATTGATTTATTTATTATTCTTATTTGTAGGAATAGACTTTGATGAGCTTTGAAAAAAAAGTGGACATTAAAGGATCAAATTATGCTTAAATTGTGAAGATTGGCTCAATTTATTTGAAGAAGACTATGCTTAATGGGCTTGAAAGGGGGATCACATCAAATGCTTAAGTGACTTGGTGGGAAAGAAAGGGCAAAGAAGAGATCTCTCTTATATTTTGTAATAGACTCTTATATCCTTAAGATTTTAGTTTCATAAGTTTTATTTAGGGGTAGAATAGATATTTTTATGTGATCTCTTTCCCCTCTTTCTCTCTCCAGGGGCCAAAATCCATGATCAATCTTTCATTCTCTACATACATACATTCTAACTTTTTCTCTTTCTAGTTTTTCTCTCAATTTCAAGAAGAATGTTGAAGATTACATTGGAGATGATTAATCAAAGCATGAGTGGCTAAATTCCCTCTCTGATTCAAGGGCCATTTAATTTTATTGCTATCACTGTGAGGTTTTGTGCTTAATTTGATTTCTTGCTTTATTTCAAATATTTGTTAATTCACATCTAATTCCATATAGTGATATATAGTTTGGATTGATGTGACAATTCGATTTGAATTACATATTGCTAATGTTATCCATGAGTTCTCTTTTCTTTGTTGTTGGGATGTATAATTGTTGAATGAGTGGTATTTAGTAGCAATAGCTAGGTTGATTATGCTTTTGTTGAGATTGTGTAATTGTCTAATGAATTAACGGGACAAACAGAACCATAGACTTAGTAATTGCAGCTATCTCGATTATTGGGTTCTAGGTTTTAGTTTATGTTTAACTGTTTTCACAAGAGCTTAATGTGGTTGTTAATTAATTTAGATCGCAACCAATTTAGTTAACGACTAGTTTTGATTGGATGCTAGATTTGATCAATTAAATTGGGAAAACATGGACTTCTCTACAGCTTTTTGTTTAGTCTAAGGTTAAATGCTTGAATGTGCAAGATGATGTTTGTAGTCTATGATCAGTGATGCAATCGAATGTTGACACCCTTGAATCGGAACTTCGTAAGATTTCTCTTTCTCCTCTTTATTTTCATCATTTATTGTGTGTTTGCCCTTATCTCTATTTGATTGCTTGCTTAGTTTAATATTAGTTTCATTAGTTTAATAGATAATCAAAAATCCCCCTTGGTTCGTTTATGATCAAGAGAATTAAGTCATATTCCCTGTGGATCGACCCTACTTTCCGTTATACTCGTGCATTTGCTCATTCAGAGTAGGATTTTTATCTTTGTTGGTTTGACAACCAATCAAAAGAGGAGTTAGAATCCTTTTATATCTCTATTTAATAACTACTCCTAATATAATACTAATTGGAAGTTTCAAATATAACTTCTGCAGTTTTTATCCATGTCTTCTCTTTTTTGCAATCTTTAGGTGTTAAGCGTCTCCACGCCTATTGTTGAGACTTTTGCAGTATTTCATAATTGGTCTTTGAAAATCAGACTTGAATGATTAGTGTGCCCACGCTTAAAGCTAAAACCATCAAAATATTTGCAATCTTTGAGGACATTATCGAATTTCTTCTATATCAATTCAAAATGCCTCCAACTTCAATAAAAAATTTATCTTGCCCTACAAATCACAAAACTTAATCAAAATTAAGAATAAAAGATTAATTGACATCCAAAATGAGGGGAAAAACATCATAATCAATATACACAAAGTAAATCTCATTATTATTTATCTATATATATTATAAGAAGGTTGAGGACTCTCAAGTGATGACACATTAGCATTTTGAGCATTCTCTACGACCGCCACGTGTTATAGTCTAGAATTTAAAAAAAAAAGGAAAAGAAAAAAACCTCTCCCTCTCCCTAGATCCCACCATTCATATCTCAACATCTTCATCTCTCAAACATTCAAATTGTTCTGGATCGATACGAAGACCCCGATAATACCCCCATCTAAAAATTAAACCAAGAAAAATATAACGAGACATCTTATATTTGAAACGAGGCCTAAATAATATTATAACTTTAAATCCTAGTTTCGGACCCAATAGATCTTATTTGTGGGTGGCCCATTTTCAGACTCATTTGTTTTTACTCATGGGCTAGGGCACAAGTGTGGGGAACCCTTGTTTTGGAGGCAAAATTTTGATTGAAATACAATTTTAACAAAAAACTTCACAAAAGCATTTGCAAAAAAGATGCTTGTAGGGATGTAAAGGAGCCGAACCAAGCCGAATATCATTGGGCTCGAGTTCGGCTCGTTTGTTATTTTTCGGGCTTGAGTTCTGCTTGAGTTCATTACGAACTTTGAAAATGGAGTTCGAGCTCGGCTCGACATCAAAATTTTGAGTTCGATATTCGTTCGAGTTTGGCTCAAACAAAGTTTGATAACAAGCTAAACGAACTCAGCTTGAATTCAGCTGGATAAAAGTTTGTCAAAAATTCGAAATGGGCTCGAATACAAGCTCGTTTATTCAAACTTGAGTTCGGCTCGGTAAAAGTTCGTTGGAAGTTCGAATTGAGCTCGAATACAGGCTTGATAGTTCAAGCTCAAGTTCGGCTCGAAAAAATTAGAGTTCGAGCTCGAGTTTGATAAGCTCGTTAACACTAATTTTGGCATACATTTCAAAATTTACAAGAAAGCATAAACATAATCACACATACACATTTTGCAATTCAACAATAACAAAACGATTAAAATGCGAAACCACAAGTCTCATAGAAAAAGGATTAAAATATCAAACCAACAAAAATTGTCAAATCAAGTCCTTATAATATTCTAAACATTCAACTTCTTGATCTTAAAATGTTAAAAATGTTAATTGTGCGGAGATTAATAATTAATATATATTTTACTAATATTTAATTTAATTAATTTAGTTATAAAAAAATTATTTTATGATATATATTTACATATATTGCTCCTATATTTTTATTTTTAATAAATTTATGTTATATTTATGTGCTCCAAATATCAAATATTATCAAATATAGTTATTTAAAATATCAAAAATCCAAAGTTAAAATACCTAAACTTTAATTTATATAAATATTTAAAAGCATTATATCTTTTATATTAAGATAATATATCATTGGTACATTGTATCATTAATATCAAAATTTAAAAAAAATCAGATGGCATAGCAAGTAATATATTAGAAATAAGTAAATTATATTGAATTTTAGTTATTAATATATTTATATTTTAAAATGTAGTACATCAAATAAAAGTTTAATAGATAATTAACAAAAGTACAAATTTGTCTGGTGGTTGTTCGATTTATTCATTTAGTGGGGGTTTTGTGTTCGATTCCTATTTATAACGTTTGGTTAAAGATTTTTTTCCTAATTATTAATTAATTGATATTTATTTAAATTTCAAAATCTTATAAAATTTATAAATTATATTTAAATAAAATATATAAACGAACCGGACTTTAAAAGAATAGGAAAACCATAAATCATATTTAAATAAAATATATAAACAATACTAGTGAACTGTAAACAATAGGGATGGCAATGGGCCGGGTTCAAACCCGGACCCGCCACAAATCCGCCCCGCTCGGGGCGGGTAAAAACCCGGTCAAACGGGTCCCGGGGCGGGTTTGGACCCGATCAAACGGGTCTATCCCGGGTCCGGGGCGGGTCCTGGTATTAGTCGGACCCGCCCCGTTTAAAAAAAAAATTTATATATATATTATTAATATTTAATAGAATTGAGAATATATATATTTAATATATATATATAATTATATATATTATTAATTATATATATCTACATCATCCGTTTGTCCTTCGTTAATTGATGAAGAAGAAGACGAACTCGAAGAATGTATCACTTGAGAAATGAGACATTTGTGTTATGTTTTTAATTCTATTATGTAATTTTGCATTGAACATTATATGTATGATTTTAAGATTTTAAGACATGTTGGGATTGTGTTTAAATATTTGAATTGTATGACTATAACATGGATGAATTTTTTTTCATGTAGTTTAAGTGATTAAGATTCATATATATTGTATAATGTTTCGAATAGACATTATTTCAGGGAAAACAAAAGAAAAATAGGAAAAAAAACACAAAAAAAAAACAATTAAAATTAAAACGGGTCGGGTTTTGGCGGGGCGAGGCGGGTTTTGGCGGGTTTTTTGGAGGGGCGGGGCGGGGCGGGTCCCGGGTCTAATTTTTTTTTGGCGGGGCGGGTCTGGGACAGGCCAAACCCGTCCCAGACCCGCCCCGTTGCCATCCCTAGTAAACAAACATGTTCGCGATACGTCTGGGCACGAGTTCCACTTGTTAAGCTTAACTAACGATTTCGAACGAATGTTTATCAAATCGAACCGCTAATAGTTCGCGAACGGCTTGGTTCGTTTACATCCCTAGATGCTTTCCAGGGGGAATAAGATAAGAGTGAAAAATGGGAATGGACTCGTGCCCACTTGTTAAGCTTAACTAACGACTTCGAACGAATGTTTATCAAATCGAACCGCGAATAGTTCGCGAACGACCTGGTTCATTTACATCCCTGGATGCTCTCCAAAAAGGGTAATAAGATAAGAGTGAAAAATGGGAATGGACCGGCCTTAGTTAATGTATTATGCAAGAGGATACTGTTATTAATCATCCACATTAATTGTAATATTATTGTGATTATCACAACGATCGATACTAAACACTCTTTCTTTCTTTGAATGAAATATCAAATTAAATAACTTAGAATAGGTTGTTTATATATAAGCCCCGTGACCTCGTGTTTATAACTGCTGGGTAATAAGTGATGTAATGTTATATTGTTATATATATGATGAAGGTATTGATTTTGATATGAACATAAAAAGTTTTATCAAATAGAACACACACATATATATGCTATATTTCATGACCGTATATCTTTCCAAAATTTTTTCTCATTGAAACTTTAATTATCAACCTAATTGCATAAAACTCAATTTTCAATTATCCCCTCAAGCACTTATTGCATTTCACAGCAGTTACTGTACACCAAATGTTATTCATCAAAATAAATTTTAATCAATATTACTTGTATTTTAATCATTAATATATGTACAACATATATTATGATGTTAAAATATAAAATAAAATACTTTTATTATTTAGGTTTTTTGTATTGTTTTTTCGGACAAGAAAAAAAAAGGGCCATATTGAAAAGATAATCTAACATTCCTTATATAACACCCTAACGGCATGATTGATATGATGGAATGAGGTGGGAATGGAATCATCATTCTCACCTTCATTCATTTTCCTTTGATTGGTATGTTTTATAAGTAGGAATGGTGATTCCCATGGGAATTGTTATTATCATGGATGAGGGAATGACTATTCCTTCCTACCCCCATGGTATTATGTATTCCTGATTTCAAGAAAATGAACATTTTTTAATTAATATTGATAATTATCATTATTTATTTTATATTTTCACAAATTAACTTTCTAAAATTAAATTATTATATAAAATTGTGTAAATAATATAAAATTATTTATTAAAAATATAAAATATTACTTGATAGTTTAAAATTAATACAAAATAAAAATATAAAAAATAGCAAAAAAAAATTTAAATACATAAATAGTATAAAAATAATTAACAAATATAACAATCTTAAAAATATAATAAAATAATATTAATATAATTTTAATAATATATATATATATTTATAAATACATATAAATAAGATAAATGAATATTAGTATAGATAATAGGCTATTTAAAAAAATTGTAAATAAATTGTAACTAAAATATATTTTTAGATAATATAAAATAAGATATTATAATTTTAATAATATAAAATCATATAGAATAATTAATAAAAAATGATAAATATATTATTATTATTATTATTATTATTATTATTATTTAACTACATTAAGAATATGTAAATAACACAAAAATAGTCAATCAATAATATAATTAAAAAAATAAAAAATATAAATATAATATACCTTAATATTTGTACAATGATTAATTTTATGTAAAAAGAATTATTTTTAAATTTAAATATGCCAAATATTTTAAATTTGAGTGATATATTGATTATGAATATTAAATAAAATTATAATGGAAGATAATTTGGTCAAATAAAGATTTATCTAATATTTATACATTTTATTTACAGTTATCAATTATGAAATATAATCATAATGATTATTTCATTCATTCCTATTCCTTTGTGATATCAATCACAAGAATCAGTATTTTATATCATTCATTTCCCATCATCATTCCATTCTTGAGTTCATTCAATTCCCACCTAATTAAGTTAATTAGGATTTTTTTCCTTTTCTTCTTTAATCATAACCAAAAATCATTGAAAATTTATGCGCTATAGATGATGATACTCTCTCTTAACCAAACATTGACAACACACCTATACTACATGGTGCCACCTCACCTAGGTGTGTGACACATCAATCCCAAGTGAGAAGGAAGCAAAGACAAGGGGGACAACACACACTCTCTCTCACCAAGCTCAACCACCGACCACCACCTTCTCCGGCACCAACCATATTTTCCGACAAAAAGGTTCGAACCAAAAGATATATAGAACTCGACGAGCCCGTTATGGGTACGGGTTCAGTTTTCCAACCCGCCGCCGATGCGTACATCACCAGAGAGGCGCGGCTCTCCCTCATAGGAAATTTAATAAAGTGTAGAGGATAGTGTGCAAACCCTCGTGAATTCAAAAAATTAATTTACACCCTAAATTATGCTGAAATTTACATCTATGCCCCTGAATTTCATAAATTGCAAAGAGGACCCAAAACAATTCACAACAAGCCTTTTGAGCCCAAGGTCATAAAGGAATTTCTGAAAAAAATATCATTTCGACCCCACAATTCTATGCCTATCTTTTTCAAAGTGTGATATATAGCTCTTTATTTAAACTCGAACCCTAACGCTCAATTCTAGCTAACATTTCAAACCCTATTTACAAATCGAGCCTCCCAGGATGAGATATTAAATTATCATTTTCCTTCGTGTTGTTAATTCACCCCTATCAACCAGGTTTTGGGCGCTTCGTTTTATACCAGGAAAATATTTCTTTCTCTTTCACCCTACAATCGATCATTAACCTTCTTCAAGTATTTCTTTAACGAAGAGAGTTTCAATTCAAGAAGTTTACTATACATTATGAATAGTTCGACTAGTTCTAAGACGAGTTTTACGTGTCTTGTAGGAGATGCTGATGAAGGGCCCCATTATTTTCCCTGAACACTTAGCAGCTTTTTCAAGACACTTTTTTGGCTAAGGTGGGGGTAATTTACTTGCTTATACGTTTACGTTTCCTAATGATTTTGACATGAAGTTATGTACCTATGTGAATAATGTATTTTACTCTATGAACGTCGTATTATATGTTTTACTATGTGATGCAATCGAATGTGTGGTATTTGTAAAGTGAATGAATGTGTTTATGTTAACAAAATGTCCAGGACAGCTAAGACCAGCAAAATGTTTACATGGCGGCTAAGACCCGTAAAATGTCCAGGGCGGCTAAAACTCACAAAATGTTTACATGGCGGCTAAGACCTGCAAAATGTCCAAGACGACTAAGATCGTAAAATGTTTACATGGCGGTTGAGACCCACAACTCTATGCTTGATGACTTATATGTTTATGTTGTTTTTACGTTCTATCTGCTCACAAGTCCAACCCCACTAAGTGTCTTTATGCACTCACCCCCTTAAGTGATTTTACTTTACAGGTTCCAGTCTTACGGAAGGAGGATGAAAGAGATGTTATATTATTTTGATTGTATAGAAGAAGTGTTGGGTCCCAAGTGGTGGTCAGAGGTTCAGAGAGGGGTGAATGAACCTCTATCGATTTTCAAAAAATCTTTTCAAAACTCTTTTTAAGAATAGGTTCCTGATTCCAAAGAGAAACAACAACTCAACTCGAGTCAGTAACCTGACACAATGCTGATCAGGTTCCTGTCTCAAATCACAGTACGCAGCGGATTAAACTAAGATAGAGTTTCCTGTTTTGCAAACACGTTTTCTTTTTGCAATATGATTTTAGCAAAGTATCTTTGACCAGTTGCTTATGACAGATGCAACAATATAGATATGCAATAAACACAGCATGCAGTCAAAGCAAATAAACACTTATGGCTTATAGTAGTTCGAAGGTGGTGTAATCCTTCTACGTCCACTCTACTCTTTCACTGAAGAGGAACTTCGTTAGGTCAGTTTGATTTACATGTCTCCTGTCACACCCCATTTTCTTTTCATAAAATATTAGAGTTTTCTTTATGGGCGTAAAGAAAGAAAGGGGAAAAGACATGCATGAAATAAAACAGAAAACCTTGGAAGAGGTAAGAGAAGATTTTACAAATACAAATCCTCGGCATCTAGCCGAAATAAATAAAACTTTAACATTTGCAGCGGAAAATACATCAGGATCCATAAAGAAAAGAAGAAGAGTTTATCTTTTACAAACGTACATTACTTTTTACAAAACGTGAAATTATGTAAAACATCGTATGAACATGAGTTTCGAAAGCAAAAAGGGAAAGCTTGATATGGCACCGCCCTCTCTACGCATCTCAACTTTCTTCATCTCCTGTAGTGTGAGTACAGGTGGGGGGTGAGTGCGTTGAATACACTCATGGTAATAAATTCCATGTTTTTTAACAATTATTAAAAAGTTATAACAAACCAACTACAAACAAGTTCGATAATTAAACACAGCATATAGATTGCACAACACATAATTTGGATCCATATCTATAGCGCCCCAGACCAAAAACGAAGCATAATTGAATAATTAAATATTAAACCCTTAATTAGATTATTATGTGTGTTAATTTTGAATGTTTAATTTAATTACGTGCGTTTCAAATACATGTTTAACACCGGTTTTAGATGGATATATTTTCCATACATAGAATATAGAATATTATTTTACCATGAGGTGCGTATTGGAAATACGAGAACATAGAAACGAACTAGAGGTCAATCGGAGACCCGTAGCTCAAATGACGAAGAAAAAGGGTAAAATTTTGATGAACGGTAAAAATAAAAAGAATATTTTAATGGAAGCTAAATTAAGATATTTTTGGTAAAATAGTAATTTTCCAACGGTAAAAAGTAAGTTTTCAAAATCTATAAATAGGAGCTCATTTAGTTCAAAACTTAATGTTTCTCCGAACGAGCCGAAAGTGACGAAAACACGTAAGTTCTTCTTCTCCCTTCTCTTTCTTTCTTTACTGCTTTCCGCCGCTGGACCGCCGCCGGACCGCTGCCGAACCGCCGCCGGAGTTCGGTTTCAGCTGATTTTCGCACAGATCGTAGCCCTCAATAAGACGAGTCTAGGACAGCTTCCGGAATTCTATTCTGATGTGTCGTTCACCGAGAAACGGCAAAGATGTCGCCGGAAAACCCTAACCCTAGTTCTTGACCCCTTTTTCTCTCTCCCGTTTCTCTCTAGTTTCTTGGTGGTTTTGGTTTTTTCCTTTTGCGGGGACAAGTCGGGGTGTTGAAGAAGAGGTTGGGTCGGTTTTGGGGTGGTGACTGGCGCCGGAAAGTCGCCGGCCGGAGTAGTTTTAGAGGTGTTGGAGTGTGTGTTTGGAGGCTGCTGCTACTGTTCACCGCCGGTTTCCGGCGAGGGGGTGGTCGGAAAAGGTTGCCGGCGATGGGTGGTCGCCGGCCGGGGGTTTGGGAAGGGTCGCCGGCGACTGGAAGTCACCGGCCGGAGCTGGAAAGGTTAAGGTGTGCGTGTGTGTGTGTGTGTGTGTGTTTTTCGTGGGCGACGGGCTGTTTTTGCAAGTGTTTTGTCGGAGCTAGGCGGCACCGCCGTGGTCGCCGGTGGCCGTAGTTGGTGGCCAGAAGTGGGGGGAATCCGGGGGTGTGGGTCACCGGCCGACGGCGGTTGGAAGGCCATTTAGGTGGTGAGTCCGCGCAGGCGAGCTGGGCGCGGGTGGCTCGTGCTGGGCGCGCGCGGGTGCCGAGGCTGCCGAGAAAACTCGACAGCTTCTGAGGACGGGGACTCGGACGAGCACAGGCGCGCGGGCGCTGGGCGCGAGCTGCCGAGGAGTGGTGCACGCTAGGTGCGCGGTGTGCGCGTCGGGAGCGAGTGTGCGCGTGGGTGAGCGCCGTGCGCACCGTGTGCGTGCCAGCAAGCGTTTTCACACGTCGGTTCCGTTTCGGATGTTTTCATCGAGTTGTCGGGAGTCGGGGGTCCCGGTCAAAGTCAACCCTTGACCAAAATTACCATTTTACCCTTAAACCTTAAAATGCTCCATTCGAGCTCGTTTCAACTCCGATCGAGCTCATTCTTTTTCCGTCGTGACCCAAATTTCATTCTCTATCATCTCAGCCATATGGATTGATTATCCATCCTCATTTCTTCAACCCCGATCTTTAGATCTCTCGATCCTTCGCGTATTTAACGATCATTTTTCCGCCGGGATCTCTTATAACTTTAATTATACATTATTAAGGATCTAAGAAACATCGTAATTTGTGTAGGTTATCAGTTGGATTGAATTTTGAGACACGGGATTTGGAACATGAGATCTGAGACACGAGATTGTTGATACTCGCTACTCACGTGGTGACCACCGAATAAGGTGGGGGTAACTTCTAAACTCAAAACCCTTATGTTTCCATAACTAAATGCTGTGATTATATGATGTAAGTGGGGGTACATTCTAAACCTTTATCTGTTTACAATTTTCCCTATGTGATATATGAATTGTTGAACTCTACGTGCTGTGTTTATATTCTGTGCTTATTTTACGATAGTGTGGTAGGTTTTGGCTGAGTGTCCTTTGGGCTGAGTGTCCATTGCGCTACGTGTCCATTGGGCTGCGAGTCATGGGTGCGTGTCCATTAGTGAGTCATGGGTAGTGTGTTCGTTAATGAACCAGGTTATGTGTTTTGTGTAGTATGTGATGTGTTTAATTGCTGATTTGTTATATCTGTTTAATACGTGATCGGTTTAATAATTTTAAAACATGGAATTTTCTCCCACGAATGTATTCAATGCACTCACCCCCCACCTGTATTCACACTACAGGAGATGAAGGAAGTCGTGACGCGTAGAGAAAGTGGTGCCCTATCAGCTGTATCCATCTTCTGGTTTTATCTTTTAAAGTTATATGGTTCGTTTGTAAAAGAAAACTATATTTTCTCCTTCTTTGTAATAGATCCTGATGTTTTTTCCGCTGCATAAGGTTTCAAATTTTAATTTATCAGTTGTATCCGATGTTTCAAGTATACCACTTCTTATCTTTTCCTTTTTCTTTCTACTTTATATCATGTGCGTCTTCTTCCCCCTTTCTCTTTTCACGCCCAAAGAGAAAACTCTGATATTTTATAAAAAGAAAATGGGGCGTGACAATATCGAACACACTTGGTCCCATAGAGCTCATATTTGCAGCGAGGGTGGGTACTCCCCGTTGACCCCATGTGTGGGTACTCCCCGACTTATTATACGGGTATCATTGTTCTCCCGTAATGAAAATACGGACCCCTGTTACCCCGTACATGAAAATAGACTTACGTCTCTTCAGCATGAATATGGACTATCGTCCCTTCAGCTGGAATGAGGACTTTTGTCCTTTCACAACATCACCACAACCCATGCATGAACATATTAATCATAGCATGTAATCACAGCACAATAAGGTTCAACAATTTATTTATCAAGTTCATAATCATGCATTCATTTATCCTCATTGTACGTTAAATATAGAAACATAAAGTTATTAGGGTTTAGAAGTTACCCCCACCTTGTTCGGTGGTTACCACGTGAGTCGCTAGTATCAAAAACTTGGTATCTTGATTCCCAATCCAACTGATACCAACCCAATGGATAGCCTACACAATTTTACAAAATTTCTTAGATCATTAATACGCTTAAAACTCATATTTAAAATGTATAAAGACAGCCGCGGAGAAGAGTCGTTCGATAGAGACGAGACAAATCGATAAATCGAGAAGTTGAGGTTGAAGAAAAAAGAGGGAAATATCAGTTTATAAGGCTAAGATTAAAGAGGGTGTGATTTGGGTCGCAATGGAAAAAGAATGAGCTCGATCGGAGTTGAAACAAGCTCAAACGGAGCATTTTAAGGTTGAGGGGTATTTTGGTAATTTTGGTCAAAGGGTTGACTTTGACCGGGCCCACGACCCTCGGTCCATGAAATCTCGTCAAAAACGACTTGATGTTGATGTACGGTAAAAAAGACAGGGTTCGGGTCGAAAATATGGCGTCGCGTGCGCCGGGGCACGCGAGCACCCGATGTCGGGTGAAAAAAACTCGACGGCTCGCGCATCACCTGGCAGCTGCCGAGTTTTCTCAGCAGCGGGCAACCCGGCGCTCGGCAGCTGCCAAGTTTTCTCGGCAGCCATGTCTCCCGACGCCCGCACCCGCCCTCGCGCGTCTGCCCGCTCGCCCGCGCGCCCGCCTCAGAAGCCGGCACACCCGACATTCGGCCAGGCTCGGCAGCTGCCGAGTTTTCTCAGCAGCCCCGACGCCCATCACGCACCCAGCCGCCCAGGCTGCCACCAGTAGCCACCTGCTGGTGTGGCGGCTCCGACGACTCCGGCGGTGGTTTCCGGTGACAGCGGCGGCGGCTCCGGCAACTCTGACGGCGGTCCGGTGACAGCGCTCAGGCGGCGGCGGCGGTTCGTTGGAAAATTTTAAAGAGAGAGAAACTTACTTGTTTTCATCACTTTGTTTCGTTTGGGAAAATGTTAAGTTTTGAATTGAATGAGCCCCTATTTATAAATTTTGAAAACTTACTTTTTACCGTTGAAAATTACTATTTACCAAAAATATCTTAATTTACCTTCTATTAAAATATTCTTTTTATTTTTACCGTTCATCGAAATTTTACCATTTCCTTCGCCAATTGAGCTACGGGTCTCCGATTAACCTCTAGTTTGTTTCTATTTTCTCGTATTTCTGATACGAATCTCATGGTGAAATAATATTTTAGGTTCCATGTCTAGAAAAATATCTCCATCTAAAACCGGCGTTAAACACATATCTGAAACGCACATAATTAATTAAACAATCAGAAATTAACGCACATAAAATATTTAAATTTAAGGGTTTAATATTTAATTACTCAATTATGCTTCATTTTTTATCTGGGGCACTACATCTCCACTCTACAAACCTCTTCCTAACAAGCTATACCTACAGAATCCCAGATTCTTAGGTTACAACCCACACAGGGTACAAATCCCACACATGGCAAATAGCCTACACAAGACTATACACTTAGCAAGGATATAATCCTATCAACTAAGTTACACCAAACACAACCTAGCGCACACAGCATAAATGGTTAAAAGAAATAAAAAGGTTCTTCAACTGGTGTGGAACAATCTTGATATATGAAGTCCTATGACTGTTGTATGTTGCTCCTTGAAGGTTGTGTGGCTTGAACAGGCATGAGCTTTGAGAAGCTCTGGAGTATTTCTAATTTTCCTCTCAACACTGTTCAGCACCTGCTTCAGTCAGTCACACCTTCAATTTATAGATCTTGAGAATATATCCGTTGGAAATGTATCCGTTGAAAGTGAACACTTTCCCGTTCTGAATTGAAGCTTCTGTTCTCCAAGATCTTCTTTTGTGCTCCCATTAAATGTTTCTGAGATATTCCTGACATGTGCATTTAATGCGCCCACCTTTTGAGTTTTATGCAACTTGTTAGCTAGTCTGATTGCTAGATAGATTTCTTCCCGTTTGAGTTGCATGGTCTTCTTCGCACTGCATGGATGGGAATAGCACTTGTCTTTCTACAAGAGATCCGTTGGCTACTTTCTGTTTTCTCTGTAGACTGATGTAGCTCGCTCTTCCTTGCTAGCATGATTTCAGGATGTTGTTCTATTCCGCTTTCTGTTTGCTGCTAGGATTCGGATTCCTTCTCTTCAGCTTTCTGTCCTGCGTCAGCTTTCTGTTTCAGCATCCTGTTTCTGTTTCATCCATCTTTTCTGCTACAACATCTTGTTGTTTCTTCCATGCTTGCTACTCTTAGAGGATAACTTCTTGTTTCTTCTAAGGTTGGCTTTTCTTATAATTTGGAAAACCATTACATGATTTCAACTATTTATCTAATCATGTAATTCATGGGAACTTACTTTAGCAAACTATATCTTCTTATTAGCAACCTGTTCTGTCATATTAAGATAACCTCAGAAATATCCCAACAAGAAGTTGTTTGAAATCTTTTGGAAACCTTAGTTAAAAAAGTATGTATAGTTTTAGCTTTGTAACAACAAAATAAAAATATTTCTTCCGTTGTTTACAATTTACGTTTTATATTACACGGCTAGTTGAAATGTCTTTTCTTTTCTCACAAATTTAAATTTATCTTTTGAACCCATGTTTTAACAAGTTGCTGGACGCCCTATGAAAATTTACTAAACTCTTTTATTATATAACGTTGTAAAAAGGGGCATGATAGTTTTGATATCAGAGCCTGATTCTACCTTTTTGTAAGGCTTGCTCAATTTTAAATTATTACAAAAACTTGTTATTCAAAATATTATTAAATGTCATAATTGGATAAGAATCTCTCCTCGCTCTCCCCTCGACAGGTCTGCCGAAAGGTATATGAATGTTACGTGTTGTATTATGTTTTTATGTCTGAATGTTATTGGTGCTTATTTTTTTAAGCTTTAAATTTGAAATGGTATGTTAGAGGTGGTTTCACTATGAAACTTACATAAGATGGTGTATGACAGATACTTAGTCCTAGGTTTACCGTTAGGATGAGGGTGCGAGAGCTGGAGACATTAGCTGCGAGACTTAGGCGTCGATTCTTTGATAGCCAGGTGATAGGAGATGTGCCTGTAGGAGAGCATATAGCCTGGTTGTATCATTGCTGGAGGGAGGCAGGAGGTAGTATAGGATGTTTAGAGGATTGTTCATGTCTGATTCAGACGCTGCCCGACGAATGGACGATGAGAGCGCACTTAATTTTCTGGGATGAGGTTGTGTACAATATAGAGGATGGTGCTCCCATCGTTGACTTTGGGAGAGTGGCCAGGCACATGTTGGAGCTATGGGGTCATCAAGGTCTCCTGACTACCCTTAAGCAGGGACCATATGACCTATCCAGCGATGGTACATGGGACGAGGAGGAGGACCCCGATGAGTACCCGGATGAGGGTGCTCCGAGGGACTTGATGCTAGGGTTGTAGGGACCCATATCACATTCGGCTGTGTCCGCTTAGATGATAGGATTCTGGGATGTTTGTATAGAACGATGATGGATGATAAACATTAAATATGTATATATATGTATAAAGTAGCTCTTGATAGGTAGTAGTATATGTAGTCCTCGTATAATGTACAACGGCTATTTTGATGATGTATATATAATGCCAGTGTGTATTTTGCTAACCCATGGAATGTTTACTTTTCCCCTCATGTTTCGCTTTATTCCTTTGCTAATAGTGATGTCGTGATACGTGATTGTCGAAATTTCGTATGGATCGTGACAAAATCATGTCTCGACGTCGACCTCACAGGAGCTTACAACTAGTCGAGGAGCCCCTCGAGCAAGCTGAGGAGCCCCATAGGTAAGCCGAGGAACCCCATGAACAAGGTGATGATAGAATGTTAGGTAACTTAATCACCGTATTGAAGGGCCTAGCAAAACAGTTAGATGTTGTACGAACAACACCACCCTTATCGACATCAAGAAGCAAGTGAATCAAGTAATTGAATAATTTCGATGCTTTAATCCACCAATTTTCAATGGAAAATAGGAACCTGCGGATGTTGAAAAGTGGTTGAGGAACTTGGGCAGACTTTTCGCTCACCTCATGTGTACTGATGCGCAGAAGATTTCATGTGCCATTTTTCAATGGGTTAATTACATAAAAATGCATGAACTTAAAACTTAGTTTCAATTACAACATAAACTTTTAACTGTAACATAATAAGTGCTCAATTTAATACTTGTTTCAATTCGGGACACGTTTGAGTTTTTTGGGCTCCAATTGCTGATGTGGAGCCCGAATTGTGTAAGTTAATTGTTGACATGTCAATTTAAATCCAATCATCACCCACATATAAATATAAAAAGAAACCTAATTTATAATCTAATCACAACGCCATTTAAATAAGAAGATAAGAGAGTGATTGAATGGAGAGGAATAACCATTAATCAACCAAATTTATTCCACTCTCACAAGATGATTCCATTTTAGAAACCATAAACCCCACATATCACTTTCTTCATTTCTTTAACTAAATTTATTTTTTCTCACCACCAACAATGACAGATGCAACAACAACAACCACCACATTCGCCGTCACCAAGCTCGTCGACTCCACTCATACAACCCTTCTTCATCTTCTCCCCACAGCGAAATGCCTCCTCCATTCCCTCCTCCTCACTCCCTATCCACCGCCGTTAATCCCTCCGATTCTCTACCGTCCCCAAAATCTTCGCCACCATCTCCGTGGCATGGAAGGAGAATCTGAAAATCAATGATGAGGTTTTGCTATTGAGGCAATTTCAGTGTCAGCAGCGCTGAGGATTTTCTTAAGACAATCTGATAAATTTCTTTCATCTCTTTCTGTTGTCTTTTGAAATTAAGAAATTTCTTTTACGATGAGTTAATTTTCTGCCATTTATTTCACCATGAAACGATAATGTGTTTTGAAATAAATTGGAAAATTGAATAAGAGGATTAGGGTTTCAAGTGAAATGGAATCATCCTGTGAGAGTGGAATAAATTTGGTTGATGAATGGTTATTCCCCTTCAATCAATCAATCTTTTATCTTCTTATTTAAAGGCGTTGTGTTTAGATTATAAATTAGATGTTTTTTAAATATTTACATGTGGGTGATGACTAGATTTAAATCAACACATCAGCAATTTACTTACACAATTCAGGCTCCACGTCAGCAATTGGAGCCCGAAAAGTCCAAATGTGTCCCGAATTGAAATAAATATTAAATTGAGCATTTATTATGTTACAGTCAAAAGTTCATGTTGCAATTGAAACTAGATCCTAAGTTCATGCATTTTTATGTAATTAACCCTTTTTCAATTTACGGAAGAAGTAAGTTTTGTTTAGAAATCGTACGAGAGGACTCTATTAGCAGAAATGAGGGGCGCAATGACTTGGACGGATTT
Organism: Scutellaria galericulata; assembly: GCA_946896805.1. Taxonomy (NCBI): domain Eukaryota; kingdom Viridiplantae; phylum Streptophyta; class Magnoliopsida; order Lamiales; family Lamiaceae; genus Scutellaria; species Scutellaria galericulata. The sequence goes on along the minus strand of OX335791.1, from coordinate 11,699,009 downwards.
TAAGGAAATAGTTATGCAAAACTATCTGCCCAAGTCCTATCGGGACAAGAAAGAGACGGAATTCATACATCTCCATAGGGATAAATGACAGTTGACGAGTATGAAATAAAATTCAACCAGTTAAGTTGATACACAACACATTTGGTAGATACCGATATGAAGAAAGCAAGATGGTTCAGTAGGGTCTTACGCCAGGAAATTGGTGTCATCCTAGTAGGACAAAGAGGGATGACCTATGTGGAAGTCGTCGATAGGGCCCAAGAGGTTGCCTCATACATGCGCTTGGATTCCGTAGTTCCCAAAAAGATGTCGGGACTGCTAGAAAAGAGAAAGTGGGAGGGTCTGAGTGTAAATTGAAATCCGACTTTTAACCAACCCAGAAGACAGATGATAAGTAAGACTTCAAATGTCTCCACTCATCGATATCGTGTTCCTTGTCCCAGGTGTGGGAGGACCCATATCGAATAGTGTTTATGAGGAACGAGACATTGTTTTTGGTGTAAAGAACTAGGCCATATCGCAAGCTTCTGCCCGAAATATTCAAGTATAGGTTCTAGTTCCAAGCCGAAACCCACAATAGGGAAAGCTCGGGCTTTTGCCCTCACCCGATATGAGGCCGCTAAAGAGCTAGAGACCATGACAGGTATGTTATCAGTATGCGATATACCTGTGCTCATTTTATTCGAAACTGGGGCAACCCACTCATTTATGTTGGTTAAATTCTATGAGATTTTGAAATATGAAGATGATAAAGTAGATGCGGAAACCTTAGAGGTTAGCATACCCTCAAGAAAAACCATAACAACTCAACATATGTGTCGAGACATACAAATCGCTTTTGAGAAAAAAATCTTTTTGGCTGACCTGTATGTCTTGGAAATGAAGGGCTTTAATGTAATTTTAGGAATGGATTGGCTTAAAGCCAACCACGCAATAATTAAGTGTCGTGAAAGGGAGATTTTCTTTCAATCATCTGGACACGAAGAATACACCTTATTTGGAACGCGAATTAGTGTGAACCCAAGAGTGATGTTGGCTATGCAAGCGACCAAAATGCTGAAGAATGGAAACTGCGAAGCTTTGCTGGTGAATGTAGTAAATCTTGAGCAAGAATCAGACCCTATTAACAGGGTGCCGATAGTAAGAGAATATGAGAACATCTTTCCAGAAGAACTGTCAGGCATTCCGTCCAATAGACAAGTCAAATTCTGCATTGACTTGATACCTGGATCAATACCAATATCGAAAGCACCATATCGCATGACGCCGAAAGAATTACAAGAACTAAAAGTTCAGCTACGATAAATTTTGGAAAGGGGTTTCATTCGTCCTAGTGTATCACCCTAGGGAACTCTAGTATTATTCGTGAAGAAGGATGGAACTTTCTGGATGTGCATAGACTATCATGAGTTGAATAAGAGAACCATTAAGAACAAGTATCCGCTACCACGAATTGAAGATTTGCTTGATCAATTAAGAGGTGCAAGTGTATTCTCAAAAATCGATTTAAGATCTGGATATCATCAAGTGAAGATTAAAAAGGAAGACGTATCCAAGACGACATTCAGAACAAGGTATGGTCATTACGAGTTTGTAGTAATGCCTTTTGGACTGAGTAACACTCTAACAGTTTTTATGGATATGATGAATCGCATATTCATTGATGATATTTTGATGTATTCACTTGATAAGACCTAACATGAAGAACACTTGAGAATTACGTTGGATACTTTACGAAAAGAAAAACTATACGCAAAGTTTAAAAAGTATGAGTTCTGGCTGGATAGAGTTGTTTTTCTTAGGCATATTGTTTCTTCAAAATGAATCGAGATGGATCCAGCAAAAGTGGAGGTGGTCAGTAATTGGAAGGTGCCAACCAACGTGAACGAAGTACGAAGCTTTTTGGGTCTAACTGGGTACTATAGAGATTCTTTGAAGGATTTTCAAAGATTGTCACCCTAAGACTCGACTGAGTCGCAAGGATGTAAAATTTTAGTGGACGATCAATGCGAAAGGAATTTTCAAGAATTAAAGAAAAGGTTAACTGTTGCACTAGTTCTAGTCGTCTTAGATGGAACGAAAGGGTTCGTTGTCTATAGTGATGCGTCCAAGCAGGGTTTGAAATATGTGTTGATACAACAAGGAAGGGTAGCAGCCTACGCATCAAGACAGTTAAGGACGCAAGAACAGAACTACCCAACCTATTATTTAGAGCTAGATATCGTGGTGTACGCGTTCAAGATCTGACAATACTATCTGTATGGTGGGAAGTGTGAAATCTACACCGACCATAAAAGTCTAAAGTATTTCTTCGAATAGAAAGAACTCAACTTGCGCCAGAGAAAATGGTTAGAGCTAGTGAAGGACTACGATTGTACAATTCTATACCATCCAGGGAAGGCGAACGTGGTCGCCGACGCTTTTAGTCGAAAGAACAAAGATGATGTAGCTAGCATGCCTACTAGTCAGCACCAATTGATAAAAGGAATATTCGAGTTAGATCTGGAAGTGGTTACGCTTCCGAGTAATATTAAGGCCCGAATCGCGGCCCTAATAATTAAGCCCACACTTCAAGAGTAAATAGTCGAAGCTCAGAAGAAGGATGACTTTTTGCAGAAGATAAAGACACGTATAGAGAAATTAGTGGTAGAAGGATTCATGATATCAATGGATGGGCCCCTGACTTTTAGATGAAGGCTCTGCGTACCGAAGGATGACACATTAAGAAGTAGAATCCTAGAAGAAGTACATATCACGACATATACAGCACATCCTGGAGGTACAAAGATGTATAGATATTTGAAGAAAACCTTTTGGTGGAAGAATATGAAGGAGAACATTGGACAATTCGTCAAGAAATACTTGGTGTGCCAGTAGGTAAAAACAGAGTATCAATGACCAGCAGGAATGCTAACGCCACTAGACATACCAGAGTGGAAATGAGAACATATCACTATAGACTTTGTGGTGAGGTTACCCAAAACCAATCATGGAAACTATGCCATATGGGTCATTGTTGACAGATTGACTAAGTCCGTTCATTTTTTATCGATTAAGATGACGTTTGAGTTGGACAGACTGGCCTAGATCTATATAAAAGAAATCGTCGAACTACATGGGGTACCAATCTCTATTATGTTAGATAGAGACCCTCGTTTTATGTCCAGGTTCTGTCAAAGCCTACAGAGAATTAGACACTAAGTTAACTTTCAATATGACATTTCACCCTCAGACAGATGGGCAAACGAAACGGACAATACAAATTCTGGAAGATCTACTGCGAGCCAGTGCCCAGATCTACATGGAAGCTGTGAAGACCACTTATACTTAGTGGAATTTGCTTATAATAATAGCTATCAATCAACATTCGGGATGGCACCATACGAGGCACTGTATGGGAGAAAGTGTCGCTCGTCTCTTTATTGGGATGAGGTGGGTGAGAAAAAGATGTTGGGACCGGAATTGGTTGAGCGGACAATAGAAGTAATAAAGAAAGTCCGAGAAAGAATTAAGACGGCTCAGGATCAACAAAAGTCTTATGCAGATAAAAAGTGGAAAGAACTAAAGTTCGAGATGAGAGATAAAGTCTTTTTGAAAGTATTGCCCACTAAAGGAATTTACCGCTTTGGTAAAAAGGGGAAGCTGAAACCAAGATATATCGGGCCATTTAAAATTCTCGAACAAATTGGTGAAGTAGCTTATAGAGTAGCCCTACCGCCGGACTTCGCAGAGATACATAATGTCTTCCACGTGTTTATGCTACGAAAATAAGTGTTTGACTCGAGTCATGTGATCGATCGGTAAGATATCAGACTCGAGAAAGATCTATCATTTGAAGAGGTTCCAGTGGCTATCCTAGACAAAAGAAATCACAAGCTAAGAAATCAAGAAGTCGTCTTAGTCAAAGTTTTTAGAGCCATCATGACAACAAGGAAGTGACATGGGAAAAAGAAGAGGAAATTTTGGCGAAATACCCACTTCCTTATTTTAGTACATATCTAAATTTCGTTCATTCACCCCCCTCTTATTTTGGTACATATCTAAATTTCGTTCTCTTTGAAAGAGGGAAGGATATAACACCCTAATTAAGTATTAACTAGGATAATTTTTTTTCCTTTCTTCTTTAATCATAACAAAAAATAATTGAAAATTTATATGATATAGATGATGATACTCTCTTCTTTCACCAAACTTTGACAACACACCTATACTAAATGGTAGGGTTGTGCATGGGTCCTGGAGATTACCGAAACCCGAACCAAAAAAGTTCTGAACCGAAAATACCGGTTGACTTTTTGACTTTCTCTGTTAGTCCCAAGTGTTCAGAGGTTCAGAGGGGGGGTGAATGAACCTCTATCGATTTTGCAAACTCTTTTTCAAAAATCTGTTCTGTTATAACAGGTTCCTGACCAATGACAGTAACCTGTCTCGAATCAGTAACCTGGCTCAAAGCTCAGTTAGGTTCTTGACCCAGTGTCAAAATGTAACGCAGCAGAATAAACTTGATAGAGTTCTTTTTTTTGAAAAACCGTTTCTTTTTACAAGTATGCTCTTTGTTAAACTTTTATGCACGATGCTGAAGATGTATACAACTGAATATATGAGACAGTAAAGTGCAGTGTAGTACGAGAATTTAAAGCAAGTAAGCACACAAGTTTTATAGTGGTTCGAAGGTGGTGTAATCCTTCTACGTCCACACTACTCCTTAACACAAGGAGGATCTTTGTTAGGTCAGTTCGATTTATAAGCCTCGCTTTACAAACCTCTTCCTAACAAACTATGCCTACTAGAATCCCTAACTCTAGTCGAATGCCACAATCCACAAAGGGTAAGTAATCTATCTCTATAGACTACACACTTAGCAAGGATCTAATTCTCTCAACTAAGGTACACCATTAAAACAACCTAGCGCACACAACACAATGGTTAAAAGAAAATAAATGGTTCTTTTTCAACTGGTGTGTAACAGTCTTGATCTTTTGAGAGCTTTTATGCTGTTTGTAGACTGCTTCTGGAAGGTTGAGTGGTTGAGCTCTATATTAGCTTTGAGTGAAGGGCTTATGAGAATATGTAGTGTTCTTCAAAGCGTTGGGAGATTTCTTTGTTTAGAGCTTCACACTTCATGTTGAACTCTTTCCTTTTATTTATAGATCTTTTGGAATATGCCCGTTGAAGAGAGGCATTGTTCCTGTTGTAGTTCAAATATGATCCTCCATATCTTTGCAATTAATTCGATTAACAACTAGAAGGAATAGGGCATGTCCTACTCAAATCCGCATTAATAGCGCCACACCCTGGTTGTAGGCCTTTTACAGAGCCGCAGTTCCAGGTGGCATCTTCTAATTGGTTTGGCTCAAACTTTTGTCTAACGACTCCTTGTTAGCAACCTTCCTCGTACTGTATTCATTACACATTCCTTGTACTGTGATAAATGAGCTGAGCGAAGATTGTCAGCTTACTGTCCTTGTTCTTCAGTACTTGTATCTAGGATGTTAGCTTCCTGATGTAGGTCAGCTTCCTGTCTTGACTTTCCTTTGTTAGATCCTATCTTCGTGTAATTGTCTTGGTTTAGTCGTTTGTTTGGTCTTCCTTGTTTCTTCTTGATCTTCTGTTTGCTCGATTCTCCTTTGGACAAGAATGTCCTTTGAAACTTTATTTCAAGCATATTTCTTTATTTTTCCTAAGACCTATTTCTAAATCCATGATCATATGCTTATAGGTCTATGATTCCACTTATAAAATGTGGAGAATGGGTACTCTAATTTTCTGTCAGTTATTACATTGTCTCATCAAAACTTTCATGTAATTTTCCCAACATTCTCCGAACCAAATTGAACCGAATTTTTTTGGTACGGTTTTGGAGATTTTTCAATTATCCGAACCAAGAGCCGAACCAAATTGGAACCGAATCAAACCGAATTTAACCGAACCAAAGAACCGAATTTCAAAAATTATATATATATATATATATATATATATATTATCATTTAGTTTTTTATATCTTCATAGTTATATAATACATATTTAATTACGTTGATAATTAATAAGACTACATATAACTTCAATTTTCAAAATTTAATAATTAATAATAATAATAATAATAATAATAATAATAATAATAAACTATATTTTAATGACATTTATCAAGAAATCATATATATTTTTTATATTAGAATGATAAGTAACAAATTACTAATATAAATAAATGATTATATATATATATATATATTTGTGTTATACTTTCTTAACATATTTCATTTTTTATTTAATTTTTTATGTTGATTTTCTAATTTTTTTTCTTTATCAAATATTAAGGAGGATCCTGAAATTCAAGTGTCAGTGTTTCCAAGAGCCGTTTTAGATTGTTGATTGATATGCACTAGAAGACTATGTTGAATTTCTAATATTAAGAAGTCATTTTGTTTGATCTTAAACTTATTTTAAATTATGAAATTTTGTAACTTTTGAAGTAAATTGTTTGATTTTTAGTTGTTAATTGAACTTTGAAGGTGTGAAAATTTTGTTTTTAGTCATTTATTTTCTAATTGGGTGTTGGGTGCATTTCATCTAATAAAATTCTCTTTTTTTCTCTTTGATTCTATTTTTTTTTAATTTCCGAATATCTGAATCTCCGAATTGAACCGAACCGAAATTTGATTTGGTTTGGTTCTGGAGATTTTTTATTTTGATTCGATTCTGGAGAATTATTTTTACAATTCTCCGAAGTTTGGTTCGATCCTGGAGATGGTGCACACCCCTACACATCTCCGAATTGAACTGGACCATGCACACCCCTACTACATGGTGCCACCTCACCTAGGTGTGTGACACATCAACCCCAAGTGAGAAAGAAACAAAGACAAGAGGGACAACACACTCACTCACACACACACTCTCTCTCTCACCAAGTTCAACCACCGACCACCACCTTCTCTGTCACCGACCATCTTTTCCGGTAAAAAGGTTCAGACCAAAAGATAGAACTCGACGAACCTGTCACGGGTATGGGCTCGGTTTTCCAACCCGCTATCGCTGCCGCTGCCGGCTCATATGTCACCAGAGAGACACGACTCTCTCTCATTCTATCTGCCTCATCGTCGACGTGCTGCTGTGTTTGTCGTCGTCCCTGGGTTGCCAGTGCAAGGTTACGCCAACGAGTGTGTGTGTACCGCCGCCGTGAGCAGCGGGGGAGCTGTGTGCGCTAAGTGCACACACGCACCGGGGGCCGGCGCCAGGGTGTGTCTGGCCGGATTCCAGTGGGGATGTGTGTTTATCAGTGTGTGTGTATCAGTGTATGTATGTGTATGTATCGATGTGTGTGATGGGTATTGGGTTGTCGCCGATACCGGGAAGTCACCGACAGCGGCGAAATGGCGGCGAGGGAGAGCGATGGGGGACGACTGTGTTGGTTTGGATGGGGTTCTCTTAGGAAATTTAATAAAGTGTAGGGGCTAGTGTGCAAACCCTAGATTATAATGAAATATACATCTATGCCCCTGAATTTCATAAATTGCAAAGAGTACCCAAAACAATTCACAACAAGCCTTTTGAGCCCAAGGTCATAAAGGAATTTCTGAAAAAAATATCATTTCAACCCCTCAAGTCTATGCCTATCTTTTTCAAAGTGTGATATTTAGCTATTTATTTAAACTCGAACCCTAACGCTCAATTCTAGCTAACATTGCAAACCCTATCTACAAATCGAGCCTCCTAGGATGAGATATTAAATTCTCATTGTCCTTCTTGTTGTCAATTCACCCATATCAACAATGTTTTGGGCGTCTCGTTTTACACCGAAAAAATGTTTCTTTCTCTTTCACCCTACAATCGATCATTAACCTTCTTCAAGTATTTCTTTACCGAAGGGAGTTCCAATTCAAGAAGTTTACTTTACATTATGAATAGTTCGACTAGGTTCTAAGATGAGTTTTACGTATCTTGTAGGAGACGTTGACGAAGGACCCCGTTATTTTCCCTGAACACGTAGTAGCTTTTCCGAGACACTTTTTTTGGCTAAGATGGGGATAATTTAGTTGCTTCCACGTTTACGTTTCCAAATGATTTTGACGTGAAGTTATGTACCTATGTGAATAATATGTGCTTTATTCTATGAGCATCGTATTATATGCTTTACTATGTGATGCAATCGAACGTGTGGTATTTGCAAAGTGAATGAATGTGTTTATGTTAACAAAATGTCCAGGGCGGCTAAGACCCGCAAAATGTTTACATGGCGGTTGAGACCCGTAAATCTAGCTTGATGACTTATATGGTTATGTTGCTTTTACGTTCTATCTGCTCACAAGTCCAACCCCACTGAGTGTTTTTATGCACTCACACCCTTAAGTGATTTACTTTACAAGTTGCAGCCGTATGGATGGGGGTTGAAAGAGATGTCATATTTTTTGATTGTACAGAAGAAGTTGTTTGAAATCTTTTGGAAACCTTAGTTAAAAAAAATATGTACAATTTTATCTTTGTAACAACAAAACAAAAATACTTCTTTTGCTGTTTACAATTTACGTTTTATATTACACGGCTGGTTGAAATGTCTTTTCTTTTCTCTCAAATCTAAATTTATCTTTTGAATTCATGTTTTAATGAGTTGATGGACACCCTATGAAAATTTACTAAACTCTTTTATTATATAACATTGTAAAAAGGGGCGTGACACCTTATTTCATTACAAAAATGTAAAAATGACATTATTAATACATGTCATAATATTGATTGATATTTATACACATGACATATATTTATAATATTGAAATAAATTAAACATTTTCCTATCCATCGTGGTGGGATATAGCTTAACTTCTTCAATGCTAATATAACAAGAAATAAGGTTTTTAAGATGTTATGATTGGTAAAGAGAAAAAAAAATATAACAACAAATTTGGTTAAGTTACGTACGGCCTCAAGGTAATTATTAACATTGATATGCATATACACACATGAGTATGTGTTTGTATGAATATGTTTAATTTAATAATGATCTACAACCGATGCAATTAGGTGTACCACAACAGTTTAACGAGCTAGTTTCGATTCTAAAATGACAATTCAAATAATCTTGGAGGGAGAACCGAAATCAAATCGTGCTACATATAGTTTTGATTTGGAATCTTTAGTTGGGGGATTGAACATCAGTTCAGCGGTTTCGTCATTTTAATTTTTAATTTTTTTATAAATTTATTTAATTTAAATTTGCATATAAATGATAAATTATGATATATTATACTAAATAACATTTATATTTGAGTTATAACAAAGTACAAACTACAAATCTAAAAAGTTAAATCTTTAAATTACAAATTTCAAAAAAAAAAAAAAACTTAAAAAGTAATTATCTTTAATGGTATAAAAGTAATATATTTGATTTTGTGGTGCTAATTGCTAAAGGACTATTATATCTATAATTTTTTTTATTATAAAAAATCATGAAAAACAAGGGACAACGGGTTTGTCATATCAGACATGGTAAAAGTACCACTATTTGCATTTTGCAGATTGTCAGTGTGTTGTCTTGTCTTTCAAACGAGTAAAGTGAACCATTTTTAAGAATTTGAACCTTAAAAAGATAATCTCAAAATCAACAATCCTTGTGCACTGTAAATTACCAAGATTGGAATCTGGAAAAAGGCACACAAGAATAATGTTCTTCTTCTTCTTGTTTTGTATTTTTGTTTTTTAAATAATTTATTTATTTATGTAAGGTATTTCCTTCTTGAGTAAAACAAACAAAAGATAGTCCAAAATCCAGATATATATTACCACTCTCATAAACTCCAACGTCCACATTCAATTCAAAATCTCCATTAATAAGGAACAAGAACAACTCTCTCTCTCTCTACCAATTAGAGCACCCACTCCTCTCTCTCTCTCTCTCTCTGTCACACATATACACAGACATTGATATATACACTAAATAGATAGCTGAGAGTAGGAAAAAAATGATGGGAAATGGAGATGTAGAGAGAGGTAGAGCAACAAAGAACAGAAACCAGAGAAATTTGTATGGTGCAAGAGCTTATGACATGGAGTATTCAGACAGTCAATGGACTTCATGGTTGGTTCCCATGATTGTTGTGGCTAACGTTGCCATATTTGTGGTGATCATGTTTCTCAACAATTGTCCCAAAACTCATGGTGGGATTCAAGGAGACTGTGTGCCTAGGTTTCTTGGGAGGCTCTCTTTTCAGCCCCTCAGAGAAAACCCTCTTTTTGGCCCCTCTTCCTCAACGTAAACTCTCCTTTTCCTTTTCTCTTTCATCATTTCTTGATTTTCCATGTTTTTCTAGCTACAAGTTTATTTCATTTTTGGGAATTTCTTTTTTCCTCTTTTTTCATTTCTTGCCTTCTATTTGATTTGAGATTAATGTGTATTTACATGTTTAGGGTTGAATTTAAAAAGGGTTGTTTGCTCTGTGAATTGGCTTTACCTCCTTTTCAATTGTTTGGCATTTACTTGATGATTGTGATATTGGACTGTAATTTGTGATTTTTTTTTTTATAATATAATTCTCAGCATCTCATTTCAAACAGAAGAATTTTATGAGCTGAAGTTTTCCTCTTTATACTCAAGAATTTAGAAAGACTACAGCTTTAGGAATCTATGTTTCCAGTTTGAGATGAAGTTCTTGTAAAATTTGAAGTTCATTTATTGATAGAATCCTTGATGGTATTCATAGCAATGGGAACCACATTATGCTTAAGTCAGTGTAAACTCTTAATAGTGTATTGAAAACAATGCTATTGTTGGATGGAATCTCCTATGGCCATGCAAATTCAGCCAATGAAGCATTTTCACCAACACTAATGGCATCATTAGAGGTAAAAAGGGTAAAACAATGTTGATTAGTTTATGGGTGTGTATTGTATGGACATTGTGGAAATGGAGAAATAACATTGTTTTTAATGGAGAGGTATGTGAGATTAGTAGAATAGTGGATGAGATCAAAGTCAGATCATGGAGTTGGTTTTCTTCAAAGAAAGTTGCATTTGGGCGTTCTTCCTTCGAAGATTGGAGTGGTCATCCTAGGAAATTTATGGAGCGTTGATACCTTATTTGTGTAATGTTCTTGTAACATCATGTTGGGGTATTTCTAATGCCCCATAATTAATAAATCTTTTTTCTTTGCCTGATCAAAAAAAAAAAAAAAAAATTGTGTATTGAAAACATTTGTTTTTCCAGAGGGTTCATGCTGAGTTTATAATGAACACACCAGTTAAATCCAAGGATATATAACTCGAATCTCTGTTTGAATAAGGGTCCAAGGCTATCTCAATTTAATCGAATTGCTTCAATCCAGGCAGGGCTCATCATGTTGGGAGCATTGGACCTTCCTGCACCATCACTCAGGCTAAAATAACATTTTGAGAATAGGCAATCCACATTAATAGAGTACTTATATTGTGCAACAAATCATGGGCCGTTGCCTTAGGACTTTCCTAACTGTTAAGTGATTTAGGTATGCCTGCTTACCTTATCAATAGCTCAACTAACAAGTCTGAGACATCAAAGATAATGAAAACCCTCTCCACTTTATGGACATTCATTGTTGAAAGAAGGTATTTTTATTCTTTTGCTTTTGTTTGGAAGAGATGGTACTGCTTGAATTCCTATGAAGAGATGCATTGTATATATAGATGCTCATGCTAACTACTTGAGATGAAGGAAATATTCAAACTTTAATATACTTACGACTAGCTAATGGAAATATGTATAAGTAAATGGAGATTAAATGAAGTTCTAATTAGTTGTACAGTTAAGCGAAATGAAATTTCGTGGACTCTGTGGTATGTGTTGGGGGGGGGGGTGTTTGGTTGTATCCCTTTGCAATCATACATTGTTGGTGAAAGTAAAGTTTATTCATATTGGAAAGTGATTGTTTTTTTCGCTTTGTTTGCAGACTGGAAAAACTTGGAGCACTTGAATGGGACAAGATAGTGCACCATAATGAAGCATGGAGACTCATCACTTGTATCTGGTTGCATGCTGGTGTTATTCATTTACTCGCAAATATGCTGAGCTTGGTCTTCATTGGAATTCGCTTAGAGCAGCAATTTGGATTTGGTATGAGTTCAAATTAAACACATTACTGTTATGCCTAGATGAGCTCAAACATTCATGAAAGTTAATTTGTTTCATTCTCCACATAGTGAAATAGTTCCATCACTGTGCTTATCTACCTGTGTTTCTTCTTTCTCTATTTTGTGTTTCCACTTTTACCAATCTGAATTGCTATGAGCAGTGCGAGTAGGGGTGATTTACCTGTTATCGGGTATTGGTGGGAGCATTCTATCTTCCCTTTTTATTCAGAAAAATATCTCCGTTGGAGCATCTGGTGCTCTGTTTGGACTTCTCGGAGCAATGTTATCTGAGTTATTTACCAACTGGACTATTTATACGAACAAGGTGAGTTCTACCAACCATCAAGCATATATATCATTTTCTCGAGACATGGGCTTACGAAGAAACAAGACTTTGACGGTGTTTGGCTAAGCTTATTTAGAAGAGCATCTTAGATGATATTTAATTTTAGCTTAAAAATAAGTTGTGGAAGTGTTCGGATATATAAGGTGATAGGAACTTAGAAGATGTTAGTAATGACTATTGTGTAATCTTATTGATCAAATTTGAATGAGTTTATGAAAAATAAGATCTTATTTTAGAAATAAATTGGGATCGTCCTGTTTTTAATATAGAGATTATAAGCTCTAACTTCTTATTTTAGGACCAAATAAGTTATTATTTTTAAATCTTTACCAAACACTTATAAGCTCACCCAAACAATTTCTTTAACCTCGCTTAAACATGGGTGTTCTATTTCTATTGAGAAATCTCACAACTTAATCTCCTTTTTGAATAGGCTGCAGCTCTATTCACTCTAATCGTCATCATAGTGATAAACTTGGCTGTCGGAATTCTTCCACATGTTGACAATTATGCCCACATTGGAGGATTTCTTACCGGCTTCCTCCTTGGCTTCGTACTACTTGTCCGACCCCAGTTTGGTTGGTCGGAAAACCAATATTGGCCAGTTGATACACAACTAAAGTCCAAGTTCACTCTTTACCAATATGTTTTCTGGATTGTTGCCACCATTTTGTTTGTTGTTGGGTAAGATTTTCGACATCTATGGCTAATCCTGCACGAGTTTAAGTTTTATTTTTTCTAATTTTGCCAAATTTTGTAGATTTACGGTGGGATTAGTGATGTTATTCAAGGGAGAAAACGCAAACGAAAAATGTAGGTGGTGCCGTTATCTAAGCTGTGTGCCTACATCGAGATGGAGATGTGACAACTGATTTGGATTTCTCTAAGGTTGTGTTGTTTGTTGTATATTTTTTGGTCTCGTTGCTTCTTCTTCACAGTTGATGTTGTTGTTTATATAGGTGTAGCCATTTATATGCATTCTTATGTACATGCATAGTAACAATTGACATGGTCTGAGATTGGTATTGTTCTCTTGAGCTTACAGAGAATGTTTATGGCTAAGTTTTGGATGTCTCCTACTTAACATGTCTTATATTGTGTTGTCATGCTTAAGGTTTCATTTCCTAAGTTTTGATTATTTGATTTCATTGTCTTACATTCAATTTATTCATTGGTTTATTTTTAAAAGGGATTTTCTACAAGTGTGTAATAAATTTAAGTCAACTTTAGGATACCATTTTTTAATTCATCTGAATTTTTTGGTAATATGAATGTTCAAAAGACATTTTTTTGTCAGAACTTTTCACATATTAAAATTTTTGAGTGGTCAAGTCCAAACTCATCTATGCACAAACCCTCTCTCATGAACAGTTGATGACTTTAAATTTAGAATTAAATGCTACAAAATTAATCTACATTTGAAGTAAATAATTGAGGTATGCAGAATTTCTCAAAATTGAATTTTGGTGACTGAGATATTAATTTATGAAGTTAGCCATTTGGAATTGAGAAATAATAAATGTAGGTGTATGAAGAGTAATTCTCATATTGGTTTTCTAAACTAGTAAATATAAGTATAAATGTAATTTTGTTATATAGGTCTAATATATGATTTACACATACAATCGACTTGGCTCGACCTTGCCTCGCCATGACCTTGGCCTAGAATTTGAACTTACCGCTTGCATGAACTGATAGTTACCATGAGGTGTAACAGCTGAAAATTAGTATATTCAACAATTCTATTATCCTTTTCATTTACTCGTATATTTATTAGCTAACACTTTCGACTTATTTAAATTCATCTTTTGTCACTCAAAGTTTATAACTTTCTTGAGAATTAGATGTCCAAACTTGCAACTTTCCGAACCCACTCAGGAGGATCTGCATTATTCCAAACAAAAGAGGAATCAGGAAAGAAAACTAGGTCCAATTTCCCACTTATATATAGATGTTTAATTTACATATTTATCATTGGGTTAATTGCCAAAAAAAATCATAACCTTTACTCAAATTGTCATTTTAACCAAATTTTTTAATATTGATCAAAATAACATAACTTTATATATTTAGTATGTTTTTCGACTAAAATCAGTTTTCGAAAAGTTGTATTTTTTTAAAATAAGCTTGAGGGGAGTGGAGGGGAAGGGAGAGAGACAAAAAAGACTAAAAAACTTTGGTGAAAAATTGTATATCAATAGATAATGATTTATTTTTTTCACTATCTTAGTTATAAAAACATACTACATATATAAGATTATGTTATTTTGACCAATAGTGAAAAGTTTGGTTAAAATGACAATTCGAGCAAAGTTTATGATTTTCCTGGCAATTAACCCTTTATTATTTTACTATTATAAAAGTACAAATAATTTTGTTTGTATCATTCATTTTGTAATGTCTTTATCAATCCTATAAAAATTAAATTTTAAGGATAATAAAGTAATCCTTTTTTTCTTCAATTTAATTATAAAAGGTAAGAGATCTATACATTCCAAACTTTTCTTGAAAAAATTACATATTTTGATTATTTTTTTTCGACAAAGTGAAAAGTTTCAATTTTAGACTAAAATTGAAATTGATATTTTAATCGCAATATAATGTCTATATAAAAGAATCGGTACAAATAAAATAAAATAAAATTCATGAAGATTTAATTATTGAAAAACCTAGAAACTTTGGTTCAAACAATCTATCAAACTAAGAATATTAATTATTATAGGTATAGATTTAGTTGGACATGTCAAAGAAAAATGTATTTTTTTTCTATTTGATTATAAAAGGCAAAGAGTTCATTGAATTCCAAATTCTTCTAAAAAATTTAGATGTTTTGATTACTTTTCTTCTAAAATATTGAATATTTTGAATCTTGAACAAAATTAATTAAATTTACATTAATATAGATTCAAAGAAATTTAAATCATTATTGGAAAGTAAAACACAAAGTTGACGATAAAATATAATTGTCTATATTAAAGAATCACAAAAACAATATTAACAAGGTCAAAAGGAAATAAAATTTAAATACCACGAAAGTAGAATTAGAAAAAATCCAACAAAAGTAAAACTAGAAAGGATATTTTAAATGGGGTAAAATGTTATGTACCGCCTCATGATTTGAAAACATAAACCCATCCCAATTATACCCATTTTGCACTTTACAATATCATTTATAAATATTTGCAGTTTACTATATCATATACATGGATTTTGCAAAATACAATAAATGCGGCTGCCACATCATCAAATCTTGCCGGAGACTTTTCAAGTACATTTCAATTTAGCATTTTACTATATGAACTTTAAAAATTTTCATTTCAGTACAAGGTTTTTGCAGGTTACAATATTTCCAACTACCACATCATAAAATACTATCGAAAACAACTCATGTGCATCGATTTAATTTTTAGAGCGATAAATTTTTTCTTCTTCTCAAATTAAGGCTTAGAATTGAATAATAATAATAATAATAATAATTATTATTATAATTATATTATTATTATTATTATTATTATAATTATTTAATATAATAATAAAAAAATAATAAATAGATTAGGTAATGAAGATATTGTAAATGACATTTTCAAAATAAATTTACTCTAAAAATCATGTAAGTGAGCAGTTTTCGATGAGATTTTACAACGTTGCAGATGAAAATATTGTAGCCTACAAAATCTGTGAATTTTATATAGTGAAATGAAAACTTTTAAAGTTCATATAGTAAAGTGCAAAATTTAGATGCACTTGAACAATCTTCGACGAGATTTGATGATGTGACAGCCAAATTTATTGTATTTTGTAAAATTCGTGTACATGATATAGTAACCTACAAACATTTATAAATGATATTGCAAAGTACAAAATGGGGTATACTTGAGATGATTTTTTATTTTTTACCCTTGCGCGAATTCTGTCGGTAAATAATTGGATTTCGTAGGTAACAATTTTGCCGATGGAAATTCCATCAGTACAAACTATCGTTATTATCTTCATCGACAACATATTTTCAATGGAATTAGAATTCCGTCGGTGTATTTTCGATGAAAATATCCGTCGGTACCTCTTTTATCGACGAAAAGTAATAAATAAAATTTGGAAAACCGATGATTTTTTTCCGCGATTTTACTGACGGAAGTATGAATTTCCGACGGATTTCTCCGTTGTTTTGATTTTTATTCACCAATCAAATATTTCCGTCGATGATATATGTTTTTTATTTACCGACGGATTAATTCCGTCGGTAAATTAATATAATTTAATTTTTTCCTATTTATTTAATTATAATAATAAATTAAAAATTAAAAGGGAAAAACTCAATTTTCGTCCTGTAACTTTGACATTGTTCAATTTTGATCCGGTATGTTTTCACTTTCCAATTTTAGTCCTCTAACTCCTTAATTTGTCCAATTTAGGTCCGATTTTGACCTGAAAATGTTTTGGGGTTGACGTGGCCACCGAACTTGCCTACGTGGCATCGAAATTGTAAATTCCCAGTTTTTGAGGGAAAATTGCTAAGTTGGACTTTAATAAAAATGGCATGTCATTAATAAAAAAAATTATAAAATCAAAACATAAATTAGGGTAGATTGCGTGAATAGGGGCTTGAGATCAATCCCTAATTGGCTGTTTCCCCAAATTAAAGAAGAAATCGTCTATTCCCTTTCATCTTAAACCCTTCCAACCAAACTTCTTTTGACCTTAAAAATTGATCAAAATCCGACGAGAAGATGAAGCATAGACACCTAGATGAATGACATTTACCTCCCCCAACATATGGTATGCATTTTGTATTTTTCCTTTCATCTCTACTTTACTTTGACTGAAATTATTGTGTAGGGTCGACTTCGACAATATAATGTATTAAATACTGCTTCTTTTGTGTAAGGTCGAGATTCCTTGTAAATTTTTATCGGGTTTTGTTGTCGGGTAGTCATTCTTTTTAGGGGTTTTTGTCGGGCTTTAATATTTAAAAAAATTGAGTGTTGTGACTGAGGATTCCTTCTAATCTTTTTATGGTTTTTTAACTTATAGTGTTATTCTCATTTTGCAAATCCAAAGAAGGAAATTACATTACGCCTTTTCGTTTGTGGAAAGTTTGGTGTAGGTGATAGCCATGCTTATATTGGAGATAATGTATACGTATTTGATTACTATGATGTGAGGTTTGCTACCTTAGAAAGTTTCATAAAGGTTGCTGAAAGTAATGGGGCAGATGGCTCATTAGGTGTGTATACGAGGGATGGTACTGGTTTTAAGTTAGTGAAAGATGATGATGAATTGGTTAGGATTTGTGAAGAGTATCTTTGTATTAATGAAATCAGATTCTATGTAGGGGATCTTAGTTATGCTGATATATTCGATAGAGATGGAAGAAAAAAATGTGGTGAGGGAACTAGTAAGGGGGCTGATTGTGAGTGTGGAGATATTGAAGGTAGTGACTACTCATTTGAACTTAGTGAGGTGTTTCAATAGAGTGGAGATAGTATCTCATCTTATGAGAAGAATGCTAAATCTGATCATGGGGAGAGTGTAGGCAAAACTAAGACCATCTCCAGTCGTTCACACTACACTACAACAAAATTCACACTACATTAAATTCATCTCCAATCGTCAACGTTATATTCTGCACTACAATTACTATTCTTATTTTTTATTGATTTAAAATTTATACAAATTTAAACTTAATAATTGCATAATATTTTTATTTTTGTTTTATATCGATTATTGAATATAAAAAGGCAAAAATTATAGAACAACATTAAATTAAATTTCGTGATACAATGCTACAATCATACATATTAAAAACATAAAATTAACACAAGAAAAAACAACATACACAATACAAGAAATTTCAATAAAACAATAACGATAATCTAGATCTCAGAATTGGAATACTCCTCCCACATATGATCAATCAATGCATTACGAAGTGCGATGTGAGCGTCTTTGTCTCTAATTTGTCTAAATCGACCAACAAATGCTTGAAATGAAGAAGTTTCATTGCTCACTGTTTCTACATTGGGAGCTGGTACCTCCATTGTAGCTTCAATTGGCTTATCAAGATCACGTTCATCTTCAATTATCATATTATGCATGATTATGCAAGCAGTCATTATATCTCGCAAATCATCTTTGCTCCAAAAACGAGTTGGATTTGCCACAATCGCAAATCGACTTTGGAGAACTCCAAACGCACGCTCCACATCTTTTCTACATGATTCTTGTTTCACTGCAAAATGCTTATTTTTTAAAGAGCGTGGGTCGCGAATAGTTTGCACAAGAGTTGACCATTTTGGGTAAATATTATCAGCTAAATAATACCCCATGTTGTATTCCTTTCCTTGAATGACATAATGGCAAGGAGGAGCAATACCTCTAGTTAGGTCCGAAAATAGAGGAGATCTGTCAAGCACATTAATATCATTATTGGCTCCAGGCATACCAAAATATGCATGGCATATCCAAAGATCATAATCAGCTACAATCTCAAGAATAATAGTTGGTGATCCACTACGACCTGCATATTGTCCAGCCCAAGCTGTTGGACAATTTTTCCATTTCCAGTGCATACAATCTAGACCACCTAACATACCTGGAAACCCACGTTGTTTTCCAATAAAAAGCAGTCTTGCAATGTCATTGGCAGTAGATGATCTTAGATACTGCTCTCCGAATATCTCCACAATAGCACGACAAAATCTCTTCACACATTCAATAGCAGTAGACTCTCCAATATTGATGTACTCGTCTGCAGCATCTGTTGGCAAATCATATGCTAACACACGAAGAACAACTGTTATTTTTTGAAGCATAGACAAATCGAGTCTGTGTGTTGCGTCTCTTCATTGTACAAAGTAATTATCATAATCTTCAACAGCATTAGCTATGCGAAGAAATAAAGACCGAGCCATTCGAAAATGCCTGCAGAACATTGTTGCATTAAATGTTGGATTTTCAACAAAGTAGTCGTTAAACAGACGTTGCGCTGCTCCTTCTCGATCACGATTGATCATTCTACGATAAAAAACAGAGCCTCCATGAGTGGGATTGACATCTTGATTTCTAAGAATTTCTGATATGACATGATTATTTCTAGAAATTTGTTGAACGATTAAAGTTTCTTAAAGAAAATACTCATTAGAGTCGGAAGATGAGTTTGTATGAGAAGTATTCATTTTTTGATTAAGTGTAGAAATAGAAATTGGATGAGTTTGTTGTATTCATTTGGTGAATTCACATGATAATATATAATGTAGTAGTCTAAAGTTGCAGTAGCCCTTCACATGCCTACAGAAATTTCACATGGGATGCAGAAGTCTATAAAGTTGCACATGGATTGCAGAAGTCTATAAAGTTGCAGTAGCCCTTCACATGCCTACAGTAATTTCACATGGGATTTCACATGCGTTGCAGTAGGCCTTCACATGCTCATCTCATCTACCATTCTCACTCATTTCTCCATATATACATGTTATACAATTCAACTTAAAACACAATTTCACAAGAAATATTTTACAGCTCAAATGGCCAGAAATCCAAATTACTCATTTACTGAAGATGTACTTCTTTGTGATTGCTACAAAGAAGTTTGTCAAGATCCAATCATAGGGAGATTCCAAACTTCTAATCAACTCTGGAATCGGGTCAAAGAAAAAATGAATGAATCGTCAACCAATTCGAGTGGCACTGTCCGCCCACTGAGATCACTTGAATCTCAAATTTCCTTGATAAAAAAAGCCGTTTTGAAATTGATAGCATGTGTAGAGCAAGTTGAACATGAAAATCCAAGTGGTGCTTCCGAAAATGACATTGTAAGTAGTTGTTAAATTTTGTTCCTAGTCTAATTTGTAAAGTAGTACTAACATGGTAATGCATTATGCAGTTACGAAGGGCAAAATTTTTGTATGTGAATGATCCGTCCACTAAGGAAAAATCATTCAAGTTTGACCATGTATGGAACACCATGAAAGAGTTTCCACAATGGGATAATACTACACGGAAGTCCCGAGATCAGTTTAATGAGGTGGACGAAAGTTCAGGATCTCCTGAACCTGGACTAAATTCATTTTTAATCAATTTAAGTGATGAAAATATTAGTGGTAATGGTGGGTCTTCATCATCATGACGACCTGACGGGGTGAAAAACTCCAAAATGAAGAAAAAAAGAGTTGAAGATATTAGTGTTTTTGTAAACACTGTGCACGAAGATAATGAAGCCCTTCTAAGTTTTTTAAAGGAGGCGGCTGGAAAAAAAAGACTATGACCGTGAGGAGCGAAGAGAAGAACGAGAGGAAAGAATTATGATGATTGATTTGGATAGCATTGGAGATCCACGCCGACGTGAATATTTTTGAAAAAAACAAGAAAAAATTATACGAAAAAATGAAGAACTTTCCCAACAACCACCAACAAATAATACTTTTGATATGTATAACGGATATTTTCCAAATCTCGGAGGGTCGGGAAGTAATCTCGGAGATTATTAATTAGGACGTTTAAATTCTCGTATCGTACTTTTTTTTAGCCTAATCGTTCTTTAGATGTTTTATATTTATTTTAATTTATGCATTTTAGCCTAATTGCCTTGATGTATTTTGTGATTTATGTATTTTAATTTAATGTACTTTGTGATTTAATGTATTATGTTTACTTTATTTAGCTTACAAAAATACTTTTATATTATACACATGTAGTAAATAATTTTTTTTTCATAAACAATAATATTGCTTCATGAAATGATGAAATGCAAATTCTATTAAAAATAAATTGTGAAATTAAAATTGTATTAAAAAAAAAAAAGTAGTGTGGTGCAATAGTGCCCACTACATGTGGTGGTGCACTATTCAAATCTATAGTGTAGGGGGAAATGTAGTGCATGGTTGGAGCTACATTTCACACTACATGTAGAGGTAGTGTGAAATGTAGTGTGTGATTGGAGATGCTCTAAGGGCTTAGAGGGTGAGAAAGATGATGCAAATGTTGGTAACTCCAAAAAAAATGTTGAGGAAGAGGATTCTGATGAAGGGAAAGAGACTTACTAGAGAGTGAGGATGATTTGGACAGTAGGATTAACTCTGAGGATGAGGAAAGAGAGATGTGTCATGTGTTTAATCCAAATGAGGGGTTCAATCCTATTTTTCAAGTTGGGAAAATATTTAGTACAGAGAAAGAGTTGAGAGATGCAATATAATCACATGTCATTAAAACAAAGAAAAATATAAAAACTACAAAAAATGACCTAATAAGGGTGCATGCTAAGTTTGTTGATGAGTCATGTGAGTGGAAGTTGCATGCTTTGAAGCTTGAGAATGAGTGTACTTTTCAGATTAGAATATACAACAGTAAGCATACTTGTGATAGACAATATAATTTGAAAAACATCAAGTCCAGTTGGTTAGCCAAGAGGTACATGCATAAATTTGTTAGTGATCCAAATAGGAAAGTTAAAGGGTTTAGAAATTTTGTGATTCGTGATTTAGGTTGTAGTATCTCAAGACAACATGCTTATAAGTGTAAGAATATAGTTGTAGAACAGTTGAAGGGAAATTCGGATGAACAATATTCATGGCTTTGGAATTATGCAGATGAGATAAAGAGAACAAATCTTGGAAGTACGTACAGTGATTGTAGATGTAGAGAATTCTGAGGTTGAAACAAGATTTGATAGGTTCTATCTTTGCTTGCATGCATTAAAAATGAGTTTTTTTAGCTTGTTGTAGGCCTGTTGTTGGGGTGGATGGGTGTCATTTGAAGGGGTCTCATGGGGGTATTCTTCTTAGTGTTGTTGGTATAGATCTAACCAACAACATCTATCCATTAGCATATGCTGTAGTGGGTAAGGAAACTGGTGATTCATGGATTTGGTTTCTTACATTGCTAAAATCTAATTTGTTGATTACAAAAGATCATGTGTGGACCTTCATTTCTGATAAGAAACTTTTTTTATGGCAGTGTCCATGCACACTTATTGGCTGCTGATTATATCATTTGCATGGGATTTGTATTGGCTGCTGATTGTGTCAGTTGCTATGGAATTATAAAGTTTCAGCTTATTTTGAGCCTGCACAACAATGTTCGGTGCACATGGGCTTTTTGATTGGATATCCTCTTGTGTCTTAGAGTGCACAGTACAATTCAAGGGGTATGAATTTGTAATGCAACTCTATTGGATATTGTTGTAATTTATATTGTGCTTATCATTGTTCATGGATGTTGAATTTTGTTTCGGTGGTTGCATAAAAGTGTTGGTGTTGCTCTGTGTTTTGCTAGTTGATCATTTGTTTAGATGTTATTTTTTATATGAATAGTTGATAGTTAATAGAATGAGGTTTTAGCTAAAATCTAATATATTCACTTGTGTCAAGTAAAACAATAGCATTCCAAAAAAGTAACAATTTAAAAGCTTACACTTCAATTACTAACAATTCCAACAATTACATTTCAAAAAGTAACCATTCTGCAAAGTCGAGCAATAAAACTTGTCATTTCAAATGCATTTTTTACTTCAAATGCATTCCACCCTAACACAATAAATGAACTATGGCAAACAACAACCATGACAACACCAACAACAGCTTCAACCTCTAATTCTTCCACTGTAGAACTTTCACCTCATCACCCAACTTCACCTTCTTTCGACTTAATTTTGCAATGAGTTGGACTACGTTTGGATTTATTGGTGGATCAACCCATCAAAAATATTTACATCCAATAGTCGGATTGTATACGAAAACATAAACACCTACGGAAGTCGAAATAGAGATAACGGGAAGATGTGCTCAAATAAAATCTTGCCAAAAAAACAATATGCTACCACTTAACTAAGAACTTAACTAATCTTTTTATTTTCTGTAACAAACTCATGTTTTCCGATAAAAAATTACCTACCAATCTTCACAACCGTAGAATCTTCGACTAGGATTGTCATTGGTCTTCGATATCCGAAGTTCAGCTTCCTTGCCACAATTATAGAGACGGGCCATAACAGGAGACCCATGGGAATATGAGTTTGACATTTCTTTAGGTGTGGGTGGGAGGGAAGACTCGATGCAAGTGAAGTTTTTGTGCTAGGGTTTGAACTTTTCAATTTGGGAATTTTGTTTTAAGAGATTGAGAGATTATATGTGTATCAGCTTTTGTTTTTTTTCTTTTTTTCAGCTTTCGATGGGGATTATGCTTAAATTTTCAATTTTTTTTTGTTCAATCTACCCTAATTTATGTTTTGATTTTATAATTTTTTTATTAATGACATGACATTTTTATTAAAGTCCAACTCAGCAATTTTCCCTCCAAAAATGGGGATTTACAATTTCGATGCCACATAGGCAAGTCTGGTGGCCACGTCAGCCCGGAAACATTTCAGGTCAAAATCGGATGTAAATTGGATAAATTAAGGAGTTAGAGGACTAAAATTGGAAAGTGAAAAGATATCGGACCAAAATTGAATAAGGCCAAAGTTACAGGACAAAAATTGAGTTTTTCCTAAATTAAAAATTAAAAAAAATGTAATTATTATTTATTTATGTAATTATTATTTAATAATAATAAATAAAACAGAAGAAATGAAAACAAATTAATTTAAATAAAAAATATTTGACAAATTTAATGAAAGTTTTAAAAGAATTTTTTTTAATATAAAAAATGTTTATAAATGAGCGGGGTCATCATCATCATCCCGATGAAACATATCTGTCCTCGGTTGGGGGAGGGTGGAAATTGGAGGTGGGGGCATCGGACGAGCTCCAGTCAGCTGCTGTAAGAGGGTCTGCTGTGTGCAGAAGCGCCCTCATCTCCTCTTGTTGGTGTATCAAATCCACCTGCTGGCGCCGAGACTCCTCCTACTCGCGCTCATAGGTTGTCAGCCTCTCCTCATACCAACGACTTGTTCAGTCCTCAACTTCTTACACGATCCGATCGAGGTCCATCAGATTGGGAGACGTGGCATGAGAGGTGGTGCAACTCATCAAGGATAGCCTCTTGCCGGCCGATTCCAGTTCATACACCCATCCCTTCTGCACACCGATTGTCTCAGTGTACAACCGGTCTAAATCAACAGGACAAGACTCCGATGAGTCCTCTTCTAACTGACTCAGGTGGGACATCCTCTCCTTGAAAGCCTCTTGAAACGGGGATCCAAGTAAAAAAAATCTAATAACAAAATATAAACTATTTTAATAATTAAAATAGGAAAATGTTGGTCCCAAAAGGCCCAAGTGGTCAGAGGTTTAGAAGGAGGGTAAATGAACCTCTATCGATTTTGCAAACTCTTTAAAAACTTTTCTGTTATAATAGGTTCATAACCCAAGGGCAGTAACCTGTCCCAAATCAGCAACCTGGCCCTATGCTCAATCAGGTTACTGAAAAGTTGAGTGACTGAACATGGATAAGCTTGAGAAGCTATTGTACCCATGGATTCAATGCTATTGTAGACTGCTCCTGGAAAGTTGAGTGACTGAACATGGATAAGCTTGAGAAGTTTTGGAATATATCTGATTTTCCTCTCGACTCTGTTCAACAATTTCTTCAGTCATCCACACCTTCTATTTATAGATCTTGAGAATATATTTGTTAGTGAAGTATCCGTTGAAGGAGAACACTTCTCCGTTTTGAATCTAAGCTTTAATCTCCCAAGATCTTCTCTGTGGTTGTATTAAATACTTCTAAGTTGTTCCTGACATGTGCATTTAATGTGCCTACAATTTACTCATGGACCTCTCTGATATTTCTGTTGACCTGTCAAATTGATATAGGTCCATGGCTGAAGTTCATGCAATGACTGCTTGATGTTAGCTAGCTTTTCTCTCCTTCTTACTGCATGATCTTCCCGATGCTGCTTCTTGATGTCTTCAGCTTGCTTACTTCTATAGTCTGCTAACAGCTTCCTGCTTGTAGCTTTCTGTTTCATTCGTTGATCCTTCAGCATGTTGTTCCCCACAACTTGCTGTCTTCTACTTGCAGCATCCTATCTGCTTTGTATGCAGATATTTCCTTCAGCTTGTTGTTTCCCTACAACTTGCTGACCCCTAAAAGATGTATTCTCAATTCTTCTAAGGTTGGTTTTCCTTAACACTTGGAAAACCATTACATGATCTTATTCAATTAGAGATAAGCTTATGATCATGTAATCAATGGAAACTTTCTTTAGCAAACTTCATTGTCTTATTACGCATATTGTTCTGTCTTATTAAGATAACTATTGAAATATCCCAACAGAAAAACAAAAGGAAAATACTTACATCAATTGCCTTGGCCCTGCCATCGGTATATGTCCCATCCTCGTCGGTAATGTGCAGCCTCTTGAAGAGCCCGTGCTTCAACGCCAGGGCACCCTTCTTATTGGACTGCACAAAATTTTATTAATTGAATAATAATTAATAAAAAATTAATTTAAATCATGTTCATGTCGAAATAATTAATGACTTACGATGTCTTCCAAATGCTCCACAGCCGACCTCAAGCCTCATTTATGCTTGGGGACTCCTGTATCCGGTCTGAGTGGCTTCCTCAAATGGTTCTTCGAAGCCTGCTTGAACATAAACTAACATCAAAATTTAAAGTAAATTACTAATTAACATATATTACAAAAAAAATAACATAAAAAAACTAAATTAACCTAAACTAACTTTATAAACTAAAATTAACAAAATAACATAAAATACAAAAAATGAAAATAAAAGGAAGATCATAATCGCTAACCTTGATTCTGTCAGTCCGCATAGGAGGCAGCAGCAGCGGTGAGAATGGTGGGGAGGGGGACAGTGTGGGGGTGGAGGGGCTGGCGGCGGCAGTGGCGGTGGGGGTGGCAACGGTGGGTGGTGGAGGGGAGGGAGAGAGAGAGAGAGAGAGAGAGAGAGAGAGAGAGAAAGAGAGAGAGCAAATGGGTTGTGGTGGCTGCAGAGGAGGAAGAGAGGGAAAACAGAGAGAGAGAGAATAAAGGTGGGGAAGAAGAAGGTCACGCGACCTAATTTATTTGTGAATTACCGACGGAGATGGAAATTCCATCGGTAAATCTGGTTAAAACGACGGCGTTTTATTTCTGTCTGGATCAAACCGACGTCGTTTTAACTTACTCAAAATTTTTGGGGGAAAAACGACGTACTATTTGAAATTACCGACGGAACTTATTTCCGTCGACAAAGTTTTAAATATTTTTAAATAGTTATTTAAATAAATAGTTACCGATGGAAATTCCATCGCAATATTGGCAAAACAATGTCGTTTTAGTACTCTGGCGACGGAAATACCGACGGAATTCCATCGGTAAGTTTCTCATTCCTCTTTTGACAAAGTTTTTTTGACTTTTTTTCCCGACTTTTGTTCAAAAACCATAGTTTGAGTTCTATTTACAATCTTATATGAATAATTCAATGTTATAAATGAGTTGAATTCAATCAAACACAATGAACTTGCTAAATCGGTTGATGATATATGTACATGTGAATTCGAACAAATATTCTCAAATATGTAAAATCAATCGTTTGAATGACATAAATAATAAAAGTATATAATTGTGTTTTACTAAAATAATAAGATTATAGTTGATGGATAATAATTTAATTGATAATTATATACTTTAATTAGATTAAGATAAATTTGGCTAACGACAAGGATATATATATGTATATATGTAATTAGTTCATATATACATCATGTACATATAATTAAAATAATACAACATTAAAAATTTTGGTATATTATGATTATACATATATTAAAAATAGTAATTAAATTAAGATTATTGGAGATAGATCATAAAAAAATGTGTTTTTAAAACATACCCTAAATTTAGGATCTTACGACCGATTTACCGACGGAATTGCGATGGATTATTAATTTTCAAATTACCGACGGACATTCCGCCGCTAAATTTGTAAAAATGATGTCATTTTCCCTTATTAATATTACCAACAGAAGTTCTGTCGGTAATCTTGCCAAAAAACGATGTCGTTTGTATCTGAAAATCAATGTCTACAAAAACGATAACATTTCATCGTCATTTTTTGACGGATTTTTCCGTCAGTAACATCAGTCGGGAATTTCGTCGGAAATGCTTGTTTTCCGATAGATATTCTACCGTCGGGAATTTCCGACGTCCTACCGTCGGTGTTCCGTTGGTAAGCCATCAAGTTTTTTAAAAGATATATTCTGTTTTTGCTGACGACATCCGTCGTTATTCCGACGGAATTGTTCTGTAGGTAAATTCGGTTGCAATATCACCTATTTTTTGTAGTGAATGAAAGATACCCAAATTTACTTGGAAAATACTTTTAAATTTAAGTATTTATCTTTTAATTAAATTTATATTTTATTTTTAAATTCATTTGAATTTTTTTATTCAGTGCATCATCTTTATCTTCATCATTTTGCTCGAATGATTTCACTGCTGCCGCGCGGCCGCCGGTTAATACTCAAGTTTCTTATTTTCTAGCCAAACTTCATGAAATGAATCTAAATCAACCAACAACCATTTTCCCTTTCAAATTTATAAAAAACCGTTTCTGAAAATAACAAAAAAAAAAATTTACCGCCGCCTCTTTTTCCCGGAAAACTCCATTATTGTCAATCAAGTTTCAAAATTCAATTTCTCTCATTTCTCTACCAAAATACCAAAATCATCCTCTACTCAAATCCAAACATAACCCCATGTCAATTTACAGAAACTCTTTGATTTTGAATCAATTAGATACAAATTTGATTGAAATTTCAAAGCAAAATTCTCTTTCTTGAGTTCTCGTTTTCGCTTTCAATTTGAAAGATTAATTTAGGGGTTTTAAACCTTATGATATGGTTCTTATTATTATATTTTTGTTCGTAATTTTGATCAGACTTAGTGGAAAGATTGGAGTACAGAGACAGAATCGCTCATGCTGGGAAGAACAGAAGAAGTAATAATAAAATAATAAAATTTTGATAAACTTGTGGAAGAAATATTTTTAAAACCTTTTTAGCAAAATATCATATTTGATCTTCAACATATTCTCCATACATAGAAGTGTCTTGAAGAAACTGAAATTAAATGACTATATGTAATCAATTTTATATTGATAATTAACAAGATTACTAAAACCTATAAAAAAATCATTCTCAAACAAATTACAGAATATATGATTTAAATATTGAGTACTAATAAACTACAAATATTAAATTAGAAGTTTGGAAAAAAAAAAGTAAAATAAAACTATTATTCCATGACTTAAGTTTTTGTCTAGAAATTATTTTTAAAAAAAAACTAAATTTATGTAATAAAATGTGATTATTTATATTTTTTATAATATTAATTATTTTAATCAATCTATAGACTATGATTGAATTAAAAATAATTGATAAATAGGAATATTACTAAATCAAATCTTAATATATAAATATTAAGATCTTAAAATCATTTTTTGATGATTTTGAAAATTATAATTAAAATATTATAATGATTTCAATATTATAAATATCAAATTAGAATTAAAAAAAAATTCAAATAATTATAAAATGACCAAGTTTTTTTTTTAGGAACCAAGTAACTATATTAATATATACAAAACTTATATTTAAAGGGTCCGGTTATCCGCACCCCAACAATTACTAAACACATCTCATTTTCTAAACACACCCACATTTAAATCAACTTCATTAAATAATTTCTAAACACACCCAACACATTACAATAATACACTTTGATCCTAAATTACACACATATACTAAACACACCCCAACACACCCCAACACACCCAAACACACCCCACAATTCATTCATCCCAAATCAAAAAACCCTAACCCATTTCAATCCAAGAAAAACGAAATCGTTCGATCCCAATTTGTTCGAACTAAGTTCGAACAAGTTTTTGTGTTATCACATTCAACAAAGCATCTCCGTACAATGGATCCTTACAACGAAGATGAAGTTCCAAGTAAGTTTGCAATTTTCGTTTTTCCAAAGTTTTTTCCTCCATTTGGGTGAAATTTGTTGTTTTATTGTTTGAAATTGAGCAACATTGTTTAGGAATCATGTTTAAGATGTATTGTAGCTGAAAACATGTGGAGTTGTTGTAGATTTAGGCCTCAAAAACTAAATCGCGAAGTTGAAAAACTGTTTCTGGGCGAGGGCGGTTCGGCCCTGGTTCGCCGGCTTGATAGAGCAGCGTTCGACTAGTGTTCAAATGCTATCATTGGTGTTCGACATTCAGTTGAACAATATAGTTAGTGTTCGACTGATAGTCGAACGTATGGGTTTTGTTTGAAGTTGAGTTGAACACTCCATTCCGTGTTTGAATGAAGGTCGACCATACTGAGTTTGTTCGAACACTAACACCTATATTGTTCGACCAGTGTTGGTCGAACATACCTTGTTCACATTTCCCTACACATCAAGTCTTATATTATTGTGTTATCTTCAACTCACTCAAGTTTGATAAATATTGCAGGACATGATAGAGTTTATGAAAGGAGGAGACCTACCGCATCGAACAGAAGACGTCGAAACGAGAAACCAGAACAGGAAGAGGAATCGATTACACATGACCCCGGTTTTGAAATAATTCAGTATGTTGAACCGAAAGTCGAGGCAGGAGAAGAGGCAGAAGATGAGGCAGGAGATGAAATAGAATCCGAGGAGGCACAAAGTGAAGCATCGACTAAGAATGAGCTTCTAACAGCTTCTTGTCCCGGTGGTCCAGTTGATTGGAGCCTCATTCCAAATTTCAAAACACATATTGTCTATTCTAGTGGAGAGGCCGATTCTAAAGTGTTGATGTCACACCACGAAGATGGACACATGGAATTTCAACAATGTGTCCCGGGACTTCCTGAGGTTACTTGAAAGGTGTACAAGCATTCCAAATATGAGGTGGTTGTCATATAAAACGCCCAACAAGAATCTCATTTGTGCCTTCGTGGAGCGTTGGCAACCAGAGACCAACACCTTTCACATGTCATAGGGTGAGATGACCATCACCTTGGATGATGTTCGTTGTATCACTGGCCTCCCGGTGAGTGGACACTCGGTGATGTTACCAACAACTAGGAACAGACCTGAACTTGCCCATCTCTTGATGAAAAGGTTGTTAGGAGTCGATGAGAGCGTCGCCTTAGAAGCCCTTGTGGGTCTTAGAGGAAGCAGTGTGAAATTTGAATGGCTCTAGTCTAACTTTGAATGACACATATCCTCAGACGATGCAAACAAATTGATAAGTTCTGCTCGGGTATATCTCTGGTTTGTGTTGGGATGCACAATCTTTTCTGATAAGACTGGAACAAGAGTAAATACGAAGATCCTCAGACTTCTAGAGCATTTAGACCGTGTCCATATATACGCGTGGGGAACGGCTGCTTAGCGTATTTGTATCGACAGCTCGGATTCGACTCTCGATGTGGGGTTCGACAAATGAGTGGTTACTTGACCATTCTCGAGGTACAATATTTTGCAAGCTTCTTGCATTTTGTCTTTCAATTGATGTATTTAACCATTTTTCCTCTTAATTGTATAAGGCTTGGGTATACGAGCACTTTCCAATCTTCAGGCCAACACACAACGTGAACTATCAGTGCCGAGAACCCCTGGCAAGAAAATGGATTAACCTAGCCCACCCTGGTGGAACCCTTGATCGGTTGGTGGCTATTCGAGAAGTCTTGGACACGATGTCGACGACCGACGTGAGTACTTAATAGTTTGAAATTAAGTTTTTTTTACCCTTGACATACGAATTGCCAAATAGTGATGATATTTGTTGGTATATGTACAGTAATTGGATGCCCTATAGTGACGTGATGGATCACCATCCATTGGATGAAGTCACTTTCTATCAAGAGTGTATACGATCCTTCGACACCGTGGAGCCGTATCATCCTGATCGCATGCTTCAGCAATTGGGTACGTTCAACACATTCCTGATGATCCACTCGTTCCCATGCTCGCTCGATGGGGAAAGAATGGCCTTCGGTACAAGGTTACATGGGACGCACTTGGAGCCTATTTCCGAGTTTAGAGGAACCATGTTCTCACGCCGGATAGTAGAGAGAGACGTGCGTGCCCGGATTGGGAGTGCTTGGAGGACTACATAGAATGGTACAACTTGGTCTCGCATCCGAGGATCCAAAACCCAAAAAATGTGACCGAGCATCATGTTCCATCTCCTCAATGGCGGGGGCCGCAACCATGGGAGATGATTGGAACTGCAATCCGACATTTGGAGTCGTTCTACCAGTAGTGGCTACACAACCGGGAGGGGCTCGATGTAAACGTCTACATTCCAGATATCATTGGGGCCTATCGTGCATTGAGGATCGATAACGAGGATCAACCTAAGTCGTCATGATGGGCCTCATCTAGTAGGTCTCGACAGGGTCGTAGAGGATAAAATATGAGTCGCATACTTGTTGGTTTGTGAACTGTTTCGATCCAAACAAATTCAGTTATTGTTATTTGTTATTTGACAAAACTTGTTGGTTTATGAATACTTTGTTATTGGTTCTAATATTCAATGAATGGTTACAATCAACACATTGCTTTATTGATTCGATTTCTGTTACATTAGCACGATAGAGTCATGTGATCAAAAGATATGCGATTATATGGGCAAACCCAATAAATTGAACATAGGAATAACAATTTTGAGATATAATACGCCTGTTCGAATGATGGAAATCGAACAAATCGTAGACTGTTCGACGAATACTGGCCGAACACTCTACAATCTGTTTGAACAAAGGTCGAACAAAGTGAATAGTGTTCGGCTAGTGTTGGTCGAACCGTGGGAAAATCGGATTTTTAATGTGGCTTGTCTCATTCGACTATTGCTCGAATAAAGTAATGATGTTCGACCACTGGTCGAACATCATGAACAGTGTTCATCCATTGTTGGCCGAATAGGAGGAAAATGGGTAATTAAGCATTCGACTATTGGTCGAACAAAGTACTTATGTTCGACTTATGGTCGAACATTGGATAAACCGTTCGACCAATTGTGGCCGAACAGGTGGAAGTACTCCTCATTTTCACATCTATATAGCACACTAATCCAAGAGAACAAGATATTCCGAAAAACTGTGTACACAAGCTATATAACAACAATTGTTCAAACATCAACCGATCAACATTACAAGAAAAAATAAACGTAACAAATATTATTTCATACATCCCAGCAAATGTTCATATAAATCTAGTCATCATCTATGTCAATTGACGCAATACCCATCGATGAGCTTTCACTATGACTTTGAAGAGCATAATCCATGATTCTCTGTTTAAAAAATTCAAACCACCTGTTTACACATGGTAGCCGAGTTTCAAACCACCGATCAATAATAGGTGGTAATGGTGCGTCGTCAGCCAATTTTACCTACAAACAAGTAAAATACATTCAATATAAGAGACATATTAATAATGCTTCATCAAGTATAACAAAACAAATAACATTTCCAAAATTACCTAAATGTAATGATCGTTGCCAACCAGGGCTATGCATAGTAGTCGAGGCTTCGTTGGTATTTGTGTTCTCATGGGTAGAACCGTTATCGACAGGTTTGTGGAGAGGTGGACAATGACCATATTGTAAGTGCTGGCCGCCAAGTATGCCATTTCGGGAAATGTCCACCAATAATTGATCTGGTAAACAGGCCTCTCATAGCAAGTCAAGTTCATAGTTATCTGTTCAATCCGATCGTGTATACCGATGATATTCTTGTATAACCATTCAAATTTTTTTATCTCATCGATTAGATCGCTACGAACTTATGCCCATGAGTTTTCTCCCAATCCTAGTCTGTGGGCTATGCACCTGAAACCACAATGGTTGTCTCCCAACGGATTTTTAATAC
The DNA here is from genome assembly GCA_946896805.1 of Scutellaria galericulata. Taxonomy (NCBI): domain Eukaryota; kingdom Viridiplantae; phylum Streptophyta; class Magnoliopsida; order Lamiales; family Lamiaceae; genus Scutellaria; species Scutellaria galericulata. Next base: position 11,665,768 of record OX335791.1, on the reverse strand, counting down.
TCAAGATGTGTCCTTGCATGATGAAAGAAAGTTGATCAACGAAGATTTCATCACCGGCCTTGCGAATAGACCGTCGCCTAATTGGAAGCATTTTCCTCTTCAAGGTTGAGAACACTGGAGTGGCTCGAACGATTCACCTACATAAGTATTTTCTTCGATAGGTGGGGAACAATTGTCGTGAAACGATTCAACGTATTCAAACTTACTAGGGTTATGTTTTGTCGAAGTTTCTTTCTTCAACTTCACTTTGCTAGGCCTACCACGGGGACATGTGACCATCTGGGGTTCTTGCAGCGAACTTGTTGACGGTATGGATATCTCGCGAAGTCTTTTAAGCAACAACAACTTCTAAGACTCAGTGGCCGCTCCAAACATGTCGTTAATATCATCAATTGTTTCTACCCAATGATTGCCAACATCAACGTTCACTGATCCTTCACACTTTGCTAGTTCACAATCTAACTTTCTCTAGAAGTGGTCAATCATATCAAGTTGGACAACTTGACCATCCAGTATCAACTCCCCCAGTTCGTGTGCACAAGACAAGCCACACATCCTCCCCAACACAACCATAAATAAGAGGATCTACACCGCAACTATCCACACCACTCATCTCTTCAAACATCTTACCAAGTGCATGATGCGACACCAATCATCGAATGTTCTTGAACAAAGGAGAAGCATAACGATGTGGCGCTACATGGAGACTTTGTTCGAAGGAGGCCTTCACATTCGTATGTGACGTGATGAGTAGGTGATTGATTCTTTCCCACGATGTCTCAAAATTCCCTTGACTAAATCCCAATTGTTTTTTGAGTTTGGCGTGTGTACTCTCGGCCCTATGATTATAAAAATACGTAAGTCACATAAATTATAATAGAAAACTTCAATAATTATTGTTATTAATCTACATAAGAGCATACCTGCTAGTAGAAGTGTTATCAAAATGCATGATATTGTCAGTCCAGCACGAGATAAACTTCTCCTTATACGGCTTTCTTCATGACATAGGTAACAACCCTAGGATATTCTTTGTAGTCAGTTTCAAGTCTCCTCACCAACTCATTGAATCTGTGTTCATCTCAACTAATATCATCATATTCCATGAATGGTTGAACTGTTCCCACTTCTCATTTCGACCGAAAATCGTCTTGCAATTGCTCAAAACATTTTTGTTGATATGCCACCGACATAGCAACGACTTGGAGTCAGGGAACGTAACCGAGATAGCATTCATGAGTACAAGCTCTCGATCGGTTACAATCACCTTCGGTAAAAATCCGTCATCTATTAATCATTTCAATGTAGTTAGCACCCATCTGTAGTTGTCCTCACACTCGTGGGACAGATACACAAACACAATTGAAAGTTTGTAGACGTGACACCAACTACTTCCAGCAGTGGCATCCTATACCTATTAGTCTTATAGGTACAATCCATCAATAACACGTAAGAAAATACACGTAACAACTCCACGGATGTTGGATAAGCATAAAATAGATCGGTAACACTATCTGTTTTACCACATCTCCTGGTTAAGTAGTAGTAGTTCTCTTGGTCCAAATTTCCTAACAAAAATTGCAATTGAGTATGGCATCCATGCTCGACAACTCTATGCTTTTGTTGAGCATTGTAAATGGTCTTCAAGGCCAACTTATTCTTGGGAAAAGAAAGTTTGACCGTACTCAATATGTCTTTCGGCTTGGTATTGTTCATAAACAAGTAATGAACAAGTTGATCTTCAACACTTGTTAGTCGACCTGCAAATGAGTGTCCGACCAAGTTCACCCCCATTGGGTGATTATGCGATCCGCATACAACGAGCAAGCACCATTGGTTAGTCTCTTTCAACTGAACTCCTTTCAGCATAAAAGGACAATCACACTTCTTAGTGCCAGTATTCCATCCTTTTAACGACTTCTTTTCAACATCGACAGAAGTTCCTACTATAACTTTTGTCTTCGATGGACGATACTTACCACCACGCTCACACCCCAAAAATACCCGAGCTCACCTACCACTGACTCCACTATCCGATCGTCTAACTAACACAACCATGTTCAGACGAATTCCATCCCTAGTTGCCCAATTGACCAACGCTTCACGATCATCGAATACTTCATTCGTTCTAAATTCTTCAGAAAAATCAATCTGCTCATATATTGGATTGATGACATTCACGATGCTCATTCTAAATTCATTTGAATTGATTTCCTATAATGTATGAAACGTACAAGTAAATACATTGATAAAAAATCAAAACAATCCATACAAACCGGCCTATTCGACCACTACTGGCCGAACATATAACAAATTGTTCGACTACTAGTCGAACAACCTGTACTTTGTTCGGCTAGTAGTGGACGAACAAACCTCATCATGTTCGGCCACTGCAGGTCGAACACACTTCGATATGTTCAGCTTGTAATGGCAGATCGTGAAATTCGTAGGTTTTTTTGCTCAAAATACACAAAAACGAACGGTAAAACACATCTAAACAACTTACATTGTCCATCTCTTGTGTTCTTTCTTAAAACATGATGTTTTTAGTACAAACAAGGTATGAGGTGAGGGTTTAGAAGATTAGGGTTGTGTTTTGAGGTTTTGCAAGAAAAAAATTGTGAGGAAGAAGAAGTATGGGTGTGTTGTAAATAGGTGTGTTGCAAATGTGGTATGTTTTTTGTGGGGGTGTGTATAGTATAGTTTTAATTTATTGATAATTATTTATAAAATTAATAGTAAGGGTATAAATATCTTTACATATATCATTTATTTTCTATTTAATTTTGTGGGGTGTGTTTAGTAATTGTTGGGGTGCGGATAGCTGGGCCCATATTTAAATAATAATGATTTGGTGGACATTTGCAAGGTGGTGAATGACCAAATTCCTACTCGACAACATAAGCCACTATTGAGAAGTAGAAAGCAAGACGTAGTATAAAAAAAAGAGAAAAATCAAATGTTAAAATTAGTTATAGGACTAAAATCAATCCATGAATTTGGAGAGAACTTAAACTATAAACATATATAATCAACAACTTAACAAATAAATGCAATAGAAATAAATTCTCTTAAATTTATGATACCATTTATGCATAAAAATGTAAAGTTCATACTCTTAATAAATAATACATATATACACACATAAACTTATTTTTTGGTTCATATTTTATACGTGCAATGCGCATATATCTTTTTGGGAAGAGTACAAAATTGAAATAATCTTTTTTTAGAGAAAGAAACGTATATAGTATACATTTTTGTTATAAACATGTAAGCATATATAATTTTATTATTTTTTAAGTTATCTGAAACTAGAACGCAAGTAAACATCTTTTTTGATAATTTTTAACTAATTTTTGAATAAATTTTAAAATAATTATTGTAATTAATGAAATATATATATATATATATATATATATTGAAATATATACAGAGATATATAGTACTTTAATAAATAACTCTTATATTATAATAATAATAAATCATGCAATTATATTATTTCTTGTGCAACACATGTATCTTTTATATATATATATATATAATTTTTTTGATGTGTGTGTAAATATATAATTAAGAATATATTTAGAGGAATTACCCCAAATACCACAAAACATACTAAGTACTCAATATACCATCACCATATGTACATATCGCCTCATCAATTGAAACATCTTTTAAACAGTGGATACAACTTTTAGTAGCACATAATTTTTTTGCATATATTATATGTGGTCAAGTAAAATGTAAAAAATATTATATATATATATATATATATATATATATATATTATTTTTTGAAACAAAATTAAAATTAAAAAAATTCAATAAACCCACTTGCCTAGTGCCCGATCCACTGTATGTTGGGGTGAGATTTTGATAATTGTTAGGAAGTAATATTTAGATTTTGATAAGACAAAACATATTTTGTAATAGGATTTTAAAGTATCCTATTTTCTCACAAATTTTAAGTGAGATATAAATAGTTTTTATAGGAACTTATGTAAAAGGGGAAGCATTCACAAGTTGAGAACATTGCTGAAAGCAGTATGAAGAAAGAGAAAAGTCCTGGAAGCTAAGTAAAGAAAAATACATGTTTAGAGGAATACAACGAAGGATGCTGCACGTTCTGAAGGTTACTGCAACTACTAGAGGCCACCGCAGTTATCAGAGGTTACTGCATACCAAGTTGCTGCAGAATAGAGAAACAGCTCACCAAGTATGAAGTACGAGGATACTCTAATATTAAGACATGTTCTGGAGGTTACTTCAGCTACTAAAGGCTACTACAGTTATCAGAGGTTACCGCAGAACAGAGAAACAACTCACCTATTATGAAGTACGAGGATACTCTAACATCAAGATTAAAGTCTTACCACTTCAAGAAAGTCACCGGTAGAGATACTAGGAAGAGGAACCAATCAGAAGAAGACACCCGTTTTATACGTTGCAATCCTCGCAAACAAGAAAGCGGTCTCACAGCTACAATCCAAAATACATTAAATGAAAAGTTGTATAGGAAGGACCATGCATTAAATGCTTGAGTTTTTGCCTCTCTTCAACGAGCATAACACTCTCACTGTAAATATAGGAAGAGTAAAACTAAAACAACCACTAAAACTATCAAGAGTTGTATTCAAGCAAGAAAAGCACTTAAGTTCCAAAGCTCCCAAAGCACTAGTTTCAGTCACTCAACCGCAAAGAGCAAGTCAAGTTATCAACCTTATAATTAGAAACTTAAAGATTTGCTCAAGCACTAGTTGAAGACATTTTATATACTTTAAACCTATTATGCTATGTGTTTAAGTTGTTTTAGGAGTACTTAATGAATGAAACGAGGATTCCTACTAAATTTTATTCACCTTTTGTAAGGGGAAAATGACTGTGTGGGTTGTGCGATCCTGTGTGTTTCTTGGTCAAATAGTTTGAGCAATCTGTGTGGAAGCTAACTATTGTCTTGTTAGGACTGAGAGTTTGTAATAGCTAGGCTGTGTAAACCAAACTTATCTTAACAAAGTTCCTACTATGCGAAAGAGTAGCTAGAGTGGACATAGAAAGATTACTCCACCCTCGAACCACTATACATCGCTTGTTATCAGCTTTATATTTTGAGTAAACTATTTTTTTCGCCCATTATGTTTGCCATTTCGCAGTTTTGTCCTTTTTTAATTCGGGCTTGCAATTTAGGACTTTTTGTTTGAAAATTTAGCAATTATTGTCCAATTTCAACCCGAATAAGCAATTCGGGCTGAAATTGCTGAGGTGGCAGAATATTTAGCGATGTGGATTTTTAAATTTAATTTTTTGAATGCCATGTGTATTATTAAGTGGGCCCCACCTATGACACGTCACATAAATTAAAAAAAATTAAAAGAAAAATAAACAAAAGAAAAGAAAATCGATTTTGAGCCCTAATGTTACTGTTCATTATCTCTTCTTTTCCTTCACAGCTGCTCCGAAACAGCTGCCGCTCTGCGCGATTCCGGCGAGCCTCCACCACCATCTCCGTCGTCGGTCTTCTTCTCCAGCTACCCTCATCAACCACCACCGATTCGTCTACCACCATCTCCGCCACTATTCACAGCCGCCATCATCGCAGCTCTCCGCTGCCATTGTTCACACCATCTTCTTCTTCTCCTATCACACCGCCGTCGATCTCTCCTCCCCCCGCCATCTTCTTCTTCTCTCTGCAACAACTTCTACTCCGCCATCCATCTTCTTCTTCTTCTTCTCGCCGCCAATCAACCACCACAGCGCCATCTCCGATGTGAATCCGGCCACCATCTTCGGCTCTCAGCCCTACATCCAGATCTGCTCCGTTTCGCTTCACCGCATCCTTCATCTCCGGAGTCACACACCATCTTCCACCTCTGCCTTGTCCAGAAAAGCAGTACAATCAAGATCTTCTAGAGTTAATCTATCATCTATCATCTGTGGCCCTTCTTTCGTGACAGGATTGCGTAATCCCATTTCTCTTCCTCATGTCGTCGTCGGCTTGATGGTCGGAGCGGTGGACGACTGCACGGAAAGAGTTGCAGAGATGGAGTTGAGGAAGAGGGGTTGCAGAGAAGCTGCAGTGGTGGAGAAGAAAGGGGATTTGAATTTTTTTTTATTTGGAAATTTTTTATTTAGGGATTTGGGGATTTATGATTTTGGGATTTTACCTTTTTTTTTTTTTAATTTGAGTGAGGTGTAAGATGGGTCCCACTATTAAGTATACTTGTGAGAAAAAAAATATCAAAGGAAATCCACGTCAACAAATTAGAAGCCATGTAAGCAATTTCAGCCCGAAATCACCGGTCACGTGCAAAAAACGTGCGATTTCAGCCCAATTAATCGATTCGGGCCGAAATTGGGCAGTAATTGCGAAATTTTAAAAAATAATGTCCTAAATTGCAAGCCCGAATTAAAAAAAGGCAAAACTGCGGAACAGCAAACATAATGGGCGAAAAAAGTAGTTTACTCTTATATTTTCATACATATTTGTCATACATCATATAGCACTGTACATTGAACCATTTGCTTATATATCACAAGCGTTTTTCAAAAGGAATAATTTATTCCGTTGTATGAAACTTTTTTGAAGTCTTACACTTTCTACATACAACAACGCTTTGTAGCATTGTATTCAACATTCTTGCTTACATTAATACAATAACTTGTCTAGGTTGCAGACAGTAAGACTTTATATTCTTTGGAGTAAAAAATTTGAAAATTTTGAAGAGATTTATTCACTCCCTTCGAAACCTCTTCTAAACCTTTTACCACCTGGGACCAATAATAATCAATTAAGAGAAGTTATGCCAACTTCATTCTACCAAATGGTGGGTTATGGCATTTATAGATTGGTCCGCCCTATCAATTACCTGTTTTTAACACCTTTATTCACAATGTTTTGTCGGTGAATCGATTAAATGAAATAAACACTCTCTAAACAATCTCAAAACAATTATATCTAAAGTATAACAGTTAAGACATCACTAGTTCTACTTGTGGCTGATCTAACTGTTCCTCATTTGTTGACATTAGACCATGAGTCACGAATTAGCCTATTTAAATATGTGGGTCATAAAACTTGCATGATTGCAAACAGACATTAGTTGGTAGATAAATAAAAATACCTAAATGCATGATTGTTCTCCAAAATTGTTCCCTAAATCATTTTAATTTACAGCTATTACTAACATTTAAATTAGACCAACAACTAAAAAAAGAGAGAGGATAATTTAGGACTTTTTAGGAGTGAATATAAATAGCACATGCACATGTTTTTGCCATCAGTCTCAGCAAATCATAACCTAATATGGGGAAACACAGTTCACCATACATACTTGGCCTATATTAATTAAAAAAACTGGAAAAAAAAAAAAACGTATATTGGTTGTTCTTTTGAAAATTAAGTCTCTAAATATTTTTATTTATTAAGTGTTCATACTTTTATTTAATTTGCTTAAATAAAATGGACCCCTTTAGAATACAATAGCAGATTTATTACTATTATAAAGTTTAGTACTATTATGGATTGATGCTACATATATAATTGTTTAATTATATAAATAATCAACGGATAAATTACATTTTTGGTATCCAAAGTACACCCCAATTTCACTTTTGGTACCCCTGTTTTTGCGAGTTGCAATATTAATACCCAATGTTTCAAAAATTTACACATTTAGTACCTTCCGTCAAGATTCCATCCAAACTTGATGTAATTTTTTGGAGCCAAAATCGAACTCTTTTTCTCCCTTTCATTCTGCAAACACGAAATTTGCCCTAATTTCTTGAACTATTCTTCAATCTTCATCTCGACATACGAAATCAAGAATTCATCATCACAATGTCTCAGAGAGTACTCTCCCTTCACAGCCACCCACACCATTGCCCGTTTCGGATACTGGGAAAAGGCATCACAGTCTATAAGGCCTTCTTCGTGGACACAACTTTGTTTCTGCTGTGAAAAGATCGAAGCATTCACAAGAAGGGAAGAGTGAATTCCTCTCTAAACTCTCAATCATAGCTTGTTTAAGGCACAATAATTTAGTCCAATTGCAAGCGTGGTGTGTTGAGAAGGATGAGTTGTTGCTTGTGTATGAGTTCCTGCCTAATGGGAGTTTAGACAACTAAAATTGTGATTTCGGATTGATGAGGCTAATGGACCACAATCAGAGCCCATTTCGATTCTGATAGCTAGTATCATGGGGTACCTAGCACCTGAGTATCTCCAATACGGCAAAGCCACGAAGAAGACGGACTTGTTAGGGCACGTGGGAGGTGATATTGGAGTTGGCATGTGGGAGGAAGCTCGAAGATTGAAGAGTGATTGAAGAAATTAGGGCAAGCTCAAAGTGTAGAATGAGTTCGGGGAAGAAGAGTCGATTGTGGCTCCAAAAAATTAGGGTTCCGACAAGTTTAGACGGAATCTTGAAGGTATCAAATGAGTAATTTTTTGGAACATTGTATACCAATGTTGCAACTCGCGAAAATAGGGATATCAAAAGTGAAATTAGGGTATACTTTGGGTACCAAAAATATAATTTACCTAATAATCAACCTTTAAATTTCAAATCCTTTAATCTAACGTTTCATGAATATTTTTAGTTTGAGAAAAAAAAAAATTGCATTTATATTATAGTGTAAGACTATTAGAAAATTCTCTTAAGTTTCGGCCAATTTTCGATTTGATAACAATATCTCTATATATTATTTAAGAAAAAGAGAATAAATTAAAGAGATACCCATATTCAGAATCAACATCAAGTCATTGTCTGGTGTATGATTCTATCATGTTTTGACAAATATATATGATGTAAAATCATGAACATATTCATCCACAGCTGTAAGAACAAATTCATAATGTACCTGGTATTATTATCAACATCCAACTCAACTTCAATTTTACATCAGAACACTCAAAAACAGGATGATCAAATAATCGGAATAAAACAAGGTACTAATACCTATGCCAATAACCACCATTAAACCCTGAACCATCTCCTCGAAGGGGGATCCCAAGGCGGTCCAAACGGCCCGACCCAGGATAAGCTTTGCTGGTGAAGTTGGCATGCAACGTGGAAGCAGCTTTAGATCTCAAGTCACCATATCCATGAAGAGAGTATCTATTCGTCGAGTTTGATCTCTCGTAGTGAGGTCTTTGTTTAGGGGCACTGAGAGATCTCACCTTTGCCTTTGATGACTCAGTGTAGGCCATGTAACTTGGGTGATCCGAGTAGCCACTTAGACAGCTTCTTGAGTCGTCGCTCTTGGTGGGAGTAAAGGGGGCCCGTCTCGAGCTGCCACCCATTGATGATGCGGAATAGTATTGTGGGCTGTTTTCAGCTGTGGTGAAGTCATTCTCATCTAGGTCTAGCACGAACTTGAGAGGGCTCAAGGATTGAGCTTCACCACGGGGCAATGGGCTCTGTCTGCTTTGATCGGAGGCGTGGAAGATGTGTTTGTGTTTGGGCTTCCATGTGTCAACTTGTAGAATCTTGTCGCTAATTGCTTCGTCATCATCTGCAGGAAAACATCCTTGCTCCCATGGTCTTAATTCGCCTCTTCTTCTGTCCTGATCGTAGGTCCCATAGCTGTTTGATCTTGAACCGTTTCTCTGAGTTTAACATGGACATGTATGTTTAGGTGGTGAAGTTAACGAATCATTTAAGCTTGAGATAAGAGTGAAAAGGAGACGAGAGCGAATGTTGAAATTGTCCTAGAAGGGCACAACGATACGCTATCCATGTTACGAGTAGTCAACATGAATTCAAGCTTTTATCTGGGTCGGCTATGTGAATCATATCTTGCACACAAATTCTCATTTAAACTACTCTCATTGTTTTTACATAAAAACAATGGATAAATAGTATAACGACATGCATGGCTGATCCTAACAGTTTTTTAATATGATTAAAATGTTCAAACCAATTCAAATAGTGCATAAGTAATTAGAGGGGTTAAGTAGTTCGCTCATAAGTCATAACCGATAAGCTACAAGCTACTTCGTATAACATTTATAACATAACATTATATATATAAATATAAAAAAATTGGGAGTACAACTTACAGTGTGGTAGGAAGGAGATGACTTGGCGGTTGCGCGTGTTCTTGCTTGGACCCGCGCAATCGCCTGCATCTGTCGTAGTTTCTCCACATAATGCTTCCTTATAATGTGACCTCTCACAAGCGCTTGAAGCTTCACTAGTGCTTTCAGTGCTCGTAGAGCTCTTCTTGACTGCATTTATCATTTTCAATTTAAGTTTGAATTCATTAAAATTTCACTTATAAAAACACAAATATCACGTGATAGCATTAATGTTAAAATAAGTGATGAGTCACAAGGATAAACGTGATTTTTACTTCTGAAAAGCTTGAGAAGGTAAAAGTCAGATCACAACAAGACGTCTCACCATTGGAATGAAGTGAAGAAAAAGCTAAGCCAGTAAGCTCTGAAAAAGTATCTGAAAAGATAAATAAGACAAAAAATTTGGCACTAATCTCAAAAGTGTTCCTTCAGTTCACATGTACCTTTCATGCTTTACTTACTAAAACTGACTAACCATGTCTCAAAAATATCAGCAAAGATTGTATTTAGAATTACATGGAAAGTCACTCCAAATTGCAGATATTAATAAAAGATTAAAACTGCTACTTTCTTGCGTTCAAATTTTAACAAAATCACTAAAATAGAAGAAAACTCCCACCCAATCAGCATTTGAAGGGACAACAAAAAATAATTAGTAGATATCAAAATTAGTGTAGCTAGAATTGCATGGTCCACACGGCTTCAACCTAGCCTTTGACCCCACCCCACCCTAACTAACCCCACTCACCAGAACCCAATATACACCACTATGGACCACCCCATGAATATCTACTCCTAGATTTAATCTAAAGTACAATATCTATTGTTGTTAATTTGTTATATATATATTTGCGTCAAAAAAAAAATATTGTTATATATATATATATATATATATATATATATAGATTATAGACAATGCATATAAGGTGTAAGTTGTAATACAATTTATATGGGACCAGTTAACCTTAGCCCGTACATATGGTTTTTAAGGTCATAATTGTGTACAAAATACAAATTATGAGGAATGTGAATGTAAATTATAACTCCTAAACGGCGTCGTTATGAAGGAGTCCACATGGGTACGAAAACAGTAACTTACGAGATATGCGCGAAAATGAGACTGAATCGTAACGGCCGCGCGCTCCTCGCGGCTCCCGTATCGTGCGCCGTTGTGAGTAACGTGCGCGATGGAGTTGAATGCGCCGCCGCCGCCGCCGCCGCCGCCACCCACCGCCGCATGATGGGCACTTGTTAGCTTGACTACCGCGGCGGCTGCCTGAGCAGCGGCGACAGCAGCCTCGGCGACGGCGGCAGTGGCTGCAGCGACGGCGATGGCGTGCCTGCTAGCCTCGTCGTCGTCCTCGTAGCCACCCGGAACGCCGTAGTTTTGTAGCTTGTGGCTGCGTTTATCCTTGCGGGAGAGGGTAAAGCTCCATCGATTCCTGAATGGCGGTTTAGGGCCCGGGTTGTGGCTCGCTTCCTGTTTCTTCAAACCCAGCAGATCTCTAAACCATTTGGAAGCTTTGCCCATTTTTGTCAGAGGTGATTTCCAACACACAGCATTTTAGAGAGAGAGAGAGAGAAAGGGAGGAGCAAAAATGGTGGAAGTGAGGTGAAAGAGTCAAAGGGAAATATACCAGTCTAGTTTGCTACCATACTTGGGATTAGCAAGAATTTATTTTATTTTCTTTTGTGGGTCTTGTTTACCTACTATGGAATAGTGAGGTTTTATTACATTTTAGCAACCATTTATAATTCTTTGATTTCTGTTGCTTGTATTTAATTTTTTAATTTTTTTGCTTAGTTTTCTATTTTTTAAATAAGTATTTTGATTTTTAATTTTTTATTAATTTGAATTTTTCCATATTTGTTTTACAAATTCTCAATAATATAAGTTATGTATATAATTTTTTTATATTTTACTAAAAACATTCAAGATTTATTATTATCACATCTATCATTCATCAAAAAAATTGTAAATTTAGGACATAAATTCACTATTTAGAGATATTATCTTTTTGGGCTTTGAAATTGAGATGATATCTTTAAAAAATGAGCGAATTTAGAACAAATCAGCCCTAATCGACGAATGTCGGATTAATTTGCATGAGAAAGTAACGTGCCTTTACTTATTCGGGCTTCTCATGATGTGGCTTTGGGTTCATAAATTAATTCTATTCATAAATTTCACCCCACTATATTAAAAACCATATAATCAAATTAGATGCCACATGTCAAACAAAACCATGATGAATATCCAAATCACCATTTGAAATGTAAGGAAAATTCACTAAACTAACCCTAAACTAATGCAGAATTCTCAAATCAAATTATCTCCAAAATTGATACTTGTGAATACCTAATCTTGAGAATTCGTCAAGAGGTGTGGCTCTCGCCGATGAAGAAGATGGAGATCTGGAGATGGAATCGGGAGACTAGTGGTTGCGCGGCGGCGACGTGGTAGTGCCGTGGTGGCGGCCAGTGTTACTGTGTTGGAGGTGAGAGGCGGCGGTGGTCCGGGTGTTCCACGACTCGCGACGGCGGAAGAACAACAATAGGCTGCTTCCATGGGAAGAAAGATTGACTGTTGGAGATGATGTAGCTGTTGGAGCAATGGTCAGTGAACAAGAGCTGCGGCGACGATGGTCGGGAAACCATTAAGCTAGAGAAATTTCATTCTCGCTCTCTGATATTTGATTCGAGGAGGAGGGTGGTGAACAGTAAAGGTCATCCCTTTTTTATTACAATTTTTTTTTTCATATACTCTCCAAAAAATAATTATTCATGAGTTATTTTATGAAATCACTCATTTAACTTTTACTCTTTTATTAATTTTTTATTTTGATTTTTGAATTTTTATTGTACAATTATATAATATTGATAATACATATATTAACAAATACTCCCTCCGTCCCACAATAAGTGTCACATTTACTGTTCGGCACTATTTTTAAAAATTATTGTATTTAAATGTGAGTGGAGGGAGAGAGGTAGTGAGATATATTATTATAATGTAAGTGGGAGGAGAGAGGGGTAGTGAAATATATTATTATAATGTAAGTGGGAGGAGAGATGTAGTCGGATATATTATTATAATGTAAGTGGGGGAGAGAGGTAGTGTGATATATTATTATTATAATGTCCATTTTTAGTAAGTGTAAAATGTGATATTTATTTTGGGACGTCCAAAAATGGAAAGTGTGACACTTATTGTGGGACGGAGGGAGTATAATTTATTAAGTTATTATTGTAAAAATTAATTACAAGATAATTTTTCAGATTTTTTAAAATGAATTTATAATTTTTTATATTTATTATAATTATTTTAATTCCAATTTTCAATTTATAAATTTCCTATTTCCATTTTTTTTGTAAAGACAATTACAAGACAAATTTTCAGATTTTTAAAAATGAATTTATAAATTTTTAATATTTATTACAATAATAATTATTATTGGATAATATATTTTAAAAATATTTTCTAATATTTTAGGAATAATTTTTGACGTGAGCTTGTATTATTTAATTTAAAATGCATTATTTTATTTTAAGAAATAAAGTTGTTGACTTGTATTATTTAATGTAATTATGTGGTTTTTTATTTACTGAGGTGACATTTAAAATCGAATTAATTTATTAATAATGTGTCACATCAGGGAGAAGCCCAAATAAGCATATGCATGTGACTTTCTCGTGCAAATCAGCCTGAAATTCGTCGATTCGGGTTGATTTGTCATAAATTCGCCCTTTTTGAAAGATACTATTTCAATTTCAAAGCCCGAAAAGATAATGTCCCTAAATGGTGAATGACCATAAATTATTGTTCCCCATCATTCATCTATCTATCCACTTCGACAAAATTGGATGTTGTTGTAACACTGACCCAATTATCCGTTCCTAAAGAGCTCATGCATAAGGACCGTGACTATAAAATTCTGATGGGTAAATTACATTTTTGGTACCCAAAGTATACCTCAATTTCACTTTGGGTACCCCTGTTTTCGCGAGTTGCGATATTGGTACCCTATGTTTCAAAAAGTTGCAATTTTGGTACCTTTCGTCAATGTTCCGTCCAACATGACGGAACATAACTAACCCTAATGTTTTTGGAGCCAAAACCGAGCTTTTCTTTCCCAAATTAAAGCTACATTTCGACCTTGCCCTAATTTCTTGAATTTTCTTCCCAAAACTCATTATCCACATTGACCTTGCCCTAATTTCTTTAACTCTTCTTCATTCATCTTTTTGTGTGTTTTTTTGGTATGATTTCTTGAGGTTGTGTTGTGAAAATGAGTTGTTTGTTATTTGCAAGAATGTTTTCCCTTTCTAAATTTCTCTGTTTTATTCTTTCAAACATGTGATCTGCAACCTTAATATGGTGTTTAATTCTGCTAATTTTGCTGAAAATTGTGTGCTTGTAGTAGGGTTGTGATATTTAAATATGGAAAAGGAAAATTAGAAAGAGAAAACAAATGTTTATTCCCTGATATAGTTTTTGAGGATTTCCTGAGAAGCTCAGAATCCCAAATAGATTCCTCAAAAGAAAGCACATTACAGTCACAAGAACAAATCGAAGAGACAATTGCACATTGCATCCTCTGAATGCCCTTAAATTGTCCAAAAGATTTAGCAATAGCATGAGTGTTGGGATATTTCTATTAGGTTTTGATGAGACAAGTATTTTTATATAGAAGTTAGAGTACCCTATTTTTCCACATTGTTTAAGTGGAACTTAATTTTGATATGTTTTTTTTTTCTGAGATGTATTCTTGAAGAGTTGTAAAAATCAGAAAGAGAGTAGTTGCTGATGGTAGCAGGATTCTACTCTTGAAGAAGTATCATGTGCTGATTTTCAGTAAGGAAGATCAGTAAGCAAAAGGAATAAGCAGGATCAGCAAGCTAAATCAGTAAACAGCATATAACAAAGAGTAAAGAGAACTGGAGGCTTTCTGCAGGATTAAAAAACAGGAAGCTGTTATGAAATCAGTAAGTAGGATTCAAAAACAGGAAGCTGTTACAAAATCAGTAAGCAGACGCATAACAGAAAACATCTACTACAACCTGAGCAGGTGGCAATAAATACCTTCATTCTTATTTATTGCAGTACGGGGAATAAATGAATGCAGTACGAGGATTCTGCATTATCAAAGTAACCGGTAGATGGAAGTTAGATCTTGACCAATAAGGTGATGTCATCTGGACCGTGGACCTGCAAAAACACTGTTGCCAAAGAGTGGCGCCATTAATGCGGAGCAGAGTAGGACATGCCCTATTTCCTAGTTTCTCCAAGCGCATTTAATGCGAAGATCAAATGAGAACAAGATTCAAATTTCTATAAGAACTATATCTCTCTTCAACGGACATATTTCTACAAGTATAAATAGAAGACACGAGTGACTTAAGAAGACTACTGAACTACTGAATATCTAATCTTGAGCTTACAAGTTTTTCAAGCATTCAGAATTCTCAAGCTAAACTAAAGCTTCTTACCAGTTCAGTCACTCAACCTTCAAGAAGCAGTCAAGTCCAAGATTTCGAGCTTTTAAGATCTAAAGACTGTCTTCGAGCACACTAATTGAAGAACATATACTTTTAACCTATTTGTTATGTGCTAGGTTGTTTTATTTTTAGTGTCCTTAGTAGGAAGAATTTAGATTCTCACTAAGTGTTAGCTTTTTTGTGTTAAGGCTATTTACTCTATGTGAGTGGTTGTACCCTGTGTGGGATTAGCCTATGAATCGCAATGATTCTAATAGGTGTTGACTCGTTAGGAAGAGGATTGTAAAGTTGAGACTTGTAAATCAATCTGACTTAGTGGAGTTCATCTTGTGTGAAGGAGAAGAGTGGACGTAGAAAGATTACACCACATTCGAACCACCATAAACCCTTTATGTGTTTATCGCTTTCATACACTTGCTGCATATCTCATATATCTATATCGTGCTCATATTGTTGAAAATGTTTCTGTTGAAAAGCATTCTTGAAAAGAAAACTGTTTTATTAAAAGAAACTCTATCTTATAGTTTCCGCTGCATACTGTAAAACCGAAACAATAAGCTAATCAAGCATATTGCCAACTTATTGAGTTGAGAGTGTTGTTGTATTCTGTCTAGAATTCAGTAACATGCTTACAGAAAGTTTTTAAAACATAAAATTTGATAGAGGTTTATGCACCCCCTCTGAACCTCTGACCAATTGAAACCAACAATAAGGGAGGAAGTTAGTGATGTCCCAAATCCCCTCTTAGATGCTAGTTTGAACTATTTTAAGCCTCAATAGAAGAACTTCAGTTCCATCGAACTGTAAAATGTAACGAGCAATTTTTGCCAGGGTTAGTTGGCTCTTCTAGCTTTGTTGGAAAAATGGGTGGTTTTATACGTAAATCTTGTTGATGTTTTGTTGGTGTGATTAATTGTTAGGATATTTTATTGGGAAGGGTGCTATGTCGAGGTGTATAGAGGCTGCTTACGTGGAGGATAGCTTGTTGCTATTAAACGGTTGACTAAAGAGTCGGTGGAAGAAAGGACGGGGGATTTTACAATGGAGCTTGGGATTATGGCTCATGTGAATCATCCCAATACGGCTAAATGATCAGATATGGGGTCGAAGGTGGAATGTTATTGACAAGAATCCCAATCATAAGAAAACTCCGAATTGATTTTCCATGTTTATCTCTTGTGTATATTTTATATATTTGTTATGATTTGTTTCCTTGTACATCTAAAACTCCTTATTTATATATTGCCACTTGTGTTGGCCAAAGAGATCAATGAAAGAAATTATTTTTCCTTACTGTGTTCTCCTTTAACATGGTATCAGAGCCAAAATTCGACCATCGTCGTATCTCAAAACCCTAGCCCTCACCGGTCACATCTCAACCTCTTTTTTCCTATGTTCATCGACATCGCCTGTCCTTTACTCATGTCGAACAACGATACTGCCACCATAGCCGACGCCAGCACCGTTTTGGCTGTTTCTCCCTTTCCCCTAAAGCTTAATCACATCGTTACCTCGCCCCAATGCACCGATCCACCAGTCCAAATCTTCGTTTGGACGTGGCCAAAACAACAACAAGAATCGTGGAGGTGGCCGCGGCAATCAGGGAAGGGGGCGTGGCCAAGGTGGTCCTCACCAAATTTATTGTCAACTCTGTCGTGATTATGGCCATACGATGCACTCATGCTCGCATCATTTTGATCTTGGCTTCACTGGCCCTCCTTCGTATAACTCCACACCACAACAACATGCCTTCTCTCAGCACCAACCTACTGCTCACTCCGCCACACTACCGCCTGGATATTAATCTCCTACAGCTGCCCATGGTGCTTCACCATCCATGCCCTCTGATGCCTGGTACCATGACTAGTGCCACCCACTATATTACGTTTGACTTCCGCAATCTTAATCTTGGTTCGACTCCGTACAGTGGCAATGATCAACTTCACATTAGCGATGGCTCCGATCTTCAAATAAACAATATTGGTGGCACATCATTATCTCTCTCTAATGCTACTTTTCGTCTCTCAAATATATTGCATGTGTCGTCTATTGCTAAGAATTTAATTTCCATTAGCAATTTTACTTGAGATAATAATGCATTTGTTGAATTTCACGCCAATCATTTTTGTGTTAAGGACGAAGTGACGGGGAAGGTTCTGCATCGAGGCAATTATGAGGCCGGTCTCTACCCTATCCACTCGCTCATTACCCCTACAACTCTTACTAGTGTCTGTGCTCCATTCTCCATATAGCACTCTCATCTCGGCTATGCAAATCCAGGGACTATTTCCTTAGTTATTAATAGTTTTTCTTTACCTAGCACCTCTAAATCAACGTTTAATATTTGCGATTCTTGTAAAATGGCGAAAAGCCATTAGTTACCATTTCCAGTTTCAAATTATGTATCTAAAACTCCTTTTAAGTTATTGATTATGGATGTTTGGAGACTCTCGCCCGTTTATTCTACTCATTCCAATCTCTATATGCTCACTATTGTAAATCACTTTACTAGATTTACATGGGTAGCTTAAATCCTATGTCTTTTCTACCTTTAAAAATTTTTACTCGCTCATTGAACATCAATTTTCTACAAAAATTAAATCCGTACAGATGGATTGGAGGGGAGAGTTTCACCCCTTGAGTGATTTCTTTCGCAAGTTAGACATTATCCATCGTCTTTCTTGTCCCCATACTCACCAACAAAACAGTATGGTGGAACGTAAACACCGCCACCTTGTCGAAACTGGCTTAGCTTCTCCACGCTGCCAAAGTTCCCACTGAACACTGGGATAATACCTTCCACACAACGTGTTTTATTATAAATCGTATTCCATCACCAATCCTTAAACATCAATCACCATATCACATCCTTTACTCCAAACCCCCTAACTACACCATTCTTCGCACATTCGGGTGCGCGTGCTGGCCATGCCTCCGCTCTTATAATCGTTATGAAATTGACCCTTATTCCAAATTATGTGTTTTCGTGGGTTACAACTCCTCTCATAAAGGATATCGTTGTCTTGACCCATCCATTAATCGTGTCTATATCTCACGTGATGTTGTCTTTGACGAACAATGTTTTCCTTTTCACTCACCTCCCACGTCAACTCCTACTACTTCACCGTCCTCCATCGAGCTTCCCGCTTCCCTCACTCCTGCTCAATCATCCTTTGGTCAGCCTAATCCACTGCTATTACCAGATCCCACGCCACCACCTTCCCCACATAATACTCCTTCTCAATCTCTAGTTAACAACCCAACCTCTCCTACGTCCCATACCTCACCGGATCAGTTTCACGTTCCTCATGTAGAACAGCCCTCCGAGCAACGCCTTTGTCACATGATGCAAACCCGTGCCAAGAACAACATTTATCGGCCCAAGCAATTTTATGATGGCTCGATCCGTTATCCGCTCACACGATCTCTTCTTACTACAAGTGTCGTGGCTGTCTCTGTCCCTACTTGTTTTACTAAGGCCAGCAAAAGTCCTGAGTGGCGTCAGGCCATGATGATAAATTTGATGCGCTTTTGCATAATAACACGTGATCTTTGGTTCCACCTCCCTCGACTGATCGCACTATTGTGGGATGTAAATGGGTTTTTCGGGTTAAACACAAACCCGACGGCTCCATTGATCGGTATTAGACACGTCTTGTCGCTAAGGGTTTTTATCAACAGTCGGGCTTTGATTTTGATGAAACTTTTTGCCCCATCATCAAACATTCCACCATACGGTTTGTTATTGTCTATGTTATTTCACGCCAGTGGCCTATTCGCTAGGTTGATGTATCAAATGCATTTTTAAATGGCTATATATCTGAGAAAGTTTATATGCAGCAACCCCCTGGCTATATGCATCCCCAATTTCCGAATCATGTCTGTCGACTTCACAAAGCTCTTTATGTTCTCAAGCAGGCTCTTCGCGTTTGGTATTCTCGCCTCAGTTCGAAGCTCTTATCTCTTGGTTTTGCTAACTCTCAAGCGGACACTTCGTTATTTACCCTGCACTCAGCCGATCTGTATATTTTAGTCCTTATTTACATCGACGATATCATTATTACTGGGTCCTCCACATCGGCAATTGCTTATCTCATTCATCTTATTGGCGTTGAGTTTTCTATTAAGGATCTTGGCAGTGTGAACTATTTTCTGGGTATTGAACTCCATCGCACCTCTGATGGCTTATATTTATCGCAACAACGGTATATAATTGATCTCTTACGCCGCACCAGTATGCTCATCGCGAAGCCGATCTCTACACCCATGTCGACGACTTCTACTCTCTCCTCCGAATGCGTGGCCTTCGATGATCCATCTCTTTATCGAAGTATGGTGGGTGCTCATAATTATCTCAGTCTTACGCGACTTGACATTTCGTATACTGTTGATAAACTTTGTCAGTTCATGCACCGCCCTACGGTTGATCACTGGGCTGTCACGAAATGGGTCCTTCGATATTTGAAAGGCTCTCACGCTGCTGCACTTTTCTATCCCACACTCTCCATGGCCTCTCTCGCTCCACGCCTTCATCGATGCCGATTGGGCCGGGGATGTCGACACTCGTCTCTCCACAACTAGCTTTTATGTGTATCTTGGCAACTGTCCTATCTCGTGGAGCTCCCGCAAACAACAAACAGTGGCTCGGTCTAGTACTGAGGTTGAATATCGGGCCCTTGTCGCCGTTACCGCCGAAATTCAGTGGCTACTCTCTCTTGCCAAGGATTTGTATCTCACTTTTTCTCATGTGCCGCAAATATGGTGTGATAATATTGGCCCCACCTATCTTGCCACTAATCCTGTGTTTTATGTTTATCGAGCTTGATTATCAATTTGTCCGTGAGAAAGTAGCTCAGAAAGTTCTACAGGTTCGATTTCTCTCTTCTCGTGATTAGATCGCCGATGTTCTCACTAAGCCATTATCTTC
Organism: Scutellaria galericulata; assembly: GCA_946896805.1. Taxonomy (NCBI): domain Eukaryota; kingdom Viridiplantae; phylum Streptophyta; class Magnoliopsida; order Lamiales; family Lamiaceae; genus Scutellaria; species Scutellaria galericulata. The sequence continues at coordinate 11,645,265 of OX335791.1, read as the reverse complement.
ATCTCGCTTTGCAACTTTATGTGACAAGCTTCACGTACATACCTTACCCGTTCGCTTGAGGGGGCATATTGACGAGAATCTCGATCACAAGGAAACTCCGGATTGATTTTCCATGTTTATCTCTTGTGTATATTTTATATATTTGTTATGATTTGTTTCCTTGTACATCTAAAACTCCTTATATATATTGCCACTTGTGTTGGCCAAAGAGATCAATGAAAGAAATTATTTTTCCCTACTGTGTTCTCCTTTAACAAATGTACCTTGTTATTGAGTTGTCACCCCTTGGAAGCTTGGCTTTTATGCTTCATAGTTGGTGCATCATTTCAACTTTTCATTTTTTTTTTCGATATGTCTCGTTTGATCTGTATTTAAGTTGTTGTTTTCTTGCTAACAGATCCTAGGGAGAAGGTGGGGTGAAGTGTTAGGTCACAAGGTTGCATTAGGCACAGTTAAAGAAATTAGGGCAAGATCGAAGTGGAGAATGAGTTTGGGGAAGAAAATTCAAGAAAATAGGGCAAGGTCGAAGTGCAACTTCAATTTGGGGAAGAATAGCTCAATCTTGGCTCCACAAACATTAGGGTTAGTTATGTTCCGTCAATGTTGGACGAAACACTGACGGAAGATTCCAAAATTACAACTTTAAGAAACATTGGGTACCAATGTTGCAACTTGTGAAAACAGGGGTACCCAAAGTGAAATTGGGGTATACTTTGAATACCAAAAATGTAATTTACCCAATTCTGATCAACTAGAAGTATTACCGATCAGACCTAAGAGGACAATGTCCAATAGAAAAATGAAAGGACTTGGTCATTGACCAGCTAGTAGGAGCCAACCAAATAGGCGAAACAGATCGTCAATCATCGTTGATGAAACTTTAAGCCGATCAAAGTTACCCTATATAGCTGACCTGATCAGGGGATTCTGTAATTTCAATTGTAACGCTAAATTAGAATCAAGAGAATAACCTCTATCAATCGGTTGCAAATCAAAGAAATTCATTATTGGAGGAAGCCAAACTCGAAGAAGCACAAATTAAAGGAAATTCGAACGTCAGTTACAAATCACAATTTAATGAGCTTGAGTCAAGAATCTGAAAGAGCTCTAATTTTGTAGGCATTAAATGATTTTCCAAACTTATAATCTCAACACAAGCTATATAAAGTCACACTTAGACGGAAATGAAGTTCGAACATCATTTTGTCATCGAGCAATTACAAAAATCTCTATTAAGTTTTTGATCTTGTTCGATTAGATTTGACCCACCAAGATTAACCAAGCATGTTTCCAGTGTTATTATTTCACTTGATTTTGTTTACTTCTTTTTTAGTTGTTTGACTAAGTCCATTCATTTGATAACATAACTTAACAAATGTGAATATGGAGCATATATTTGAAATTCTTTATTAAAAATGATTTTACAAAAATTGAAACATTTAGATCAAGATTAAATTATTAAAAATTTCAAAGATTGAGATATTTAGATATATATATATATATACACACACACTACAAGAAAACTGTCCGACAGTGACGGATTTTAGTGACGGAAATATTCCGTCAAAAATTTGTTACGGAAAAGTGACAGAATAGTGACAGAAAAGATTTTGTGACTGAGTTTAGTGACGGATTTATATCCGTCACTATTTTGTGACGGAATAATTCGTCACTAATGAATTTAAATTTTTTAAAAATTATAAATTCGTCAAAATTATGTAGTGACAGATTATTCCGTCACAAAATAGTGACGGATATAAATCCGTCACTATTTTGTGACGGAATAATCCGTCACTACATGAATTCCAATTTTTAAAAAATTATAAATTTATATATAATATATATATATATATAAATTCGTATATATATATACAATAATATATTTATATATATATATAAATTCGTATATATATATAAAATAATATATATATAAATTCATATATATATATATAATAATATAAATTCATATAATATATATAATAATATATATATAAAAAATTATAAATTCATCAAAATTATGTAGTGACGGATTATTCCGTCACAAAATAGTGACGGATATAAATCCGTCACTACATGAATTCCAATTTTTAAAAAATTATAAATATATATATATAATAATAATAATATATATATATAAAATTATAAATTTGTATATATAATATATAATATATATATATATATATATATATAAATTTTCAAAATAATATAATAGTATTTGTATATATTTACTCATATTTTAAATAAAATTAAAAAGCAACCCCAATCAAGAAAAGCCTAAATATATGTGATAATATTAATTGTTTTTTAATTAAATTAAATTTGAAAAGTTTAATTACTTTATGATGTTATTTTATGTTAATTAGTCATTAATCTTCCAATTATATATATATATATATATATATATATATTGTTAAACTTTTAAAATATATGTGATAATAGAAAATTGAAAATATCAAAAATACTTATAAAATAAATGTATGTAGAATATTATTACATAAAGCACCAATGGTCTAGTGGTTAGAGTACCACCATGAGTCCTGGGTTCAATTCTCAAACAACGCATAATATTATCGTGATGATCACGTGTCATGATCACGTGTCGATGGAATGACGGAATATTTCCGTGTGTCAATGGAGTGATGGGTGTAATCTTTTCTGTCATTATTCTGTAAAAATTTTTGACGGAATATTTCCGTCACTAAAATCTGTCACTGTCGGTCACTAAAATCTGTCACTGTCACATGTAATCTTTTCTGTCATTATTCCGTAACAAAGTGATGATCACGTGTCATGATCACGTGTCGATGGAATTTCTGACGGAATATTTCCGTGTGTCAATGGAGTGATGGGTGTAATCTTTTCTGTCATTATTCTGTAAAAATTTTTGACGGAATATTTCCGTCACTAAAATCTGTCACTGTCGGTCACTAAAATCTGTCACTGTCACGTGTAATCTTTTCTGTCATTATTCCGTAACAAATTTTTGACGGAATATTTCCGTGTGTCGATGGAGTGATGGGTGTAATCTTTTCTGTCATTATTCCGTAACAAATTTTTGACGGAATATTTCCGTCACTAAAATCTGTCACTGTCGGTCACTAAAATCTAAAATCTGTCACTGTCACTAAAATCTGTCACTGTCGGTCACTAAAATCTGTCACTGTCGGTTCAATTCCGTAACAAATTTTTGACGGAATATTTCCGTCACTAAAATCTGTCACTGTCGGTCACTAAAATCTGTCACTGTCACTAAAATCTGTCACTGTCGGTCACTAAAATCTGTCACTGTCGGTTCAATTCCGTAACAAATTTTTGACGGAATATTTCCGTCACTAAAATCTGTCACTGTCGTTCTGTCATTATTCCGTAACAAATTTTTGACGGAATATTTCCGTCACTAAAATCTGTCACTGTCGGTTCAATTCTCAAACAACGCATAATATTATCGTGATGATCACGTGTCATGATCAAGTGTCACTAAAATCTGTCACTGTCGGTTCAATTCTCAAACAACGCATTCTGTCATTATTCCGTAACAAATTTTTGACGGAATATTTCCGTCACTAAAATCTGTCACTGTCGTTCTGTCATTATTCCGTAACAAATTTTTGACGGAATATTTCCGTCACTAAAATCTGTCACTGTCGGTTCAATTCTCAAACAACGCATAATATTATCGTGATGATCACGTGTCGATGGAGTGATGGGTGTAATCTTTTCTGTCATTATTCCGTAACAAATTTTTGACGGAATATTTCCGTCACTAAAATCTGTCACTGTCGGTTCAATTCTCAAACAACGCATAATATTATCGTGATGATCACGTGTCATGATCACGTGTCGATGGAGTGATGGGTGTAATCTTTTCTGTCATTATTCCGTAACAAATTTTTGACGGAATATTTCCGTCACTAAAATCTGTCACTGTCGGGCAGTTTTCTTGTAGTGTGTATATATATATATATCTCAATCTTTGAAATTTTTAATAATTTAATCTTGATCTAAATGTTTCAATTTTTGTAAAATCATTTTTAATAAAGAATTTCACAAAATAGTGACGGATTATTCCGTCACAAAATAGTGACGGATATAAATTGTTAGTGACAGAATTGAGATCGGAATACATGTTAGTGACATAATTTTTGGTTTTAGTAACGGATTTTTCCGTCACTGTCGGGCAGTTTTCTTGTAGTGATATATGGCACTCAAACTGTATAGTTATTTCAATATCTTGTTACTACGATTTTAGGTTTATTTTCGAGTCCCTTATTTTCAATTCTATTTGCCAAGCACCCCTAAATATTAAATAAATATGGTTAATTTTAATTTTAATCTTATATGTAAGTCTCTCCCAATCAAATATCAAATTTGCAGTTTTAGTTCTTTATTAGGATGTAAACGAGCCGAATATCATTGAGCTCGAGTTCGGCTCGTTAGTTTTTTTTCGAGCTCGAGTTCAATACGAACTTAAAAAATGAAGTTCGAGCTCGGCTCACATAAAAATTTTAAGCTCAATATTCGTTCGAGTTCAGCTCGAAAAAAGTTCGATAACAAGCTCGAGTTCAGCTCGATAAAAGTTTGTTAAGAGTTTGAATACAAGCTCGATAATTCAACCTAGAGTTCGGCTTGACAAAAATTTGTTAAAAGTTTGAAATGAACTCGATAATTCAAGCTCGAAAACGTACAAGTAAAGATTTTTTTTTCTAATTATTATTTAATTTAAATGAAATTTTACAATCTTATAAAATTATAAATCATATTTAATATATTATAATTATATAAAAAAACTTAAAACGAATAGGTTTGCGAATTCTAGATGAATAGGCTCACGAACATACTAACAAACCTTTCGTGAACTTCCTTAACGAACCTATTCGCGAACATGTTCGTGAACCAGCTTAACGAACTTGTTAGCGAGCTTTTGAGCCGAATATGTCTGAGCTCGAGTTCGGCTCGATAAGTTATCGAGCTCAAAATTCGGGCTCAAGTTCGGCTTGTTAGGCTTATCAAACGATCTCAATTGAATATTTATCGAATCGAGCCACAAATAGTTTGCGAACGGCTTGGCTCATTTACATCCATTCTTTATATTTTAATTTTTCCAATTTCAGTTTAATTTTAATTGGAATTTTGGTTGAATATAATTCTTAACAAGAAAGAAAAAAACAAACAAGAAACACCAAAACTTATATACACCTGCTGCATGGATCTGGATCCGTGCACTCGGCCACCATGTGCCACCACGCGCCCGCACGCTCCAACAGGTCGCGCATAAATTCACCCAAATTCCCTCCCAAGTATTGTACCCAGACGTGCTCAACCGGTTCCGGAAACTGGGAACCGGCTGGTTCGGAACCACTGGTCAACGGTTCCGGGAACCGTTGACCTGGTTTTGGTTCTAACCAGAATCAGGAACCGGCGGCCACCAGTTCGGTTCCGGTTTCAATATTTTCAAACTGCCGAACCACCGATTTACCCTTTTTTTAATTGAAAATGCCACGTGTAAGGCCGAGATTAAAGAGTCGTTTGAAAATTAACGGTTCAGATTAAAGAGCCGTTGGAGCCAAAGTAGCTGTAGGAAACCGGTTCAAAAACCGGCCGGTTTGAACCGGCGGTTCGGGCAAGATTTTGAAATCAACACAACTGTTGATGATCGACGGCCAAGATCGTCCAAACTGGTTGTTCGAACTGGCCGGTCCCTTTGATTTCTACACCAATCTCTCTCTCAACTCTATAATTTCTATTCTCTAAAGCTCACAATTTCAAGTTTCTAGTCTCTCGATTTTAGTTTTTGTAGTTCTTCAATTTCCAATTCGATTTCAATTATATTTCATTTCCATTAAAAAAAATGTCTCGAAGAGATTCTTCATCCGCCGGTTCGTCTCGTGGGAAGGGAAAGAGTCTGATGCCGCCACCACAATCGATGCACGAAGATCTCGACGATTTGATTGATTCAATTCATTATAATCAAGAGGATTTGGAGATCTTGGGCCCTACTACCGCCGCCGCCTTTGCCGAAGAAGAAGAGGTGCCGAGGAGAGAAACACAAGAGAGTGGGAACAATACACAAACCACTACTCCTCAACCACCTTCTACCCTTCGGAGTGACATTTTCTCCTTCCATTTTAAGAAGGAGAAATTGCCGAATAGCGCCATCGACTACAATGTGACGTGCAACCATTATGGGAAGGTTTACAAGTTCAAGCATAGAGGAGGCTACTGGACTTTCTCCAACCATGTGATCAAAAAGCATCCCGACAAGATGGGGCTTGATTGAGGGCAAACGCAAATCCGGGGGGCCTTTACCGGATCCACTCAAGGTGGAGGTATGGATGAAGTTACTTTTAAATTTAGTCAATTAAATACTAGGAGAGGCGTAGTTGAATTTATAGCCGAAAAACATCTTCCATTTAATTTTCCAACCGATGATGCTTATGAAAAATTCACTAGTAGATATTTTAATTCGGCAATTAGAAAAATCTCTAGAAACACCGTTACTAGGGATATAGAAAAAACCGTAGGAGAGTATAAATATAAATTAATTGAAGACTTAAAAAATTTAAAACAAAAAGTTTCTATATGTAGTGATTGTTGGAAGGATCCTTATAAGTCGCATGATTATATGGGAATTGTTTGTCATTGGATTGATGATGCATGGAATATGCAAAAACGTATTTTGATGATACACATAATGCACAACATTGCACATAAAATTCAACATGTTTTAAATGATTACGATATTGTAAGAAAAGTATTTTCGATATGATTTGATAATGCTAGTAATAATACGGCGGCTTTACCTTACTTGCTTGATTTTTGTCAACCTCCGATTGAGGGCAAAATTTTTCATATTCGTTGTATCTGTCATTGCTTGAATTTATGTGTTCAAGATGGATTAGAATCATTAGAAAATTATATTAAACCTATTAAAATGGCAATTTATGAAATTGGTAACTCTACGGTATTGCATAAAAATGGGCAAGATTTTGTAAAAGAAATGGTGCTGAAGTTAAAAAATTTATAATTGATGTTAAACATCGTTGGAATTCTACTTTTTATATGTTTCAAGATTCGTATGAATATAGATCAATACTATGTGAATTTTATTTAGAAAATCCAAATGATAGAGTTATTTTATTTGAAACTTCATGGGATGCATGTTTTAATTTAATTCAACTCTTAAAAATATTTGAAGAGGGCACTAGAGAATTAAGTGGTTGTTATTATTCTACTTCTCCTATAGCTTTAGATAATTGTGTTAAAATTGCTCTAATTTTAAATTCATATGCAACCTGTCCAATTTTAGGATCAACCGTCTTAGTAATGAAAACAAAATGGTTAAAATATTTTCATGAAATACCCGATACTTTTTTATGTGCTAAGTTATTAGATCCTAGTATTAGAGAAGATTGATTTGAAGAATTGCTAAATTTATATTATAATGCATTGTTTCCAAATATGGTATTAAGTGATTATGATTTATGTGTTTATATTCTTATCCCTAGTGATGTTGTAAGTAGAACTAAATTTTTTTTATATAATTTGTTTAAAGAATATAAACAATTGTTAGGTGATGATTGTAGTCCTAACATAAGTGATCAAAATGTAGGAGGTAGTAGTTAATCATCTAGTTTTCAACCGGCTCAAGCACTTAGTAAATTTTATAATTTTTATGATGCTATAACACAAAAAAGACCTAGAGGTAGTAACCCTTGTCAAGAATTAGATAATTATTTAGGTGTCACATTTGAACAAACCGTATTTGAACATCATATGGATTTATTGAAGTGGTGGTCAAGAAGGACCACCACTTATCCTATACTAACCACTATTGTTAAAGAAGTTTTTGCATGTCCTGTCTCAACCATTGCGATCGAACATGCTTTCTCCAAAAGAGGACACATGTTGACTGCAAGAAGATCGAAGTTGACGAAAGAGAATGTACAAAACATTACTTTACTTGAAGATTGGGCGAGAGCAAGCAACCGTCAACAAGATCTCGATCTCTCGAACTTAGACTCCGATGGAGATGACCTCTATGGATACGATTTAAACACGTCCTCCTCCGCCGGAACCAATGAATGAAGGTAAGTTTCGGTGAGTTAGACAACTACGTGAGCTTTGATTCCTTCGTTTTGAAAATGATATGTAGGCAATTTCATTCTAAGTTTGGAAGTTACACTTTCAAACTTAGAATGAAACTCAAGCTCTTTCAATTTTTTTTTCCTCTTCTTCAATCTTATAATTGTAATTTGTAATATGTTTTATTATAATTTTTTAAAAATTTGAAGTTGTAAATTGTGTACATTTGTAATGTTTTACTTGTACTTGTAAATAATTGTAATGAATGTATTTTATGAATGTAAAGATGAGTTTATTATGTTTATAAAGTTGTTATAAAGACCACGGTATCCTGTATCCGACGCTGAAAACCAAGCTGGGTTCTGCATCTCAGTACCACGATATCCATTTGGATACCGCGGTATCGACTGAAATGAAACATTCAAGTCCACAAATAGAGATTCTTAACACAGTAAAGAAACATTGTGTACGCCCATCATACATGATCCACATTAACAGACTGAACGGCTCAAGAATAAGAGAGCATTATAACATATTGATCAGTGAGTGAATTGAACACCATTTTGACACTCAATCCATAGTCGAAAATAACAACTATAGTAGATAATACCAGGCAAGCAAACGAAATTATAAGTTAAATAAGTAAAGCAAGTTAAATTTGGAGAGAAAAGTGGTAATTTGGAGAAATTAAAGATAAGTGAAATGAAATTATGGCAAACTGAAAAGAGGGGAATGAAATTGGGAAATTGAGGGGAAAATGACAATTTTCCTACTGAATAATTAGTGTTAGATACATTACTTCCATCAAGTTTGGATGGAAATTTGACGGAAGGTATGTAATGTGCTAATTTTTGAAATTTTGGTCTATCAACTTTGTAAATCGCGGAAACAAGGATACCAAAATTAAAATAAGGGTATAGATTGGGTACCAAAATTGTATATTATCATTTTATTTACTTTAATAGTTGCTATTTCATATACAAGCTTTAAGAAATTTATAATTTAATCACAATTTTTTAATTTTTCAATTACATACAAGAATTAGTCTAATATAATCAGACAATTTGCAATTTGATTCATCTATACCTTTCCGATATTTTTTGTTGAATTGATTGCCGGAATCACCACATTGGACAATCAACTTGATTTTAGGGCATATGTCAAAACTGTGAGACTACCACACAATAGTTTGTATTTGGTTATTTTCACATATGCATCACTTTTAAATATTTATAAGAGTGCAATCACATTTTTTTAGAGTGTCAATTCCGGTAATTAAATCAACAAAAAACCACCAAACAATTATTAGATGAATCAAACTACATAGTAATTTTTAAAATTTAAAACAGTATAATTAAATTGCAACAAAAACAAATTTTCGTTTATTATTAATTTTCACTAACCCTATTTAAAAAAAAACTTTTAAAAAATTATATGTTTAAAAGTTGAGACCATGTATTTGTGTGAGTAGTGTGTGAGTAGTGAATAGTCATACCTTGGGGTAGGAGTGGGTTAGGGTAGGGGGGTGGGGTGGGGTGGGGTGGGAAGTGAGCTTTAGATGTGTGCAGGTAACTCAGTTGAAAAGACAAATCCTGAAAATGATTCAACAACCGCTAACTTACACCACCTGCACCTCTTCTTTATTTACAACTCCATCACGAGTTGTCTCATCCTCTCACTCTTTTATTGTTTGCATTTGACCCCTTTTTTTTTTTTTTTTTGAAATAGTCTCTTGTGAAACTGTCTCACATACGAGGGGATTTAAGTATACCTTTTATAGGTATAAGTATATATTTTTCAACTATAAGTATTTGTTTTATAAGTATGTTTTTTAAAGTATGAATTATTCAAGTATTTCTTTTATAATTATAAGTATATCTTTTTGTACTATAAGTTCAATCGTCGCATTGTGCGACGGTTGCACATGAGTTTTACCTTTTTATTTATATATAAAAGTATGACCACACGTGTCACTCATCCTCTCACTCTTTTATTGTTTGCATTTGACCCCCTTTTTTATTTATATATAAAAGTATGACCACGCATGTCACATGCCACATTTACATTTTTTTCATATTAATTTTTTAATTTTTTGTAAATTAAATTTATAATAAATAGAATTTTAAGATTAATTAATATGACTAATTAATATATCAAATTTAATGTTGATAATAAACATTACTAAATAATATACAAATTTTAATTAAAATTGATAGCACATGCTAGACTTCAAATACAAAAATCATTATTTTTGAAATTCAATTTAGTTAAAAAAAAATTAGAAAAATATAAAAATAAATAAAAAAAGAAAAACTAAAATAAAGGTGGATTGATTAAAAAATATTATTCAAACTATTCAATCTTTTGAAACTTATTAATTTATGTAATTGAATAACTTTTATCAATATATGTTTTAAAATAACTATGATTTTTTTTTTTTTTTGAGAAATGTTGATTTTCATTTTTTTTATCATTGAAATCAAAATGAAAATTTAAGGTTATCCTAAACCTTAACAATTAAAATCAAACTAAAATAATGGTGGAAATGTTGAATAATATAATAAATAAAAAATTACATATTTTTTCAAAATAATAAATAAAAATTAATCATATTCTTTAAATATTGCAACATGTATTTAAATAATTAAATAATATATTAATCTGACATTATTATATTTATTTCTAGATTAAGCGATGTGTATTGCACAAAGCCATAAATATATTTTTTCTCATATAAATACTTTTTAAAATTTTCTAATTTTACTAAATTTAATTTAATTCTTTTAAAACCCGTGTATTACATGAGCCCTATACTAGTTAATTCTATATATATCATCTTAAATCTATTATGACCCATATAAGAGATTAATGTTGTGTTTGCAAGGACTGATTTATAGTTCAAATTGAAAATAAAAGAATTTCAAATTCATTTAAGTTAGTGTTGATTTGAAATATCCATCTAAATGACTCAAAAATTAATTCAAATTGAAAGTGATTAATTTCAAATCCACGTCTATCCAAAAAGCACTAAAGAATTTCCTACCATAGATTTTAAATTTCCTACCAACTAGTCTCAAAATTTTAGGGTTATATTAAAATTAGTCGTTTTTAGATATAGATAAAATATAGATAAAATAAAATAAAATAATTTATTACATGAAATATATGTTTCAAAATATTTAAATAATATATTAATTAAAGTATTTTGTATTTGATTGTTAGATAAATGATCATAAATATCAATAGTACTTATAATAGTTTTTTAAATGGTCAACTACATAACAAATCATCAACTTTAGGTTGATTTTCATATACACGGTGATTTTTAAATGTTAACATTACAAATCATTAATTTTAAAATAATATCAATTTGATACATAAACATATATTTCAGACTTTAGTTGTTGATTTGGAGTTTGAAACTTGTGTCTCTAATCTAATATGTTGTTCATGTGGAAAACCATCATCGACCGCCACCTCACTTGTTGGAAAACATCATTTTCGATCCCAAATTCCAAAAATAAAAACACAAAATCTTCAAATTTTAACAGAGATACAAAATTTACCTGCAAAAGATTCTCTTCTGAAGCTCATTTCAAATCATAAACAATTAAACGAATTAAGCTCAATTTCATAAAATAATATCATTTGAAAATAAATTATGAAGAAGACGAAAGAAAACATATCAATTGAACAATCAAAAATCAATAGAAACGTAATCTAATCATGGAGAAATATTTCTCAACAAACAGGGATTATTAATCCCTCAAGTAATTTCAAAAGATGCATGCAGATTCAAGATCAAGAAATTAATCGAGTTCACAATTGATTTTTTGAACGACTTTTTATGAAATCGAGTTCGAATCAAACTTAAATATTTAAACTGGATTATGATTTGAATTAAGCTTGGAAAGATGATGTTTTGTCATAAATTTGGTGGTTTGGTAAGCCCGAGGCTGAGAATGGATTTTTTTGTCGAGTAAGGTTACGACTAGTAGTGACTTTCCACATGGATAAATCCATTGGCTATGTTAACAAACGTGTTTCGAGATTCATGCCACCAATTGAAGTCCAAATGTCTATTAAAGTATTAAATTGTTATGATTTCAGAGTTTGTGATCCTATGGTATTAACATTCAACATGTTTTAAAAAGCATCGACCTAAAATTGATGATTTTATGTAATTCGCCCTGTCTAAAACTGTATAGTTTAAATCATTTGTGATTCGATTCATTTGACAACTTTCTAGTAATTTTTTTATTCACTTTGTTGTCAAAACTACCACATTGAAATCAATGATCATCAAATATTTGTCTTCATTATCAATTTGGTCATCCAATGTGACGTACTATATAACAATTTCGATTGCCAAGTCAACAAAAAATTATGGGAAGGTCAAAGATGAAATGAAAATTTTCATGTATAAAATTGTGAAAAATTATAAACTAGTGATCAAATTGTAAATTATATGATATTTCTTGTATTTTTCTTAATTATATATTATTATGGGTGAATTTACATTAAACATCGTTAAGGTTTACAAAATAGACCAAAATGTTGGGATGATTAAAATTAGATCATTTAATTATGAATAAATCTCATATAATGTTCGACCGATCAATAAAGTCAATTCAATTCGAAGTCACTTTTTTTTTTTTTTTATCAATATCATATTATATTAATATTTTAAATTTTAGAGAAAATGGTTGTTGAAAAATAATCGTTGAAGATGGTTAATTATAATGTTTAGGTTGTGTTTGGTTTGAATATTGAGATGGGTACTTTAGGATCCCTTAAGCCACCCGAGCCATTGTTTTGTTTATGGGCCCATTTTAAAGTTCAACCCAATTTCCAGTTTGGGTTAAAAATGCGCTCATTTATGGGTTTAATAAACCCGCACATTTTAATAATTAAATTTCCAAATTTGTCCTTACTTTTAACTTTAAAATTACGAAAAGCTCCCGAAAGTTCCTTTAATTTACTACATTATCACTATATATACGACTCATCAACATTACAAATTGTTGCCCTAGCCGCTCCCGAACTTTGAAGATCCATATAATAATTACCCTAGTCATTCTTTTACTTCCACATTACAAATTGTTGCCCTAGCCGCTCTTGAACTTCGAATCGAAGATCTACTTTCAAGTAAGGTTCTCAACGTTTTTCTTCTAATTTCTTTTTTGTATTCATTTTATTTAATATTTATTACTTATTTCCTGATGTTTCCTAAGTTTTTTGAGGAATTTGTCTGATTTGTTATTGTTGTTAGATTTTTCCGGTTAAGATCGGAGATGTCATGTTGATTGCTTTTAGGGTTTTTGTCAATTATTAAATAGAGTCGAATATTATCTTGAATTCAGTTGTTTTTGGTATATAATAATCAAGGATTTTGTTTATTAAAAGAGAAATGAATTATCATATGTTTTATGTTGCTATCTTTTGATTTTAATGTCTTTCCGAATTGGTATTTGAAAGATCTGGAATTTTCGAAAATTTTCATTAATTAGGCATGTTTTCATGGCCGATGAATTATTTGAGTAAGTTCATTGTAATTTCTACCAAAATCTGAACTATTCTTTAATCTTTTAATCACTTTTTATCTAGAAGATCGGGTATTTCCCGATTTCTTATCATTAATTGGTCTATTGTTAAATTCGCTTTGAGTGTTTGAACTTATAGTCACAAAATAATAACAAATCCTAAATCCTATGTCAAATAATTTATTTTGTAAGTTTGGTGATCTTTTGCAAATACTATTTTTTCTCTCATTCAAAATCTCGATTTGTTTGTTGGTACCTATTTGAACTCCATGGATTAACTATCTTTAATTGTTGAAGTAGGTAATTTAATCATCGACACATACAAATTAAATTTTTTCACGACACTGCAATTATATATATTTGAATTTGATATTTTTCTGCTCCAACACTACGCTAGAAGATTGCGCTAGTTCCATCGATAGTCCTTTATCTTTATCTGATTGCGCTATTCAGCCCAATTTATTGATTTTGGGCTGGCAATTTTATCTTTAACCTTTAATCTATTTTTATTTTTTATTTTTTACTTTTTTTAAAACTCTTGTATTACTTTAATGGTTTTTAGTAAAAATCATTAAATTGGTTTGAGTAACCTCAAATTAGTGATTTGAGCCCAATTTGGCCTTCCAAACTGGAATTGACTTAAATTTTCAAATTTTCAAAAATTAAAGGATAAAATTGCCACCCCAAAAAGTTAATGGTTGGAATTGCCAGACGCGATAAGCTATTGGGTAAGAAAGATAACAAACTCAGAATGGTTGAGAAGAGTTAATTGCAAAATACGTACTGTAACTTATACCCAATTCCATCCGTAGTCCTTTATCTTTTTACTTTATCAATTTTAGTCATTTAACTTTTTAATTGCTCAATTTTGGTCCTATCTGGGTCGAAATTTGATTTTTTTGCCGGAAATTGCACGTGCACAGCACGTGAGTCCTTCAAATTGGGGATTTTTCATACTTCCCGTGGGGCTCACGTGTTGTGCACGTGTAATTTCTGACAAAAAATTCAAATTTCGACCTAGATAGGACCAAAATTGAGCAATTAAAAAGTTAAAGAACCCAGATAGGACCAAAATTTAGCAATTAAAAATTAGAGGACTAAAATTGATAAAGTAAAAAGATAAATGACTACGGATGGAACTAGGTATAAGTTAGAGGACGTATTTTGTAATGAACTCTTCTCAACCATTCTGAGTTTGTTATCTTTCTTACCCAATAACTTATCGTGTCTGGCAATTCCAACCATTAACTTTTCGGGGTGGCAATTTTATCCTTTAATTTTTGAAAATTCGAAAATTTAAGCCAATTCCAGCTTGAAAGGCCAAATTGGGCTCAAATCACTAATTTGAGGTTACTCAAACCAATTTAATGATTTTACTAAAAACCATTAAAGTAATACAAGAGTATTAAAAAAAAAGTAAAAAAAAAAAAGATTAAAAATTAAAGATAAAATTGTCAGCCCGAAATCAGTAAATTGGGCTGAATAGCCTGAAATTAGGGCTTGATTTGGCATTTCGGGCTAAAATTAGTCTAAATTTTCAAATTTTTAAAATTAAATGATAAAATTGTCAGCCCAAAAAATTAATGATTAAAATTGCCAAACCCGATAAGTTATTGGGTAAAGAAAATAATAAACTTCAACCACTCTATTTGCACAAGAAATAACGCAGGTTTTTGAGCTAGCTATTCCTTTTCTTTTTTTTCTTTTGAGCTAGCAATTCCTTTTCCTTTTTTTTTTTAAATTCATTTTCTATTTTATTTTTCATTCATTTTCTTTCTTTTCTTTTTCTTTATATTTTGTGTATATTAATATTATAATTTTGTTTAATGACTATTAACAATAATTATGAATATTAATAAATATACGATATATAAAAACACAAAAATTGTGCAGATTGTCCTGACTCCTGAGATGAGTGTTTGTTTCATAGTATCGTATATGTTAGAATATTTCTTTATTAATGCTAGGTGCCAATCGACTCTAGGGGTTTGGTCATCTCGATACTTAACCCGGACGGACAAGATTCTCAATCTCTAAGGGACAACATGAATAGCGGAACTAATGATCGATATGCTAAGACAGTTGTAAACATTTCTGAGGTTTGCCACTAATTTGTGTTTAGTTTCAGTTACTTTCTTGGTTTCATATTTAAAATGAGCAGAAAGTGTTATTTGAACTTTTTCCAAGTGTAAATATTGATACAAGTTGATTTAATTGTTGCAGAAACTTCAAGATGATCTGCAGGAACTGGGACTAAAAATTAAGCATCGTGAGGACAATATCAACTTGTTAAAATCTCAGAAGAACAAAGTGGAGGAGTCCATTCTTGACATCCAAAGTATGTAATCCTAATCCATTCGGATGATTGTCATTACTTTAAAAGTTGTTATTCTATCCTATTTATCCTTCCAGATACTATTGGGAAGCATCAAACAGCAAGTTTCTCCAAAATGGAAATGGGAGACACTACAGAAGCTGACACCGAGGAAGAAACTATTCAACAGATTCTCAAGTATGAGAAGTCTGCAGCTGCACTTTTGTTAAAGATGAAACCTGAAGCTCAGGCTTCTGATCATTTATTCAGTAAAGATGTGGTCGGTGTCGTTGCCACACTTGGAAAAGTTGAGGATGCTAATCTTAGCAGGTTGGGGTAATTCGTCAGTCTTTTCGTAGATCGTTACAAATGCAATCCTTACATCATTTCTTTTTGTGTAATTAACTAGGGTTCTATCAGAGTATTTGGGCGTAGAAACGATGCTAGCAGTGGTCTGCAATTCTTATGAAGGTGTCTCCAACTTGGAAGCATACACCGATGATGGATTAATAAACAAAGGTTGGGGCATTCATGCATATGCAGCATCCATTGGGTGGCCTCTTCACGACAGATTTCGTGTCATTTGTCTTGAAGATCTACGGTATGCAGTTCAATAGATTAGCTTTCTGTTACAGACTCACCTAATCTCTCGTGTGAATTTTTGTTAGCCCATATCCTGGTAAGCTGGTGGCTGATGACCCTCAGCGGAGGCTCGATCTTCTCAAGCCGAGATTAGTCAATGGGCAGACTCCTTCTGGATTTCTTGGTTTTGCTGTAAACATGATCTTGATTGACAACAGTGACCTGTATTCTGTCTCAAATACTGGGCACAATCTAAGGGAGACACTGTTCTACAACCTCTTCTCGAATTTGCAAGTGTACGAATCAAGAGAAGACATGCTAAATGCAAGGCCATTTATAGCCAATGGAGCTTTATCCCTAGATGGTGGGGTGATGAGAAATCCTGCCACAATCTCATTGGGTCATCGTGGGTGAGTATCTTAACCTTAGTCTTCATTTTGATGCTTTCAACTTGTTATTATAAAACACCCAATGTTTTAAACTTGCATTTCTGTTGTCTTAGGGGACATATAGAAGTCAAGTTCCCCAGCGACTTCCAAAGGTTGAGCCTTTCTGATGACTATTTTCAGATTGAAAATCGTTTGAAGGAGGCTCAATGGAAGAAGGGCCAGATATTGGAAGATATCCAACACGAGGAGGAACTGTTGGACCGTGTAAGGCTCAAATATGAAGCAAAGAAGAAGGAATTTCTCCATTTCCTTGCTCAAACCTCACCCTATGCAACTCAGGTAATACCTCGATTATGATTGTAAATATTTGCATTTATATGTTAAAGATTATCACAATTTGTGTTTGTTCATCAGAACCAGGTGGGCCGTGCATCAAACCCTTGATGATTTCATGGAGGCAACTCAGTTAGTTGTAGACCAACTGAAGATATAAAGCTTTGGCGACTCCTGCAAGCCAAACTCATCTTCTATTGTTTGTGAAATTGTATGAAAATGAATAGTCATTGGGGCATGTTTATGTAAAATTTTTGGGAGGTATGATTAACAAAAAACTTCAGTGGTCTTTACTGGCATTTTACAGTGATATGGTTTTCATAGCCATGCTCATTACCTAGAAAATTAAAAGATAGTAACTGTTGTTAATTTATAGAACATCTTTATTGAGTTTTGGATGCCTTAGAAGGTTTCTTGCTTGTTCATTTTGTTCATTCAATCTTGCAAAGGTGTTGTAATGCACTTCTAATTAGTGCTAGATTGTTTGTTTGTGTTCCCCTTTTATATATATATATATATATACACACACACACACTGTAGTTTAATATATAAGATTAAAAGAATTTATATCAAATCTATTAAAATTAGAAAAAATTAAATATTATTTAGGTTTAATTTCAATTTTGGTCCAGTTATATGTATGCCCTTTTTCATTTTTTGACAATTAAATATATGTTTTTCAATTTTGGTCTTATAAGTTTCAATCTTTTTCAATTTCAGTTCAATTTTCCAATTTTGGTCTTGTATGTTTCAATTTTTTCCAATTCAGTTCAATTTTGGTCGGAATTTCCAAAATTGCCGATATCATGTGAGTTTCCCAACGGCCATTCGACTAAGATTGGATTGAAATTGGAAAAATTTGAAACATATTGGACCAAAATTGGAAACATTTGAAACATATAGGACCAAAATTGGAAAAAAATAAAACATATAGGACAGAATTTGGAAAATATATAAATATTATTTATATAAGAAGAATTGTTTATGATTTTGTGCAACGTACATCGTCTAATTTAGCATTACATATAATAAAGTTTGATTAATATATTATTTCAAAAAAATTCGCAGTAGTGTCCTACATTTCCTACGTAATAAAAGGGTTAATAACGTAAAAACACAAACTAAGAGTTTAGTTTCAATTGCAACATGATATTTTCATTGTAATACAAAAAAAGTTCAATTTAACACTTTTTTTAACACTCTTCGAGCTCCAATTGTTGTCTTATAACTCGAATTGTATAAGTTAATTGGTACGTGTAATTTTAACTATAGTCATCATCCACGTTAAAATTTACACGTCAGTAATTAACTTATACAATTTGGGCTCCACATCAGCAATTGGAGCCCGAAAAACCCAAAAAATGTCCTGAAATGAAACAAGTGTTAAATAAACGTTTTTTGTGTTACAATCAAAAGTTCATGTTGCAATTGAAAGAAAACCCTAAGTCCGGTCTTTTTTTTATATAAATAACCCTGAAAAAATCTAAACCAGAACCAGTAGATGTAACGCCTCGTTTTTCTCTAAATGTAATTTTGGCTAAAACGCTACTTACGTACAAAATTCACCATTTCAAGAATAATAAAGATACATAAAATCAACAATAGTTATGAATTACCGATTTCTAAAATTTATGAAAATAAAACACTTTTAAACAATTTCTTTCGCAACCTTTTGAATATTGGTCATGAATTACCGATTTCTGAAATTTATGAAAATAAAACACTTTTAAACAATTTCTTCCGCAACCTTTTGAATATTGGTTAGCATCCAACACTCGCTCACCACGTCCTAAACTCCTAGCACTAGAAACATTTTAACATAGAATGATGAGAGTTTGAAAATACGCTCAGTGGGGATTCCGAAACAGAACAAATAAATTCAAATAAATAAATCGTAACAAACAAACACATGAAACCATCGATTCGCAACCACAATCGCATAGGTGTGGGATTTATCCCGACTTATCATATACACAAATACATATAAATATAGCAATTAAACAAGACATATAGTTGCGGACCTTAACCGTTGTAGTATAGACTCATGAATTTAGTAATACAAGCAATTCTTTAAATATTTACAAACAATCACATAGTTCCAACGCTGAACAAAGTAAACAATAATCACTTAGGAAATATAGATTTATCTTAATTAAGAGATAAATTAGTGTAATAAATATTGATACATGTATGGTTAGGATTACTTTATTTTTAGGAGAGGAAAGATTGAACCACAAGTTGACATGTGTCATTCTTCGGTTCTCCTTTTGTGTGTGTGTTTGTGTGTGTGAGTATATATATACTAGTATAGATCTCGTGTGATACATGATATATATCAAAAGAAATATTTTTAAGAAATTAATATAAAAATATAATATATTTTGAGTAAGAAATATAATAATTTGGAGAACAAGTTTGATTTATATATATAAAGGAAAAAGTAGTGTTTGTGTGAACCAGGTGCACGGATCATGATCTGTGCAACTGGACGCGCGCGGGTCGGATTCGGTTCGGTCCGGATCCTCGTCTAGTTTTTTTTATTTTTGTAATTTATGTCATAACTTTTATATTGTAATAGTATAATCTTTATGTACAAATTTCATAACCTTTAAGTAAAATTACTTAAACTTTTTTCAGTATAAATAACATAACTAAAAGTTATGTAACTTTTATGTTATACGAGTGTAACCTTTATGTTATATTAGTATAACCTTACGTACATATATGTTCGAAGCCTATTTCTAGCTTACTTAACCACAAGTGCACGGTGTCAACTATAGATATGATGAGCAAGGTCGATCCCATAGAGACTAATTAATGAATTAGAACAATGTTAATTACCCAATTAATTTACCTAACTCTATCTAGGCGATCGAATTATAAGAATTGATTTTAATCAATCTAAATTTAAAACAAATAAATGAAATAAAAAATCAAACAACCAAGTATAAAGAAAATCAAGATTCAAACAAGGATCCTAAGGCTACGATTCATTCTACTTCAATCAAGTTTACTAATCTAGCAAAATCAAATTCAAATCCTAATTATCTTATGTGAGCAATCACGATTATAGATTAACCTCTCTCTCTCTCTCTCGAGCAACTTAACGTGTAGATTGATTATTAATGTTTGTATCTCTACCTCGCAGTTAATAACCGACTCCCAAAAGCTTCTAAGATCGTATTCTCACCTCAATTATTACCAATCTCTCGATCTAGCAATTAATTGAGTGATGCATTCTCAAATCTATAATTAGATATCTTCTCTCAATTTCAATCCAATTAATTAAAGCATGCATAAATTTGATTAGGATTCATACTTGGAATAAGCATGCACGAAGAAACATGAATAAGATATCATGGATTTAGAAGAAAGATTAAAACTAGAATTTCAACAAAATATCCATAGAACTACTCTCGTGCCCTAAGACCATGAGATCCCTAGCTAATAATCATGTTCATAAAGTAAAATAAATTATAAGATGACATGATAAAAATTAGAAATAAAATCAAAGAAAACTTAATGAATTCGCGATTGGTTACTTCCTCTTTGATCTTGAATCTTCAATTTCTTATTTCCTTGGTTGCTCTCAAGATGTATTTTGTGGATATGGGTCTTTGAAAGTTGATATGGGTTCCCAAAAGTTCCTATCGGGGTTCAAAAGTTGTTTATTTCGAGTCCCAAAAACTCAATTTATACCTAGGAGGGTTAACATTTGATTTGAAGAAGAGTTTTAGTCGAAAAAGAGTCTAAAACGGGTAAAAGACACGCAACCCAGTTGGGTCCGGAAAACCCAGACTAGGTCGGAAAGTTTGGCACCATATTGAACAGGAAAACACGTTACCCGGATCGGGTCGAATATACTGACTTTGCTGCTAATTCAACTCGTGCACTGGGACCCAAACTCACCCGAGTTCTGACTTTCGGCCTTATTTTGACCCATTTAAGCTCCGAATTTGACCTTGGATTCTTCATGAAAGTTGTAGTCCTAGAAGTTAACTATCCAATACCACTTATATCAATCCAATATAATTTTTTTACACCAAGTTATTCCCAAAATACTCAAACCTTGTCATGACGAAAATCAAGACATTTTTGCGCAACTCACACCTTCTAATTTTCTACTTTCATGAAATCAGAATTGGGAAAATTGTAGCACCCTGGACCAAAACAAACATAATTTATTGAATTAAATATTTAAACGCATAATTGAATAACTATGTGCGTATGTTTTAATTGTTTAATTAATTGAGTGCGTTTCAGATACCTGTTTAATGCACGATTTAGATCGATAAATTTTATAGACGTGGAACCTAGATGAGTTTTATACCACGCGATGCGTAATTAAAATATGAGAAGATAGAAACGAACTAGAGGTCAATCGGAGACTCGTAGCTCACGTAACGAAGAAAACAGTGAAAACGAAGAATACAACGTATACGAGATGTATACGAAGAGTAGAAAATATGAGATATTCTTGATGAACAGTGAAATGAGATATTTTGGGTGAATAGTGATCCGGATATTTTTGGTGAATAGTGACTTCCGAGAATTCTATAAATAGGGGCTCTCTTGATTCATTTCTTACCGTTTTCCCAAGCGAGCTGAACGAGCCGAGCGCGACGAAAACACGTAAGCTCTCTCTCCTCCCTCCTCTCCCTTTCTCCTCTGTTTTCGGCCTCTAGCACGCCGCCGCCGGTGGTGGCCGGAAAATACGAAACATCTCGGTTTCTGCCGATTTTCTCACACGACGTAGGTCTCATCGAGACGAGTCTAGGACATCTTCCGGAATCCAATTCCGACTTACCGTTCGCCGGAAAACGGCAAAAAACAGCCTCCAAACCCTAAACCCTAGCTTTGCACCACCTTCTCTCTCTCCTCCTTTTCACGCCGGAGCAGTCGCCGTAGAAACTTCTGGTGGTGTGGTGGAGACGCTAGGGGGGTGGCGCCGCCGTGGGTGGCGGTGCTGGGGCTGATCGGAAGGTGTATATGTATGTCGTGCATGTGTGTGTGTTTAGGGTGTGTGACGGGAGGTCGCCGGCGAGATGGAGGAGGAGGCAACCGGCGGCTGGTGGCCACCGGCCAAGTCTGAAACGTGTGTGTGTGTCTCATGCGTGTGTATATATGGCTGTGTGTGTGCTTGGGGCTGGCCGGGAAACGTTGCCGGCGACGGGGGGTCACCGGCGGAGGGTTTGGGAGTGGTCGCCGGCAACTAGAAGTCGCCGGCCGGAGTTTTGGAGTTGGGGTTGGGTTTCGAAAATCTGGGTATCGAAGAGTTTTGCGGAGAGGTTTCGAGCACTGTTCACGGCCGAAATCCGGCGAGTGGTGGCCGGAGGAGGTAGCCGACGGTGCAGGCTTGCCGGCGGAGCAGGTGGTGGCCGGAGCTAAGCGGCGCCACCGCAGCAGGTGGCGCCGGGAAGTGGGCTGGCGAGCAGGGGCGACGCCGGGTGACTTGGGCATGAGCTGGCCGAGGCTGCCGAGAAAACTCGGCCAGCCGCCGAGTGGTGCGCGCCCGCTGCCGAGTCCTGCCGAGACGCGCGCGCGCTGGCGTGCGAGGCTGCCGAGAGAAGCTGACCCGCTGCCGAGAAAACTCGGTAGCCGCCGAGACACGTGCCCATGCTGCCGAGAAAACCCGGCAGCTGTTGAGAAAACCCGCGCACGCAATGCCGTGTTTTCGATCCGAATCCCGTTTTTTCCGCCATACGTCAACATCGAGTCGTCGCCAACGAGATGTCGTTGACCGAGGGTCGTGGGCCCGGTCAAAGTCAACCCTTGACCAAAATTACCATTTTACCCCTAAACCTATAATACTCCGTTCGAGCTCGTTTCAACTCCGATCGAGCTCATTCGTTTTCCATCGTGACCCAAATTTCATTTCCTATCTTCTCAGCCACTTGGACAGATCTGACCCTCTCGTTTCTTGGACTCCAATCTTTAGATCTCGCGATCCGACGTGCCTTTTACGATCAGTTCTTTCACCAGGAGTTTTTATAGCTTTAATGATGTTTATTAAGGATTTAAGAAACGTCGTGACTTATGTAGGCTATCAATTGGAAGGAGCTTGTGATACTTGACCTTTGGTACTCGCTACTCACGTGGTAACCACCGAACAAGGTGGGGGTAACTTCTAAACCCTAATAACTTTATGTTTCTATATTTAACGTACAATGAGGATAAGTGAATGCATGCTTATGAACTTGATAATAAATAAATTGTTGAACCTTATTGTGCTGTGATTACATGCTATGATTAATGTGTTTATGCATGGTTCTTCTGTTATCTCTTACTATTCCTACCACCCTGTTGAGGTTTGGTGAGCCTCTTGAAATGCACTAGCGGTAGTGAGACCGTTGAAAGGACGAAATTCCATATTTTTACGAAGAGACAGAGGTCTGCTTCATTTTACGGGAGAACAATGATACTCGTATAATAAGTTGGGGAGTACCCGCACATGGGGTCAACGGGGAGTACCCGCCCTCGCTGCAAATATGAGCTCTATGGGACCAAGTGTGTCCGATATGGATCCGAATTATGTGCTGTGCAATTTATATGTTGTGTTTAATTGTCGAACCTGTTAATGATCGAATTGTTATAACTTTTTAATAATTGTTAAAATATGGAAAGTATTCCCACGAGTGTATTCCACGCATTCACCCCCTATTCTGTAACTCACGTTACAGGTGATGGCGAGCAAGGTGATCCTTAGAGAGAGGGATGATGGTGCTCTATCTAGGCTGTTGTATTTTAAGTTTGTTGGCTCACAACAGTTAAATAATGATTTTGTAAAACTCGTTTTCTAAAGTACAATCTTGTGCTGATTTTGGGATGATGGATCCTGATGTATCTTCCGCTGGTATGTTAAATGTTTTATTTCGGCTTGACGTCGGGAATTTGTATTTTGTAAAATCGTCTTCTTTCTATTTTCAAATGTTTCTATTTTATTTCATGTACGTCTTTTTCCCTTTCTTTCTTCACTCCCACAAAGAAAACTCTGATATTTTATGAAAAGATTTTGGGGCGTGACAAAAATTGTGTGATTTTAAAGTTTTAGATCACCTTCTTAGTATTTAACCAAGACAAGAATCATAGAATTTGAACTTCTAGAGCTCGAAATATCATTTTCTCCCAAAACTACACGTTTTCGACTTCATATTTCGACTCCAACTTGGCTTTTCAACCGATGAGCTTTCACTTTATGCTAAAATCTATCAAATTCCTCTCAAATTGAGAAATACGTGAAATCTTAAAAAGATAATGAAATCTCCATAAAATATCACCAATGCGTACTTTTTAACACAAAATGATATGAAATTAAGCCCCGAAATGCATCAAATAACGCAAGTTATCAATACATCATAACCTTTAAGAGATATTACTTAGATTTTTTTTCAGTATAAAAATTCATGTTGTATGACTTAACCTTTATGTTATACTAGTATAACATTTATGTACAAATATTATAATCTTTTTATACTTAAAGAATAACATAAATGTTATATATATTATTATAACGGAAATGCTAAATGATTATGCATAAAGGTTATTACAACATAAATGTTTGAAAGGTATTATAGGTCTGAAATACACCTTAAAAGGTCAAACTAGCAGAAGTATAAAGGTTATGCGAACATAACATAAAAGTTATGTAGACATAACTAAAAGGTTAGGTAAACATAACACTGAAACTAGAGTTTGAGCATGGATTTAGGGCATGTGGGCTCGTGAAGTGCTTGTGGGGCATGTGAAATACACTTTCGGATTGGATCGACCTAATTGCATGAATCTAGAATCTGTACATCTGGTGCACATAAATAATTATGGTTAGGAAAACTCTTAAAGTATGAAATATATAAGTAGTCCACTATAAAAGGAAACATTCTTTTTTAATCAAGAGTTTGAAACTATTCTTTTTTAGCCAAGAAAATATTTTGTTTTACCATTATATCCTTAATAAAATTAAATTCATACTAGTCCATGCCATCATCATTTCATCCCATACCAACTATACCAGAATTTTAACATCGAATTTTCATGTGAAATTGATTTGTTCCCAAGTAAAAGGTTATACATTTTCTTGTTTTTATGTCTTTTCTTGTAGAACAATATTATAATTGTAGATGTAGTAGTAGCAAATGGGATTAGTTCAACTGGATTGAGGTAAGAACATTGAGGTCAACTAATTATTCTATCTTTTGAGTGCAATTAAATAATCTGAAAGAAAATGAAAGAAAGAAATAGAATGAAGATAACATGAGCTTATGTTGACGTTAGATTTTGTCTAAGATAAAATCATAGTCAAACACCCAAAAACTCGATTCGACTCAAATAAATCGAACCGAACAAAATTTATTAAAATCAAATAGAATAAGAAAAAGACTGTGCCCGGTATCTACCTGGGAAAATTAGTTAGGCTTGTTCTGGTCGGTCAGTTTTGGGCGGACACAACACTTTTTATATCAGATTGAGAGTAAAAAAACTCTCTAATTGCTTGAATTACTATGATTTCGAACCCCTTTCAATGAGACTTAAGTCTAAAATACAAAACTTGGAAAATAAGACTTGAATTCCTTGATTTTATAAGGAAAAAATCGAGTTAAATCCTATTTAAATCGGATATGATTTGCTTGTAGATTTGTTTCCTCCTCCGTAGATTTTTGTTCACGAGACCAAGTAAATTGTGCTCTTCGAGGATAATGATCTAAATTTCTGGTCATGTCCATAATCTCTAAAAATACCTCGAATGATACCATTTTCTTTAGACTTTCTTGGTGGGTTATGACTCGAATTGGCTCGACCATGGACTGGTCTCGGTGCGCCCGACATGGGTCAGACACTGTTCGGGTCGGTCCCGGTTCCTGGTTGGGCTGGTCGCTCGAGGGCCCGGATCGACACTCGGCCAGGCCAGCAATCCATCGAGCCGAGGCCTAGTCTAGTCGGGTCGGCCCCTGCCGGGTCAAGACCTAGTCGGGACGACACCCACCTGCATGTCGTCCATATAGACCTCCATGGTCTTTCCGATCTGAACAACAAACATCTTGTTGATCAATCTCTGATAGGTAGCCTCGACATTGTTAAGGCCAAAAGACATCATCGTGTAGCAATATTGAGTTCGGTCGGTTACAAACTTGGTGTGCACTTGGTTCTGCTCGGCCATAGTGATCTGGTGATAACCCGAGTATGCATCTATAAAGCTCATGACTTCATGTCCAGCCATTGTGTCAACAAGCTGATCTATGTTTGTTAATGGAAAGTAATCCTTAGGGCATGCTTTGTTGAGGTCAGTGAAGTCCACACATAACCTCCAAGCTCCATTCGCCTTTCTTACCAAAACTGGGTTAGACACCCATATGGCGTATTGTGTTTCTTTTATGAAGTCATTCCTGAGTAGCTTCTGGACTTCTAGCTCCAGCCCCTTGTATCTGTCTAAGTTGAGCCTCCATCTTTTCTGGATAATAGGTTTGGCAGCGGGATCTATGTTTAGGTGATGACATGCATCTTCTGGTCGGATACCCTCAATTTCCTCATGACACCAGGTAAAGACATCATAGTGCTCCTTTAGGAAGGTTATTAGCTCCTCTTGAACGACTCCTTCAGTTCTCGTCCAATCTTGAACTCCATCTCTGGTCTGCTTTTGTCGAGTTGGATCGTGTCCATTTTCCTGGGCTTCTCCTTCCTGAGGTCCAAGGTCTCCCATTCTTCAGCTCTCTGGTCGGCATTAACCATCTCCACGTCGGCTCTTTGGTTGGCTGTCTCTAAGCTCGAGCCGACGTCAAATGTTCTGGTCAGCTATCTGGTTAGCACTGGCTCATCTGGTTGGGTGATCCTAAGCTCGGACTTAGTGTCCACTTCCATGAACTCGGCCTCGGTCTCTAGCTCTAGGTCTGGAGCTTGTTCAACAACCTCCATCATTGTTTCCTTAAATGACATCATTTACTCATCCTCTTATCCGAGCTCAGATTGCTCGATGATGTTGAGCTCTCTCGGCTTCAAGCCCGCTTCACATTCTCTTGCAACCAATTGATTACCTCATATGATGTAGACCTCGTCCCCGATCGCGAACATTATGTCTAGGTGGTGTATTGATACCACCACCCTCAATTTGGCTAGGAGAAGATGTGCCCAGATGGCATTATAAGTTGAATTGAGGTCCAAAACCTTAAACTCGATCGTGGTGTATACTGTCTGGTCATTTGTTCCAAACATGACCTTGAGTTCACATGTCCCGATCACATGGATTATCTTACCCCTGAATCCTTAGATTGTGTCCGAGGTAGGCTGGAGCTCGGATTTATGGAATCCCATCATTTTGAATGTGCTCAGATAAAACACATTTGCATAACTTCCCGTATCAAACCGAACTTTGAGGACCATTGTTAGGGAAATATTCAACGATATTACTCAGGCATCATTGTGGGGCTGGACTTCAGCCTCTGTATCCTGCTCGGTAAAGACCATAGGTGGATGCATTGATTCTGGTCTTGGTGGATTGCACCGTTGATAGCCATTTCTCATCTCTCTGATCTGCTCTCATCTCACCCTCTTTAAGGACCTATTCTCTCCACGGTTGTTGTTCACGAGGGTGTGGATCTCCCTAATCGCCCTGAAGTGAGGAGGTGGGGGTGGATTTTGTTGTGGCCTCTGTTCGGGGTTCTTGATGTTCTTAATGTAGTCCTTGAGATGTTCCTGCTCAATCAACTTCATGATAGCTCGATCAACAGTGCCTGTTACTTATCCTTGTCATGTCCTGGAGTTTTATGGTATCGACAATATTTGTTCTAGTTGAGCCGAGCAAGGTCAATCTTCATCGGCTTTGGTTGTGGCAATAAATTCTGGTCTTTCAACTCTATAAATTCCTGAGTCGGTCTTACTGTCAAAATATTCCGTACTTGGTCAAGCTCTTCGTTCTGATAAACCTTAAATTCTCCAGGAGGCTTGAAAGACGTTGTGCTCTTCTTTTTTCCCTTTTTTCTCTCCGTCTTATCTGGGCCTATTTTTCCTCCGAAATCACTTCTTCAGCTCCGATGTACCGTTCGGCTTGGGTCAAAAATTTATGATAGGTTTTTGGTCTAACTTTGTGGACTGACCACCAGAACCTGGTTTTTAGCCGGAGTTCGGCCATGATTGCTATGTGGACGGCATCATTGGAGACATGTTACATCTCCAGGACCAGCTTGTTGAATCTGTCCATGTAAGACCTCAACCATTCCTCATTTCCCCGTTCAATGTTCACCAGTCTTTTTTTTGGGGTTAACCTCATTTTTTACCCCAATAACTCTGTAAGGAACTGTTATGTTTGCTCATTCCATCCCCAATAGAAAAATCGGGAAGAGATCAAAACCACCTTTGGGCTTGATCACCCAACGTCAATGGAAAGGCTTCGCACATGAGCTCCCTCATGCCCCTTACAATTCCATCCACGATGTGTACTTGTCCAGATGGGTGCTAGGGTCGGTCTCTCCATTGTAAAGACCAATTGGAGGCACTTTGAATTTCGTAGGAGTGACCCTACTAGAGATCTGGTTGGTGAAGGGTGATTCTCTTCTCCATCCTGTTCCTTTCACCGACCCTATCTCCTTAGCTTGAATCTCCAAACAATTTTCTTCTCAAGTTGTTGGTACTGAGTGGTCAGAGGTTCAGGGGGTGAATGAATCTCTATTAATTTTTTTGTATTTTAAAACTTTCTGTAAACATGTTGCTAAATTCTATAGAGAATGCAACAACTCTCTCGATTTAGTAAACTGGTAGTATGCTCATTCAGCTTACTGTCTTGGTTATCACATTATGCAGCAGAAATTCAAGATAGAGTTTCTTTTAAAAAATAGTTTTCTTTTCACAAGTATGATTTTAATAGAAACCTTTTAGCAGTATGAGCAAGATAAATATATGAGATATATAGCAAGTATAAAGCGATAAACACACAAAGGTTTATAGTGGTTAGAAGGTGATGCAATCCTTCTATGTCCACTATTCTCCTTCACACAGGAGGAACTCCACTAGGTCAGTTTGTTTTACAAGTCTCAACTTTACAAACCTCTTCTTAACGAGTTAAACCTACTAGAATCAGTAAGATTCCTAGGCTACTCCCACACATGGTACAAATACTCACACAAAGTAAACAACCTTACACAAAGATTTAACACTTAGTGAGGATGTAAATCCTTCCCACTAAGGACACAAAAAATAAAACAACCTAGCACACAACAAATGGTTAAAAGTATATGGTTTTCAACTTGTGCTATCGAAGCCAGCCTTAAAATCTTGTGAGCTCGAATCTTAGGCTTGATTGCTTCTAAAGGTTGAGTGACTGAATTGATAAGCAAACTTGAGTTTTGCTTTGATAATGTGATAGCTTAGAAAATAGCGGTAAGTTCAGTAGTCCAGTAGTTTGCTTGGTCACCTTCACCTTATATTTATACTTTTATGAATATGCCCGTTGAAGAGAGACATAGTCTCTGTAGAAATTCAAATCTTGATCTTCAATATCTTTACATTTAATGCACCTGGAGAAACTGGGAAATAGAACATGTCCTACTCTGATCCGCATTAATGGCGCCATTCCTTGGCAACAGTGCTTTTGCAGGTCCGCGGTCCAGATGACATCACCTCATTGGTCAGGTGCTAACTTCCATCTAACGGATATTTTGATAATGCAGAAACCTCGTACTGCATTCATTACTTCTTTGTACTGCAATAAATAAGTCAAGATAAACTTACAACTTTCTGCAAAGATTGCAGTAGCTGCTTACTGTTCTCGCCAGCTTTCTGATCTGTGTCTGCTTACTGATTCTGGAACAACTTCCTATTTCTGAATCCTGCAGACAGCTTCTAGTGCTCCTTACTTTTTTATGTATGCTGCTTACTGATACAACTTGCTGATTCTACTTACTCCTTCTACTTACTGATTTTCCTAGATGAAAATCAGCATGCGATACTTCTGCTAACATCAGTAACCTCCATATTTCTGATTTTTACAACTTTACAAAATACAGTCTAGAAAGTAAACCTTTCAAAACTAAGTTCCACTTAAACAATGTGGAAAAATGAGGTATTCTAACTTTCTATACAAAACTATTTATCTCATCAAAACCTAACAGAAATATCCCAACACAAGTCTTGTTCTTCCTCATGGTAGTCCTGCGGGGACTTGTTTTCAGGCCTCTCCCCACTATGTTGGTAGGCTTCATTTTGGAAGTCTAACTTCTTCTTTGACTTTCTAGCCTCCAGAGCCAAGTCTGGGCCAATCCTGTCGAACACACTTTTGGTTTTGGTCGGTAAGTTTGCTTGTGCCGGCCAGAATTTGATCTCTGGTCGGTTCTTCTTAGGTGATGAGGTCCTTTCTGCTCTCTAGTCTCCAGCCGAAGCTTTCCCCAAGTCTTTCTTCTTCGGCCTTGGCTCATCAAGATCTTGGACTTGACGACCTTTCTCTCTTATCTTAGCCTCTTTCAGCCATTCTTTGAGCTGGAACATCATGGTCTTGATCTTGTCTGAGGTCATCACCGTCTCTCTAGCCTCTATCAGAATGTGGATGCCCAGAGATATCTGTTCTTACAGGGTGTTGACTATGACCTCAGAAGTATTGCGCTGATGTAGTTGGTCGGATCTGTCATTTAATATATTATGTGCTTGGAAGCCAGGTGGGACCCTTTGGTCTTCGTCATCATTTGTTGTGTTGGTAGTCATTGAGCTATGTTCAGTTAGTGCCCCTCCTTCTAGCGCCAAAATGTTGACGTCAGATTTTGTCTAAGGCAAAATCCTAGCCAAATACCCAAAAACTCAATTCGGCTCAAATAAATCGAACCGAACAAAAGGTATAAAATCGAATATAATGAGAAATAAATGGTGCCCGGTGCCTAATCGGGTAAATTAGTTAAGCTTGTTCTAGTAGGTCAGTTTTGACCGGACAAAACGGTTTTTATATTAGATTGAGAGTAAAAAGCTCTCTAATTTCTTGAATTACAATAATTTCGAAACCCCTCTCATTGAAGCTTATTTATAGGCTAAGTCTAAGATACAAAACTTGGAAATAAGACTTGAATTCCTTGATTTTATGGTGTAGATAAGGAAAAAGTTGAGTTAAATCCTATGTAAATCGGATATGAATTGCTTGTAGATTTGCTTCCTTCTCCGTAGATTTTACTTCACGAGACTAAGTAATTTGTGCTCTTCTAGGATGATGATCTTAATTTCTGGTCATGCCCATAATCTCCATAAATGCCTCGAATGATACCATTTTCTTTGGACTTTCTTGGTGGGCTTATGACTTGAATCGGCTCGACCATGGACTGGCCTCTGTGCACCCGACACGGGTTGGACACTATTCGTCAGTCCCGGTTCTTGGTTGGGCTAGTCGTTTGAGGGTTCGGATCGGGATTTGGTCGGGTCGGCACCGTCGAGTAGGGGCCTGGTCGAGTCGACACCCACCGAGCGAGGCCTGGCCGGGCTGGCAATCTGCCAGGTCGGCTCTTGGTTGGGTCGGCCCCTGCCGGGTCGGGGCCTGGTCGGTTCGGTCCCTGCACACTGCCGGGTTAAGGCCACTCGTCATTTTGCTCGGTTCAGCCCCTCAGCCGGGTCGGAGTGGTAAGCCAACAACTTAGTTTCTTAAATTCTTGATTTCAAAGAATATTGCATTTCAAGAGGATAACAATATTAAACGTACGAAGTTACATCACACAGAATGACTTGCACATAAATTAAACAGAACGAAGATGATCCCACTAACAAATGGAAGTCGTAGCTTCGTTCACTCTATAAACTTTTTTTATGCACCATTGAATTACAATCATTTTTAGGGAAAATTTCAGATTTCATACCCGAAAGTAGGCTATATTTCAGATCTAGTACCCCAATGTCATCCCTCATCATAAGTAGTCCCCCAGTTTTTTGAAATTAATCAAAATACATCATCGCCATCAAAATTCCGTTAGTTTGGACGGAAGTTAACTACTTGGAACGGGTTTGGAGTGAAAATTAACACAAGAACCCTAATTTTTCCCCCAAACATCAAGATCGACGAGCGCAACTTAAATTTCTGGCCAAATATCGATAGATCCTGGTTATTTTTTCTTCAATTCTGATATTGAAGTTCGATTACGTGTTTAGAATGTCCCAAAATAGTGTTTCATCCTCAAATTCTAGCTGGTGTTCTTCAAAGGGATTGAATACACAACAACATTGTAAATGTGGATTTGAGTTGCCTCTCAAGACCTCTTGGTCGAAAGATAATCCAGGGAGGAGATATTGGTGTTGCCCAAATTATGGGGTAAGGTTTCGTTTCTATTTTTTCAGTTTTTGAAACTGAAATTTTGATTTTTTAGAATACTGAAATGTGATGTTTTATATATTGTAACAGAAAGTAGGGTATTGTGGAGTATTCAAGTGGTTTGATGATGAAATGTGTGTTAGGTCCAAAAGCATCATCCCTGGATTGTTAAGAAAATGCGATAGGCTTGAGGATGAAATAAATGAAGGGAAGATTTTGGAAAAAAAATTAGCTGCAGAGTTGAGAATGGCTAAGAGCAAGGAAAGGAAGATGGTGGATGAAATCAGTGCTTTGGAAAAAAACTTCTGGCAATGGAGAAGAAGTACAAATTTGTTATGAAATTAGTTGTAATTTTGATCATTGTAGTGTTTCTGGTTTATGTGTAGAAGAGTAGGATGATTGTTGTTTTTTGGATCTGTATTTGTAATTGAACTTTTTTTTGACAAACTCTATTGACAAGTTATCATGTATCATCTGTTTTTGTATTGACAATTTTAATGTATATATCACTATGTTTAAGCTTATGTGTATATGCCCTATTTTCTATCCTTCAAGAGTAATAATGAGTAAATTAATGCATTTTGAAGGGGAAAAATAACATCAACCCAAGTTGTACATTTTGAAGATGAAAATGTTCCCTCCTTTCACAAATTTGACAACACTAGTACATGGGGGCATAACACTAGTACATTGTTCCAACTTTTCACAACAAACCACATACAACTAAGTCATCAGAATTGGCAAAGTACACAATAGGTCTTGCAAATTACACAGATTTAGTTCAAAGTGCAAACACATAACATTGTTTGAATTAAAGGTAAATACTTGGACAACATTAGAAACCACTTCATCTTCATGGTTGTTTCCCACTGCCACCACCCCCTTTGTTCCCACTTCCACCTCATCTTTTCTTCCCACTGGTGCCATCCTTTGAGGATTCTCCTTTTTTCTTCTTGTGAGCCCTTTCCTTCAAATTAGAAAGTGTGATGTAGTTTACCCCTCATTTCACAAGTAATGGACTGCTCATACCCACTGATTGGAGAACCTATCAACCAACCAATATCAGTCCACTAATCAGAAACATCACATCATATAAATTATACAGAAGTATCACTCACAGTTACAGTCTGAGTTCCACTTGGATTGCCTTGTATGTTTGTTGTCATATTGGACTTGGATTTGTCTGAATTCGGACTCCTTCTATGGCATTCTTTGATACGCTTTCTTTTTAGAAGCCTATAACATAGGAGGAAATAAATTATTATCAATAGTTGGCTAGCAAATAGCATGAATGGCTGAGAATTGAAGTACATACAGGAATCTGAGGTGTTTCTTCATTTATGGTCTCTTCAATTGTAGGTTGGTTAGAACTCTGAACCTGGTGAGATGATTGTTGTATTAAGATTTCATTTTCTATTGGAGTTGAATAGTTTATAGTTTCATCAATCTACTCTGTTGATAGCCCTTGTTGTATCCTGCTAACCTGTTAAGAAAAACAAGTAAGAAGACATAAAATAATTATAAAAGGTAAATAAATAAGTTATGATACATACTCTTAACTTTGGTAATGGTAATCTTGTTGTAGATTGGCTATTTTCTTGAGTTACAAAACCATCAAATGGTTGAGATGAAGTCAATGACACCTCTACAGGTTGCTATTCCACAGTCTGTTGCTCCTCCCCTACAGAAGCCCCCTCACCATGTTGCTCATCCATAGGTTACTCATTCACAGGTGGCTCATCCACTGGATTATCTTTCTTGCTCTTGCACATCCTCTTATTGTGTCATTTACCATCACAGATTTTACAAGATATTGTCATTTGAACTCTCTTCAATCTTGTTTAACTAGTTTCAGATGTTGGTGGCTCATTTGGATGTCTTCTTCTCACATTTTTGGGTCTACCTGGCTTGCACTCAATCTTTGGTGGTAAAGGTGGAACCAAGCTGCTCTTGGGCCATAATTCAGGACCACAGACCCCCATGATAGGCTTTTCATATGCTCTAATGTATGCCTCAACACTGTAGTGATGGTGGACAAATGTTTCAGGATCCTCACCCTTGCACCAAATGACTGAAATTGCATGTGTGCAGGGAATTCCTGTCAAATCCCATCTTTTACAACTACAAACATCTTTGTGCCAAATCCACTACATGCTGGTCATATCACCCCATAACCTGAAAATGCCAGTTATTTGACTTCATTGGGATGCATTCACCTGCTGTCTTCATGTTTTTTTGTAGAACTTTCTTGATTCTTGGACAGATTCCATTGACATCCCATTTTTTGGTCTCATCTCTATTCACTTGTAGTCTTGTCATAAGGATGTTCCTCACTGTTTCTAACATTGTGATGATTGGTTTTTCTCTTGCAGAAAGGATGAGGGAATTAAAGCTCTCACACATGTTGTTGGTTAAAATGTCACACCTTGGAAATGTGTTGAAATGGGATCTTGACCACTGGTGGGCTGGTTTTTTCACTAGCCACTCATATGCCTTTTTATCCAACTTCTTCAATTCTTCCATTTTCATGTTAAATTCCTCCACCCTTGTTGCTCTAGCTACTGCTCACAAGGCTTTCTTTATTGCAACTCCTAGAAAGCTATCTTTCTTCATATTGATGTGCAAATGCTGGACACAAAATCTGTTGTCTGCATTGGGCACCACTTCTTCAAAGTCTAGAATTAATCCCTTCTGCTTATCACTCATGAATGTCCAAGAATATTGATTGTCAAATCCAATATCTTGATCCAAAAGCTCCAGAAACCATGCCCATGACTCTCTTGTTTCACTCTCAACAACAGCATAGGAAATCGGGAACATGTTATTGTTTGGATCAACCCCTACAGCTGTCAAAAGTTGCCCTCCCTAGTTCCCTTTCAAGAAACACCCATCCAACCTAATCATTTTCCTACAAGCCATAAACCCTTTCCTACATGTTTCAAAGCATATATACAACCTGGAAGGTACCAACATTTTCATCCTCAATCAGTTTTAATACAACAGTAGAACCTGGATTGGACCTAATTAGTTCATCACAGTAGTCTCTCAGCCTACTGAATTATTCTTTAAGACTACCTTCCAACAAATTCCTTGCTCTTTTTTAGGCTATATAAGCTTGTTGTTTGGATATGTTAACCTTCAACTTAGTGCAAACCTCATTCCTGAACTCATTGGTACCTAGCTTAGGGTTCTTCTTAAACTTATTCAAAAAATGTTTCCCTATCCATGAAGAGATAAGACTAGGATTTTTGTAAGCCCATGAACACTTTGTGTGTTGTGCTCTATATACCTTAATCTGCCAAGAGTTATCATTGTTCATTGGTGATGCATAAACATACCAATCACACCCCTCTTTTCTACATTTTACAGACAACCTCCTATTATCATTCTTGTCAAACATGAAACTCATCCCCCTCCTAAAATAGAAAGTCGCTATAGCATCTTTAACTTTTTTACTGGAAAAAATTAGACCAATCTGCAATTCTGGTTTTTTTGAATCAGTAACAGGGTTAAATTTGACATATTTTGGCATTTGTTCCTCATCACTACCCTGAACACTCTCTAATGATTCACTCCTATTGACAGCCACCTTAACATCACCATCAATCCTAGTCCTCATCTCATCACTAACAAACTGATTTTTCAATTTCATACCACCCTCAAGACCACCAAACTCAACCTCACTGTCCACATTTTCCTCATACAACCTATCATCCTCCTCCATATCATAGTCACTATCACAAAGGACATCCTCATCAGAAGGGTCAGACATCTCAGCAGATAACTCAATATATTCATTTTCATGAAAAGATTCATCTATAAATGAAATATCTATATTATCATCTATCTCACAAGCTTGAGTTCCAACAGGTTCAACATAATTAACCCCACTATCCAAGTGTTCTATATAAATGATAACTTCTTTATTCTTAGGGATATATTGGCCTATCTTATACATATCTGCATCCGTTTCCAAAATTCTACCAGACATATGTAAAGTATGCCCAAATTGATGCTAAAACATAATTTTACTTGGATCATAACCTAACTTAGAAGTAAATTCATTCAACTCAATTAACCCAAACATCTCAACATCTATGTTATCAAAATAATTCACACTACCCCCATCATAATACCTAATCTTACAAGTAGAGAGCCTCATTTGACCACCATGATGTACTATCAATGTGAACATTGTAGGTTCATCTGCACAATACAAAATTATTGTTCATTTTACTATGTTCATCACAATTAAAAAGGTATAACAACAACCAACCCCAACAACATGTATTTTTTTTTCAAGCAAGCAATGCCCATACACAACATACCAACATATAACAACAACAAAGCCCCAACAACAAGTATTTCTTTTTCAACTAATTAGCATATTTTTCACAACAGTAGAAGTAAAATTTATACATTCTTTTTAGTAGCAGGAATTAATGGAGTCATACATTTCAGTATAATTAAAACCAATACATTTCAGGAATCAATGGAGACCAAAAATGGATTTTGCAAACAACAAAAGAGAAATACTTACTGTATTGAGGTGTGGAAATCAGTCCTGATTCACTTCTTCTTGCCATAGATGCCCAGACTTACGAGAGTACTGTTGGAACCACCGGATCGCCGACTCTATGCAATTATCTAATTCAGGATCCAGGCAAGATATGATTAACACACAGTGGAAAATGAATCATTTCTTTCACCGTAATAGGTGAAGATGAACCAGTTCTAAGGTCAGAACTGCCCTCACGATCTTCTGTCGTATTCCTATCCCTTTCCCTTGGACGTCGTGTGGGCGACGATCTTCCAAAGGTTCAGAAATCCAACCTCCTTAGTTCTCTCTAGCCAATCTGTTTTTGTGTGAGATTGCGGAAAAAAAACGTTATCTAGGAGACGCTGATGTTAGGGTTATTTATAGGCTACAACAGGGACCTAGAGGAGGAATTAGGGTTGGGCCTCCTGATGGGTTGTCCTGTGTTCAGCCCGAACACCCAACTTAAGCCCATCAATTATAACTCGGTCCACTAAGGAGTAATAATTGAACTACCATCCTAATCCCATATTACAATATGGGCTCTTTTATTATGTGTACGTTTATTTTCCCACGTTTAAGATATCGAATGTCCGTAAATTAAATAAGTTACTGCCAACTTAATTAATTTACATCTAATTCCAAGAGTAGTACCACTCATCTTTATTATCATGTCGGATTAAATCCACCTGCAGGGTTTACATGATAATCCTTATGAGCTCCTCAAGGGGACATCATCATCCTAAATAATTAGGACACAGATTCCTTCTATAATCAACAACACACCATATAAACAACACTATCTCCTAATTCACCGAGCCTATTGATTTATAAATAAATCTTACCCATTGGCAAATTAAAGAAACAAACACTGAGTATATGTGCCTATTATTATATAGGGATTAAGAAGACGTACATTCATAATAACAGAGGTCTTGTTCTTTTATATAGTCAGTACAAATCGAACAACCTCATATGGTCCTGCTCAACAAATACAAAATGTACTAGTGTAACTTTATAGTCAAGACAGACTAATACCAAATTACACTACAACCGTTCCAATGGTTTGTCCAAATCCATCTTGGTTGTGAGCTACTATTTATAATTTATAAGGAACTAATAGCATGATCTTCGGTGTGACACCACACACCATGTTATCTACAATATAGACTAATCTGGACAATAGCATTAACATATATAACAAATATAAAATGTAAACATTTGATCATAATGAATCTCATATCATAAAGATGTTCATACAAAAGCTAGGCTTATAGTATACATCCTAACAAGTACTCGTGATTTTTAGAAGAGAAATTAGGGTTTTTGGTTGGAGAAGAGGGCGTGTTCGTGGCTTGGGCAAATATGGGAGAAAATTAGGGTTCGGCTCTTAGCTTGTGTTAATTTTCACTCCAAACCCGTTCCAGGTAGTTAATTTCCGTCCAAACCGATGGAATTTTGACGGCGATGATGTATTTTGATTAATTTAAAAAAATTGGGGGACTACTTATGATGAGGGATGACATTGGGGTACCAGATGTGAAATATAGCCTAGTTTCGGGTATGAAATCTGAATTTTTCCCAATTTTTTATCATCCAACTATGCCCTTGAGTATTAAGTTTTCATTTTTCGAGTTGTCGAATAAAGAATCATCCTAAAATTGTGCATGTTATGAAGCAATAAGTTAGATGAACTAAATCTTGAAAATTGGTTTGGTTTAATGATGTCATATGCCATTTATTATTGTTTTCAACAAAATATATTTACCTACTCTATTCACATGAAATTCCCCTTTACCATTTTGTATGCCATGATTCAATTGCATATTATTTGAATTGAATGATGTCATTAATCGTTAAATGTATTAATATACAAGATTAAATAAATTTATCTTTTATATATCTTTAATAAAAAGTATTATAGTTATTAGAATATCTAGTACAGTAATCCTCAAAATTTATTTTACATTAAAAATTAAAATTTCATACGGAAAAAAGAATAAGAAAAGGATAATATATAAAAATTAGACGATTGAAACTTATTTTCACTTTTAAAGAAAATACTCCCTCCGTCCCACTTAAATTTGCACGTAGGGACGGACACAAAGATTAAGAAAAAGCTTTTTTTGTAGTGTAAAAAACACTTTTTTGAATAGTAAATGACAATTTTAGTAGATTTTATTTGCCATTTTTGGAGTGTGCAAATCTGATTGGGACGGACGAAAACGGAAAGTGTGCAAATCTGAGCGGGACAGAGGTAGTAATTAATAAACATTGCATGATTTCTAATATGGTCGAACTGGAACGAACCGAGTTCTCTCCTCCAAACTAGATAAAGTCAAAGTCAGCATATATGAATAATATGAGGAAACGAACTGTTCTATAACCTTATGATCGAGCTGATGAAATGTGAACTGATTCAGCTTTAAGTTATATTAACGAACTAATTAACAGTGAAAAGTGACTAACAGGTTTTAGTCCAACTAACCCGCGAAATACTTGATATGGTCGAACTGGAGCGAACCGAGTTCTATCCTCCAAATCGGATAAAGTCAAAGTCAGCATATGTGAATAATATAAGAAAATGAACTGTTCTACAACCTTATGATCGAACTGATGAAATACGAACTGATTCAGCTTTGAGTTATATTGACGAACTAATTAACAGTGAAAAGTGACGAACAAGTTTTAGTCCAACTAACCGCTATTTCCACGGGTCATTTACCCATATCCTATATTTTTTGGGTCAAATCTTAACTACCACGTATTCCAGGGAGTATATATACTTGTTATATTCATTCTTTTATTTTTATGCACAATTATAACAAACACACACATACACGTTTTCTCTCTAGAATCGATTATTCTCTTGACTGACTTGAGCGTCGGAGTCCCATCGCCGGGAACCCCTCTCGGTGCTTGTTTTGTAAGTTTTCGAGTTTTCGTTCGAGTTTTGGGCTAGAGAAGAAGTGTCGGATCAGAGCTATATCAATTGGCGCCGTCTGTGGGAAATATTTTCTGAGTTTCTAAGACATTGAGATAACAAACATGGTAAATACTCGAGAATCAAAGAGAAGAGTGGAGATAAGTGGACCATCAAGAGAGCACGAGGATGGAGAAGATAGCCGGAGTTCTGTCCCGGTTGATCCCCCATGAGTTATTACGTTCACACCGGAAGAACTTTCCGATTTGATATCGGCGGCAATTCATAAGGCTTTGGGTAAGCAAAGGGTGGAGTCACAGCAAGATGATGTTGGAGTTTATGTTGAGAAGGAACAAGAAAGACGATAGATCACAGACTGACAAAAGAGAGAGTCAATTTGATCATCCTAGAGGTCAGAAGCGAGAACATGATGAGCTGTCAGAGAGGGTGGATGAATTGAAGAATGAATTAAGGGAGTTTTAACGTAACATTCGGTGGATTCCAAAAAGTTCAAGGGGAAATCCATTTTCTGAGAAGGTAATGGAGGACGAACTACTAGCTTCCTTTCAACCTGTGAACTTTGATTATGATGGTACTACTGATCCGTGGGACCATTTGTGCCGATTTGAAAATACGGCCCTTCTGCCACCACTCTCACTAGGGCTGTTCAGACATGGTTCAACCAATTAGGTGATGGAGTGGTTCACAGCTTTGAGCAATTATCGGATCTTTTTTCGCATCAGTTCGCCAGTTCTAGAAGGCAACGATGATCCACCTAAACTTTGTTTGGGGTTAATCAGAAGGTTGATGAGACATTAAGAGAGTACGTCAAAAAATTCATAGTTGCAACTTTGGAGGCTCCCGAAGCTTCAGACGATCTGGTAGTCAACACCTTTATTCAGGGCTTGAGAGAAGACGATATCCATACTTCTTTGGTGAAGAAGACGCCTAAAAACTTTGATGATTTGTTGCAGAGGGCTACAAAATACATCAATCTGGAGGAAGCTGTTTAGATAAAGAAAGGAGAAGGTTCTAACCGAGCGAACGGGCCGCAAGAACAAGACCTTGCAAGGAAAAAAGAGATCGGAGTGCCTCGAGGGAAGTTTGGGCCCCCACCATTGAGAGATACTAGGGTGGGTAAGAGATATGATCAATATACGCCATTGACAATTCCTCCCGGACAAGTATTGATGGAGATCTAGAATTTGCCACAATTAAGGTGGCCAGCGACTTGGAGCCCAAATCCTAAGAAGCCACCTACCTTCGGAAATGGAAAATTGTACCGTTTTCATAATGAATATGGGCATGGCACCGATGAATGTTTGCAATTAAGAGACGAACTAGAGAGATTGGTCAGAGAGAACAGATTGGCTCGATATGTTCGTCAACACCGGCCAGAGCATAGAAAATAGAGAAATGTCCGAGAAGAGCCAAGAAGAGAGAGGAGACAAGAGCGGCCTGAATTACCTCCACCTCTGTCACTCCCACCACGAAATAGGCCTGAAAGGGAAGAAAGGCCTACAATACATATGATCACAGGAGGACCAACAAATGGAGATTCGAACCGAGCTCGCAAGGCAAGATTGAATTCAGTTCGACAGAAAGGAGGGGAGGTCCAAACAATTTTTGATGAAGTGGTGGTGGAGTTCGGAGCCTATGACAGAGTAGCAATTCAATGTCCGCAGTTCGATGTCATGGTAATTGCGGCTAACATATGAGGTTTTAATGTTGAGAGGGTATTTGTGGATACAGGTAGTTCGGTGGACATCATGTTCATGGACTGTTTCAAGAAGATGAGATCGTCAGTCGAAGTGAAATCTGTGGAAACTTCTCTTTATGGGTTTTCCGGAGAAGCTGTAACAGTGTTTGACAAGGTACAATTGCCTATGGTTTTAAGAGAAGGGGAATGGAGACAGAATAAGACAATAACATTTTTGTTGGTGGAAGCACCTTCACAGTACAATGTGATTTTAGGACGTCCATCATTGAGTACTTATGCAACGGTTATCTCACCTGCACATTTGATGATGAAGTTCCTTGTAGAAAATGAGGAAGGACGGACAGTAGAAGTGGGGTAGTCTATGACAATTAGCAGACAGCTCGGCGTTGTTATGTTGCCGTAGTTCGCCAATCAGAATCCCAAAAACGTAAGACTGAACAAAGAGATGAAGCTGATCGAGAAAGGGATCATAGTCGGAAGAAAGGGCGAGAGGCGAACACGGCTGAGTTCAAAGAAGGGAAGCTGATGAGTATCGAGTTAATTCCGGAGCAACCTGGGCATGCAGTTAGTTTAGGTAGTCACTTATCCGAACAAACCCGAAAGAAAATAACATAGGTCTTAAGGGAAAATGTGGATCTGTTTGCATGGAAACCAGAAGATATGGGGGTATAAATCCAAATGTAGCAATTCACAAATTAAACATTAAGCCTGAGGCTCGACCAGTTAAGCAGAAATTGAGGCATTTTGGAGAACAACAGAATGAGATCATAGAGAGGGAAGTGGATAAGTTGTTGGAGATAGGGCACATT
This sequence comes from Scutellaria galericulata, assembly GCA_946896805.1. Lineage (NCBI taxonomy): Eukaryota > Viridiplantae > Streptophyta > Magnoliopsida > Lamiales > Lamiaceae > Scutellaria > Scutellaria galericulata. Next base: position 11,602,774 of record OX335791.1, on the reverse strand, counting down.
GAGAAGATTCAATACCCTCGATGGTTAGCTAGTGTGGTATTGGAGCCCAAACCTGGGAACAAATGGCGTATGTGCATTGATTTCCGGGATTTGAACAAAGCTTGTCCTAAGGATTATTACCCACTTCCTCGAATTGATAAGCTGGTGGACTCGACCTCTGGATGCGAACTGCTTAGTATGATGGATGCTGCACAGGGATATCATCAGATTTTGTTGCACCCAGAAGATAAAATGTTGCTTTCATCACCTCATCTGGAACATACTGTTACACAGTGATGCCGTTTGGTCTAAAGAATGCAGGAGCCACTTATCAGAGGATGGTGGACAAGATGTTCAAACACCAATTAGGTCGCAATATGGAGGCCTATGTGGATGATATGATGGTAAAAAGTGTTCAGGCGACCACTCATGCAGTTGATTTAAGAGAAACTATGACAACCATTCGGAGGCATGGGATGCGCTTGAATTTGTCTAAGTGTTCGTTCGGAGTAAAAGCAGGGAAATTTTTGGGGTATATGGTTACTGAAAGAGGAATTGAAGTTAATCCCAGCAAGATTCAAGTTGTTCAAGACATTTCTCCTCCTCGAACTATAAAAGAGGTACAAGTTCTAACTGGTCGGGTTGTCGCTCTAAGCAGGTTTATATCAAAATTGGCGGATAGAGGATTGCCTTTCTTCAAGGTTCTCAGAAAAAGTAGCCAGTTCGGCTGGGACGACCAGAGTTAGAAGTCGTTTGAGGATTTAAAAGTTTTCCTTTCTTCGTTTCCCCTATTAAAGCAACCGATTCAAGGAGGTCCACTAGTAGTATACTTGGCAATTGGAGAAGAATCGGTCAGTTCAGTTCTTGTGAGGGAAGAAAGCAGGGATCAGTTCCTAGTGTACTTTGTCAGCAAAGTCCTTCAAGGGGCAGAAACATGATATTCTGAGATTTAAAAAGTGGCATATGCACTGGTTACCACAACAAGGAGATTGCAGCCATATTTCTTGGGCCATGCAATTACAGTACGAACTGATCACCCGTTAAGTGTCATTCTGGGAAAGCCTGATTCATCAGGATGGTTAGTCAAATGGGCTATTGAGTTAGGACAATTCGACATCAAGTACGAGCCGCGAACAACTATTAAAGGTCAAGCATTGGCAGATTTTATCCAGAAAACAACCAGAGTACAAGAAAGGAAGGAATGGGAAATGTTTGTAGATGGATCGGCATCCCGTCAAGGAGCTGGAGCTGGAATATTATTGATCAGTCTGGAGAAAGATGAGTTACAGTTTGCCATAAAATTCTTGTTTAAAGCATCTAACAATGAAGCGGAGTATGAAGCCCTTTTGCAAGGATTATGGATAGCCGAGCGAGCAAGGGCTCGCCATTTAACAGTCAAGTCGGACTCACAGCTGGTAACTCAACAGCTTCAAAACCAATGTGAAGTTAAAGAAGATCGCATGATTTCTTATGTGGAAAAAATTAGGGACATGGAAAGAAAGTTTGAAAAGCTTCAGATCGAACAGATTCCCAGAAGTGAAAATCAAAAGGCGGACTTCCTTTCGAAGATAGATAGCTCGTTACAAGATTGTTCCCAAAGAAGTATAACAGTGATGGGTGTGGGAAGAGAGAATGAAGTGATGAACATCGATGTAGCTGAGTCCGACTGGAGAACTCCTTTTTTACATTTCCTGGAAGGCAAAAGAGAGGGAACCGCAAAAGAGTTAAAAAGGGTGGAAAGGCAAGTTCGATTCTATTACCTTCTTAATGGATTTTTATACAGAAAAACTTTTCTGCCAACAGATGCAAGATATTTATCTCAAGAAGAAGGGATTAAGGTTCTAAGGGAAGCTCATGAAGGAGGATGTACCGAACACTTAGGGGCGAGATCTTTAGCTCAGAAGGTAGTGCGAGCTGGTTTCTATTGGCCCACAATGAAGAATGACGATGAAGAAATAGTTAGAAAATGTGAAGCTTGCCAGAAGCATGGGTGGCGGATTCACACCCCCGTTGTTGATATGTTGATTGTCTGTTCGCCTTGTCCTTTTGCCAGATGGGGAATAGACATTGTTGGCCCATTTGTCAAAACCAGAGGAAGTAGACAGTTCTTGGTAGTAGCAGTGGACTATTTCACTAAATGGGTCGAAGCCGAACATTTAACCAAGATCACCGAGGCTGATATAATCCATTTCGTCTGGAAAAATATCTGTTGCAGGTTTGTCTTGCCGAGGATCTTAGTGTCAGATAATGGAGCTCAGTTCCGAGGAAAGAAGATTACCGAATGGTGTGAAGAGATGAAAATTCTGCAAGTGTTCACAGTTATTGCTCACCCCCAAGCGAATGGGCAAATTGAAGTAGTGAATATGATCATATTGGATGGACTTAAAAAGCGGCTTGAGTCTAAAAAATCTAATTGGGTAGACGAACTCCCTTCAGTATTGTGGGCTTATCGAACAACATCTCGATCGACAACAGGGGAAAGCCTTTTCAGTTTGGCGTTTGGGATGGAAGCAGTAGTTCCAGCAGAAATCTAAGGAAAAGCTCTGAGGATTACCAATTTCGAACCTCAAGAGAATGAAGAACTGGTTAAAACCGACCTCATGTTTCTGGACGAACTGAGGAATGAAGCCAGAGTTCGTCACGAACTCTACAAGAGGCGTATTCAAGTAGCATTTCACAAGAGAGTTCGGAAGAGGAAATTTCAAGTAGGAGATATGGTGTTAAGGCAGTCAGATGCCTTAGTTGAAATTGGGAAGTTGGACGCTACTTGGGAAGGACCATATGTGGTATCAAAAATTCTTCTAGGAGGATCTTACGAGCTGATAGATAAAAGGGGGCAAGTTGTTGCCAAGACCATGGCATGTGAGTCATCTGAAGAAATTCTATGATTGAAGTGTTACACTTCTATATGTTGTTTATTACTTTTTTCAATTTCCTTTACCTTAATAAAATGAGAAATATTTACTCTCCGTGGATGTAGGCTAATTTAGCCGAACCACGTTAAATTGTTGCATCTTTTCTTTTCTGTTTGATTTCGTATGATTGATGTTAGGCTTAATGATTAAGTGAACTGAAACATTCCCTCGGAATGTCCTGATTAAGCAAACTGAAACATTCCCTCGGAATATCCTGATTAAGCAAACTGGAACATTCCCTCGGAATGTCTTGATTAAGCGAAGAAAAACATTCCCCCAGAATGACTCGATTAAGCAAACTTGATTAAGCAAATTGAAAATTTTCCTCGGAATATTCGGATTAAGCGAACTACAATTTAGTTTACTTTCTCGAAGAGCTTTGATCGAACACAATTTTACGGATTGCGAATACGAGCATTCAGAGTGAAGATTGATAACGTTCAAAATTTCAAGAAAAATAATTACATAAGGAAAATGTGCATAAATGTTTTCAAGCAAAAGATACAATCAAATTTCGCTAAGTATGAGCAGGACAGTCCTCGGAGGGAGCTGGTGGGAGAGTTGAAGGATTAGTAGCGGAGGTCGGCGGTACAAGATCGAACATCTCATCAGGCAGATCCGCAACTAAATTTGAAGGTGCTTCTCCGAACTAAGTGGTCGAACTGGTACTTAGAAGAACTTCCGAGATAGCCTGTTCTAGAAATCCTACCCACCACTTGGCATCAACGGCTTCGCTCGAATCCCCTTGCCAGCCGGGAGGAGTAGGGAAGGATTGTCTTAACTTTTTTCCCAGCGAAGAGAGATGGAATCGAAACTGGGACTCGGGCATAGCTTCCGTCACGTCCTCCTGGCATAACCGAACTCTCTCTCGAAAGTAAGCCTCCGCCATGAGAGCCGCTTTAGAAAGGAAATGAATGGAACTCCAGAGGTGTTGAAAAACCCTTGCCCGATACTCCTCGGCTATCAACTCCATCTCTGGGCTCCGAGCGAATTGATGAAAGCCTTCTGTAATTCCATCTTGGAAACCCTTCTTCCTCATATCTTCTACGAACTGAATTCGCACGCTTTTCTCCCGTTCCAATTCCTCCTCCAGCCTCCGAATCTCTGTCTCTGCTCCAAGAAAAGCTGCTTGTTTTTCCATGGCGAACTTTTCCTTCGCTAACAGCAGTTCCTCCCTTTTGGATACCTCTGATCGAACCATTGCAAGCTCAACCTCGTACTGCTCCAGCCGAGCAGACAACTCATCAACCTTGCTGGTATAGATCGTCAGGTCGCTCTCTAAGGCCTTCTTTTCATCTTCATTTTCTTGCAACAGATGGCGATATTTATGTGTTTGGTCTCGCCGGCGAAGGGCTCTCTTACCCAAACCTTCAAAAAAACATCCTCGCATTCGCCAAGCGAGTAAGATTTATCCTTAGTTCTTTCTCCTCAGCATCCTCCTCACCCTCTATTGTCTTCTCACTCCGAACCACCACCTCTCTCGGAACCTCCGAACTGACCTGGGGCTCCTTGACTGTTTTTTGCTTCTTGCCCGCGGACCTCTGCGAGCTGGTAGACCCCATCTTCTTCCTTTGGAGGGAGGGGGTAGTCTCTGTTGCTCCCCATGTGATCTTTTCGGTCAAATCGACAGGCTCAGACGAACGAGCAGTGGGCGGAGGTGAATTGAATGGGGCTTCAGCAGTTGGCAGCATGACAGAAATGGGAAAAGCCAATAAGGTAGGTTTCGATCTCTCGGGGAGAACACTTTCTTCCTCCTAGATCACATACTCAGTTGAGCCAAGAGTCTTGTTGGCCAGCTCGGCGAGACGAGTTTCCTCCGCCTGCTTGAAGGTCGTAGCCAAGTCGGTGTTCATCCTGTGTTGAGAGGGTGAGTAAGGAGTCTTCTCCTCATCAGAGACCTCATCCGCAAAACTGAAGAACTGGTTCATTTTTCTATTTGCAAAAGGAAATAATTTTAGTAAGTCATCACACACCCAAATAGTTCGGACTAGCACGAAAAATGGCAAGAATTAAAAGATTGACCTAAATTGAATCGAAAAGAAACGTGGTTGTTTGGGTAGAACCCCTAGAATGACAACAACGATTCACAAGAGCTCAATTGTACGATATCAAACCACCCCTTTGAAAATATTTTGTTTAGAAGACTGATCTGAGAATCAGTTTGAGGAGGAGGATCTGTTTGAGTGGAAGTTTGAGCCCAATGAAGCGAACATAAGGGTTGGTTCGCTGGCCCACAGATATAAAAATAATATTTTTCTTAGGAACTGATTTTATCATCCCCAAAAGACAAAAAAAAGCTCGTCTTTCTCCATTACGAGGGCTTAAATAAAAACGAAAGAGATTCGTATTTTTCAAAACAAAGCAAGACCGAAACTGTTTAATCGTTGGTTCGACTCCCATCCACTTACATACCATGTAGAAAGAAACTATGTAACTAATAGAATTTGGGTGGAGTTGGTTCGGACATATCCAAAAGGTCGAACCAATTTCTAAGAAAAATGGATGAATTGGGGGAACTAATCCCAGTGTGACATGTTTCAGAAACCATGTCTAATGATCGTGTGGAGCTCGGTGGGGTCGGTCTTCTGGGCTAGGGATTACTACGGAGTAACCGCCCACCAGGAGTGAACTAAGGAGTGTTATATGAGTCTGGGTGGTTTTTATGGAAAAAAATACCGTATCTACGGTTTTTCACCTAGATTTCTTAGGAGTATGAACCACAGGACTGGAAGATGCCATTCGAAATATAAGGATAAAGGAGAAGAAGATGGGTACCTGCAGTGGCGGATCCAGGATTATACATTTGGGGGGGAGAGTATCATAGGTAAGAAAATAAGAAAATATTGGGGGGGCGAGTATCATAGCTAATATTTTAGGATATAAGAAAATATATGATATATAATATAGGCTAAATAAATTTTATATGATATAAGAAATCAAGTCAAAAAATTTGGGGGGGCATCCGCCCCGCCTGCATCCGCCATTGGGTACCTGGGATGATTGAAGAAACTTAGAAATTGGGGAAGAAGATCCTTTGATTGATGAAAGTCTACAGTGATTTTTCCTAGGAAGGTTTCTAGGTCTAAAAGAGGAGGTATATATAGAGGGTGGATTTCTCGATTTTGGGGGAAAGGCGAAGGGTCGCGAATTGGGGACCGTTAGATACGATGGAATCCAACGGTGGGATACGAAAGGACACTGGGCGGGAAACACACTTTGCCAAGTGTCGTGTGGATGGGACAGAGACGGTCGAAAAGATGTTTCATCTCGAAAAGGAGTGTTAGATGTTCGGCATAAGTACCTAGCGACCTTCGCTAGTACGTGTAAACACGCACTTCAAAGAGGGGAGTACTTGATATGGTCGAACTAGAGCGAACCGAATTCTCTCCTCCAAACCGGATAAAGTCAAAGTTAGCATATGTGAATAATATAAGGAAATGAACTGTTCTACAACCTTATGATCGAACTGATGAAATATGAACTGATTCAGCTTTGAGTTATATTGACGAACTAATTAACAGTGAAAAGTGACGAACAGGTTTTAGTTCAACTGACCGCTATTTCTGCTGGTCAGTTACCCAAATCCCATATTTTTTGGGTTAAATCTTAACTACCACGTATTCCAGGGAGTATATATACTTGTTATATTCATTCTTTTATTTTTAATGCACACTTATAACAAACACACACATACACATTTTCTCTCTAGAATCGATTATTCTCTTGACTGACTTGAACGTCGAAGTCCCATCACTGGGAACCTCTCCCGGTGCTTGTTTTGTAGGTTTTCGAGTTTTCGTTCGAGTTTTGGGCTAGAGAAGAAGTGTCGGATCGGAGCAATATCAATTTCAGCAAATATGAATTTGAATGGCTAATTACGTGTAGCAAATATGAATTTAAGATATGGTTTCGAGAAACTTGGACTTACACACTTTAAAATATAGATGGAAATAATTTAAGATATGTTTCAGTAATTAAATAATATATCAATTAAAATATGTAATATTTGATTGTTAGATAAATAACCATAAAAAGCAATAGACTTATAATAGTTTTCTAAAGGGTCAATTACATGTACATAACAACTCATCAACTGTAGGTTGATCATTTTCATATACAAGGTGATTTTTGAACATCAAAACTACAAATCATGCATCAACTATAAACATACATTCCGGGCTTTAGTTGTTGATGTAAAGTTCAAACTTTTGTCCTTAATCTAGTAAGTTGTCTACGTGGAAAACCATTGCTGACTGACTTGCCAGAAAACATCAAATTAACATCATTTTTACCCTCAAACAAAAAAAACGTTAAATCTTCAATTTTTAACCAAGATACATGAAATACCCCAAAAGATTTCTCTCAAGCTCATTTCAAATCATAAACCAATTAAAAGAATCAAACTCGATTTCACAAAAAAATATCATTTAAATAATTAATTGTGAAGAAGATGAAAGTAAACATATCATTGGAACAATCAAACATCAATAGAAGTGTTAATTAATTAGGGTTAATTTCATTTTCCAATATATACTATGGACATTTTTAAATTTTACATCCTAAACTATTTTTTTATCACAATTTATACATACTACACGTTTTGTTAACTTTTACAACGTCTGAGCACCATTTTTCGACAAGAAAGTGTCCACATGATTTTTGCATACCAACTGAAAGATTAATTATGCAGAAATATTTGTCAAGAATCAGTGATTATGAATCCACAAGTAATTTCGAAAGATGCATGCAGATGTTCAAGATCAAGAAATCCAGTACACACTTGATTGTCTGAATGATTTTTTATTGAGTTTGATTGAAACTTAAATCTTTGAATTGGACTGTGATTTGAATAAGCATGGAAAGATGAGTATTTTGCCAAAAGTTTTATATTTGTTGGTTAAAAATTGGAGATTTAGTTGTTTGGTAAGCTTGAGGTTGGGAATGTTGTTTTCCGTTGAGTAAGACGATGATTGGATGTGACTTTCCACATGGACAGTTATCATACATAACTATGATAACGAGATGTGTTTCAAGATCCACGTCATCAATTGAAGTCCAAATGTCAATTAGTGTATCGAATTGTTATGATTTCAACGTTTGTTTAATTATGATGTTAACATTCAAAGGTTATGTTTTAAAAATATCGACCTAAAATTGGTGATTTTAAACGACTCCCATTTTTAAAACTATCTAGTTTAAATCATTTTTGATACATTTAATTCCAATTTGATCATTTAACTATGAATAAAAAATCTCATGTAATATTCAAGTGATTAAAGGTAATTCAATTTCCAACTCACTCATTTTTTTCTCAATATCATATTGTATTGATATTTTAAGTTTTAGATAGCCCTTATTTTTAATCATCTATATTTATGAACATTCTTTTTTGTCAGGTCATTAAATTTTGTTGTTTTTTAATTAAGAGAAATGAATTTTACCCAACTATAATCTTCTAACATGTGGTGTGATATGATGGTACGAGCTATATTAATGATGGTACATTAATAATGACACGTGTGTGTAATATGGTGGTACATAATACATTAGTTGTGGTACGGGGTTTACTATGGTGGTACGAGCTTTGTTAATAATGGTACGTGGTGAACTATAGTGGTACGGGATGAAATATGATGGTACGAGCTGGTACGGGGTTAAGTTTATTAAGGATACTATGGTTCAAAAAAATATTCTCTTGTTTAAAAAAAGAATAATTTTAAATTTTTAGTTAAAAAAAGAATGTTTCTTTTTATGGTTGGCTACTTATAATTTCATCCCAAAAAATGTTTGTAGAAAATTTAATTGTTGAAGATGGTTAATTATAATTTTAGGTTGTGTTTGGTTTAAATGTTAAGATAGGTTTGTTTATGGCCCATGTTAAAGTTCAGCCCAATTTTTCATTTTGGGTTTAAGATGCCCTAATTTTTATGTTTTATAAACTCACACATTGGAATAATTGAACTTCCAAGTTTATTCTTACTTTTGACTTTAAATTTACGAAAAAACCCTAAAAGTTCCCTCAATTTACCATATTATCACTATATATACGATTCATCTCCATCACAGATTGTTGCCCTAGCCGCTCTTGAACTTCAAAGATCCACATTATAAATACCCTAGTCACTCATGTAGTTCCACATTAAAAATTGTTGCCTTAGCCGCTCATGAACTTTGAATTGAAGATTCACATTCAGGTAATACTCTCAACATTTTCCTTCTAATATCTTTTTGTATTCGTTTTATTTAATATGTTATACTTATTTCCTATTTTTTTCTGACTTTTGCGGAACTTTTCTAATTTGTTATTGTTAGCTTTTTCCAATTAAGATCAGAGATGTCATGTTAATTGCTTTTAAGGTTTTCCTCAATTGTGAATGCGATCGGATATTATCATGAATTTAGTTGTTTTTGGTATATAATAAATAATCAATGATTTTTTTCTATTAAAAGATGAAGGAATTATAATATGTTTTCTGTTGGGATTACAATCTTTTGATTTCAATGTCTTTTCGAACTGCTATTTGAAAGATATGGAATTTCCAAAAAAAATTCGCTAATCAGGGCATGTCTTCATGGTCGATGAATTATTAGAGTAAGTTGATTATAATACACCAATGATGGATTAATAAATAAAGGTTGGGGCACTCATGGATACACAACATCCATTGGGTGGCCTCTTCATGACAGATTCCGTGTTATCTGTCTTGAAAATCTATGGTATGCAATCATGCATTGCAGTTCAATGGATTAGCTTTCTGCCTATTTGTTACAGATTGGCCTAATCTCTCATGTGAATTTTTGTTAGCCCATATTGTTGAAACCTCACCCTATGCAGCTAAGGTAATACATTGATTATGGTTTCCTAGTAATCTCTTTTTTATGTTGAGCTTCCTAGTGCACAGAAATTGTAAATATTTACATTTACATGTTAAAGATTATTAGAATTTTATGAAATTTCTTGAAAATTTGTGTTTGTTCATCAAAACCAGGTGGGCCATGTATCAACCCCTCGATGATTTCATGGAGGCAGGTAGTCCTCGACCAATTGAAGATATAAGCTCAAAATTTTGAGCTCAACAAAATTTTGACATTTTGCTATTGTTTTGAGGCCCAATTAGCATGTCCATGGAAAGAACAAGCAATAGTTGTGGCAGCGTTCCACCTCTCCTCCTGATCAGGCAGCGGCACATGAATAGAAGACATCGTCTTCGCCTTCAGAGTCTCCGGTGATTCCATCGCATCTCTCCGGTGAAGGGAAATGCATTACCGGCTAGTGGTGAGACTGAGAAACTGTTGTTGGTTTGTGAGGAAGCTTTGCGCCCTTTTCAGAAATGTAGTTGGGTGTGGGAGTTGGAGGCTTTGAGGTAGGGTAATGATGGTGTGGTTGAATGTCATCCAAATCCTTCGAACATTAATTCTGACATTGCTAAATTGAAGAACGTTTCTGATTCATTGAATTTGGAGTAAGGGGAGAAGAAGTTTGAGAAAAAATTGAAGGCAACAGAAGAGGATGCTAGAGGAATTAAGAGATCCAAGATCCTTATTAAGAGATCCAAGATCCTTATTAAGATTCCAAATATAAAGAGCAAGAATGAAGAGGTGGAGGTGGAGAAGTCGAATGAAGGGGTGGTGATGAAGATGTCCATATTTTGGGCAAGACCAATAACTCCTTCCTAGATTTTCATTCGATCAAGCTGTCTTCAAGGGTAGCTCAATTCCACATTTGCAGTATATTGTTTCGGTATGCAATATGGTTGAAGATATGCTCGAATTTGAGGATACCCCTTTGTTTTCGATATTTTAACAATTGAAGTTAGTTGAAATTGAAGGTGAATGATGAAGAATGAAAAAGAAAGAGTAAGATGCTATAAGAATTGATGTTTCGGAGGAAAAAATATAGAAATTGAATTTCTTGTGTATTTTTTGGGAATTAAGGCTTTTTTCCCACCAAAGTTGGTTAACTTCCGTCTAAATGAAAGAAAACTTGACAGAAAAGATGAAAAATTGATGAGTTTTATATAATATGGGGATTACTTACGATGACTAGTGGCTTAAGGGTACCAAACATGAAATAACCCCTAGTTTCGGGGACCAAATCTGATATGCCAGTGAATAGTGTTAGCATTGGGACATGTTTATGTAACATATCTTTTAGTTATTTTAGTTGTACTTGAACATTATTTTACATAGACATGTAATATATTTATACGTTTTAGTTATGTTAGTCATACCTTTAGTTATTTTCGATGTACCTTTATATATTACATAAAGGGATATCAGATTTTGTGCCCAAGAGTAGGCTTTATTTCAGAATTGATATCCATAAATCACTAGTCATCATAAGTAATCCCTAAATTATATAAAAGTCATGAAATTCCATCCTCGCCGTTAAGTTTCCATCCAATAAGACGGAAGTTAACGACCATCATCGATTTGGTAGGAAAATTAACCCTAATTTCTATTACCCGCCATGTTCTTCCTTTCTTCCTCCTACTTTGTCTACTTGTACCTTACACACAATTAAAAGTACGTAGAGTCCATGTTACAATCAAATTCAAAGTCAAGATTCACCGTTTTTCAAGAATCATTTTAAATCGAAAAAAATTGAGAGAATCCCATCATTTTCCCCACATATTCTCCCTCATTGATCTCTCTTTCCTCCATTTTCAAAATTTCCAAAAGATTTACACTGCCACTTTTAGCTGTAAAGAATCTATAAAAACAAAACCCACTTTCCGTCCTAATAAATATTTCTACTACATATTAAAAGTTTGATGAGAATGGAAAGATTATCAGAATACTTGCTTTGATAAATTTGTGAGATCTTCAAATGTCTTTCCCTTTTTCTTTGATTATTTGATTTAAAGTGTTTGATTGTGTATTTGTCTGTGATATATAGTTTCTTAAAATTCCATGTTAAAATTATTGTGATGATGGAGGGCCTGATAATGGTGACGAAGATTCGGAAATGGGATGTTCTCCTTCTTCTACTTTATCATCAAGAATTTGCAGTTATAGGTTGAACAAACATGTCATTTTGGTGGGAAAGAATCGGGCTGGGATAGGCGAGTCTAGATCCACAACCACCCATTTGAGAAGCATAATTGACTTTCCCAAGTATTGCCAGAGTGGGAAGTGTTGAAAATTAGTTGTTGAAAGTGGTGGGTGACACCACTTTGACCAATAGTTAAGTGGCTAAGAGTTAATCCTTTTAAGGATTGGATGCCAAAAGAGTAATCTACATTTGGAGTAGATAATCGAGGCATTTGGAATCATGCAAAACCAATTTTTGGTGAGTGAGAAATTAAGCATCAAAGTTGGCCACTTGAAATTAGAATTAAAGGTCTTGAATGTGGGAGGAGTGCTTAACTATCCCACATAGAAAAATAAACCTTGAAAATGCAAGTATAAGATAAGCCATGAGAAGAGGCTTAGTAATTAGTATACTATTGTAGTAGTATATTTGTGCAACACACACGCGCGGCTCAGCTCGGCCTGACCCAACCTCGACCGTAGGTCTTGGTCCTTGGCAATTGGATGTTGGGCTGGACTTAGACGGATTGGGCTCGAATTTTACCCTATCTGGGTTTATCTTTTGGGGCAAAAGTTGTGGCATCGTTAACGGCGTTGGGTTATTGCGTCTGCGCCAAGGTGCAGCGGGAATAGAATGTTGTTGCTAAACAGCGGGTACTGTTACTGCTTGCTGTTGCTGAACAATGGGTGTTGTTGTTACACGCCCAGTACTATTGCTGCTTGGTGTTGATGAACAGCGGGTGTTGTTGTTGCACGTCCAGAATGTTGTTGTTGTACAGCGGGTGTTGTTTGCATCTAAAATGCAGTGTCGGGTGCAGTAACGTGTCTAAAATGCAGCGCCGGGTGTAGTAACGTGTTGTAGAATGCAGTAACTTGTCCAGAATACTGCGCTCGGTGCAGTAACGTACTGCAAAATGTGTTAACGTGTCCAGAATACTACAAACGTCGTGTTGCAGAATGCAACGCCGTGAGCATTTTTTGACCATTTTTTATTTTTTAACAGGGCATTAACTTGCATTAGAAGACCCGTTTTAGGGCAGTAAATTCTCATCAATTTCAGAGGTAACCCCCCATGTTGGAGACCTATATATAGGGGTCATCATGCATCATTTTTAAAGATAAAAAATTGAAAATCCTTGCATTATTTTCATCCTTGCATAAGCTCAATTCTCAAAGCACTAAAGTTCGTCGGAGCTCTTGAGTTTGTGGTACTACTATTCTAGAGATGAAGTCATTTTATCTTTGGAAGACGATACACACGGTTCTAGTGAGCACTACCCTGGGCATATCTCGTCTTAAGGAGAGAGGGTCTTTCTCAACTCGACTAACTGTTTCTTCTTGTTTCTATTTCTGTTCGACTTGCCTATTGTAGTGTACAATTTGCCAACAATTCTCAAGACAAGATAACAATGTCAAACAATAGCAGAAACCAGATTTCTCCTACCGAGTTTCCTCCTACTATCACCACCAATGCAGCAACTATGACTACTGTTGTTGTTTCTTCCTCTTCTGTTGTTACTGCAACCTTAAGTGCAGTAATTCATCCTGATGTTTTACCTACTGCCGAAAAGCCCGAGAGGTTTATGGGCGAGAACTTCAAGAGGTGGCAACAGAAGATGTTGTTCTACCTGACCACCGTCGGCGTGGCGATGTACCTAAAGCAAGATCCCGCAACCATTGCAGAAGGTGATACTAACATGGAAGCGTGTATTGCGCTTGATGCATGGTTGCATAGTGACTTCCTATGCAAGAATTATATCTTGAATAGGATGAACGACTCGTTGTATAACGTGTACGCGGGTTGCAGACGGCTAAAGAGTTATGGGATGCTCTTGAAAAGAAATATAAGACCAAGGATACCGGTGTGAAGAAATTCATGGTGGATCGGTTTTTGGAGTATCAAATGGTGGACTCACATCCGGTGATGGACCAAGTGTAAGACTTCCAATTGGTTGTGCACGAGGTTCAAGCCGAGGGCATGAACTTGCCCGAACCTTTCATTGTTACTTGTGTGATCGAGAAGCTTCCACCTAGTTGGAGGGACTTCAAGAATTACTTGAAGTACAAACGAAATGAGATGACTCTCGAGGACTTGATTGTTAAGTTTCGAATCGAAGAGGACAATAAGAAGGCTGATCCTAGGCCTCGTATGCCAATGGATGTTAAGGCCAATCTGTTGGAGAGCAATAAAAGAAAGCACCCTAACCCCAATCAAAACGAGAAGGGGAAGAAGTCGGCGAAGAGATTCAATGACAATTGTTACAATTATGGTAAGCCTAACCACATGGCTAAAGATTGTAGGCTTCCTAAGAAGAACATAGGCAAGCAAGCAAATTTGACCAAACATAGGAAAGACTTGTATGACAATGATCTTTATGTTGTGGTCTTTGAAGCCAACATGGTGGATAACCCTAGAGAATGGTTCGTGGACATGGGAGCCACTTGTCATGTTTGCTCGGATAGGGAGGTTTTTTCCTCATATAAAGTCGTGAGTGAAAGAAAGCTCCACATGGGCAACCAAGCTTCATTCGAGGTGGTTGGAGTGGAGAACGTGGTTCTAAAGCTCACTTCGGGCAAAGAGCTCATGTTGAAGGATGTGCTGCATGTTCCGAACATCCGCAAGAACCTAGTTAGTGATTTATTACTTGTAAACCATGGCTTCAAGCTCGTCTTCGAGGTGGAAAAATTCATTCTTATGAAGCATGGTGTATTTTTTGGTAGAGGTTATTTGGTCAATGGTCTATTTAAAATAAATATAATGGCCAAATGTCAAGTTGTACCCAGAAAGATTAATGAAAATGTAACTTCTTCTTATATTGTTGAGTGTTGTGATTTATGGCATAATGGATTAGGACATGTAAATCTAAATGCTATAAAAAGGTTAGTAACCTTGGACTTGCTAAAAGTCGATGAAATCAACACACAAAAGAAATGTGAAGTGTGTGTTGAAGCCAAAATGGCCAAGCTATCTTTTTATAATGTTGAAAGAAGCACAAAACCTCTTGAATTAATTCACACCGATGTGTGTAATTTGAACTTTGTAAAAATTAGAGGTGTGAAAAGGTATTTTATTATTTTTATAGATGATTGCACAAAATATTGCTATGTCTACCTCTTGAAAAGTAAAGACGAAGTTGTTGAAGCTTTCAAGAATTACAAGAATGAGGTATAAAATCAATGAAATAGCAAGATCAAAGCTATAAGAAGTGATAGAGATGGAGAGTATGTGATACCATTTGAGGAGTTGTGATCACAATGTGGCATAATTCATCAAACGACGGTTTCTTACTCGTCTCAATCAAATGGCGTGGCCGAACATAAAAATCATACTATAAAATAGATGATGAATGTCATGTTTATCAGCTCGGGGTTACCATAGAACATGTGGTGGGAAGCTGTTTTAATGGCAAATTATATACATAATAAGATTTCTTTGAAAGAAAAAAACAAAACCCCCTACGTATATTTGTGTAGGGATGTTTGGCTAAAGCGGAGGTATCACCTCCTCAATAAATAAAAATCAGTCCTAAGAGGATCGATTGCATATTTGTGGGTTATGCACTAAATAGTAGTGTTTATCACTTCATAATCCATAAGTCGGAAATACCCGACATGATGGAGGGAACGGTGATAAAATCAAGGAATGTTGTATTTTTTCAAAAATGGGTATCCTTGTAAAGAAATAATAGAAATGAGCTCTAATAAAATAACATTAGATCAAGTTACAAGTAGCTCTAGTCCTCTAGAAGAAGAACCTAGACATAGCAAAAGAGCAAAAGTTACTATGAACTTCGATCCCGATTTCATTACTTATATGTTTGATGATGAACCGAGGTTGATCAAGGAAGCTTTATCGAGTCCTGATGCTCCACTTTGGAAAGAAGCGATCAAAAGTGAGATTGATTCCATTATACAAAACAACACATGGGAGTTAGTTGATCTTTCTCCTGGTTGTAAGCCCTTAGGATGCAAATGGATCCTAAAAAAGAAATATAAGGCTGATGGAAACATAGATAAGTATATAGCTCGTCTAGTAGTCAAAGGCTTTAGACAAAGAGAATGAGATGACTTCTTCAACACGTATTCGCCTGTGACGAGAATTACGTCAACATGTGTGCTTCTAGCAATTCCTGCTATGCATAATCTTGAAATTCACCAAATGGTGTGAAAACGACATTCTTAAATGGTGAGCTAGAAGAAGAGATCTACATGGATCAACTGGAAGGGTTCGTAGTACCTGGATAAGAAAAGAAGGTGTGGAAACTTATTTGGTCCTTATATGGACTTAAACAAGCGCCGAAGCAATGACACGTTAAATTTGAAAACACTATGTTGTCAAATGGCTTTAAGATCAACGAGTGTGACAGATGTGTCTACATCAAGGGCATACCTAAGACTTATGACATCGTGTGTCTTTACGTAGATGACATGTTAATCATGGGTAGCAACCATGACGTCATAGTTGAAACGAAGCACATTTTGAAACGAAACTTCGACATGAAAGATATGAGTGTGGCAGACATGATTCTTGGAATCAAAATTCTAAGAATGTCTAAAGGAATAGCACTAATGCAATCTTACTACATTGAGAAAGTGCTAAATAAATTCAATGCTTATGACGATCTAATCGTCAAAACACCTTTAGAGCTCAATGTACACTTGAGTAAAAATTGAGGTGAGCTCATAGCTCAAGTTGAAGATGCAAGGGTTATAGGAAGCCTAATGTACATAACGAATTGTATAAGACCCGACCTTGCATGCTCGGTGAACAAGTTGAGTAGATTCATGGGTAATCCAAGTAACAAGCATTGAAAAGCTCTCGTGAGAGTCTTGAGATACTTAACTATACTCTCGACTATGGTTTATATTATTTGAGATATCCCACTGTGCTTGAAGGGTATAGTGATGCAAATTGGATTCAAACATGAAGAACTCATTTTCCACGAGTGGATACGTTTTCACTATAGGTGGTGGAGTCATGTCATGGAAATCCACAAAACAAACATGCATAGCACGTTCCACCATAGAATCCGAGTTTATAGCCTTGGATAAGGCGAGAGAAGAGGCTGAGTGGCTTCGTAACTTTCTCGAGGACATTCCATGTTGAAGTAAGTCGGTTCCAACCGTGATGGTACATTGTGATTGCCAAACTACCATAGGTTTTAGGGAAATGAATAACATGTACAATGGTAAGTCGAGATATATACGTTTCCGACATAATACCGTGAGATAATTGATCTTGACCGGCGTGATGTCGATTGACTACGTAAAGTCTAAGGATAATTTGGTCGATCCTTTGACAAAAGGATTAAATCGAGATCGAATGAACAAGTTGTTAGGGGGAATGAGATTAAAATCCACGACTCTAAAACTTTCTAAGCGGATACCCAATCATGTGAATTAGAGATCCCAAGAACATGGTTCAATGGGAAAACTAAACTAAAAAAGTTAGTTGAGAACACTTGAAAAATGTAAAATCCTTCCCCAAAAAGTAAATCAAGTGTTAAGCCTACCAACGTGGTGAGGTTGAGTCTTATGACTCTTAATGATTCCAAAACACCTCGAGAAGGTTAAGTATGGTAGGATACTCGTATGGATATCACCTATGTAAGTGAGAAGTGGTGGCCGCTTCTAATGAACACTTATAAACCAAAGACGTATCCATGGCTAAAAAGGACAAATGTAAGAAAAAAAGTGCTTGAGGCTTTGTTGTGCAAGCGTTGTTAACTCGGTGTACACGAAGGTAGAGTAGTTCAAGGCATAACGTCCACTAAGCCACCGGTGCATCCAACGACGTGAGCTATGGAAGATTCAAGACCAAAAGCCACATATCCTTATGCAACAAGGTCTCTTGAGGATTGAGCTTCGAGTCTGCATTCATGCATTAATTTCCACTCATATGGGGGATTGTTGAAAATTGGTTATTGAAAGTGGTGGGTGGTACCACTTTGACCAATAGTAAAGTGGCTAAGAGTTAATTCATTTAAGGATTGGATGCCAAAAGAGTATTTGGAGAAGATAATCGAGGCATTTGGAATCACTCAAAACCAATTTTTGGTGAGTGAGAAACTAAGCATCGAAGTTGGCTACTTAAAATAGGAATGAAAGGTCTTAAATGTGGAAGGAATGCTTAACTATTCCACATAGGAAAATAAATCTTGAAAATGCAAGTATAAGATAACCCATGAGAAGAGACTTAGTAATTAGTATATTATTGTACAAGTATGCTTGTGCAACACACACGTGCACACGCACGGGGCTCGGCTCAGCCCGACCCGACCTCGGCCGTGGATCTTGGTTCTTGGCAATTGGAT
The DNA here is from genome assembly GCA_946896805.1 of Scutellaria galericulata. Classification (NCBI taxonomy): domain Eukaryota; kingdom Viridiplantae; phylum Streptophyta; class Magnoliopsida; order Lamiales; family Lamiaceae; genus Scutellaria; species Scutellaria galericulata. The sequence continues at coordinate 11,584,533 of OX335791.1, read as the reverse complement.
GTTAGGCTGAACTTGGGCGGATCGGGCTTAGGTTTTACCTGACCTGGGTTTATCTTTTTGGATAAAAGTTGCGGCGTCGTTAACGGTATCGGGTTACTGCGCGCCCGCGCCAGGATGCAGCGGGAGCAGAATGCTGTTGCTGAACAACGGGTATTGTTGCTACTTGTTGTTGCTGAACAACAGGTGTTGTTGCTGCACACCCAAAATGTTGTTGCTGAACAGCGAGTGTTGTTGCTACACGCCCAGAATGTTGTTGCTGAACAACGGGTGTTGTTTGCGCTTGCTGTTCACTTCCAGAATGCAGCGCCAGGTACAATAACATGCGCCAGATGCAGTAACGTGCTGCAGAATACAGTAACGTGTCTAGAATACTACAAACGCCGTGTTATAGAATGTAGCGCTGTGAGCGTTTTTTGACCGTTTGATATTTATTAACGGGGTATTAACTTGCATTAAAAGATCCATTTTTTGGCAGTAAATTCTCATCATTTTCAGGTGTAACCCCCCATGTAGGAGACCTATATATAGGGGTCATCATGCATCATTTTTAAAAATAAAAAACTGAAAATCCTTACATTATTTTCATCCTTGCATCAGCTCAATTCTCAAAGCACTAAAGTTCATCGAAGCTCTCGAGTTTGTGGTGCTACTACTCTAGAGATGAAGTCATTTTATCTTTGGGAGACGATATGCACGGTCCAGTGAGCACTACCCTGGGCGATCTCGTCTTACAAAGAGAGGGTCTTTCTCGACTCGACTTACTATTTCTTCTTGTTTCTGTTTCTGTTTCTGTTCGACTTGCCTATTGTAGTGTACAATTTACCAACAGGAAGTCAACCTGGCCCAGAGGCTTGCTACCTTTCTGTGGAAAATGAATGAGATGCCTTCACCCAAAATGAGTGAGAGCAACTTGGAGGTGACGATGAAGCAACGGCAACAGAAGAGGAATGGAAGCAATCTGGGCCTCAAGAGGGAGAACATTCGGGTTCAGGTCTTTGTGTTGGGGGGGAGAAATAGAAATTAGGGTTTATCTTCCCACCAAATCAAAGATGGTAGTTAACTTTCATCCAAATTGATGGAAACTTAACGACGAAGATGAAATTTGATGACTTTTATATAACTTGGGATTATTTATGATAGACTGATGATTTACGGGTACCAATCCTGAAATAAGGCCTACTTATGGGTACCAAATCTGATATTGACCCTTACATAAAGGTATAATTATATTAATATAAAGGTATAAGTAATATCACATAAAGGTATATATATACAAATTGTTCTGAAATTGTTTTTCTTAAATTAAAGTATTACATAAAAATTACGATATTTGCATATAAATGTTATATTAATATAACATAAAGGTCAGCACATAAATGTTACACCGCGAGTTTCACATAAGTGCTACTTCTTTTTAGATTTTATGTTTTTATTAAAGTTTAGAATAAACCTCAAATTATTTTTGAATTAAATAGTAAAAAATCAAAATTTCTCAAACAGTTTGAGGGTTTGTTTTAAAACATGTATTCACAAAAATAATTCAATTTCATTTATTAATAAATTTGAAAAGTTTAAAAAATCTTTTTTAATCGGTTCATCTTTGCTTTTTGCCTTTTCTTATTTATTTATTTATTTATATTTCTCTCTAAATTTTTTAAATTAAACAAATTTCAAATTTATAAATAATTTTTACATTTGAAGTCTAGCATGTATTATTTTAACAAATTTAGTTAAAATTCCTATATTATTTACTAATTTTTATTGTATTATTAAATTTTATATCATTAAATTGCCATATTAATTAGTTTTAAAATTCATTTTATTATAAATTTAATTTGTAAAAAAGCAAAGAAATTTAATATGAAATTTGCCATGTGGACTTGTGGACATACCTTTATATATATAATGATAATAATAAAGACTTGGACAGATTTAAGACAACATTCAATGTTATCATATCTCTGTGACTCAAAAAGAATCTCCACCATATTTAATAAATTTTCAAGAACAAGGTTTTCAAGTAGTGGGAAGTGAGTGTATTTTACCGACCAACATTTAAGATCACAATCCACAATTAACAAGAATTTTAAGCCAAAAAAATCCCTTCAAGGGCACCATCATTGAAATTTTAAGAAGTTGAGAACTAAAGTTAAATATTTCATTTTGGTTTGCCTTTTATTATTTAATTTTGGGCGACCACCTCACAATCCAAAATCTTTATATATTTATATACAAAAATAAGTATATTATCAAAAGAAGGTAAAGAATTTCCCACCTAAAAGCCACATTCTACTTCTAGAAAAATTTTTATAGTAATAAATTTAACTAGTTTTTTTGCCCGTGCAACACGGGATTAAGTTTCTTAAAACAAATATAATTATAACATTTTTGTATTTAAAATATTCAAGATTTAAAAAAATATATAATATATAAATTTAATTGAACAAAGTAAGTGATTTATATATTTTAAATATTTAATTATTTGAGCCTAATTTTATATATTGTCAATAAAATTAAATATTAATATAATATTTTTAATTTATAAGTTTGTGAACTAAATAATATATAAAGCTAGCAGCTACCGTCGGGACGGGGATAGCTTGCTTATAAAACATTTGTAGTGGTATTCCTTTTCTCAACCTCTTTATCATATATTAAGATTTTTAAAAGGAAAAAATCCAACCAAAAAAAAAAACCCACAAAATATATTCATGAACCAAGAAAAGAAAAGGACAATATCCATAAAGATAATTTATAGGAATTTCAATCATTTTCTCTCTTAACAAAAATATTTAGTTTCTTCTCATTTATAAAAGTCGAAAACTCATTGTTTCATCTCCTCTTCACTTGATATTTTTGGCACACTTCAACATCGTCATCATTTTTATTAGACAACTTATAATCATTGTTTCATCTCCTCTTCACTTGATATTTTTGGCACACTTCAACATCGTCATCATTTTTATTAGACAACTTATAAGGAGTAGACATTTCATCTTCAAAAGAACAATCGTGAGAACATTTAAATTTATTTATTCTTAGTAATATTAATCATGGTTATTAATAAACAAAATAATTGTTGGTCCCAAATGACATAGATGTTCAGAGGTAAGTGAATGAATCTCTATCGATATTTCAAAATATCAAACCCACTTGCTTTGTAACCTAGACATCTTACATCGCATGTTACTGTTCCAACTTACAGAGCTAAGATATAACACTGTTTGCTGAAACTAAGAGTTTTTCACAGCAGAAACTTAAACTTTTGGGATAGAGTTTCTCTTTGAAAACCTTTATAAAAAATTAGTTTTATCAGAGCTTTTATGTTGTATGATAGATAAATAAATGTAGAAAGCTGAGATAACAGATATATGCTAAAACGGATAAAACACACAAAAGTCTTATAGTGGTTCGAAGGTGGTGTAATCCTTCTATGTCCACTCTACTCTCCTTAGAAGAAAAACTTCGTTAAATAAGTTGTTTTACAGGACTCAATCTTACAACTATCAACCTAACAAGTTGCACCTATTAAGACTTACCTTCCAGACAGGTTGCTCGAGTTCTAAAGGCTGACCCCACACATGATCTATCAAACTCACACAGAGTTATTGTCTTTTCATCTAAAGCTAAACACTCAGTAAGGAACAATTTCCTGTCAACTGAGGATACCTAAAACAACTTAAGCACACAATACAAGGGTTAAAAATATATGAACTGGTGCTTGAAGCAGCCTTGAGAATTCTTGAGCTCGATCTAAGGCTTGACTACTTCCTTAGAGGTTGAGTGATTGAAATTTGGAAAAGAATGTTTTGAAAACTTGAGAGCTTCTTGTTTTGCGCTTTGAATGTAAAATGTTTCAATAGTTGCTTCAGTCAAAACTTCTTCTATTTATAAATGTTGTTTCAATAATATCTCTAAAATATTTATTTAATATATCTTCGATATATTCTTGATATTTGTAACAATTATCACCATAAAAGATATTCCAGCATAACTTGAAGAAAAAATGTAAAATAAATTGATGCTACTTTTTATAGAGAGTAATCATATATATAAAAGTGTGGTTTGCTCTCTCCAGGTGTTGACAAGTGACACTTTTTCAAGCTTTCTAAAGAAAACACATGTTTCTCCTTTCTCTCTCTCTCCCACTTAAAATAAATGTAACTGCAAGAAACGAAAGAAAACGGCTTAAAGAAATGAAGAGACCTCCTTAATTTAGAGAATGAGAGAGAAAAAAAAAAGAAATAAGAAGTAGTAGCAAGGAAATAGCTTAATTTTGAAGGCTCCTCCATTCAAGCAGAAAGCTAAAATCAAAGAAAGAGAGTTTTTTTTTATTTATCTGGTTGAGAACTTCAAACCTCGGAAATTAAGGATTAAAATTATTAAAAAATGTGAAAAAAATTATTAAAATTAAGGATTGAAAAAATGTGAAATAAGATTAATAAATAAAATGATAATTTTCTAATATACACAAAGAAAAATTGAAAAGAAATCTGTGCATGACACACCTAAAAGACTACCAATATGATTGAGCGGCCATGCACACCTAAAAGGCTACCAATATGATTGAGCCTGGCCGTCAAGCCACATCCGCAACTAATCAAAATCAAAGAGGAGCTGCTAGGGTTTTTTTTTGTTTTTTCATTCAAAACCAATTAATATAAGAGGCAGAGTCACTGCCTTCCCATTCTCATTATTCTTCTTCTTCACCCACTTTTTCCACAAATCTCCTCTCTTTACTTTCTTCTTCACTTTTTACCCCTGCACCAAAATGAAAATTGGTTTCGTTCTCTTTCTTTCATTTTTTATTTTTTCACTTCTCTTTTAATTTTTCATTCTCATTTCTTCGAGTACTTCCCACAAAATAACTCCAATTTTTCTATTTCTTTTAATCTTCATGTTTTTAAGTTCTCATTTTAAACGTCTATGGTTGTGCCTTTGTGGTATTTTATGTTTTTCTATATTTTTTTGTAGCCCTACATAGATAATTTGCCCTCATTTAAACATTGTGAATCCATTTCGGGTATTTGTTATTATTGTGATTCAAGATTCCAACTGAGACCATGCTATACATTAAGAATTCAATACATGTTGATTCAACCAGGCATGAATCAAAATTGTTGCATTGTGGTAATCGTTATATCTATCAATAGTTTTTATATTAATAAATATCATTTGTTATTGATATTCAATAAATATGATATTTTTATGATGAATATTATTGTTTTATTATGTTCAAAATTATTAATAAAATATCTTGATATATTGTATATAGTTTTTATATTCATCAATATCAATTGTTATTCATATAAATAAATAGGATAAAATTAGTTTTCAATAATATCTATATATTATTGAAAAATATTCGATAATTATGATGATGTATATTTTTCTCTTAATATGTTCAAAATTATTGATAAAATATCTCAATATATCAATATATCATCAATATTTTTCATATACATCCGAATGTTACTAAAATAAATAAAGAGGATAATTTTTTTCAATAATATCTGCACTATCAAAAAATGTTGATATTACATAATTAAATATGAGGAAGTGTTCGAATTCTATAATTTAATTTAGGTTTATGTTCAAAATTCAAATATTGTTAATGAACGTTTTTATCAATATTGAATAGGAATAACTGTTGTGGAAGGTGCAATATCACATCTAACCCAAATAGTGCAAAACAACACCACGAATTTTTAAATGGAAAACACCTCAAGAAAATGATAAAAACCACACCCAATCCAAGAAATAATCCACTAAAACAATGAGTGTTACACCGTTCTCTTCTCTATTACAAATAAAGGAATCAAAAACACTAATCTATCCTCAAGAATGCAATTCTTGACATACACAAAGATATCTAGGAAGAGATAAGCAAATAGTACAAAAGAGAATAAATACACCAATTTCTCTCTGATGATCTTTGAGAATTCACTTCAATCAAATCGATAAGCACTGTCACAACGAGCTCCCCCTTGAAATTTGGAGCAAAATGTTGAAGAAACGAACGCGAAATTTGCAAACCCTTTTGTTGGGTGTCGGTCACATAAGAAAGCACCTATCTCAACTATTACAAGAAGAATACCTAGATACATATAACTAGGAAAACTTAAAGCAACAGAAAAACAGAAGATAACAAGAAGAGATAGCACCAGGTTGATCCAACACATGGATCAGAGAAGCGAGTTGAGAGCCAACTCAGAGAATCCTTGGTTCAGTCCCCTTTCTCGTCCACAACCACAATCACATAGGAAATCTGGCGGTAGCTCCAAGGGACCCTCAAGAAAAGCCCTAAATCTCAACCCAAACCCGAAGAAAACCCCAACTCAGCTTATCAACACATGTAGCTGACTGGAAAAGCTCAAACCCCCCCAAAAGCACCAAGAACTCACAGAGGGACTCAAGCACAAAGATCTACTCTCACTCTACCCTTCTCTCTCTCACCCCAGGTGTATAGATAGGGAACTAGCTGACAAAGGGGTACAAACCGCGGCCAAGGAGTACCAGAACCGCGGCAAGGACAAGGTCGACAGCGTAGTGGTACCATAGCATAGAAAATGTACGAAGAAGAGTACTGGAGAGAGAGAAGGCGCCGCGGAGAGAGGAGATGAGAGAGAGTAAGGTTGCAGCAAATGGGGGGGATGAGAGATATATATCATCAACCAACGGGTAGGATAGAGGGATTTGAAATGGAGGGCTCAGATTAAAGCCATCAACTTAAAGAGCTGGGTCTGGGCTTCATCAAGAGGGTCAACAACTTGGGCTGCCAAGATTTAGTAAACACGGGCCCTACACTAACAAATAATGTGGCCCATATATTACAATTTCCACCTTGGGCCAGATTATGGGTTATGTGGTCTTTTTCAAAATAGGACAGGGGTCATCATTACCAATTCTTTCATTCCTGCACAATCACACAGAACCATCACAAAGATGGGACCAAGAATAGAAAACACACAGAGAGCACAAAGCACATAGGGGAAACACATGTAGATCATAGAGATCACAAGAAGCAGTCACATAGACTGTAAATCACATAATACATCACAAAGCAGGTGAGATGTTCAGGGCCTTCAAGCAGGACCTAAACTTCTCAAGGGGCAAACACTTGGTTCCCATGTCAGTAGGATTAAACTCAAATGGAATCTTTTCAAGATCAATGATCCCTGTTTCAACAACATTACGAATAAAATGAAATTTAACATCTATATGCTTTGTTTTATCATGAAACACAGGATTCTTGCACAATTGAATCCCAGACAGACTATCAGAGAACACAGTTACTTTCCCATGTAGAAAACCAATTTCAGACAGGATACCCTTAAGCCATGTAGCTTCTTTTATGGCCTCAGTGGTAGCAATATATTCAGACTCAGTTGTAGAAAGAGCAACAACATTTTGTAACTGAGATTTTCAACTTATGCATGCACCATTCAAAGTAAACACATAGGAGGTAGAGGACTTTCTATTGTCCCTATCATTAGTAAAGTTGGAATCAACATTACCACTCAGATTAACACATTTTTCATATTTAGAAAACATGAGACCATAATTCATAGAACCTTTCAAATATCTCATCAGCCACTTTAAGGCTTCCCAGTGAGGAGCACCAGGGTTAGCCATGTACCTGCTCAAACAGCTTACCGCATATGCAATATCAGGTCTAGTGTTGACCATTAAGTACATAACAGAACCTATAACATTGGCATAAGGAACATTCTTCATTTCAGAGATTTCAGAATCAGTCTTGGGAGACTGATCCTTACTTAGCACAAAATGGACAGCAAGAGGAACTGTAACAGGTTTAGCAGCAGACATGGAAAACTTTTCAAGCACCTTTTCAACATATGCGGATTGATTAAGGAACAAAGTACACAAAGTTCTGTCTCTAACAATGTTCATCCCAAGTATTCTCTTAGCATCACCAAGTAATTTCATGTCAAATTCATCACTTAAACATTTAATCACACAATCAACAGATTGGATGCAAGGGCTAGCCAACAACATGTCATCAACATACAAAAGCAGGAACACAGAAGACTTACCAGACTCTTTAAAACATAGACAAGGATCATATGAACTTCTTTTGAACTGTAAAGATATCATGCATGCATCAAACTTCTTGTTTCATTGCCTAGGTGACTGTTTTAGGCCATACAGAGATTTCTTGAGCGATCATACATGATTAGGGTGTCTTTTATCCTCAAAACCCTCAGGCTGTTTCATATGAATCTTTTCATCAAGATCACCATTCAAAAAAGCAGTTTTGACATCCAGTTGTTTTAATTCCTAATTGAAATAAGTAACTAAAGCAAGCATAATCCTTACAGTGGTGAATTTAACAACAGGAGCAAAAATCTCAGTGTAATCTATGCTCTCTTTTTGAGTGAAACCCTTAGCAACAAGTCTAGCTTTAAACATAATAGAATCAGTTTCATGCTTGACATTGAATAACCATTTGCAATCAACAACAGAGCACATAGCAGGTTCTGGCACAAGAATCCAAGTATTGTTATCATGCAGAGATTTAATTTCTTCATTCATAACACTCAACCATTTATCAGATTCATCATATTTTAAAGCTTCTTTATAAGACTTGGGTTCTTTACCATCCAGAGATTCAAACACATTGTGCACAAATGAAGCAAGCTGATAATCATCAAAGTGGGAGGGAGTCTTAATATCCCTCATAGCTCTATCTCTAGCAGACATGTAATCACCCAGATCACTATTAGGAGGTATATTATCTTCAACAATTTGATCAAGTTCTTCATTATCAGATTGGTTATTAGCATGCTCAGTTTCATTTTCAATAGCATCAGTTTGAACAGGCAAGATGGGTGGGGTCTTCATCTCAACAGGTACATATACAGAAGGGGCAGACAAGCATGGATATTCATCTTCATTAAAAATCACATTTCTATTGGTAACAGTTTTAAAACCAGGTTCAGTTTTCATCCAACATCTATATCCTTTCACACCTTCTGGATAGCCTAAGAAAACACACTTCAAAGACCTAGGTTCAAGTTTATCCAGTTTCTGATGTACATAAGCAAAGCAGTAAAACACTTTCAAATTAGACAAATCAACAGGTTTACCACACCACATAGTTTCAGGTAATTCCCCTTTCAATGGCACAGAAGGAGACCTATTTATCACATAAGCAGCAGTTAAAACAGCTTCTCCCCAAAATTGTTTAGGCAAACCAAATGAGTTAAGCATGGATCTTACCCTATTAAGCAAAGTTCTATTCATTCTTTCAGCTATGTCATTTTGTTGGGGTGTGTATGCAACAGTCTTATGCCTTTTTATGCCACATTCAATGCACAAAGTATCAAATTCAGCATTACAAAATTAAGTCCCATTATCAGTTCTCAAGGTTTTTACCTTCTTTCCAGTTTGAGTTTCAGCAAGGTTTTTCCAGTTTTAAAATTTCTCAAATACTTCAGATTTGTTCTTCATTAGAAACACAAACACTTTTCTTGAGAAATCATCAATAATAGACAGAAAATAGCGGTTACCTCCATGGGTAGGCATACGAGCAGGACCCCACACATCAGCATGTACATATTCAAGAATGGAAGAACACTTAGAGGGATTAGGGGGAGAGGAGATAGGAAATGGTATCTTATGCTGTTTTCCAAGGATGCATGAGTCACATAAGGGCATATTAAAGATCACATCATCTTTCAAATAAGATTTTTTATGCAGAATCTCAAGACCTTTTTCACTTATATGTCCTAATCTTTTATGCCATACATATGTCATGTCATGTTTTACAGAATTAGCATGCAAGATAGGTTCAGCAGAACATACATATAAGTTTTGCATTCTAACAGCTTTGAAAGCACACATATTCCCTTTCATAATCATTTGACAACCCTTCCCCCAATTACCATGCAAACCACAATCTTCAAGGATAGCAACAGAAAGTAAGTTACTCTTTAAGTTTGGAACATGTCTCACATTTTTAAGAGTTAATTCAAAACCAGTTTCAAACTTAAGGCAGATTGTTCCAATTCCAATCACAGTGCTTTCACTACTATCAGCCATAAAGACATTACGATTTTCAAGTTCCACATAGGAAGTGAACAAGTGCCTGTGGAGTGTCATGTGATGTATACATGCAGAGTCAAAGATCCAATCATTGTCACATAGGGATGCAATCACAGAATTCACATAGTCATTTGTCAAAAAAAAACATCACCAAGACTATCAGACACAACATTAGCCTGACAATTGACCTTATTATCTTTTTTAGGTTTAGTACACACATTAGCATAATGACCAGGTTTCCCACAGTTATAGCACTTTCTGTTTTTAGTCCTAGACTTAAAACCATCCTTTTTCTGATTCTGATTCTGACCTTGATTTTGATTATGGTTCTGATTAGGCTTACATTGGTTACTAATTGAGGGTCTGTTCTGAGCATTGTTTTTATGTTTACCTTTCACAAAGTTAACCTCACCAAAAGACCTATTGTTTTTAGAAGATTTTAGATCCAATTCTTTGCTTTTCAAACCATTAATAACAGTATCCAAAGTAACCTGATCTCTACCATATTTAATTACAGATTTAACATCACTATAGGAATCAGGAATAGCATTCAAAAGCACAATTGGAGTGTATTCATCAATATTCTTATCACCAGTTAATTTTATATCTTGAACCAGTTTAGTGAACACATCAAGATTAGCATCTATGTCTTTACTCAAATCCAGTTTGAATCTAAAGAACTTTTCAAGCAAAAACATTTTAGATGGCAAAGAAGTTTCAATATAAAATTCCTCCAACTTTTCCCACAAAGATTTAGCAGAATCATGCTTTTCTAGTTTCCTTATCACAGAGTCAGATAAGTTCAGAATAATCAAGGAGTAAGCCAGTTCATCCAGTTCATTTTTCACATCATCAGTAATTTTATCATCATAAGTCAAGGTTATAGTCTTAAAGCACTTTTGTTGTAGAAGCACACCTTTCATTTTCTGTTGCCAGATGGAGAAATCTTCATTTCCATCAAATGATGCAACAGGATAAGCATTCATGATGAATATGCAAAGCACAAAGCAAGATAATAGAGAGATATCACATAGAAGCCAGGCAACAAGGTGAGATAGGATATCACACAGAAGCCAAACAATGAGGTGAGACAAGATATCACACAGAAGGCACACAAGGGCCTGTTTTCCCCCCCAATCCCAGATTCCAGGGACACTTACGGTCCGGACAAGGTGGGTATACCGAGGAAACCAGGTAACAAGGATAAGCAGCGGAAATAGATAAAGAAAAGGCACAAATAGGCAGATCAAACAACACACAGAGAGACATATACCTATACCAGCACAAAGGAGCCCAACAGACACAGATCACACAGGATCTTACCAGAAATAAAAGAGAGAAGGGTAAAGCCAAGATACCTGACCATCGGGGGACCGACACCACTCAACAATGGTGCTCTGATACCACTATTGGGTATCGGTCACATAAGAAAGCACTTATCTCAACTATTACAAGAAGAATACCTAGATACATATAACTAGGAAAACTTAAAGCAACAGAAAAACAGAAGATAACAAGAAGAGATAGCACCAGGTTGATCCAACACATGGATCAGATAAGCGAGTTGAGAGCCAACTCAAAGAATCCTTGGTTCAGTCCCCTTTCTCGTCCACAACCACAATCACACAGGAAATCTGGCGGTAGCTCCAAAGGACCCTCAAGAAAAGCCCTAGATCTCAACCCAAACCCGAAGAAAACCCCAACTCAGCTTATCAACACATGTAGCTGAATGGGAAAGCTCAAATCCCCCCCAAAGCACCAAGAACTCACAGAGGGACTCAAGCACAAAGATCTAATCTCACTCTACCCTTTTCTTTCTCACCCCAGGTGTATAAATAGGGAACTAGCCGACAAAGGGGTACAAACCGCGGCCAAGGAGTACCAGAACCGCGGTAAGGACAAGGTCGACGGCGTAGTGGCGCCATAGCACAGAAAATGTATGAAAGAGAGTACTGGAGAGAGAGAAGGCGTCGCGGAGAGATGAGATGAGAGAGAGTAGGGTTGCAGCAAATGGGGGGGATGAGAGATATATATCATCAACCAACGGGTAGGATAGAGGGGTTTGAAATGGAGGGCTCATATTAAAGCCCTCAACTTAAAGAGCTGGGCCTGGGCTTCATCAAGAGGGTCAACAACCTGGGCTGCCAAGAATTTAGTAAACATGGGCCCAACACTAACAAATAATGTGGCCCATATATTACACTTTTTTCTTCATTTTCTCCCTTTCATTTCTCTTTCTTTTTCCCTCTCGTTTCTCGCGTCACTCTATTGTTGTTCAACAATCCTTTTTCTTCATTTTATTTATTTAATGCTTTTGAGCCCAACTATTTTGGGTAGCCCAACAATCTCCCCCTCCCAATATAGTTGGCCACGAGAATCACACCTATCTCGAGTTCGTGTCGGCCAATCTGGTGCACAACCCATGCTTCTCTCGAGTAACTATTTTGGTCATCATATCAGTTGGATTTTCATTGGTGTAAATTTTCTCTAGCTGATACATAGAGTTTTTGCTCAAGTCAATAGCACTTTGACTATTGCAAAATACCACGTACTCCTCTTGCTTCAACCTCAATTCCTGGAAAAATCTTCTCATCCACATCATCTCTTTTCCAGCTTTACTTGGTGAAATATACTCTGTCTCAATGGTTGATAAGGCAACACATTTCTGCAACTTCGACAGCTCCCCCTGCAAACGTAAACAAATATCCAAAAGTGGATTTTCTTCCATCGAGATCACCTGTCATATCACTATCTGTAAATCCCATAATACTCGGTTTTGAACTTCCAAAGCTCAAACATAATTTTGAAATTCCTCTTAAATATCTGAAGATCCAATTTACGGCCTCCCAATGGTCATTTCCTGGATTGGAAAAAAATCTGCTCACCAAACTAACAGGTTGAGCAATATCTGGTCTTGTACACACAATAATATACATCAAAGAAGTCACTGCACAGGAATAAGGAATTATTGTCATCTCTTCTTTCTGTTCTCGAGTTGTGGGACAAGATCTCTTACTCAATTTGAAGCAACATTGTATGAAAACATGAGATGAGGTGAAGGCCGGATGAGGTCTGCCCTTTAGTAAGGATCTACTAAAAAATGTTTTGGTACAAAGTAGTTGAAAAGAAAATTTTCTCCAACTACTTTCATTATGTTGCAGAAAATTTAGTCACTTAAGTCCAAATGAGATAAAAGCTATGAACTCTCGATTTTCGCACACAATATTCTTTTTCTTATACCCAAGAAATATATTTATAAATGCATGCTAGCAAGAATTTATGAAATGTTTTAGAAAACAAAACAGAGAAAAACATGTAAATGCCAGAGATTCCATGTAGTATAATATATCCAAGATCTTGTTATTGCATAGAAGTTTGTCAAAACAGGCAAATCATTCTTAGAAATTGAGAAAACTCTTAAATTTCGAAATAGAAAAACTCACAAACACTTCTTTCCATAACCCATTCAGTTTCTAGCCACTTTAGTTATGAGTTTGGATACATTGATTGTGCGTAATACAATCTATCATCTCGTCACTTCAACTCATGGCATTTTGCTGCCGATCCGGCACACACATTCATCTGTTTCTCCATTTCTTGAGTTCTCTCTTCCCAAAGAATGATCTAATGGTCACTATCCCGGCAAATCCTACCAAGATCAGCCTGGCAAACGTGTAACGCCCCGAAATCATGAAAGGATATTTTTGGTTAAGTGTTGTTCAAGTATAAAAATTTACATTTTTCTTGAAAATAAACAGGGCTAATAGGACGAAAAATAAAGATCAAAATATTATTTAAAATGTTAAATGGAAGCATTCCATTGAAAATTCCTTGTTTCTCAAACTAAATTTTGGTTTATACAAAGAATGAAGTAAAAGAACATTTACGTAATTACACCTTTTAAGTTTATGAAATAAAACGTCTTATTATTCTTTCATAACCTCTAGATAATTAACTACTAGCATTCACCGCTCCTCTACCACGCCAAGCACCTATTATCTGAAAACAATTAAACATGGAGGGGTGAGTGTTTAAAATACACTGGGGGATCCCTAGACAACATCAAATAAAATCTGAGAAATAAAACTTAGCAAACCAACTCGTAGAATACGGTCTTAGCCATCGTGGCAAGGCTTACGGATCTCAACCGTCATAGTATAGTTTACGAATCTTAACCATCGTAGCATAGTACTTTCATATAGCATAGCAAACCAAACAAACACATATGACAATGAATTAAACATAGCATATGATACGAGGAAAATATGTGCATTTTAGTGGTGTTCAATATTAGATTTTAATATCGTTTATTTGATTGGATGCACTATTTTTCTACATATGTGTGAATTATGTCTCCAAATACTTCATATACTATTTTCTTGATTATTTTAGGGATTTATGGAGTATTTTGGAGTAAAAAGGAATTTTTTGTGGATCAAAGGAAGGAGACGAGACGAGTGTGGGCCATGGAAGTGACATTTATTGTTAGACTATGGGTGATAATTTCATGATAATCTGAGAGAAGGGTGTTACATTGATTAAGACATAATTGAAATTGGAGGATAATTGAACTGTTAACTGGAATATCTACATCAATTGATTCTGTGTTTAATTTGCTTTCTAGGTTTATTTTATTTAATTTAGTGATATTTAATCAATTTGAAAACCCCCCATCTTTTCTGTCTCTTGAATTGAACATAGGTGGCATAGTTTAATCATCACTCCTCGTGGAATCGACTCTTACTTGCCCTAACTACTAGTTGGTTAGGTTAGGAAGGAAATTAAATAATTTTGTTGTGTTGCGACGCGCGGTCAGCATAGCAAACTTAACAAAACACACGACAAGGAATTAAACATAACATAACAAACCAAATAAAACACACACACATGACAAAGAATCAAACATAGCATTTAACATATGGAAACATTACTTTTGCATAGTTACGAATCTTAACCATCGTAGCATCAATCATGTAGACCATGGTTTTTGCATAAGTGCGGGAACAACCAATCTTACCCTAGATAACGGTTCTTAGCAATCGTAAATTGTGGTTCTTATGCACCGTAGTGCAGGAATTAACCCGTCTTAACATGGTTGCGGTTCTGAGCCGCCATAGCTTGCATGCGCACACATGTACACAACATACTTAATTATATCATTCACATGAAAATCATTCATTTCATATGATTTGCAAAATAGATCATAAGTCATCACATTGCACGAAGATACATTATCAATCAAGTAGGTGTATAACCTCACGTAACTGTAACATTTATATTGAGTATGAAACTTAAGAGTTTAGATTAGATATTACCTCCACCTTGTTCGGTAGTACCTAACGTGAACTCGAGCCTAATCGTTCTATGCATTCGTCCTTCCTAGTTATCTTTAATATTATTCCTGGATGCCCAATCAAATGAAGACGCTTTCGTTAACCATTTCCCTGTCGTCAGTTCTGTCTCCATTGTTGTTACCCGTCACAACTGTCCCCGTCTCTTGTGCCCAATGTCCAGCAGCTCAATTGCCCCTGTCCATGTCTCCCGATGTGATACCCGAACTTCTCACCACTCACTGATCAATGCATTTCATGCATCATATGCATCTATTATTATTTATGTGCTACTTGTGATTTAACATGATTATAGTTTACTTTTAGATATTGAATTATTACGTGTTATTACATAATTTGTGATGAGAAAACCTTATTATAATTTTGAAACTCTAATGATGCTTGAGTGCATGATAAAAATTATTTGATTAATAATAGTATAATTTATTTAAAGAAAATATATCTAATGTTGATGTTGGGATATTTCAGTGGTTATCTTGATAAGACAAAACACAAATAACACTGTAAGTGAAGAATAGTTTGCTTAAGGTTTGGGTACCTAGTTTCCACATTACATGATCACAAGCTTATCGATTATAAAGAAAAGATCATGTAATGGTTTTCCAAGATGCAAGCACTACAACAAAAAAGGTCAAGGACAACATGATAACGACAACATTTTTAAGCACAAAATGTTGTCGTTTTGAAATTTACAACAGTTTATGCTTAAAGTGTTGAGAAATTCATATATTTTTTGCTCAAAGACAACACTTTGACAACAATTTTCGTGAAGTGTTGTCTTTGGGCGTGTTTTTATCAGCAATTGACTATAGTTAGACAACACTTTTATTGTAGTGTTGTGTTTGGGCGAATTTTTTTTACCAAAGTACAACACTTTATGGGAAGTGTTGTCTTTGAGCTGCTTTTTTGAGATAATGACAACATTTCTTTAAGTGTTGACTTTATGTACACTCTTCTAAAATGACAACATTTGAAATGTGTTATCTTTTAACCATAAAGACATCCGTTTCAAAAAGTGGTAAATTAATGATTAAACTGATGTGTGACCTCTTCCAAACAATTATTAATAATTAATATTTGTAATAGTATTATTATTGTATTTGAGGTATATAATTATTAATATTGCTTTTTTTATTTTATTATTATGATTTCAATTCCATTATTTTTTTATCTTTGATTTATCATATACTTAGGTTGAATCTTAATTAGCTTATATTGTTATTATTAATTTTTTTAATAGGAAAAACAATAGGAAAAAAAATGCGTATTATTGTTATTATTAATTTTTTTAATTTTATTTCATGTTAATTAGGACTAGAGTTTGACTAAAGTAAAAAATAAAAGGAAAAAAAAAGACAGTAGAAGAAAAGACAGTAATACACGATGAAGAAGATTTATTTTCGGCCTTGGAAATTAATTTCATTATTATTCTTTTGTCTCATTACGTGGATGATATTGGATATATTTTGTAATACAGATAATAAAAATATCACAAGTAAAATAGTTATTTACATCCACTATTAGTAACCGTATGAAAACCAAAAATCCTCATTAATATTAAAGCCAAAAATCTTCATTGACTATTAGTAGAAGAAAAGACATAGTAATTAACGGTGAAAAGAGAACAAACCTAGAGTAATTTAGGACTAGGGTTTTACGATTTACCTCTGAAAACTAGGGTTTTACCTCTGAAGACTTGCGAAGAAGATTGACGATTTACGATTTACCGTAGCAGTCTGTGATTTCACCGTGGAAGAAGATTGATTCACCGTTTGAAGAGAAAATTTACCGTTTCTTCAAATTTGCGCTGAAGGAGGATAATCAATTTTGAAATTTCTTCCTAATTCCTTACTTTGCACTCTCAATCTCGATTTCCCCTCATTCTCCCCAAGTATGCTTCTCAATTTGTCCCAATTTCTCAAGTTTATTGTTTTGGGGAAATTTATTCGGTGGATTACAATTATTATATGAATTTCATGATTATCGTTAAACCCTGGCTGAACCTACACCTAACCCACAGATTTTCCTTCATTAAATTGAGACCCTTATGTTGTAAAGATAAGAAAATTTTCAGAACCTGACGAAATTTGTTCTAGTTAAATTGATAGATTATGTTTTACTGTATGGATGATGAAAGAAGCATATATTTCATATCTTAGATGTTTGGAGTTCTATGAGAAGTGTATGGAATTGTTGGAAATATATGATTGCAGAAACTATAATTGCAATAAAAAAAACTATGTTGAGAAGTTGTGTTTAAATCTTTTTTAATGAGGGTGGTGGAGGACAAAGGGATGAATAGAAATTTTCATTTGCAGGTTAATTTGAAGGAAAAGAAAGGGGCCCATTAATTAGAACTTTTGACTAAACAGAGCATTTGCAGGTTAATTTGCAAGTTAATTTGAGCGTTGTATTTATGTAAATATATTGTTTAAAAGAAACTATTAACTAAAGTGGTCATTAGCTAGGTAGTTGACCTATTATTCAAGTAGTCCATAGAGCATTACTTTATAAACTTTGCTATTATGACCTCCAAGTTGTAATCTAAGGTTGGTTTATTTAGATACAATGAAAATGAGGTCGAATCTTGAATAATTTGTAAGTTATATAGTATAACTAGAAATTGCAAGAGTGGTTTGCAACATCTTGGTGCTTATATCAACTTAGTATCATTCTATTTAGTCTATTTAGATTTTTCTGGCACCTATGCAAAAGGGTCAACTTTAGATTGAAAACTGATTTCACTCAAGCATAATTTGATTACATGGCTTATATTCACTGGAAAGCCACGTGAGTCTAGTTTCTAACAAAAAAAAAAAGAATTTTGTAATTTGGAATCTTGTGTGAAGAGTTATGGTTAAAATACTGAAGGGTGGCAGACTGTTTCGGAATTTGTCAAGGGACACTGTTTAATGAAAGGGATTGATTAGATTTTAGATTTTAATCAGGTCTACAAGTTATATTCCAGGTCCTAGGAGGATTTGGATTCTCTCTAAGTAGATTACTTACGGGATTATATGTTTCAAGAACATTATTTTGTACCCTTAAAAAAGTTAATGGATAAATTGATTTTAGATTCCATGCCTAAAAGTATTCAACTTCTAGGATGATTAGGTTTATCTTTTAAGTAGATAACTTATGGAAATATATGTTTCAAGAAAGATGGAATTAAAGAAAAAAGATATTTGTACACACACGCTAATTAAGCTGAAATGAATAGGATTTTAGATTTTATGCCTAAAAGTATTCAAACTCCTAGGATGATTAGGTTTCTCTTTAAGTAGATAACTTATGAAAATATATTTCAAGAAAGATTTAAGATCGAATTAAAGTATATATATATATATATATACACACACGAATTAAGGAATGAACTGGATTTTAGATTCTATATATCATGACTACAAATATTCCAACTCATAGGATGACTTGGTTTACTCTCTAAAAGTTACATAAGTTATCTATCAGGAAAGAGAAACCAAATCTAACTAGGAGTTGGAATATTTGTAAACCAAAAATCTATAATTTGATTAATTCCTTTTTTTTTTTCATTAATTAGTACATTAATTATCTCCAGATCAGCATTTTACCTTTAATTGGCATCTAAGTAATCTAATAAATAACTATTATTTAATTTGAAGAATTAATTAGCTTTATGAGTTTAATCAGTTAAAAATCTAATTTTTTTAAATACTAATAAAATTGTTACCCTGCCATACCTTGGAAGATTTTTTTTGCTGCATGTAATAGCATAAAATAGAGAACATAGAAGTTCTGGTTCATATTTTTAATTTTTAAGTTAACAATAATTGGGTTTTACTAACTTTATTTCATGATTGTTTACAGTTTATACAAGACGAGTACTCTCAAAAGGAAATCGATGAAGTGCGATCGGAATGGGCAGATTGTGATCAAGATCATCTACATGACTAACATGATTTAGTAAGTGATTGGCTAATACCTTTCTCGTACATGTTAATGTAATGATAAATTCAAATATTTGCTAGAATTTTGGACATGAACTGAAAATTTACATTGAGAAGTTCGTGTTGTTGTGCATGCTGAATCTAGTGGTTTGTTTGATAAAAATTTAGGAAGTTTGTGGTTACATTGAAGCTTTGTGGTTGTACAAAGGAAATTTTGTGCGAACCTAGTAGCTTTTGCATTTAGCTACTAGGTTAGTTGTTTATATTAATATGTAAATTGAAATGAAGTAAAGTTTCTTTTTTACTTCATTGAATTGTGAACAAAGACTGTTCTTAAGCAACAAGATGATATATAAACTTTATTAATTTTTCTACTTACATTGAATTGATTGGATTGGGAAATGCACTATAAGCATGAGATATAAGCATGGTAATTTGAATTTTAGATTAGGAGATTATATCATTGTTATGTTAAGTTCATTAAGATCAAATTATTGGTCTCATGTTTTAGGATTATATCATTTACACTAATTTTTGTTCTTTTCTTTTGATGTGTAGATTTTTGGTTATTTGAATCTTTTGGAGAGACGCCATCAACAAATCTAGTAAATACATGCTCATAATTTTTCATTTCAAGCATTGGTTTTGATGTTTTGGAAAAATAGTACATGTTCATAACCTTTTTCAAGCATAGACTTTTATGTTTTGGAGAAATAGTAATAGCCTGAGTATTTGTCAGGAATTGTTATACGATGTAATATTCGCAGATATTTGTATATATACTTTATATTTGAAGATTTTATGTTGAGTATGAAATATTTTCAATTTATATTCTAGAATTTTTTATTAGCACTGATCAACAACAGTTTTAAGGAAAAAAAAATAGTTGTCTTACACAATCAAAGACAACAATTACAAAATGTTGTGGATGAATATAAAGACAACACTTCTAAAGTATTGTCTTTTTAGAAAAAAATGTTGTATATTATTGGAAATTTCATGTACAAAGACAATAGTAATTTAAGAAGGACAACAATTTAAAAGTGTTGTCAATAATCGGAACAACAACGGTTCGAAAGTGTTGTCTATGAGCGAAATATTTTATATAAAAGATAACAGTTCATATTTTAAGGACAACATTTTAAAAGTGTTGTCTATGATAAAATGACAACACTTTTGGAGTGTTGTCTTTGGGCGCCCCTCTTCAACAACAGTGACATAGACTACAATTTTAAACCTACAACGACAACACTTTACAATTGTTATCTTTCAGCTTTTTTGTTGTAGTGAAGGAAAACCAACCTTAGAAGAAGGAAGAACACTTCTGAGGATCAGCATGTTGTAGGGAACAGCAAGCTGGAAGAAGTATCCTTAGTGAAAAGGGGATAGGATACTGGAGAAGTAGTCAGCAGGTTGTGAGAAAAGTTGTTCTGAAAGAAGAATTCAGAAAGCAAGTTGGAAGAAGTATCCTTAGTGAAAAGGGGATAGGATACTGGAGAAGTAGTCAGCAGGTTGTGAGAAAAGTTGTTCTGAAAGAAAAATTCAAAAAGCAAGTTACTGCTGCAAGAAACCAACAGGAGCTGCAAGAAAATAAGATACAGCAGAGACTGTTGAGGATACAGGACCGGCCGAGAAGACGGGGTCCTTGCTGAAGACCTCAAGAGAGGCTGTTGTTCAAACAACACTCTCTGAGGATGTGAAGACCTTTGTAGGGGCGGCTGTCGAGGAAAAGCTGAGATAACCGCTAAGCAGCTAGAGACACCTCATGAGGAGGTTGATGTTGCTGCTACAAGATCAAAAGAACCTTTCCAGGTTACAGCAGCAGAGGTTACTGAGGAAGCTAAGCAGTTGCAGCATTGCAACAAAGTAAAAAAGAACGGCACGCTGCAAGAAAAAGTTACAGGAATACTGCAAGAAAAGATACAACAGTACTGTACAAAGACACTGCAAGAAGGTCTAACTTACAGCAGCACTGTAAAGGACAAACAGCTGCAAGCAGACCTAGGATACAGCGCGAAGCTTTCTACTCAAACAGTCAACTGAAGAAGTATCCAAACAAGAACAAATAGAGTCGTTCCAGAGAAGGTCAAAGTTGCAGACACGGAGCCAATGCTAAGACGCCACGTGGACTGACGCGCCGCAGAAAGCTGCAAGCCGCAACAATCGCATTAAATGCTCCAGAGAGAAAAAGTCAAGAAGCATTTAATGCGACCACAGAGGAGATCTTGAGAGATCGTAGTTCACATTCAAAATGGGAAGTGTCTTCCTTCAATGGATATTTTCCTCCAACGGATATACTCTCAAGATCTATAAATAGAAGGTGTGGCGGATTGAAAAAATTGCTGGACAAAGTTGAGGGGAAACTCACATATCATCCAAAGCTTTTAAGCTTTCACATGTTCAGCCATTCAACCTTCTAGGAGCAGTCTACAACAACAAATGAGCTATCCAAGATCAAGACTGCTTCTCACCAGTTGAAGATTTATTTTCTTTTTAACCTTGTTGATGTATGCGTAGGTTGTTTTAGGTGTCGAACAGTTGATAGGAGAAATCCTTGTTGTTTGTATAGTTGTCTAAGTGTTAGGCAGCTTCCCTGTGTGGGAGTGTGGAACCCTGTGTGGGTTAGCCTTTAGAGTTTGCAGTTGTTGTGTGATCACTGGACTCTAGTAGGTGGTTAACTTTGTTAGTTGATAGATTGTTAGGAGTGTCCTGTAAATCAATCTTGCTTAACGAAGTTCCTGCTCGAGGTAGCAGTAGAGTGGACGTAGAAGTGTTACACCACCTTCAAACCACTATAAGCCATAAGTGTTTTATCGCTTTCTTATATGCGTTTTATCTTTTATATCTCTCTATGTCATAAGCATAAACCGTTTTGAAAATGATCATATTTGAGAAAACCAGTCTTGTGTCTTAAAGTCTTTATTTTTCCGCTGCGTATAAAACTCTAGGTTACAGCGTGCAGCACTGCATCCTAGTGCTGCAAGCAGTAACTGACTGGTGCTGCAAGTTCAAGTAACTTGCAGAACAGTAAAGTTTTAACAGATTTTCAAAATCGACCAAGGTTCATTCACCCCCTCTGAACCTCCGACACCTCTTGGGACCCAACAATTGATTTGTATATATATATATATATATATATATATATATATATATATATATCGTGCAGTGCAAGTGTATATGTATATGTAATAAAAACAAGTTTGATTTATATAATATTATTTATATATATAAAAGGGGTTGTGGATATAATGAGAACCATTAACATTAAAATATTATTTATATATATAGAAGTGTACGTGATTGCAAAACATATGCCATGACTTTTAATATATATATATATATACACGTCATATATATATCATATATATATATATATATATAATAAAGTTAACTAATATTAACATATAAATAAGTACATACAACGCGTGTATGGGAATAGTGGCTTGGTGGCATGATATTGGCATATAATTTAATAATTAACAATATAATAATGAAAGCTTATAATGAAAGCTTATCTTAGGAGGTTGCAGGGAGGTATATATAAGTTATATGCTTTAACTGAGATAGCAGAAGGTTTTCCTCTATTAATAAAAGAAAAATTCTCTTAGTTAAGGAGCGTATTCATATAATTAGAAAAAAAAAAAAAAAAAAAAGAGAAGGACCCAGCAGAGAGGATAAGGGTGTACGGGTGATGATTTAGAAGCATATATACTCAAAATCTTTAGAGACCCCAGGTAAGTAGAAATATATTTTGTAATTACAATGCATAAACATAGTATTTTGTAAGATAACTGTTTTCATCGGTGAAAATTGAATATTACATGTATTGGAGGTTTGATTGTTGTTTAATAATTATTATTGTTTAGTATATATGATGAATTTGGGGAAGACCCCCAACAAGTGTTTGTATGATGAATTTGGGGGAGACCCCCAATGAGAGTTTGTATGGTGAATTTGGGGGAGACTCCCAACATTTGTATATATGATGATTTTGGGGGAGACCCCCAACAAGTGTATGTATGGTGAATTTGGGGGAGACCCCCAACGAATGTATTAAAAATGAATTAGTTCTGGTGAATTTGGGGGAGACCCCCAATGGGTATTTGTATGTTGAATATTAGGGAGACCCTCAATAAATGTTATAGAAATAGATTTGGTTATTTCAAAAGAAAATATGATAGGAGGATTTATATGAAATTAATTTATCATGTTTAATTTCTGCTTACTGAGATGTATCTCACGTAGTTTATGCTTTGTAGGTAACTCTGATAATATATGACTCTGTGGATGTATTGGATAAGCTGTGACGCTTCTGCAAGTTTCTGAGTATTTGTGTACATAGATGAAAACTTGTTGGGCTATGAGCTTATTTTGTTTTAAACAATGTTTTGATGAAGAACATGGATTTCTGTTTTATCTTCGCTTTTTGTTGGGAATAAGTACGTAAAATATAGAAGTGAGTGTGACTTGACTTTATGATAAATGCTACGAAGCATGCTATATATTTGCTTATCTAGTTTCAGGTGCAAGAAAAGTTATTTGTTACATAAAGTCAAATAAAAGAAGGAAATCTTTAACTAAAGCGTTACGTACAAAAATTCACTTTTTCAAGAAATATAAATATAAACGGGATTAAGAGTAATTATGAATTACGTTTTTCATAAAATAAAAACATCGTAAATAAAACTCCTTTGCAACCTTTAAAACATCGGCTACCAACATCCACTGCTTGCGCTTCACTCTCAAGAATTCCTTAAAGTGAAAACATTTTAAACATAGAAGGGGTGAGTGTATGAAGACACTCAGTGGGGTGGGATTTGTGAGCAATTAAAACACTGTGGATCACATAAACATTTCACTCAATAGCACATAAATGCGGATCTGAGCCGCCTTTGAAAAATACGGTACATTGTTATCAAGTTCTTTCACTTTGCAAACATTGTACATTTATCTTCGTCACGTAGTAAGGTACAAAACACATCATTTATCAATTTAACACATAAGTCCACGTAGGCACATTATTTCATATCAAATTCGTTTGGAAACTTAAACGTGAAAAACAGGAAATTACCCCCACATTTGTTCGAAAAGCGTCTTGGAAAACTTCTAAGTGCTAGCGTGATTAACCGCGTCCTTCGCCTGAACTTTTTACCTGATTCATAATTCTCGTCTCAACGGCTAAAAGAGTCTATTCATAACTTCACTTAGGACTTGAATGGAAAGCATCCTTAAACAAGGGTCGATGGAAAAAGGTCCGAAGAAAGGACTTTTGAATGTAAAGAAAGATCGCCCGTATCGTTTGGAAAAATGAGCGTTCAGCAATAGACAATGGCTTATCAGGGAAAAGAATAACAAGAGTTCTAAATTTAGCATTTTGAAGGCTCGACTTTTGTGGTAAAGAAATCTCCTTGCACACTTAATTAAACTTGCAAAGAAAACTTAAACTTGCAAGGAAAAATATACTTGCGATCTTACAAAGAAAATAATTAAGCTTGGAACGAAACTAAACTTGCAAACATGTGAGGAAAATAATTTAGTTTGTAAAGAATCATTAAACTTGCAAAGAGGACAATTAAGTTTGCAAAGAACATCAACTCTCCAACTTGAGTAAACTTGTGAAGAAAATTAATATTGCAAGGGAAACCAATCTTGCAAAGAAACCCATCTTGTAACGATAAATAATCTTGCAAAGTAGAAGAGTCTTGCAAAGTAGAATTAATATTGCAAAGTAACCAATCTTGCATACTAGAAAGAAAATCCTTACCAAATAGAATGGAAACCGTCGTTTTTACTTTATCGTCATCTTGCCGTAGCTGGCGACAATGCGTCATTGGTGACTTATCTCGACATTAGAATACGGCGTGGCTTCCCAGCGTATCCACAGGCGCCCATGGCGCTGCGCACAGCGCCCACACAATAGGCTGAAACTCACAGTTGTGCCACAGCTCTGCCGCGCTTTGCCCCGACATATCGTATGACCCTCAAACGGACTCGCCTTAAGGTGAAACTTGGTAGGAACGTTCTCAACACATTGAATAATACCTCAGACGAACAGTTTCCCGAAAATCTTTCGTTAAGACCTTCTGCTCCGTGACTTTTTCCCGTTCGGACGTAAAAACGCAGCTTCGACTTCATAAAATTCCCCCTCGTTCCTCCGACCTCAGATGACCACCAAACTTGGTGGAGACCTTCTCCATACACTCTAGTATATGCCACAAAAACAGGTTTTTGATCCCATCTTCGTAAATGCCTCAAAATGTGTGTCGAGTGCTGCCCGCGCGCTGCAGCAAAAACTGGACAGCAAGCCCCCGGCGCTACTCCCGGCGCTGCACACACGCACACACACCGTGCCGGCCTGAGCCGCTGCTCCCGGCGGCGCTTGTTCAGCACTCGCCAGCACGACCCTCACGCCGGCTTCCCAAGGACGACAACGAGTCAGGGAGAGAGAGAAGGAGGCCGCATCTCTCCGGCGACGTACGCGGCGGTGGATTGGTAAATCGAGCCCGTACCCATGATGGGTTCGTCGTGTTCTACCTTTTGGTTCAAAACTCTTGCCGGAAAACGAACGTTCGGCGGCAGAAGACAGTGGTGGTTGGTGGCGGAGCTTTAGTGAGCGAGAGAGATTGTGCGAAAGAGAGGGAGACATAGACGGAGAGAGAGAGAGAGATTACGTGAGAGAGGAAGAGAGGGGGAATGGAGAGAGAAAGATTGTGTGCCTCCTTCCTTATTCTTTTTTCTAACTTTTCCTCAATACACTCATGTTGTTCTTTTTTCTCTATTTTGTCAAATGATTCATGATATATCTTTAGGTGTGTTGTCTTCATATTGTGAGGAGAGAGAAAAAATTTAGTGTGAGGTGTCATAAACTTTCGCAAAATATAACACCTAGCTTAGGACTTAGAATATCTAATGTTTTGACTTATTTAATTAATTAATATGGATACAATATTAAGGTGGGTGTTATATTCTTCCCTCCTTCAAAGAAATTTCGTCCTCGAAATTTAGATACGTATCGAAATATAGCAGATTTGGGTATTTTTCCAAAATCTCTTCTTCTTTTTCCCAGGTCGCTTCCTTGATATCATGGCGGCTCCAAAGAACTTTGATCGGGACAATCTCTCGATTCCTCAATTTGTGAATTCTTCTATCCAGGATAACTACTGGAATCTCGTCATACGTCAAGTCCTTCTCGAATCCGATATATTGTCGATTGATGACGTGGCTCGTGTCAAATATGTATTTTCGTAACATGGACACGTGGAAGACGTTATATATTCCTGTGAAATCCGGCGGCAGGGTTAGTCTATAAGCTACTACGCCAACTCGTTCGAGGATTTCAAACGGTCCGATATATCTTGGTTTTAGCTTTTCTCTTTTTCCGAAACGATAAATTCCTTTCGTGGGCGATATCTTCAAAAGACTTTACCTCCAGGGTGTGTTGTATACAGCGTGTTATGCGCGTCTTTTAGAACTCTTCTTCTTAGCGTGTCATCTTTTGGTACGCAGAGTCTTCCTCTAAAAGTCAGGGCCCCATCCGTTGATATCATGAACCCCTCTACAGCTTCTTTCTCCATATGTGCCTTTATCTTTTGCAAAGTTTAACTCCTCTTTGCAACTTTGCAACTTTGCCAGTTTAATTTCGCAAGATTAATGTCTTCTTTGCAAGTTTAATCTTTCTTGCAAGATTAATATTTTCCCTTGCAAGTTTAAGTTTTCTTTGCAAGTTTAATTAAGTGTGCAAGGAGTTTTCTTTACCACAAAAGTCGAGCCTTCAAAATGCTAAATTTAGAACTCTTGTTATTCTTTTCCCTGATAAGCCATTGTCTATTGCTGAACGCTCATCTTTCCAAACGATACGAGCGATCTTTCTTTACATTCAAAAGTCCTTTCTTCGGACCTTTTTCTATCGACCCTTTTTTGAGAATGCTTTCAATTCGAGTCTTAAGTGAAGATATAAGTAAACTCTTTTAGTCGCTGAGATGAGAATTATGAGTCATGTAGGAAGTTCAGGCGAAGGACGCGGTTAATTACGCTAGCACTTAGAAGTTTTCCAAGACGCTTTTCGAACAAAGGTGGGGGTAATTTCCTGTTTTTCACGTTTAAGTTTCCAAACGAATTTGATATGAAATAATGTGCCTACGTGGACTTATGTATTAAATTGATAAATGATGTGTTTTGTACCTTACTACGTGACGAAGATAAATGTACAATGTTTGCAAAGTGAAAGAACTTGATTATGTGAATGAAATGTTTACCAAGACGGCTAAGAACCGTATCAAGGTGGTTAAGAACCACACCAAGACGGTTAAGAACCGTACCAAGACGGCTAAGAACCACACCAAGGTGGCTAAGAACCACAAAAATGTTTTCTACGGCGGCTCAGAACCGTATTTTTCAAAGGCGGCTCAGATCCGCATTTATGTGCTATTGAGTGAAATGTTTATGTGATCCACAGTGTTTTGTCTTAGTTAAAGATTTCCTTTATAGTAAAGAAACGGGGCGTTGAGGTCTTTTAATATGAAAATTTATTACATGTCTAGCTATATTAGAAATGTGGTCGTGACACCCGTCGCCCAATGTCCAGCAACACAACTGCCCCCGTCCACGTCTCCCATTGCCCAACGACCAATAGCACAACTGCCCCGTCCCCGTCTCTCGTCCTCGGCGACCAGCAGGTCCAGCCCCGTCCACGGTGCCCATCAGTGTCCAGCCCCGTCAACAGCGGTTGTCGGCACTCCTTGCACAGTGAAAAGAAAACCTTTGCAATTTGGAAGAAAAACCTTACAAAAACCCTCTCTCTCGTCACCCCAAATCTGCCACCAGCCCTTTCCGTCGCCTCTGCCCCCGTCGCGCATACTCTAGCCCTCACACACGCACACACGTCACCACAAACACATCAGCATACTCACGCACATACAGCAGAAATACACACACACTGAGCAGCATATACGCATACATAGCAGTAAAAACTGCACACACCCACAACAGAAACTGCATACACACAGCAACAGGCAGCATGACAGGTCCAGGAGCCCCGGCACTGGCCCCCGTCGTGCTCCCAACGCCTGCTGCCGCCCCCAACGGCGGTCAAAATTCACCCGACAGCAAACACAACAGCTTCAGAGCAGTAACAGCAGAGTAGAGCAGCAGAGAGAGAGAGAGAAAGAGAGTTGTGGAGAGATGGAGGAGCTGTGTGTGTTGGTACGCCCTTTCTTTCTTTGCTCTTCTCTTCTTTTCTTTCTTTCCTCTTTTCCAGCTTTGGTGTAAATCTAAACTAAGTGGTGTCATATTGTGGTGGAAAGAGGGAAGGATGGCAGGTGTCGTGGAGACTTGATTTGATGACTAGCCACCCTTATGAACTTGTTTCCTTAATTGCTTAATTACTTATACATAATTAATTAATGAACATAATATATATATAACATTACACTTTACTTAATTAATTACTTATGAAATATTACTTGAATAACCAAAATCAATACTTTACATCTTAATTAATTTATGGAGTATTATAACAACAAAATAAAAGACAAAATATTTATCGGAAGATAAATGAATATTTTGAAAAGATATATTTCTCCGAAATTGGAAGAATTAAACCAATTCATCCAAAAATCTTTATTCATTCTGTGAATGAGATGTGTAAGCTTATGTAGAAATTGATATTTGAAAATTGTAAGAAGTGATAGAAAATTGTTGAATTAGATCATGTATTTATAGTGAAAAAATTGTCAATTTTGAAAATAAAATACAAAAAATTGGCCGTTGGAAAAATAGTCATTTCAAAACGGCTATAAAACAAGCAAAAAATGGATAGCAAGAGAGTAGCGAATCATAAATAAATAATTAATTTTAAAAAAAAAAAAAAGACGCAGACCCCATGCTTACACGAGTTGTGGAGGTCACGCGCCAGGTTTCTCTATCATTTTCTGTGCGTGCACAAAACCCATCCCCCTCCCCTTCTTTTTTTCTTCTCCTTTGGTAGAGGTTTCTCTATCTCCTACTTCTACCCCTACCTCTATCCAACCTTCCCAAACAATCTACTATCCAAAAATTTGGATAGTAATATTTGCCACTTAAACATCTCCCCAATCATTGAGAATGCTCTAAAAGATAAACTATATTAGTTTTTTTATCATAAACCATATAACTATCAATTAAAAATCCACGAAAGTAAGGTCATGTTTAACATCCTACAACTTAACATTATTATATCAAGGATGGGGCTATAAAAAATTAAACCCCAAATTTTTAAAAAATTAAAGGTATACTAATTCATTTTTAAGGATGTGTTGTTGGAGTGTGTATAACTTCGTCCTTATATTTATATAAAAAAATTCTTATACACGTGCAATTCATCAATTTGGGATTCCCATTTTAAAAATAGTTTTGAATAATTAGAAATTGCAAACACCTTACTTTTTTTTTTTTTTTTATCTTCAGTTGATAGATTTGTTACAACTTCCGAATACATAGGTTTTTTTTTTCTTAATTTTTTTTTATCTTTCAGCTCTCATATTACATAAATTAATTTTAAAGAAAAATTTAAGTAATACTTTTAAAAACTTATTATTTTTACATTAAACTTTTAAAATTAGTTAAAAATAATGCATGAAATTATACAAATGATTTGTTCTACTTTTCTTCCACTTTTCGTTTTCTTTCCTTGATTATTTCTTTTCCTTTCTCTTCTCCATTATTATAAAATCCATCTATCTCACACCATGTCGCGTGGGTTTTGGCTGGGTGAAAAAAGATTTGTTTGGATTTATTTGGGTTAACCTAAGAAATCAAAGGAGCTTTATAAATCTTATTAGACCGGACTACGTAAATATAGGGCTTCTTATTGGGGGCC
Source organism: Scutellaria galericulata (assembly GCA_946896805.1). Taxonomy (NCBI): domain Eukaryota; kingdom Viridiplantae; phylum Streptophyta; class Magnoliopsida; order Lamiales; family Lamiaceae; genus Scutellaria; species Scutellaria galericulata. The sequence goes on along the minus strand of OX335791.1, from coordinate 11,554,333 downwards.
AGGTACTGCTGCTGCCCATATGATCATCCAATGGGTGTGCATCGGTTGGTTCGGCTACCGAACCAAATCAAATTATCAAAACCGAATTAACCGAATTTTGTATAAATCAAAATCGATACCAAAACGAATTGTGATGAAAATTGATTTGAAATCGAACCGAAATAGTCGGTTCAAATCAGTACAAAACCGAAATTTCCATTCCTTCTCATTTCTCATAAGTCAAAACTCAGTAATTAAGATGCAATTCTTAAATATAACAAGTACTCCAACTATTAAAGTCTAATTTTAAACAAAGAAGCAAAATGAGATCAAACCAAAGTCTAAAATAAGATCAAAGATCAAACTAAAGTAACAAAACAAATTACAATGTCTTCAATACATAATCCACCACCAACGTCTAATTTTAAACTTAACAAAAGAAAGAGTGAAAGCACAACCAAATTCTCCAACAATAAAAGTGGAAGTGGAAATGATACATATGTAGCTATGGTATTTTTTCATTTGAATACATATATGGTATATATATTTATACAAATATATTTATATGATATATATTTCGGTTCGGTTTAGTAATTTCAATAATTTTTCACTCAAACCCAAACCGAAATAACCGAATTAATCAAAAATCAAAATCGATACCGAGCCGAACAAAGACCAAACCGAATTTAGTATTTAGGTTCGGTTCGGTCGGTTAACTCTATTTTAACCAAATAGTGCACACCCCTACATGCATGCCATGATTTGTGTGTTTAATAGGATTAAAATCATTTTTGGTCCCATATTATGGTGTTTTTCGATTTTGATTTCATAATTATCACGATTTTCAATTTAATCTCATAATTTAAGAGTTTGTCTACTTTCAATCCAATTTCCGGAAAATTTGAATTTTACCGGAAAATATCTCGTGTCAAATCCTTATTAAGATTCTAATTTTAGCACCCCTCCAATAAGAATTTGGCACGTTACATTTTCTATCAAAATTCGTCAATTTTGGATTGACATTGAACATATGCTTAAATTGTAAAACTAAATTGAAAATCAGGATAATTATTGAACTAAAATTGAAAGACACTATAATTATGGGACCAAACATGATTTTAACCCTTAGTTAATATGCCCTGCCTTCATTTGAGGTGTAAAATGTCATCTTTTTTACTCTTTAAAAGCACTCAAAATAAAAGATAACGAGTTCTATACATATACCCACTGTCCAGATTTGATGAAATGTTCAGAATTCAATATTTGTAGTTATCAAAGAGAAAAAAGAAAAAAATGATTTCATTTTTGACAAATCAAACTCACTCATTTCTAACGGATATCATATTCTATTGACCATCATAAGGGGACCATACATAAAAGTTTTTATACGAATGAATCTTGATTCACACAACCTCAGATATATGGTAGTTTAACCCAACCTCAAAGGATTAGATGTAATTCACCAAAAGAACACAAAAGGTCATAACATAGTGGCTTTAAATAACACTACAGAGTAGAGCCCCAAAAAATGAAACACACAATCATGTGATCCTAATTTGTTGAAGAAAATTCCATTAAGAGTTTAGTAACTTTGGCTAATATTAAGACAAAAGGTGCAGCAACCAAACATGGGGAAAAAGTATGACATTTCTGAAGTAAACAGTCTGGTAGCATACAACTCGAAAACAAAGAAAAATTTGCATCCGAAGAACCAAATTAGAACAAAAGTAATTGGAGAGAAAGATATCTCTATTCCAATGTCCATAATATATAAGTAAAAAAACCCCCTAAATTACTACCATGACGCCCCTGCTTATCGCTTGCCACCACCACCTCCGATCTTAGGACCCTTTGGTGCAGCACCCTTGCCGATGTTTGCCTTGCTACTCTTCTGCTTGGATGTAACTTCTGCCTTCTTTGCCTTCTTCTCATCCTTGGTTTTCTTGATTCTTTCCTTGATCTCACTAAAATCCAAAATCATAAATCAGCAAGTGTTCTAATTAATTAACAAGATATGACAATACACTAATTAACACAATAACATACCGCAAAGCAGCTTCACGTGCAGCATCACGAACCTCTGGCTTCTCGGTTCTTTTCTTCTGAATAACTTCTAAGGTAGCACCAACAATAGATCTTGAATAGGGCTTCTTTGTGGCTCGACGCCTCTTCTTCACAGCTTCAGCAGCAACATCCTACACCAGCCAAGAAATCATTTAGCATGAATCTTTACTTAAAGGACTCTTTCACTGTTCTCCAGTGGTCATCATTAATTTACACAAAATTAATCTTCATATCAACATTCAACACCATTCGAGTCCAAGAATATACCTTTTTATGTTGCTTTCGGTACATGGCAGTCCAAGTAAGTTTTGCAGGCCTCAGCCGATTATGGAAGTACCTCTTGCATTTCGAATTAGCAAAGAGGAAAACCTACAACACGTAAATAAACCAGTTCAATAAACCTTATAAGATTAGTAGAACGGAAGAGCTCTCCCTTATTTGCACACCTGGGAATCGGATCGGATAAACCTAATGCCCCTCCCTGGGTAAATCTTTGCACCACTAAATCGGCAAAGCTCTGTCCTGATAATCCAACATCAATAACAAAAAAGAACATCATTCACCATTCATATGCACAAAAAACTCTGCATACAAATATGCATTTGAGATTTTTTCAAGGAAATTTTTAAAAACAATTAGCAACAAATAGTTTGGAGTGAAATCCAAATGAGGGACTGCAATAAAATCAGTATCCAAGAGTAGTTTAATATGCATATTAGAGACTAATTACCAGCCCATTCATTTTGTTACAAATAGAAAAACAATTAGCTGAAAATCCAATGAGAGATGGAAAACAACCACTGGAATTATATATAAACTCATTGAAAAAAAAAAAAACACATCTAACAATTTCTCTCAACGGATTGTAAGCTGTAAATCCCCTAAAAACTGAAACAGCAGCAAGCAATCCACAAAATCAACACATACAAAACACACTGAAACACTTCCACAAAAGCATTTTTTTTAAAAATGGTTCAATATCCATGGAAATTCAAACTAACAAAACACAAATCTTCGGATAAACATCTGAAGCTTCCAATATATTTCATACACAGAAACCAATAATCTCCACAGCTAGAAGATCACAACGTATAGAAAATTAAACTTATATACAAAAGTCAGAAACAAACAATATCAATAGAGAGACAGATCTCTTACTTGAGAACCATGGCTGCAAACGGTGGTGTGGTGGTGTGGTTGCCTTCTGTTGCCCTCAGGAAATGCAAAACCCTAACGCCTAGCAAGAAATATATTGGTCATTCTCGCTGACCGTATTGATATTGGGTGGGCTTAGGGTTGTTTGAGCCCATACTTCATTCTTGGACTACTATTATTTAAATGGGCTGATCCCTCCAATAGTAATTGGGCCTCTATGGCCCAATAAAAATTTGAGAACAAATTTTTTGTTGAAATACAGCAAGAGCTGAAAATTAAATCAGACTACTCGATTCTAGATTGTTTATTATATGTTCGACTCGACATGATTTATAAATTACCATAAATTATATAAATATCGATTAAGGTGATTGAAAGAAGTAGAACACATCATTTTCTCAAAATCAATACTTTTTGGTTGTAAAAAAAAATCATTATATTTTCGTAAATTGCAACTCAATCTTAATCTTATGAACTATTAAAAAAATATTTTTTTATTAAATATTATAATTTAGACCATAATTCTATTTCGGGCACCAAAGTCCATGTGCTAGATAAAAGTCTCAGACAGATATTTACATCAATGCCATAAATTTTCAAAAATAATAAAAAAAATTTGAAGACCAAATTGCAAGTATATATATCATTAAAATTCCAAAGGAAAAATAATCTAATCATAATGTTTTTTAATTAACAGAAAAAGATATCATCACAACTTTTATTCATTGTTGCAGTTTGATTTACTATCAATCGGCAATCTAAGTCAATGTTTTTGGATAATTATCCATGTGAGATACATATAAGCCACGTAATTATGATTTATTTATCCTAGGCAAAAACCTTTATACCCCAGGTGCACAAATCTAAGATCTGTATCCCAACCTGTCCCGCCCCGACTCGGATAGAAAATGGGTCAATAGATATATATTTTTTGAATTGATTTTTTTTTTTTAAATTCTCTCTTCTCTCTTTCAGCATGCTTTTCTCTCTCTTTCTCTGCGCGTTCTTCTCTCTCTTTCCCTCATCTTTCTTTGTGCGTTCTTCTCTCTATTTCTCTCTCTCTTCCATTCTACATTCTCTTGTGATTTTTTCACTGTTTTTTTTTTAGTTAAAACCTAGTGTTAATTTGTGTACTGGAGAAATTAAGAAGTGACCTTGATTGTATTAGGGAGAATGGATTTGAAGGTGACAATGTGTTTTTTTTAAAATTAAAATGGATTTGATTGTATTAGGGAGAATGGATTTGAAGGTGGCAATGTGGCCATTGATTCACTTTCGTCTCTCAGCTTCTTTGTGGCTATTGCTTGCCGCAACAGTTTTGGCCTCAGTCATAGAAGTTTGGCTAAGGTTAATTGCATTCTCAGTGTCTGTCAAAACTCCTTACCATATGTCGTAAGAATCTAAATAGCTCCCCACTTCATACAAACCTTCAGGAATTGAAAACATGATTTTTTAAATACACCGATCTTCACCTCGATCGTCTTCTTTTGACTGAGAAATTAAATTTAATAAACAAAGCAGACTGATTAAGTTATCATGAAAGAAAGTCAAAGAAACATCACAAAATAAATAATTAAAGAATGATTGAACTGTATATATAGGAAAATGTATTGATTTTTATATTAAAAGGTATTTCAAATACACTTTTAAGGTATTACATAATTACCTTTAAGGTATTAATGTTTATAGTATAAGGTATTGCATATGCACCTTTAAGGTATTGTATATTTACTTTTAAGGTATAAATGTTTATAGTATAAGGTATTGCATATGCACTTTTAAGGTATTGTATATTTACTTTTAAGGTATTAATGTTTATAGTATAAGGTATTGCATATTCACCTTTAAGGTATTACATATTTATCTTTAAGGTATTAATACTTATATTATAAGGTATTACATATGCACTTTTAAGGTATTATATATTTACCTTTAAGGTATTGATGTTTATAGTATAACGTATTACATATGTGTATATTTAAAGTATTACATATTTACCTTTAAGGAATTAATGTTTATAGTATAAGGTATTGCATATGTATCTTTAAGATATTACATATTTACCTTTAGGGTATTGATCTTTATTGTATAAAATATTCATATGCACCTTTAAGTTATCACATATTTACCTTTAAGGTATTGATTTTTATAGTATAAGGTATTACATATGCGCACATTTAAGATATTACATATTTACCTTTAAGGTATTAATGCTTATAGTTTAAGTTATTACATATATTTATCTTTAAGGTATTACATAAATACATTTAAAGTATTTTATACATACGTTTAAGGTATTACATTTTTACATTCAAGATATTACATAAATACTTTTAAGGTATCACATATTTACCTTTGTGGTATTATATACTTCCATTATAAGGTATTAGATGATAAAAGTAACATAATAATAACATATTTATTCACACAATTTTCAATACTTGATCATCTCCATGGATCAAACTTCCTCTCTTTTATGCAACAACAACAAATTGATTAGCTCCTATAGATCCTCATCTAAATCATCATCACTGCATGCTATTATAACCTATATCAAAATCCCCGTACACTTCTTCAGACTGACCTAGCATTGTTGCTGAATCCAACGAGTTCATTGTCAATGTTGAGTTCATCTCAAATTCATTAGTCCACCATCCAAGATTACTATCCTTTGATCTATCTCTCATCTCCTTAAAACAATCAAACATTAAAAAAAACAATACATAAATTCACGAGAAATCCAAATGCGTTATTCAAAGTCACGTGTTACGGCATCTTCGGGCGGCGATTGAGGTACTCCGAGAAGAGCAGTGTTGATGCAAGCATTCACGAGAAGAAGAAGAAGAAGAAGAAGAAGAAGAATATGTAAATCATCTTACAAAAAAAATATGTTATTAATATTTGTAAGACTCAAACCCCAAAATGATTTGTAAGATGAAGCAAGAATCTTCATAACATGAGTTTATAATAATCTTATTTTTTTATAAAACTCAAAATCATCTTACATAATGATTTTTTAAGAACTATCATTGTGGATTATGAAGTAAGAATCTTAATAAATTTACTATATGGAAAAATAATTAAAATTCAAAATAATAATAATAATAATAATAATAATAATATTATTATTATTATACTACTCCCATTAATAATAATAATAATAATTGTTGTGATATTTTTATGAGGAAAAATGACAAAATTGTAAATATTACCAACTTTCTTACTTTTATAAATGGTTGCTTATATATTATGTGTTAAATATCAACTATTTGATAATATAATGTAATTAATAATAAGCAGTTTAAAGATATAAAATATTTAACAATTAAATAAATCTAAATTTACGTAACTATACTTAAATATATATGTGCCTAATTCATACTATTCTATTTATTATATGCATCTCATTTGACAGTCTGTGAATAACAAAACTAAAAATATCAATTATGAATTACAAATCAAATCCAATTACTTAAATTATATATATATATACATATATATATGTGTGTGTGTGTGTGTGTTGAAAATAATAAAAAAAAATTGGAAATTTTACGTAAGAATCTGATGCAAGTAATGTATGTTTCTTGATTGGCCAAGAAAAGAGGTGCAACATGGTGTTCACAATAAAAAATTATAAAAATTCAATTGATATGATGCAATTTGATAGATTACTTATTAACTTAATGCAAGCAATATCACTCATGCGCTTTCCAAGAAGTATCACCATGGCTTACTAAGCAAGAATCTGATAAATATATTGCATAATTACTTGGGAAAATAATTAAATATAGAAAAAACCAAAACAAATAAATAAATAAATAATAGTAATGATTTGACATTTTTAGGAGGGAAATGGTACTTCTGTAAATATTTCCAACTACTCTGATTTTATATAAGTATAGATTAGGCCTTTTTAATTATTTTTATTTTTATGCAATCTAGTATTAAGTTGTCTCATTTTCCTAGGCTATGATATCTTCCTTCTATATGAGTTTCTTCCATAAAAAAATCGATGTTTACGTTTGGAAAGTCAAAACCACGCTTGTAGTAGGACTTAGAGACTCGTATTACTAACATTATATTCTACGAAATAGATAGTGATTAGGTCTATTTAGCTTAGGTCAAAACTGCAAAGAAGACAGGTCGGAAGTTGCAAGGAGATTAATGTTGCAAGCTACAAAAAATAATAGTTGCAAGAAGACTCGGAGCTACAAGAAGATTAAGAACGGGATCCACTATTTGGGAAATATGAGTCGAAGTAATAATAAAAATATTTCTAGTGGAACATCTTTAAGAGATGGTTCACTAAGGGTGTGTTTGTTTCATGGGTTTGGGTTAGTTTAGGTTTGTAAACCAACATACACTCTTGTTCACTTCATGTGTTTATGGCCCGTATATAATTTGGGCCCGATTTTAAAAAGGTGTTTTAGGTTAGTTTATGGTCTGGTTTATAAACCCACCAAAATTGGTGGGTTTGACTTAAGCCCAACAATACCCATTTTCTTTGGCCAATTATATCCCCAAAAAGAGTCATGCAAATTACATATATATCCCTTGTATTTTCATAATTACAAGATTGTCATTTCATATATCTTGTAAGAAAGGGTTGCAAGAACCTTAGATCATTACACTCTTTAAACGGCAAAGACAATGGAGTGAGAGAGACATTTTGAGCGTGTCCAGTACCCGTTCTCACCTCTTACCAAAATCACCATGCCGTCGATATTTATAGTGGATTCAGGTTTGACTAGTTCTTGGTTTATCGGCCTGATTGCAGCGAGGTTTCCATTGTTCAAGCAGAGTTCATTCGAAATACATCCTAACTTCCCATTCCCCAAGACACTAGGGTTTCCATTGTAATAGGGTTTACATTGTTCGAACAAGATAATATTAGGTATGATTCGAAAAAAAAGGTTAGATCTACTCCGACATTGTTTTAATGTCTCGTCCGTTCATAATAGTTATTTTGAATTAGGATCTGTGCAAAGTTTTTGTAAAAATTGGATTTCTCATTCTTAGACAAATGTTTTTCCTTAAAAACTTTTGTTTATTCTATTAATAAACTTCATTCACTCTAGTTTTTAAATTTTGTTTCCATCTAATGAAACTTGTGTTGAGCGATTAATTGCATAAGATTACTACAAAAAGGCTTCATTTTTTTAGTTTTTCCCTCAAATTTCTTTTTTGCCCAAGACCGAATAGATACTCTTCTGCACCTTTTTCAGTTGTGTTGGAAAGTGATTTTTATAGTTGCTAAAATGTTACTGGGTGTAGTAAGACATTTATACATAATATTTTAGTTAGTGAGGAAATTATGAGTACAATTTGTTATACAGTTTACACTTGAGCAATCTAACTTGGCAGTTTGTAATTTACACTTATGAAGTCTAGTCAAACATTTTGATATATTAATTTTTAAATGCAGAGACTTTAACATTTTGGTTGTCCCCATGACATATCTGAATTGATTTTTTGGTGGTGTCCATTGGAATTGGTCGTAGTCTATGGTCTTTTGGATATTATTATTGAATGTGGTTTATTCTTTCCCACTTCATTAGCTAGCTTCCAACAAGTAAAACCTATCAATGAGACTATGAAGCTCAAACTTAAATTGGAAGAAATAACCATGTTCTAACTGAATTCATATATGTTCATCATTCATGTTGTCTTATAGGTATACATTTATAATTGACCATTCTGTCTTCTTTGCATCTCAAATTCCGGAATTATATGAGTTAAAAGAGTAGTGACACCCTTATAATATACAATGATATACTCTTTTTCCATTTGTCAGGTATGTAACTTTCATTTTTTATTCAATTTCTCTATCATATATCCCCACACTGTATTCATCCATAATAATTGGAATTCTTAATTTTTTTTGTACAGCTTTGTGGGATTTGCAGAAGTTTAATTCTATTGCATGTCCTTGTTGCTGGTTGATATTTCAGGTTTGGACATCATTTCATTTGAATATTCAATATAATTATTACTTACTGTTCCACTTTTACACCTCTACTTTTGATGATGATGTAGGGATATGATTTGGTTTATGTGCTATAGTTTTAGGTGTTACATGAAAGTCGTTTTGACGTATTATATGTTTGTGTTCCAAAAATCATTGAAAAAGCCTTACATATAATCAAATGTTTTTTACAATTATTAAAAAAAAGTAAACAATACTTTTGTAAGATATCCTAGCTAGATGTGCACACATGTTAAAAACCGATGTTTCTGAAGATACTTTGCATGTTTGATATTATTCTAGGAGAACCTAACTGGATGATTTCATTTCTACATAACATTTAAAATGTGCATGTGTACTACATATATCAAATGGAATTTGTTAAGAGAACCTCATGGTAAATGACGTGTATACCCACTCTAGTAGTATTCTCCCTTTTATGGATATGCCAATTGTGAAAGATTTCCTTAGGATTTGGTATAGACTGCACTTCATCTACAAACTAAGTCAATCTTGATTCAAAATTCTGATATATGTGTACATAATATGGGACCTTGGCATGAACGTTTTACCCAATGTAGTATGCTTAGTTGAAGATTAATTTATAAAATACTCAATACCATATCGAGACTTACAATGAACACATGCGGTATAAAACGTAGTGGATAAGTTATTTAGAAGTAAGGAAAATGTTATATAAAATGGTGTTTTTAATAAGATGCATCAAACAAATACTATCATAACATTGCCCCCAATGTTTCTACATTATCTGATGTTTTTTGCTTGTAAATCCCAATAAATTGTCCAATCTGAATTCACTATGTTGTTGAACAAATCCAAAAATGAACTCGCAGATGTGTTGTTTTTCTTTCTAATAAACACTCATATAGATGATTTAGTTGACCTCGAGGCAGCATGTCTTGCAGTTGACGCTAGTAACACATCTTTTAGATCATTTTTAGTGCTTATGGCTTTGGCCTACGTAAGATTTTATCATAAAAAATAGAGAAACCAGAACCGTCATCCGAGAGTAAGAACTTACAATTTATCAAATAGGATTACCCGTCAAATAGATTACATTCGAAACCTCACATACATAAGCGATGAAACTTGTATTAATTATCTATATATGAGTCGTGATACATTTTCACATTTGTGTTATCTTTTAGAGCACCTAGGGGGTCTTCAATCCACACGACACCTACCTGTTGTAGAACAAGTAGCCATTTTTTATGCCGATCTACTTAATTTATTCAACATATAGGGTTGCCTCGATGCTCTAGACATCACATACATTTCCGTGAAGGTCTTTCTAAGTGAGAAGCCAATATATATGAATAGAAATGGTAATATTTCAGTAGATATCTTGGTTGTTTGTGATCGGAACATGGACTACGCGTACGTGTTGGCCAGATAGGAGGGCTCAACAGCAGATGGTTGGGTGCTGCATGATGTCATCACACAACCAAATATATTGAAAGTCCCGAATGGTAACTCATTACAGTTTCCAACATTAAAATATTTCCACGTTTTTACAAATCTCATTAAAACATACCAAATAGAAAAAAACATTAATTACTTTAGCTAACTTTATGTCTCATTACAAGAATATTTCATTGTCTATGATAGATAATTACTATTTATGTGATGGAGAATACACAAATGAGAGTGAATTTCTTCCACCTTATAAAGGTATTGGATATCATTTGCAAGAGTGGAATCATGCATCACCTGCTCCCCAAACCTTTCAAGAATATTATATATAACTTGATGCATGCTAGAGTCCAAAATGTGATTGAGTGTTCCTTTGCCATACTCAAAGCTCATTGGGGGATTCTTAGAAGCAATTCACACTACCCAATCAAAACCTAAAAAGTGATCATCACAATATTTCATGACATTATAATGTGGTGAACTAGGACGTTTGCCAACATGATTTAAAAGTGAACAATCGGGTCCACTATTTACTTTCTTACAATTTCTAAAACCATATCTAATGAAAGCATTTGGACCCGAGCAACCTGAAGATTGCTTACTGAAAAAGTAGCATTGCAAACAATATATAACATCTTGTGCCTTAAAATATTCCGACCAAGAGGTATAAATATCATACCAAGAAAGTTGAAACTGACGACGTTGATTTTACCAATAGAAAATAAATAAGCTTCTTGTGAGAATCTTGGTTGATATGGCCATGCCTTGAGATAAGCTCGACATATTTTATTTTTTATTCACATGGAATTCTGATATTAATGGTTGTAATCTAAGATCACTTACCAAATGACAAGCTTCTATTTGTGTAGCACTCAATTGTTGATGCATTTACTACTCAAATCGCTCATGTATAATCAATATTTGATGGCTCAATTGTTAGATGACCTTGTATTGGATTTGTTGGGCTAGGTGCAAAAATTATAAAATTATCTTGATTCTTTTCTTCTTTTCTTTCAAAGAATGCATCAATGATCCTTAATTTTTCCATTTGTATAACTAAAAAGTGAAGATCCCCAATTCAATTAAATTAAGAGAAACATAATAAAATATCAAATTCAATAACATAAACATTCAAATAATTAAAAATGAAAAAATTATTACACAAACGAAACCAAAGATCCACAATTAAAATAATTTCTTAGTTACACGAATATTGTAATTTGGGATAGTCTAAATTCACCTATATTACAAATATCTAATACAAAAATGCAAAAAAATAAATCAACAATCAAACATCTATAGAAATTACAACTAGCTAATACAAAAATGCTAAAAATGGAATAATTTATCAAATATACTAATTACTCAAATCAATATTTTTTTGTCAATTAGTCAATAATCACTTTTTAAATAAAACATCCAATAAATTGTTCTTCAATTTAAGTTTTAAAAATTTAGACAAATAAATTTCATAACTATTAACATCAGTTGAAGAAATAAGGTTAAAAGAGTAATACATATTTTATTTTCAATGTTGAATGAGAAAATGTGAAGTGGGAACCTCAAGAGTTTAAGTTGTAGTTTTGGTGGAAGTGAGGACCAATGTGTATAATGAAATATGAAATATGAAAGAAAAACAACATATCCATTTTTGAATGATTTGAAACTTGAAATTGCAGAAGAGGGCTTAACTCTCGAATAAAAGACGCAAAAAACGAGAGTGAAATAAAGAATATAGAGAAAATGGATTTAAAATAACAAATAAAAATGAAAAGGGGAAAAGAAACCATTGATATGTAATATAAATAATGAATAAGTTCATGAACTCGTGCTTGTTCAATTCTTAAACTTAAATAAGTAAGAAATTATTTTGGGAGGGAGAGAGCTTGATTAATATAAAATTAACTTGTAATTAATAAAAATATTATAATATTTAAAATTTATAGAAAAGTTTGGGGGTTAGATCGGCTAAATATAGTTTGTCGTGTGTTCAAGATGAAACTCGATGGATTGATTAAAAACTCATCTAAGATGTAGTTGGTTATATATTTTTCAATTTCATATATAAACAACTAAATTATGTGTGTGTGTGTGTATATTACTAATTTATAATTGTATTGTATATACAGTCGAGTTTCAAAAATGTGGACTCCCACATGCACATATTCTATTATTACTTTTGTTTGAATGTAAGCATCCTATACTAAAGGATATTGATCGCATAATTTCAGTGGAAATCTCAAATGAATAAGTAGATCCAGATACAACGTGATTAATGAATTATTGATATACAGGCCATGAAGACATGCAGGACCAAACTCAACTTGCATGGTTGAAAATTGTTGTGTGAAGCATTTTCTGAAGAGGTTTATGAATACAACAACAATTGATGAGGACAAATATCTTGTTTACATGTGTAGAGACAATGGAAGGATTGTAACGAAAAATAAAATTGAGTTAGATAACATATATGTTGTAGCTCACAATCTTTATTTACAATCTTTATTTACTTTTTTTGTATGGAGCTCATTTGAATGTTGAGTGGTGCAATTAGTCTAGATCAGTAAAATATTTAATCAAATATGTCAATTAAGGACATGATCTATCTCTACAACATTTTATGAAAGTGCTAAGTAATCAAGATTCCATTCAAGTGGTTGATATATATATATACACACATATGTGTGTAGCAATATGAAGAATTCTTGGTTTTGAGATTTAGTATAAGTATCCCCCGGTTGAACGTCTTGGTATTCATCTAGAAAATGAGCTAAATGTTTTTTTCAGACTTTAATCTTATTGATATTGTCATGGAAAGACGAACTGTTAGCCAAAGTATGTTTTTATATTGGTTCGAAACGAACAAGAAATATGATGATGCTAGATCTCTTATATGGAGTTGCCTCAAAAGTTTGTTTGGAAGCAATTTGCGAGAGATTGGGTTCCCAGAAAAAGAGGATTTTTGTTAAGGCACATTTTCTATGTTCCTCCAGGTAGTGGTGAGATATATTATCTTAGGTGTTTGTTGGGTGTCGTTCATGACCCTCAATGTTACGATGATATAAAAATGTTGATGGAGTGTAGTATTCTACATTTTGTAATGCTTGTTATGCATATGGATTGTTAGATGATGACAATGAATATTCAAATGTGATAATTGAAGCAAGTCAATGTCGTCTTCTAATTCCTCGAGATACTTATTTGCAACTATGATGATGTCGAAATCATTGAGCAGACCAGAAGAAGTATGGGAAAAATGTTGGATGTATATGTGAGATGATATATTGTATAAGCAAAGTCGGTTGTTAAATCATGAAGTTATAAATGTCAATAATATGTAACTAATGTTATATAGTAGTTTTTTTTTAAAACAAACATATTTGACAATATATATATATATATATGTTCAGATTTCAATGATGTTGAGATTAAAAATTTGGCATTAGTAAAGATTGAAAGTGTGTTGCGTAAATTAGGTACTAGTCTAAGAGACTTCGAGTTGATGTTTTTATCTAACATTGCAATTATTCAATATTTCAGAATAGTTTGGTATATGATGAGTTAAGGTATGATCAGATGGCTCTATCTGAAGAGATGACATAATTAGTTGTAAATTTGACAAACGGACATCATGTATATGATTCAGTTCTTAAAACATATAATAACAACTCTAGTGGTGTCTTTTTGTTTATGGTTATGGTGGAACTAGACAAATGTTTGTATGCGAACATTATTTGTTGTTATTCAGTCGAATGGGGATATTGTAATAAATGTTGTTTCAAGTAGATTAACATTTCTTCTTATACCTGGTGGACGAACAATACACTCTTGATTTGGAATTTCTCTTAATCCAAATGAGAATTCTACATGTGCGCTATCAAGCAAGGAAGTAAATTGGTTGAAGCTCCAATGATGCACATACATTGTTTTGAAGCATTGAATATGACTAGATTTAATGTAGTTAGAAAACTCATGCAATATTAGTAAGCCATTTGGAGGTAAAACTATTGTGTTTGGTGGTGACTTTTGATAGATTTTACCAGTAATTCCAAAAGGAAGTAGGCAAGATATTATACATTCAATGATAAAGGCAAGATATTTTTACGGTTTTGAGACTTATCAAGAATATGCAACTACATTCTAATAAGTCAAATGACGAGACAAATGAATTACAAGAATTTTCTAACTGGATCTCAAAAATTGTTGATGGAAGGCTCAGTGTTGATCATGTTAATTATTCGTTAGTTGAAATTCATGACGATATTCTATTGAGGAGTATAGTTGATCCAATAACAACAATTGTTCGGAGTATCTATCCATTTTTATAAAGTTGTATCGATGACCCATTGTTTCCAAAATACTTTGCTATATTTAGCTCCAACATTGGATGTGGTGGAAAGTATAAATGAGTATATATATGAGTTCATTGAACAATAGAGAAGCAAGACAAGATACGAGTTCAAATATTGCCTGCAAATCCGATGCAAACGTTGATATGTTGGTTGATGTTCACACACCTGAAAATTTGAACAAAATTAAGTGTTCTGATCGTACGAATCATGTGTTGCAATTGAAGATTGGCACACCAGGAATGTATATTGAGAAATATAGATCATTCACTCAGGCTTTGTAATGGGACTAGATTGGTCATTACAAAACTTAGTACTCATGTCTTGTAAGCTAAGATTCGGTGCAACAATAATACAGACAAACAAGTTTTGATTCCATGAATGTCATTAATCCCGTCAAACGTAAGATTACCATTTAAATTTCAAAGAAAACATTTTTCGTTGATGGTTTCATAGGCAATGACAATAAAAAAGAGTTGAGGACAATCTTTATAATCTTTATTGAAAAAACCTGTTTTTAGTCCTGGAAAACTATATATAGTTGCATCTAGAGTTACTAATTGTAGTGGATTGAAAATTTTGATACATGGTGGTAGTGATGTTGAATCTGTTCAACAAAAATTGTTGTTAAAGAAGTTTTTCAAAACGTTTAATATATGTCATTTGACAATATAATCCAAACCATTATTTTCTTGCATTACATCCATAAGTTTTATTTCAAATGCATGTTATTGTTTATACTTATTTATCGTATTATATGGTTTGTTTATTGACATAAAAAATCATATTAATTATATTTAACTGAATTATATATTATATAACATTAATCAATGACATGTTGTACAAGTTTAATAAATTAGATAAATAGGATCAAATATTACGAATTAATGTAATATATATATATATATATATATATCTTTATATATATTTTAACATATATATAAGTTTGATGTGTAGGCTTTTAAATATGTTGTTATTCATTTTTAAAAAAAATACAAAACCTGAAATAATGCAAGTGGATGGGAACGGGGTAAGCTACCCAAGCATATATTACTATTTGTATCCATCTCATTTCCATTTAAAATTTATTTATATTGCTTGTACATGTTCCAAATCCAATTATCATTACCTTATGAGGAAATCGGCCACTGTACCACAAATCAAATAAGGATTTGATTTTTTACCACAAAATATAGTGTGTTTTGGATAAATACCACAAAATATAACAAATTTGGCAAAATACCACAACTCTTGACTAAGTTTTCACTGCAATAGTATTTTGATGGGATGTGTTTCCCTTCATATTTAACCGCCAGAGAGAGAGAGGAGAGATGAGAGAGAATGCATCATTATGTGTGGATTCAAATTAATGAAATAAGATACAAACAAACGTGGATATTTTCTATCTTTTTTTTTTCTAATCATTTGTGGTAAATATTTCCTTTGTCGTTTTCCGAATTTAGTAATTATCATTAATATTTTCGTGTAAATGTATATTTTATATGTTATGCAATCTTTGTTCTTTCATTTTCGTTTAAGTATATATATGTCCATCGAACTATTCCATCATTGTAAACGAATTTTGGACATTTAAATTTTTCTAAAATGAGAATTATGTATATGCAATTTTCGTTTAGGATTAAGTATATATATGATTGTCGTTTAGGATTATACTTTATACATGATTTTCGTTTAAGTGTCCATCGCACCATTCAATCAATGTAAACAAATTTATGACCTTTAATTTATTTTACTTTAGGGAGTAGACTTTTTTTTTCGTTTAAGATTAAAATAAACCATGCCATTTTCGTTTAGGATTAAAATAAATTTAAGCATTTTCTAATAATATGGAAAGTGTCATTTTTGAAATATCATATTCGGATTAACGTAAAGATGAGTTGTACACATCAAACATACATTGGTAATCTATAGATCATTTCCCAAATTCGCTTGAAAATATATCGGACATTTTCTTCTGGTGTGTTCTGCGGACCCGCATACTGAGCAATGTTTCTTCTTCCGCCGCAACGGTTGATCCTCATTTCGAACGGTGTTTTGATTGAGGATGTCGTCCTCAAACGTGTCATATTCGAACGGCGACATTTCGATGCATCCTTTCCTTGTATGACCAGTTTGTCCACAACGACGACATGTAGGTGGTTTGCGTGAGGTTCCACCTTGCTCACCGGTCGAAGGAATACGCGTTGATTTCGGTCGACCGGCTTGCTTTGGTTTGTCTGGGGGAATACAGAGAGTCTTCTTTGCCTCGTCCAATACATCCCAATCTTGGGGATCGGGAACAGGTTTTACGTCACCTTCCCACATACCTCTCAACCATTCTGTCGTATAATACAGCGCAACATAAGACGTGATTGTTTCTTTTGCAAAGCTGCAAGCATAAATATAGGTTAACACTCACGTTATGCATTATACACACAACGTATTATACACCAAATTATAAGGTATCTAATTGTTTAATTATCAAGTTTACCTTATAGTTGTGCATGCATGTGAACATGGAAGCATCTCTTGTTGAAAAATACCACAAGAACACTCGCGACGGGCCAGATCTAAGAGAAAAATTTTGCTAACATCCGTAACTTTGTACGTAGACCGTGCCAGTGGCTCAACTTGCATTCTTCGTGCAAGCTTGGTGTAGGCAACTACTCTTTCATGCACCGCAGCTGTTAGTATGTTTGTTCTTTCTAGTGCTGTTGTTCTCTTTTCGTAAAACCATCTTTCCGTAACCCGTCGGGCACATTCCAGAAATGAACAAACAGGTAGCTTCCTCGCCCATAGGAGCCGAGCATTCCATGTCTCGGCAGCGTTTGATGTCATGAAATTGAACCTTCGAACAGGACATTTCACGCGAGACCACCGGGTTGTTCCTGCATTTGCCAATGTTTGAAGAACACCTGCTATACCCGTCTCTTCGATTTTGGACATGTACCTGAGGGGGTTAAATTTGGAAAAAGAAGGTTGACAATTGAATCATACTAACAGCTAGCAAATATCATCACGGGTTAGCATTTCAAATTGAAGGAAAAAAGATGTGTGGAATTAAATTACCGTTCGAAGACATAAGATTGATAAGAATACGCTGCCCTGTGGAATAGTTCAACTATGCGAGATCCATGTTTTACCAAATTTTGTCGCAGATGAAAACAACAAAGGCCATGAGTGGCTTCGGGGTACTCCTCTTTAATAGCATTACCGATGCTGACATGTTGATCGGATATAAAAAGCAATTGGCTTGGGCATCCAAATGCGATGCGAATTTTTTTCAAAAACCAGGTCCATGATTCATCATTTTCCACATCTCCTATCCCAATTGCTAGAGGAAAGATTTGATCATTTCCATCCTGCGTCACTGCGATAAAGCCGATTCATTTATATCTTTCAAGTGACACCCATCCAGCACTATAACCGGTCGCGAATATCACCGAAATCCTTGAATAGATGCCCCCAACGCAAAAAAGACAGATTTGAATTTTCCGGATTCATGTGTCTCAAGCGCGGTGATTGTACCGGGATTCGCAGCTTCCAACTCAGATAAATAATGAGGCATCATTGCAAATGACTGTTTGGGATCTCCGTAGGCGATCCTCATGGCATGATATTTCGCATGCAATGCAACATCGTAACTGAGCTTCAAACCGTGCCGTACGTGCATTTCTTCCATGATGGTCCTCGGCTTGAGACTGGAGTTCTCTTTTCGTACTACTTCGGCGAAGTACTCACCGATCAACCGAGATAGGAGTCGGTGTTGGCCAGAACGGATCTCTTCAGACGAGCAATCATGTGGGAGAACAATTCTGGTTATTTTCCATATATCATATTTCTTCGCGACGTGCAACATGAATCCACAACTACAATGTTTGCATTTAATAAACCACCTATGCTTGTCCGAATGGTCAACACAGAATTCCACTTGATTCTCCAAATGGTACAAACCAATTGCCTTCTTCAGTTCATCTTTACTATCAAACTGGGATCCTCTATATAGATCGTGTGCAGCCGCATAATCGTCATGACCACAGGCGACCTCGGGCTCGTCGAATGCTGGAATATCAGGAATAAACCAATTTTGGCTTTCAATATATGTCTCAAATTCCTCTAAAGCTCTTTGTTGGTCTACATCTAAGGCTGTTTCATCCTCGTCATCCAATTCGGCATCATTTTCTGCATTGACAAAATTTGAAGGCGATCCTCGATCCTCATTATCTGAAAGTAAACACAAAGTGCACATTAGTTAAAAAAACCAATTTTCAAGTACTATAAGGATGGTTGGGATTTCAAGTATTCTTACCACTTTGATTATCACGTCTATCAGGTACCACAAAGGCAACATCTTCTGGATATGGTATTTCATTATGTTGTACATCTTCATATCCCATACTAGCAGTCGGGGGCCTATTCAAGTCGAACATATCAAGACCCGAAGTCATTGATATGATGTCTACTCGACCAGTCGACGGTGGAAAAGGTACCCACTGTGCACTTGAGGATGTCCCAAGATATTCTTGTACTCCAAATGGAACGTTTGGAATATCCAACGAATTTGAAAAATAATCATTTGAATTTGCAAAATAATCATGGGTATTTGCACAATAATCATTCGAGTCAAGTCCAAAAGGAAAGTCGAGTCCCGAGGCATTTCTTTCTTGCGATGATGAGGATACTCCAAGATCAATCCGTTTATGTGAAACAAAAACGATGACAAGCTCGTTGCCCATGTACAATAATCGTTGTACATCAGAATCATTTTTTATTTTCATTTTTGTGACAATGCCATTTGTCTCGATTAATGCATGGATCACATATCGTGAAAAATTCAGATTAGCACCCACAACCGCATGAATTGAGTGGAGTAAATCTTCATATCTCGTTGTTTGAAGGTGAAGCAGCTGTTTACGACCATTTTTATACTCTAACCCTTCCTAATAACCTCCAAACCAAACCAAAACGGACATAGAAGTCATCTTTTCGTGTCACTGTTACAAAACATAATATTTATGAATATTTATACAAAAACGAACTACTTTTGAGGCATAAAATATAAAATAATAGAGTCATTGTCGTTTAATAATCTACAAAATTCAACTTCCTATAATAACGTACTAAAACTATAGTGTAAAATTCAATTTTTCGTGTACTAACTTACATATACTAAGAGTAATGTTAAATAACAATACATTTCGTTTATTAATTAACAAATCCGTGTACTACTTAATAAAATGAGTAAAAACTCAAACAAAAGATAATTAGTTTACATAACTAAAACCATGACACATGCGACTGTACCCACTAATCATTTCGTTTAGCCTAAAGTAAGTATTCGGTTAACAATGCATTAACAATACATATAATATACCCTTTCAACAAAAATTAACAAATACACATGGCATGGCATATAGTGTATTAAGTATTCGGTTAACAATGCATTAACAATACATATAATATACTCTTTCAACAAAAATTAACAAATACACATGGCATGGCATATAATATACACTGTAAACAAAAATTTGCATTTGTCAGTACACTTAGAAATGAGTACATACCTTATTCGTAAAAACACTACACCTTATTCGTGGATCTTCTTCTTGGAAATAATACACCTCTTTTGTGTTGGAAATAATATCAACTAAAATATTGAAAAGGGTATGCACGTTAATTTGATAATGATGTAGTCTTTAAATAGAGGGGTAAATAATTGTTCACTCAATTACAATATAAAACGTGACAAATTTATTTTCGTTCAGGTTCTCTTCACTGAATCGGCCATGCACTGAATCACTGCCACTTTTCAGACTTAAAATCTAGGGTTATAAATGTAGAAGTGGGTTCACAGCCCAAACTACCCCTCATTAAATATAAATCTTCATGGAAACATTATAACTATAATATGAACAATAAAAAAAATGGTAAAACTCTTATTTTTTAGGGTTTAAAGAAAATTAACCTTAATTTATATATTGAAACCCTAAAAATCCTCAAAAGCCATCATAATTTTTGTGAAAAACCCTAAAAAAAAAGAGTTTAACGAGACAACTTGTGGGATTTTCGTTAAGCCCTTATATTTTAGGGTTTAACGAAATTTAACCTTATTTTCGTTAAGCCCTTATATTTTAGGATTTAACGAAAATTAATGTTAAATTTCGTTAAACCGTAAAATATAAGGGCTTAACGAAAATCCCACAAGTTGACTCGTTAAACTCTTTTTTTTTTTTAGGATTTTTCAAAAAAATTAACCTTAATTTTCGGTTTTTTTGGGTTTCAATATATAACTCGTTAAGCCCTTATATTTTAGGGTTTAACGAAGTTTAACATTAATTTTCATTAAACCCTAAAATATAAGGGTTTAACGAAAATAAGGTTAAATTTCGTTAAACTATAATATTTTAGGGTTTAACGAAAATTAACCTTAATTTTCGTTAAACACTAAAATATTAGTGTTTAACGAAAATTCAACCTTATTTTCGTTAAAAATAATTAAAAATGACGAAAATTAACCTTAATTTAACCTATATTTTCGTTAAATTATTTGGGGTATTCCTAAGGTATTTTCATTACAATTTTTGGGAGTATTTTCTCTATTATTTGACCCTCTTTTCTCTATTATTTATTTATGGACCCACCCACCACCCCAACTACCTATCACTATTCATTGATATCAAGTACACTACATGTTATCACATGTTGTTATGTTGTTATGCATATAGGACAAGACATCGATTTTCTAATACATTGACTCAATTAATTGTAAGACTATAAAGTTAGATCCTCTTCTTCACCAATAGGGTGACACTCACGGCTCCTCCATCATCTTCTCCTTCTCCATTTTTTTAAAAAATCCTTCACGAAATATCGTATTTCAATCTCCAAAGTTCGTTAAATTCGTGAAGTTCGTTAAATCCGTGAAGTTCGTTAGATCCGTGAAGTTCGTGAAAGAAAATGGCCGAAGAGGACCACCAAGAGGTTAGAATCAAAAACCCTTAATTTATTTATCAATCATGTTAATGGAGATTTTATATAACAATTTTTTGTTGCAAGTACATGTTAGCATCTTCTATGATTTTGCCATCTATGTTGCTATAGCTATCGAATGTAGGATTCAATTAAGGCTACGGGAATGAAAAATGGTTCGTGGTATATAGAATTTGAATAGGGTTTAATGATTGTTCGTGATCGAGAATAGGCTTTAACGATTTGTTGTTGTGTTTAACGAACAACTTTTTTTTTCATGAAGTGGATGAATAATAACGAAAATATTATTAAGGGTTTAACGAATTTTGGTGAACAATTTGTTGATCAAGAATAGGGTTTACCGAAAATATGACTTTTAAGGGTTTAACGAACAATCACATATTTTGGCGAAATAATTCGTTAAACCCTTATTGTATTGTTCATTAACTTGCAATCATGTTAATTTGGTGGATGAATAAATTCGTTCATGTTCATTTGTAATTTTGTGGATTGAATTTGTGCGAAGCCGTAGCTTGGAAACCATAAGAATTTAGCTTGGATCATACGAATTTTCGTTAAATAACTTGATAGGGTATTGTTAGATAACCCCTAAAAACTAAGGTTTAACGAACAATACCCTATTTTTCGTTAAACCCTATTTTTTAAGGGTTTAACGAAAAATAGGGTATTGTTCGTTAAACTCTTAAAAAATGGGGTTTAACGAACAATACCCTATTTGTCGTTAAACCCTATTTTTTTAGGGTTTCACGATCAAATATACCCTATTGTTCGTGAATGCGTTTATATATGTGTGTACAATTTTGTTATATGTGTTGCATGTTTAGAATTGATGGAGTTGGTTTAACGAATACTAGGGTATTTTCTACGTACACTAGGGTATGTTCAATTTTTCAAATATGTGACTTCTGCTTCTGTTTGCTAATGTGTAGTTTCCTTTGGAGTACGTTCGTGAGTCCCTTCAGGGTCGTGTGGCCTACATCAACGGGTACGTTCGCTTGACAGTTCTCGACGAGATTAAGGCACAACTTCAAGTTATCGGCCGAAGGTATTATCGAAGATTTTGTCACACGAGTTTCGGCCATTTTTTGATGTGGAATACGGAAAGAGAGTCATGCAAGGCCATGTTACACATCCTCATGTCATACGAGGTGCGTGGGTCAGCAATCCCTGCATACGAGAGGTGGTTCGCTGTGGGTCAGAACCGGCAAATTTGTCGGTTTGGAAAGAAGGAGTTTGCCCTTGTCATCGGCCTGAAGTTCGGTGACTCGGCTTTCAACCCTATTGGGCATCACACTCCATCGGAAGGGGCAGTGTACTGGAAGGTGCACGCCGAGACAGATCGAGTGACCGTGTCTGAGCTCCGTGCTCGATTCACCTCGGGCGAGTTTAATGATAGTGCAAAAGACACAGTGAAGATTGCTGAGATATTAATCCTCCACCTAATACTGCTCGGGGTGGACGCCGGCAAATCAGTTATCGATGCATGGATTTGGACGCTGGTGGAGCAAGAAGACTTGTGGGAGAGCTTTCCATGGGGGAAGATCAGCTTCCTCACCCTTCTGAGTTACATGGACAGGCTACCGACCACTCTTCCCGAGAAGTCTTATACACCACACTATCATTTTTATGGATTCTCCATAGCCCTGCTGGTATGTCCCTTCAATTTAATTTGTCGAAAGTACTTTCAAAGTAAAACTTACACAATGGTATTTCTTGTTCAGTTATGGGCATTTGAGGCGATCCCTATTACCTCAGTGTATGCCACGACCAGATTGAGTTCGGCAATAAATACACCCCGGTGTATGAAGTGGAATTTGAAGAGGTCCGAGTTGGACGTTACATCTATACTAAAGGACCCGGTATTTTCTATTTATTTATTTACTTACTACCAGAAGTTGATCTTAAATGACTATTACAATTCGAATATTTGAAATAGTTTTGATATTTATACGATGTTTTGCCCACAGATCGAGTGTTACCTGACGCTTCTCCCCACAGAAGATGAGCTGCTCCAAACTTACTGGCAGGATACTGATGACAATATCACAGAGGGGGTCCAGGTCATCAAGCAACGGCGTGGTCGTCGAGCTACTTCATCCGCTCATAGGGCGCCCAGCACTGATCCTGACGCTGCCGGTCCATCGAGAAGCCGTACTGTTAGATCAGGTGGACGACGGGCCTCTGCAAATACCACTGGAGAAGAGGCTGACGAAGCAGGACCACAGATACCGTCGTTCGATGAAGTACCGATTGGAGTCGGACAAAGCTCGGGATCGAGTGACGACATGTTCACTCGATTGACTTCATGGATGGATGCTAGATCGAAGCAGGACTACTCCAGTTTCCAAGAGAAGATCACTCATGATGTGGAGCAGCGGGTGGCAGAACTCATGCCTAGTATGATCAACGATTATGTGAAGGTGTACTTCACATCGACCTTTCAGGAGCCACCTCCACAGTGGACTAATGCAGGGGCGCAGTCGTTCACGACACCAGCACCAGCTAATAGGGTTTTCCCAGAGGGCTCCGGCACACCCTCCGCGATACCTTTTGCATTTAGTGGCGATCAAGAGTCAGCCCAACCTCCTGCCGTCCAAGAGATTGGTTCCTTTGGACCTGAAGCGCGACGGAGAGTTCCTAGTCAATATGTGCGCAGTCCATTTTTGCCGGAAGAGCCTTCTAGAAAGATGGGGGTCCAGTTCGGCGAGTTCAAGGCCTACTACATAAGTGACGATAGTAAAGTGTCAAAGTAGGCATTTATGTTCTTTCACATTACTCTTTTGGATTTAATAGTATCTGTTTCATGTTTAGTGCTTTATACTTGATTAAGTTTTCGTCTTTTTATCGTTACAGGCGGAACGTTGGTGTTGGTGTGCCAGTCGGGCCAAGTTTCTTTCGGAATTTCGTTGATCCGTCGTTGGATCTGGATTTCGAGGTAATACTTACGCTGTTACCTAATTTACCAGAGTTGATTTGTAAAAATTTATAATTTATACGTCATTCCTATCAGATTACAGGGCATTGATGCGTACCTCGGCATACTACAGAGTTGCCCTGAAATGGCCAAAATACATCCGAGGTTCCAAGGGAAGATCCAGTTGGTGGATACTCATCTGTTTGTAAGTTCCAATCAAACTATTATAGTAATTACTCAATTTTTGTGATATTGCCACTCATAATCAATCTACGTAAATGTAGGAAACATGCAAGGAAATTTGGAAAATAAAGCATGCCGGCGAGGATGACGCAACCAAATACATGTCGGGGGGGCCATGGAGATGTTCACAACGGAACAACTGGAGCGCGTTGTGCGATATGTACGAGGGTCTTGGCCGAAGTGGAATTGTATCAAGCCATGGTGGGATGACATACAAGTGGTAAGTACTTAATACGAACGAGTTAGTATTCTTTTTATATTTTTCAGATAATCTGTAAGGTATCTAATTGTTTTTGCCAAAATTTCAGGTCCAGACGATACTGAACCTGGACGGTCATTGGGTTGCATGTTCTATAGATCTCGAGCAGCAGATGATTTGCTTGGCTGATAGCTTCAGGCATAAGTACGATAAGGAACCGGCATTAATCACTCTCCGTATCAAACAGACCCTCCCATTCCGTCATCTTCTGCCACGAGTGTTGGAGCACTGTGGCTTCTATGACAAGGTATTGATGCAGGGGTGCAGAATTCCAAAGGGTATCCCTGAGTTTGGAGTTGCAACAATACAAGAAAACCTATGCTACAAGCAGGTGGACCACCACTCATGTGGGATTTGGTCGTTACTCGCGATGGAGAGTTGGATGACAAAGGAGTGGCCAAGGAAAACACTTCAGACCAAGAAGGGGATCAACGGCATGAGGAAGTGGATGGCCTACATTATTTACACAAACTCCACTGATGGTGACACCGTACCTCCTGATTTTTTTGAGTAGTAGAGTACTTGAACTTGATCGAAAAAACTTTGTCACTTGATCGAATCAAATTTCGGATGAATGGAATGGAATCAAATATTTTATAGATTCTTGTTGAATTGTGAACCGTGTTGAATGAATGGAATTGCAATTTGTAAATTGAAAAAAAAATTAAGAGCAACCCTAAATTTCGTTAAACCTGAAAATATGAATTCAACGAAAAATCAATCTATTTTCATTAAATTAGGAGTTTAACGAAAATTGGTTGTATTTTCGTTAACCCCTATTGATTAGGGTTTAACGAAAATTAGTTGTACTAATTTAACCTATTTTCGTTAAACCTGAAAAAATGGGTTTAACAAAAAATCCATCTTTTTTTTGTTAAATTTCGTATTTAACCCTAAACTACAGAATATTTGTGATATCACTCAGAAAATTTTAAACAAAAATATGACCTTTTTTCTACTGTTTCGTGTATGCATAAGTGACCCACAACTGTATATAATGATGCATTCTCTCTCCTCTCTCTCTCAGGCGGTTAAATATGAAGGGAAACACATCCCATCAAAATACTATTGCAGTGAAGACTTAGTCAAGAGTTGTGGTATTTTGCCAAATTTATTATATTTTGTGGTATTTATCCAAAACACACTATATTTTGTGGTAAAAAATCAAATCCTTATTTGATTTGTGGTACAGTGGCCGATTTCCTCTTCCTCTTATCATTATTCACATACTATTCATACCTGTCCAATTCTAGATTAGTACACATAAATAGTTTTTTAATGTAAGTCATTATTTTGAACATGTATTCTAAACAGATACCCTAATCATTTTGAATTTGAATGAAACCAAACAACAATATATAACAAAAAATACCCAACCAATAATATTTTAAAGCACATCAAATACCAACTAAAAAATTTCACTAATATAAAAACTAATCATGAAAAATATAAACGGATAGTAGTGGGTACCCAGGGCATAAACCCAACTCGAGGGTATAAACCCTAACTCTGCACGTACCCTAATGAGATTATTTTTTCCCTTCTCATACCAGTCCCAAAACCATATAAAACCACCAGTACCCATCAAATTAGGATTTGAGTGGGTTGAGTACCCACATCTACCCAAAAACTGTCAACCCTAGATGCAACAATGTCTTCAATTTACCACATTAATTAAAATATTCTTCCAGTTATATGATATATCAAAACAAATATTTTATGACGTGAACGCATAGGTGGAAAACTAGTAATAAAAATAAGAGAAACAGAAACGTATGGAGTGATTTGGTTTGGTTCAGCTTTGATTGCTTACCCCTACTAATTTTAATATAAACAAATATTCAAATCTCACCTAATACAAAAGGCAAATCACATAAAAACATATTAAACTGCCTTCCCTTGCGATGGATTCTACTAGTGATCAGTGCTGCCTCCACATTGTAGCTCAAATTTCATTTCACGGAACATACAAGATTGAATAAATTCCTTGTCGCTGCAAGGACGCACAAAAACAAGATTCTAACTCTAATTTCATGAAATTTTGTTATCTTACAAAACTTTAAATCTTAAAGCTAAAAAATGTTGCATCTTTAGCACACTGATATTTCATGCAAAGTCTCATAAAGAGAGGATCAACACGTGTTTCCTAAACCATAATATCTTAATAATGAGGGTACGGTAGTCACATCCAATAGAGCATATAGTATCACAAGATTTACAAATGAGCACCTGATGTTTGAAAGGGGTGAAACATTTCACTCAACTTGCCAGCTAATCAAGCTGCTTTGGCTGTTTCCCGAACCACAGCCAGCTTCGCAAGCAAACCACACAACTGAAGATATGAACCAACTCCATCACAAATCCTCATGTGGGCAAATCCAGTTTGCTGTGAAAAAACCATGAGAAGAGAATCCAGTTAAAAATGACCATAAAGAAGTGCATGTTAAATAGTCAACTTTCGTTGCTTGTACATCCTTATATTGACAAACCTTCATGAATTCTAGCTTCAAATACTCAGGCATATCATAATTCTTGATGATCCGGAAAAGGGTAGTGATTATATCGGTGGGTGAATAACCCATATCATAAAGCTGCTTCAGTCCATCACAAGCATCATCAAATTTCCCCTCAATTACTTGGCGTACTATGTTTTTCACATGCAAGGGATGGGGCTGATCACAAACCTGGAGCAATGAAGATTTTGGTTAACATGCAGTTTTAAAAGATAAAATGTAAGCAATGTTCATTCTCATGCCCTGACCTTGAAAACATTTTCTTGATTGACAAAACCAAATCCACTGTTTGTCGCTTGCAAGTTATTCAGTGCTTGCCTCATATCACCATCAGCAGTGAAAATAATTGCTCCAAGACCTTCTGGAACATAAGGTACCTACAACAATATAAAAGTACGTTCAATTTTCCGATAGAATCTGAACGTTCACCTCTCAACTTGATAAAGTATAAAAGCCATTTGAATGAATTAAAAATGGCAACTTATATCTCATTGACTAAAATAATTATCTAATAATTGAATCAACCAAATAGTGATAGTAAAAACTGAATGATGATAAAAGAAAATCTCAGCAGGCCAGCCTGCCTCAGCAAAAAATACATAACATGAAGTATTTTAGCAGTTTCAGCAATTAGATTGGGTATTATTAAAAATAAACCAAAAACTCTTGTAAGTGCACTGTTAATTCTTTTCCACCATGCGACATGAATAAAGACAATAGTTATTTCCTATGCCAATATGCAAGCACAACTTTCATTTCATTGAACTATTATCATGGCATCTTTAAAAGCTGCATACAATATTTACCCTCGGAATGCATTTTGATCACCTATTTCACCTTATCTTCTTACTTTCTTTCTCTTATAAGAAGATCACAAACATGATGCCAATACCTTCATTTATCACTCATCACAAGACATTTATTAGTTTTTCCCTCAACAAATTGAAGCTTTTAGATGATGTGGTCATTCTATAAATTGACTTGGCACATCTATAAACAAATTGGTGCAGAAATTGTAAATCTCCAAGCCCAAACAAGGAAAGAAACGAAACTTTGCAGGCAAAGGACTTAATTGAAGTACAGTAACACGTTGAAACAATCTATCTCGGCTTTGGAATTTCCAAATGTATGAAAAGAGATCAAAAGTATCTGTAATAAAACACTACCAGTATGGTTTTAATAACATTGTAAATGAGATCAAAGTGATGCATGAGACAGTGTCATAGCAGAGCAGGAAATCATTCTTGAAAAGGAAGGCATTACCTTTTCTGCTGCAACTACCACATTGAGACGTCCAAGGATTTCTTGATCAGATAATCTAGAAAACCGGACAAGGGCACATCGACTCTGAATAGGCTCAATAATCTTTGATGAAGTGTTACAAGCTAGTCCAAAACGTGTGGAATTCGAATATATTTCCATTGTCCTCCTTAAGGCTTGTTGAGCTCCTGAAGTCATGCTAATTTTCATCCATTATGGACAAACAGAAAAAACATTTAGATTCAGGAATTTGAGTAAACAACATTCCATAAGTCAAGAATTAGTGATTACATATTTACATATGAAACATGCAACAAACACATAGCGTAGAACAAGTCAAGAATTACACATGAATCATGCAACAAACCCATCTGTCTATATAGTGAGTCAAATTTGAACTATAGGTGAAGAAAAACATCACGAAGTAGACAAAAAAACATAAGATGCTTTTTAGCTTCACATAAAGAGAGAACATTCATCACTTATGACTTACCTGTCAGCTTCATCCAAAATTATTATCTTGTGTCTTCCAGGGGGCAATGTAACTTTCTTCTGGGCAAACATCTTTATTTTGTTTCGCACAACATCAATCCCTCTGGTCAAGAATAGTAACAAATATTTAAGAAAAGCAACAAAAGTGAACCCCCAATCAGACAAAGTCATAAGGATAAATACATACCTATCATCCGAAGCATTGAGCTCTAAAACTCCCTCTCGATAATTTGGTCCTAGGAGCTCATGAGCAAGAGCCAATATGCTAGTAGTCTTACCAGTTCCAGGAGGACCCTACCAAAAGCA
Organism: Scutellaria galericulata; assembly: GCA_946896805.1. Taxonomy (NCBI): domain Eukaryota; kingdom Viridiplantae; phylum Streptophyta; class Magnoliopsida; order Lamiales; family Lamiaceae; genus Scutellaria; species Scutellaria galericulata. The sequence continues at coordinate 11,524,410 of OX335791.1, read as the reverse complement.
TCCAATACTGATTACTAAGAGATTATAACTTTGCAGGAGTAAGTGCCAATCACATCTTTTAAAGGTGTTGCCATGTTAAAGATTTAATCAATATCCCAACAACATTTTTCAGGAACTCGATTTTCTTAAAACGGAAGAAATCCATATCAGCTTTGTTTATTTGCATGAAAAGTAATTAGACGCTAAATGATAAGATAACATCAACTTCCATAACCTAAGTCAAGTGATTTAAAAAATAAAAAATATAAAAATCTTCTCCACACAAAAATGTGAAACAGCATGTTTTGGAGTTACATGTATAGGTTGCATCTTCAACAATGAATATTTTGACCAACTGAAAAATACCGATAGCAGTAATATATGACATACCGCATCATAATTCATGTGAGAGGGGGATCCAATTTCAATTTTTAATATATAAAAGCAGCGCTAAAACACCAACAATTTTCCAAGACACTAAAACTTACCACCATCATTGCCCAGTATCTTTTTATGGGATTCAAAAAATAGCTCAAAATCCAGGAGATGATATACAAACTCAGATTAAAAAAAAGCGATAAGAAGGTACAAGTACTGAAGCAAATGATACAACATGGAGTGTAGCACTCTATGACTATTTCTAAACCAAATTCTCACACACCAAAACCTCCTCACTCGTAATGCGGCATAGTTTCTCTAAGAAACACTACTTTCGATATCCATATTCCAGTTAATCCAAACTCAAAATTATACTCTCAACTGAAGAATAATGGGAGAAAATAGGGGGAAAAGTGAGAGAGAGTGTTGAATGCTTACGGCCAAAATAAGATTAGGCATGTTGCCATCGCGAGCGATGACTTGAAGCCTGGCAACGGCGTCCTCATTGCCGACGATATCCGAGACCTTAGTCGGGCGATACTTCTCCACCCAGGGGATCTCTGGCCCCGAAGCACCGGAAGAGGATGATGACGCCATTGACGATTTAGAGAAAAGGAATTTCTATTTGCAGAGACTATCAATTCAATTGAGGGCTGTAAGTTAAAACCCTCGCTGCAAGGAAGAGGCGGGAGTTCCTTCTTTGCTTTTTCATTTTTCCCCTTTTCAGGTTTTTTTAGATTCAAGGTTCTGAGGGCATAATTGTAATTCACAGACTTTTACTCCCCCTTTAAGCAAGATCAACTACTAAAATTTATTTTCTTTTTATTCTCTATATAAAATTATAAATATCACTATCAGTGGGGACTATACTCATAATATATAGTGAAATTAGGCATGTCCAACCCGTTTAAACGGGAAAAAAAAAGTAAGGTTAGAACCAAATATTTCTAACCCATTTAAATTTAATCGTTTAATCCAAAACTTGTTTAGCCCGAAATCTTTTAGGGTTAGCCTAACAATTAATCGGTTAGCCCGTTAACCCGTATTTTTTTACTTTTTTTTAAATTAGATTATTTTTTTTAGTTTTAAATATATAAAATATAATACAAATGTCCAATTATATGTGTGTTATCCTAAATTTAATATCTTCAATTTTAATTTATAAGAATTAACTATATGAAATAAATTAAATAATAACAAAATACCTCTATAAATTATATAATATCAAACACTTAGCCAATAAATGCGTATAAATAAAAAAGTTTGCTCATATTTTATTGCAATTTATAGTCATTTTTTAATGATTTCATCTATAAATTTCAACAAGTATAAACTTTGGTAATCTAACTTAATGATGTTTTGGACGTGATGATGGTATTCTTTAAGCAATTGATATTAAGAAAAACTTATGAAAATGAAGATTAGAAAATGATAATGATGCTATACTTGAATTCGAGTTTCATGTTTTTGTCACCATTTAACAGAAAAACAATTCAAATGAATGCACATGATAATAAGTTAACGAGATGGACAATTTATGATCCGATTGAAAACAATTCGACGCATGTACCAAATGGATTAAATAAAATCCTTTCACATCCACACAATTCTAGTACCGTATGATGAATTAATTATAACAGTTCACATTCGTGTATTAAAATTTTCACTCCTCAGAAATTCAGTTTTGATACCCCATATATCATCTACTCGAACAGTATATTGATCCTATAATCTATTTCAATTAATTCTTCTAAAACTGAAATTGAATCCCTCAAATTACTGGTCAACTAAGTATGGTCAACATTTTCTTTAAAAGTCAATTACATGTATTAAAACACACGCTTTAAGACCAATTTTCTTCAATATAGAATGCTTTGTAACTTATGTACTCAACATCACTTTACAGTTCTTGGAGAGAAAACAAAAAAAAATTCACAACTTCACTGGAATTCCTACAACCGAGTGATCATTCTCATGCATATCTTGCAGTTGTGAAACATGAGAAATGAATGGGCCCCAAGGAGCAAGTGAACCTTCCAATCTAACCGAAACATTAACGACCCCATGCCCCCTCGACCCGTCTCTGGCCCTCAACCGGTAACTCAAAAACCGGGTCGAGCCCACCGGAGCAAATCGGCCAGCCATGTCAGCCGCCGGAATCAGACACCACCCGAGTGGGCTCCGACCCATCAGAAGATGCTTGGTGTAAAGCTGCAAGTAAATTCCAGGATATCTTTGGTGAAAGAAAGTGTGATCAAGGTACAACTTAAACTTATCACCCCACGTGGGATTTACGCCTCCTTTGTCGTCCACCTTCGTCTCGTACATTTTCACGTGCTTGCTGGCGGCGGTGGAGGCGGCGCTGAGTGTGATGAATGGGCGGAGACGACGGTGGGGGAAGGCGGAGGAGGCTTTCTTGATCATGAGGTCTTGAGCTGATATTATAGTGATTTCTAGAGTGGGAGGGTGGTGATTAGTATTCTGCATTATGGGTTTATTAATTTGAGCAAAATTGTGGAATTATTGTTGGAATTTATATATAATGATGGTGATGGTAGGTTGAAAGAGATTTCTTGGGGGTTTCTAGTGTTGGCTACAAGGCAATTTCCGGTGTGGAAAAGTTGAATGAATGGGATGGATGAGTATGATTGAATTTTCATATAAAGATTCAGGCCATGTATTGACAAATCTTTATTTGGTTTATTTTCAAGGAAGTGATTAAAGTTAGATCAGATCTTATCTTAAAATTACTTATAAGCTATTTAAAATTGAGTGTTTTATCTTATAAGTAAAAATTATATTAGAGGGTTTGTGGTATTAAAAGTTTAAAGAACTCCTAACTTAAAAAAAAAAAAAATTAAAGCATGGAAAGAAACTTTGATTTAGTTTGGCAAAATAATAAAAAGGTTGGAAAAAAGCAACCCCACTCGATTTCCAACTTTTGCAGGAAATTTCCCAATGCATGTTTTGAGAAGTTTTTGTACTTATATAGTGAACATTCGGTGGCCTAAAGTTTGAAATATTGTAACATCATAATTCTAAACTATTAAAATGAATGTCATAATATATAATAATATAAAAATTCGTATAAGAATTATTTTCATGAGATATAGTATTATTATCCACAATTCAAATTCATTTTTATTAGTCAATTTTTACATATTTTGTGGAATCATGGATTGATTATTTTATGAAATTAAATTCGGGAAATGATGTAGTGTTAGTTTTAATCAAATTTTAAATCACATCAAACTTTATTGGTATTGATTAATATTTCAGCAAAAATTAATTAGTCATAAACATGCAAGAAAATCGTATAAAATATATGGAAGTATAGCAACAAAGAGAATAAAACGTGTAGGATATCTTTTCCGTCACATGAGTTTTTAAGACTAGGAAGATTTATCATGTAAGTAAATCCATGTGGACTTTCCTTAACCCCCATAGTCAATTTCTTACGTGGCTTAGTTATAATAACTTATCACATTCAATGAATTCGGCTAAGCACATTTAATATGTGATTTACTATTTTTTAATAAATTTGAATCATTATATTCCAAATGTATAAATTTAAAATTTGATGCATTTCAATGTATTGAATATATTCCGGTCGTACACATATCATAAATCAATGGTTAAGAATAAATTGAGTAGTGTTTGTGTGCACCAAGTGCATGGATCATGATTCATACAACTGGGCGCGTGCAGGTCAGGTTGGGTCTGGCCTGGATCTGCACCCAGGTTTTTTTTTTTTTTTTTTTAATTTTTGACAACTTTTATGTTAACCGAATATAACATTTATGCTATATTAATATAACATTTATGTACAGATATTATAATCTTTAAGTAAAATTATTTAGACTTTTTTCAGTATAAAAAACATAATTAAAAATTGTGTAACATTTATGTTAATCGAGTATAACCTTTAAATACATATATCATAACATTTAAGTGATATTACTTAGACTTTTTTCACTACATATAAAAATTCATATAGTATTGCTTAACCTTTATGTTATAATAATTTAACATTTATATTATATTAGTATAACATTTATGTACAAATATCATGACCTTTATGTACTTAAAGAATAACATAAGGTTATATTATTATAATGAAAAAGTTAAATAATTATGCATAAATGTTATATTATTACAATATAAAGGTTTTGAATGGTATTATAGGTCTGTTATACAGTGCAAAAGTTACGCGAACATAACTAAAAGGTTAAGTTCGGCAAACTAAAAATTAGGCCAACATAATTGCAAAACTAGGGTTTGAGCTAGGGTTAAGACACATGAGCGTGCGTGTGGGCGCGCGAAATGCACCTTCGAATCCGTACACCTGGTGCACAAAAAAATTTGTGATTTAAATTTTATACGGTAAAGTGGAATGATTCAAAATTTATATTAAAAATAATATCAAATCACTAATAGTCCTATATAATATTTAGTAGAAGATTGAACATGAAATTTATTATCTTTTCTCGGGATATATGTATGATTATATGTAAATAGTCTAGAATACACTCACTAAAAATGAGTTTGGTTAAGTTTATAATTAAACTTTTTATAAGATGTTTAAGAGTTTATTAGTTTTTCAAAAATAGGGATGTAAATGAACCAAATTGTTTTGTGAATTATTTGAAATTTTATTCAATAATAGTTCGTTGAAAATTGTTAATTATGATTTTTTTAAACAAACAAGTTTAAATTTAATGTTAGTGAGCAAACTAGCTCGTCACAAGACTTGTGAGCAAGCTCATAAAATATAGTGGTAATATTTGATATTTTTATAGATATTTCGTATATTACTCTTACATATACTAAATATATATTTATGTAATTATAGTTATTTTTATAATTAAATTATAAATTTTAGATAATATGTTATATTTTATTAGAATATATAATTTACTCGTTAATGAGTTGATCAATAATATATAAATGGGTGAAGACTTTTTCAATATCAAGTTCGAACACAATCAAGATCTTCTATTTCATTTTTATATTTCATCTGATTCCAAAATAATCGGCACACACCACTTATAAATATGATATCATTAATTAGAGTAGGTCTTTCATACACCAGGTGCAACTGGGTTGCCACCCAACCCGAATCCAGGTAATATATATATATATATATTTTTTTTTTCTTTTTTTTTAACTTTTACCCTGGGGCTTCTCTATCTTCTCATCCTTCTCTCAACTTCTCTTTTTTCCATCTTCCACTCAATTCTTCTTCCTCCCTCAATTTTCCATCTGAAAACATTTATGAGTTGCAAATTGGAAGATAATGGTAAAAGTCCAAAAAATTGTGCGAAAAAATAGCCATCTTTATCAATTCGAAAAACATGAAATTTGTCTAATTTCGTGGTTTTATAGTTATATGATAGGTGATCGTTCAAATACACATGAAATAGTTGAGTTATTTACTGATGAAGAACAATTTGTTGATGTGTTTGATACAATTTCTGAAATAAATGAGGATAACTAATCTATCTCATAAAGGTATTATACATATAACATAAAGGTCATCATTATATAATATAAAGGTATTACTGAATACATATAAAGATTTTTTTATACTCGATACATTCTTTTAGTTCAACTCTACTACTGTCACTTAAAGGTGACACTAGTAAAACATAAAGGTCACTGAACAATGAAGTAAAGGTATTACTGAATATTCATAAAAGTTTTTAGGTTTCTTGTATATTTGATACATAAAGGTATACATTTTATTAAATAAAGGTATGCGTTGTTTCACATAAAGGTATTTCTTCATTTGCATAAGGGTATTGCCTCATTTTATTGAACTATAACGTAAATGTATTATTTCTATCATATAAAAGTATTAATCATATACATAAAAATATTACTACATCTACTTAAAGGTATTGTCTTATTTTAATAAAAAATTGTTGTATATTATCTTATTTCATTTTTACTGTAATATATTAATTATATTGCATAAAGATATCAATGGTATTACATAAAGATATTAGTTGTATCATATAAAGGTTTTACCTTATTTACTAAGATATAACATAAAAGTAATATTACCATAACTAAAAGGTCTAATACGCATAACTAAAAAGTCTGATACACTTAACTAAAATATATGAATTACATAACTAAAAGGTATGAAATTTGCACAAAAAGTGTAAAGTTATGAAAGTCATAACATAAAGGTATAAATGTTATAACTAAAAGGTATTCATATTTTTCAGAAAAATGCAAAAAATAAACTAAGTGTCTGGCACCCCTCCCTAGCGCGTGGAAGATCGTCTCGGGTCGGGTTGACCCGAATTGTACGAATTGAGGAACTGTGCACTAGTTTCACAAGAGTTTTTGTCCATTAACTAATAATTAAGTAATAAAATGAAACACGAAAATGAAATAGAGGATCTACTTCTATCTGCGTTCTAAGTCAAAGATGGACAAAACACAATCCATAAACCCCCAAATACTTACAATAAACTCAATCTACACTATACATTAAAGTAAGAAAGTTGGCAAAAATTACAAAAATATCACTTTCCCGCCTAAAAATGTCATGTGAATAAAAAAAAGTAAATCTTACTTGATAAGTCGTTCTTTAATAATAATAATAAAAAAAGATCGATCTTACTCTACAAGCTATTCTATAATCTATATAAAGTTAATAAATGAAGAGAGAAATACATTGATTTCTCAAATCTATGTAAAACAAAAAAATGGAGAAAAAATAATGATTTCTCAACAAAAGATAGATGCATAGAGAATGGAAAAAAGAAAAACAAGATATACAAAGAATGAAAGAAAAAAAAACATAAATATATTTATTTTTCAAATCTATATATATATATATATAAAAAGAAAAAAAAGAATACAAGATTTGCAAAACATTCACAGGTAAAAAAAATTCTTCCGGATCTTATTATTTGAATAAAAAAGAAACAATAAAAAATTATAAATATAATGATTTGTCAAATCTATATACAAAATTTGCTAAACAGTTCTTTCAAATCTTATTGTCTCATATTTTCATCTAAGGAGATCTCACCAAATTGTCTTTTTACACTAAACACAAATTGAACAAATAATTTTGTGAGAGAGAAATGACGTAAGATAACTATATATGATGATTGAAGTATAAGAGTGGAATGTACAAATAAAAAATATAAAAGGAAATATTAATTATTATCATTGAAGGAAATATTATTGTATATAATAATTTTAATTCGACGAAAATATAAAATCAACAAATAAAATAAAATTAACAATTAAAATTATTAAGGTTATATAACAATCCGTGCAACACACATAAGTAATATGAAAAATTATTTGTATATGTTACATGTTTCAAAATTAAAATAATAAAATATGCTATGAATAATCTATTAATTTATACAAATTTATTATATTATTATAATTTGTAAATATTAACACAACTTGGTATAGTGGTATACTGCTAGTCTGCTACTACTCATTAATAATATATATACATATTCTTCTGGTCCTGCCTGAATCGATCCACTGGTTGGTCTCGTCTAATTCTTTCGTGTTCATGCTCAACCCCAATTGGGTTTCAAACTGTTGCTCACAAATTCCGAATTTGAACACACTTGAGGCTTATTCAGCTTCATTCCCAATCTTCATCACTCTTCAATTCTTTCATCTCCCAATTTCGCACAAATCCTGATTCTTCATTGTAATTACAACGTGACGGCCCAGAGGCGGTGGACCTTCATCGGAGGAGGAGCTCACTTCCATACCGCCCATATTTCCGGCCAATTTTGTCAGGATTTCACCAACTCAAGACCACTCCTTCAATGCCTATTTCAGCTTTAAACTCTTATCTCCCGAATCTATGCACGCCGCCGAGGTCCGGCAACAGCCGGACCACCAGAACCAAAGTCTTCGCCCAACCCACAGTACTCGCTGTCCTCTCTGACCCATACGTTCTCCGGTTGGCAGAGACTCTCGAAGACTCCATCGCCGCCGCCTCCTCGGCCTCTCCTCCGCCGCCTCTCCAGAAGCTTCGAGACATCTCCTCCCAATCTCTTCTCTCCACGACTTGGCCGTCGCGGAAGGATGAGCCTTTTAGATTCACGGATACTTCTTTTATTAAGAACTCTGATATTCAGCCTATAACCCTATCACAAACGCAATCGTTTGATTCTTTGAGCCTTTTGGCGGATTCTCTTTTCCCTAACCTTGCTATAGTTGATGGTTATTTAGTTGACTCTTTGTCGCAGTTATCTGAACTTCCTGATGGTGTGTTTGTTGGGGCCTTATCGAGCGTGAATTCGGGGGCTATAATGGAAAAGGTATCCAAATATGTTTCCAATTTTGAGGGGGATTTGTTTTGGTCACTCAATGGTGTGGGAGCTCCTGATGTGCTTGTTGTTTATGTGCCTGAGGGCTGCAAGGTTGAGAGTCCATTGCATTTGAGATACTTTTCAATGAATTGCAGTGATAAGGATTCGAAGACGCTGCCAATTTCTAACCCAAGGGTGTTGGTTTTGGTGGAGAAAGATGGGGAGATTGGTATAGTGGAGGAGTATATAGGTGGAGATGGGGATGACAGGTGCTATTGGACTAATTCAGTTATGGAAGTCGTCATTGGGGAAGGAGCAACCGTCCGCCACTCATACATCCAAACGCAGTCTTTGAGTGCTGCACATGTTAAGTGGACTTCAGTTTGCCAGGTAGACTCTACTTCTCCATCTACTTCTTGAGGCTTCGTCATAGCTAATCATAATTTTTTGTGCATTTTGCTCTTTTATGTGCTTGCTTTTTGTAATGACTGTCTATTTTGAATGGGTTGCATTTGAATGGTATACATGAGGAAGAAGATGAAACTTTACTAAAAAGATGTAGCTTTCACGAATGAATCCGACCAAGGTCCTTCTTTAAGGTGCCATACCATTAATTTAGTGCCCCCCAAGAGAAAGCGACCGAATGTGTGTGACATTTTTTTTAGTTCTATTGTTGTTGAGGAAGAAGGGTAGTACTTAGACAGATATGAGTTCTGCCCTCCAGTTATTACTCATGACCTGAGGAAGGAAGAAAGGAAATTTGGTCCTTAAGTATTAGGTTCCCCACCAAAATTTTTTCTTTAGGACCTATGACTTTGATTGTTTAGTGCATATTTTCATGTTTCATGTGTGTTTCTTGGCCTTTTTAAATAAAGGATTCATATGATTTTGATACACTTGCTCTCTAGTTGTCATTTGAGGTTGAATGCAAAAATTGCAGCTCTACTTTTCATGATGATAGATACTGGACCTTGTATATTGCATTTGTGGAATATTAGTTTCTTTCACATTCTCGTTTTCCTTTGGGGTTGTTTCTTTCAGTTTGCATGTTTCTGTTATTCTAGCTGCCATGACAGTACTTCATCTCTAGTTCCTTACCAGACTCTGGAAATCTTTCTTCTTATTGAGAAGTCATTCTTTCTCAATCATCAGGTTTCGAAGTGACCTGATTTAGAGTAGTAAATGGCCCCATCGAGTCATATATTGTTTTGGCAATTGTATGTTTGCTTATAACAGTAGCTGATAATTGAGGATACAGCAGTTCTCAATTCAATGTTGATAGAGAAAGCAAGGGATGCACTTTACCTTTCCTCTTTTATATTACTGATGCTTTTGGCCTGTGAAAGAGACACAGAATCTTGTTTGATATTTGGAGTTCTTTAGCCTTTGCTGACCACTAATGTTATGTATGTTCTAGTACATGTCCAATAATAACTCATGTATCTGAATAGACCTTTGGGATGTAGGTTTTTTATGTCTGATTTGGTCTCATAAGCAATATCTTGTTCTTATGGAAGCTATAATGTCATGTATGGTTATCCATTTGCTTCGAGGGCACACTTGTTTTGTGACCTCATCACCTGGCACTTATATTGCTTAGATGCTAGTCCTCCTGCTCTATCAACCTGCATGGGATGGGACATTGTCTAGGAGATTGAAACAAATTGGGTCTCAGATAAGTAAAAGAAGAGCAATGTTTGTCACAAAAAAAAAAAAAAAAAAAAACAAAACAAAAAAAAAATGATAAATTACCTTATGAGATATTTGCAAACTTTTGACTTAGGAGGGTAAGACGGGGGAGAACTGAGGTTTCTATTGAGTTGTGAGGAACTGAAGGGAATCCTCTTAATTTAGAAATCGAATATATTCGCATAAATATACTATCCGTCTACCTATTGATTTGGTTTTTCCACCACCATCTACACACTTGTATAAAATTCAACTGTTTGCCACAAGGCTTTGCTGAGCATTAAGTGATTGCACATCAGCCTTGATCATAGAACCCAAATGTTCTTTTTTTCGGAATATGGTAGTATTGATTTGTATTATAAATGGCTATTATGAATTGGAGAGGTGCTGAGTTAAACATTGTACTGGGTTAATATGTTAAACGAATAACAGAAATGACATGTATATATCAAAAAAAGAAAAAGAAAAGTAGAATAACTTCATTTGGCCAACAGAGAAAAAGTCAACAGTGTAGCTGATTATGTTTTTTTAATTGGCACACTATATTATGTGTCTGTCTGAGTAAGCATATCTAGTGATTATCTGCGGTTTAATCTAGTTAATTGTACGTTGTTAACCTTGTTTTGAAGCTTCACACATCTTTTAGACCTAAATCTTGCCTCTTTGGAATTCTTTTTGGTAATTTTCAAGCATTTTTTCAGGATATATACATCTGTCTTAGAAACCTATTTTTTTTTCATATTTTTGGTGTTGTAAGCCATTTTCTGGAGTTATAATACAGATCCAATGAACTTATTTTGCATCAAGAGTTACACCAACCATAATACTATTAATTGGTGTACTTTAGTCCCCAGAAATTGTCAAAGATACCTTTTCTATTCTGCCCATGTTTTTATTCTAGCAAAGATACAATAGTTTTGATAAATAAAACTTCGTTTTTAGAGTTCATATGTTGCACAATTTATAGTGTTACTAATCTATGTCATGTTGAAAATTTGAATTTGTGAGATGCTTTAGTATTTTAAGGTACTAACCTCTGAATAGAAGTTTTTATGTCCATTGCCCCATTAAGAACTTCACCTTTTGATGTTAGAAGCTTTAATGTTGCTCGTATACCAATCTTTGCCTGTGAAAGATTCTACAATGAAGCGTTGTTGTCTTCTTCATGGATGCAAACTGATTTGTGGGTGTTGATCATTGTTAGAAGGTGGTAGAATTGCTACATATGGTGATTTTGAACCATTCTATTCGTATCTACTCTCTTTTCTTCATTTTCCTTTCTTTTGTATTATGGTTTAGGAAAGGTCTTTTCAGTGGTTTCAGTTTTCAAACTTGGGCTGGTATGCAGGAATCTGCAAGCACCTACGAGTTAACTGAAGTGAGCACTGGTGGAAAATTGAGTAGGCACAATCTCCACGTGCAGCAAGTAGGGCCAGATACTATGACTGAGTTATCGACATTTCACTTATCAATTGGCGATCAGGTACAAGACTTGCATAGTAAACTTGTGTTGGACCATCCACGAGGCTGTTCTCGCCAACTTCACAAGTGTATTGTAGCACATTCTCTCGGACAAGCTGTTTTTGATGGAAACGTTCAAGTCAATAGGTATTGTAATTTCCTCTCAACCTTTAAAATTTTTAATACCTTGCTATACATACGTGAATTATTTTGTTCGTCCGTTTTGTCATCGTATTTCCTCTCAACCTTTAAAATTTTTAATACCTTGCTATGCATACGTGAATTATTTTGTTTTGTCCGTTTTGTCATCGTACTTTCTCATTTTATCCTGATGCTTCATTGAGCTATCGTGAGGTATAGTTTTCTTAATCTCTCAAGCTTATCACTGTGAGACTTCCCTTATTGAGATGATGTCGAGGGGATCTATACTAGAATTGATATCTGTTAGGCATATGAGCTAGGAAGCCCTAACTTAACCCAAAACCATGGTCAAAGGTAAAGGTTTGACTCTCACTTATATACCCTTCCACACTTTCATATGGAACCGACGTGGGATATAACAATATTAAAAACCAATCTAAAGTATAAACTTTTTTCTTTTCCCGATTGTACCCTTAAAGTTCATGTTTTTTTTCAAATTGCAATCTTGGGCCATTTACTGATCACTTTTCCAGTGGCCATTTACCGATCACTTTTCCGGCCAAAATCAAAATTGATGTTCTGATTTTTTTAACCAAAATACATAAAACATAAGTCAAAACACCCCACATTTTAAATCAAATAAAATCCCCAAATCAATTTTCTGATTTGCAATTTATTCAAGCTCAGTTTGTGCAAAAAAATAATGGCTTGAAAATGACCCTAAGTTGCAATGTGAAAAAATCATGTTCTTTGGGGTGCAACCGGAACAAGAAAAAAAATTTAGGTTACGAATTGAAAGAAAAGACTATAACTCAGGTTGGCTTTTGATATTAACCCTTGATATTATGTAGGTCCTCCACTTTTGCATATCTGGGATGATTTTTACTACTATTGCCACTACATACAGCTATTCATATATATAAATTCGTTTATTTATAAATGTGATTGGTTACACAGAGACGCACAACAGACGGATGCAGGACAACTTACAAGGAGCCTCCTTTTGGAACCTCGAGCCACTGTGAACGTGAAACCTAATCTCCAAATCATCGCGGATGATGTCAAGTGTTCCCATGGAGCTGCAATCAGTGATTTGGAAGAGAATCAGCTGTTCTACTTCCAAGCACGTGGGATTGACAGACCAGCTGCAAGAAAAGCTCTGCTATTTTCGTTTGCAGCTGAGGTCATACAGCGTTTCCCTCTCACTTCTATCCAAAAGAAAGTTGAGACCCATATTAGAACCTTACTTGATCCTTCACTTTCGAGGTAAGGATTGATCATTTACTTGAAATCATGATGTCGTTTTATGAACTATAGCTCTTCGAAGAGTTTCATTTGATTAGTGTGGTATTTGTTGATGTTTATCGTTTTATTTTCAAGAAGGGAAAGTCAGTGAAACTTTTGTTTTCAGGGAAGAAAAGTGAGCAAGATTCTTCTTCAAATAATGGCAGCAGGAAAATGGTAATGGTTCACACATGTATTTCCCTTCGACTCTATATAAGCATGTATTGTTAAGATGTATCTTGTTTCTTCCTTTTTTGCCCCTTGCTCTCAGTTTTCTTTCTTTTTTTTCTTGTAAATTTTGGAATTTATACTACACTGAAGACCAATAAGCTGTAAAATTGGATATTGAGATAAAGATCTCTTTTGTTGTCAATGAAAATAATTGATCGAAAAATGAAATTATTCATTAGCAGTTGCCAGTAGGATGTTAAACAGATTGGTGGCTTGATGGGCTAGCCTGTTCATACCAAAAAAAAAAGTAGTTAGGGTTGACTTCTTGTGGCCCGTTTAACCCGAAGCTCATTTAGCTTGTTGCCTATAAAGGCTAGGCCGTTAATTAACCGGATTGACTCACTAACCTCTTTTACTGGATTTATTTAAATTATATCAAATATTTGTAGTCTTGATTGACCATTTCAAATTTGATATTTTATGAATTATAAAAACTCATGTGAGACTGTCTCATGGATAGTTTTCGTGAGACGGAGTCTATCTATCACCCACAAATAACATGTGAATTGTAAAGTTTGAGTGGTGGGTAATTGGATTGTGGGTTGATTCGTCTCACACAATATATTAAAATTCACGATTAAAATTTCGTGAGACGGTTTTATAAGAGGCTTACTCTTTATGAATTGAAATATAAATTTTCAACTATACGCTTTTTACCTTTTATCTTAAAGATTGATTGTAATAATTCAGTTCATATTAGTCACCATTTTTTCTGGTTAACCAATATAAAATGTTGAGGTTAATTTATTTAATTTGAGATATTAATTATGTACTTAATTTATTTATCCGTGCCCCCAACCCCATATATAAAATAATTTTTTTTTTCATTTTTCTTCCTTATTTTTCCTCTCTTTCTTCCTCCTGGTGCGCTGCTTCTTCTTTTTTTTTTTTTTTTTTTTCTCTCTTCCTTCCTATAATCCTATTATGCCTCTCAATTGTGCGTTGTTCCTTTCTTCTTCTTTTTCCCCCCTCTTTCTTCTCAATTTCTTCATATGATTGCTATAAATTTAGGGTTCTTATTTTTCTAATACTCCAACAAGTTCTTTTATTTCTAGTTTGTATAAAAATTTAGGGATTTTATTTTTCAATAACTTGTAATTTTATATCTTGCTTCGATTCATAGCAATATACTATATAATTGATGCAACAAATACCATAATTGATTATTGATTGAGTAATATGAACTTGCATAAATTTTGGGGAAGAAGATAAAAATCTTGTATTTGAAAATTTTAAGATATGAGGTATTATTGTAGCTATTACAAATATGAACTACAAGTATTACATAATTACATGCTTGAATGATATGTAAGTTATGAAAAATAGTTTTGAAGTATTACAGATTTGTTTTATATAACATGAACTACAGTTATTACATAATTACATGCTTGAATGATATGTAAGTTATGAAAAATAGTTTTGAGGTATTACAGATTTGTTTTGTAGGTATTACATACATGAACTACATGTATTACATAATTACATGTTTGAATGATATGTAAGTTGTGAAAAATAGTTTTGAGGTATTACAAATTTGTTCTATAGGTATTACATACATGAACTACAGGTATTACATAATTACATGTTTAATGATATGTAAGTTATGAAAAATAGATTTGAAGAAGAATAATAACAAGAAGATAGAGAAGAAGAATGTACAAAACAAATAAGAAAATAGATTAAGAAGAAGAAGGAGAAAAAAGAAGAAAAAAAAGAAAACAACATTGTTTCTGCATAATATATTAAGGGTAAATATGTGATACTTGAAGAGTAAATGTGTGATACCTATATAGAAATATGTGATACCTTCGCGTAATACATTCTATATAATCAGGTGCGCGCGGCCCACACCATCGCGCGTGAGGGCGGCGTCTTGTTGGGTTGGGGGCACGGATCTTAAGTTTTTGCCAAGAATAAAACGAATACTTATAGTTGTAAAATACATATTTAATTATAGTTGTAAAATAGATACTTACATAACTCATACTTATATGTGTGTATTATGATTGCAAAACACATACTTATATAAATAAGTGTAAATCAAAGTCATTAAACGTAATAAATCAATTTACTATAATAGAATGAAACACGTACATAAAACTGTAAAACACATACTAATATAAACCGATGTAAATCAATGTTATTAAATTTACTTACACAATTATTTATGTGCATCAGGTGCACAGATTCTATATCTGTGCAACTGGGTCAACCCGATCTGAGAGTATATTTCACGCATCCACACGCGTGCCACGCGCCCTAAATCCGCGCCCAAATCCTAGTTTCGCATTTATGTTCGCCTAACCTTTTAGTTTGGCGAACCTAACATTTTAGTTATGTTCGCATAACCTTTATGTTTCTACTAGTTTGGCCTTTTAAGTTGTATTTCAGACCTATAATATCTTTTAAACCTTTATGTTAATAATATAATATGTATGTTATTTTTTAAGTACATAAA
Source organism: Scutellaria galericulata (assembly GCA_946896805.1). NCBI lineage: Eukaryota > Viridiplantae > Streptophyta > Magnoliopsida > Lamiales > Lamiaceae > Scutellaria > Scutellaria galericulata. Next base: position 11,508,483 of record OX335791.1, on the reverse strand, counting down.
AATTATGATATTTGTACATAAATAACATACTAATATAATATAAAAGTTAAATTATTATAATATAAAGGTTAAGCCATACTATATGAATTTTTATACTGAAAAAAGTTTAAGTAATATCACTTAAAAGTTATGATATATGTACGTAAAAATTATACTAATATAACATAAAGGTAATACTCGTATAACATTAAGGTTTCATAACTTTTAATTATGTTATTTATACTAAAAAAAGTTAAGTAATTTTACTTAAAAATTATGATATATATACGTAAAAGTTATACTAATATAACATAAAGATTATACTCATATAATATAAAAGTTATGACATAAAAAAAATGGTTGTGGATCCGGGCCGGATCAAACCTCACCCATGCGTGTCCAGTTGCACGAATCATGATACGTACACCTGATTCACACAAACACTACTCATTTATTTATTTTACTATAACAACATAACTATCAAGAATAAAACACATATTTATAACTCTAAAAAACACACAATTTTAAGTGTAACATAGCTATATAAAATGCTTACTTATATAGCAACATTACTATTAAGAATAAAATACATACTTATAATGTAAAACACATATCTATAGTTGTAATACTTGACCGTATTGACTCACATTGACCCGTTTTGACTGACTCATATAAAGTTTCATCCCACGTAAAGATTTATGTGAGGCGTCCTTATAATTTTTTTTCGTTTTGTATGAGTTCATATCTGTAAATATTGTTTTTCAAATCAATTAATGTAATAATTGATATAGATCAATACTATATTTAATCAAATTAAATATAAAAAAATAATACTAATTTACTAATTTATAATTTAATGTTAATATTCAATATAAAAGGAAAGATTGAATATTGCAAATAGAGTAAAATATAAAACAAATCCATAAAAAAGAATATTATATTGAAAACCGTTTTGTTGTTGTTGTTCCTTTTTTTTTTTTTTGTTTAAATTTATCAAAAATACGCTTAGAGGCAAATTTCTCAATTTTTTTAAAATACGATAAAAAAAAGTTTATTTTCATTTATAGTAGAAAAACAAGTTTCTTATAATTTTGTAGCATTGATGGCTATTTTGCCCTATATTTTGAAAAAGGGTGCGGCTATCCGCATCCCAAAACTTACTAAACACATACAAATGTAAAATATAAAAACATCAGAAATGAGGTGTATTTAGTAAATTTTGGGGTGTGATATGAAAAAAAGAAAGAATAAATTAGGGAATTTCATGAAGTGGTACTGTGAATGAGATGATAAGGTTATAAGAAAAATATCCCATCACAGAATAAAGAAAGCATGGAGTAGATGGATATTTACGTCCTTCATATATCTTAAACCCCTCTCCACTCTCTCCCTCTTCCACTCCAATCCATTTCCATGGCAACCAATCTCTCAACGCCTCTATCACCATATCTCCCCTCCCACACCACCCACCACTGCCGCCGTCTTCACCTCGCCACCCTCCCCACCACTAAAAGATTCGCCATTTCCTGCAACCAATCCAAGAGAGCGCCGCCGCCACCTTCAGCCGTAGCGGAGGAACAAAAGAACCCTTCTTTAGCCGAGCAGCTTAAACCCTTATCCACCACCATTCTCTCCGACCAACCCAACCAAACCCCTCTTTTATCCAAGCCCAAATCCACGTGGGTTAACCCCACTAAGCGCAAGCCATCGGTGCTCTCTCTGCAGCGCCACAAGCGCTCTACTTATGCCTACAATCCCCAAATCAAGGACCTCAGGCAATTCGCCAAAAAGCTTAGCGAGTGTGAGGAATCTGATTTCTTGGCTGTTCTTGAGGAAATCCCTCACCAGCCCACCAGGGGAAATGCGCTTTTGGTGCTGAATAGCTTGAGGACGTGGCAAAAGACCCTTCTTTTCTTCAATTGGGTTAAGGCCCAGAATGCGTTTCCGATGGAAACCATCTTTTATAATGTTGCTATGAAGTATTTGAGGTTTGGCAGGCAGTTTCAGCACATAGAGGAACTGGCTTTTGAGATGATAGAGAAGGGAATTGAGCTTGACAACATTACCTATTCCACTATTATCACTTGTGCTAAGAGGTGTTATCTTTTCGACAAGGCGGTGGAATGGTTTGAGAGGATGTATAAGACTGGATTGATGCCGGATGAGGTTACTTACTCTGCTGTGTTGGATGTGTATGCTAAGCTGGGTAAGGTGGAGGAGGTGATGAGTCTTTATGAGAGAGGTAGGGCAAGTGGCTGGAAGCCTGATCCCATTGCTTTTGCTGTGTTGGCTAAGGTGTTTGGTGAGGCAGGGGATTATGATGGCATTAGGTATGTTTTGCAAGAAATGAAGTCTCTTGAAGTCCAACCCAACTTGGTTGTGTACAACACATTGTTAGAGGGGATGGGTAAGGCTGGGAAGCCTGGTTTAGCCAGGAGTTTGTTTGAGGAGATGGTGGAATCTGGGGTTGTCCCTAATGAAAAAACCTTGACTGCATTGATCAAGATTTATGGGAAAGCTAGGTGGGCTAGAGATGCACTGAATCTTTGGGAGCGGATGAAGTTAAACGGGTGGCCCGTGGATTTCATCCTGTACAACACATTGTTGAGCATGTGTGCGGATTTGGGGCTGGTAGAAGAGGCAGAGAGGCTGTTCGAAGACATGAAAGGATCAGAGAAACGTAAACCGGATAGTTGGAGCTACACAGCAATGCTTAACATATATGGGAGTGGGGGCAGTGTTGATAAGGCCATGGTTCTGTTTCAGGAGATGTCTGAGGCTGGTGTGGAGCTTAATGTTATGGGATGCACTTGTTTGATTCAGTGCTTGGGGCGAGCAAACAAAATCGATGACTTGGTGATGGTGTTTGACACCTCACTATGGGCTGGTGTAAAGCCAGATGATAGGCTGTGTGGGTGCTTGCTCTCAGTGGTGTCTTATTGTGAAGGCGAGAATGCTGATAAGGTCCTTGCTTGTTTAGAGAAAGCAAACCCTGCATTGGTTGCATTTGTGAAGCTGCTTATTGGCAACAAAAGCACTGACTTTGAAACTGTGAAAGAAGAGTTCAAGCGCATTCTAAGCAGCACAGATGTTGAGGCAAGAAGACCCTTCTGTAACTGCTTAATTGACATATGTCGGAATAGGAATCACGATGAGAGAGCTCACGAGCTTCTCTATTTGGGAAGTATATACGGATTGTATCCAGGCTTGCATACCAAGACTGAAGAAGAGTGGCGGTTAAATGTGCGGTCACTATCAGTTGGTGCAGCTCAAACTGCATTGGAAGAATGGATGGGAACTCTAGCTAAGATTGTTCAGCGCGAGGAAACATTGCCTGCGTTGTTTTCTGCCAACACTGGATCGGGTACTCATAAGTTCTCTCAAGGTTTGGGTAATGCCTTTGCTTCCCATGTGGAGAAACTTGCTGCCCCTTTTAGAGAAAGTGAGGGGAAAGCTGGTTTCTTCACTGCTTCAAGAGAGGATTTAATATCATGGCTGCAATCTAATACTATGACCACAGCATGTACAAACTCTTTGTAGTTATGAAGGTTTCATTTGCATGGCTTTAAACATTAAGCACCTATATATGTAGCTTGAGATTTTTGGTTTAGAAGTGCTATGAATTGTTTGTTGTAGGGCAATGATATTTGAAAGCAATTGAAAACTGTATTACGTACCTGTGAAGCTTCTTAATCTCCGTTGTCAATTACTTGATAACTTGCAGTGTTGTTTGAAGGGAAAATGCCAATGCAATCTGTTCCATTATTATCCTTTGTATTGTAATTTCTGTGGGAAAATGAATGTACTGTACTGATATATCATAACTCATAAGCTTGTACTCATTTTATTCTTACCATGTATTCCATTCAAATGTTGTTTATGAAGTTAAATACGTGTAGCAGAAAATGATCTTCGAGTTAATCTAAAGTTTGCCTACTGGCTATTCCATATGCACGTGGGGCTGGCCGAACAGGATATGTGGAAGAAGAAGATGGAGAAGCAGCTTATCATCCACTCTCGTGTGTTCACAAAGGGAATTTTTTTTTCTCAATATGATGAATCATGAGGTAATTGATTATTTGTTTTGTGAAATCTCTCTAACAAAGGGATTTTAAGTTTGTGATCTTCACAGATGAGGAATTAGTATTTTACTGTGGATTAATCCTTTACTGTGTCATTTAGGATTAGGATTATGGTAACTTGCTGTCCCAAAGGAATGCAACTCCTGCACATTCTTAGTAATGAACTTTTCCAAACAGATTTTGTTTCTAACAAGGTTGAATTGGATCTTTTCTCCATCAGTGCCCGGCCTGTTGAAGTCCCTTGGGTTGTGTTATTGAGGGATTCGAATGGATTTCAAATCCACTCAAATTAGAGGGGATTCAAAATCCACCCATATTGCTTAAAAATTAGTTCAAAATGAAAGTAATGGATTTGATATTTCAAATCCATATTTGTCCAAACATCATCAATGAACTTACTACTATGAATTTCAAATCCCTTCATCCAAACACAACCTTAGCATTATGGATGGTAACACACCTTGTCTAACGACTAGGAGGTACTTCTTGAGCATTAGGGATGAACACTGCCAATCCTAGCAAAGGAGAATTTCTTTCGAGTCAAGGGGACGAGGATGAGATATCCTAGGCTTCATTCAAAACAAGTCAGGAAAACTTTGTATAATTTTAACTCTTGGGAAACAACTCGATTAAGTTTAAAACAAGCATGAGTTAACCTATTGGCTTGCTTAACTTGACTGTTTACGTTCCTATCGATGTATTTTTGAATTGTACTGCAGTTCCTGGCATGACTATTGAGATCATATTTTTGATGTCTTTAACAGTATATAATGGAGCAAAAATCAATGTCTTCTATGTTTGCATAAAACTCGTGTATATGGGAATAGCTTTTAATCCTTCATATCAAAATGCTTATATTTGCACGATTCTTTTTACAGCTGTAAAATCAGATAAATGTCTTTACAGCAGCATTACCAGATGATCCTCTTACAAAGTTTGTAGCCTGATAGAAGTGCTGTAGCTGCAATAACTAGGAATGAAATGAACGACATGCAGACAGAGACTAGAGCTGCCTTCCACAATGGATTTCCATTGTACGTTTGTTGAATCATCCGTATAGCAACTGATGATGCTGAAACGAGGACATATCCTGCCAACTATTATACGATAGATGGTGAGATAACTAAGACGATAAATCCAACATAGTAAATGAAGATAACATTACTATCATGTGCATATCCATGTGTGCCTATGTCTCTCTCTCTCTTTCGTATCTTTAGCAGCATAATTTCATCTCTACCTCGTTCTTCCAATTTCAGATAACATGACGCTATTTCTATGATTCAATGGAATTAATTACCTGATCGAAAATGAAGCTGATATAGTCGGACACCATGTCCGAGACGAAGATGCCTCTATGTGCAATATCGCAGATGATTTTGAAGAGCTGATAGGCGGCATAAAACACTGCGAGAATGTTTGCAGCGAACAAGTACCTGTGCATCGTAAGCCAATGAATTTCTGTTAGTATAGTTCTACTTTTCTTGCTCGATATTGTTGCTATCGTTCATGATACTTACTGTAATTCAGTGTATTCGCTGAGCTTTATATCTGTCGATGGCATGGCAACCAGTGAGAGAGTAGCGCCAAAGGATAAAACAAGAGATAGAATCCTAAGGATAAGATTTAAGGTTTGAATTGGAGGTCTTGAGCTCCACCGAGTCGAGGCGACTGAAAACGAGAAGGGTGAAGGCGTTGGCAACGGGGGCTGTGCTGGCGAGTAGGCTGCAACCGGAGAAACGGTAACACTACTCATTGACCCTGCAACATACCTTTCTTCTTTCATTCCTAACTAGAAATCAAGTTTCTTTATAACAGATTTTCTTATGCAATAACCTGTTTGTGTATTGAAATCAGTTTGTTGGTTTAACAACAAAGTCAACCACCTCCTTTCACCTATAATCACTATGAACTGCTCTAACTTTGAGGCCTATCTGAAGTGAAAAATCTATGAACATTTGTTATAACATAAAGCCTTATTGTAAGACTTGAGGGATTTAAAATTGTTGACTTGATTTGTATGGCTTATCATGGTTGTGATAATCTGACATGGTGACATAAGGTTTCTTTGAATGTTATTAGTTGGTGATATATTGTTGTGTAACTGCTGGCTATGGTTTTGAGTATTAGGTGAGTGACGTACCAAATTCTTGCAGAAAAATTAAACTATTACTCCACTTGCAATACTTAATACAATAATCAAACTTAAGATAACATTTGTCCTAAAGAATTCAAGAAAAAATCACAAACTCAGAGAAGAGATTCAAAATTTCAAAAGGATCAATCAACTGGAGAAATTGGAAGAGATACAAACTATCCTTGATAGATTTATTCAGGAGATACACAAACAGACTTATTAGTTCATTTGCGCATACATATATATAAAAGAGTAAAATCGCAGAATGCGTATCAAATTGTGTGATGAAGGGTTGATTATGGGGCCCCAGTTCTTGTACACTTTGAGCTCAAGGCTTGGACTGATACCCCCATGGATTCTGGCTTGCCCACTTCCACTGGTCCCTGCACATTTCGTCTATACCGTATTTTGCCCTGAATAAATACATCGAATAAGAATAATATTAGCAATCGGAGTAAAAATATCATTTAAGTGGGTCTTAAGCAGCTAATGAATATCATCAACTATGGTGTGGGAAATTTTCTGAACTTTTCGTGGACAGTTAATAATCGGAGATGTGAAAGACCAAACAATACTTACTCCCAACCAAGCTCTTTTGCAGCTTTGTCTATTGACGCGTAAACAGCTGTTGCATCTCCGGGTCTTCTTGGACACAGTTTGATAGGGATTTTCTATAACATATGAAAAATTTGTTAGTCTAGAACTAACCGTGTAGCATGTGCAGTGGTCTACTCTTTTTCTCAACAGAGTAAGAAAGGAAAGAAAGTCACCTTGTTTGATGCTCTTTCAAAAGCTTCTACCATTTCAAGAACAGACGTACCACGCCCAGTCCCCAAATTGTAGGCAACACAACCTTAAACGGAGTATTAGTGAGATGAGTTAGTATGTATCATCAATTCATTACAAGGTGAGATGGAACAACAAAACAATGTGCTCACCTACATCCTTGTGTTCCAGAAGTTTCTCGAGAGCTGCTACATGACCGTCTGCCAAATCCATAACATGGATGTAATCTCTAATCTGTTGAAGAAGAAATTGTCAAGCATTCGCAACTGTTTTAACAAAATGGCTGGCTATCAATATCCATTTTAGGATCACTTTAGACTGTATTAACACTATAACCAAAGCTTGTTATCTCCCATATTCCCATGTTATGAAAACAAGGCCTAGATATTTAACCAGTTACAAAACTTCACAATATCACATTTGACTAATATGAATGCCTGTGTGCAGTGTGCCCCTATTATTGCTCTCCTTCCAATCCGATACAACATCAGTATCATTTAAGATTGACGAGTTCATTTAGGAGGAAGAACTACACCAATAGAAAAAGGGTATTATCGGGAATAACAGCAGAGGAGCCAACATACCGCACTACCATCAGGTGTGGGATAATCATGACCGTAAACATTAAGCTCGGGTAATCTACCAACAGCCACTTGTGTTATATAAGGCATAAGATTGTTGGGGATTCCTTTCGGATCTTCTCCAAGGATGCCACTCTCGTGGGCCCCAACAGGGTTGAAGTATCTGAGCAAAATAATTCTCCATTCTGTGTCTGCCTTCTGAATATCTCGAGCAATTTCTTCGAGAAACAGCTAATTAAAATAAGAAAATGTCATAATCAGCATTGAACTCAGACGACTTTTTCTATAGATCCTCACTAAAAGATTACAACCGGTATTAATAATTGTAACCATCTAGCACATATTACCAAGGACAGGACACACCTTCGTGCAACCATAAGGATTCATAGCCTTCAATTCAGAATCTTCCAAACAAGGAATTTCTTCGGGCTGACCATAAACTGTAGCAGATGAAGAGAAAACCAACTACAAACAAGAACAATCACATTCCATATGTCAAAAACAAAGTGAACGGACAAAACTTAGTCATAGAGATATATGCAGGGACCAGAATACATTAAAACAGAGTCATATGTAAAGAAATATGCAAGGACCAGAGTACACTAAATAATCATTAGATATTACTTTAGAATAATGGAGCTATGATTAATCATTTGAGCTAGAGAGATTAGTGTACTGTTGTAAAATACACGAGAAACTGGTAAAACATGTAATAATTAAAATTAACATTTGATCACACAAAAGATGGATCCCTTTGTTCATTAGGTTGCATTTAGATTGAGGGATTGAAATCCATTGTTTTCATATCCTTACTTTCAAATCTCTCAAATCTGAACACAACCTAAGGTTGCATTCAGATTGAATGATTTTCATAAGCTTTTGAAATGAAACAATTTCAAATCCACCCGAATCTCTCATAAATTAGTTTAAAATCGAAGTTATAGTTTGCAAATCCATATCAATTCAAATTATTATAAACTCATCCTCAAGTTGTTGTTTTTGTCATCTCGTTCGCTCATACGAAGCTAAAAAATCAGCAGCAGGCAAGATTCAAGTGAAAAAGACATACCTTCTTACAATTATATTTTGCCATTACTTTGTATAAATTAATCGATCCAACCAAATTATTGTCGAAATATCTCATGGGATATGCAACACTTTCACCAACAGCTTTAAGCCCAGCAAAATGGATCACTGCATCAAACCTACCAAGAATTCATAGAAATTTATATCTTATATAAATCACATTCAAAAACCACTTACATATATATAACTAAACAATGAAAACACATAATTTCCAAAATCGAATTGAACTTATAGCACCAAGAAAATCGCATTACTTGTTCCGAGAAAACAATTTTTCCAAATCCTCCACGTTTCTAATATCCCCCTGCAAACCAAAACCAAAAAATTCCCAAATTTTCCATCAAAATCATTATGTACAACTGTCATCTATTGAACAATGCAAAATAAACAAATTCCAGCTAACAAAGCGATTGATCAATTAGAATAAGTAGTGTAAATAAATACCAAATTGAATTCCAGATTCTTGGAGAGCTGGGGGCCAACCAACAGGCTGAGCCTATGAACAGCTTCTTCAACAGCATTGTCGAGGTTGTCGATGATCGAAACCTTAAAACCCTGTTTGAGTAGCTGCACCGCCGTGTGTGTGCCGATGAAGCCTGCACCGCCGGTCACCAGAATCCTTCCTTTCGCCACCATCGCCGCGTAATCACACGAATTTATCTACGAAGCTTGTGTATATATAGTATGATTTTTGCCAGGCTTTCAAACTGCAATAGAAGCGTGTATGTGTGGATGATGAGTCAGCTTCAGTAAATGAAGAGGGAGAGGTTTGAGCAAATCAAGGAAACCCTTTTGAAATGGATAAGCGATAGAAAGCAGGACTACACGAAACTATGAACAAATTCTTAAAAGAATTGGGATTGTGGTTACTAAAATAATTTTCTTTTCAGAATTTGGATTGTGCGATCAAAGTCGATATGGGATGGAGATTTATATAATACTAGTACTGTCATGTCAGCTGCACATACTCTAAATTTATACTATTATTTTATTGATTTTAAGATTATTATGATTTAATTAAAACAAATTAATGATTGAGCTTTATTTTACAATCAGTGTTCTAAAATCGTCGTGCTTGACTGGCGCCGTCTAGACGTCGTATCTAAATTAAATAGATTTTTTATTTTTTTTATTGTTTATTCTTACAAAATATTTTTGGAACTCTTATATTATATTGTTTTGGTTTTATGTAGAATGACAAGTAAAAACATCATATCTCATTTATAAAATTATTTTTATTTTTCAATTTGTGAAATCTTTATTTATATCTAATTCATTAATAATAATTTGGTAGAAGACTATAATACATTAATAATATCATCATTTTGCTAAAAAGTGGAAAAAAAAAGTAGAAATGTTAAGGAAAGAAATTAAAAAAAAAAAAAAGTATTCGTGCCTAGGACCGCTTAGGGCCAAATTATTCCGCATAGAACCGCTTAGCGCCTAAAGTGACCGAACAGACAAAAATGGGTACGGTTAGGAGCCGCCTAACGCCTAGGCGCCCGCCTTGGCCAATTTTTAGAACAGAGTTTACAATTCACAATTCTCATATAAATTTGTGAAAATAAATTTTGATTGTGGATAATAACTAATAAAGATCTGTGTTCTGGTAAGGATCCGTGAAATTGTCTCATGTAAATTTGTTTTTATATATAATGTATTTTTCTGTGTTACAAACTCAACATGATCATTAATTTTAAATTATAATATTTAAAAGAATGAAATTTTTACACATCAACTAGATGAAAATATAAAATGTAAATATGGCAACAAATCTCATCCCAACATATTTCAACCACAAGTATAATTCTTCAGTATTCAGAAACACATCACAAGTTAATAAGTCGGATTTGTCGGAGATCAAAATGTTAAACCACTATGCCAATGATAAGGAAACTTCACCAATAAGCAGAAGCCAATCAAATTATATGATATTCTGGATTTGATCCAAATAAATTTAATTCTATGTTAATTTTGGGGGTATTTTTGAAGGAATTAATTGTTGGATAATGAGCATCATACATAATGATGCGTGAGTTGGAAGCGAGGAAGAAGACAAAGAGAAGCAAGCTCGTTGGAAAATGAATGAGTTTGATAGAGAAGGTATTAGTAGGACATAGGACAATTTTGTTTATCTTATCCCACTGTCATGTTTTTGGCATCACTTACCATGTTTATCAACAACTCAATCCATTAATAAAATATTTATTTATCTTTCATCCATGTACACAATCTACAATCCAACTCAACTTTAATTTTTTTATACTTTATCAACAACCTAACTCAACCCAACCTTTTAATAAAATATTAATTTCTCTCTCATCTACATATACAACCTACAACACAACTCAATTCCAATTTTTTTATGCATTACCAAACACAATCTTTAAAATATATTTTTCTCATTTTATAATAATAATAATTTATTATTTTGGGAGTCTTTTTATTATATTTAAAAGATGTAAGAAATATATTACATTTTTTTAATTTTCCAATTATAATAAGGAAATCCTTTTACCATACATTTAAAACACAATACCTAAATTAAAATTATAATAATTGGAATACGAAAAAACAAAAAGCTACAAATAGATGCATGAAATATTAAATTACAAATATATAAGAAATAAATTATATATTTTAATTACAAATATAGAAGATACAAATAAAAATTCAAATTGTGTTTCAAAATATGTCAATATTAGTCTATTTATATAGGAAAAAAAATACAAATTTTGATAATTTATTTAAAAACAAATTAATAAAATTTATCTTTATCAATAAAAAAGTGACACATGACATAAATGGTAAAGTTGGGGATGATGACTTGGGTTGTTTCATAGATTGGTCAACCAACCTATTCCACAACCGATCACACCATTTTTTTTATTTTTTATTTTCTTTTTAATTAAAATTTTTGTCATCTTCCTAAAACCGATTGCATGACTTCACTGATAAACATGGTATGCCCACGATAAGGTATGCCCCACTCTACTGCATGTTACGCTATCCTTTTTTTATTTACATGGATCACCTGTGTATAAGATTTATTTAAATAAATCATTATTTTAAGAGAATGGCCAACTTTTTTTTTTTTTTTTTTTTTAAATCCTTTTTGTAGAGGGATTAACTTATGCAAGTATGATTATAAATAATAAATTTTTACCTCTTTTTTAGGTTAATTTACTCGTCACTTCTATCATTAAACAAAATTTGGTTTTATTTCAGTTATTTTAAATCTAAATACTTTAAAACATCAAATTCAAAATAATCTAATGTATACAATTTCTTTCCCCGGGTCGTGATCTTAATATACATAATATGATGTAAATGATATGACTCTATTTTGTATGCATAAATTTATTGTGTACATAATATGATAGATGTGTAAATCATATACATACACAATATTCTATTTTGTATGCATATATTTACGGTGATTCTTTGGTGCATATACACCTCTCTACTTTTACTTGCTATATGTACAGTTATTTTTTATTTATGATTTAATCTATTAGTGGAAGAAACATTAGTTTAGATTGAATAGAGATACAAGTACCACGGATGCACTACAATAAGATTCATATATTTACTTTATATATATATATATATATATATATATATATATATATATATATATGAAATCTGTAGTGTATACATACATACACAATATAATTCATCGTGTATAAAATATGATTTCATTATATATGCATATGTGCACGATATTAAATAAGAATAATTTGACTTTGTTTTTTAATAATTGACTTTGTTATGCATTGCAGATAATTTAGACATTAACTTTACCAAATTGATAAAATAAATTGTTTGTTTTAATCATATGTAGAAAATAAAATTCTCTCATTAAAAGACCTAATGAGAGCCATGTTCACTTTAAAAAAATAATATAGAATGTAATACATTATTGTAGGCCCGTTTGTTTGCCCATACTGATTGGGGTGTGTTACATTATTATACAATAATTCAAATATATGTTATGTTAAAGTTTTAAACATGTTTTAAGCAAAGATCATAATACATATACTTCAAATTATATGTGTTTATAAATCAAGATCCGTATAATAAAAATATATAAATATATTATTTTTGTATGATTTTATATATCTATATTAGCAAATTAACATCATAATTTTTATTAATATTGTCTTTTATGTATTAATATTAGAAAGTAACAATTGTTGATGAAAAAAGATTAATTATTAAAATTCATGAAAGTTATCTTAAGTTATAGTCATTTTATTTTTAAAATTCACGAATGTTAGTTTCTATTCAAAAATATTTTTATAATTATGTTGTCTTCAATGTGTGTAATATCAACTTATTTGCATAACTTTCTCATTCATGTAATGTATGAATAATTTTTCTATCTTTTATAATTATATATATATATATATATATATATATATATATAGAATTTTAACATATACATTTAAAACTGATATTGTATTTTTGCATTTCAGACAAGATGATGAATGCATTTAAAAAACTATCTTTCCAAATTTATTTATTTCAAATTTTCAGTTCTATATTTTTATATATAATAAATGAAATAATATTAATGAATCAAGTAACAAATAATATATTTTCTCTTGTTTAAGGTAAAAAGTATATCATAATGATTATAGTATTATACCATATATATATATATATATATATGCATACAATAGGTAGAGAAGGGCTTATATGTACCAGACCCATACCCCAACCCGACCCGCTTGATCCACATGCTATCTATATATATATATTTTTTTTACCTTTTCCCCCCTAAACTCTAGTTCTTCCCTCTTCTTGATGCAGTAGCGTGCACCTTCTCCTCCTTTTTTTCTTCTTCTTCTTTTTCTAACCTATTTTCGAATGACATCATCTTCTTTTCTATTTTCTTATCCTCTTTCTTAAATTAATGATTTTATATTTGTGATTTCTTTTTTGAATCATAATTTTAGATTTGTGATTTGATCTTCTTCTTTATCTTATTTTCTTTTTCTTTCTTTTTTATTTCTTATCTTCATAGATAAATTGTTTTATTGTGGATTATTGTTTATTCCGGCGGCCATGTCATTCATCTCCAATTCCTTTGATTTCATGAAATTATTTGCTAAATTTTTTAAGAAGAAGATGATGAAAATCACAAATTTGAATTTTAAGATCTTAAATTTACACTCGATAGTGCATTGATACCTCTTGAGTATATGATTAATACATATACATTATATGAGTAATACCTTAAATTATATGGATAATATCTTACATTCAATAACTTGTAAAATAAATTTTACAGTAAATTCATTGATACATATTGAGTATATGAGTAATATCTTTAAATTATTACGATTAATACACATATACATGAAACATGTAATACCTTAAGTAATATCTTTCACTAACAAAGTAACTAATGTCTTAAGTATGCTTTATGAGTGATGTTGCTCACATCCAACCTTCTTCTTCTTCAACCAAAAACTCGAAATCTCGGATCCAAAAACCTGCAAAACAAACACAAGGAGGGGTTCCTGGCGATGAGACTCCGACGCTCAAGTCAGTCAAGAGAATAATCGATTCTAAAGAGAAAATGTGTATGTGAGTGTGTTTGTTGTAATTGTGCATCCCGAAAAATAAAAGAATGATATAGCAAGTATATATATTCCCTGAAATATGTGGTAGTTAAGATTTGACCCAAAAAATATGGGATATGGGTAACTGACCCGCTGAAATAGCGGTCAGTTGGACTAAAACTTGTTCGTCACTTTTCAATGTTAATTAGTTCGTCATCATCATGAATCAGTTCGTCATCATGAATCAGTTCGTCATCATCATGAATCAGTTCGTTGTCATCATGAATCAGTTCGTCATCATATATCAGTTCATCGTCATCATGAATCAGTTCGTCATCATATATCAATTCGTCATCATGAATCAGTTCTATCAGTTCGTCGTCCTGAAGTAACCTTTGTTCGCTTCTTTAAGTTATTCACGCATGCTGACTTTGACTTTAGTTCGGTTTAAGGGAAAAAAGCCCGGTTCGTTTTAGTTCGACCATATCAATGAGTATGCAACTAATACCTTATCTTTATATATAACAAGTAATACATTTAGGTAAATTAAGTAATATTATTCACCAAAAACAATGTAATATCCTTAGATAAAACAAGTAATACCTTTAGATAAAAACAACTAATACCTTATGAGCATACAATTAATATCTTTCATCGAACAAAGTAAATTGCAAGTAATACCTTATGAATATGCAACTAATACTTTATAAGTATATAACTAATACCTTACCGAAAGGATTTATGCAGATTGGGTGGTGCATGAATGCAGTCCACGCGCCAAGT
Organism: Scutellaria galericulata; assembly: GCA_946896805.1. Taxonomy (NCBI): domain Eukaryota; kingdom Viridiplantae; phylum Streptophyta; class Magnoliopsida; order Lamiales; family Lamiaceae; genus Scutellaria; species Scutellaria galericulata. Next base: position 11,493,479 of record OX335791.1, on the reverse strand, counting down.
CGGATTGCGGACACGAATTTAGATCTGTACCCTAGGGTACAAAAATTTTTACGCAATAATTAAAGTTTATATTAATTATAGTCAAGTATTAAAATGTATACCATATAATTAAATAACATAAATAAATTATTGATCAGTATTAATAATTTATATCGCTTAGCTCATAAATATTATATAAAATGAATCTGGATAAAATTTAGTTTAATTTCTAATTTTGGTGGAAAACCAAATGAATGAAGGTTACCACATGTTCATAAATGAGTTAATTCATCATTAATATATATATATATATATATATATATATATATATATATATATGTGTGTGTGTGTGATTTTTTATCAATGATTTTCCTTTAGATAAAAAATATATCATAATCAAGTATACCATATATGCATACAATAATTATAGTTTACATTATTTTTGGAGTTACAATTATAGTTTATATTGATAATATATATATATATATATATATATATATATCGATTGTAATCAAGTAAAAATGGATATCATAATTAAATAAGAGAAATAAATTTTTGAGTATTGATAATTTATTATGGCAAAAACATACCCGGTGTACATACCCCAAAAAGTATTATTAGTTTGGTATTAGTTATATACTCATAAAATATTAGTTGTATACTCATAAGGTATTAGTTGCATATTTATTAGGTGTTATTTGTAAAACTAAAATATATGTTTTAATTAAACACATTAATTAGTTGTATATCCATAAGGTATTAGTTGTTTAATCATAATTTATTTACTTGTATAACTGAAATTTATGGTTTAGTGAAAGATATTACTTAAGGTATTATTGTTACATGTAAATTTATTAGTCCTATTACTTAAAGGTATTAGAGTTGGGATTGGTGGCACATCCACTACAAAAATTGTGCGGTTTACCGATGGAATTTTCCGTGGGTAAACAATTGGATTTTGTTGCTAAAAATATTACTGACGGAAATTTCATTGGTAAAAAGTGTTGTTATTATCCTCGTCGGTAACGTTTTGCCGATAGCTAAAGAATTCCGTCTGTACTTTTCTGACTACATTATCTGTGTAAGTCTCATCTTCGTCGGGCCCGTACAATCTCTTGAAGAGCTCGTGCTTCAATGCTGGAGCACCCTTCTTATTAGAATACATAAAATTTTATTAATTGAATAACAATTAATAAAAATTTAACTTAGATTGAAGAAAGGTCGAAATAATAGACTTACGAGGTCTTCCAAATGCTCCACAGCGGACCTCGAGCCTCATTTATGCTAGGTGACTCTTATACCCGGTCTAAATGGCTCACTCAGACGGTTCTTGGAAGCCTGCTCGAACTTTTTTTTTACATTAGGGTCAGCCCAGTAGTCGAGGAACCCCTTCCAAGTGGAGTCCGGCACGCACATGGGCGTCTTCCCCGACGAAATCCACTTCCGCTTCTAGTTGTTGATCAGATCGTGGTAGCGGGTCACAACCTTCTCTGGGTACAAGTGTCGGATTTCATTGTCCAATATCGGGTCCTTAGTACACTGTTTCTAAAAATATCAATAAAACAAAACATCTGAATCATACTAACAAATTCATAGTAATAATCATAAAATTATAGAAAATTAAAACATAAACTTATCGAGAACTCCTCCCAATATAGCGTCTTGGTATCGGGTGAGACCAACTTCCAGCTGAAGCCCTTCGCATCGAGGTTGCTTTCGAAGACATCCTTCAAAAGGGATGAGCTCTGATGTGACGACATTATGTTGCACAATTGAATTTAATTAGCCATAAATAAAATTTATTAAATAATAACAAAAAATTATAAATTAAAGTGTACTCACGCTCCAAACTCGATCCACAAGATTGTTTGGCAAGAGGGACCAGTGGACGCCTGTGACGCGTCGTGTTGTGATGATGAGGGGTCGGATGTAGGGACCCGTGTATCGGTGGATGTGGCCCCTAACTCCTATGTGGAGTGGACTCCACCGGTCGAACTATCAAAAGAGCCAGTCGGTGGTGGAGAACACTCCGAAGTAGTGTGGTCCGGGTCTGCATCCTGTAAGTGACGACTGCCACCCGATCGTCTCGAGAAACGGCTCATCCTCGGAAACCTCGGTCTCTACCAACCATCTAAGTATGAAAGTATAAACAAATCTAAATTTTCTATTTGCAAACTAACTAAACGTAATTAAACCAATCTAAATTGTAATAACTAATTAACACTAAATTCTAACGAAATTTCAGTAATATTTCAACACATATAATAATCTACCAAGTTATTGACTCTTCGTCTCTACAAGAAAACAACATGCAATACCCAACAATTTAGTAATAATCCCAACAAATTCACCATTAACTATTTAATAAAATTAAAAAAATTCACAAATTTTAAGTAATGAAACTTATAAACTAAATAGGAAACTAACTAAACTAATTCACCTAATTAAACTAAACTAAAAATTAACTTGAATTTACAAAACTATCATTATTAATTCACCTAATTTAACTAAACTAAAAACTAACTTTTATTTGAAAATAATTATAACTAACCAAACATTGTAGTAAATTATTAATTATGAACGAGTATATAATTAAAAAATACTAAATTCTAACGAAAATTCGACAGCATTTTGATGCATTCATAAATTTACCAAGTTATCGACTTTCCGTCTCTAAAATGAAAACAACATACAATTTCCAACTAATTTTATGAAACTAAACTAAAATTAAATGCACTAAATTAAACTAAACTAAAAATTATAGCAAATTAAATCATACTAAACTTAAAGTAACAAATTCTAAACTAACTAAACGAACATTATAACCTAAGTTTAATTAACAACTAAATAAAGTAACATTTGAACATACAAAATTAATCTAATTAATTTACGAATTACACTAATTAATAAAATAATTAAACAAATGAAACAAAATTAAGATTGGATAAAAAAAACTAACTTTTAATATCTGATAATGAAGTGTGGGGTGGGGCTGGGGGCTGGGGAGGGGGGGGTGCAGTGGGGGGTTGGCAGGGGCGGTGGCGGGGGAAGGAGTGGAAGGGAGGGAGAGAGAGAGAGAGAATATGCGGGGTGGCGACGGAGGGGCGGTGGCGGCAACGACGAAGGGTGGTGATGGGGAGAGAGAGAGAGAAGTGAGGCAGAGAAGAAGGGTCATGATCTAATTTAATCCGGATTTTATCGATGGATATCCGTCGATAATTCTGGTGAAAACGCGGTGTTTTGTATCTGTAAGGATCAAAACGACATCGTTTTAACTTACTTAAAAATTTTTGGGGAAAAATAACGACATCGTTCTGTTTCAAATGTACCGATGGGGTCTATGCCGTCGGTAAATATTTGATTATTTTTAAATCAATATTTAATCAAATAATTAATGACGGAAATTCAGTCGGCAGCAACTCTAAATGGTGTCGTTTAACATTTCTGGCGACAAAATTACCGGTAAAAGTCTCGTTCCACTATCGGCAAATTTTTTGTGACTTTTTCCCTCAATTTTAGTTCGAAACCCATAGTTTAAGTTCTATTTACAAGCTTATATGAATAATTCAATTTTATAAATGAGTTCAATTCAATCAATCACAATGAACTTACTAAATCGGTTGATGATATATGTACATGTTCAATCAAATATTCTCATATATGTAAAATCAATCGTTTGCATGACATAAATAATAAAAGTATATATGATTATTAATATATTAGAAACAATAATTAAATTAAGATTATTAGAGATAAATCATAAAAAAAATGTTTTTTTTAAAATACCCTAAATTTATGGTCTCACGACGGATTTATCGACGGAATAGCAACGGAATATTAATTTCCAAATTACCAACGGAATTTCCGTCGCTATATTTAAAAAAAAAACGATGTCATTTTCCTTTATCAACTTCACTGATGGAAATTCCATCGGTAATAGTGCAAAAAATGATGTCGTTTCCACTTGAAAATCAGTGGCTACAAAAATGACTTCGTTTCACCTCCATATATTGACGGATATAGCCGTCAATAGATTAATGACGAATGTCTGTCGGGAAATTCGTCGTAAAAGTTCATTTTCCGATGGATATTTTGGCATCGTAAATTGCCGACGACATTTCGTTGGTTTTTTAAGAAGATATATTCTACTTTTACCGACGACTATCCATCGTTATTCCATCGGTAATCACCGACGGAATCTACCAATCGGTAAACTCCATCGGTATATTGCCTATTTTTCATAGTGACCCCCACAAGCCCTACTCATTTATTATTTAGTTTATTATTTAAATTACCTAGTAAATTCGGGGATCTGACAATTTCGAACTATATATTTTCCGGCAGACAATCTAGGATTTCAACTTTTCGGGTTTCACGAATTTTATAAAATTACATGTATATATTACTCCCTCTGTTTCATAATAAGGTATCATATTAAATCCCTAAAATTTGGTTAAAAAATATTAATAAGGTTACTTTGGAAATAAAATTGTATAAAAGTTTAAAACAATACTTAATATGAAATAAAATTTAGATTTCAGAATGCATTTATTATCAAACGAAGGGAGTACTTTCTAATATGAAGATAGCTAGTCGTAATTTTTTCTTAAGATAAAAAATGACATAACTCATCATTTGAGTGTTGAACTTTCAAAGTTTATTTTACTAAATTCTATTATTTTATTTTATTGACGTTTTATACAAAATATGTCATACATATCATAGATTATGTGGTATTATGAATCTAGATGAGATATAATTAGTTCAAATCGTCTCAAGAATTTAATTCAATAAGATATATTAATCTATAATCTACACTCCATGAATTATATATGAATATGTGTTAATTGTTTGTTGAAAATTGTGTTTCAACCTCACAAATATTGTTTGAGAAACTATCCATAACACCGTGTTATCTAAATTTTTGTAAAGTCGAAATATGAGAGAGAATTAAAAGGGAATATAGTATGGGGCAGTTTGTTAGGCAATCAAAATAGTGAGGCGGCGCGTGTTGAGTGTTGCACAATCAAATCCTCACGCCAACAACAAACTGTCAATCATATCTCCCTTTAACTTCACACTAACTTCTCTCTCTTTTTTTTTTTTTCTCTTCGAACATTTTAATTAATACAAAATTTTATTGTATTTTTGTCAAACACTACTCTAAAATATTTTAACCTTAAATTTATATCATTTTAAATAATTGTATTTGACATTATTAGATATTTGGAATACAATAACATACAAAATAAATAAATCAAACAATAAATTGGAAAGTTTATATTTGAAATAGGAGGTTGAAAATTTTATTTTACTGAACATTTGTTAGATCTAAACATTTTTCATATATAATTTAAGATGACTTTAAAAGATTAATAAATAAAATGAAGATCTCATTTTCTGTAAAAAAAAAAAAACTATTAATTTTTTCTCAATTAATCTAAACCTTATATTTTAAAAAAATATTTCAATAATTTTCTTATTTATAATTTTTTGTTTATTGATTGTTTTATTTCCTATTTGTGATTTTTGTAAGTATAATTTTTAACTTAGAATACATATTCTTTAAACTATAGCCGAAATTACTATAAATTAATATAAAAAACTCAAATACACCAAATTTAAATATTTCCAATTTGATATTTAACATTTCTAAAATTCATAAAAAAAAGTTAATTGCCAGAAAAATCACTACCTTTAGTTGGATTGTCATTTGAACCAAATTTTTCATTATTAATTAAAATAAAATAATTTTATATACGTAGTAGACATATTAACTTGGTTAGTAAAAAATTGGATGACATGCTTAGGCATGTCAGCTGCCACATTGGTTTAAAAAAAAAATCTATGCCAGGAAAACAATGGCGTATCGTATTCTCCAATCGAAAAAAAATAATAACCTTTAGTCAAACTGTCATTTTAATCAAACTTTTCATTGTTTTGAAAAATAAAATGAATCAATCAATTTTCAAAGTTTTTATGCCGATGTGTCTTGTTGCCTAACTCGTCAACTACCAACTTCTATTTAAAAAAGAAAACTTTCATGTCTGCAAAAGACGTTGTTTTGTAGTGAAATCGGATATAATTTATTTATAAATCCCCCAAAGATTAATCCGAATTCAGAAAAAAAAAAATTATACAACCCAATTTCTTACATTTTTCGTGTATGAACTCTAAAGGCATGTTTGGATTGTGGGATGAGTAATTAGTTAAATGTAGTAAGATGTTATTGTTTTTACAGTTCATAAGGTCGTGATTTGATTTTTTTTTATTTGAGTGTCGAGTTGTTGGTTTAACTTCATTTGTATGTTTGGATTGAGCGTTAATAAATTTTCAAAACTAATTTATTTTTCTAACTTTTGTTTGGTTGGAAGGTTTCTATAATGCTAGTAAATGACAATTATAACAACTTAAGAATTTATTTATGAATTTTTGGGAAGGATATTTTATTAATTTTAAATTGAAATTAAAATGTAAGCTTTAATTAGTTGAAGTCCAAGACGTCATCCTTACACTTTCCCTTTTCGTGCTCCTCAAATTCTCGAGTTGTTCTTGAAAAACATTATTAAATTGATTAACAAAAGTTTGGGAAGTTGTTGTGAAAAGGAAGTTCAAACAAATTGAGGGCAATTGGGAATAGCTCCACTTGCTGTCGTCGATAATAGCAATGGTTGTCTTTAACTTCAGTGTGTTGATGCTGAATAAATCTAGCTCTACTACAATGAATAACTACCAATTTGATGCACATTACATACATAGAGTTATGTATGAAGTATATGATATTATCTTTTGAAATATTTAGTGGCTGATACTTTGGATATTAAAGAATTTATAATATGATATATTGGGAGAATGAAGTTGCCAACATTTTGACAACAACAAATTTATTTACTCTTCAATGATTAATTGTATCGTGGGCATGTGTATTGCATTGTTTAAATAATTGAATCGTGCTAACATTTGCAAGGGTATCTAACAATAAATTATATTTATAAAAGTGAATCTTAGAAAAATCAACTTCAAACATTGAAAATGAGGCAAGTCACAAGAAGCTTAACACTGGAAATGACAACCAAAAACTGAACATTTGTTAACATAGGCAAACACATAATAATATATATAGGATTCCTATATATGCTCTTCAGATATGGGCCACAAGCCGATGATCCATGAAGTCCAGAAAAGATGCGGATATTTTCAAGATGGACTTGGGTGCTTCATGTAGTTAGAATTTTAATATTAGAGAGATTGTCTTCTGTACCCTTGTAAATTAGATACAAATAGTAAAAATTAGGAGTTTTCCTCCAAGTCATTCATCCTTCAAGAAATAATATATCATTCTTTAGCATATGGCTCTCTAGTTCTCATTCTTTCATCTAGTTCTCTTATGTAATTATATTTGTGATGTGCAATTTTGATACCCGCATCAATATGCCACAATATAGTAGCTAGATTCTACCAACAATTTTCCAAAGGGTAATGAAACAAAACGGGAGTGCAAGTGAGCAAAAATGCAAATCGAATGATTATCTAGTGTTCCATAATATTGAATTCACGTGATGTAGTCGAGATCATCATTTGACTTATTCTTAACGACAATTAGATTTCACGACAATGTTTAGCTATGTGTCGAGCACAAATCTCTTCGAATTTGTATATTTCAAAGATAATCTCCGATTTTTCAAATAGAGGGAAGCCACGTTCACGAAACAAACGCTCTAGCACCTTAAGCACCTTCTCCTACTAACAAAAATCGGAGTTGTTATTACGACGAATTTAGGAACTACCTATTTGAAGATGCTTGAAATCGGGTTTCTAATATTCTTCTCTCACGTCCTAGAATTCCAGTGAAGATGCCAAAGCACTTATTTTTCCATATTTACTTCTCCAAGCTACTAGCCTACTACTACATGTGATTTTCAATAGAATTCCAAACAAGACATTTGTCTCAAACTAGAACTTTCAGTATCTAAATTTGTAGTTCTAAAGCAATATAACAATTTATGTTTCAAAATGAAACAATACAATACCCAAAATCATACTAGGTACACTTGCTTTATCAATTCTGATTCGAAAGTTGTATTTATATATTGTTCAATTTTGTTGAAGATAATCCAAAATGGACATGATATGGTTAATTTGGTTTTTCTACGAAGACATTAACTAGATATAGAGAAGTACAAATTTACAAGTTCGTATTTCAAATATTAACACACTTTACAGTCAAAACACCCAGACATAATCCTAATCAAAATTGCAATTCATACACATCCAATCAACAAGACAATGTCCACCCATTAGGTTCCGAAAGCATCAACCCACATTCAAATTAACCATCATAATAGAAAAAAAAGAAAAAAAGAAAAAAAAAACTAATCGACTAGCTCCTATAAATCAATCCAAAAAAAAAAAAACAAACAGTATTCAATCATATTTCTAATGCTCCACAATATAGAAACAACACTTTAAATTTAGATTATCATCATTATATATCTAATTTGCTTACAATGAGATTTGCATCTGATAAAATTGATGTTCTCTCAACAGAAAAAATCTAGCAATTAAGCAAACAAGTACATAAGCAAGCAAGTGAACAATAAACAAAAAAAAGTCTGAAACAAGCAAATAAGCAAACAACAAATTCTCAATAGAAAAAATATAGCCTTAATTGACCTTTTAAAATCAAAAATGATTTTGAAACAAGCATATAAGCAAAGCACAAATTTTGAAACAAACAAATAACATCATGAGTAATGCAAATTGAATTACAATCAGTTTTGATATGTAGAATAAGTAACAAATAATGAAGCAGAAAAAAGAAAATAATTTTAATAAAAAGTTAAAAGACTTTACCTGAGAATTGGTCACCTGGGAATTTTCGAATATGCACCGAATCAAAACAATAAAAAATGCGTTACCCATAACTGGTTAAAAATTACCTAGAAATGCAGTCGCAAATGTTACGTTGGAGCAAACAATGGTGAAATTGAACTGTAAATTCTTCCAAAAATCGACTCTGTGAAAATCTAACAATTAACAATAAATTGCTTGCAATATTCAAACACTACAGATGGAATATAGTACTATGTAATTATCATTTGTGTTTGCCAACAAAAGTTAATTACAAAAATTATTTTACAAATAATCAACGTATACAAATCCCAAGATTGAGTTCAACCGATTTCAAAATATCCAAACATGAACTACCATATGCTAATTTTATTTTAGATTTATTGATCTCAAATGACATATAAAGTGACAAATCAGAAACTTTGTAGAATTTTAGGGCTAGAACTGTAAATTCATGTATGGTTTTGAGGGCAAATCCGAAATTTTACAATGGGTACTGTAAATGATATGGAGGGTACCCCTCAATGAACAAGTTAATTGTAAAGTATGAAAGAAAATTCCTTAATCGTAATTAGCCTAATGGTAGTAGGTACATCTCCCAACCCAAACATGATATCAGGTTCGTGTTCCCCTACCCCTAGTCGTAACTAAAAAAATAAATCCTGAAAATAAAAAAAAAAAAAACAAAAAAAAATCTCAAAGAATGAATAGAATGAATAGCTTATTAAAAATTTTACCGTCAAAAAACTATTTGGGCTTTAATTTACAAGACAATAAGACGTACAAAAATTCGTGTATTCTTTGCATTTTTAGAAAGTTTTATTATAATTGCAATTGGAAGAAAGATTGTGTTTTTGTAAAGTATCCCAAAAAAATAGTGAAATCATGTAGCAATTTCTTAATTAAAAAAAAAAAAAAAAAGAAGAAGAAGCCAAATATAGTGAAAAAAGCGGGTTTGTTTGTCGTTCTGATACATTTACTTCTTAGATTGGGCTGGATGAAATTAGTATTGGAACCATGATGTAAATTGGCTATCAAGCCTATAATCCTATACAGGCTTGGCCCAAGAAGAGAGATTATAAAGCCCTAACCAGTCTACCTTTAAACTTTTGGCCCAAGATATACGAATTTTTTTGAAACAAAAAAGCTGAAAAAATATATAATAAGTTTTTCTTTCAATAAATTAACTAGGAATTTCATTAGTTTATAAAATATTTTCTACTCACATATTCAATTCTCAGCCAAATACTCAATCTTTTTTTTTATTTAATAGTCTTTGTCCAATGACTTTTTTTTTTTCTTTTCAAAACGTTACCTTAATGTTCTAATTGTAGCTCATCATCTCAATTGAAAAGTTATTTTTTTAATAAAATTTATGTATACATTTGCTTAAAATTCTATGTAGTATATACATTTACTCTTTGTGGTGCTCTTTTTCCATGCGCGTTGAATTGCAGAGAGAGCGAGAGAGAGAGAGAGAGAGAGAGAGAGAGAGAGAGAGAGAGAGAGAGAGAGAGAGAGAGAGAGAGAGAGAGAGAGAGCATGTATCACCATAAATCAATAATAATATGTAAAAAATATTAATAATTTGATTTCGCTCTCATATAGTAAAAAACCATTTTTTTTAATTAAATCTAAAGTAAAACTTTTGAGAGACTATTTCACAATTTAATCATATAAGATGTATCAATACATAATTTATAATTCACAAGATAATTACAGATTAATTTGTAAAATTGAGTTTAGGTTGTGGTCGATAGATATTGTCTCATATAAATTTTTTTGTTAACTTGAGCACCAATATTTGTTTGAATTCTTGATTATATATAATTTGTATAGTTGAAATTTTGAATAGAGAAAAGTAAACCTTCACCTACCACCATCGTGGTCTTTTTCATGGAAAATTGTAACCCCGTGTATGAAAATAGAATTTAATTCAGTCAAGATTATGGAAATAATTGCCTTCGAAAAAGCTATAGTTTAATCCAACTACCACCACCCTGGTTTTTTCTTAATGCACCATTTTGTTTTTAATTACTTGCTGGAAGTCTGATCCCCTAAGTATACCTTATCTTACATGTGTTATTTTTCAAAAATATTAGGATTTATATAGGGAAACTAGCAGTCCACCAGCGCGATGCGAGGTTTATTATTTATTTGTTAATATTTAACAATTTGTAATAATATAATGAAGTTGTATAAACTAACAAATTATTTATAACATCTTTTATTATTTTAATTTAAAACATGTACCATATACAAATGATTTTTCATATTATTCATGTGCGTTGCACGAATTATCATATAACTTTAATAATTGTAATTGTTAATTTTATTTTTTAACATTTTTAGTTTATTTGTTGATTTATATTACCGTCAAATTGAAATTATTATATACAATAATATTTCCTTCAATCATAATAATAAATCATTCCTTTTATATTTCTTATAATTTGTATATTTTACTCTCATACTTGAATCATCATATATAGTTTTCTAACGTCATTTCTTCATGTCTCTCTCACAAAATTATTTGTTCAATTTGTGTTTAGTGTATAAAGACAATTGAGTAACACTTCTGTGCAACTGGTGGACAGAGTTGCACAGATACCTTTATGTTATAAATGTAGTACCTTTATGTACAAATATCCGTACCTTTTAAAATGAACATGTATAAAGGTATTACATTTATAACATAAATGTATGGATTACACAGTGCAACTGGTGCACAGAATTTTTTGCCAAGACAATTTGGTGGGATCTCCTTAGATGAAGATATGAGATAATAAGATTTGAAACTTTTTGTACCTTTGAATGTTTAGTAAATCTTGTATTCTTTCATTTTTTTTTAGCTTTATATAGATTTGAGAAATCATAATAATTACGATTTTTTATTGTTCTTTTTTTCTATAGACAATAAGATCTGGAAGAATTTTTATATTTTTGAATGTTTAGCAAATCTTGTATTCTTTCATTTTTTTTTTAGATTTATATAAATTTGAGAAATAATTATATTTACTGTTTTTTCTTGTTTTTTTTTTTCTTCATTCTTTGTATATCTTGTTTTTTTGTTTTTCATTCTTTGTATATCTTATTTTTTGTTTTTCATTCTCTATGCATCTATCTTTTGTTGAGAAATCACTATATTTTTCTCTATTTTTTAGTTTTACATAAATTTGAGAAATCATTGTAACTCTCTCTTCATCTCTTAACTTTATATAAATTAAAGTTTTACATAAATTTGAGAAATCATTGTAACTCTCTCTTCATCTCTTAACTTTATATAGATTATAGAATAACTTCTAAAGTAAGATTAATTAATTAATTAATTTATTTATTAAAGAATAGGTTATCAAGCAAGATATATTTTTTTCATTATTAAAGAATAGCTTATCAAGTAAGATTTACAATTTTATTATTTTTTTATTTTTATTGAATGACATTTTTAGGCGGGAAAATGACAATCTTGTAATTTTTGCCAACTTTCTTGCTTTAATATAAGTATAGATGAAGTGCTGTTAATTATAAACTAGTCATTCTCTCCTAGGTTGCACAATTTTTATATAATATTTACTATTTCAAATTTTTTGATAATATAATAATGATATAAATTTATAATATTTTAAATATTTAAATTATTAAGATATTTAAATTTTATATCCATATCATTCTAAATAACTGAAATTGATAATATTATAATTTCCAAATTCAAAAGAATATAAACAAATGCATAAATATGTTAAACAACAAATTGAACAATCTATAATTAAAATATGAGGCAAATAGAAGTGACCAATTTTACAAATGTACACTAATTAATTATATAAAAAAATCATAAATTAAATTTATTACCATAAAAAACTTATTGTACCATAATATTAAATAGTAGCAATTAAAAAAAAAAATTTGAAGTCCTAAAACTATGTTGTGTATTGAAATCGATATAAATTTAAGTACTAAGATTAATAAATATAATATATTTTGTAAGGTTATATATAATATGAGTAAATATTTTATTAGTACTCATAACTATAGATAGATATATAAATTTTTGGTCCAACCAACGCAAATAACTTAATTATCTCAAATCCAAGTAAAAATATATCTGCTTATCAAATACCTAAAATCTCTTTCTATCTAAATTCTAAATAAAATTGAGTAGGTCTTGTGTGAGACCGTCTCACGGATCCCATTCCGTGAGGTGGGTAGGGTCGGATCGAAGTATTACATTATATATACAAAAGTATTACATGATACACATAAAAGTATTACCTCATATACATAAAGGTATTACATGATATTAAGTTATGTGATATTTTCAAAAAGTATTATATGATATACATAAAAGTACTACCTAATACACACAAAAGTATTACATATAACACAATTCACGCACGAGGAAGAAGAGCACCTGGGCGCCTAGCTAGGATCCGTGCATTTTTGTGTTGACCCGACCCGACCCAATTCGGGTCATTATCCCATAATACAAAAATATTACTTGATATACATAAAAATATTACCTAATACACATAAAAGTATTACATATTTTCTTATAGTCTGACTCAACTCAAAACACGTTCTATAATACAAAGTATTACCTAATATACATAAAAGTATTACATCACACACACAAAAGTATTACATAATTTTTATATTTGACCCGACTCTATCCGTCTCACGAAATGGGATCCGTGAGACGGTCTCACCCAAGACTTTGTCAATAAAATTATTAAAATACGTAATCTTTTATTCAATCCACTTGTAGAGCAAACAATTATATCGAAAGGGTTTGTTTGTAAATTATTTTCTCAAAAGATCTCACTCTTTTTTTTTTTTTTGAATTTTGAAAAATTTTTAATTAATTTTTCGTATTATTATAATTTTGTTAAGTATAATTTAAACTTAAAACATTTTTTTAGCTCCCTCATTTTAGACTACTACTACAGTCAAGACTACAATAAATCAATAAAAAACTCAAATGCACCAAAATTTAAATATTAGATTTGATAATTTACCTTTTCTATTATGCAATGTAAATAATAAATTAATTTTTTTTTAAATTTGATATATCATGCATAAAAAAAATTTAATGATTGAATTATTTCATTGAAGTATAATTTATTTATAAACACCTCATATCGTCATCTCATCCATAAAAATTACAAAGGAAAATAAAATTAATGATAGCCAAAAATACAAATAAAAATTATAAATTTATTTCATACATTATAATCGAATTTTAAATGAAAAAGTATGATTTATTAAAAAAATTCTTACACCCCATCCCCACAACCCACGTTTATCAGAATTACACATATGAAATAAAAACGACATTAAACAAAATTACAAATAAAAATGATTAAATTGCTATATCATACATTAAAATTGAATTTAAAATAAAAATTTATTTGATTGAAATTATAATTTACTTAGAAAACAGTGTCACACTTTCTATCTTACCTCTTATCAAACTTACAAATATAAAATAAAAATAATTACTGTTAGGAAATTTATATTTAGATTTTAATGAGACAAAACAGTATTGTAATAGGAAATTAGAGTACTCCATTTTCTCTTTGTTTAAGGGAAAGTTTAGAATAGTTTTGAGTCCTAAAAATCGAAGCTGAAGAATGAGAAAGTTTCTGTTGGCAGTCGGATGTAGCAGGAAAGTTGCTAATGGATCAACAATATATTACAGTATTTACATATTGTAAGCAGTCCAATGCAGCGGGCAGCAAACACAATGGATACAACAAGGTGAACAGAAAGCTGCATTACAGTGGTAGGTTATAGTAAGCTAGCACAGTATTCTAAAGTTGAAAGAAAACTAGAAGCAAGAATAGACATTCACACACAACAATGCAGTACGAGGAAGATCATTGCTATCTGAGAAAATATCTTGTAAAAAATAGCTAGTAGAGACAAAGTGATTGAGCAGTACCAAAAATCAGTGTTCTGCTGACACGTGGATCGATAGTTTGCAACAACCCTGCAGCTTAGTACAACTGCATTAAATGGCCTAAAGAACAAGACAAGAAAATCATTCTTGGAATTTTAGAGACAATTAATGCAAGCTCAAGGACAATTGAAGAGAATTCAAATTCAAATGAAATATGTCTCTCTTCAACTGACACATTTTTTCATCTATAAATAAAGAAAGAGTCGACTGAAGCAAGTACTGAAAACCTGATACTCTAAATTCATACGCTCTCGTAAGAACAAGTTCTCAAGTCCCTATTCTCTAAGTTTTCAGTCACTTAACTTCCAAGTCAAGTAGTGAAGCAATTTCGAACAACTATTCAAACAATAAATTTCGTTTAACAGTTCATAAAAAAACACAGTTCTCATTTAACAATTCAACATGCTTACACGAAACAAACCCAAATTAAACAAAACAACAAAATTAAACATGTTGGGATATTTCAGTAGTTATCTTGATAAGACAAAACACAAATAACACAATAAGAGAAGAACAGCTTGCTTAAGGTATTGATACCTAGTTTCCACATTACATGATCATAGGCTTATCGATACTGAAGAAAAGATCATGTAATGGTTTTCCAAGATACAAGGAAAACCAACCTTAGAAGAAGTAAGAACACTTCTGAGGATTAGCATGTTGTAGGGAACAACAAGCTAGAAGAAGTATCCTTAGTAAAAAGAAGATATGATACTGGAAAAGTAGTCAGCAGGTTGTGAGAAAACTGTTCTGAAAGAAGAACTCAAAAAGCAAGTAACTACTGCAAGAAACCAACAGGAGCTGCAAGAACCCATTCTTGCAGCAGAGACGGTTGAGGATACAGGACCGACCGAGGAGACGGGGTCCTTGCTGAAGACCTCAGGCTAGTCTGTTGTTCAGACAACACTCTCTGAGGATGAGAAGACCTCTGAAGGGGCGGCTGTTGAGACAGTACCCTTAGAGGATGTTCGAAGAGAAGTTGAGGTAACCGCTAAGCAGCTAGAGACACCTCATAAGGAGGTTGATGCTGCTGCTGTTGCAAGCTCAAAAAAACCTATCCAGGTTACAACAGCAGAGGTTACTGAGGAAGCTGCGTATGCTTAACTCCTCCGAAAGGGCGGCAAGTAGCTGCTGCAAGAAAGTAGTTGCAGCATTGCAGCAAAGTAAGAAAGAACAGCATACAGCATCGCTGCAAGAAAAAGTTATAGCATACAACAAGAAAAGATACAACAGTAGTGTACGAAGATACTGCAAGAAGGTCTAAGTTACAGCAGCACAGTAAAGGACAAACAGCTGCAAGCAGACCTAGGATACAGCGCGAAGCTTTCTACTCAAACAGTCAACTGAAGAAGTATCCTGCAATCCGAGGAAGGATAAATGCAGTACGATGAACGAAGATCCAAGCAAGAATAAATAGAGCCGTTCCAGATAAGATCAAAGTTGCAGACACGGGGCCAATGCCAAGACGCCACGTGGACTGACGCGCTGCAGAAAGCTGCAAGCCGCTACCACCGCATTAAATACTTTAGAAAAAAAAGTCAAGTCGTATTAAATGCAAGCCATAAATTTGATCAAGTACTCTTAATTTCAAAATGGGAGATATCTCTCAACGGATAAATCTCTCAAGATCTATAAATAGAAGGTGTGGCTGATTGAAGAAATTGCTGGATAAAGTCGAGAGGAAATTCACATATCATCCAAAGCTTTTCAAGCTTTCACATGTTCAGCCACTCAACCTTCTAGAAGCAGTCTACAACAACAAAAGGAGCTCTCAGAGATCAAGACTGTTTCTCACCAGTTGAAGATTTATTTTCTTTTTAACCTTGTTGCTGTGTGCTTAAGTTGTTTTAGGTGTCGAATAGTTGATATGAGAGATCCTTGTTGTTTGTATAGTTGTCTAAGTTTTAGGCAGCTTCCCTGTGTGGGAGTTTGGAACCCTGTGTGGGTTTGCCTTTAGAGTTTGCAGTTGCTGTGTGTACGCTGGACTCTAGTAGGTGTTTAACTTTGTAAGTTGATAAATTGTTAGGAGTGTCCTGTAAATCAATCTTCTTAGCGAAGTTCTTGCTCGAGGTAGTACTAGAGTGGACGTAGAAGGGTTACACCACCTTCAAACCACTATAAGCCATAAGTGTTTTATTGCTTTCTTATCTACGCTTTATCTTTTATATCTATCTCTGTCATAAGCATAAAACGTTTTGAAAAGGATCATATTTGAGAAAACCAGCCTTGTGTCTTAAAACCTTTATTTTTCCGCTACGTATAAGACTCTAAGTTACAGCGTATAGCACTGCATCCTAGTGCTGTAAGCAGTAACTGACTGGCGCTGCAAGTTCAAGTAACTTGCAGAACAATTTGTATTAAATAGATTTTCAAAATCGACCAAAGTTCATTCACCCCCCATCTGAACCTCGGACACCACTTGGGACCAACAAAACATATCTTACAATTCAACAAAACAAACCCAAATTTCCACAATTTAATCATAACCCAAATCTCCACAATTCATACATAACTCAAATCTCCACAAAATTGAACATGCTTCAACGAAATTAAACATGCTTCAACGAAACAAACCCAATCAATCATGCTTCAACGAAATTTCCACAAAATTAAACATGTTTCAATAAAATCCATGGATTTAGGAACCTAACCTGGTTCTGCCCCCTTGAATCGAACCATCAAGCTCAAGAGTCATCAAGGCTGCTTCAAGCACCAGTTGAAGAAAAACCTACATACTTTTAACCTTTGTGCTGTGTGCTTAAGTTGTTTTAGTGGTGTCCTTAGTTGATAGGATTTAGATCATTGCTGAGTGTTTTGTCTTAAGTTGTTAAGGCGATAACTCTGTGTGAGTTAGTAGGATCCTCTATGGGTCAGTCTGTTTGATTCAAGCAATCTGTAGTAAGTGAAAAACTTGTTAGGTTGATAGATTGTAGGGTCGAGTCTCGTGAATCAATTCTACTTAAGGAAGTTCCTCCTCAAAGAAGGAGTAGAGTGGACGTAGAAGGATTACACCACATTCGAACCATTATAAACCTTGTGTGTTTATCTTTTTCTCTTGTGATTATTTTGTGTCGTATTCTATATCATATCATTTTGCATTCAAAGCTTCCCAAAAATCATCCTTTAGAAAAGGTTTTCAAAAGAAACTCTGTCAAAAGTTTTTGTGTCTACTGCATAAGAACTCTAGTACAGTAAGTTGAGCTGCACTCTCACCTAGCACGTTGGACTGCATTTTATCCTGTATTCACCGCAAGTTTAAACAGATTTTCAAAACTCGACAGAGGTTCATTTACCCTCCTCAGAACCTCTGAAAAACTTGGGACCAATAAGTGGTATCGGAGCGAGTTGGGTTAAAAGCCAACTTGTCTGGTCACCTACCCAAATCCACACGTTTTTGTTGTGAAAACCGTTTCCATTCCCTACTTTCCAAAACTCATTCTTTAACATAACATGGATCTCTCACATCACAAGCTACCTATGTCTTCCATAGAGGAATATGACGATTGAAAGATCAGAATGAAGACACATCTTTTTGCTATGCATGTCGAGATATGGTATGTTATACTGAAGGGACCACCAATCATCACTAAACCAAATCCAACTCTTAGAAGAGAATAAAAAGAAAGAGAAAGAGCTGAAGCTGAAACAGCTGCAACACATGCAACAGCGACAATAATTGCTGAGGTAGAAACAACATTTGAAGGAGCAGTAATCAATAAAAGTGGTGATGGAGCTGGCCATAGACCTCGTCCTGTACGTGCACCACCTGCAGCAGCAGCAGCTAGAGCTGGAATACTTGATTACAGGAGAACACCACCACCTGCTGAGTACTTGATAAAACTAAGACATGAGTATACTGCTGAAGATAGAAAAGAGCCAACTTAGACAATGTTGCCAAGAATGCATTGTTTCTCACGTTGGACTATAGAACGTTCAGCAAAGTAAAGATATACAAAATTGCCAAAGAAATTTGGGACAAGCTAGAACATATTTATGAAGGAACTGAACTGGTAAAGGATAACAAAATATCCACTGCAACCCAACTATTTGAGTTGTTGAAGATGAAGCCCGAAGAATCCCTAGAAGAAGTGGACTTAAGATTTACATCTATTGTGAATGAGCTAGAATCTCTGGAAAAACACTACAAGAAAAATCTCAAAGTACTTAGGGCACTACTTGTTGAATGGGATAAAAAAAACCACATAATGAGAGTATCAATGGAAACGAGAAATTTTGTCAAAATATTGGTAAAATATGGATAAATATTGGTGGCTTCATGGTACAAATTATAGGAAAATAGGTGAAATTTCGGGAAAATATCGATAAATATTGGCAAAATATAGGTATCGATTTTGATATATGGTTTCATGGTACAAAATTATAGGAAAATTGGTGAAATATCATGTAAATATTGGTAAATATCGGTGGAATATCGGGAAAATATCGGTAATTATCAAAAAAATATCGATAAATATATGTAGTGATATTTCCACCGATACCGATATTTCCACAATATTTACGTGAAACTAAGATACTGATATTTCCTTGAAAATTGAAATTTTCATCCTTGATTATATTTGAATAAAGAGTTGGTCTTGTGTGCACTTGGTGCACATGCAATCCGGGTCGACCCAATTTTGACCCGGATCCGCGTGTTTTTGAATTTAGTTTTTTTTTTTTGCTTCAGGTTGTTACCCTTATGTTGTATTAGTGTGACCTTTATGTTATAACTGTGTGACATTTATGTACAACTATCATGACCTTTATGTACTATAACTTAGAAAAAAATGAAGATTTGCAACATAATTTGAACTGTATACCTTTATGTGATATCAATGTAACCTTTATATTATATCATGTCACCTTTATGTACTGTGATATCAATGTGACCTTTATATTATATCATGTCACCTTTATGTACAAATATTCTGACATTTATGCACTTTTATATATTACATAAAAGTCAGAATATTTGTACATAAAAGTGACATAATATAACATAAATGTCACATTGATATCACATAAAGGTATACAATACAAATTGTGTTGAAAATTTTCATTTTTTTTTCTAAGTTACAGACATAAAGGTGCGGATGTTTGTACATAAATGTCACACATTTATAATATAAAGGTTAATACAAAAATCTGGAAATTTAAAAAAAAAATTAAATTCACGGATTCAAGTAGGATCGACCCGAATTGTATGAATTTTAGATCCATACATCTAGTGTACGAGAGTTTTTGTGTGGAAGAAAACTCACATCCACGTGATATTTTTGTTAATTAATATGAAGTTATGAGGTATTTGATGTTTTTCCGTGTATTTGATAAAATCTTACGGTGGTGGTAAACTGATCAATTAAACCAATGCAACTATTTAATTCAATTATTATTTCAAATAAATATCTTCGAGAAAGAAACATGTCCGTACTAGAAGTACAACGAAAGAGGCTGCAGGCAAGACTATGAGGCTATGCGTTTGACTTTATATTTTTTTAATTAGTAACTATAATTGACTATTATTTGTTTTAATCTCGATTTCATTTCGTTTTCCTATTTTTGGGTTGAAATAAAATCAGAACTATACACATTGTCTCCTAAAAATATTAGGAGAGAATTTAATCAACTATACATATATATTTTAATTATAAATATTGTCTACATTGCATTCATATTAACTTGAATAGTTATATTATTAAAAAAAATCCATATTATAGCCCTAAACACCACAAAATCAAATAGTGTGTTACTTTTCTACCACTAAAGATACTTTTGTTACTTTCTACCACAAATCATGAAAATGAACAAAATTGTCATTTGAACAAAGTAAAAAATCAGTGCGTACTTAGTGACTTTTAATTTTAAAATAAAATCAGAATAGATAAGAGTTGCGCGAATTTTAATTTATTTTCATGTAATCCTATAAAATCATAGAGTTACACGAAAATTGTATAAATCACTTAGTAATTTTTGATTTTTTTCAAAAGGATAATTTTGTCAAATTTATAGATTTGTGGTAGAAAATGTGAATCTCTTGTATCACTTATGGTATTATCATCACCGAACCTATTAATCAATCTTACTATTAAACATCATATCATGAGATCTAGAAGAAATCTTGCAAAAAAAACGAAGAACAAAAGCAACTTTATAGTTAGGAACACTTCTAAAATTTATAAGTTTTTGGGCTACAACGTATACAAAGAAAGAGAGGTAAAACTTTATAAAACCAAATAACAAACTTGTACGATTCAAAATGTATGTACTCGATCTTATCGAAATTTCAAAAATAAATAAATAAAACAACATTAATAATAATAATAATAATAATAATAATATTATTATTATTATTATTAAAATAACATTTGCATGCCCCGGACCCCTCCCTCTATTATATAGCCAACGTTCCACCACAAAGAAAAATAAAATAAAGTAATAGTATTTCTCATTAATTAAATGAATATTTATATGATATTCTTAGAAGAGAAAATTGACGCGATTCAAAAGCTTGTTGTGTAAACGGGAAAGTAAAAGTTGAGAAGGTTCTCCTTCTATGATAGCTAAGTCCATGTTTGCCAAATCTTGAACAAATCCAAAACCATAGCATCAAATATAAAAATAATTGAATTTTCCAACCAAATTTCAGCACGCCATCTCTTTCCCCTCTCTCTCTCTCTCTCTCTATAAAACACCCCATCCCCCACCCCCAAACACCCCACCCACCCACCTCCACCCAACAAGATGAAGAGCATCCTCATTCTTCTCCCCTTCTTCTTCATCCTCCACACCCACGCCATCCTCTTCAACATCCACAACAACTGCTCCCAAACACTCTGGGCCGCCGCCGTCCCCGGCGGAGGGCGCCGCCTCGAGAGCGGCCAGACGTGGACCCTCAACTTCCGCAACGGCCCGAACCTGGCCAAAATCTGGGCCCGAACCAACTGCACCTTCAACGAAGCGGGCCGGGGCACGTGCCTGACCGGAGACTGCAACGGGCAGCTCCAGTGCCGATCGTACGGGGCCCCACCCCACACCCGGGCCGAGTACGGGCTCAACAGCTTCAGCCGCGAAGACTACTACGACATCTCCGTCATGCATGGCTTCAACGTGCCCATGGAGTTCACCCCGATCAGCAATGGCTGCACCCGCCCCATTAGATGCTCCGCCGACATCACGGCTGAGTGCCCGGCCCAGCTGAGGGCGACCGGGGGTTGCCATAACCCGTGCGAGGTTTACAAAACGACGCAGTATTGCTGCGGGTCCGGGCTGTGCCGGCCCACGAATATGTCGAGGTTTTTTAAGGAGAGGTGTCAGGATGTGTTCACGTATCCTGAGGATGATCCCACCAGCACTTTCATTTGCCCACAGGGTACCAATTACAGGGTTGTTTTCTGTCCATAGACCTTTTATTTTTATATTTATTCACATTTACACGACTGCTTTTACTTGATGGTGGTGGTGATTTTTTTTTTTTTTTTTTTTTTGTCTTTCTTTTGGGAATAACAGTGATTATAGAACTGAAATATTTGTAAAATAAAGGTGTGCACATGTAGTAGTGTGCAAATTTTTTTGATATTGTATTGTATTTCGTTTTATTTAAAAAAATACTAAAGTGTATATCGCCATTATTGTATGTTGTGTAATCTTTTTGTCATAATGAATAACAGAGTTAAATAAGATAATATAAAGTAGCAAATTCAAATAAATACATTTTTCTAGGAAAAAAAAACAAAATGGTTATTTTACAAAATATCCTTACTAAAATGCGGGGATCTTTGTTTCTATGTTTGTGAGATTCGTATAATGCACAAATTGTGTGGTTTGTTGCACGAATTGTGTTTGTGTGGTTCATGTAATGTCGAACTGTGTGTGTTTGTGTGGTAACGAACCATGTCTTAGTGTATGTTTGTGTGGTTCGTACGCCATGAATCATGTGTTGGTGGTGTGTGTTTGTGTGGTTCGTGCACCATGAACCGGTTCGTACGCCATGAACCACTGTGTGTGTGTGCATGTGCCAATTTTTTTATTACTATATGAGGATTGAGATACATTTCATCAAGATATTTCATTCAATTTGACATAAAACTATTTTCTTATGTTTTGACTGGAACAAATATTTAGTCTAACTGCAGTGCACCTATGACATTTATATCCATATTCAATTAATGTAGACCATTAGATGAAGCATTTAATTTTTCACCATTAAATTTAGGATCTAGGAGTGTGCATTGTTCGGTTCGAACCGAAACAACTTAAAACGAATTACATTATTCTTAAAAACTGAACCGAATCAAAGAGATGTATAAAACGAACACCAACCAAATCGAATTATTCAGTTCGGTTTGATTTTAACCAAAATTTGTGAATATTTTTATAAAAGTGTTAATTATTTCAAATCATATTGTTCCTCTTGAAACTAAAACAACTTCAAACTTACAAAGTTGGAAATACAAGATGTTTAAAGTGTAAGTTGTCTTCCAAATTCAAATTCTAGTCGAAAATAACAGAAACCCCAATAAACAATTGAACGAAATGATATCACGTGACAAAGCCTTCATAAGCCCTCCCGAAAAATCATATAAGAATGTTAATAGCTTCCCAAAACAAATACATGGGAATAGGGGAGAAGAAATCTTGGACTTGCTATGTTGTTTGTCCTAAGTCCTCAATCTCCATTTATTGGCCTCAGTGAGTAAAGAGAGTTGCGTCGCTACTGTTGTTGCCAGCTTGAGTTTGATTCTTTAAGGAGAAATTAAGAACTCAGATTTTAAAATTCAAATTTTAGGAAATTTTGACTTAGATTTATGAATTATTGAATTGTGAATTAATGTTGAATTGTTAAATTTTTCTTTTGGGCTCATTGCTAAAGTTTTTCTTTTTATTACCCAACTCCCAAGCCCAATTCTTATTTCTGAGCCCACAACTTTAGCCTAAATGTATAAAACCAAAGCCCAATGCAAACCTCAATATTTTGTTAAGTGAGATTATTTTGGTGTTTTTTTTCTTCTTATAACCAAACTGACCGAAATAATTAAAATTTATATAATTCATAACTGAAATCGAGTCAGATTTTTTAACCCAATTTTTTTTTTTTTAAATTTTAACTAAGTAATGCACACCCCTAATTAAATTAAGAAAATAATATAAAACAAACTGAAGTTCGTTTGTTTGGTTCGTGCAATGCACTAACGGTGTGTGTTTGTGTGGTAACGAATCATGTGTGTGTGTGTTTTTGTATGGTTTGTGCAATGCATGAACCTATATGTTAGTATGGCTCGTGCGCCATGAACCACCATGTTGTGTGCACGCATGTGCCATTTTTTATTGCCATGTATGAATTGAGATCCATTCCATTAAGAGTATTTCACTCAATTTGACTATAAAATTATTTTCTTATACTTTGATTAGATCAAATTTTTTAGTCTTGCTGCAATGCATTTGGGGCAATTGTATGAGTATTCATATTCAAATTAGATCATTAGATGAAGTTCATTCAATTTTCCACCATTGGATTACGAAAATACATCTTAGATTATTCATAGAAAATTCGATAATTACATAAAATTGTAAAAATTTAACAAATGAATTTAAAATAATAAATTTGAAATAATAATTAAATAAATCTAATATTACTTGAAAGACTTATAATAAATTTATGAAAAATTAGAAGGTTATTTTAAATAAATGAATGAATACGAAAATAAAGTTATAGAAACATATTTTAAATATTTCATATTATATCTATGTGTCTTTTAATTTTCAGATTTTTTTTAATAAAACATTCATTAAAAAAACATATAATATTAATTTACATTTATAATAAATTAATATTAATATTAAAACAAAATTATTATATTTAAAAATTAAAATACAAAATGAACATCAATTTAGGTTAAAATCTACAGTAAAAAGAATATTAAAAGTTTTGAAATATATTATTAAAATTTAATTTAAATATTTAAAAATTAATATTAATTTACATTTATTTTAATTTTAACTTAAAATTCTGATTTTCACAATTGGTACTACTAAATTACAATTTGGTCCCAATTAGTTCTTTTGGGTTTAAATTTGTCTAAATTTGTGAAATTTCTCAAGTTATTATCCTAA
This sequence comes from Scutellaria galericulata, assembly GCA_946896805.1. Lineage (NCBI taxonomy): Eukaryota > Viridiplantae > Streptophyta > Magnoliopsida > Lamiales > Lamiaceae > Scutellaria > Scutellaria galericulata. The sequence goes on along the minus strand of OX335791.1, from coordinate 11,468,581 downwards.
ATTGCGAGCCTAAATAGTTAATATCCTAAATTGCAAAACTACCTAATTTATTGGGTAAATTTGATATTAATCTCTATATGTGCATATTCATAGTGGATCCATGACACTCTTGAACCAATTACATTTCGTAAATTATTATCCTAAATTGCAAGCTCAAAATGTTAATATCGTAAATTGCCAAACCACCTAAATTAACGGGAAAAATTGATATCTTTTTGTGTATATTCATAGTGGATCAAATGAAGCACTCTTGAACCCATTGCATTAACCACAAACATTAAATCACTACTTATTTACTTCACAAAAGAGAGAACAGATTTGACAAAATGATTGTTAAAAGCAATCCCTTAACTAGCCATGTTGGGATATTTCAATAGTTATTTTGATGAGACAAAACAGTATGCGTAATAAGACAAGAACAATTTGCTTAGGGTTTTAGTACCTAGTTTCCATACTAAGTACGTGATTTTTAGTTCTTCATCTATAAGAGATCATGTAATGGTTTTCCAAAATATAAGGAAAACCAACCTTAGAAGAAATAGGAAAATATCTTCTAAGAGCAGCAAGTTGGCAGATGCATGAAGCAGGAAGCAACATGTTGGGAGCAGGAAGCATCAAGCTGAAGTATGCAGAAAGCTGGAGGAAGCAGCAAGCTGGAAGCAACAGGAAGAAAGCAACACGCTAAGAGTTATAGCAACTTGCTGAGATCAGAAAGTAGCCAACAGATCTTTTGCAGAAAGATAAGTGCTACTCTCATCCATGCAGCACGAGGAAGACCATGCAACTCAAGGGAGAGCAAAACTATTTGTCAACTAGAGTAGCTACCCATTGCATGAAGGACAGAGATGTCAGGCGCATTAAATGCTCATGTCAGGAGCAGCTTAGATGCATTTAATGCGGCCACAGAGAAGATCTTTGGAGATCAGAGCTCAAATTCAAAATGGAGAAGTACCTCTTCAACGGTTACTTTTCCTAACTCTATAAATAGAAGGTGTGAGTGACTGAGAAAAATTGCTGAGCATAGTGTTGGGGTTATTTGATATGCCCAAGATCCAATCTACTATGTTATATTTGAACACATTGTTATCATCTTTTATGGTATTTTTATGATCACATTTATTTAGTATGTGACTTGTATATTTGTGATAAAGTCCTTGATTAAATTTAGAGACATGACATCATGCTAGAGATCATGATTATGAGAGTTACGTCTTATATGATTTAATCTAAATTGTTCTTAATCAGTGGATTATTGAGATTGAATATTAATAATCCAGATAGATCAATATACATGTAATAGTCTTTATAAGAGGGAGATAAATAGATCTCATTTACTAAATTACATATATAAGTGATATATATAGTAATATTATCATTGAACAGACTCGATTGAGAATTTCTAGTGGTTATTATTACCTATAAACTGTCAATGGATATTCTCATAAAGAATATGATGTTAGTGTATCCTTCGACCTGAGATCATTATAGTAATTAACAAGTTATTTGTTATACTTTGATTCCGCACACCTAACGCCCTAGGGTGTTAACTAAATGGTAATTGGGTATGATTAAATGCTTGTAGAATTAATAATTGATCAAGAAGGAATCCATCAACTCTTGGTAATGAGTTTGAGCTCTATGTTGTCATAAATTATATCGACTAAACAAAGACCTTGGCCAAGGCGATTGAGTGAATGAAGAAATGAGTTTCTTAGGTCACTCACTAGTTTATTATAATTGACATGAAACATAATTGGTAATCTATTGGGGTTTGACAATTAAATCATACCCTAGGATTAACCTGGAGCTGAAATGATGGAAGAAAATACTACTCCCTCCGTCCCACAAAGATAGGCTTGTATACTATTTTCGTCCGTCCCACAAAGATAGGCCTGTTACTATATTAGTGTAGTTTTTAACTTGTAATTCCATATATGCCCTTATTTATTTTTTAGGGAAAAAAAGTTGCATTGAATGTGTGGTCTTCATTTGTTCATTTTTTACAAATTCCCATAATCATTTTGTATTTCCAAATTTTCATTAATGATTAAATTGCCTCTCTCCCTCAAAAGTAGAAAAATGTATCTTGAGACAAACAATATTATTAATGCAATATTACAAGTGTGAAAATAATTTTTGTTTCAATTAATGAAACTTTAAAATTGGAGTAGAATTAATTCTTTGAATAATTAATGTATGATAAGGGTATAACTGGAACTTCAAAAAATTTCTTAATCTGTGTGAAAATAGAACTAGGCCTATCTTTGTGGGACGGAGGGAGTACATTATTCTTATAATGGTTCTTGAGAGTAAATAATAATATTATTTCATGCTATCCGGTTGTTAAGGAGTATTGATAGATGCCAACCTTGATTGGTAAATTGATACGATTAATTTGCTACCGGTTTAGTAATGAACCTATGGGGTCACACACTTACGAGTGTTCTAATCTTTGCTAAGGATTATTTAATTTATTATAAGATAATTAAATTAAATATTTCAAATGGAATATTATAATATTCTTTGCTAGCACCAAGAATATTATTAATAATAGGATGATTTGTAGAAATCTTCAAGTGATTTTTCTTCTTACATATATATATGATGATACACATTATATTTGGAATATATATTATTGATTCTCGTATATACATATGCATGGAAACTATATTGGTAAAAAAACAAAGTTTGACTTTGCAAATTAAATACTAATTTGCAAGTTTCCATTACACTATAATGTATAGTTAAGAAAGAAGTTTTATTACCATATAGATTGCTTTTGAAGACATCTATACAAATGGGTTTCTTAGAAGAGAAAAAAAAATTCATTCAAAAACCACAAAGATTTCCATTGTCAAGAGTTGATAGCAAAGGTTGGTTTTGGTGTGGATACGCATAGAGTCTTCGTACGTTCGAAGAACAAGTTTTAATCTAGAGCTCACTCTAGGTATTTCGATCCGATCTCTACTTTATACGAAGATATATTTTAACTGCAAATGTATCTCTAGGATTGCAAATTTTATTTTTCCGCTACATGTTATGAACTCATTTGCGATCCTACACATAGCCAAGTGGAAAATCAGAAATACTCCAAAACTTATTCTAAGCTTTCATTTGTTCAGCCACTCAACCTTCGAGGCAGTCTATCTTTCAAGTGTTCGAGCTCTCAAGTTCAAGGCTGACTTCACCGCAACAGTTGAAGAACCTTTTATCCTCTAACCATTTGTGCTATGTGCGCTAGGTTGTTTTAGTTTGATGTAACTTAGTTGATAGGATTGAGATCCTTGCTAAGTATATAATCTTGTGTAGGCTATTTGCCCTATATGGGATTGTGTACCCTGTATGGGTAGTGGCTTAGGAATCTGGGATTCTGTAGGTATAACTTGTTAGGAAGAGGTTTGTAAAGTTGAGACTTGCAAATCGAACTGACTTAACGAAGTTCCTCCTCTGGGAAGGAGTAGAGTGGACGTAGAAGGATTATACCACCTTCGAACCACTATAAGCCATAAGTGTTTACTTGTTTTTGTCTTTGTGTTTTGCATTAATATTCTTACTGCATACATCACGAGCATTCTGCTAAAACCCTTTATCAAACTACATACTTGTGAAAGAAAACGTTTTCCAAAACAGAAACTCTATCGAGTATTTTCTGCTGCATACTGTGATATCGAGTCAGGAACCTGAATCAGCATTCTGTCAGGTTTCTAAATCGAGTCAGGTTACTGCATTCCTCCTTGAATAAATAATCTATTCACCAAAGTTTTAAAAAAGTTCAAAAATCGATAGATGTTCATTCACCCCCCTCTCAACCTCTGACCACTTGGGACCAACAAGCCTTCTAGAGAATCCTTAATTAACGAGAATCATTGACTAGCATTAACAATTATTTTCTAAAACTTAGCCACTAAAAAAGAAATGTAGATGGACAACAATAATTAACCATTATCATATCTAAAAATTTGTGTTGTCGTAACTATCATTGTCATAGGGTTAGGAAAAAATGTGCTCCTAGCTATCTAGTATTAACGATCCTTCTACTACATGGGATGAGAAGTCTACTTTTGCCTTTATTGTCTTTCTTGGTTCGAACCCGATCTCACGATGTTTTAGAAAGTAGAATGGTGTTGCACAGTCTTCTACTAAAGTTGAATATCAAGCTTTTGATAATATTTATTTTGTATTTTATGAGTATGATGTTTTTTTCCCTCATTTTAGATGTCAATTAATCATTTATCCTTGGATTTGATCAAATTTTGTGATTTGTAGGGTAAAGTAATGATTTAATTGAAGTTGGAGACATTTTGAATTTATTTGGAAGAAATTTGATTAAGTCCTCAAAGATTGCACATACTGTGTCGGTTTTAGCTTTAAGTGTGGGCACATCTAAACATTCAAGTCTGATTCGTAAAAACCAATTCTCGAAGACTACAACATTAATAACAATAAGCGTAGACACGCTTAACACCTGAACATTGCAAAAAAAGGAGAAGTTGTGGATAAAAACTGGAGAAGTTATATTTTAAACTTCCAATTAGTATTATATTAGGAGTAGTTATTAGATTGAGATAAAATGATTTCAATTCCCTCTTTTCATTTTCAGCTTTCATTCTACGCTTCAAACTTTAAGATTTCAATTTTGGTGATTTCAATTCTCCATGGAGGGCTAAACTCTCTTTTGTGTATATCGTTTATTATTGTTTTTGTGAATTGTTCAAAAAGATCATTTATCAATTTGTCAAGATAACATATCGTCAATTGGAACGTTAAATACATAACTGTTTAATTGTTCTGATTCTTATGGCAATTAGCACAGTTGATTATATAAAGATTTTCAGTTTCCTATTTTTAAGATATGTGATCTTGTCTAAATAAATCTACGCGTGTGTTTGTTTGCTAGAATTGGGTCTAAGTCTTAATTCAATTAGTAAATTAAACTCTAAGACGATATCTATGATTGTTCTAATTAGAATTGTAATTCGAGATCATCCTAATTACCAAACCTTAAGGAAAGATTAGGTCGTTATGTCGTACCAACGACTACAACCAATTGAACTTTGAAAGAAAGATAGAATTCTTGCATCTAGATGATCAACATTTGAACCATTCTTTAATTTATTTCTTGGCTAGGTATTTTTATTTCATTGAATTCATCTAAGTTAATTTTAGTTGTTTTAATTTTATTAACTACAAACAAAAATCTAAACCCCCAATTATTTATTTTTAACAAGTTTGCGAAAAAAAAAAAATCTTTTTATCAATCTTTGTAGATTCGACCTTACTCTACTATCTCAAATTTATATCTTTAGGTACATTTTATTATTTGTTGGATTCGACACCCATCAGCTTTTACCTTAGCGGCCTCTGAAGTTTGTTGGATAACTCACCTATTCCATGATCTTGATCTCCCCTTCAAAGTTTTTGCTCAAGTGCTTTGTGATAATATGGGTGCGATGCACTTAGCACATCATCCTATTCAACATTTTAGGATGAAATTAAACATACTGCTATCTACGTATACTTTGTTCGGTCTCCTATGTTAATACTCTTGACCAACTTGTTAATTTGTTGACCAAATCTCTTATTTGTATGCGTTTTGACGGCAAGTCCATTTAGCGGGGCGTATTATGGATCCTTCTAAAGAATCTGTGATTAGCGGGAATCATTGAGTAACACTAAAATAGGAATAGATTGTAATTTATTATCTTTTGTAAATATTTCCTTATAGTATTTATACTTGTACTCTATCATAGCAAACGCATCTATATCTACGACAAAAATGCATTTCAAAAAACGTTACAAAATATAATATAATTTCAAACTGCTTAAAGTATTACAATCCAAACATATTTTAAATCAATCCTCCATCACCCAACATTGAGAGAAAAACAAATTAACAACCCAATGATACAAGATTTTGTATTTATGTTTCACATTGCCACATGACCATCGCTGATTAATACATAACCTATGTTAAGTGTAATGAAACAAACACCAGATATAAATCATAGGATTCAAATTGTAAACGACCAAACCAAGTCGTAAGAAAAAAACGATCATTGGAAGCCACACAAAACTAACTCGACAATGAGATTAGAAATAAAGAGAGTAGGTATAGAACGTATGAACTTGTATTCATTGAATTGATTACAAAAGAGGTTTTTACAGTAATATATAAAATATACACGATATATACAAAAAGCAAAATGTCAAATTAAATCCCACAATATCGGGAACTCCTAAACTGAATATTCAAGGAGATCTTTCCTTAATACGCCCCCGCAAAATCGATGTTCCGTCAGCCACAGAGATTTTGGAGCGAAGAAACTGAAACCGAGCTCTGGATAGAGGCTTCATAAGAACGTCTGCCAGTTGGTCTTGAGTGTTGACATAAGAAACGGTGAGAAGACCTTTTGAGGCTAGATCACGTACAAAGTGAAGATCAATGACAATATGTTTCATCCTGGAGTATTGCATCGGATTCAATGCCAAACGAGTTACATCCATGTTGTCATAAAAAACTGTAGGAGGATGGTCACAAGGAAGTCCAAGATCACGAAACAAATGGTGAACCCAACATATCTCAGAAGCAGCTGTGGCTATGGCACGATATTCCTCCTCTGTTGATGAACGAGCAACACCTCGTTGCTTACGAGAACGCCACAATATAAGAGTTGAACTAAGAAAGACAATGTATGCAGAGATGGACTTACAATCCATAAGATCACCACCAAAGTCCGAGTTAGAATAAGCCTTCAATGTAAGATCATCAGAGCGTCAAAGGAGCAGACCATAATGTAAGGTACCTTTTAAGTACCGAAAGAGACGCTTGACCGAAGACCAATGCTCTGGATAAGGAGACGACATGTACTGAGCAAGTCGGTTAATAGTGAAGGCTATATCAGGTCGAGTGATGGTGAGGTATTGCAAGCCTCCAATAGCACTATGGTACTCGGTGGCCTTAACCAAGCCCGACAGAGATGGATCTTTGGGGGAAATGGGTGTATAAAGTGGTTTTACCCCATCCATCTTGTGTCTCTGTAAAAGATCAACAGTATACTTATGCTGAGAAATGAATAATCCTTCCTTGCAAGGAGCAACTTCAACAGCCAAAAAGTAGGACAATGGTCCGAGATCCTTAACTGCAAAGTGTGACTTTAAGTGTGCAGTAAGAGAGGAGATTAAGGTAGAGCTCAAGCCAGTGATGATAAGATCATCGACATATGCTAAGACAAATAACCGATTAGTGCCTCTATGTAGTGTAAATAGAGAAGAATCGACTCTTGATTGACTTAGACTAAAAGATAGAAGAGCTGAACAAAGAGAATTATACCACGCACGTGGAGCCTATCTGAGATCGTAAAGGTAACGACGAAGGAGACAGACATGAGAAGGATATGATGGATCCTTGAACCTAGGGGGTTGTGACATATAAACAGGAACATCAAGATCAACATGCAGAAACGCATTACTGATATCCAACTACCGAATATGCCAATTAGCTTTGAATGCTAAAGTGAGAACAATCCTGATAGTAGCAGGCTTGATGACAGGACTAAATGTCTCATTGAAATCCACTCCCGATCTCTGATGAAATCCTTTAGTAACTAAGCGGGCTTTGTATTTCTCAATAGTACCATTTGGATTACACTTCGTTCAAAACACCCATTTGCAACTAATAATGTTTCCTTTAGTAGGCTGATGACTAAATCCCAAGTGCCATGTCATTGGAGAGCTGTGAATTCCTCGGCCATGATAGAGTGCCAATGAGGAATAGAGAGTGCTTGTTTTATTGAAGTTGCTCAATGTCATCAGGGAAAGGATGTTTTGTAGCAACATAGAATTTCTTTGGCTTGTGAATATTGTTTTGGTTACGAGTGGGCATGATATGGGTATGAGGCGGAGAAGTGGTTGATGGCACAGGGGGTGTCGAACTTAGTAAAGATGGCAAGGGTGGATGTAATATACATCATAAGCATCGTGCATAAAAGACTTTAAAAAGAAGCATACTTGTAAAAGAAAACTGGTTTTCAAAAAGAACTCTATCAAGTTTGTTTTGATGCGTACTGTGTAAACAGGTCAGGAATCTGATCTAGCATACTGCCAGGTTACTGATCTGTGTTAGGTTGCTGCATTCTTTACTGGATCAGGAATCTGTCTTACAAAAAGTTTTAGAGTTTGCAAAATCGATAGAGGTTCATTCACCCCCTCTCTGAACCTCTAACCACTTAGGACCAACAAGTGGTATCAGAGCAAATACTAGATAGTATGGAGAAGGTCTTCACCAAGTTTGGTGGCCATCCGAGGTCAAAGGGCCGAGGGGGAATTTTGTGAAGTTGAAGCTGGGTTTTTACATCCGAACTGAAAATAGTTGCGGAGCAGAAGGTCTAAACAAATTTATTTTCAAGAACTGTTTGTATGGGGTGTTCTTTAATTTGTTGAAAGCATTCCTACCAAATTTCACCATAAGACGAGTCCGTTTGAGGGGCATACGATGCATCGGGACACAAAGTGGCAGTGCAGTGGCGCAATGGTGAATTTCAGCCTATTGCGAGGACAATATCCAGACGATTGAAAATCGAATGGGCTTAAAACTTCACGGAGTTAATATTCACACCGAGAGCTTCATTATGGGCTTTCTGGATCACAATTTGGAGCTCAGACGAGAAAGATATGCAATGACGACTAAAATGTTACGAGCCCTAACTGGGGAGCGTGTAGTGGGGTGAAGAGAGAAATCTTTTCTAAGCCTATTACAAAGGGGACCGTGTGCAGTGCCGTGTGGGCGCCATGTGGGTGTGCCGGGAGGACCACTGTGTTCTGGTTTTCCTTCCAATTGGAAGTTCAAGTTTAGGATGTGGTTAGGCACGCGTAGTGCTTAGAAGCTCTCCGAGACGTTATTCAGCAGAGGTAGGGGTAATTTTTGTATTTTCACGTTTAAGTTTCTAAGTGAGTTTGAGGTGGGGTAAATTCTTGCGAGTTATGTGTTTATGAAAGATGAGTTTCCTTATGTGCGATTACTATGTGATTTCTGATTTAATTATGAAAGTTTAAATGTGTGGTATTTAAATGTATAACGCAAGACGTAAAAATGGTTATGCCCATGTGTCATCATTACAAGCCACCTTATTAGTCTCCTCGTACCATGCGAGGTCATCGTGAAGCATCAGAGCTAAGAAAATAACATGTCTTTTACTAAGCAAGCATACTTGCCTGAAGCACTCGATTAGTTCAAAATTTTTACCGAAAAACTTGTTCACAACATAGAGCTGTTTGAACGGCTTGCCTGTTAGTGCTATTAGGCATGAATTTTCCCATCCTCACTTGGTCGGCGAGGACTTCGATGAAGAGCATGACCACATTGACATCCCAATGTAATCCGTAAATGTAGTCGTCTTGTCTTAATCCATTATCTCTCCCGACCATGTTGTCCTTCCAAAACGTCCTTTAGTGTATTCTAACAATTTACACAAGATACACCAGCACTTCAAACCACTTGTATCTTATGATATCCAACACATGTAGTAGCTGTATTTATTTTTAACTAAAATTGGACTCATGCATATAATGACTATTTTGTTGTTTGTCCTCACATCATAGCCATATAGCTACTGCTTGAAATGAGTTGTCATTGGCAATTGGCAAAAGTGGTATTCAATCTTTCATTTCCTCATGTCAGATGTTGACTGATATCACTCTCAAAGTGTAGCTACTGCGTATTTGAGCATTTAATTGCATTACCTGCTTTGTTTGTCAATTCCATCTTTCTATAAATGAGTCAAAAATGGGATAATGGACGATTATTTTATTAGTAGATTCAACATTTGGATGAAGACAAAGTACACACCTTTTCCAAATCTGCAGAACCATGTCATATATTATATATTAATGACATTTGGACTAAAGTCAGCCAATATTAATGACATAAAGCTGAATTCATAAATATAGATGTCACCCATAAAATGCATATGCTTTCACATGTTTTCTGTAAACACAGCTCGTATATTTAAATATGACTCTCAAATGCATTCTCCTGCATTAACAGATATGGCTACTAATCTCCTCACCTGGATGCATGTGTTTGATTATCTGCATTAAGATTGACCAATGCTCATTAGGTGAAGTGGTTCAAGTTGCCATGGAAACAATGATAATCAAGTCAAGCGAGTTTGAATGTAACAATGCATGGTAAATAACATTGAATGTGTGTGAAAAAACTATTCATTATAGAATCGGGTCAATGCGAAGATGGACTACACTAAAATGAAAGACATGTCTTTTGTACAATTTGCTGTATAATTCTTAAGAGTGTGGAAGTATCATGTGTTAATAATCATGTCTTTATGCATAAATATGTGCTTTTGACAAGATCGTTGCGCACGACACAATGCCGAAGAGAAACCCTAACCTCAAGAATTTCTACCATACATTCACCTACGAAGAGGCCTCTTGGGTGATGGACAACTTTTATCACATTTGCCCACAACGCATTGTATCAGACGACAAAATTCTTACCACGGTAATAACAGACATGGCGTCGGGGCTGAAGAGGGACTCGAGTTCACATCGATTTGATGATCTCAGCATGAAGTCCTTCATCAACAACAACCTTACCCTGTACTTGGAGTTCTTGACCTACGTCAGCAACACTATTGGTGTTAAGTATAATCCGAAAAAGAACCGAATCACCGTTGGAGTTGAGTACTGGTTCTTCATAACAAAGGTATTCCTAAAATAACTTATCTTGATACAAATGCTCCTCAAATAAATAAGACAATCAATAAACTGAAAATATGAATTCTCACAATATTTCACAAGACCATTCTCTAATTCAACTACATGACCACTAACCATGATGTATGTGAATTTTTTTCAATGCCTACCTATAAGTGTGTAATCATGAACCATAACAAATTGACATGTTATTGACAGAAGACTCAGAGTCAAAAGCTGTTTAGGGAATTTGGTTTCCCCAACTTCAAATGGTGGTCGGATATAATTGAAACACAAAGCCTGGACAGGTAATGATGGTAGAGGTCGGCTCATCTATTGACACACCAATTGTTGTGAAGAAGGAGCCTTTTGATAGCAACGTAGTGGATCTGTGGGAGCATCATTTCCCCTCGGGGAATAGACAACCACCGATTGACCCATCTAAGATCTCTCGGCTGTAGGCTGGCTGGAATTTCCCATCGTTTGAGCTTTCTTTTTACAATCGGAAGCATGATATTTTGCAGCCCATGTTGTAAATCCAAAATCCCAAATTTATGAATGGCCTGGGTATATAGAGCATATTTATTTTGGTACATAGTAACCTGCTCTTTTATTAGCATTGGTGAATATTTTGCTAACTTCAGACATAATCACTTCTAAAACTTTAGGATTTCTTCATGCATGTATTTTGTGGTCCCTTTGGTAAATTATGAATAGTTGACTTACTATGTTGTGCATGTCACGTTAATTATAACACCTAAACAGGAATACATGTCTTTCCAGGTTTTGCTAATTAACCGAGTTATCCATCCAATAATCATACATATTCATATTCACATTTTTACTTGCGAATACAACTTTACTCATCACAATCAATGCACAATGTCTTGTTCCTTTATGATTCAAACAATATCCAACGAAGCAAACTATGCGTAATCTCTTATACACAAATGTAAACATAGTCTAATGCTATCTTACAAATCTCAAACAAGCAACATACCAACCTGTACTTCTCTATATATGCATCAACCCTCTGAATTAAAAGTACTTACAAAATGTTTGAGAACTCGTCTTGCAAACTAAATGGTATTTACCACAAAACACACTTAGATGCAATCCACATATCACACAAAGAAGTTCAAAACACATCGTAATGTGATATCATATGAAATACATGTTCCATATAAGTGGCAACTCTAAATCACGATCATACGTAACGTAACATAGTTTATGCGTAGGGGACCATTTTGAAATTCTATGCAAAATATATTTCCGCAAATAGTACTCCTAATAGAATATTACAACTTACACATTACATTTGTTGATTGTAAGCTCGAATGTTGCATCCACCAAAATGAGAGGATGAAAAACAGGACAAAGACAATGATTAAGATTCTAGCTAGCTTCTTATATCTTTGTGCAACAGCTCTTGTGATCGCCAAGTCCGCTTTTAATCTTGTGATTTTATCGACGCATTCTAGAGCGACATCTCTAGCACGACCTTCAAGTGACGGCTCCAACCAGATGAATACCCCACACGAATCGCTTTACAACAACATCAACTCAAATGCTTAGTTTTATGGTATACAACATTAATCATACAACTGTAAGAGCACAAATGAGTGGCAAAAAACACAATCGAATAAAGTAAGATCAACATACCCCTCGAAAAGGATAAGCCTTAAAACGTCGCATCAGATTTTTTTTGGTCCCCGGAGTTTGGATTTGCATTGGAAGGGCATGTCGACATTGGTGACACATTTCGTTGGGTTGAGAATTCCACTCAAAATGACCATTTTGCTGAGTAAAACTACATTCCGAAAACCATCATCTATCAATTATGATGGAAAACACTACTTTCATGTGAAACTGAAGATAGTTATTAAGCACGACATACATCTATCATTGTTTATACCCTATCTTCATACATCGGATAAACTGGTTCGGGGTTACATATTTGGACTAATGTCAAGGAAATTAAACCAACTTTTACTAGTTCTTTCGACAACATTTTCGGGCAATTTATTAGCATGCCATAAACTAAGTTAACCGTATCTACACATACATAACACCACCATGTAATACCGAAGGAGTAATCAAAGCCAAAAAAAAAACACCAAAACACACAAATGAGCAAAAACCTCACTCACGATATACTGTAAAACTGTCATTGCATTGTAAAATTGTTGCCTAAAGCCACATAACAGATGGTAGCTCCCCGTTATCAGTCCCTCCGATTAAATGTGTTGTTCAAATCGGTTTACAAATCGGATATTTTACCCATAAATCAACAATCCATTCTTTATTTGTTCAAAATTAACAAAACCTTCAAACATACAAAGTCGAAATTTGGTACTTGCTCCACATTTTGTTGATGTAGTTTGAGACTTGTTGGTACTTCAATTGATGAAACTCCTGCACTAAACCCGTGGAGACATTTCTTGCAAGCACGTGATTCACATTCGAGATTAACTCATAGGTTGTCAAGAAGAAAGTTTGAAGCGGCTATCGAAGAAACAAACGGCTAGATAGTTGAAGGCTATGAATCTTCACTTTGCACAATTGAAGACGATAATACTTCATTTTGCTCAAGGGGATTGTGAATTACAATAGGTTTCTGAAATCTTAACTTTGGGGATGTTTTTTCTGTTCGAATCCAACCCTAGATGTTCATCTTTTTTAATAATTTTGAATTACATTTTCTTTTAATTCATACCCAATGTATTCATTAATTTTATATTAAGGGTAATATGGTAATTTCATATTTTTTATCCACCTTAACCAACAAAGCAAACACACTCTTTTATTTAAACCCATATTTGCAAAGAATTAATCATTCAAACCAAACATAAAATTTAACTCAAACCTATCCCAAAACCTATATACCAAACACCTAAAAAAGTGCTATTTTGTTTTCGGTGAACAGTAAAAGCACGAAAAACCCAACCAACCCAAACAATCCCAACCCGTGTACCAAATAGGCCCTTATATACTTACTTACTGGATGAATTGAATATTAAACTACATTCTATGTAAATTTATAGTGGATATATGAAGCGCTCCTGAACCCATTGCGTATATTAATCAAGACCATTAAATCACTACTTAATTAATGAACAACCGATCAGATAATAGATTTGTAAAAATGATTGTAAAAAGTCATTCCTTGTATTCGAACAATTATCCCACAACAATTCATTCTCAAAACACAAAAATGCATTACAAAAATGTTTCAAAATATAATATAACTACAAAATATTGCTTAAAGTATTACAATCCAAACATATTTTACAGCACAAATACACACAAAATCAACCCTCGAACACCAAACATGGAGAGAAAAACAACCTAACAAACCAACGATGCAAGACTCTATTTCATTTATGTTTCACATCTATCGATATATGCACTATCACTAATTAACACATAACTTGTGTCAAGTGTATTGCAACAAACACCAAATATAAATCAGAGGATCCAAACTGTAAGCCAAACAAACCAACTCGTGATCAGAAAAAAAAAATACGATCACTGAAATCCACGTGAAACTAACTCGATGAAGACATTAGAAATGAGGAGAGTAGGATCCCCTAAAACAGCAGAAAGTATGATTTTGAGAAGACATTTGATTGTGTCAAAGATCTTACTACTTCCACTCCTTCCACCTCTTCTGTACTTGACCACCTTTCCAAGCTCAACTTTCTCCAAACCCATCTCCCCATTCTTCATGCATGCTTCATGCATCATCTCCATCATGCAAAAAACATGAAAATTGTACTTATTCTTGCAGGTAGATTTGTATGTCCACCCCGGGACATCTCTATTCCCATCCGAGATCTTTCTCTTCTTACACCAAACACACTTGGAAGAACTCTTGGTGTGTAGATTGAAGACGGTCTCGTCCACACAGAGCTTCTTCTCAAGATTACGACAACATATGTGCAAATCAATATTGTCTTCCCCACAATGGTAGCTGAATCCACAGACTTCTTTGCCACAAGCATCGCAGCATTTGGAGTACTCCTTGCGGTTGTTTTTGTCCATTCTTGTGAATGGCTCTTCACGAAAGGTGAAGATAGAGCCTACGAAATGCTCGTGGGAAATGGTGGGTTGGGGATATCTACACTCTCTGTGCAACTCATGCCCACACAGACTGCATTGAAATCTTTGTCCGAACCCTTTCATCTTGCACCCATTGCAATTGAATAGCTTTTCGTAGATTCTGAGTTTGTAGTGATCGAAGCAACTGTGGATGTGAATGTGATGGCTTTGTTTCACAATCGACATGTTGATTGATTCTTGAGTTGCACCTGATCTGGAAACCTAGACTAATTAGATGGGAAAATATCTCAGCAGAAGAAAAATTCTGAATTGACAGCGGTTTAAAGGCAACAGTTAAAGTAAAATCCGTTGTTATAAACGAAAAACCGTTGTTGCAGAGAAAAGCGTTGTCTTTTCGTATATTGGAGATTCAAATTCAATTAAAGATGCTACATATAGTATATGGATTAATATTGGTCTTGATTTTCTATTGATACTAACATAAAATAATTCATCAAATAATGGAGGATGAAAATCATGAAATTTATACCTGATTGGTGGTTTTGAAAATAGTGGATTGTAACTCAGCCTACTTCGCAGAAAAGAATCGGAGAGACAAAGCTATGCTTATGTTTGAGCATTTGAACACATATATCTTTCTGCCTTTAGAAATGAAATTGAAATATCTCTCTGTAATAGAATACGATTGGAATGTTGATATGCTGGGACAAAGATATATACATGCTCTATATATAGACCAAGTCATGAGATTTCAACTTAAATGCTTTCTATTATTATATTCTGTGAATACAATTTCAAAGATATATTTCAATTAATTTTCATCTAGGAATTAGATAAGAATTTTTCATTTTAAACTTGCAAGAAAAGCTATCTTTAATTAATTAGTTTTTATAATATGGGTCAAATACTTGTCGGATAACTATTAATGCCTGCGGTAATTGAAATACAAAATAATCAGGACTAAACAAAAAATCTAGTTCACTTATTATTACGTCTCTTTTTCGCCACCTCAGCTTTTTATATATGTTTATTCATTTAGTTTTGCATTAATGAAATTCTAAGTACTATCAGTAAGTATGTATTTGGAATATTTTAAGTCTGTATAACCAACTAGACTAAATAAAGTATTTATTAGGATTAATTTCATGGACTTAAATCTCAACCTAAGCTTAAGCATTTAATTCTAAATTTTATTGACTTAATTAGTATGATGTAAGAGTCCTTACATCATTAGTTACATCATACTAATGATGTATTCACTAAGAGGTGTTTTGAAGGACTCAATCGACCGACCTTCAGACATGCATCTTAATTAAAATTAAAACAATTCTTTCCCTCCAAGTAATGAATCTAATACATTTTATGTGCTTCATTCAATCGAAGTGGCTAAGCTTAATTGCCACATCATACTTAATCATGTTTTATCCCATTCAGTAGCGTGTATTCATTTTAATACATAACTAACTAAGACATAATATTAATTCATCTGATCATATAAATAAATTAATATAGTTTAGAGATTAAGGGTGTTTTTGACTAAGCTTATTTAGATTTTATAAGCACTTGTTATATCTTATAAGATGCATATTACTAGAGTTTATAAGATGTTTTATGATTATATTTTAAAAATAAGTTGCCGAAGAGTTTGGATTAATAAGATGATGAAACTTATAGGATGCTATTAATGGCAATTGCATGATTTAAGTGATCAAATATGAGTTAGTTAAAAATAAAAAACTTATTTTTAAAAGAAGATGAACATTTTAAAAACTAATTTATAAGCTCATTACATTTTTTATAAGATAATAATTTGTGATGTTATAAGTTTAAAATTTTAAACACGTGTATTTAGGATTGAAAGGAGTATTAACAAAAATCAATATAACGTACTTTCTCGTACACGTCAAACCGCGATTTCGTAACTTTCCATGTATATCTCAATATATAGAGATGTATATATAGTATATATAATTTTACAGTCACCACTAATTGGTGATCACATATCAATTCTCTCACATCGTCCATGCATGTTATGCCACGTGAGCACGATCCGCTTTTACTCAACACCTCTTGTTTCCTAGGTATGTGCCTGGTCTCTACGAAGCTGGATGACAACAATTTTTTACCCTGGAGTCATTCGATTCAAGTTGCATTGTTAGCAAAAAACAAAATAGAGTTTATCGATGGTATTGTGAAACTTGATGATCCTATGTTAATTGAACAATGGGAACATGTAGATGGGACTCTTAATTCTCTGTCTTAGGAGATTGTTGATGCTTTTATCTATGCTAAGTCTACTCATAGTCTTTAGGAAACTCTTGTTCGTCATTTTGGTGATTGTAATGGACCACAATTGTATTAGTTGCAACGAGATATCAGTAGTTTAATTTACTCAAGGTTGTTTATCTATTGTTTACTCAACCTTATTCACTGAATTTGGAAATTCAAGGTCATTTTCTGGAAATTAAGGGGAATGTTCATTCTATTGCTAGTAGAGATACTAGCTATTTCCAATGGCAAAAGTAGATGTACTCTAATGAGATATCTCACCAATGAAGAAAATGCTAAACTAATATGCATGTGATCATTGTGGAGCACCTGAACATGTTATAACTGATTGTTTCAAGCTCAATGGGTATCCTGATTGGTATTACAAGTTTAAGGATGATAAATCTTCTGCTAATATGGTGAATAATGGTTCACCTCCAACTGATTACAACTCTTCCATTTCAGCCTTAGTGCAACGATTTTGGCTACCTAATTATCTTTGTCTCCAGCTGCAGATAAGAGCCCTTCTTTTGGTGGTTTTGTTGAATGTTCAGATTTGCCAGAGTCACATTTTGCCTTCACTTTACCTGAACATTTATTAGCTGGATTATGGATAATTGATATAGGTGCTAGTAAGCACATATGTATAGATTCAAAGCTCATGACATGTTTACAAGTTATGAAGTCACATGTTTCAGTTTGTCTCCTTGATGGCACTCAAAGAAAGGTCACACATTTTGGTTAGGTGATAATATCAGATTCTCTCATCTTGAGTGATGTTTTCTTGGTACCTAGCTTCAACTATACATAACTTGTTATCAGTATCACAGTTAGCTTTATCTATGAGAGTTAGAGTTGTCTTTCTTCCAACCCATTGTGAATTGCAAAGCTTAGATACTAATATGATATTAGCAATGTGTTAGCTGGAAGATTGCATGTTTTACAAAATGAAGATCAAGCTCAGAATGTTAAACAAGCTACATTATCAGCTGAGCATTATCAAACAGTTTTTTATACTTGGCATAAGAAGCTTGGTCATGCTACACCATCCACTCTTCAACATCCAGATTTTTTGAAGCATATTTACTCTAATTCATTATCACTCTCTCATAAATCTTATGATATATGTCATGCTTCTAAACAAATCAGAGTACAATTTCCCTTAATTTCTAAACAAACAAGAAACACATCCTTTAAGGAGAAGCACACGAACTATTCAAAAGCCTGGTTATCTTCAAGATTTTGTTACAAATTCAGTGCAACCATTGGATCACATGGCAGATACATATCATCCAGAGCTAGTATTTTTAACCACTGAAGTACAAGAACCAACATCTTATAGTCTAGCTAATATTCAACCACATTGGGTGGAAGCTATGAATAAGGAACTATAAGCTTTGGAAGAGAATCATACATGGGAACTTACTATATTACCACCAAACAAAAAGATAATTGGCTGGAAGTGGGTATATAAAACTAAACTTAACCCTTATGGTACAGCTGAAAGATTTAAGGCCAGATTGGAGGCAAAATGATATCATCAAGTGCAAGGTGAAGATTATCTTGACAACTTTGCACCTGTTGCCAAACCAGTCACAGTAAGAATGATTGTTGCCCATGCAACTGTTAAAGATTGACTCCTGGCTAAACTTGATATCAATAATGTATTCTTACATGGCTATATTGACAAGGAGGTGTACATGACTCCCCCACTAGGTTATGAAATTGCTACACCTAACCAGGTCTGCAAACTAACAAGAAGTCTTTATGGATTACAAGCTTTCAGGCAATGGAATAATGAATTTTGTTATAAATTGTTGCAGTTTGGATTTATCAATCATTACATGATCACTGTCTGTTTACTCTTAATATAGGATCTGATTTCATGGCTCTAGTTGTTTATGTAGATGATGTCTTAGTAACAGGAAGCTCTGTCTCTTTGATATCACAGCTCAAGCATTTTCCTCATGATCAATTTACTATCAAGGATCTTGGGGAAGCAAAATAGTTTCTTGGTATGGAGATATCTAGATCTAATTCAGGTACATCTTTATGTTAAAAGAAATATATCTCAACTATTATTACAGACTGTGATATTCAGAAATGTAAGACTACTTCTACACCTCTACCACAAGGACTCAAACTTGCTAACAATGATAGTGCTCTTTTAACAGATTCTAATAAGTACATAAGGTTGATTGGCAAGCTTTTCTACTTGAATCTTTCAAGACCAGATGTTACTTATGCTATTCAACAGCTAAGTCAATTTGTGCATGCTCCTTGTGTTAATCATTCGATTGCTGCTATTCATTTGCTCAAGTATCTTAAAGGTACAACAAGTTCAGGATTATTCTATCCCAAAGGTGATAATTTTCAATTAACAGAGTATAGTGATGCTGACTAGGGTTCTTGCACTGATACAATAAGACATATGTAACAATCCTAATGCTAAGAGACAAACCAATCCAATTAGAATTTATTGTTGCAGATGCTCTTCTTCTTTCTTGCATGTTGACTGTCTTTTTGCTTGAGCTTTGAGACCACTTCCAATGGCTCTCTTGAATTCGAGGGAGGTTAAGAAACAAACCTTCAACTTATTTCTTAATCGAGACTTTTTTGTGAAATTTCCCTTTTGCAACTTTTATCCAACTCGATATGCTTGGTACGAGCATGTAGGATTGGATTGGATGTCAGTTCAATGACACTTATGTTATCAACTCATATAGTTGGAGGTCTAGACAAATGAAAACTTAACTCACCAAGAAGAGCAGTTAGCCATAGGATCTCAGAGGTAGTGTGAGCTAGACTGCGATACTCAGCCTCTGTACTTGAACGCGATACTGAATGTTGTTTCTTCTGGAATCCTTGAGCAACAAGTTGAGCCTTGTATCTGGAATGTTACCTTGAGCATCCTTTTTCAACATAAAAACCCATTTACAACCTATCAGGTTCTTGTTTGGTGGCATATCAGTTAATTCTCATGTAATTTTGATTAGTCATAGCTTGAAGAACAATAGTTGATTCTTCAACATCAAAGTTAACAACATAAACCTTCATTTTGGAAATACCAACCTTTCCTCTAATAATCATTTGATGTGTGTTCTGAGGTATTGGCATCTGAGATACTAGATGGTGAATAAAAAGCTGGTTCGGGATTTTAGTAAGAGTGAGAATGAGGATGTTTTGAGATCGAGCTAGTGTGATGATGGACTGAACCAAATGAATCAAGATCAACAGAGTTTTAGTCCTCTAGTGTCAAAATGGAATAAAGTTATGATCATCTGGGATGCCTTGTTGACAGGGTTGGGAATAGGGATGGCAACGGGCCGGGTTCAAACCTGGACCCGCCACAAACCCGTCCCGCTTGGGGCGGGTAAAAACCCGGTCAAACGGGTTTACCCGGGTCCGGGGCGGGTCCTGGTATTTGCCGCACCCGTCCCGGACCCGCCCTGTTTAAAAAAAAAAAAAAATATATATATATATATATATATATATATAATTATATACATTATTAATATTTAATAAAATTGAGAACTCTGAGTCCCTAACTGCCTAGGGTTCAATAAATAACTATAAAGCATAACAACAAAGGATTTGATCCCATTATTTTGAAGCTGTCTCCCAGCCCTGTGTTGTTGAAGCTAAGCACCATAATTATATTTAATTCAACATTATCGTTCAATATTTTAGCCAACCCAGCACGGAATATTTTGTTTAATACACGAAGACAACTGGATGATTTCTTCTCCAATTGAACTTATATTAACAACACTAGCTAGCTACATTGATTGTTATTGCTCGTGTTATTAGAAGAGTCGTCTTATTTTGTTTCAAGAATTGCCTCTATGTTCACACCATTATTTCAGGGAAAACAAAAAGAAAAATAGGAAAAAAACACAAAAAAAAAAAAATTAAAGCAGGTCGGGACGGGTTACCTGTCGGTTTTACCCATCAGGTTCATGGGGCGGGTTTTGGCGGGTTTTTTTGGCAGAGCGGGGTGGGTCCCGGGTCTGAATTTTTTTTGCAGAGTGGGTTCTGGGACAGGCCAAACCCGTCCCAGACCCGCCCCGTTGCCATCCCTAGTTGGGAATGTGGTCTTATCAAATATGACATTGCCTGAGACAATTATTTTTCCATTTGGTAACAATAAAATTAATATTATTATATTTAAAAATTAAAATACAAAATTTGCATTATTTAGGTTAAACTTTAAATTAAAAATGTATATTAAAATTCTGGAAAATTATAATTAAAATTTAATATTAATTTATATGAAATTTTATTTTAATTTTAACTTAAATTTTGATTTTGACAATTAGTGCTAAATTGCAATTTGGGTCCAATTGGTGATTTCCAGCTGTAATTGTTCTAAATTTACGAAATTTTGTAAGTTATTATCTTAAAGTTAATTTAATAAATTGACAGACCACCTGTAAATTGAATATTAAACTATATTCTGTGTAAATTCATAGTGGATATATGAAGCACTCCCGAACCCATTGCTACATTAATCAAAGAATATTAAATCACTTCTTAATTACTGAACAACTGATCAGATAATAGATTTGTCAAAATGATCGTAAAAAGTCATTCCTTGTATTCTAACACTTATCCCACAGCAATTCATTCTCAAAACACAAAAGTGCATTAAAAAATGTTACAAAATAGAATATATAACTACAAAATATTGCTTAAAGTATTACAATCCAAACATATTATACAACACAAATGCACACAATATCAACCCTCGACCACCCAACATTGAGAGAAAAACAACCTAACAAACCAACGATGCAAAACTCTATTTCATTTATGTTTCACACCTACGCACCATCACTAATTAACACATAACCTGTGTCAAGTGTAGTGCAACAAACACCAAATATAAATCAGAGGATCCAAACTCTAAACCAAACAAACCAACTTGTGATCAGAAAAAAAAAAAAAAACGATCATTGAACTCCACGCGAAACTAATTCGATAAAGACATTAGAAATGAGAAGGGTAGGATCCCCTAAAACAGCAGAAAGTATGATTTTGAGAAGACATTTGATTGTGTCTAAGATCTTACTACTTCCACTCCTTCCGCCTCTTCTGTACTTGACCACCTTTCCAAGCTCAACTTTCTCCAAACCCATCTCCCCATTCTTCATGCATGCTTCATGCATCATCTCCATCATGCAAAAAACATGAAAATTGTACTTATTCTTGCAGGTAGATTTGTATGTCCACCCCGGGACATCTCTATTCCCATCCGAGATCTTTCTCTTCTTACACCAAACACACTTGGATGAACTCTTGGCGTGCAGATTGAAGACGGTCTCGCCCACACAGAGCTTCTTCTCAAGATTACGACAACATATGTGCAAATCAATATTGTCTTCCCCACAATGGTAGCTGAATCCACAGACTTCTTTGCCACAAGCATCGCAGCATTTGGAGTACTCCTTGCGGTTGTTTTTGTCCATTCTTGTGAATGGCTCTTCACGAAAGGTGAAGATAGAGCCTACGAAATGCTCGTGGGAAATGGTGGGTTGGGGATATCTACACTCTCTGTGCAACTCATGCCCACACAGACTGCATTGGTATCTTTGTCCGAACCCTTTCATCTTGCACCCATCGCAGTTGAATAGCTTTTCGTAGTTTCTAAGCTCGTAGTGATCAAAGCAACTGTGGATGTGAATGTGATGGCTTCGTCTCAAAATTGACATGTTGATTGATTCTCGAATTCCACCTGATCTGGAAACCTAGACTAGTTAGATGGGAAAATATATCATAACGAGAAATTTGCTGAATGGCATATAATAATTCATGAAATATTGGAAGATGAAAATTATGAAATACATACCTGATTGGTGGTTTTGAAGATAGTGGATTGTAACTCAGCCTACTTCGCAGAAAAGAATTGGAGAGAGAAAGCTGTGCTTATGCTTGAGCATTTGTACTCATAAATCTCTGTATTAAGAAATGAAATTGAAAAATATTTCTGTAATAACGCGATGAGAATGAGGAGATGTTATGATAAAAGATACAGAGATACACCTCCTGCTCTGTATATATATATACCAAGTCTATGAGAATTTATAATTCAATGCTTTTTATTATTATATTCTGCCAATGCAATATAATATCTTGGAAATTTCCTTTCATATTTCATTTCGAACTTGCACCCTAAGCTATAGTTAACTTATTTCACTCAACTATAATCAAATTTATATCTGGGTCAATTACTTCTAAGGATTAACTAATTCCTAATTGAAATTTAGGTCAATTATTATGTCACTTTTTCGCCACCTCAGCAATATAGATAGCAACTGGTTTTATTTTTATTTATTAGTTTTTATTTTTTATTTTAACAAAAGGAAAGCATTGCCTGAACCTAATGCATTGGATAACTTCATTTCCATAAAATAGTACACAAATTATTGGAGAGATAAAATTATGGGCTTAATAGTCTTATATAAGACTCAGTCCGACCGACCTTGCATGACTGCTTTATTACAAAGCAGAGGTTTTCTTTCAAAGAATGAATCTGGCACATTCAATCCACGTTGCTAATTTTAGTTGTCATATCATCCTTAATCATAGTTAGTTATCTCATTTTTTTAGCGTGTAGTCGTTTTGATTAACCTAACAAATTAAGAAATACTCTGTCTGATTCAAGTAAGTGTTATTTTGAATAGGGAAATTGCATATTTAAAACACTATTTTTAGGTCATTTATCGATGAAAAATACTAACTTTACCCCGATATTTGGACAATGATTTTTCAATTAGGGCGATTTAATAAAAAAAATCCGAAATCACAAATTTTCAGGTCTAATAACAAGAATTCCGGGCCTATCACATAAAAAGACTCAAATCTCTTGTGATTGGACCCGAAATTAATTCATGATTTTGGATATTTTGTAATAAAATCGCCCAAATCGAAAAATTAGTGTCTCATTGTCGGAGCCGATAAGTAAGTATCCTTCATTGGTTAATGACCTAAAAAAATATTTTAAATTTATAATTTCCCTTTTGAAATTCAAAATTTATTTCAAATTAAGTGTCGTATTAGTTCTTTGCCACTTTTTTTTTTTTTTTTTCTAAATATACTTCCTCGAAAATTATTTCTTAATTTTGATCTTACCTATTAAATCTCTTTAAAATTGGGGACGTGTGCATCTCATTTGTTGAAAATCCACCATATAATACAAATTCAGGCGAAAAAATAACTGAAATCGGATATAAATTTTAAATAAAGGACTACAGTTGAAAAATTAAAATAAGTAAAATCAAAATCAGACTCGAGAGCAAAAATGAATTTTCCCAACTTTATAATAAATAAAGTGAAAGAAAGAAAAACAGTGTAGTTTATCTAATATTGTAATGTCTTTTGTCAGGTAACTATTGGTTTCTTGCATAAATTCAACTCTGTCGCAACCCTATCTTTTTTGCTTCTAATTAACTAATTAATTAATTTTATAATCTCAATCAATTATTCAAAACGATTAGTTAGTTAATGCACGACACTTTCTTAACATATTAATTACTTTATTATATCATGCATGACGTAAGAAAATGACGTTACACAATGACCGCAGAGATACTACAACTGTCCACTTCAAATGGATAAAAAATAAAAATAAAACATTGAATTTCTTTCAACAACTAGATTATTTTTTCCATTATCATGAATTATGAATGCAAGAGACACATAGGAGACTAGTTACTACGATTAAAATCACAAAAAAATGTATGAATATATGATAATTTTTTGGGTTGGAATTCTACTATTTACAACTTAAATTAATTTTTACGAGTTATATCTATTTCGTAGATTATAATTTTTTATTGATTTATCTAACGAAATTAGATTTGAGAGATAAACTCACAAAAATCATAATCGATTAAAATATATTAAAAACATGTCAGGTCAAATTCCGGTTAATACATACCCAAAATCAACTGATATGCTTATGTGTATCATCTAATAGGGAAAATTACAAACTCAGTTCTATCATCATTAGTCATTAGATCATTCATCAATTAATGATACTAACTTTTCAATTTGGGCATTTTGGACAAAAAAATGAAACCCAAAATCACAAATTTCAGGCCAAATCACATCACATGATATTTGGCCCGAAATTCATCATTTCAAACTTTTTATCCTAAAATTACACAAATTGAAAAGTTAGTGTCCCAAATACTGTTGAGTTCCTACACTTTCATGTCTACATATCTATTCATCCGATCACTACAGGAATGGACATAATTCAGGATATGAACCATAAAAGAAAATATCTATTATTATCGGAGCCCGAAAAGTTAGTGTCCTTCACTGATGAATGACCTAAATATAGTGTCCTATATTCGCGACCACCTGGTCGTGAGGCTTTCCCATGAGATGTGTTATATTTAGCAGTCCTTCCCGGCTAGCTCTTTGGCAGTAGGAGATTTCTCCACAGTTGGAATTGATAGGCGGCGCTCCAGCATGAAAGTCTATCTATTGCGACCAATTTCTCCATCTAATAATTTTGTATCATGTAAAAGTTTTATATATATCATGTAATACTTTTGAAAGTATTAAATGTATGATATACATAAAAGTATTACATTATGGTATAAAAACTTGTCAAATTACGACCTCCTGAATTAATCATTTATTAGAAGTATTATATACTATTACTTTTATTAAATTATAATTTTTTAAAAATTATTATATTATGAGACTAAGTATTACTTGTAAAATTATAATTTCTCAAATTAATCATGAATTTAGAATCTTGGATTCACGTTAGGTACGTATTACATGATATTTATAAAAATATTAAATGACACACAAAAAAATATTAAAACTATACACAAGAAAATATTACATAATATTACTTGTTAAATTATAATTTATTAAATTAAATAAGGATTTAGAATCTTGGAACCAAATATATCACATGAAATTAATAAACTTTTTTACATAAAACACATATAAAAAATATTAACCTAATACACGAAAAAGCGCTTGAAAAACCCAGACTACCCAGTGAAGCATTTGAGTAGAACAGTGGGGATGAAGATGATGAAGAGATGTACATTGAATCTTCCAATGCGCAAAGTCACATTGAATCATCTAATGCATAGAATCACATTGCATCATCCAATGTTCAAGGCCACATCGAGTCATCGAATGCAAAAGATCACATTGTCTCATCCAATGTGCAAGGCCACATTAAGTCATCTAGTGTACAAATCAGTGGATCACCACTGAAGTGCATCTGAACAGAAGAGGTAAATTTATCCCGATTAATTCCCAGTAAACCTAACTCTCTATATTTTCCTTGCGGGATTGGGAATGCATCAACAAACAACAAGGAGAGACAGATTCTGGTTATTTTTCAGATGGGGAATGAGAAAGTGATGATGAGGAAAAGTGTGTCAGCCATTCTTCGAATGAAATTACCACCAAAGTGACATGATCCAGTAAGCCATAGAGACTATGGAGATTTTTATTTTACTTTTGACATCTGCTGTTGAGGCACGCAAAATTAAATATTACCTTCTTACCTTCAACTAACTTGTAGAAGCGACAAGTAAAGGTATACCTTAAATATAAAAAGGTAAGTATTAAGCATTTAAATAATTATACCAAAGTTAATTTAGTATATAATATACCAAATTTATAGCAATAACTTTTCTGTTCTATTATATATATAAAATATATTAATGTGCAGATAAAGATGTAAAGTTGGTCTTGGCATTTTTGAGGCCCATGACGAAATAGAAAAAATAGGCTCTATAGAGAAAAATAAAACATTTCTACTTAAATGATAAATATAACTAAAAAAAACCTGAAATTAAGAACAAAAATTCTCTCATTAAAAAAATTGACAACATAGATCAAGTTTCAATATACTCATTTGTCCATCTAAGATGTTTAAAAAATGCAACACCTACTACATAAAGCAAAAGAAAAGGTTTATGTGCCCTTGATGCACATAAGTTTTTGCCAAAATAAAATTAAGTTTCAAATTATCATTGAAAATATCTAGATCTTCTAATATTTTGAGAAGAAAAATCATCAATAAAGTCTTCATGATCAAGTTTTCCAACACCTCATATTCTATGCATAAAACTACTAATCCATTTAATTTTTCTTGATTCATAGTTGAACGCAAATAAGATGTTATCAATTTTAGTTTTGTAAAACATCTTTCTGCTAATGCTACACTAACTGGTATAGTTAGCAAAACTCTAATAAGAAATGAAAATATTAGGAAAACAATCTAAAACCTTAACAAACTAAAGAACATCAATAATTGATTTTGTTTTTTTGTTGGTAAACATGTTTGTAGTCTTTCAATTCATAAAATAAATCATCAACATCAATGTCAGATTTATCATTATATGTAATAATAACTTGAAGATTAATACAACATCTATCCAATCTCTTATATATGCAATCTCTTTTCCATTTAATATTCATCTTAAATATTTTGTTGTATCCATTACACAATATATATGCATTATGATAACATAATAAATATATACATAAAATATATAAATATTAATAAAATACGAAATATATTATATTACGTCATGTAGTTCTAGAGAATCACTGAGAAACATTTTATTTTTCCCAAGAAATGAACCGTCTATGTTGGTTCCGTATGGTTAGAACTTAGATAGACCGACTTTTTTTTTTTTTTAATGAATTTTTATTTAGATAGAGACACTTTTCTTATCTCATTTTTTTTAGTGTTTATAGATGTGAACAGGAGAAATTGTGCAATAATGAAAGCATATCTTCGATTTTAATGTGTAAATGTATCCTTAATTTACAAACTGCCAACGCCTAACGTTGTTTTCTTCTTAGGAAAAAAAGGCTTAACGTTGTCTTCATAAAACGTGGAAAAGAGTAAATCTCCAATTAGAAACTTCGATGAAATTTCTTCTCACAATCCAAGTCAAATGTTCTTCAATTAGCATCACTTTTGTGGAAGATTTTTATCATGAAATTCCCGTGTTCATATTATCGTCCATAAAATTTTATCTACAGATTACCGACAAAATTTTCTATTGGTAAAGTTTTACCTACAGAATTGAGTAATGGTTTTGTGAAAAAATTTCCATCCAATTACTAACAGAAATATCGATGAAATTTTCCGTCGATAATTTTGCAAAAATAAAATAAGAAATATAAATGACGTATATTGACAAAATTTTGATAGAAAATAAAATATAAAAAATTTAATTATATATTTTGCCTATTTTTATATTACAAACAGTTTTTCAAAATGTCATACATAATACTTAATTCTCATAATTGAAATTAAAGAGAAAAACGTTAATAAAATTTAAAATCAAATAATTAATCTATTGATTTGCTTTAGTAATATTCTTTTGACCTTATTTTACCATTGGCATTCATCATTCATCTATTATTAAATTACAAAAACATATTTGCATCATATATATATACACACACACACACCAATCTTAAGAAAACAAGAAAAAAATAATTTTGTTTCAAACACAGTGTTTAAATGATCTACGAGAGAGAGAGAGAGAGAGAGAGAGAGAGAGTATATTTCCATTTCCATTGATTTGAAAGGAATAGGAATATGAGTTACGCAATATATAGAGAAGCTTCTAGACTTATCAAAACTAATTGATAACAGGTCCAACGAGAAAATAAACTAACAATTAATCAACCTAACAGATTGTGCTGACATGGCAGCTGATTAAGCAGCTTAAGAAAAGAAATGCAAAGCTAAAGATATGAATGTTTAATGTATAATGGTATAATTGGAAATTTAATACAAAAGAACACCATTAACATCATTTGACGGAAGGGAAGAATATAAATCATACGTGTAAGCATTGTCATTATGATAACAGAGGAGGAACCGATGTATAATTTCCAAAAACTCCTCCCAAACTCATTAAAAAAAAAAATGCAAAGATAAATTATTGAAATAAGAGAAAAAAAAAAATACATTAGTATATAAAATATTGAAAATAACTAGTAAGGTAAAAGTGAATGATCTGTAATTGTGTCATTATCGCAACTGTCATCTATTCGGAAAACTATGAAATAGACTTTAGCGATAAAACTATTACCTTACTTACATTTTAGTATATTAAATTAATTTAATTTCATGAGATATATCGATCAACAATTTCTAAATCAAATAAATAGATTTGACTAATAATAATTGATTTCAATTGTTAATAATAAAACAATTCATCAAATGAGATTATATTTTATGAAATGACTTTATATAATTTTTTTTTACGATTTTAGCCGGAGTGTTATGTGGGTCTCAACTCTCATGCATTAATTTTCTCCAAACAAAATAAAATTAAAAAGAATCCTCATGCATGAATGATAATGGAAAAATTAATCATGAAAAATATTCAATATTTTTATATTTACTTTTTATCCATATCTGCAGTGGTACGTCATCTCTGTGGCCAATCTCTGTCATATCCTGATTTAATAAATATACAAAATGCTAATTAATATGTTCAAGTAGTTGAATGATCGATACATCAACTAACTAATCACTTTAAATAATTGATTGATATCATAAAACTAATTAATTAAGAAACAAAAAGATGGAAATGGGCCAGAGTTGAATGCTCAACATATGCAAGATCTAGGAACCAATAAACTACTCTGTTTCTCTTTTTTTTTTTTGTCTATTACAAAATCCCCCATAAAGTTTCATAGAACTTGTGTCAGCTTAAATTTTAAAGATATATAGATTTATGTTAGAAAGTCACGGTTTGACGTGTACGAGAAAGTGCCTAGTTTTTTGGCTAATACTCCTTTTCAATCATAAATACGCGTCACAAATTAAATAAATTTAAAAATGTCCTCACTATTAAACAATATCACTTTCAATTCATTACCTAATATAAGGATGAAAATATCCGATACACGTACGATATATCCGCGATATATCCGTATTTTGAAGGTTGCGATATGGATATGAGGGGTAAATTTTTTTTTCCGGGATATCCTGGATATATCGCGGATATATCGCAAATATCCATATCTGTATCCATATCCATCTATCTCAGTGTAAAATTGGAATAATATTGGGAAATATTGCGGATATATCGCAAAATATAGGGATATACCCAAAATATTGCAAAATTTTTAAATTGATCTAACTTTAAATTATGAAAGATTTTAAATTGTCCTAACAAGCCTGAGTTTGTAACACTTACATCTTTGATAGAAAATTATTGTTTTTAAGGAAAATGCATTTCCCCCTTACATTTCCTTTTTCTCTGTTCTCTTTTACTCTTACACTTCAATTTATATATATATTTTTTTTATCAAATACACTTTCAATCTTTTTTTGTTAATGAAGGGATAAAACAAAAATAAAAGTGTGAGGAAAAATTTTGAAAATAAAGTCATATTTGTTTTTAATGGAAGACACAAAAGGTAACAAAAATAAAAGTGTGTAAGAAAAAAAAATGTAAGCGGTAAAAGCAAAAAAAATATTTTAATAATAAGGCTTAAAGGAGGAAAAATGTAAAAAATTTTAGTACATGAACAAAAAAATATGTTTTCCGTTTCTAAAGTTTGGTTTATAAAGACATTTTCTTGTTATTTTTAGCCATTTACTCTTATAACACGAAATAGAATACAATTATTTTCCAAAGATGTATGTTTATTTTAGGTATCCTTAATTATGAAAACCATATCTTATGTATGTTCATTTGGAATGACTTTATTATCTCACTTTTACTTTTTCATAGTAGTAGATAAAATACTCCATACTAATATTTTATTTAGTTTTTAAAATTCAGACTTAAAAAAATAATTTTTCACTCAAGAGGTTATGTTTTTTTTTTAACAAATCATAATTGAAAATTAAATATTTTTTATTTAAAGTTTGTTTTTACCCTAATTGTTGTTTTGATTTATTATCATAAATTTTAGCTCTTTTATTTCAAAAATATAAATATGATAAACTTTTCAAGAGGTACCTGAAAAGAAAATGGCTAGTGGAAGTGGTAGTGCTTGTGAAACTATTGGAAGAGATAGAGTAACCTACCAACAACATGTGCATAATTATATTCATATTTACTCAAATGTGATGAGTTGGTACCAATATTGTTTGGACAAAGATAACATTGCACCTGTTATTTTTGAACCTCATACATCATCTAGTGATTTGGTTGTATCAATCAGTTTTGAATAAATCTCAATTTTCGTAACGTTTTTGTATATTTATTATTTATATGTATGTTGTAAACATGTCATTTTGTTGAGATTTCAAATTAAATATATGCATTTTTGGATGTTATAATAGTCAGTAAAATCTTATGTAAAATTTCTAATTTTTTAATAGAATTTCCATAATTTTTTTAAATTTTTTGCGATATCGATATGTGATATCGATATATCCATAAAATCAAGTTTGCGATACAACACGCAATATGAATATTTTCATCCTTGCCTAATATTCAGTAAGTAGGAG
This sequence comes from Scutellaria galericulata, assembly GCA_946896805.1. Lineage (NCBI taxonomy): Eukaryota > Viridiplantae > Streptophyta > Magnoliopsida > Lamiales > Lamiaceae > Scutellaria > Scutellaria galericulata. Next base: position 11,437,059 of record OX335791.1, on the reverse strand, counting down.
ACAAGGAGGAATTAAATAACCAAAGTTGAATAATTGAGGATGTGGGACATATCAAATTTGTACGTAGATTGGAAAATAATATATATTTTGGATAGAAATTAGGGTATATTTGGAATAAAAAGTTGAACTGTCATTTCTAAAGGATATATTAGTACAGAAATAAGATGGTGTTTGAATGAACTTAAAAACTCACTATAGCATCTTATAAGTTTATATCTAACTTTCTAAGAGGTGTTTGGTAAAGTTTTTAAAATAAGATCGTATTTTATTTTGAAAATGTAATGAGCTTATATGTTATCTTTTAAGATTTATGTAAGGTGATTTCAAATCTGATGTTATATACGTTATATAAAATGCACGAATTTGTGTCAGTTACTATTTGCACGAATTCAAAATCCATACAACTGATGCACATGATACTCACTTTAATTAATTTTGTTTAATTAATTTGTTATCATTTTTGCTAATTATTTGATTAATTAATTATTTTGTGATAATTGTAGTAAGTGGTTTTCAATTTATTAGCTTGATTGGTATAATTGATAGTTGATTAGATAGTTTAAATTTGCAGTTAGTTGAATTAATTTAGTAAATTTTGTCTAATTTAATTAGTACTATTTTGTGATAATCAGTATTAAGGTTAGTTTAGTATCATTAGTTTAATTTAATTTTTAAATTGTGGTAATTGAAACTATAATTAGTATATAGTATTTGTGGGAATATAAATTAGTAACAATTTGATAGTTGTGTTAATTTCGTTTAATTGTGTTAATTTTGTTTATAACTCAGTTTTATTTTAATTTCGTTTAATTGTGTTAATTTCGTGTAATTTAGTTAGTTGTGTTAATTTCGTATAATTGTGTTGGATTAGTTTAGTTTAGTTGTGTTAAGTTCGTTTAAATTAAGATTTGGTTGTAAAGAATTTTTTGTTGATTGTTAGTTGAAATTTGTTTGTTGAGAATTGCATGGTGAATGTAGAGACGGAGAGACGATAACTTGATAGATTACGGAGAATTGTGTTGGATTACGGTCAAAATTTGATTAGAATTAATTTAATTTTTGTTTGACTTAAACTTAGTTTTTAATATCTAGAGCTGATTTTTGTTTGTCTTATCATAACGCTAATATTTATCTTTAGATATCTAGAAGAGGTCGAGTTCGAAGAGGGCATGGACGAGAACGAGGATGACAGGATGAGGACACGCATACACCACCAGCCTCATCCTCAGCCACTTTCATCTTATGCAGGTGGATCGACGGGAGTCCATCCCTTTTACGACAAGGGGGGCCAACGACGAGCACCCAGTTCCTTACATCGAACACATCTTCTATGACTTATGTTTCTCGACAAATCACGTTATACATCATGGACGGGACGTAAGTACTTCATCACATAGCTTCACAATTTAATTAAAATTCATTATGCTTAATATACGTATTAAAATATAACTACATAAAATGTAAAGAATTTTTTTTATATAATTAATACGAGATACAAATAATGTTGTAAATTATTTAATTAATAATAGTATGAATTAAATATAAATCATGGAATCAAAATAAATATAAAATATATTATATATATAAACATACACGCACACAATATATATATATATATATATATATATATGAAAATTAAGAAATGCATTTTTGAATTAGCAAAGCTGTGTATAAGTATATATAGTAGGTCTCATTAATTTTGATATAATATATAAGCTTATAAATGGCATTTATTGCCACAACTTTTAATAAGGATAATAATAATAATAATAATAATAAATAAAAGAAAACTTACTTATGATGTATATTTTGGTGGTGGGTGGGATGTGGATACATGTTGGTCCCAAGTGGTATAGAGATTCAGAAGAGGTGAATGAACCTCTAACGATTTTTCAAACTTTTCAAATTTACTGCACTGTATCTTATAACAGTATACATCGTAGAATGCAGTACGACTTACTGGGCTAGAATGCAGCATCGTTTACTGTATACAATCTTCTTTTTGCACAACGAAAATAAAACTTTGATAAAGTTTCTTTTGAAAACTTTTTTCACAAATATGAGCTTTGACAAACTTTTAAATGCAGTATGAATGGATATAGGAATGCAGTAAGTTAGATATGCCAAAACAGAAAAATAGACATGCAAAGACTTATAATGGTTCGAAGGTGGTGTAATCCTTTTAAGTTCATTTCACTCCTTTTTTTCGAGGAGGAACTTCGTTAAGTAAGTTGTTTTACAGGACTCAGACCTTACAACTATCAATCCAACAAGTTGCACCTACTAAGATTCAGCTTCAACACAGGTTGCTTGAATCCAACAGGTTGACCTACACATGATCCTACAAACTCACATAGAGTTAGTGTCTTAACTCCTAAGGCTAAACACTTAGCAAGAATCAGAGTTTTATCAACTAAGGACACACCCTATACAACCTAAGCACACATCACAGAGGTTAAAGTATATAAAGATTTTCTTCAACTGGTGCTTTGAAGCAGTCTTGAGACAGTTTGAGTTCGATTGTTTCTAAGGCTTGACTGCTTCACCTATGAGGTTGAGTGACAAAATCTATGAGAGCTTGAGGTTTTTGAAATGGTACTTGTTTGCTTGTATACTGAAGGATTGCTTCAGTCAAGTGTGTAGATGTATGCTCTTCAGTCAGCTCTTCCTTTATTTATATGAGTGGAAAAATATATTCGTTGAAGGGAGACATATCTCCTTGAATTTGAAATCTTTTCAAGTGTAGAGCTCACATTTATTATGCATAAATGTTCCTTTCACTCCAAGGTAGTAAATGCGGTTGTATTAGGTTGCAATCTTATCACAGTCTGTCGGGCCACGTGTCATTTGGTTATTGGCTCTCGGTACTATTACTTCAGCTTGTCTCTATTGGCTAGTTAAGACTTGATTGATCTTCAAACTTCAGCTGATCTTCCTCGTACTATATTGATTTGTGTGGTTCATCAATTCATTCTTCTTATCTCTTTGACTTGGAATGCAATGCTTACATTTTGTAACCTTGATGCAGTAATGCAACTTCCCTTTGCTTTGTTGTATACGATCTGCATGCAACAACTTGATTGTTTTACTGTCCTGCTTTATTTTACTGTGCGCTTATAGTATTTAAGTATTGTATTCATCTTTTGTATTCAGTGGCGGCCTTCTTGTTGCTTGCAGAGTCTTCTTGTTAGAGCGTTCCGCTACTGAATTATGAAATCCCTTCATTTTTCAACTTAACTTCTAGATTAAAAAACTAATCTAAGTTTCACTTAAACACTGTGAAAAATGGGGTACTGAACATTCTTATTACAATGCTGTTTTATCTCATCAAAATCTAAATATCAAAATCCTAACAATATATCCACTTTTCTTCTCTCTCCTCAACCTCTCTCCGCTCACTTCTCTTCTGCAATTCTCTTTTTCTCATTTCTCACTGTCCTATCATTTTTGCAACTCTTCTTCTTACTATTTATTTTTCTTATTCTGCTATCTATTATTTCTCTTCTTACCCTACTCTTCTTTCTTAATTTTTTATTAATGCTCCTCGTTCATAGCTCTCTCCTCTTACTCATGCTTTTCTTACTCGTCATTTTTATTCATATTGAGTTGACGTGTGTGAGTGCCAGTAGGTTTTAGCCACCATCCATGGGTGCCGATGTGTCGGTTTGCAAGGTAATGATGTGAGGTCGATCGTCGGTGACAAGTAGCCAATGTGTTAGGAAATTTATGTTTAGATTTTAATGAGATAAAACAACATTGTAATAGGAATTTAGAGTACCCCATTTTTCACACTGTTTAAATGAAATTTAGATTAGTTTAGAGTCACGAAGAAAAGATAAAGAATGAAGAATTCCACAATTCAGTAGTCAATTGATCAAGGAAGAAGATTCTGTAAACATCAAGAAAGGTCACTACTAGATGCAGCAAAAGAAAATAATATTGGGATACTGTAAGCAGGATAATATAGCAATGCAGTAAAGAGTGTTGAATACAGGAAGTCAACAGAAAGCTACATTACTGCAATAGTTGCAGAAGTTGCAAAATACTGCACCAGAATCAAAGAAAGATGGAAAGAATGAAATGGACAATCACACACAATAAGGCAGTACGAGGAAGATCAGTGTTGTCCGAGGAAATGTCTTCTCAAAGCTAGCCAGTAGAGAAAATTTGATGAAGCAATACCGAGAGCTAGTAACCAGCCAACACGTGGCTTGACAAACTACAACAAACCTGTAACCTAGTACAATCGCATTAAATAACCTGGAGTGCAAAACAAGGAATATTAAATGTAACCATGTAGAAGCAATTAATGAAAGCTCAAGAACATTTGAAGAGCATTCAAATTCAAATAAATGTGTCACCCTTCAATGGACATATTTCTCCACCTATAAATAGATGAAGACTTGACTGAAGCAACTACTGAAAAACTGATCACTCGCTCTTAAGAAAGAACAAACTCTCAAGCTCTAAACACTCAAAAGTTTTCAATCACTCAATCTCTAAGAGAAGTAGTCAAGCCTTAGAAGCATTCAAGATCAAGAGTCATCAAGGTTGCTTCAAGCACCAGTTGAAGAAACTTATATACTTTTAACCTCTATGTTGTGTGCTTAAGTTATTTAGTGGTGTCCTCAGTTGATAGGATTTAGATCATTGCTGAGTGTTTAGCCTTAGGTGTTTAAAAAACAATTATGTGTGAGTTAGTGGGATCTTGTGTGGGTCAGCCTGTTGGATTCAAGCAACCTGTGTAGAAGCTGCATCTTAGTAGGTGTAACTTATTAGGTTGATAGTTTCTAAGGTCGAGTCCTATAAATCAAACTTGCTTAATGAAGTTTTTCCATAGAGGAGTAGAATGGACATAGAAGGATTACACCACCTTCGAACCACTATAAGCCTTGTGTGTTTACCTTTTATGTTTTAGCATTTCTGTTGTGATATCTTGCTGCATTTTACATCACTTCATACAGTATTCAAGCTTTGCTAAAACTCACTTTTCTGGAAAGGTTTTCAAAAGAAACTCTATCAAAAGTTTAAGTTTCCACTGCCAAATAACTCTGGTATAATAACCCGTGTTGTATTATAGCCTAGTAAGCTATACTGCATTCTACTATAGAATACAGTGCTGCAAGTTCTAAAAGAATTAAAAAAATTGATAAAGGTTCATTCACCCCTTTTGAACCTCTGTACCACTTGGAACCAACACATTGGCTATGACGGTAGAAGGTGATAGGACAGGACGACAATGTAGGCGGCTGGGAGGTGGCAATGATAGTTAAGGAAATAAAGAAAGATGAACTAGCTAGACTTGATCGACATTTTACATTCAAACAACTACTAAGGTGGGGTAATTTTTTTAACATAGGTGTTTATGAATTACGTGTTCTTTAAATACACAATATTTATTACATGTTATTGAACATAAATATGATTGTCCACTTATATACTATTATGCTTAATTTTAGATGAAAATGTCTTATTGTGAATTCTAAATGCAAATACGAATAGTGACGTATGAAGATGATTATTTACCTTGTTAAGCGATCGAAATTACGTGATTATTTGTGAATGTTTATTTATTTGTTGTATGACTGAAATCTAAACACGCTTGGGTTAAAAGCCCCCGAGACATCAATGACGGAAGTCTAACTATGCCGGGTCTAAAGATCCGAGATATACCGGTTGGGCTTAAAGATCCAAGACATGCCGAGCTTAAAGACCCGAGACAATTTATGTGACTAATGATAAGTCCAGCTAAAACCCGCATCTATGTGATTGTGATTGTGAAGCAATGGTTCCATGTGTGTTTGTTTGCTACGATTTATTTATTTGGTGTTGTTTCGAGATCCCCACTAAGTGTATTTAAAATAATCACCCCTCTATGATTAAATATTTTTAGCTCAAAGAGTTTAAGGCGTGGTACGCGAGCAACAAATGATGGTGCCGATATTCTAAAGGTTGCCGAAGATTTTAGTTAAAAAGTTTTAAATAATGAATTTTAGAAATATGTATTTCAGAATTATTTTTGATTTTAATTATCTTTATTATTCTTAAAAGGGAGAATTTTGTACGTAAGTAATGCCTTAGTAAAAAATTACCTTTAGAAGAAACGGGATGTTACATTTAATTTCGTAAATAACTTACTAATTGTACAACATTGTTCCGCAGCATCAGTCTTCCTCTCTTTTAAGAGATTTTTGAGAGTTTCCTCGATCCACATGGCTTCAGTTGGAAGCTAGACTCTCTTTAGACCAAGTAGGTGTACAAAGAGGAGTTTAAGGTAAAAAATGTTTAATTGAAGTTGATAACTTAGTTTACTTCATCGCATATGTTTATAATTTGATTATAAATTGATTTGTTCTTTTTACAAAAATGATGCACATGAGATTCATCGATCAACGAAAAAATTGTCCAACTGTATTGGAAAAGGTTGCTACCTGGTATCGTGACATTGTTAACTAATGAAAGAAAAAAATGGGAGACGAAGGGAAAACAACCTGAGTGTGTGCTAGATGCGACTTGGAAGAATTTTGAAGAATACTGGACTGATTCAAATATCGTGTTGAAGTCTCAGCAGGCCTCAAAAAATCGTCTGAGCTAGACTCTCAAACTTGGTACCAGAAACTTAAGACATAAAGAAAGGTCTAGATCTACTCATGAGTGTCAGGTCGAAATTGTAAGTACTTTTATTTAAATTAGCTCAAATTATTTAATAAATTTACTATGCTCATTTATTTTTATTTTATTTTCAATCAAAGAAGAAGGGTGCCTTGCAACCCATTTTGATGACTTTCTCTGATTTCACGGTCCATCTGAAGATGGTCGTACATTAACAAGTTGAAGAAAATTGTTGTTAGTATTATTATTTTTGAAATGATATTGTTTGTGTGTGTGTATATATATATATATATGCATTCTTATTTGATTTAACATTAATTAACATTTTGCATTTTTATTATTATTGCTATTTCGGAGAAAATTCATGACTGAATGATCCACCTCAGTCAGCTTAAGGATTTGTCATCGGATCATCGACTCGACTTGGACAAGCTCTACATAGAGACTGTCAGTGTCTAGAAGGGGTGTGTGTTCGGCTTGGGTTCGATCAGAAATAGGTCGACATTTGCAATTCCACGCCTACCACTCACAACCCCGACGAGATGCATCGGCTCACTAAGAAAGAAAGTGCATGCAGCAACTACCGAGGATAGTCTACTAAGGATGGAAGAGTAGATCAAAGCTACCCTCCAAGCTTAGTAGTCTGAGGTCCATCAAAGAGTAAATGGGAGTGGTTATCCGTTATGTGAATAAGAATGGATGTATTATTGAATGTTTTCTTGGTCTTGTGCATGTTAGTGACACAACTGCAGCTCCACTTGAGAAAAGTATCGAATCATTGTTCTCCACTTATGGCTTAAGTATTTCTAGTTTGAGGGGTCAGGGTTATGATGGAACTAGCAATATAAGAGGTGAAATTCATGGTCTAAAAAGTTTACTCCTCAAGAAGAATTCTGCTGCTTACTATGTTAATTGTCTTGCTCATCAACTCCAACTGACACTTGTTGCCGTTACTAAAAAACATACAAGTATTGGTTCTTTTTTCAATATTGTGATACGTGTATGTAATGTTGTTAGAGGTTCTTGCAAGCGCATGGATATGCTTCGAGAAAAGCAAATGGAAAAGATCATTGAAGGCATTGCAAATGATGAAGTCAGGACCGGGAGAGGATTGAATCAAGAAATGACATTAAAGCGGCCGGGAGATACTCGTTGGAGTTCTCATAATGGTACTCTCATTAACTTAATGTATTTATTTTCATCTATTGTTGATGTTCTTGAGTATGTTGGAGAGAATGACAATGATGATTCACAAAGGGCCGATGCAATTGATTTGCTAGATATCGTGACTTAATTTGAGTTTACATTTGATTTACATCTCATGAGAAAACTTTTGGGAATCACACATGAACTATCACAAGTTCTTCAAAGAAAGGATCAAGATATTGTTAATGCAATGAACCTTGTTAAAGTATCCAAAGCTCGTTTGCAAGCATTGAGAGAAGATGGTTGGGAGGCTTTATTGACTGAAGTTTCATAATTTGTAGCAAAAATGAGATAGTTTTATTGAACATGGAAGAGATATATGCACCTCGGGGAAGATCAAGGCGTAGAATTAAAAGGTTCACCAATCTTCACCATTATAGAGTTGAGTTATTTTATTATGTGATTGACATGCAAGCTCAAGAGCTAAATCATCGTTTTGATGAAGTGAACACCAGATTGCTTCTATGTATGACATGTTTTGATTCTAGAGACTCATTTTGCTTCATTTGACAAAAGCAAACTACTTCGTCTTGTAAAATATTATCCATCTGAATTTTCTGCAATTACTTTATATGAACTTGAGAGTCAACTTGAGAACTTTGTTTTTGATGTGCACTTGGATAAAAGCTTCTCTGAAGTAAATGGAATAGGTGGACTTGCTTAGAAGATGGTCTCTACAAGGAAGCATATTTTTTTTCCATTGGTTTATCTGTTGATTAAGCTCTCGTTGATATTACCGATCGTCACTACCACAATAGAAAGAGTTTTTTCGGCAATGAAGATCATTAAGAGTTCTCTTCGCAATCGAATGAGTGATACACTGCTGAATGATTGTTTAGTTGCATACATTGAAAAAGATGTATTTAGAAATGTTAGTAATGAAGCTATTATGCAACGATTTCAGAATATGAAAAATAGAAGAGAAATGTTGTAATACATTGATTTTAGGGTATAAAACGTCATCCCATCCCAACTATACCCGATTTTACATTTTTCGGTAAAAACTTTAAAATGTGTCACCGCACTAACTAAACTTTGCAAATTTGTCATTTTACTAACTAAACTTTGTGGGATTTACACTATACGGTTAAATATCCTAATTCTGGTCATTTTTTTCAACTAAAACATTACATGTGCTTCTCATATGTTTTCATTAAGGGTATTTTGGTCATTAAGGGATGAAAATGAAGTTAGTGATTGATGAAGGGATCCTTGAGAAGATAAAGATGGCCGATTAGAGGAAGAGATGGTGGTGAGTTAGGGTTTTGATGGACATACCTTTAATGACGAACATACCCTTAATGAAAACATGTGAGAAGTACGTGTAGTGTTTTGGCCAGAAAAAATGGCTGAAATTAGAATATTTAACCGTATAGTGTAAATCCCACAAAGTTTAGTTAGTAAAGTGACACATTTGCAAAGTTTAGTTAGTACTGTGATACATTTTAAAGTTTTTACCAAAAAGTGTAAAATCGTGTATAATTGGGATGGGATAACGTTTTTACCCTTGATTTTATCAAGATTGCAATATATATATGTTTTTTCTCTAATATTATTGTATCGTTTTATTAATTCATTTGGGCCCCCCTGAGTTGAAATCCTTGATCTGTCATTGGCGACACCACTAGTTAAACTTCTCTTAAAACAATCTAATCGTTCATTATTTTAAGGGTAATTATCGGAAAAATCACAAATTTTACTAAAACTGTCATTTTAACCAAACTTTTAACTACTGGTTAAAATAATATAACCTTATATATTTAGTTTTTTTTTTTATCTTGGTTAGTTTTGAAAAACAAAAAAAATTGCTTACGTGTTAAGTTATCCGATCTACATAGAGGTGATCAACCGGTTCAAATCGCCGGTTAGGCGAACCGGTTGAGCTGGAACCAAAACCGAACCAGCAGGTTACCGGTACCGGTTCGAAAATCACCAATTTAACCGGAACCGGCGATTCAACCAGTTCGAAAATACAATTTATATATGGAATAAAATACAATCATTACAAGTACAACATTACAATTTACAACTTAAGATTTTCAAAAAATTACAATAAAACATAATACAACTTGAGTGTACAAGATTAAAATGAGTGAAAATTACAATTATGAATTAAATAAATATTACAACTCAATATATGACAATCATTAATGATGAATCATACTACAATATTGAAAACTTGAAATTAAAAAATTAAAACATTTTCATCTTTGTATAAAATAAATTGAAACTTAAAAAAATGAATTGAAAGAGTTTGAGTTTCATTCTAAGTCTTAGAATGAAATTGTCTACGTATCCTTGTCAAAATGAAAGAATCAAAGCTCACGTAATTCTCTCACCTGAACTTATCTTTATTCGTTAACATTGGTTCCGACGGAGGATGATGTGTTTGAATCGTATTCATACGTGTCATCTCCATCATCGTCTAAATAGGAGAAATCAAGATGTTGTTGATGGTTATTTGCTCTCACCCAATCTTCAAGAAGAGTTATGTTTTGTACATTCTCTTTCGTCAATTTTGATCTTCTTGGATTCAACATATGACCTTCTTTGCTAAATGCATGTTCTACGGCAATGGTTGAGGCAGGACTTGCAAATATCTCTTTTGCAAGAATTGTTAAAATATGATATATGGTAGTCCTTTTTGACCACCACTTCAATAGATCCATATGATTTTCAAATAAATTTTGTTCAAAAGTAGCACCTAAATATGAATCTAATTCTTGACAAGGGTTAGAACCTCTAGCTCGTTATTGTGTTCTAATATCATAAAAATTGTAAAATTGACTAAGAGCCTGAGCCGCAACAAAACTAGATGAAGAAGATGAATGACTACTACCTCTTACATTTTGATTACCTACTACATCATCACTAGAATCACCAAACAATACTTTATATTCTTTAAACAACTCTTAAAACCATTGTTTAGCTCTACCAATAACTTCAATATAATTAGGAACATAATCAACTTCATCATATTCTCCCAATATCAAATGTGGGAACAATGCATTATAATACATTTTTAATAATTCTTCTAAGCCATCTTCTCTAATTCTAGGATCTAATAATTTAGCACATAAAAATAAATCGGGTATCTCATGAAAATATTTTAACCATTTCGATTTCATCACTATAATTGTGTTTCCTAAAATAGGACATGTTGAATACTCATTCAAAATAAGAGCAATTTTTATACAATGATCTAAAGCTAATGGAGAAGTAGGATAATAACAATCGGATAATTCTCTAGTTGCCTCTTCAAAAATTTTAAAAAGTTGAATCAAATTAAGATATGCATCCTATGAATTTTCAAATAAAACAATGTTATCAAGTGGATTTTCTTGATAAAATTCACAAAACATGTGTCTATAATCATAAGAATCTTGAAACATGTAATATGTAGAATTCCAACGATGTTCCTCATCGACTACAAAATTTTTAGCTTCCATTCCATTTTTCTTACAAAGCTTAGCCCATTTTTTATGATATGCTGTAGATCTAGCAATTTCATAAATTGCCTCTTTAATAGGTTTAATATTATCGTGTAATGATTCTAAGCCATCTTGAACACATAAGTTTAAACAATGACACATACAATGAATATGGAAAAAATTACCTTGAATTGGAGGTTTACAAAACTCAATAAGTGAAGGTAAACTAGTCGTATTACCACTAGCATTATCAAATCCAATGGAAAATATTTTTCATAGTATACCATAATCATTTAAAACATGTCTAATTTTTTGTGCAATGTGTATAACCGAATGTTTTTCATCAAAATCAATATATGCAATTAAACGTTTTTGTATGGTCCATACATCATCTATCCAATGACAAGTAATACCCATATAATCATGCATCTTATAAGGATCCTTTTAAATATCACCACATATAGAAAGTTTTTATTTTAAAATTTTAAATTCTTCAATTAATTTAAATTTATACTCTTCTACTATTTTTTCTAGATATTTTTCTACTACTAGCTTGAAAGTAAGTGCTAGTATATTTTTCAAAACTATCATCACAAGAAAATTGAAATGGAAGATGTTTTTCGGCAATTAATTTGACTACGCATCTCCTATGGTTCAATTGACTAAATTTAAAAGTAAGAGAATCCATAACTCTACCTTGAGAAGAAGCGGTATATCCCCGAAGTTGTGTTTGAGATCGATCAATGCCCATCTTGCCGGGATGCTTTTTCAACACATGATTGTTGAATGTCCCATAACCCCCTTCATGCTTGAATTTGTACATTTTTGCACAATGGTTGCACATGACTATGTAATCAATGTTGTTATTCGGTACTTTCTCCTTCTTAAAATGAAAGCAGAAAATATCACTTCAAAGCGTAGAAGGTGCTCTAGAATTAGTGTTGCGTTTTGTATTGTCACTTTCTTGTGTTTTTCTCCTAGGCACCTCCTTTTCTTCTTCAGCAAAGGCGGCGGCAGTATTAGGGCCTAATGTGGCCTCCAAATCATCTTGATTATATTGAGAAAAAGACTTAATATAATCATCATCATCATCATGCAAAGATTGTGGTGGCGGCATTGACATAGGACTCTTTCCTTTTCCACGAGATGAACTGGCGGACGAAGAACCTCTTCTAGACATGTTTTTTTAATAAAAATGAAATAGAATTGAAGAACAACAAAAAAATAAAGTATGAATTGAAAGTTGATCAAAGATGGAAAGTATGAGCTTGAGAGATTTGAATTGTGAGAGAGAAAAATTGAATCAAGAATGATGAAATTGGTGTGCAAATCACAAATAGAATGAGGGGTGTAGCGTCCCGGATCAAAAACGAGCATAATTAAATAATTAAATATTTAACACATGATTTAATAAGTATGTGCGCTTATATTGACTGTTTAATTTATTACGTGCGTTTCAGATACGTGTTTAATGCACGTTCTAGATGGATAATTTTCTTGGACATGGTATATAGAATATTTCTATACCATTAGATGCGTATCGAGAAGATAGAAATGAACTAGAGGACAATCGGAGTTACATAGCTCTAGTAGTGATGAAAACAGTGAAGCTGCTGGTGGTCTGATTTCTCTCTCTCTCCTCTTTTTCTCGCCGGAGCAACCGCCGGAGAAGCTGCTGGTGGTGTGGTGGTGATGTCGGGGTGGTGGCACCGCCGTGGGAGGCGGCGCCGGAGAAGGACAGTATATGTATGTATATATAACGTGCATGTGTGTGTGTTTGTAGGTGTGTTAGTGTGTGTGTGTGTGTTGCTTGCTGTTGGGGCGGAGCATGGTGGCGCCGCCGTGTGTGAATGGTGGGTCGACGACGGGAGGTCGCCGGCGAGGGCCTGGGGAAGGTGGCCGCCGGCCAAGTCTGAAACGTGTGTGTGTGTTTATAGCATGCGTGTGTGTATATATGTAAGGTTGAGGTGTTGTGGGCGGAATCGGAGGGTTTCCGACGACTGGGAGTCGCCGGCCGGTGATCTGGGGCTGGTGGAGTGATCTCCGGCGACTGGAAGTCGCCGGCCGGAGTTTGGAGAGGTGGGGTTTGATTTTACCAACGTGACATCGAAGGTTTTTGCGGCGAGGTTTTGGGTACTATTCACCACCGGAATCCGGCGAGGTATAGCCGGAGGTGGTAGCCTGCGGTGCGAGGTATCCGGCGAACTAGGTGGTGGCGGTGGAGGACGGCGCCACCGTGCCGAGTGGTGCCGGGAAGGTGGTGCGTCGAGCAGGCCCGACGCCGGGAACCTGGGAAGGACCTGGCCGAGAAAACTTGACCATGTGCGCAGGCTACCGAGCCACCCGCCGAGTCTGCCGAGAACCCGCTGCCGAGCTGCCGAGAAAACTCGGCAGCTGCCGAGGACGCCGAGACCCGCTGCCGAGACCGCCGGGTGCAGCGCGCGCCCGTACGCGCCCGTCGGGTGCCGACGTGCACGCAACGCCGTGTTTTCATTTCTAACCTCGTTTTTTTCCATCGTTCATCCGAATCAAGTCGTCGTTGACGAGACGTTGTTGACCGAGGGTCGTGGGCCCGGTCAAAGTCAACCCTTTGACCAAAATTACCATTTTACTCCTAACCTTAAAATGCTCCTTTTGAGCTCGTTTGAACTCCGATTGAGCTCATTCTTTTTCCGTCGTGACCAAAATTTCATTCTCTATCATCTAAGCCATATGGATTGTATATCCACTCTCATTTCTTCAACTCCGATCTTTAGATCTCGCGATCCGACGCGCCTTTTACGATCAGTTCTTTCACCAGGAGTTTTTATAGCTTTAATTATGTTTATTAAGGATCTAAGAAACACCGTGACTTATGTAGGCTATCAGTTGGAAGGAGCTTGTGATATTTGATCTTTGGTCCTCGCTATTCATGTGGTAACCACCGAACGAGGTGGGGGTAAACTCTAACCCTTATGTTTCCATTAATGAATGCTGGTGTGTTTGTTACATGAATGATGAACTTATGTGTTGAGATAAATGTTGTGATGATATGCCATGTGTGGGGGTAAATTCTAAACCTCTATGTGTTTACAGTTTTCCCTATTCAAAGCATGATTAAGGAATACTAAATGCTGTGATTATTTGCTGTGATTACTATGCACATGCATACTTTATGAATATGATAAATGTGGACGGAAGTCCAAAACCATGTTAAGAATGGACTGGTGGCCCATAAAAGCACTATACGTTAAGGATGGACTGGTGGCCTGTAAAAAGCACTAGCAGAACGGAGGTCCATGATCTCGTTCTAGGATGGACTGGTGGCCCGTAAAAAGCACCAACGAAACGAAGGTCTATGATCTCGTTCTGGATGGACTGGTGGCCCGTAAAAAGCACCAATGGACTGGTGGTCCATAAAAGCACCATATGTTAAAATGGACTGGTGGCCCATAAAAGCACCATATGTTAGATGAGTACTCTTAGAGTTATGTGTCCGTATTTTATGTGCAATGCATTATATGTGCTGTGTCTAATTGTTGAACTATTATATATGTTGGATCTGTGTATCTGCTTAATAATATTAAAAACTTGAAGATTATTTCCACGAGTGTATTCAACGCACTCACCCCCCCACCTGTACTCACACTACAGGAAATGAAGAGACTCAGGATGCGTAGAGAGAGGGATGTCTTATCAGCTGTGTCTTATTCCGGTTGTGTCTTTTAAAATCTCAGTTAGTCATTTGTAAAATTTAAACTGTTCATTTTCTTTGTAAAGAATCCTGATGTATTTTTCCGCTGCTGTTTTAAATGTTTTATTTCGGCTAAATGCCGAGGATTTATATTTGTAAAATCGCCCCTTATCTCTTCCAAAGGATTTCTGTTTTAATTTCATGCACGTCTTTTCCCCTTCTTTCTTCACGCCCAATGGAAAACTCTGATATTTTATTAAAAGAAAACGGGGCGTGACAAGGGGTCACATATATAGATTTGCATGCGTTAGTTATCAAATGTTGTCAAATATAACAGTTTCACAAAATTCAACTTTAAGAATTTTAAGTTTATTTTTTAAATCAGATGTGCAAAAATAATTAAAACTGACGGAGGTTAAAAACATACTACATATATAAAGTTATGTTATTTAAACATAATGAAATTTTTTGTTAAAATGACAATTCAAGTAAATGTGATTTTTTCGACAATTAACCTTTATTTCAATGATGTTTGGGTTAATTTATAAACATTTTAAGCATCTTATATGATGTTTAAGAGCTTATAAACTTTTGAAAAGTGTTTGCTAAACTTTAGTAAAATTTTATTTCATCACAAGATAAATGTTATGAACTTATAAACTCTTTTTAGTAAATAAGGAGATCACATCTTATTTATACAATATAATCTAGTTTTGATTAACTCCTTCATATTTGATTATTTAAATCACAAAATTGTCATTACTAATATTCTATAAGTCTCACCATTTAATTTTATCCAAAAATCACTATTCTAACAACTTATTTCTAAAATTAGATAAAACATTTTATAAATTCCAAAAAACATGTTATTAGATGTAAAACGTATACTCCCTCCATCCCAAATTATTTGTCATTTTAACACTTTTCACGCAGATTAAGGAAACCAACAAAAAGACCGATCTATCTCTATTTAATTCTAATAATTTGTGTATTGTATTTAATATGTTGGTTGACTACCTTAACCACAACTGTAATTAATAAATTGATTATGAAAAGTCTGAATTAATGTATTTTGATTAAAATGTCCAATTAATTAATGTATTTTGATTAAAATGTCCAATTAATTAATGTATTTTGATTAAAATGTCCAATTAATTAATGTATTTTGATTAAAATGTCTTTTGAATGTCTAGTCTCACAATTTGATTTAATACTCCTTATTAATGTAATACATATTTTCAATGCCTACTTTGAAATAATAGAGCATTTAGTAAGGAATAATAAATAGGGGTAAATTTGGAAGAATTTGGGAAAATATATGTTGAATTCCTATAACGTCAAATAATTTGGGACAAATCTCAAAAGTTAAAACGACAAATAATTTGGGACGGAGGGAGTATGACAAATAAATAAGTTTAGCCAAACATGCACCCTCTAATCTTATTGTTGACTATTAAACTTCTCTTTGGAAAAGAAAAAAAACTATAATATTGGAATTTTATGCGTATGCCTAATTTCTTCTGTTTGGTCGGCAAAGGACAAATAAATATAATTTCGTGTCAATTTTTGGCCTAATTAATCTTGGTAAGAGGATTCAAGGTGGCTTTCTAGGTGCTCAAGTGATAAGTCTCGAGTTTGTGCCGTCTGATGTATGTTAATTTTGTCAATCTCTAATTGAATTTTCTTTTGCATATAATTTCTTCAAGATTAAAATTGATAAGTTTTAAGTTTATTTACGGTCGTTTTTAGTGCAATTTTATCATTGATAATTTTCTTTAGTAATATATTTATATCTATTACCTATATAAAAGTATGTATGTTTCTTACAAAATATGGATTGCCAAATATATCCCTATCAAAGATTATTATTTAAGGTTATAATAGTAATTTAAATTTTCATATTTAAATAATTTTATATTAGAATCCTAGCTAATTCAAAATCTTATAGAATTCTATTATAATTAGAAGTCTAATATAAAAGTGTTATATATAAAGTAATTGTATTATTATTTCTTTCCTTAATTTGAATTGATCTACTATGTAATACTATTTGATTTATAGATAGAAACTACATTTATTTGTCATATAAATTAACAAATAAGTTTCAACTAATTTTAATAAATGTTTAATAATAATATTTTTGGTTTGACAACTAAATTATTGATTTAATGAAAAAAGAATCAGTATATGTTAGTTTAATTGCCTAGAGCCGTTTTCACATCACTAAAGCATAATATTATTCATAGCAGTCATACCCTTTCTTTTCTTCAAATCCATATCCTTGTTTTTTACTAAAATTTTGATGCTTCTTGCATTCACCAAAGTAATCAAAACCTAATACATATAAACTGATTATCCAATAAGTCATCACCAAAGTAAAATTATGATGTAATAATTGAAGCCTCTAATAAGTCATCCAAACTAAAATTGTGATGTAATAATTGAAGCCTATATTTTAAGATGTTTTATTTTTTATTTTAATAAGTGTTTAATAATGGTATTTTTCAATTTTTGTGATGTCAATAAAACAGAAGAATATGATCATCATCAGTACTACAAGACTTTTATTTTTTTTTGTTAAATTTTTTTTACTACATTCTAATTAATGTTTTCGATTGATAGTTTAGTTAAATTAAATCAACGTATAAACATAGGTATATGAGTACGTGCGCACAACATTCCTCACAGGATAAGGAAAAGTATAATATTCCTCAAAGGATAAGGAATATATTAATTCATTTCCTATCCATAATCAAACTATATTAATTTGTTTATGAGTAGTGTTTGTGTGCACCAAGTGCATGGATCATGATCCATGCAACTAAGCACGCGGGTTGGATCGGGTTGGGTCGGGCCTAGATCTGCGTCCAGGTTTTTTATTTTTAAATTTATGACATAACCTTTATATTTACCGAATATAACCTTTATGTTTAGCAAGTATAATCTTTATATACAAATATCATAACTTTTAAGTAAAATTACTTAAACTTTTTTCAGTATAAAAAACATAATTAAAAGGTATGTAACATTTATGTTAACCGAGTATAACTTTTATGTTATATTAGTATAACCTTTACATACATATATCATAACCTTTAAGTGATATTACTTAGATTTTTTTTCACTATAAAAATTCATATAGTATGGTTTAACATTTATGTTATATTAGTATAACTTTTATATACAAATTAAATATCATAACATTTATGTACTTAAAGAATAATATAAGGTTATATTATTATAACGAAAAAGTTAAATTATTATGCATAAAGGTTATATTATTACAACATAAAGGTTTTGAAAGGTTTTGAAAAATATTATAAGTCTGGCGTGCAGTACAAAAGGTTATGTGAACATAACTAAAAGGTTAGGTTCGGCAAACTAAAATGTTAGGTTCACCAAACTAAATTGTTAGACCAAATAACTGCAAAACTAGGGTTTGAACTAGCAGGTATTAAATTTATTCAAATAAATACATGCATTACGAATTATTTAAAAAAAAAAAAAATTTTGGTTTTAGGACAACAAAATGAGATAACCAGTTAGAATGCCGAAGAAAATTGATGGGAAGATGGAATAAATGTAATTGAATCATGAAAGTTTTTTTCTAGATAATCAGCAGAAGGTTTAGGTTATCATAATATTTTGTCAAGTTTCAAACTTTGAGAGAAACATATTTTACCAATTATCTTTGTAAAATTTTTTGTAGTAGTTTCTCCTATCCTATAATAATAGGATGGAAGGATAACAATTTTTTTCCCACCAGGTTCAATTTTTGACTTTGCTATTTCTACATTTTTCAATTTATTTTTGTTTTTCTCAACATTTACTTTTATCTGACAATTAATATTTAGTTATCAAGTGAAATTCAAATCATCAAAATTATGTGGATGTATAATGACAAAAGTATATTAACAACTCTAAGAAACATTTCATCGAACAACTGGTGACCCATTTCATTTGAAACATCAAATATCATATAATTAGTAATAATATGATCAGTTTAATTCGTAGCATGATCATTAACTTTTCAAAGGTCGAAGAACCAATAAAGAAAAAAAAGTCACGAGATATAAACAAAATTATGAGGACGTATAATCACAGAAGTTTATTAAAAACTCTAAGAAGCATTTCATCGAACAACTGATAACCTATTTCGTTAGAAGCATGAAATACCATTTAATTCTTTGTAACATGATATGTTTAATGTTACCATTAGCTTCTCAAATGCCCAACAACCAATAAACAAAAAAAAGGATGGATAATTGATAATTATCCAAATTAAACCATTGAACTAGAAACTAAATTCAACACGAAATGGTTCTTTATTTATTTATTTTTTTTAGAGATTTTATTTTTCAAATACAATTTTTTTTAGTGTGATCTATTAGTCATGTGGCAATATTAAAAAAATGAAATTTATTTCATTGGTGTTGTACCTAAATTCCATTAATTTCAATAATATCTTGTGTTAGTATGAGTTTCATGTATTGTTTAATCATCTTATCACAAGATAAAAGATAAGAGTTGGCGAAGGAAGCATCTATGCCCATAAGACTTTTGCAGATTGGACAAAAGACACATTCCTTGTTATTAAAAGTTTTAAGAGTTGGACATGAAATATGTTGTGGAACAAACAATCACGTAAAGATCCAAAATTTGATAATGATGGATGAGGAGGTAAGATAATATATATATATATATATATATAGGTTTTTTTAAATAATTTTTTTTTTCATAGCATGTTTAGCCTGAAACTCAATGGAATTAGAGTTAATTGGTTAATTAACAATATATGATAGGTCTTTTAAAATAAAGTTAATCTTTAAAATTATGAGTTAAAGTTGAGATATTTATTTGCAGGGGGTTCAAATTGGAGTGATCATCTTCAACGAAGACATCCAAAATATCGGAAAGGAGTTCACAAGAAACAAGACCTATTTGATAAATAATGCAATGGTAAAAAACATCAATACAAACTATGCATCCTCACATCCTGAAAAGGAATTGGTCTTAAAAAATTTCACCAATGTGGAGGAAGTGGTGAACACCATTGACGATAACAACAATATCAATGACTATGTGGATTACAAAGACTTACGTAGTAAACATGAGGACCGCAAATCATTTGGTACGTACAATTATTATTATTATTTGTGCACTATGATTTATAAAAAAATTCCATTAATTTAAAATTATATTTTGTAGATATTTGGGTACAATGATTTATAAAAGAATTCCATTAAATTGAAATTATATTTTGCAGATATATATGGAATACTGATAAGGGTCAAGGAAAGCATAAACATTACCAATTCAAAAGGAAAATCAAAATGTGTAAGGGAAGTTACGATCACAAATGAAGAGTAAGTCATTTATGTTATATAAAATACAATGGAAAAAAATATAATTACCAAAGTTGTGTACTAATTACCATAGAATCGAGAAGCTATTACTTGAACCAACAAGTCAATATATAATATACGCATAATATTAATTGATAATTAAATAAGAGTAAGTAAAAATGATAGAAAAATATGGGATTTAGGTGTATCAATTTAGGGAGCTTTAGTTAGTGGTCTTTCATTTTCAATCCACTATTGCTCTGTGGAATTGCTTATCAATCTTGTCCCTTCGATTTTCATTGCCTCTGTTTTTCTTTTCTTTTTTATTTAATATTAATATTTACAAAAAAGTTTTCTCACTATAGATTTTGTGATCTCTGTATTGATGGGTTCGTGATTTCTTATTTGTAATTATTAAGTCTCTATTATTTCAATTAATTACCTCATTAGAATAAGTCGGTGGATAAAGCAATCAAATACAATTTGATTAGGCATTTTGGTCTACGTAAATTTCTCTCTTTGCAACCCATGACTAGCTGTAGCACAACTAGAGCCCCTAGGTCTTCTTCCGATCGAGCCCAGGTCTATGTCACAAAATATATTGTCTTTATTGGCTGATCAATTTAATAAGTTTCGTCAATATCTCTTACAAATGAAAGATGCATATTATTATTTCATTTGAATTGTGTATAAGGTGGAGAACGAAACAAAGATATGGTACAATGCATGCAAAAAATGCACAACATTAGCACCTAAACATGATGGAAATACATGTGAAAAGTTTCAAGATGATACAGTTCAAACAATGCCGAGGTGAAAGTTCCAAATAATAATTCACAAAAAATGATCAATTAGATGCAGCAAAACTTATATAAGTTTATTGATTGCAGATATGTAATTAAACTAACGGTAAAACAAGGACATCTTGTAGCAACAATAACGATGTTTGGTGACACGACGTCAGTTTATGTTGGATGTTTAGTACAAGACTACATGAACTCTATTGAGAAGGTATCAAAATTTCTTTAATGCAAATGATTTTAAAAATAAATAATAAATGTAACAAAAAACAACAAATATAGGGTCAACCCAATAGTTCATTTGGCTTACAAGGAATAAGTGAGATCCATTTTCTAATTGCGTTGAACTACAGTACAAAAATAGAAGATGAAATATTGAATGCAATAGTTGAGGCCATAGACCCGTGAAGATAAAAGAAGAGAAAATAAATAATACCCACTAACAGAGACTACAACAATCGAAGATCAATCAAAGAATAAAAGAAGGATTAAAAGTAAGAAAAATGAAGAATACATTCACATATCTAGCGATGAGGATGGGAATAGTACACATAAAGCTTTATTTGACAAATCTCGAAAAAAGAAGAGTAAAAGTATGACACGGAAGAAGATCAAAAAAGAAAAGATATAATTACAAGTTAATGTTTTATTATCTTTCATTTCCAAATTTTTTGTTTTTTTAGATTAGTTTTTTTTTTCAAATTTATATAATATTAAACTTTTAAAAAAAAAATTGCAGCATCAATATCATATTTCTATGTTTTATTGCATTTTCTTAATGTCTCCATAGAAAAAAGATTATAACATATTATGTAACTATATTCTATTTCTTTTCTTAAACAATAACAACAACAAAATTCGTCCTTCACGAGCAACGCACGTGCTCTTTTCTAGTGTGTATATATATATATATATATATATATATATATATGTTGGGTCTCAAGTGGTGGTCAGAGGTTTAGAAGGGGGTGAATGAACCTCTATCGATTTTCACAAAATCTTTTCAAAACTCTTTACGAATATGTTCCTGATTCCAAAGAGAAACAGCAACCCGACCCGAGTCAGTAACCTGGTACAATGCTGATTAGGTTCCTGTCTCGAATCACAGTACGCAGGGGATCAAACTAAGATAAAGTTTCCTGTTTTGCAAACACGTTTTCTCTTCGCAATATGATTTTAGCAAAGTATTTTTGACCAGTATGCTTATGACAGATGTAACAAGATAGATATGCAATAAACATAGCATGCAGTCAAAGCAAATAAACACTTATGGCTTATAATGGTTCGAAGGTGGTGTAATCCTTCTACGTCCACTCTACTCCTTTACTAAGGAGGAACTTCGTTAGGTCAGTTTGATTTACAAGTCTCGACTCTACAAACCTCTTCCTAACAAGCTATACCTATAGAATCCCAAATTCTTAGGTTACAACCCACACATGGTACAAATCCCACATAGGGCAAGTAGCCTACACAAGACTATATACTTAGCAAGGATATAATCCTATCAAATAAGTTACACCAAACACAACCTAGCGCACACAACACAAATGGTTAAAAGTATATAGATTTCTTCAACTGTGTTGTTGAAGTCAGTCTTGAACGTGTTAGCTCGAATGCTTGATCGGTAGACTGGCTTCCAAGGTTGAGTGACTGAACGAGAAGACTTGATAGCTTGAGTGTGATAGCTTTTTAGAAAGAATGTGATCTCAGTTGTTCAGTAGTCTTCAAGGTCAGTTCAACCTTATATATATATATATATGTGGAAAAATGTCCGTTGAAGAGAAGGCATAGTTCTGTTGCAATTCAAATATATCTTCAAATCTTCGTAGTTAATGCATCGACGAAAATCAGAGTTTAGGGGCATGGTCTACTCTGATTCGCATTAATGGCGACATGCTCTTTGTTGCAGTATTTTGCAGAGCCGCTTTCCAGGTGGCAGCATCTCATTGGCTCTTCACTTGCTTCTCTCTACTGGTAACTTCGACAGGATTTAAACCTCGTATGATTATCAATGTAAACCTCGTACTACATTGAATTGGCTGGAGAGTCTTATGCTTCTTGCATTTATGACAATAGTAGACTCTTCCTGTTTTGCGCCGAGATTCTAATTCGGAACAGCTTCATGTTCCTGAATCCTGCAGTCAGCTTCCTGACCTGCATTTCTTTTCTATTCTGCTTTAGCTTACTGTTCCTGGAAATTTTCTTGGTTGTCACTTGCTGATTTAGCTTTCTGATTCTGATTTCAACTCTGGCTTACTGTCCTTTTATCAAGAAGGTCCATCTTCGAGTCTTCAAGTCCAGAATCCTGCTTTTCCTGAATTTCCTATCTTTTTGTCGTGTATTACATCTTGAAATTATCTCAGAAGAAGATAAGATAGATAAGCTAGATTCCACTTATAAAACGTGGAATATGGGTAGTCTAAAAGATTATCTATTATTACATTGTCTCATCAAAACTTAGATAGAAATATCCTAACAATATATATATATATATATATATATATATATATATGTTAGAAATTTAAATTCGTATCGCAATCTAGCCCATAATCATTATGCACATGAATGATTTTGAAGAGGTGAAAATCCTTTTTGTCTTACAATTATGAACTCTTTCGATAATGTGTGATTTTCAATTTAATTTTACAATTTCATAATTTGTTCAATTTATTAATTGAACTTAAATTCTAGATTTGGTTTGTGTTTATTGGATTAATGCTTAATTCCTTTCCAAAAAAATATTTTCTGTTTGTAAATAGTAATTCTATATGATCAAATATATTAAAATTTTCACATTTTCATCACATTTGATGATATATGACATTGTTTGAGGTTGTGCATGTTTGTACTGAGTTATGTGAAATAAAAGATGTATGTCAAATGAAGACATTTCAAATTTGGGAAATATTTATTTTTAGTTTTGGTCTAGGATTTATGTTTGATTTTCATCATGTTTATTTTGAATTTTCAGTTTGAATCCTTTAATTGTAAAATGTGTCCAATTTGAGTTCCTTTTTTGTCGGATTTTGTAATTTCCAATGACTTTTTTCGTGAGTGTGATACAAACGCCCCCAATTTGATATTTTCTTGATCAACTAGGTGATGTGTCAATTTTGTGCATATTTGACAAATCATTTTTTATTTCCTTTGCTAAATAATACCAAATAATTTTTTATTTATATTTTGTTTTATCATGTATATATTATTTTTTATCATGCATACATTGTTTTCCTTAAAAAATAATTTATCAAGTTGTTAATTAATTAAATTCACAGACTTCAAGATAAGAGTCTGCTGTCAAATTTAACCGAAAAAACAAAACGCTGCCGAAATTCAACTCGTACCAAGACTAGTTAATTCAATTCAACAGAATTTTATTCTTAATTAAACACACAATATCGACAGTCACTTAATTTGTTGATTAATAAAAATTTAATGGCATTTGTGGAAAATTTTACCAAATTGTAGAAGATGCTGTAACATATCCAAATCATTGAAATTTCAAAGCACAAAAGAAAATCATCACACACACGCAAAATCTTGGCCGCCAACCTACTATATAAACCCCTCATCCTTAGTTCTTTTAACAACACACAAACTTAATTATTCTCCTTTGAAATTGATCATCATGAATTTCTCCAAAACCCTCCTCTTTTTAGCAATCTCATTCTTCGCTTCCTCAAATGCCGCCACTTTTGACATCACCAATCGGTGCCCCTACACCGTCTGGGCCGCTGCTAAGCCTGGCGGTGGCCGGAGGCTTGACGGGGGTCAATCCTGGCAGATCACCGTGGCTCCGGGCACTACCCAGGCCCGAATTTGGGGCCGAACCAACTGCAACTTCGATGGCAATGGCCGTGGCCGTTGCCAAACAGGCGATTGCAATGGGGTATTGGAATGCCAAGGCTACGGCCAGGCCCCCAATACCCTAGCTGAATTCGCCCTCAATCAGTTCAACAACATGGACTTCGTCGACATCTCCTTAGTCGATGGGTTCAATATTCCCATGGAATTCAGCCCCACCAATAATGTGTGCAAAAACATGAGGTGCACCGCCCCGATCAACGAACAGTGCCCGGCCCAGCTTCGGGTCCCCGGTGGGTGCAACAATCCTTGCACTACCTTTGGTGGTAACCAGTACTGCTGTACGAACGGGCCCGGAAGCTGCGGGCCGACCGATTTTTCCAGGTTCTTTAAACAGAGGTGCCCTGATGCTTATAGCTATCCTCAGGATGATCCAACAAGTCTTTTCACTTGCCCTGGTGGTACTAACTATAGAGTTGTTTTCTGCCCATGAATATGAACATCAACAACCACTATTTATAGCTAATTATTTCTGTTAATTAGCTTATTTTATCCGAGGATTTACCTGAAATAATGTTGTGCTTTAGGCTTAGTCGAACATGTACCTTGATGAAATTTGTGCGTATTGAAAATTTCAATAATTAATAAAAATAATAATGTTTGGATAATAAATTGACATATTTGTGTCTCATTCTTTTTGTACATATGTAGTGGCAAAAATTGTTGCACCTATGTGTAAAGTGAGTGAGCATGGAAGACCATGATTTTGGATGAATTTTGAACAATTATAGGGAAATTACAAATTTAGGACATTAACTTTAGGTCATTCATCATTTGGGGATATTATCTTTTCAGCTTTAAAATTGAGACACTATCTTTAAAAAATGGACGAATTTAGGACAAATCAGCCCGAATCGACGAATTTCGAGCTAATTCATACGTGAAAGTCACATGCCTCTGCTAATTCGGGCTTGTTACTGATGTGGCGTTTTTTGAATAAGTTAAATTGATTTTTAATTGCCACCTTAGTAAATAAAAAGACACATAATTAGATTAAATAATACAAGTCAAAAAATATTTATTTGTTAAAATAAAATAATGCACTTTGAATTAAATAATACAAGTTCATGTCAAAAATTATTTCTAAATTATTAAAAAACCTTTTTAAAATATTATTATCCAATAGTATTAATTAAAATAATTATAATAAATATTAAAAAAATGTATATTCATTTTTTATATTTTGAAAAAATTTCTTGTGATTATCTTTTACTATAAAAACTTAATAAATTATATATGTTAATATAAATATTATCATTAATATATAATTGATAAAATAAAATAATGCACTTTAAATTAAATAATACAAGTTCATGTCAAAATTATTTCTAAAATATTAAAAAATTATTTTTAAGATATTATTATCCATTAATGTTAATTAAAATAATTATAATAAATATTAAAAATTATAATATCAAGGTACATTTGATATGAGTTGCAATGAGAACTAATTCAAATTTGACTAGTATCAAAATTTTGTCCTAAAGTGGAATATCCATGGTATTGGTAGAAACGAAATGAACTAAAACTATACATTCTCGTTTTATGAAATAAGTGTCGTTTTATGAATGCATAAGCCTAAATATTTTGATATTAAGAGATAATCAACTTTGATCCCAACTAATGGTGGACACATGCCTCTCACATGTCCGTTAGTTTGAATGAAATCTTTTATTATAACACTATTTTGTAACTCTCTCTTTGATATGTAGGACGAGATCTGTAAATTTATTCTTTATCTTTTTGATCGGTAAAAGAATCTTGTTCAGTTGAGTACAAGGGTTACTCAAATCTTGACAAAATCATGATAATTTATTTAAAATCAGATCCGAGAAATTTTTTGGTTCCAAGATAATTTATTTTTGTTCTCATGATTTGATTTACTTATTATTTTTAAATTTAGAGCCATCCAAACTATATTCATTTTTCCACTTAAGTAACTAATTTTTTACAATTACAACTAACCATCTCGCATTTGTGCGAGTTGTCATTTACTATTCGAGATCACCCGATGATCATTTTCTAATCAATTTTAGTCACGTGTCTCGCAAGTTCTTTATTATTGAGTGTGTATACGTCTTTCCACCTTTTTCTGGTTGCAACTAGTCATCTCAACTTTGCATGAGTTGCAGTTAAACATCTCAATTTTGTGAAAGTTGCAATTTACCATCTGAGACCACCAAATGGTCATTTTCCGATCAATTTTAATCACGTTCCTTGCCTACCCTTTACCATTCCAAACCACCGAATATTAATTTTCCAACCAATTTTAGTCACGTGTCTTGCAAGTCTTTTTTTACTGTGGTTATTAATTATTTATTGTCGGATATATGGTACTCAACAACAGGAAGTGACCTAAAGAACAAAAGAGGAACAACAAACAAGAAATAAAAAATACGTGACTTATAACAAAATCGTAGTCAATTACAAGGATGCATCAACGGTAAGTCGAGTCGAGGAAAGCCCTCTTTTCTTAAGACGAAATACGCTCAGGGTAGTGCTTATTGTGTAACACCCCAAATTAATTAACTATGTATACGAATTAATTAATTAAGATTATGTGTTGCTAATTAATTAACTATGCATAAGTAATTGAGAAACTAAGTATATATATATAAGTATAATTGTATGATTATTTGTTAAAGTAAATTAATTAATTAAGAAATAGCATGTATAATATGCTTATTCGATATAACACCCCAAAGAAAAATTAGTTAGGATAATTAATTCCTTTATCATAATTGAAGTTAATACAAAAGTTAAGGGATAGAAGATGAGTCAATTTCTCACCATTTATGCATATGCCACTTGGACACTCAACCTCACCAAAACTCAACACCTCACATACTCTATTGTTGTAACAACGACAAGAAATATGCAATTGAGGAAAGCAAGAAAAGATTGAATCAAAAGAAGAAGGAAAAACTCCCTCTCTCATACACACACGTCTCTCCTCTCTCTCTCTCTCTCTCTCCACATTTTCTCTATTTTATCTCTCTTTCCCTCCAAGGTTTCTGCCATCTCTCACTTGCTGCTACATATCTCTCTCTCTAATTTTCCATCTCAAGATTTCCCTTTCCCTTGTTTTTACTTCTCACAGGCAGCGGCACCACTGCTGCCCTCCGCCGCCACCAACCTCTTCCTTCTGACCGATTTCGTATGCCTAAGCATATCCCTCGAATAGCCTGATATAGGTCAGAGTCTCAATTCAAGTTTCACCATCATCTCCGTCAACAAATCACCGGCGGAACCGAGCGCAGTCGCCGGCCATGAGCAGAT
This sequence comes from Scutellaria galericulata, assembly GCA_946896805.1. Classification (NCBI taxonomy): domain Eukaryota; kingdom Viridiplantae; phylum Streptophyta; class Magnoliopsida; order Lamiales; family Lamiaceae; genus Scutellaria; species Scutellaria galericulata. The sequence goes on along the minus strand of OX335791.1, from coordinate 11,408,849 downwards.
GCTAGTTGAGTTGGTAAGGATGGAGGGTTATTATTTTTGGAAATTAGAAATAATCGTAGGGACCTCCTTTCAATAATTTATATTCTGAAGATTGAACTTGAACCTTCCCCATTTTCAAAGAATCATTTTTAGGGACCCAAACTAGGGGTATGAGTATAATTTAACCCATAAAGTCAAAAGGTCAATCTAAAATAAATTCACTTTAATTTGACTCATATGGATAAAATTAACTTCTAAATTCAATTCAATTAAGTTCAATTTTATATATTAAACTTTACAGTTGGTCTAGTTGAGCTATAATTTCTTTTGCGTCCTATTAGAATGTATATTAACCTTGAGTTTCTAATACACCTATGTGTTTTATTTAAAATACTCTCCTTAAAATTTAGTGAGATAAAGTAATCTAGTATAATATATGGTATCGTAACAAATGTTTGGAAATAAAATAACAATATGACATAATAATGTTGAAAGATATATCTGACTTATAATTCAAGAGCAACCCCAAAGTTTATTATTATTGAACTCATATTGGTTATGACATTTATGAAAGATGTAACAGTACAATGATTTTAGTATGGTTCATAATAGATGATACACGAATATAATATATGTTATATTCTAATTTCTAGTGATCTTAAATTATTAAGAATTTATAGATAGATAAGATACTAAGACCCTTTTTAATGTTTGATGTAGAAAACGAGGGAAAGAATGAATTATCCAGACTTGCTCGAGAATTTAAGAACCGATGTTCCAGTTTTCCTTAAGGTGGGGGGTAAAATCTTATTTACGATTTAAATTGTACAGCTTTACGAAAAACAATGTGACTATGTGATTTAAATTCTGTTATTATGTGATGTCGATTTCAAGTGAAACGTTTTCACTACGTGAACAATATTCGAGTAAATTATATGGTTTTGAAAGCAATTGATTTTAAGTGACACAAACGCGATTGGATTCATATGATGAAAAGTCGGGGTAATTCCCGCATCAAAGGGGTTTTCAATGAAAGCCAACATATGTCAAAGGATTTATGAACCTTATGTGTTATGTGAGTTATGTGGCCAACGTGAACGTGACCAATGTGCACTATGTGTTATGTGAGAACTATTATGTGACAATTTAACTGCGCATGCGCTTGCACGCCAAGTGGGGTATTCCTTTTTGGAAACCCAACAAGGGGGTATTCTACGAAAACCCAATATGAAAGGGGTGTAAAAACCCAAATGGGGTCGGCTTGGGGCCCTGATAGGTATTCTTCGGAAACCTATCCAGAGTTGCATTGGGACTACTCGGGAGTCCACACCGTGTATTATATGTAAAAATGGTGGCAAGATCCGCAAGATGTAAAAATGGCGGCTAAGTTCCGCAAGACGTACTTGGCGGCATGTTCCGCAAGATAAAAATGTTTTCACGACGGCTCAGAACCGTAAAGTTTTCCAAGGCGGTTCAAACCCGCAACTATGTGTTTGATGAACTATATGTTTATGTTACATGTTGTGTTTCAAATGCTTCCAGGTCCCCCCCACTGAGTGTCTTCATACACTCACCCCGTTTTATATTAAAATGTTTTCAGCTTAGGGAAACCCTGAGCGTGGCGTGTAAGCGGTGGATGCTGGTAGCCGATGTTCTAAAGTTTACAAAAGAGTTTTATTGGGAGTAAAAGAAGTATTATATTATTTATTTATATAGAATATGATCTTGTTACCTTTTGGGAAAAACTTAGGTTGTAAAGCTGTATAGTTTTAGCTGTATAATTATAAAGAAAAATATTGTTCTTCCGCTGTGTACGAATTATGTTTTATAAAACAGGGATGCTCGAATTGACCTATCTTTATTGGAAAATTTTAAATTACCTTGAAAGTTCATATTTCACCGAGTATCTGGATGCCCAAACGAGAAATTTATTAAACTCTGATATTTTATAGTAATTAACAAGGACGGGGCGTTACATATTGGATCATGCATATCATCTCCCAAAGATAAAACGACTTCGTCTCTTGAGAAGTAGCAACACAATCTTGAGAGCTCTGGTGAATTTTTGGTGCTTGAGAATTGAACTTGATGCGAAATGAGAAAACTATGAAATTTTTCACTTGGATATGTCTAAAAAATAATGCATGATGACCCCTATATATAGGTCTCCAACATTGGGGGTTACACCTGAAATTGATGTGATTTTACTTCCAAAAAATGAGTCTTTTAATGCAAGTTAACGACTCGTTCAAAAATTGAAACCGCTAAAAAATTCTTACTGCAACTTCTAGGTTGCTTGGAGTAACTTGCAGCTTGCTTGCTGCATTCTAGCTTTCTTGTAGTAACTTGTTACATTCTAGCTTACTTGGAGCAATATGTTGCATTCTAGCTTACTTGGAGTAAGTTGAAGCTTGCTTGTTGTATTTCAGGTTACTCCTCAGCTTACTCCATCAGCTTACTCCACTAGAATACTATTCCAGCTTACTCCACCAGGGTAACTTGACAACTTATTCCTCAGCTTACTCCATCAGCTTACTCCACTAGAATACTATTCCAGCTTACTCCATCAGCTTACTCCACTAGAATACTATTCCAGCTTACTCCACCAGAATACTATCACAGCTTACTCCACTGTAACCATGATCCAAAAACATAAAGCGGGTCAGGTAAAACTCAAGTCTCATCCGCCCAAGTCCAGCCCAACATCCAATTGCCAAGGACCAAGGCCCACAGCCGAGGTCGGGTCGGGACCAAGCCAAGTAGTACTGACCGAGCTGCATGCGCGCGCGTGTGTTGCACAAGTATACTACTCCTATAGTATATTAATTACTAAGCCTATTTTAATGGCTTAACTTATACTTGCATTTTCAAGGTCCATCTTCCTATGTGGGATAGTTAAGCACTCCTTCTACACTCAAGACATTTCCATTGTCATTTCAAGTGACCAACTTTGATACTTAATTTCTCACTCATCAAAAATTGGTTTTGAGCGATTCAAAATGTCTCAATTATCTACTTCAAACGTAGATTAACCTTTTGGCATACAATCCTTAAATGAATTAATTCTTATCTACTTAATTATTGGTCAAAATTGTGTCACTCACTACTTTTATCAACCATTTTTTCAAGAATCCCCCACATGAGTGGAAATTAATGCATGAATGAAGGCTCGAAACTCAATCCTCGAGAGACCTTGTTGCATAAGGATAGGTGACTTTTAGCCACTCAGTACTTGTAGCTTGATCTAGAGTTCTTTTATTTGTTGAACTTGTTTTTATCCTTTCTTTCCAGGGATACACATTTTCAAAGAATATTGCATTATTTGATTCGATAACCGTTCCCTCCGTCATGTCGGGTATTTCAAACTTATGTATTAGGAAACAATAAGCACTACTATTTAGTGCATATCCCACAAATATACAATCAATCATCTTAGAACTGATTTTTACTTGCTTTGGAGGTGGTACCTCCACTTTAGCTAAACACCCTCACACTTTGAGATATTTATACGATGGTTTACATCCTTTCCACATTTCATAGGGGATTTCGTTCTTTCCTTTTAAAGGAATTTTGTTAAGTATATAATTCGCCGTTAAAACGGCTTCCCCCCACAGGTTCTGTAGTAATCCCGAGCTAATAAGCATGACATTCATCATATTTTTTAGAGTAGAATTTTTACGTTCGGCCACTCTATTTGATTGAGATGAGTAGGGAGCCATCGTTTGGTGAATTATGCTACTTTGTGAACACAACTCCTCAAATGGTGCCACGTACTCTCCACCTCTATCACTTCTTATATCTTTTATCTTGCTATTTAATTTATTCTCTACCTCATTCTTGTAATTCTTGAAGGCTTCTATAGCCTCGTCTTTACTTCTCAAAAGGTATACGTAACAATAATTTGTGCAATCATCAATGAAGAAAACAAAGTACTTTTTCCCACCTCTAGTTTGCACAAACTTCAAATCACACACATCGGTGTGAATTAACTCTAAAGGTTTAGTACTCCTTTCAATATTATGAAAATGAAGCCTAGCCATTTTGGCTTCAACACACATTTCACATTTCTTTTGTGTGTTAATTTCATTGACTTTAAGTGAGTTCAAGGTTACTAACCTTTTTATAGCATTTAGATTTACATGTCCTAATCTATTATGCCATAAATCACAACACTCAACAATATAAGAAGAAATTATTGCATTTTTATTATTCATTTTGAGGACAACTTGGCGCTTGACCATTACATTTATTTTGAAAAGGTTATTAGCCAAATAACCTGTACCAAAAAATACACCATGATGCATAAGAATAAAATTTTCAGCTTCGAATACAAGCTTGAAGCCATGGTTTACAAGCAACGAACCACTAACTAGGTTCTTACGGATGTCTGGGACATGCATCACATCCTTCAACGTGAGTTGTTTGCCTGAAGTGAGCTTCAAAATCACGTTTTCCACTCCAACCACCTTGGATGAAGCTTGATTATCCCTGTGGAGCTTTCTTCCACTCACGACCTTGTAGGAGGAAAAAACCTTTCTATCCAAGAAAACATGGTAAGTGGCTCTTATGTTCACAAACCATTCTCTTGGGTTATCCACCATGTTGGCTTTGAACACCACAACACAAAGATCATTGTCATTCAAGTCTTTCTTTTGTTCGGCCAAGTTAGCTTGCTTGACTTTGTCCTTCTTAGGCAGCTTACATTCTTTAGCCATGTGATTAGGCTTGCCACAATTGTAACAATTGCCATTGAATCTCTTCACCGACTTCTTCCCCTTCTTGTTTTGATCGGGATTGGGGCGTTTTCTCTTGTTGCCCTCCAATAAGTTGGCTTTTTCATCCATTGGCATACGAGGCCTAGGACCAGTCTTTCTATTATCCTCCTCAATTAAGAGCTTGACAATCAAGTCCTCGAGGGTCATCTCCTTTCATTCGTGCTTCAAGTAATTCTTGAAGTCCCTCTAACTAGGTGGGAGTTTCTCGATCACACAAGCAACAGTTAAAAGCTCGGGCACGTTCATGCCCTCAGTCTTGTATTTCTTCTTAAGAGCATCCCATAACTCTTTGGTTGTCTTGCAGCCCACGTACACGTTATACAGTGAGTCACTCATCCCATTCAGGATATAGTTCTTGCACAAAAAGTCACTATACATCCAAGATTCTAGAGCTGTATGAGCCTTTGAATTTGTATCATCCTCGACACCAACTGATGGGGCCTTGCCTTAAATATATAGCTACACCAACGGTGGTCAGGTAGAAGAGCATTTTTTGCTGCCACCTCTTGAAGTTTTCACCCATGAACTTTTCACGCTTCTCAGCAGTATGCAATGCAGCATGTCGCATAACTGCATTCAAGGTTACAACAACACCAGTAATGGAGGTTGCAACAACAGTAGCAGTGGTTGCTACAATGGTGGTGAGAAGAAAAACTTGGTTTCCGTCGATGTTGTTGTTGTTTGATATGGACAGATATCTATCTCATCTTAAGATTGTTAGATATATGGCACTCAACGGGCAGTGACCTAAAGAACAAAAGAGGAACAACAAACAAGAACTAAAAAATACTTGACTTATATTAGAATCCTAGTTTATTACAAGGATGCAACAACAGTAAGTCAAGTCGAGGAAGGCCCTCTTTCATTAAGATGAGATACGCCGAGGGTAATGCTCATTGGATCATGCATATTGTCTTCCAAAGATAAAACAACTTCGTCTCTTGAGAAGTAGCACCACAATCTCGAGAGCTCCAGCGAATTTTTGGTGCTTGAGAATTGAGCTTGATACGAAATGAGAAAACTATGCAAATTTTTTCACTTGGATGTGTCCAAAAAATGATGCATGATGACCCCTATATATAAGTCTCCAACATGGGGGGTTACACCCGAAATTGATGGGAATTTACTTCCCTAAAATGAGTCTTTTAATGCAACTTAACAGCCTGTTCAAAATTTGAAACGACAAAAAAACGCTTACTGCAACTTCTAGGTTGCTTGGAGTAACTTGTAACTTACTTGCTGCATTCTAGTTTATTGGAGTAACTTATTGTATTCTAGCTTACTTGGAACAATTCGCTGCATTCTAGCTTACTTGGCCTAAGTTGTAGCTTGCTTGCTATATTTCAGCTTACTAGACAACTTACTCCTTAGCTTACTCCATCAACTTACTCCACCAGAATACTATCCCAACTTAATATAAATTTAAAGAGTAAATAACAAAACCACATCTCAAATATACGTGATTTATCTCTTTCCTATATCATTTTTTAATATTTTTATTTTACTATATAAACTATACAAACTTTTTAGATTACAAGATTTTTGACTGCCACATCAAATTTCCGGCTGAAATTTGGTCATGTGCATCTCATGTGATTTTTAAAGGGGTAAAATTGTATTTTTCTTCCTCTATTTCTTCTTCTTTGATTATTGACGAAGTATTGATAGCCTAGTGGTAAAAGACGTCGTGGAGGGTAGGGGTGAAATCTGTTGATCCTCCTTAAAAAAAACTAGATCTCTTCCTTCATCGTCCTTCTTCTTCACTCATTAATTTCAAATTGATTTACTCAACTAGATTACCAATTTCTTGAGGGATTTCTCCTTCAATGCTGCAATTTGTCAAGTAAAATTAATTCAACTGTGTGAGATTCAAAATAATATAAGAGGAGTCATTCAATTAAAGGGATTGTCAATGACGTTGTCTAGTTGACAATTCATTGTATTTTGAAGAGAATTCTATGGAAGAGCTCATGAAAATGAGCTGCAATCACCTTAGATAGACTAATTTGTTGGGAGAGGAATTTCTAGGAAATTGAAGAAAAAAAATTCATGTCTAATTTCAAAAAAAATTAATTTTTGAATTTTTTTTTCAGATTGTTAATTAAAATGTTCCCTTCTAGGCGTGCCACATTTGATCCGAAAAGGCTAGTCGTAAATGTGGGACTGAAATTGCAAGATTAGAAGATTTAACTTTGCATGTGGGCTAAAAACTAAATGGAATTTGTAATGTTGAGACTGTTGGAAAAGTATGAGTGGTTTATTTGAAAATGATTTGAAATAACAAAGGGGGAAAGTTGAGATACGAGTTTGATTCTTTTTCCGTAAGACGAAATTTCCTCATATTCAGTGTTTTACGGTCTATAGCAAACGTCTTCAAGATACAACGACTTACTAACTTAAGGTTCGCAGCACAATGAATCTAAAAGTTTTCCGATGAACGAAAACGATATTTGGTAGAACGCTAAGAAGAAGAGAGACTACAATTGCTAGAATGCTGAGAATGTCGTAGTGGAATGAATGAAATGAATGAATATGAGATTTACTTATAGAAGTTGAAGAGGTGTGTGTGGTGTTTTTTCATAATAGACATCTTTTAGTTTGAAAAAAATGTAGTTTCATAATTAGACATCTTTTGGTTTGAATTAGTGTCTCACAATGGTTCGGACTGGTTGCGTTCCTTTAATTTGAGTTGCACCAATTCAATTCAAATTCACACATTTTCAAACTTCACGTCTTTTTCAATAAAAGTTCCCAATTTTAAGCATTGATTTTTCATTCATCCGAAACTGGATTTGAAAAAATAAATACTTTAAATTTATCTACTCGAAATGTAGATTTCAAAATTTCAACATGTTTTCCTCTTTTAATAAACAAAACACTACATAATAATTGATCAAAGATTGGTCAACACCAACTTTTCCAAATCAATTTCCAAATAGAGACCAATTCTGCAATTAATATTTTCTTGGGCCCGGCTATCCACATCCCAAAAATTTCTAAACACACCCCATTTTTAAAAAAAATGATTTAAAAATTTCAAAAAATAGTAAAACTACAATTTTACCCTTATGAATTAAAAAAAAACTAAAAATTTTTCAAATTTCTTTCCGTCTGCTTCTTCTCTCTTCTTCAAATTTTTTTTCTCTTTCCTTAAACCTTGAATTTGTAAGGTAATAATGTATAAAAAACCATTTTATGAGTTAACAAACTATATAATAATCGTGTGAAATCGTGTAAAAAGAACGGAAAAAACATAACAAATCTAGGACTCGTTCGACCCTGGTTTGTCGAACGCAAAGAGGTGTGTTCAACTGGTGGTCAAACACAAAGAGGTGTGTTCGACCACCAGTCGAACACACTTTTTTGCATAAGGGTAAAATTGTAATTTTATTATTTTTTGAATTTTTTAAATAAAAAAAAATGGGGTGTGTTTAGTACTTCATGGGGTGCGGATAGTCAGACCCTATTTTCTTTAGGACTAAAACTGCGATCGTATATCACGTGAGATCAAAAATGCAATTTTGTGGCAGATCGATCATTGTTGTCTATATGATACTATAAAATGTCTGGTCATGGTTGAGTTGCCAGCCATGGTTGAGTATATATGGCATTAGCCCATATCTCCAATTAATTATGTTAGGAAAGATCTTTAAATGTCTGGTGTTCATCTTTTAAAATACAAACATCAAGTAGCTACCCTTACCGAATGAGGGAGGTACACGTCCATCCATTCAGTTGCCATTCTAAATAGCCCACATCTCCAATAAAGAACTAGTACGTACACTGCTAGAAATTAATCAAATTCCAATAGAAAAATTCCGTTGGAATTTTGTAGAATTCTGTTGGAATTCTTAATTCCAACGGAAAGAGAGTGTTGAAAAAGTGGCCGTTGGAATTGAAAATTCGAACGGAAAATAAATTTCAACAGAAATTCCAACGGAATATTTCCGTTGGAATTATTGACCATGGATAAAACCACAACGAAAATTGAAACGACAATTCCAACAGAGTTTATCCATTGGAATTTGTTTGGAGAAATACAACAGAAATTCCAACGGTATATTTTCCGTTGGAATTTCTCTATGCATTAAAATTTTGTTTTTCATGCCGAAATATCATATTCTGACAATCTTATCAACAAAATTATATAAAATGAATCAAACTATATTATTCAAACTCGAGTTCTCTTGATTAATGCTCGACTAGATTAAAAGTAAATAAGTTTAAACATCATAACTTGAAAATAACTCAAGTGACTTCACTACAAGAAAACAGTAAATTGCCAACAAATTTTACCAACAAATGACAACCGTTGGTAAATAGAAACAAATTACTGATGGATTAGTGACAAATTTCATATGTTAAAATTTATGACTGATTTATCAATGGCTTAGCAACCAAATATTACTAACAGGCGAAATCTGTTGGTAAAATTGGCACACTTTTTTGGAGCCAACTTTAGCAACTATTTACCATTAGATTACTAATAGACATTACCAACCAATATAAATCGTTGGTAATATCGGTTAGGATGGAGGACTTTCATTTACAATGAAACATGTTATTGGTAATTACTAACATATTTCAAGTCCGTTGGTATTTATCAATGGATTAGCAACCAAATATTACTAACAAGCGAAATCTGTTGGTAAAATTGGCACAATTTTTTGTCGCCAATTTTAGCAACTATTTACCATTAGATTACTAATGAACATTACCAATCAATATAGATCGTTAGTAATATCGGTTAGGATTGAGGGTCTAGCATTTAGAACGAAACAAGTTGTTGGTAATTAATAACAAATTTAGAGTATGTTGGTATTTAGTATTGGATTTATAATTACTTGATAATGACCAACAAATCTACAATCAATTGGTATTTTACCAATTGATTTTTAGTATTTGTAATTACCAACGAACATAGTTGTGTTGGTAAACACAAACGATTTCCAAAACATTCTTGTTTAATTAAAAAAAGAATTTATTATATTAGAAATTATAATTATTTCATATATACAATGTTAATTATTATCTGTATTCAATATATTTAATATTATGGAAAAATTATTCATTATAATTAATTTAAGCATCTTATATTATATTAATATTATAATATTAATAATATATATTCTCTCATTATATATGTATATAATTAATACACGTGCATTTATATCTATATACATTTTAACTAACCCAATTGATATGTTTTGAATTCGTGGATTTAAAGAAATTCTCCCTAGTGCGCTCTCTATCTCGTATACCAGATAGAGCTCCATAACACTGAGTGAATTGAATCCCAAATCCAATCCTGAAACCAACAATCCGCTACCTTTCTCGCCAAACCTAAAACTTTCCTCTTCTTTAGCATATCACTTTGCCAGGCTATAGGAAATTCATAGGACGAACCTGTCAATCACCCACCGAAATTGCTACGGAAGACTTTCCCAACTCCGTACAGGGAGAACCAGAGGGTACGTATAACAGGTTTCTTCCAATTTCAAATAATTTGAAATTGAATTGCTACTTTTTTTCTCTGTTGTGTCACTGGTTAGCTTATGATGGTCCATATTTTCTCTTGAAGATTTTAGTAGATTATATTTCATACTTTTACCCTTAGAGATGTTAGTAGATTATTTTTGTATTCAAAGCTCTTGAACATAATTAAACCTAAGCAGTGAATTCAAGATATGAAACTTATCACGAATCTTGCATTTTTTTTAGTTTCATATGTATTTCTTTATAATTCTTGACTTTAAACTTAACTAGACAAGTTCTTGGCAAATTAATTCTCTATTAAATTATGATCCGAAGCTGTTCGATGAAATGCCTAAACAAGAATAAACTCATATTATTGAAGTTCCAATTGCTTATATCATGACCTTTTATTTGTTTATTATTTGCATTCTTTTCCACTTTTAATAATATTTCTTTGAACATACCCCAAAATAAAAGTTTAAATAATAACATAAGATTAGTGTATATGCTTAGGAGACATCAAGCAACTGTTCGAACCCCTGCCCTGTATAGTCAACATGCATATTGGTGTATCTGTAGAACACAAACAAGAATATAACTTATGAAAGTGTGATCTATATTTTGCTTTCTTCGATTGAGTTCCAATAGCAATGCTAACCTGACACCAAAATGTCTCAACTGAAAGCCATATATTGGCCCCAAATCTCCTTCTTCCCTGTTTGTTAATCCAATACTGAAAACAAGAAATTGAGACAATCATTTATCAGGTTGAGCAAATACAATATGAATAGCTAAACTCGAAGTTTGTAATTACCTGTCAAGGAATTCTCTGGATGCATTGCCATCCTATATGTGTATCTTTTTTTCTTGTAAAATCTGATTAAAAGAGAACTCTATTAATATTATTAATACTTGTTCAGCTTTGACATTTAATTAAAATGCTGTCATACATAAATAAATGGGAATGTGATATAGATGTAAATTCGAGCATCCTGTAATTGATATTTATTTTCTAAAAGCAATATTCATGATTCATGTAAATAAATTGTACAAAAGGTTGTTTTTGAAACTTTTTATTTCTTTAGTGTGTTTTCTATATCAGCATCCTCTATCTCTATACAACAATATGATATCATAAGAAAGAAAAGTTTCCTTTCAAAATAATGAAATTTCATATATAATGTTGAGTTGTACATGTAACGCCAATTAAGATCATGTAAGATCAAATGCCACAAATTTAACAGAGGAGATCCCATGCCCTCATCTGATACATTGGTACATAGCCTATGTAAAGAAATCTCTTAATCTATTCATATTTTTTATAATTTCAGCATATTTGTTTTCATATTCTATTGGTTCATTTAAGAACTCCCATCTCTCATATAACATCTCATAAAAGATGTCGAACTATTATTTTTAAAATTCATATTATTTTATATTGTTTATTTATAAAAGTTATTGAATAAAATACCTTCATCCCCCCAGGTCTTGATTTTTTCTCTTTGTTCTTGGTGTACATATTTGTAGTAATTTTTAAATATTCATTTTTATTTCTTATCAACAGTTATCGGTAGGACTACATTCATTTTTGTTTCTTATCACCAGTGATCGCTGCCACTCTAGACTCCAAAGGTACCATTAATAAATCTTTTACCAATTTATTCTTATTTCTTGTTTATCTTTTGATGATCTATGTATTTTACTTTAGAAATCAAGCAAGGTTAATGTTACATACATATATTATCTTACCACCATTTATTAGTTAACTACTTTTAAATTTTTGTATTGATTTATGCAAGTAAAACTTGGATCACTTATTGATTATTCTTTATGATTGTTTGAAGAAATCAATAAGTCTTGGTTAGGAATTCTATGTGCATCCATCTAGTTACCTATGTGTGAATCTAAGAATGAGAGAATGTTAAATGATATGAAAAAAAGGTAACAAGAAACTAAGAAATGTAGGATTATTGCATTTATCACCACCATGTTCAACTAAATTGTAACATCAACAGGTTGAAAATGAGACCAAATCGTTAGTGGATGTATCATAGAATGACAAATGGTCATATAAACCAAGATTTTGTGGATGGCTTACAAAAATTTATTGAGTTTGCTAGTAGTCAATCGGAATGGATGGATGGGAATCGAATCAGGTGTCCATGTAATAGCCATAGATGTCAAAATCATGTATATCATGATTTAGATATCGTTAAATTTCATTTGGTTAAAAATGGATTTGTTCCAGAATATTATGTTTGGGACTGTCATGGTGAAACTAATGCGGATGTCGCTGGTGGTGAAAATACAAGTTATAATCAGGAAATGGATAGTATTAATACTACGACTGTATACCACTCTATGGTGTTAGATGCGGTTGGTCCTGATTTTAATCTTGAATACACAGAGGAACCACTAAATCTAGAAGCTCAGAAATTTTATGACATGCTTAGTGCTGCAAATAAGGAGTTGTGGCCTGGTTGTCAAAAGCACACATTATTATCACATGTTGCTCGAGTTATGGCAATGAAATCTGAGAACCACATGAGTGAAAAAAACTTTGATCAAATGGTTCAATATATGAAAGAGATTCTTCCAGATGATAATGTGGTAACTGAGAACTTCTACAGTACGAAGAAGTTGTTACGAGGTATGGGTTTACCAGTGGAAAAGATTGATTGTTGTGCTAATCGTTGTATGATATATTGGCGTGAAGATAACGAGTTAAATAGTTGCAAGTTTTGTTCATATCCTCGTTACAAGAGAATGTCTCCAGGAGGTGGTACCAGACGAAAAACTAATATTCCATATAAAAAAATGTATTACTTTCCTCTCACTCATAGACTCAAAAGATTGTATGCATCTAATGCCACAGCTAAAGAAATGAGGTGGCATGCGGAGCATGAGTCTGAAGATGGTGTTATGACTCATTGCTCAGACTCTCCTGCATGGAAGCATTTTGATCAGACATATCCAGATTTTGCATATGAAATTCGTAACGTGCGATTAGGACTTTGTACTGATGGGTTTCAACCGTTTGGACAATCGGGACAACAATATTCATCATGGCCGGTAATAGTAACACCCTACAACTTACCACCATGGCTATGTATGAAAGAACAATACATGTTCTTAACTGTATTGGTTCCTGGTCCAGAAAACCCAAAAGATAAATTAGATGTATTCTTGCAACCTCTTATTGAGGAATTGAAAGAGTTATGGGATGTCGGTGTTTTGGCATATGACATTTTCAAAAAGTAAAACTTCCAAATGAGAGCTGCTCTATTGTGGACTATTAGTGATTTTCCCGCATATTCTATGTTATCTGGTTGGAGTACCTCTGGTCGGTTAGCATGTCCATATTGCATGGAGGATTCAGATGCCTTTACTCTTTCTAAAAGTGGAAAACAGTCATGGTTTGATAATCATCGTAAATTTTTACCACTGGATCATCCATTTCGAAAGAATAAGGTCTCATTCTTAAAAAACAAAACTGTGGTCAAGGTTGCACCAGCAGTTAAGCTCGGAACTGATATACTGAGAGAGATTGAAAATTTTGGAATAATGAAGGTCACACAGTTGGGAGCTGATAAGATTAATAGCATGAAATGCAAAGATTGTGGTTGGAAAAAGAGAAGCATATTTTGGGATTTACCTTATTGGAGTTCAAACCTTATTCGTCATAACTTAGATGTAATGCACATAGAAAAGAATGTTTTTGACAACATTTTTAACACAGTTATGGATGTAGATGGAAAAACGAAGGACACATCTACATCCAGGGAAGAATTAAATAACTATTGTCGTCGTCCTGAGTTACAAAAGAATGTATCAACAGGAAAATACCCTAAAGCATGTTACACTTTGGACAAATAGGGGAAACAAGCTTTGTGTGAATGGGTAAAACAGCTTTGATTTCCAGATGGTTATGCTTCAAATATGACAAGATGTATAGATATGAAAAAACATAAGTTGTATGGCATGAAAAGCCATGACTGCCACGTGTTTATGCAAAGACTATTACCTATTGCATTTAGTGAACTACTCTCATCAAATGTTTGGAAGGCACTTACAGAGATCAGTCTCTTCTTCAAAGAGCTCACGACCACTTCCATCAGAAATGAAGATATTGTGCGATTAGAAGAACAAATTCCAGTCATTTTATGCAAGCTTGAGCGAATATTCCCACCGAGTTTCTTTAACTCCATGGAGCATCTTCCTATACATTTGGCTTATGAAGCAAAAATAGCAGGCCCTGTACAATATCGATGGATGTATCCTTTCGAAAGGTAATAAAAGTCATATTCCTTCATTTTATACATCGAATCCAAATTTGTGATGTGAACATTCATAAATGTCATAGGTACCTAAGAAAGTTGAAAAATAATGTGAACAACAAAGCTAAAGTAGAAGGATCGATATGCAATGCATATTTGGTTGAGGAGGCGACATCATTTTGTTCCTACTACTTTGAGGATCACGTGAGCACAAGACACAGACAAGTTCCACGCAATGATGACTCTCGTATGTAAGAGGATAAAAGTGATGAATATGAAGGGAACCTATCAATATTCAAATTTCCTGGTCGACCACTCGGAAAGGCTAAATCCAGATATATGAGTGATGAAGAACATAAAGCTGCACAAAGCTATATTTTATTGAATTGCTCAGAAATAGAACCATTTATCAAGTTAGTGCTTAATAATCACATTTTCTTATCTTGGTAGTGCTTAAATATTATATTTGCTTAATTATGTTGGTTATCTTTGTATGTTCATACACACCTACTAATCTATTTGCATTTTTTTTTGTTTTATATAGAATTTACACTGACATTTTGAGGCAATCTCAACCCAGTATAATGGAGAATGAAATTTGACAGCAAACTAGAAAATGAATTCCCATATTGGTTCGATAGATATGTGAGTATTACAAAAACTACTTATTTTTTATATTGATAAAAACTTCAAGTTCCACCTTTTTCTTATTTCACACACATATATATATATATATATATATATATATATAGGCACATGATCCTTCAAACAATGTTGTTAATAAGTTCATAAAGGATCTCGCGAAGGGACCATTACGGACTGTTATGTCATATCATGGATACTGTGTAAATGGTTACAGATTTCATACTCTACAACGCGGTTCTATGAGAGCTACTATGAATAGTGGGGTGTGTATTAGAGGATCTAATTCAAGTGTAAGTGAGAGTGATTACTATGGTCAGTTGATAGAAGTTCTTGAGTTAGAATACCCTGCGTTACCAATCAAGAGAACTGTATTATTCAAGTGTGATTGGTTTGACCCTACTCCAAATATCGGAACAAAGGTCCATAAAGAGTATATGCTTGTAGAAGTTAACCATAAACGAAGATTTAATAGATATGAACCATTTATGTTAGCTGTGCAAGCAAATCAAGTGTATTTTTGTAATTATCCTAGCTTAAGGCGCGACAAGAGCGATTGGTGGGCTGTGTTTAGAGTTAAAGCTAAAGCTGTCATAGATGTTATAGAATCTAAAGAAGAAAATGACCCATCACCATTTCAAGAGGATGATGTTCATATCCATCATTATGACCAGACTCAATTGGATGAAGAACAAATTTCCTTAGTTGATTCAAACAATGTATTCATGGACCTTGGGGATGAAGACTGTGAGCAAGAAGATGAAACAATGCTCGACTCAGATGAAGTACATGGATTCAAATGAAGAAGATGAGGAGTTATACAATGAAACCAACGACACTGATAGTGGCTAAGTAAGTTGTATGGATATATAATTTCTGCTAGTTTATAGGAATTATTAAATAGATATTTTTTAATGATTACATATTTTTAAATTAGATAATGTCTTCATTTGTAGGCATAACACTTCTTTACATGCTGTTCTACACCATATCAGAAAGGGCATGAAACAGTGTTTTGATAACGTGGATACACTCGGTTAGTAGTCTTCTTGCTAACTAAAAAGTACTAATGTAATGAATTCAAATTTTTTTTATTTTGTTTATTCCTTTTAAACTTAGATTGTTGTAAAAAAGATATATTTTTAATAAAGATGTGAATATATGTTGATATTTGTGAATTTTATTGGTATATAAAAGGTGTCTGCAACTTTCATCTTCTTATGTTGAATTTGTTTAAATTGATGACAAATTTTATTTTGATCTCATTCATTTACATCAAGATATCGTTTGCTGGTACTTTTGCTGGTACTTCTATAATAGATATATAGTTAACTTGGCTCAAAAGTATTTACCCTTTTTATTTTGACAGTCACATTGAACATTTACACAAGTTCAATTACCTATTCCAATTTTCATTTGTGTTCTTTTAAGATTTCTTCCTGGAATCAACTATTTTATTTGGTTATTTTGACATTGAGCTTGGTAATTCAAGATATAAGAGTTCACTGAATCCTTGAGGTATGAAAGATGGACATTGTCCATTGATTACAGACACTTAACTTTGTTGAGAAATATTTTTCAGATAATTAAGTGTATGTTCGAGCTTTAAAGAAACATTGTGCTTGTTTACTAGTCAAGTTAGAGTTTTCCATACTTTGCTAAATATGTAGCTTATAACTAATTTCTCTCAATATATAGACTACAATAGTGTATATTACTAATCCATTTGAACTTCTGATTTACATGCCTAATATTCAACTATTTAAATTGAGATAATATTTGTCTATTAGAAAGGCTTAATTCTTCTGGTGTTGTTCATGAGAATGATCTCAAGGCTAAGCCTAGTGACCTTAGAGAAGTAGCAATCATAATCGTACATAATAATGATATAGTGTGAGTGATGGCAGGAGAAGCAAGTTCATCCTCTTTTAAACATTGAATTCTACCATGCATGTATCGTATCAACGATATTGATTTTATTAAACTAATCCATCTCCTGCATTTTCTTGTGATTTTTCAGGCTCTCCTTATCAAGGCAAGTTTTGCTCTCTGAACCAATAGCTGATTCTCATTCTGAAGTGAACCTCGACAAGTCACTATAGTTTTCGTTTGTATAGGGTTCTCACTGATTTTGACAACAATCCTATAAACTCATCTTTATCTATTGGAGGGTAAATTGCAAGCTTAATAAAAACAGCTTTAACAGCAGCAACTACTTGTTTATCAACCTCAAATGTAATTTCAAAAATTGCTGGTCTTTTAGCTGTAAATGGGAATTTTAAGTATGATTAATTATTGAGTCATGTGGTACTAGCTTGGTTTTACAATTCCATGCAGGTATAAGGTAGAGAAAGAGTTTTCAGGTATATAAGGGCTCGTATCTCTTCAAATGACTCATGCTTAGGAAATTTAAAATCGTATTTGGGTAAGAGTTCTAGTCGAAATAGAGTCCATATCGAACACAAAACTCATGACATGATGACTTACAACCTTGTTTTGACCATTTTTTAGTTAGAATTTTACTTTTGTTTCTATACAAATGTTGTAGCCCATGAAGTCAACTTTAAAATGCCACTAATTTTAGAACAATATCAGATTTCTACATCAAGTTATGCCTAAAATACTCTAACTTAACTAAATCAAATTGTTTTTGTATAACTTTCAACTTATTGTATTTTTCTGCTTTCTTGGAGGATGAATTAGAAAAACTGTTCAACATAAAAATTATACAACTCCTTATCTTTCCAACAAGATAAAAATCATTGAATTTGGACTTTTAGAACATAAGATACATATTTTCTCCCACAACTGCACAGTTTTGAACTCTATCTCAACTCCAACTTAACTTTGTTAATTCAATTGGGCTTTTATTTTGTGCTAAAATATATCAAATTTCTTTCTAATCAAACAAATAGGTGAAATCTTCACAATATTATAAAATATATACAAAATTTCACCAATGAATATTTTTTGATATAAAATTAAGCTCAACTCATATCTGGACACCAACTTAACTTTGTTAATTAAATTGAGCTTTCATTTTGTGCTAAAATGTATCATATTTCTTTCAAATCAAACAAATAAGTGAAATCTTCATAATATTATTAAATTTTATACAAAATCTCAGTAACGATTGTTTTTAACACAAAATAATATGAAATTAAGCCTAAAACATTTTTGCTACCTATTTATAAAAAATGGGTAAATTACATTTTTGGTACCCAAAAATCGGTACTTGATGTTTTAAAAAATTGCATATTGGGTACCTTCCATCAAGTTTTCGTCCAAACTTGACTGAATCTAACAAACCCTAACTTTTTTCTACGAAAATCACTCGTTTTTTCTCCTTTCATTCTGAAAAAAACCATTGTGCCCTAATCTCTTCAATCCTCTTCAATCTTCCTCCAATTTTCACTAAATGTTATTAATGATGTGATTGCATACAGTCAACACTTGTGTTTTTCATTAGTCGGGATTGTAATACATAATGATTTGAACTAATGATGGTTGTTAATTGTAGAATGGGACGCATGACTCATCTCTTGTCCTAGGAAAAGCTTCACAACATGCTTTGCTTTCAACCTGACACCCTTCCATTGAAATAGTCAGCAAGAACCTCAACCATTTCGTATTGGTGACTCATTTCAGCCGAGCTTGTTTTGTTTCGATACATAATAGAATGAAATGGGAAAAAACGAGTGATTTTCACGGAAAAAAATTAGGGTTGGTTGGGCTCCATCAAGTTTGGATGGAAACTTGACAAAAGGTACTCAATGCGTAATTTTTTGAAACATCACGTATCAATACTATAACTCGTAAAAACATGGGTACCAAAATAAAATCGGGGTATACTTTGGGTCCCAAAAATGTAATTTACTCTATAAAAAAATACAATAAACTAGCCTTAAAATCAAATGACGCCCTCAAACCTCTGAAACATAGCTAAATTGAACTAGCTAGTTATCCAATGTTTGGTTTAAATTCCAATTTAAATAAATGTGATGTTTGGTTTAAACATGAGCACTTTTTTTTTCAAAACTGACCAAGGTTAAAAAAAAAACATATTACATATATAATGTTATGGTATTTTGATCAATAGTGAAAAGTTTGGTTAAAATAACAATTCGAGTAAATATTATAATTTTTCTAACAATTAACTCTTTTTAAACATAAAGGCATTCCTTAATATTTATAGAATAATATCTATTTGCAATGATCAATTATTTAAATTTATATTGAATTGTTATTAATTAAAAATGTTGAGGAAAAAACACCATGATGAATATTAAGACTTTAAATATCCGGATTAAGTTTTAACTTGATAAAAGTATATGGAATAACTATATCTATATCAATTAAGATAGTTTATTCTAGTAACAACACCTCTAAATTGATGTTTATTAATAATTTAAAACAACAAATCACACATATCTATCATACCAAATTTTAATAAATAGAAATACAAAGATATCTTAACAATTTTAAAGAATTGATGTGAGACGATGCAATAGTGTAGAATTGATTTTTTTTCTTTTAAGAGAAGAGAATAAGAAAGATTTAAGAGTTAAGGGGAAAAACCCACGCTCATCCTCTCCCAACCCTCCACCACTCAACATTTTCAAACGTGTTCCATGGTTTCATGTTCTAAAATTGGAATTAGTGGATTACCTTGAGATAACTGAAATTGAGAGGGTGAAATTGAGCGGGTGAAATTGGGCGGTGAAATGAAAAATTATTTGGGAGAAAACCGTCTAGTTAGAAGGAAGAAAAGGAGAAGTAAGTCACTGCCTGTTTCATATGTTGAAAGGAACTCAACAACGATTTTGCATGTGTTTTTCTTTCCTTTCTAGTTAATTATTTTGTTCTAATTGCAATTATTTGCCTTCTTCTCACAATAATTCTTCAAGTTTATGTTTAGAATAAAATGTTTTAGGTTATTGAGATTTATTCAATTTTATAATTTTTTGTTGTATGCTTCTTGTTTTCTGAGTGTTTGCATTGACAATCTAGTGTTTTCTGAGTGTTTGCATTGATGGTGTTTTTTTTTCGAATTCAATTACTTAATTAGTATCTTTATTGATGCACATCTCATTTAATATGTGTTATATATTATGTCATAGTACTATGGCTGGAGGGTCTTCTGGTAGAGGGAATGGGCATGGAGAGTGCACACTTGGTCGTGGATTTGAAGGTGGGCGTGGACATTCGCTTGGTCGTGGATCGGAAGGTGGGCGTGGAGGACATTCGCTTGCTCGTGGATCGGAAGGTGGGCGTGGAGGACATCCGCTTGCTCGTGGACCTGTAGGTGGGCGTGAAGGACGTCCACTTGGCTTTACTTATGGAGATGGTTGTGCTTTAGGACGTTCAGTTGATCGTGCTCCCGGAGAAGGCCATAGTAGAGGAAATGAACATAGAAGACATATAAATTCTTCTCCACCATCAACAACAACACCACCACCACCACCACATATGGCACCTATAGTTGATCATCAGCCACCAGAAACACCTCCTACACCCACTCCAGTTGCTGGAACAAATCTTGGAGATCAAGTGATAACTTCATCAGATAATACTTCTTCTAGCAATTCTAAGCCACTGCTCAAAATAACTCACAAATCGTAAGTTAATTTTCAATGAATTTTAGATAACAACTAAAGTATTATGAATAAGTTAAATAATTGCATTCTGGCTTATCTTGATAATATTTTATATTCTAAAACTAATAAAGTGATTTATGTATATACGTTCAAGCAGTTTCTCTCCCTCACACGTGGCTTCAGGACAAATCACAAAGTGCATAAAGCAACGTTTTGACAAAGAAGGATACACTTGGTCAAAAGTCTCCCAGGACACTAAAGAGTATTATTGGAATGAATTTCAGGTACATTGTGTTTCTTTTCTATTGAGAACTAGACATAAATATGTCAGATACATGGTGTTTATTGGAGATATTGTTGCTGAAATGTATATCATGTGTGTATATATATATATATTTTTTAAATATTATTGTTTAGTTTGTTGAGATATTGGATTTTTTGAGGTAGTTGGGTGAACTTATATGCGCGTAGAGTTTTTTTTTATGATTGGAAAAATTAGGGGAATGAGAAGTGAAAGAAATTAAAATGAAGTGATTGTTTATATAATAAGGTAATGATAAAGAGGTCATAAAAGTGGTGTTGATGTGGTGATGATTCTAGCTATATTAGAGGTTGCCATTTTTTTAAACATGTATCTATCATGCTATGATGTTCTCATGTTCTTCATTCTGCTTTTGTTTCCTTCAATTGAGGTGTTTGCAACCTCTAATTTTGTTTTATTATAATGAAAGCTTATGGATGATTATAAATACATGAAGACAAAACAAATACATCATAACTAATATTAATTCTTGCATTTATTGATATTATAAAAAGGTTTTTCAGTGGAGCAACATAATTTGTTTTTAAGATTTCTTATGTTGAAAGTGACTCATCAGGTATATACTAGAGTTCAGATATCTACAAAATTTCAGCAATGTGTTACTGTATTCAAATGCATATGTAACTGCTGCAAAATGGTTTCTTTATTATTATTTTTGATTGAGTGTGATGTTTCTACTTTCTCTACTATATATGAATCTCAATAAAATCTTTATATACAAGTATTGCTACAAATGGTTTCTTTATATCTCATTCATGACTAACATGATTAGATCTATCTACCTATTACTTGTAGAAACATTTTTCTTTCGATAGAGATTTATCTGTGGTTCGAAAAACTTGGGAGCGCCAAGCAGCAATATGCTATTCTGGTACGCTTTGCGAATGGAGGAAATCTGAAAGGTGTCCTTTGTGTGTTCCTCAAGGGACTTGGGATAATTGGTAGCAACAATGGAATACTCCAGAATTTAAGAATAAGTGTCTGAAAGCATCCCAAAATCGTTTGAGTGAGGTTGCAGGACCTGGCAATGGACCATCTAAGCATTGTGGGGGTTCTAGATCTGCTATAGATCACGGCATACATCTAGTAAATAATTTACACTCTTAAATTTGTTGTGTTCTAATTTTAATTATGATTTAATCAGCAACAATGTTACAATATTTGTTCTAATTTTAGTTGCATAATAACTTCAGGCTAAAAAGCTTGGACGCCCTGTAACTGACTATGATGTTTTTTTGACGATGCACCAAAAATCAAATGGAGAATTTGTCGATAAGCTCTCAGAGGATGTTGTTGTAAGTTAATTGTAAATAAGATTTAGATTTTTTTGGACCACATATTTTGGGTTAAATCTTAGAGAATGAGTATAATGAGTTAGGTTACTGTTAGTCTATTTACATGATTTGTTCTTTTGTTTAATTACTTTCTGATTTATTTTTAGGTTTGTTGTTGAAGTTGTTGTAGGTTGTGTATGACAATATATAAATGGGGCATGATAATTAAAAAATGTAGTGTGATATTAAAGTAGTACTGAAACTGTGGAAGTTGCAAAACAATGTTGTAATGTTTTAAATCATTTTATATGTTCAATGTTAATGTTGACCAGTTTGTGATTATTATCTATTTTTTGTAGGAACAAGTTATGACACGTTATAATGCTGCTACTCAAAACCAAACTGATAATGGAGAAAATACTTCAACTGTTGATTTGTCTGAGATATATTATGAAGTTGTTGGACCACTTAAAAAGCATAGAGTTTATGGACTAGGTTGCAAACCATCATCTGCAGCCAATAGCTCTTCCAAATCTGCATCATCTGATCGCAATCAAATGCGGGCTGAACTTTATGAGGAGATGCGAGAAGACATGAGGCAAAGACAAGAGGAAATGGAGAAACAAATGAGGGAAAAACAGGAGCAAATTGAATTAGAGTGGAGGCAAAAGCAACAAGAAATGGAGGATTTTATGCAAAGGTTCATGAGAGGTGCTGGACAACCCTCTTCTCCTCCAACTGATCCACATCCAAGTGAAGAGGATTATCCAGAACATTATGATCTTCATGAGTAAACATATGGCTTATCTCTTAACTATAGTAGTTTATTTTATTTGGCATCTTTAAACTTTATTAGAAATATGACATTTTGTAGTTTATCTTTTATTTGGTATCTTTAGATTTATTAAATAGTTTATGTACGTTGTTCATCTTCCATGAGTGAATATCAATATATTAGAAACTTTGTAAAGACTGTAAGTTTGAGTATGAGCTACTACTGCTCTAGTATTTTCAATATGGTGTTTTACTTTTTATAATAGCCACTTATTAGTTAATTCTTTAATGTTAAGTACTACGAGTACAAAATTAATTTACAGTACTTACTCAGTGAATAATTTAATAATTTTTCTAAAAGAAATTTAAAAAACACTAAATAAAGGATTAAAAAATAGATATTCATGTAAAAATTTACCAATCGATTATCTTTTAATTCATTGGAAAATTACAACCAATTGATCAAAGTCAATGTTACCAACAACTGAACAACTAATTATCAATATATAGGTATTTTACAAACAAAATACCAACCAATTCATGTCAAAATTTATCAACAAATTTAAATATATTGGTAAATTGTTGACGGATTACCAACGAAATTTCAACAAAAAACAAATCATTTTTACTAACGATCATGATTTACCAACGAATGTAACAAAATTTTTACCAACGGTCATGAATTTACTAACAAATGTACCAACGGTAAATTTATGGGTAACTTAGCAACAACATCATCCTTTCATTAGCATTATGTTAGTAAATTTCCAACGGATTTAATTATTGTGTTGGTAAAATTTACCCACAAGTACCTTTTGGTAATCCGTTGGTAAACATATTTACCAACAGATTTTTTTATTTACCAACGAAATAATCTGTTGGTAATTTACTGTTTTCTTGTAGTGCTTGAACAATAACTATGTTTTCCTCATATCAACTTACGTAAATCAAAATTATGAAATCTTGATAATCGTCTCAAGAAGAGGAAGAAAAAAAACTGAGCCATTGTTGAATATGCATAGAGGCAGAGAGCTATCTTCCACGACACTGGAAAGTCTTGATCAAAGGATTAAGGTCGTCGAAGTCAATCTTGTAATCCTAAAAATTATATAATAAAACAAAAAATTATTTTCAAGTCCGTTATAGAATGAACTCATCTAAACAGCTTAAGTAAAAATGTGCATACAATAAATTGTTATTTTGCAAATATGATTAGGAATCTGATTATGGAAAGCTTATGACAAAAAACTACATTAGTATAGAACTATAACTTTTGAAGAGTCATCCTACCAACTATATATACTGAGACTTCTAGTAAACTGCATGGTGGTTATATTAAAAGAAGTTATTAAAATGCCATTGTTGACATATGTTTAGGCAAATACACATCAAAACTCAACCTTAAGAAATGCAATCTATCTTAAACTCATAGATTTCAGATACAGAGTGATAGAACATAGGCAACCGAATAATATAAACTCGCAATAGATAGATATATCCTCAAAGTGAGGCTACAGAGAATTCTCTGCCACAACCCGGAGGTGCAAAATTCCAATATCCCAGATAATCAACTAGGGTGTGAAACTTCAAATAAATACTCTCCTCCCAAAGCCCATGAACAAGGCCCGATCTAATAGATGTCCAGAATCATAATTAAACTAAGAGCAATAGTAAATAAGGAAATAAATCAGTAAACCAATAAATAATTAAATAAGTAAACCAAGAAACAAATCAGTCCAACAACTCGACGAGGCCCGCACCCATCTTGGCTCGTCGTGTGTAGACCTGCAGTGGTCTATCAACACCTCCCGGCAGTGAAGCAACCTTGTCCTCAAGGCGGAAGGTAGGAAATTGAGCTAGTAAATCACCCACATCCATCCAGGTATCATCGTCGACCCCACGCCCCAGCTATCTAATCAAAACCTGGTCCACACGGTCCCCATCTCGGCTAACCCACCGACGTCCCAGCACTTGCGACAACAGAAACTGTGTCTCCACAGCCAGCACATCCTCCGACAGCGAAGGAGATGCTGTGGCAGCCCCAATGGCAGGCTTCAAAAGGGATACATGGAACACCGGATGAATTTTGGAATCTGGAGGTAAGCGTAAACGATACGCCACTGCTCCAATGCGCTCTTTGACCTCGAACGGCCCAAAAAATCGAGGTGCAAACTTGGAATTTACAGTAGAAAACAGGGTACACTGTCGATAAGGCCGGAATTTGAGGTAAACCCGATCTCCCACCTTAAATTCCAGATTTCGACGATGGCGATTTGTCTCCTTCACCATTCGCCGTTGTGCTCTCTCCAAATGAATCCTCAAAGTGCCCAGAATTTCATCCCGCTTGCGTAGGGCGTCCCCCAACACCTTCACTCGAACTTCCCCGGGAAGGAAGGACATCAAGGCGGGAGGTGACCGCCCATAAACCATCTCAAACGGAGTGGTGCCTGCAGCTGAATGATAACCCATATTATAGCAAAATTCTACCCAGCACAGCCATTTCCCCCAACTTTTTGGTAACTGAACTTCCACTTTCGTTTCTTCATCCTCAATCTTTAGATCTACTGATCCGTCTCGTCTCTATCGATCGTATCTTCTCCGATATCGTCTAAACTTTTAATTATTCATATTAAGGATCTAAGAAACATTACAACTTATATAGGCTACCAGTTGGACGGTGCTTTGTGATACTTGATACTTGTTACTCGACAACTCACGTGGTTACCACCGAACAATGTGGGGGTAACTTCTGATCCCTAATAACTTTATGTTTTCTATATTTAACGTATGATAATGATAATGATCGCATGCATGTAAACTTGATGTTAGATGAATTATTGAATCCTACGTGTGGTGGGGGTAACTTCTAAACCTTATATGTTTACCGTTTTCCCTATTTAATGCATGATTGGCGGAATACTAAATGTTATGATTATATGCTATGTTTATGTGTCATATTATACTGTGAAAGGACATGGGTCTACGTTCATTTCTCTGTGGGACTTATGGTCCGTGAAAAACTCATTCTCTCTCTCTCTTCTAATATCGAAGGTTTGGTGAGCCTGTAAATGCACTAGCGATATATCAAACCGTTTGTAGGGGTAAGTCAGGAATTACCCACACCTGAGATTTGTAGGGTCGGGAGATACCCGTACCTGAGATTTGTAAGGTCAGGAGATAACCGTACCTGAGATTTGTAGGGTCGGGAGATACCCGTACCTGAGATTTATAAGGTCGGGAGATACCCGTACCTAAGATTTGTAGGGTCGGAAGATACCCATACCTGTGATTTGTAAGGTCGGGAGATACTCATACCTGAGATTTGTAGGGGTAAGTCGGGTAATACCCGCACCTGAGATTCGTAGGGGTAAGTCGGGAAATACCCGTACCTGAGTTTGGTTTACGAAATACATGTTATGCATTATACGTGCTATGACTAAATGAGTATCTTGTTCTTATATATGTCGAAACTTTTGAGGTGAGGAGTTTTATCCCCACGAGTGTATTCCACACACTCACCTCTATTCTGTACTCACACTACAGGAGATGACGAGCATGATGAACCTTAGAGAGAGAGATGATGGTGCCCTATCTGGACTTTATATTTTAAGTCTATTATCACACAACAATTAAACAATAATTTTATAATTTCACGTTTTGTAAGTATAACATCGTTTTACTTTGGATGATGAGATCCTGATGGGTTTATTTCCGCTGCAAATGTTTTATTTGATCGGTTGTATTTGATATTTCATATATATACAGCTTCTTATTGGTGTGCTGTTGCTGGCACCCAAAAATAAAATATTCACCTTAACTAACCTGTAGAAGGATAAGTGAGGGGTCGAACCCACAGAGAATAGTGTAATTCAATTAAATAAATTCATGTATGAAAGCAATAAAATGGGGGGTTGGTTGGTTTGGTTTGTAGAATGATCATGCAACAAAAAGATTGCGGAAAACAATAGATTGAATAATCAGATTGATAAAATGATCTAGTTCTTGGATAGCCTCCCCTGGAGTGTTTCTTCCCAATTAATTAGCAATCCCGATTAACTCGTCCCTATCTCGAATCTTGCCCCTAAACCAGTGGTACGACCAAACTAGTTCGAATTATTTCATAAGTTTAATTAATCAGCAGGTACGACCCCCAATTAATCTACCCTATGAATAATCCCAAAACATGTATTCAAGATTCAATTCATAGAATGCATTAACGATCCAAAATAATAGGGCAAACTAGACCATGAAAGCGGAACATCCGAATCATGCAACCTAGACCTTGTTATCCCAAGCTACTATGATCACACAATATAACAATTACGGATTATACGTGAAATCTAGCGATGAATAATAAATTAATCAAGTAAGGTGATCAGGCTTACATAATTAATAAATATCCCATGCATAGCATAAACCAAATAACAAGGAAATCGAGATAGAGTGAGAAATCGTTACTACTTAATCAATGGTTGAAAACATTCAAGGTTCTGGCGTCTCCTTGGACTAGAAAAAGAGTTTAGCCAAACATGGCTATGAACATTACAAAAGTCTTAAAAGAATTATTTTTCCCAATCTCCTCCTTTTTCTACTGAAAATGACGTCCACCTTTATATACATAAGCCCTAAGATATAATTAAGAAGCTAATGGGCCTAGTCTAATGGGCTTTTAATCACGTAAGTGATAATTCAGCATCCACATTCCCAACACTGATCCCCTCAGTGTTGGGCTTTTTCTTCGCTTTCGGCCCGTTCGACTTGCAGCCTATGTATCCTCTTACTTGGCTTGTCCCCCAATCATCATATAGTATACAAAACAATCTGAAATCCACGAAAAATATGAAATCAAAGCCAACGAGATGAATATGATAATAATTGGGTAAATGCAAAAGAATAACGAGCAATTAATTATAATAACTGTCACATAACACATGTAAAACACGCACAAAACCCATTTTATCACTTATCTTATCCTATCTCCTTCTATTTTATATCATGCATGTCTTTTACCCTTCTTTCTTCATGCCCCCAAAGAAAACTCTGATAATTTTTATGAAAAAAAACAGGGCGTGACAGATGGTATCAGAGCTTAGTTCTACCCTTTGTAGGGTTTTGCTCAAACTTGTTTCGTAAACAGAAAATGAGAAAAACGTGTTTTAAATGTGAAAAATCTTTTCGAAAAGAAATAGATAAACACCATCCTCTCTCTATAAGTGTCTCTCCTTGATCATAGAACCTAATAAAAAGAGTGTTTATCTGTTATGTGTTATCTTGTTTGCATGATATAAACCGTTAAGGTTTGACGGGGTGTTAAGGATTTTGTTTCACGATAAAAAGATCTTTTAAAACCCTCTTGACGCCACTACAATCAACGCATTGCACTTGGCCGCCGCCACAAGGGTTGCTGACTGCAGCTGCGTGAGCTCGTGTGCGTAAACCGCCATAAGGGCCGCTGATAAGTAGGAAAGTTGCACCTTTTTATATGTTTAGGTGTTTGGTTTTAATTGCATATTTATGTTATTTTGTTATATTTTCCTACTTATTAGTTCTTCTTGGTAGATCTCTTCGATTCCTTGTTTTAGTGCATTTTAGGGGCTTAGTGGAGTTGTTTCGAGGATGAATTCTAAGTGCAAGTGTTGGAGTGAGGCATAGGAAAACAAGGAATAAAGTTGCTGGATTTTGGAGTTCATGATGCCAGAAAATACATTGACACAAGCTACGCCCGTGTTGACTGACACATCCATGTTGGGCCATTTCGCTGAAGCTGTTTAGAATCCCGATCTCAATTATTTCAGCCCAAAACTTGTAGGTCACGGCCAGGACATAATGAAGACCAATCTTAGACGTATTTAAGGGAATTTTGTGAGGGTTTGAGAGGGGGTCTGAACGAAAGCACTAGTTTATATAATCTTTTCTTTTGGAGTTTTTGAAGCCGATATGGAAGGCTAGACTACTTTTGCTTGGTTCGAAGGAAAGTTGAAACCCAAAACCTCTTTTATGGTTTGATTGATTCTAGTAACGTATTCTGTAATTTATTCTCATGAATTGATTGTGTTTTTCTATGATGAAAGTTTATGATTTGTGTTACTTTGATTAAGCCTGATCAACTTTGTTGAATTTACACGTCTATTGCTAGAATTGAGATTGCAATCCGTAATTGTTGTTATTCTTCATTCATAGTAGCGAACTAGTGGTCGAGCATCGCTAGGGATAACACAACCTAAGTTAAATGAATCACCATACGTATTTGTTACTTAGACTAACCTATTTTCCTGGATCCCAAAGTTGTCGTTGCATTAAATCTAGTTTACTAGGTTTTCCAATGATTAGGTCTAATTAACGATCGTATCTTAATTAGATATACTAAAGGGAAAATATGAATAACTTGTCGTACTTGTTATTTGAGGGTTAGTAATTCATGAGGAAAGAAGAGAATAATGTTACAATCAATTTTACATAGTTGAGTGAGGGTGGAAATGGAACTGAGAACCGAGTGCTTTCTTAATTGATTGAATTCCATTTTAATTGTTTGCTTTATTCTTGAAGTTTTCTCTGGAACTTTAAATCTAAAAACCCCCCTGTTTTCTTGATTGAACTTTAAATACAAAATGATTAGTTTTATCCGCTCTCCGTGGGATCGACTTTTGCTTATCACTTCTATATATTTGTAGTGGTTTGAGTAGAGAAATATATTTAATTTTATTATGCCGACGACAACACGGTCAAATTTTAGCGTCGTTGCCAAGGAGACGGTGTTAAATCTATAGTTTGTTTTTAGTGTTTCTATTGACTATCCCCATTTTGTCCTTGTTTGGTAGATGATCACACGTTCTTTTGGCAGGAGAAACTTTAAATATTATCCAAAGCTTGGAAAAAGAGAACGTGACTTGTGAAAGACGACTAAGGAAAGGTTGAAAGAATTGTTGTTTCACTTGGAGTAAGAGAGTAGCGATTCGGATAACAATGAGGAAGACACTATGACAGCCACGCGAACGCTAAAAGAGCTCGCAAATCCTGATCTTACTCAGCAACCTCTTTGCATTAATTTCCCTGATTTTAATGAAAATAGTAATTTTGAGCTTAAATCATGATTAATTCACTTATTACCTCACTTTCATGGTTTGGCAGGAGAGGACCCGCACAAGCATCTCAAGGAATTCCATGTTGTGTGCACGAGCATGAAACCCACAGCTGTGACTGAAGAACAGATTAAGCTGTGTGCATTTTTGTTCTCCTTGAAGGATGCCGCCAAAGATTAGTTGTATTACTTGCCATCAGGCATGGTGACTACATGGAGAGAGATGGAACGATTATTCTTGGAACGATATTTCCTTGCATCACGTGTTGCCAATTTATGAAAAGAAATATGTGGAATCCGACATATACAGGGGGAATCACTTTATGAATATTGGGAACGCTTCAAACAGCTTTGTTCAAGTTGTCCGCAACATCAGATTAGCAAACAACTCCTCCTTCAATACTTCTACGAAGGACTTTCCTTGATGGATAGGAACATGATCGATGCAGCAAGTGGTGGAGCGTTGGTCGATAAAACTCCACAAGCCGCGAGGGAATTAATTACTAACATGGCGGCAAATTCCCAACAATTCGGCATTCGAGGTGATACACCCATAAAAAGGGTGAACGAGGTGAATGATTCTTCAATAGAGAAAAAAATTATTTGAATTAACCTCTTTTGTTCGCCAACTTGTTGTAGGAAAACAACAGGTAAAACCATGTCGTCTTTGCCAAACGACGAAGTATGACACTGAATCATGTCCTATTTTGATTGAAGAGATCGAAGCACACGCAAATGTCGTGGGGGCTGAAAATTATCAGGAAAGAAAGTATGATCCGTTCTCAAACACCTACAATCCAAGTTGGCGAGATCATCCCAATCTTCGTTGGGGAGGGAATAGACAACAACATCAAAATTCGTTTCCAAATCGCCATCAAGGGTCATTACAGCCCAAGCCACCGCAACCATCTCCTGATTCAGGTAAATCTTTAGAAGAAATGATTAAGACCCTTGCATCTAACACTGTGCAATTCCAACAGGGCGTGATGCAATTCCAGCAAAAAAACAAGATCGAGCATTCACAACCTAGAAAATCAAGTGAGCCAACTAGCAACAACTATGAATCGGCTTGAATCGCAGAATGGGGGAAGATTACCATCTCAACCCGAGATCAACCCCACAAAGAATGTGAGTGCAATGACCCTGAGGAGTGGGAAGCAGCTAGAGGAATCAAAGAAACCTGTTTCGGGCTCAGAAAATGAAGAGCATGGTGAAAATCACAAGCCTGTCGATGCTCGACACGGGCGTGTCACTCAACACGACCCAACCTGTGTCATTGAACAAACCACAGAAAGACAAGTACAACTTGATCCGTCCCTTCAAATTAAAACTGATCGCTACATTTTCCTTGCAGGTTGGAGAAGAAAATGCAACAGGAAAAGGAATGGGAAATGTTAGAGTTGTTTCGCAAAGTCGAGTTAAACATACCATTGATTGATGCGATCAAACAAATTCCAAGGTATGCTAAATTTCTCAAAGATCTTTGCACCAACAAGAGGAAATTGAATGGTAATGAAAAAGTTATGATGGGAGAAAATGTATCAGCCGTGTTTTGAAAGAAAATTCCTCCCAAATGTAAGGATCCAGGTATGTTCGTAATCTCATGTACAATTGTAGATACCAGAATTGAGCGTGTCATGCTAGACTTAGGAGCCTCGATTAATGTTATGTCTAGATCAATTTATGCCTCCTTAGACATTGGCCCTTTGAAAAAAACTGATGTTATCATTCAGCTTGCGGATCATAGTATGGCTTACCCTGATGGGGTGGTGGAGAATGTATTGGTTGAAGTTAATAAGTTGGTGTTTCCTGTCGATTTTTATGTGTTAGATATGGGGGTTGAAACATCACCTAACTCCACTCCTATTCTGCTTGGAAGACCATTTTTAAATACTTTGCAAACTAAAATAGATGTTCGTGAGGGCACCCTTAAGATGGAATTTGATGGCGAAGTTATAGAATTTAATATTTATGATTCCATGAAGTACCCTGATGATGTATGTTCTATTTCAGCAATTAATTCTCTTGATTCTTTAGTGCAGGACATGTTTGAATTTTTATGCAGGGATGAGCTTGAATTAGTTCTCACTAAGCACCTCACTAGCAAGGATGTCAAAGAAATGGTGAACAATCCAGAAATAGAGGAGATGATATTTGTTTTACAAGAATTGGAACCCCTTCCAGCGAGGTATGGTGTTTGCTAAATTCAATTACCTATTTCTCACCAAAAGTTGTTGTCTTCTATTATGCAGGTCCTAGAGCTCGAATTAAAACCTCTTCCAGAACACCTAAAGTATGTCTACTTAGGTGACACAGAGACTCTACCTGTGATCATTTCAGCTCGACTAACACCAGACCAGGAGAGTGCATTGATTTCTACTCTCAAGTGTCATAAGACAGCGATTGGATGGACGATAGCTGACATTAAGGGTATAAGCCATTCCATGTGTATGCATCGTATACTTCTTGAAGAAAATTTCAAACCAACTCGAGAAGCACAATGACGGCTGAAACCACTAATGATGGAGGTCGTAAAGAAGGAGATTTTGAAATTGTTAGATATTGGGGTGATCTACCCAACTTCCGATAGCAAGTGGGTAAGCCTAACACAGGTGGTGCCAAAGAAATCCGGTGTAACAGTGGTCGAAAATAAGAAGGGTGAACTGGTCCTCACTCGTGTACAAACCGGGTGGCGCGTTTGTATTGATTATAGGAAGCTTAATTCTATTACTCGTAAAGATCATTTTCCTCTCCCCTTTATTGACAAAATGTTGGAACGTTTAGCTGGAAAAACTCACTATTGTTTTTTGGATGGTTTTTCAGGATACTTTTAGATTGTTATCGCACCGGAGGACCAAGAGAAAACTACATTCACGTGCCCCTTTGGCACATTTGCTTATTGCCACATGTCCTTCGGCCTTTGCAATGCTCCTGCGACTTTCCAGTGGTGTATGATAAGTATTTTTTCTAAGTACGTAGGTGATATAATTGAGGTTTTTATGGATGACTTTAGTGTCTATGGAAACTCGTTTGATGCATGCCTAAGTAATTTGATTCTAATTTTAAAAAAAATGCATTGAAACGAATCTTGTGCTTAATTGGGAAAAGTGTCACTTCATGGTAGAACAAGACATAGTTCTAGGGCACGTGGTTTCATCGCGAGGGATTGAAGTAGATAAATCAAAGATAGACCTTATTTCTGTTCTTCCTTACCCACAAATGTACGGGAGATTCATTTTTTTCTTGGTCATGCAGGGTTCTATCGAAGGTTTATCAATGATTTTTCGAAAATTGCATCACCACTGTGCAAGCTACTCCAGAAAGAAGCCACTTTTGAGTTTGATGATGCTTGCAAGGATGCCTTCAACAAGCTGAAGCAATGCTTAATTTCGCCGCCTATTATACAACCCCCTGACTGGAGGCTCCCATTTGAAATAATGTGTGACGCAAGTGATTACGCAGTGGGGGCAGTATTGGGACAGTGAGTAGGACGGGTTGCACATGTTATTTATTATGTATCAAAAACATTGGATGACGCCCAAGCGAATTACTCCACTACGGAAAAAGAGCTTCTCTCTGTTGTTTTTGCTTTAGATAAATTCCGTTCGTATTCATTGGGTACTAAAGTAGTTGTTTTTACTGATCATGCAGCCCTTAAATACCTGCTCATGAAGAAAGAGGCGAAGCCGAGACTCTTACGTTGGATTCTCCTACTTCAAGAATTTGACTTGGAGATTAAGGACAAGAAGGGAATAGAAAATACAGTGGCGGATCACTTGAGCCGAATAGTTCGGGAAGAGGACGACTCCCTAGTGCGCGACAGCTTCCCTAATGAACAACTGCTTGCACTGACACAGGCATGTCAGTCGACACCAGCACAACCTGTGTCGGACTCTGCTACACCTTGGTATACTGATTTAGTGAATTTTATTGTCACTAACCAATTCCCCGCAGGATTTTCAATGGCCTAGAAGGATAAGCTTAAGAGTGACTCCAAATATTATGTTTGGGACAATCCATACTTGTGGAAGCATTGCTCAGATCAAATCATACGCCGAAGTGTTCCCGAGAATGAGTTTGTATCTATTCTCACCTTTTGTCACACATATGCTTGTGGGGGACACTTTGGCTTAAAGAGAACTGCTCATAAGGTGTTGGAAAGTGGTTTCTACTGGCCTACTTTGTTCAAAGATGCATACATGTTTTGTTAGTCATGTGATAATTGCCAACGCTCAGGTAATATTTCTCGCCGTAATCAATTGCCACAAACCCCCATTATTGTGTGTGAAATTTTTGACATTTGGGGCATTGATTTCATGGGACCATTCCCCTCGTCTTTTAGTTTCATCTATATTCTGCTTGCCGTTGATTATGTATCGAAATGGGTGGAAGCTAAGGCCACCCGTACTAATGATTCAAAAGTTGTTGCAGACTTTCTCAAGTCCAATATTTTTACAAGGTTTGGGATGCCCAGGTCCATCATAAGCGATAAAAGGACACATTTTTGCAATCGAACAATCGAAGCTCTATTGCGCAAATACTTCATCATGCATCGGGTGTCCACCGCCTATCATCCCCAAATAAACGGGTAAGCTGAGGTTTCGAACCGAGAAATCAAAGCAATCTTGGAGAAAACGGTCTGGCCAAACAGGAAGGATTGGAGTTTGCGAGTGGAGGATGCTCTGTGGGCCTATCGTACAACATTTAAAACACTAATCGACATGTCCCCTTATCGACTAGTATTTGGGAAGTCGTGCCACCTTCTTGTGGAGCTCAAGCACAAAGCATATTAGGCGATTAAGCACTGCAATATGGATCTCAATGAGGCACACTCTCATAGAAAATTGCAGCTACAAGAGCTCGATGAAATTCGGAATGATTCGTTTGAGAATACCATGATCTACAAGGAAAAGATGAAGGCTTTCCACGACGTGCATATCTCACGCAAAACTTTTGTCGTGGGCCAAAAAGTCCTCTTATATCATTCAAAGCTTAAGCTTTTCCCAGGTAAGTTGTGTTCACGATGGATTGGTCCTTTTGTTATTACTAATGTCTCTTCCCATGGCGCAATTGAAATACGAAACTTGAAAATAAATGCAATTCTTAAGGTGAACGGTCATCGCCTAAAACCTTATTATGAAGGATTTCAAGCGCACGTGGAGCAAATGGGTCTAGAGAATCCACATTATACTTGATCATTCTGATGACCGCCAAGTCGAGCCTAACGACGTAAAACAAATTGCACTTATTGGGAGGCAACCCATAAAAAATCCAAAAATAAAAAATAAAAAAAAATTACAAAAAAAAGCTTCTTAAAAGGACGTATTGTCTTTTTCCCCCAAATCAAAGTACAAGCCCTAATTGTTCATTAAGCTCTCTTCTTTTCCATATTGCAGCAAGAAACCCCACCACCGTCACGTCTCTCCGGTGACCGCCACCACACGGCTTTGTTCCGTTCATCTCCACTGGCGCATTCGTGCTCTAGTTTGTCCAGTACACAGCCGCTGCCTCTGCGACCCCAGCATCGTCATGTCTCACCGGAACCCTCGTAGGAGCGTCGCCTCCTCATCCCATGCTCCATCCCCCGAATCTCCAGAGAAATTGGTAGCACGAAAAATCGAACCCACACACTATATTGATGAGAATCTTCTTGAGAGATTGGGATTGCTTGATGATGTTTGGAGGTTGTTCGATACTCAAGGGTGGAGGAGGTTTATGGGCAGTTTTTTGGAAACATATGAGGATTTGACATATGAATTTCTCAATTCACTAAACGTTGACCCCAATGGTGGTGAGACGACTATTGGGTTTCGATTCGAGGGTCAAGAGTTTAGTGGAGTTTCAACCGATTTCTCGCTACCTTTGATTTCCCAACTGATTATATAGAGGTCGATGATTGTTGCACTCCGCATCGAGCGACATGACGGTCAATTACACATAATGCTCCTCCATATCAGTCGCGCTCATCCAAGGCCACACGCATCAAGAATCCAGTTTTACGATATATTCAACGGGTGCTTTCTTACTCATTATTTGGCAGAGGTGAGAGCAATGGTGTCGTGCAGCAGCGGGAAATTGAAGTTATCTGGGGTATGTTGAACAACAGAGTCATGCGAAGTGGTTGTTATCTGCTGGCACAGTTGGAGGATAGTGTTCACAAGAGCTGCGACATAGTTTTGGGAGGCTTTATCACCGCTATCGCGAAATACAACAATATTGTACGAAGATACTGCAAGAAGGTCTAAGTTACAGCAGCGCTGTAAAGGATAAACAACTGCAAGCAGACCTAGGATACAGCGCGAAGCTTACTACTCAAACAGTCAATAGCGCCAATGACAAACAAAATAAGTATCCTGCAATCCGAGGAAGGGTAAATACAGTACGAGGAACGAAGATCCAAGCAAGAATAAATAGAGCCGTTCCAGAGAAGATCAAAGTTGCAAACACGAAGCCAATGCCAATACGCCACGTGGACTGACGCGCTGCAAAAAGCTGCGAGCCGCAACCACTACATTAAATGCTCTAGAAAGAAAAGTCAAGACGCACTAAATGCAAGTCATGCCTTTGATCAAGTACACTTAAATTCAAAATGGGAGATATCTCCTTCAACAGATATCTTCTCTACAAGTATAAATAGAGGATGAGCAACCCTGAAGCTGACAACTAAAACATTTGCACAAAAACTCTCAAGCATTCAAGCTATACTCTTTCGAGTCTACTCTAAGTTTCAGTCACTCAACCTCTATGAAGTGAAGCAAGTTCAAAGCTGAAAGATCCTTTGAAGGATTCAGAAGCTCAATTCACCACACTAGTTGAAGAACAAATATATATATATATATACTTTTTAACCTTGTTGCTGTGTGCTTAGGTTGTTTTAGGTGACGAACAGTTGATAAGAGAGATCCTTGCTGTTTGTATAGTTGTCTAGGATATAGGTAGTTTCCTTGTGTGGGAGTTTGAAACCCTGTGTGGGTTTGCCTTTAGAGTTTGCAGTTGTTGTGTGTACGCTGGACTCTAGTAGGTGTTTAGCTTTGTAAGTTGATAGATTGTTAGGAGTGTCCTGTAAATCAATCTTGCTTAACAAAGTTCCTACTCGAGGTAGCAGTAGAGTGGACGTAGAAGGATTACACCACCTTCGAACCACTATAAACCATAAGTGTTTTATTGTTTTCTTATTTGTGTTTTATCTTTTATATCTATCTCTGTCATAAAGCATAAAACGTTTTGATAAGGATCATATTTGAGAAAACTAGCCTTGTGTCTTAAAACCTTTTTTTCCACTGCGTATAAAACTCTAAGTTATAGCGTGAAGCACTGCATCCTAGTGTTGTAAGCAGTAACTGACTAGCGCTGCAAGTTCAAGTAACTTGCAGAACAGTAAGTTTTAATCTGATTTTCAAAAATCGACCAAGGTTCATTCACCCCCTCGAACCTCGGACACCACTTGGGACCAACACAATTAATTATCAATTACTTAACCTATTGGCCAATCCAAATTAAGCATCAACAATTGAAAACGATATTCACAGATAGCATAATCAATTTCAGTCAAACATAAAAGAAATATGGGTTCAAACATCTCTGCTAACCGGAATTGAAAGATTAGCTGATCATCCTTGAAAATGAATCCAACATAGCAATCGAGAACTCCATCAAAATTAATCTAAGAAAATAAAATGTATTTCTCTCTCTAAAACTCTCTCCAAACTCTCTCTCTCTCTCTCTCAAATCTTTCCTACATGAACTCTGATGATATGGAGTAAAGAAAGTTCTTATTACTTGGGGTGCACTCCAATCCCCTTATCCTAGGCATGTGGGAGAGTTTTAAACCCCAAGAAGATGGGCTTTCTTCATTTTTAGGCCCAAAAACTCGCTCAAAATTTCGTTGGGCCGCGATGGGCTTCACACTAGCAGACTGGGCTAACACTGGGTTTCCCAGTGTATTGGGCATTTGGGCCCAAATTGACCCAACTTTGTTCTGGCTTCATTTCTCGGCCCACGAACACATCTCTTAGCTCGAAAATACTTCAAAGCTCCTGAAATATTCAAGAAAATAATATCTGAAGTAATTGAGGGCCGAAAACACATATAGGTACAAGGACGGTGCATTCAATTATGTAAAAGATTATAAAATCACAAATATATCCACAATAAAATGCACTTATTTTCTACCTATCAGTCTCCAGCTGCAGATAAGAGCCCTTCTTTTGGTGGTTTTGTTGAATGTTCAGATTTGCCAGAGTCACATTTTGCCTTCACTATACCTGAACATTTATTAGCTGGATTATGGATAATTGATATAGGTGCTAGTAAGCACATGTGTATAGATTCAAAGCTCATGACATGTGTACAAGTTATGAAGTCACATGTTTCAGTTTGTCTCCTTGATGGCACTCAAAAAAAGGTCACACATTTTGGTCATGTGATAATATTAGATTCTCTCACCTTGAGTGATGTTTTCTTGGTACCTAGCTTCAATTATATATAACTTGTTATCAGTATCACAGTTAGCTTTATCTATGAGAGTTAGAGTTGTCTTTCTTCCAACCCATTGTGAATTGCAAAGCTTAGATACTAATATGATATTAGCAATGTGTGTCTTGGCTGGAAGATTGTATGTTTTACAAAATGAAGATCAAGCTCAAAATGTTAAACAAGTTACATTATCAGCTGAGCATTATCAAACAGTTTTTTATACTAGGCATAAGAAGCTTGGTCATGCTACACCATCCACTCTTCAACATCCAGATTTTTTGAAGCATATTTACTCTAATTCATTATCACTCTCTCATAAGTCTTATGATATATGTCATGCTTCTAAACAAATCAGAGTACAATTTCCCTTTATTTCTAAACAAACAAGAAACACATCCTTTAAGGAGAAGCACATGAACTATTCAAAAGCCTGGTTATCTTCAAGATTTTGTTATAAATTCTTTGCAACCATTGGATCACATGGCACATACAAATCATCCAGAGCTAGTATTTTTAACCACTGAAGTACAAGAACCATCATCTTATAGTCTAGCTAATATTCAACCACATTGGGTGGAAGCTATGAATAAGAAACTATAAGCTTTGGAAGAGAATCATACATGGGAACTTACTATATTACCACCAAACAAAAAAGGTAATTGGCTGGAAGTGGGTATATAAAACTAACCTTAACCCTTATGGTACAGTTGAAAGATTTAAGGCCAGATTGGAGGCAAAATAATATCATCAAGTGCAAGGTGAAGATTGTCTTGACAACTTTGCACCTGTTGCCAAACCAGTCACAGTAAGAATGATTGTTGCCCTTGCAACTATTAAAGATTGACTCTTGGCTAAACTTGATATCAATAATGCATTCTTACATGGCTATATTGACAAGGAGGTGTACATGACTCCTCCACTGGGTTATGAAATTGCTACACCTAACCAGGTCTGCAAACTAACAAGAAGTCTTTATGGATTACAAGCTTTCAAGCAATGGAATAATGAATTTTGTTATAAATTGTTACAGTTTGGATTTATCAATCATTACATGACCACTGTCTGTTTACTCTGAATATAGGATCTGATTTCATGGCTCTAGTTGTTTATGTAGATGATGTCTTAGTAACAGGAAGCTCTGTCTCTTTGATATCACAGCTCAAGCAGTTTCCTCATGATCAATTTACTATCAAGGATCTTGGGGAAGCAAAATAGTTTCTTGGTATGGAGATATCTAGATCTAATTCAGGTACATCTTTATGGTAAAAGAAATATATCTCAGCTATTATTACAGACTGTGATATTCAGAATTGTAAGAATACTTCTACACCTCTACCACAAGGACTCAAACTTGCTAACAATGATAGTGCTCTTTTAACAGATTCTAATAAGTACATAAGGTTGATTGGCAAGCTTTTCTACTTAAATCTTTCAAGACCAGATGTTACTTATGCTATTCAACAGCTAAGTTAATTTGTTCATGCCCCTTGTGTTAATCATTCGATTGCTGCTATTCATTTGCTCAAGTATCTTAAAGGTACAACAAGTTCAGGATTATTCTATCCCAAAGGTGATAATTTTCAATTAACAGAGTATAGTGATGCTGACTAGGGTTCTTGCACTGATACAATAAGACATATGTAACAATCCTAATGCTAAGAGACAAACCAATCCAATTAGAATTTATTGTTGCAGGTGCTCTTCTTCTTTCTTGCATGTTGACTGTCTTTTTGCCTGAGCTTTGAGACCACTTCCAATGGCTCTCTTGATAGGCCATCTCAATTCGAGCGAGGTTAAGAAACAAACCTTCAACTTATTTCTTAATCGATACTTTTTTGTGAATTTTCCCTTTTGCAACTTTTATCCAACTCGATATGCTTGGTACGAGCATGTAGGATTGGATTGGATGTCAGTTCAATGACACTTATGTTATCAACTCATATAGTTGGAGGTCTAGACAAATGAAAACTTAACTCACCAAGAAGAGCAGTTAGCTATAGGATCTCAGAGGTAGTGTGAGCTAGACTGCGATACTCAGCCTCTGTACTTGAACGCGATACTGAATGTTGTTTCTTCTGGAATCCTTGAGCAACAAGTCGAGCCTTGTATCTGGAATGTTACCTTGAGCATCCTTTTTCAACTTAAAAACCCATTTACAACCTATCAGGTTCTTGTTCGGTGGCATATCAGTTAATTCTCATGTAATTTTGATTAGTCATAGCTTGAAGAACAATAGTTGGTTCTTCAACATCAAAGTTAACAACATAAGCCTTTCCTCTAATAATCATTTGATGTGTGTTCTGAGGTATTGGCATCTGAGATAGTAGATGGTGAATATAGAGCTGGTTCGGGATATTATAGTAAGAGTGAGAATGAGGATGTTTTGAGATTAAGCTGGTGTGATGATGGGCTGAACCAAATGAATCAAGATCAACAGAGTTTTAGTCCTCTAGTGTCAAAATGGAATAAAGTTATGATCATCTGGGATGCCTTGTTGACAATTATGATTAGGGAATGTGGTCTCATCAAATATGACGTTGCCTGATACAATTATTTTTCCATCTGATAACAATAAAATTAATATTATTATATTTAAAAATTAAAATACAAAATTTGCATTAATTTAGGTTAAACTTTAAATTAAAAATGTATATTAAAATTTAATATTAATTTATATGAAATTTTATTTTAATTTTAACTTAAATTTTGATTTTGACAATTAGTGCTAAATTGCAATTTGGATCCAATTCGTGCTTTCGAGCTGTAATTGTTCTAAATTTACGAAATTATCCTAAAGTTAATTTAATAAATTGACAGACCACCTATAAATTGAATATTAAACTATATTCTGTGTAAATTCATAGTGGATATATGAAGCACTCCAGAGCTCATAATTGCGTAAATCACTGCTTAATTACTGAACAACTGATCAGATAATAGATTTGTATTCTAACACTTAGCCCACAACAATTCATTCTCAAAACACAAAAGTGCATTAAAAAAATGTTACAAAATATAATATATAACTACAAAATATTGCTTAAAGGATTACAATCCAAACATATTTTACAACACAAATGCATACAATATCAACCCTCGACCACCCAACAATATTGAGAGAAAAACAACCTAACAAACCAACGATGCAAGACTCTCTATTTCATTTATGTTTCACATCTACGCACCATCACTAATAAACACATAACCTGTGTCAAGTGTAGTGCAAAAAACACCAAATATAAATCAGAGGATCCAAACTCTAAGCCAAACAAACCAACTCGTGATCAGAAAAAAAAAAATACGATCACTGAAATCCACGCGAAACTAACTCGATAAAGACATTAGAAATGAAGAGAGTAGGATCCCCTAAAACAGCAGAAAGTATGATTTTGAGAAGACATTTGATTGTGTCAAAGATCTTACTACTTCCACTCCTTCCACCTCTTCTGTACTTGACCACCTTTCCAAGCTCAACTTTCTCCAAACCCATCTCCCCATTCTTCATGCATGCTTCATGCATCATCTCCATCATGCAAAAAACATGAAAATTGTACTTATTCTTGCAGGTAGATTTGTATGTCCACCCCGGGACATCTCTATTCCCATCCGAGATCTTTCTCTTCTTACACCAAACACACTTGGATGAACTCTTGGCGTGCAGATTGAAGACGGTCTCGCCCACACAGAGCTTCTTCTCAAGATTACGACAACATATGTGCAAATCAATATTGTCTTCCCCACAATGGTAGCTGAATCCACAGACTTCTTTGCCACAAGCATCGCAGCATTTGGAGTACTCCTTGCGGTTGTTTTTGCCCATTCTTGTGAAGGGCTCTTCACGAAAGGTGAAGATAGAGCCTACGAAATGCTCGTGGGAAATGGTGGGTTGGGGATATCTACACTCTCTGTGCAACTCATGC
Source organism: Scutellaria galericulata (assembly GCA_946896805.1). Classification (NCBI taxonomy): domain Eukaryota; kingdom Viridiplantae; phylum Streptophyta; class Magnoliopsida; order Lamiales; family Lamiaceae; genus Scutellaria; species Scutellaria galericulata. Next base: position 11,366,261 of record OX335791.1, on the reverse strand, counting down.
CCACACAGACTGCATTGGTATCTTTGTCCGAACCCTTTCATCTTGCACCCATCGCAGTTGAATAGCTTTTCGTAGTTTCTAAGCTCATAGTGATCGAAGCAACTGTGGATGTGAATTTGATGGCTTCGTCTCACAATCGACATGTTGATTGATTCTCGAAACCTAGACTAGTTAGATGGGAAAATATATCATAACGAGAAATTTGCTGAATGGCAACGGTTCAAAGTCACAGTTTTAAGTAAAATCCGTTGCAGAGAAAAGCGTTGTCTTTTAGGAGAAAGGAGATTCAAATTCAATTAAAGATGCTACATACAGTATATGCATTAATACTGGTGTTGATTTTCCATTGTTACTAACATAAAATAATTCATCAAATATTGGAAGATGAAAATTATGAAATACATACCTGATTGGTGGTTTTGAAGATAGTGGATTGTAACTCAGCCTACTTCGCAGAAAAGAATTGGAGAGAGAAAGCTGTGCTTATGCTTGAGCATTTGTACTCATAAATCTCTGTATTAAGAAATGAAATTGAAAAATATTTCTGTAATAACGCGATGAGAATGTGGAGATGTTATGATAAAAGATACAGAGATACACCTCCTGCTCTATATATATATATATATATATATATATATATATATATATATATATATATATCTTGGAAATTTCCTTTCATATTTCATTTGAAACTTGCACTCCAAGCTATAGTTAACTTCTTTCACTCAACTAGAATCAAATTTATACCTCGGTCAATTACTTCTAAGGATTAACTAATTCCTAATTGAAATTTAGGTCAATTATTATGTCACTTTTTCGCCACCTCAGCAATATAGATAGCAACTGGTTTTATTTTTATTTATTAATTTTTATTTTTTATTTTAACAAAAGGAAAGCATTGCCTGAACCTAATGCATTGATTGGATAACTTCATTTCCATAAAATAGTACACAAATTATTGGAGAGATAAAATTATTGGCTTAATAGTCTTATATAAGACTCAGTCCGACCGACCTTGCATGACTGCTTTATTACAAAGCAGAGGTTTTCTTCCAAAGAATGAATCTGCCACATTCAATCCACGTTGCTAATTTTAGTTGTCACATCATCCTTAATCATAGTTAGTTATCTCATTTTTTTAGCGTGTAGTCGTTTTGATTAACCTACCAAATTAAGAAATACTCTGTCTGATTCAAGTAAGTGTTATTTTGAATAGGGAAATTGCATATTTAAAATACTATTTTTAGGTCATTTATCAATGAAAAATACTAACTTTACCTTCATATTTGGACAATGATTTTTCAATTAGGGCGATTTAATAAAAAAAAAAAACCGAAATCACAATTTTTCGAGTCTAATAACAAGGATTTCGGGCCTATCACATAAAAAGACTCAAATCTCTTGTGATTGGATTTGAAATTAATTCATGATTTTGGATATTTTGTAATAAAATCGCCCAAATTGAAAATTTAGTGTCTCAATTTCGGAGCCGATAAGTATTGGTGAATGACTTAAAAAAAATGTTGTAAATTTGTAATTTCCCTTTTGAAATTCAAAATTTATTTCAAATTAAGTGTCGTATTAGTTCTTTGCCATTTTTTTTTTTTTTCTAAATGTACTCCCTCAAAAATTATTTCTTAATTTTGATCTTACCTATTAAATCTCTTTAAAATTGGGGACGTGTGCATCTCATTTGTTGAAAATCCACCATATAATACAAATTCGGGCGAAAAAATAACTGAAATCGGATATAAATTTTAAATAAAGGACTACAATTGAAAAATTAAAGTAAGTAAAATCAAAATCAGACTCGAGAGCAAAAATGAATTTTCCCAGCTTTATAATAAATAAAGAGAGAAAGAAAAACAGTGTAGTTTATCTAATATTTTAATGTCTTTTGTCAGGTAACTATTGGTTTCTTGCATAAATTCAACTCTGTCGCAACCTTATCTTTTTGCTTCTAATTAACTAATTAATTAATTTTATAATCTCAATCAATTATTTAAAACGATTAGTTAATGAACGACACTTTATTAACATATTAATTACTTTATTATATCATCATGACGTGAGAAAATGACGTTACACAATGACGCAGAGATACTACAACTGTCCACTTCAAATGGATTTTTAAAAAAAAACATTGAATTTCATTCAACAACTAGATTATTTTTTCCATTATCATGAATTATGAATGCAAGAGACACATAGGAGACTACTTACTACGATTAAAATCACAAAAAAATGTATGAATATATGATAAATTTTTTGGGTTGGAATTCTACTATTTACAACTTAAATTAATTTTTACGAGTTGTATCTATTTCGTAGATTATAATTTTTTTTGATTTATCTAACGAAGTTAGATTTGTAAGATAAACTCACAAAAATTATAATTGATTAAAATATATTAAAAACATGTCAGGTCAAATTCCGGTTAATACATACCCAAATCAACTGATATGACTTATGTGTATCATCTAACAGGGAAAATTACAAACTCAGTTCTATCATCATTAATCATTAGATCATTCACAAATTAATGACATTAATTTTTAAATTTGGACATTTAGGAAAAAAAAAAAAACCAAATTCACAAATTTCAAGCCAAATCGCATGATATTTAGCCCGAAATTCATCATTTCAAACTTTTTTTTATCCTAAAATTACACAAATTGAAAATTTAGTGTCCCAAATACCATTGAGTTCCTACACGTTCATGTCTACATCTCTATTCATCCTATTACTACATGAATGAACCTAATTCGGAATATGAACCATAAAAGAAAATACCTATTATTATTGGAGCCCAAAAAGTTAGTGTCCTTCATTGATGAATGACCTAAATATAGTGTCTTATATTCGCAATTTTCTCCATCTAATAATTGTGTATCATGTAAAAGTTTTATATATATCATGTAATACTTTTGAAAGTATTAGATGCATGATATATATAAAAGTATTACATTATGGTATAAAAACTTGTCGAATTATGACTTCTTGAAATAATCATTTATTAGAAGTATTATATACTATTACTTTTATTAAATTATAATTTTTTTAAAAGTATTATATTATGAGACTAAGTATTACTTTTAAAATTATAATTTCTCAAATTAATCATGGATTTAGAATCTTGGATTCACGTTAGGTACGTATTACATGATATTTATAAAAATATTATATGACACATAAAAAAAATATTAAAACAATACACAAGAAAATATTACATTAAATTATAATTTATTAAATTAAACAAGGATTTAGAATCTTAGAACCAAATGTATCACATGAAATTAATAAACGTTTTTACATAAAAGACATATAAAATATATTAACCTAATACACGGAAAACTAGTATCACACATAATTATCTGTCAAATTATATTTTCAAAAGTATAATTAATTGATATTTATCCACTGGTAGATGCTTCCAAAATTTTACAAAAGTATGTCAAGAGATTGTGAAATTACCTATTTTTCTTCATTGTTCTTGTAGTCCTTGGCCATAAGGCAGATCAGTGCTTCTTCATCAGATGAGGAACTGTAGGTGCTTTCTGATGAGAGATCATCTTTGTCTACAGTGTTGGAGATGCTTGCTGCTTTGAGGGCTTCATTTTCAGTGAGAAGTGTCATAAGCTTTTGTTTTTCATTTCTCCTTTTATCGCTTCTCCTCTTCATCTCTTCCTCTGTATACTTCTGTACTTGTGGATGAGGACAGTTTCTGATGAAGTGGTCAGGTTTTCTGCAGTTGTAACACAGGTCAGAGGATCCTGTGTCAGCTTGCGGATGAGGTTTGATCTGAGGACTTCTTTCTAATGATTGTGATTGTCTTCTGAAGTTGTTTCCTTTGTGGTTGCTCTTTATAAATCTTCGAAACTTCTTCAGTAGGAGCGTCATTTCTTCCTCTGTATCCTCAGTAAGCACTTCTTCCTTTTTCTCTTTCAGCTTGTTGCTACTTGTGACAACAGCAACCTGACTATTTGCGATAAGTGTTGCAATTTTTGCGTTCCTTCCTTCCATCTCCTTTCTCCTTCTTTCAATATCATATTCAAAGGATTTTAGATCGGAGAAGAGATCAAAGGTACTCATCGCGTTGAGATTCAATGATACTCTCATCGCGGTCTCTTTACTGTGCCATTCATAAGGTAAGGCTCGTAGCACCTTCATGTTTTTCTCCTTCTGGGTGTATGTTCTTCCCAAAGATTCAAGCTCACTTACAATGGTTGTGAATCTCTGATCGAGCTGTTCAAGGGTCTCTCCAGACTTCATGTTGAATTGTTTAAACAGTTGGATGGCTTTGGAGATCCTGTTGTCTCGGGCGAGTTCATTACCTTCACATATCATCCCTAGCATTACCCATATTTCTTTGGCTGTGGAACAATTTTTGACCTTGCTGAATGTTCCTTTGTCCAGTGTGAGAAATAGAGCATTTTTTGATACGTTGTCAAGGTTTGCTCTCTTCCTGTCTTCATGGGTATACTCATGTCTCTCCTTGACAACATATTCCTATGGTGGTGATGCTCTTCTGAGTCTTGGTGCAACTTTCTGTGGTCTGATACCTGGTAGTATATCGTCATCAACACTAGTTGCGTCTTCCACTTCACCGTCTGCTACCTCAGCTATTGTTTCAGCACGCCTATACTCACGAAGTTACTCGACATATGCAGCGTTTGCTTTGTAGATCACCGGTGGTCCTTCAGTGATGACGAACCACATTTCATCCTGCATAACTGATAGATGAGCTTGCATGTGTATTCTCTTGTCATCATATTCATCTATGGAAAACATAGGTAGCTTGTGATGTGACGAATCCATGCTTATGCTAAGAGATGAGTTTTGGTCTCGTAAAAGTGAAAATGGTTTATCCAAATGCAAAACGGGTAGATCTATGTTGGTTACCAGTCAAGTTGGCTTTTAACCCAACTTGCTCTGATACCACTTGTTGGTCCCAAACGTCCCAAGTGATCAGAGGTTCAGAGGGGTGTGAATAAACCTCTATCGATTTTTTTGAACTCTTTTTAAAAATCTTCTGTGTAACAGGTTCCTAACCAAATGACTACTATCTCAAATCAGCAACCTGACTTTAAGCTAACTCAGGTTACTGACTCTATATCAAAATGCAAATGTAGCGGAATAAACTTGATAGAGTTCTTTTGGAAACCAGTTTTCTTTTGCAAGTATGCTCTTTGCCAATTCTTTTATGCATGATGCTTATGATATATAGTCAGTAAGATATAACGAGATAAGCACAACACAGTAAGTAAATCAAAGCATGTAAACACACAAGGTTTATAATGGTTCGAAGGTGGTGTAAGCCTTCTACGTCCACTCAACTCCTTCACACAAGGAAGATCTTTGTTAAGTCAGTTCGATTTACAAGCCTCGCTTTACAAACTTCTTCCTAACAAACTACGCCTACTAGAATCCCAAACTCTAGTTGAAGGCCACAACCCACAAAGGGTACAATCCCACAAAGGGCAAGTAATCTACTTCTAGACTACTAAACTTAGCAAGAATACTATTCTCTCAACTAATCACACCTAAAATAACCTAGCGCACACACCACAAATGGTTAAAGATAAAAGGATGTTTTTATTCAACTATTGCGGATGAGGGCAGTCTTGAACTTGATAGCTTGAGAGCTTGAATGGTCGACTATTTCTCGAAGGTTGAGTGACTAAGCTTGTGTATGAAAGTTTTGATAGATTTTGCGATGTGTGTTTCAAAGCATCAGTTCTTCTCCATGGTCACTCAATCCTTCTATTTATAGATCTTTGGAACATGCCCGTTGAAGGAGGCATTGCCCTTGTTTCAATTCCAAATTTGATCTTCAATATCTTTGCAATTAATGTGACTGAACAGCTGAGGGGATAAGTCTTGTCCAAGTCTGATCTGCATTAATGACGCCACTTCTTGACCGCAATTCTTCTCTCTCTTGTCCAGGTGGCATCTTCTCATTGGCTTGGCTCAAACTTCTTTCTAACGACTCTTCGTCAGTAACCTTCCTCGTACTGCATTCAATGTATGTTTCTTGTTTTGTAATAAATGAATTGAGTGAAGAATGTCAGTTTGCTGCTTTGTTCTTCAGTACTTGTATCTTCGATGTCAGCTTCCTGATGTCAGTTAGCTTCATGTCTTGACTTTTTTTGTCAACATTCTGACTTCGTGCAGTTTCCTTTGTTGTAGTCGTCTGTTCGGCCTTTGTTATGTCTTCTTGTTCTTCTGTTTGCTTGATTCTTCTTTGAACACAAGTGTTATTTGAGATTCTATTTTAAGCATATTTTTTTATTTTTCTTAAGACCTATTATTATTTTCATGATCTTATGCTTATAGGTCTCTATTCCCACTTATAGAATCGTGGGGAATGAGTACTCTAGTTTTCTATCCAAAATTACATTGTCTCATCAAAACTTTCATAGAAATCTCCCAACACATTGGATTCATGATCATCATATCGAATGATCAAATGTGCAAGCAAAAGCTCAGTAAGAGCCAGTGGCCAGCGAGAGCCCATAAGACCACCTAGTGAAGCCCTTAGCCCAAAATGTGAACAAACATATATATTCCAACATGAGGATGAAATTCAGAATTCGACTGGAGAGCGACAGAACATAGAGCTATAAAGGCTATGGAGATTTTTAGTTTAGGTTTTACCTTTTATTTTCTCAAGATGCGAGGCTAAATTCCATACACTAGTTCGAAGACATGTTGAACCTCTATTTTTGATTTACTCTGGATGATTAGTAATGTTTTCTTGATTTATATTCTTGAATAATTTGTGTTTCTTGGTTTATTAATTTATGATATTGCATGATTTGATTTATAAGGGCCCGTTAGATTGAATTGTTGTGATATCTATTGCTAGAGTATAAACCATAATACATAATTTTTATGAATTTATATTCCTTAGTAGGAAATAACGTTTGATTCGTTAGGAACAACACATCTCTAGATTATCCGGATCAAACTTGTGAATTTGGAGTCTAGTTCGTCCTATTGTCTTACCGACTAATTGTGTTTGTCATATTAAATCTCAAGGTCGTACCTATTAGGCTGTCTAATTGAATAGGGTTTATTAAAGAGCTTGTTTTAATAGACAAAACTTAAGAAACGATTTGGGTTAACAAAGTGGACTTGCTAATCTAGGGATAGGAGTTTGAGAGATAGATTGAGAGAAACGTTATTAATTAATCTACTCGATCAAGAGTAGAATGTGATACTGAATTGAGAACTAATGTCTTATTTATTGATTCTTGTTTATTTATTTGCTTTCATCTTTGTTGCTTAGTAGTTTGATAGATGTTTAGTTTAATTAGATAATTTTCAACCAACCCCCATTTATCTTGTTTATTTGTTGATTCTTTAGAACCAGTGAATTTAATTAATTCTCTGTTCCTTATGGGATTGACGCTTACTTGCTGCTTCTACAAGTTAGTTGAAGGTAAAAAGGTAATATTTGCATGCCTCAACAACACATGTCAAAATTTTGGCGCCGTTACTGGGGAACTATGTGTAATTAATCGAGTTTAGTGGTGTTGATTTTTGTTTATTTCATCTTTTGTTTCATTTGAGTCTTTATAGTCGGGTCTTATAAAAGAAAGAAAAAAATATTGATATTCTGATTCTTCTCTACTTCCAGGTTTCGCAGGCGCATTGGCTAGGGGACAATATATTGGTTAACCCAGTCCAAAACTCTAATTTCCAATGACAACATATTCACAGCAGTTTGGTATTTGGGATACACCGTTCGAATTGGAAAAAGGGGTAGGTGATTCCTCATTGTCAAATAAGTTAGATGAACCCGCCTATTTTATTAGGAAACTTGCAATAAGAGGTATATCCCAAGTTAAAGTATGTCATATTTGCACAACCATGGCTCATACAACAGATGATTGTTGGGTGTTAGATGAGATAAAAGCACATACAAGTGTTGTTGATGATGGATATTTCCAAGGACGCATATTTGACCCCTACTTCAACAGTTATAAATCGGGGTGGCCTAACCATCCTAACTTGAGGTGGAGAAATCAGCAAGGAGTACACCAAGTTGAGCATAATCCACCATCACTACCATCGCCACCATCAAGAGGGCAATTTTATTAGGATGAGCAATACTCAAAACAAAACCCTCAACCATCACTAAAAGATACAATTGATGATTCTGACGGCCAACACCATCCAATTTCAAAAGGATACTCAATTAAGTAATAAGAATCTTGAAACACAATTCAGTCAGTTGGCGACGGTGTTCAGTTGGTTCAAGACACATAACAGTGAGAAATTGTGTTCCCAACCTGAGATCAATCTTCAAAGTGTGAGTGGTATTACCTTTCAGAGTGGAAAACAACTTGAGGGGCTTGAAAAACCCAGTGAAGCATTTAAGTAGAACAGTGAGGATGAAGATGATGAAGAGATGTACATTGAATCTTCCAATGCGCAAAGTCACATTGAATCATCTAATGCATAGAATCACATTGCATCATCCAATGTTCAAGGCCACATCGAGTCATCGAATGCAAAAGATCACATTGTCTTATCCAATGTGCAAGGCCACGTTAAGTCATCTAGTGTACAACTCAGTGGATCACCACCGAAGTGCATCTGCACAAAAGAGGTAAATTTATCTAGATTAATTCCTAGTAAACCTTACTCTTTATATTTTTCTTGCGGGATTGGGAATGCATCAACAAACAATCAGGAGAGACAGATTCTGGTTATTTTTCAGATGGGGAATGAGAAAGTGATGATGAGGAAAAGTGTGTCAGTCATTCTTCAAATTAAATTACCACCAAAGTGACATGATCCAGTAAGCCGTAAAGGCTATGGAGATTTTTATTTTACTTTTGACACCTGCTGTCGAGGCACGCAAAATTAAATATTACCTTCGTACCTTCAACTAACTTGTAAAAGCGACAAGTAAGGTATACCTTAAATATAAAAGGTAAGTATTAAGCATTTACAAAATTATACCAAAGATAATTTAGTATATAATATACCAAATTTATAGAAACATAGTTCCAATAAAAGGAACCTAAGGGCCATATTCTTCTCCAATTTGGGTTTTACTCACATCTCGAATAAATTCAAGAACATATTCGAAGAAATTCTGACCCCTAGTCGGAATGGTTTGTGGGTTCCGAACAGCTATAGTAGCTGAACCTAATAAGATGGCAATTACAACCCAAGAAGTAATAAGTACTTGGCCGTGTACTTGGACCCCCCTATTTGTCAATAGAAATGTTGGCCTACTTCCACATCGGATATATCATATAACCCTTTTAGTGTGTTGATGGAACATGATAGCACATTCATATTGCCCTCTAAAAAAATCGAATTTTAAACAAAATTATTTTGATTCAACCATCTCTTTGTCTACTTCTGTTCTATTATATATATAAAATATATTAATGCGCAGATAAAGATGTAAACTTGGTCTTGGCATTTTTGAGGCCCATGACAAAATAGAAAAAATAGTCTCTATAGAGAAAAATAAAAAAAATTACATAAACGATAAATATAACTAAAAAAACCTGAAATTAAGAACAAAAATTTTCTCATTAAAAAAATTGAGAACATAAATCAAGTTTCAATATACTCATTTGTCCATCTAAAATGTTTAAAAAATGCAACACCCACTACATAAAGCAAAAGATAAGGCTTCTGTGCCCCTGATGCACATAAGTTTTTGCCAAAATAAAAATAAGTTTCAAATTATCATTGAAAATATCTAGATCTTCTAATATTTTGAGAAGAAAAATCATCAAAAAAGTCTTCATGATCAAGTTTTCCAACACCTCATATTCTATGCATAAAATTACTCATCCATTTAATTTTTCTTGATTCATAGTTGAACGCTAATAAGATGTTATCAATTTTAGTTTTGTAAAACCTCTTTCTGCTAATGCTACACTAACTGGTATAGTTAGCAAAACTCTAATAAAGAATGAAAATATTAGGAAAACAATCTAAAACCTTAACAAACTAAAGAACATTAATAACTGATTTTTTTTTTTTTTTTGTTGGTAAACATGTTTGTAGTCTTTCAATTCATAAAATAAATCATCAACATCAATGTCAGATTTATCATTATATGTAATAATAACTTGAAGATTAATACAACATATATGCAATCTCTTATATATGCAATCTCTTTTCCATTTAATATTCATCTTAAATATTTTTTTGTATTCATTACACAATATATATGCATTATGATAATATAATAAATATCTACATAAAATATATAAATATTAATAAAATACGAAATATATTATATTACGTCATGTAGTTCTAGAGAATCACTGAGAAACATTTTATTTTTCCCAAGTAATGAACCGTCGATGTTGGTTCCGTATGATCTTGGGTATGGTTTGAACTTAGATAGACCGACTTTTTTTTGTTTTTTAATGAATTTTTATTTAGATAGAGACACTGTTCTTATCTCATTTTTTTTAGTGTTTATAAATGTGAACAAGATAAATTGTGCAATAATGAAAGCATATCTTCGATTTAATGTGTAAAATGTATCCTTAATTTATAAACTGCCAACGCCTAACGTTGTTTTCTTCCTAGGAAAAAAAGGCATAACGTTGTCTTCATAAAACGTGGAAAAGAGTAAATCTCCATTTAGAAACTTCGATGAAATTTCTTCTCACAATCCAAGTCAAATGTTCTTCAATTAGCATCACTTTTGTGGAAGATTTTTATCATGCAATTCCCGCGTTCATATTATCGTCCATAAAATTTTATCTACAGATTACCGACAAAATTTTCTATTGGTAAAGTTTTTACCAACTGAATTAATGGTTTTGTGAAAAAAGTTTCCATCCAATTACTAACAGAAATATTGATGAAATTTTCCGTCGATAATTTTGCAAAAATAAAATAAGAAATATAAATCACGTATATTGACAGAATTTTGATAGAAAATAAAATATAAAAAATTTAATTATATAACACGATTTCCACCAAGATATAACACGATTTTACTGCTCCTATTTCCAGTCCTTAATCCGCATTTCCAAGCTCCTATTGCTTTGCTTTTTCGAGTCATATTGATACCGATTAGGCGTTATTCCAGTTCGCCGTTTGCAAAGTATTTGTGTTTGACACTATTGCACGTTCGCCGTTGTATCCTGGGAAACGGACGTCCTTTGAGCACTCAAGCACTTCGGAGTGGGACGAATCTGTTTTAAGAAAACTGTGGTTACACAGGCCTCGGTTTTCCCTCGCCAAATTCAGTTTCCTTTCGGCTCTGTTTTCTTGCCATTTTCCAGTATATTTCCAACACTAGACTTATCAAAACTAATTGACAACAGGTCCAACAAGAAAATAAACTAACAATTAATGAACCCAACAGATTGTGCTGACATGCAGCTGATTAAGCAGCTTAAGAAAAGAAATGCAAAGCTAAAGATATGAATATTTAATGTATAAGAATATAATTGGAAATTTAATACAAAAGTTAACACCATTAACATCATTTGACGGAAGGGGAGAATATGCAACATTTATTAAACCATACATGTAAGCGTTGTCATTATGATAACAGAGGAGAAACTGGTGTATAATTTCCAAAAACTCCTCCAAAACTCATTCAAAAAAAAAAATGAAAAGATAAATTACTGAAATAAGAGAAAAAAAAAATACATTAGTATATAAAATATTGAAAATAACTAGTAAGGTAAAAGTGAATGATCTGTAATTGTGTCATTATCGCAACTGTCATCTATTCGGAAAACTATGAGATATACTTTAGCGATAAAACTATCACCTCTACTTACATTTTAGTATATTAAATTAATTTAATTTCATGAGATTATCAACAATTCCTAAATCAAATAAATAGATATTGACTAATAATAATTGATTTCAATTGTTAATAATAAAACAATTCATCAAATGAGATTATATTTTATGAAATAACTTTATATAATTTTTTTTTACGATTTTAGCCGGAGTGTTATGTGGGTCTCAACTCTCTTGCATTAATTTTCTCCAAACAAAATAAAATTTAAAAAAAATCCTCATGCATGAATGATTCTGGAAAAATTAATCATGAAAAATATTCAATATTTTTATATTTACTTTTTATCCATATCTGCAGTGGTACGTCATCTCTGTGGCCATTCTCTGTCATATCCTGATTTAATAAATATACAATGCTAATTAATATGTTCAAGTAGTTGAATGATCGATACATCAACTAACTAATCACTTTAAATAATTGATTGATATCATAAAACTAATTAATTAAGAAACAAAACGATGGAAGAGTTGAATGCTCAACATATGCAAGATCTAGGAACCAATAAACTACTCTGTTTTTCTCTGTTTTTTTTTTTTTTTTTTTTGTCTATTACAAAATCCCCCATAAAGTTTCATAGAACTTGTGTCAGCTTAATTTTTAAAGATAGATTTATGTTAGAAAGTCACGATTTGACGTGTACGAGAAAGTGCCTAGTTTTTTTGCTAATACTCCTTTTCAATCATAAATACGCGTCATAAATTAAATAAATTTAACAATGTCGTCACTATTAAAATATCACTTTTCAATTCATTACCTAATATTCAGTAAGTAGGAGACAAGGAGGAATTAAATAACCAAAGTTGAATAATTGAGGATGTCAAACAATTAAAAAAAATTACAACTTACAAATTACAAATTGAAAAATGAAAAAAATAAAATGAAAGAGCTTGAATTTCATCCTAAGTTTGAAATTGAATATCAAACTTAATTAGAATGAAATTGCCTATATATCCCTAAATTGAATTAAGGAATCAAAGCTCACGTAGTCCTCTTAATTAAAAAAAAAATTACGGACTTAATTGAAATGAACAAAGAATGTTGTATGGTAGATGATGTGTCTCAAATAAAGGAGGACATAATAAGATGTGCAATTCAACACATCTCATTATCTCTTTCTTTCTTTGAGACACACATCTACCACACAACATTCTTTGCTCATTTCAATTAAGTCCTTAATTTTTTTTAATACATGAAAGAAGAGGGAAATTTTTTTTGAAAGAGCTTGGGTTTCATTCTAAGTTTGAAAGTGAATTTAAAACTTAGAATGAAATTGTCTACGTATCCCTAAATTGAATTAAGGAATCAAAGCTCACGTAGTTCTCTTACTTCGTAAACTTACCTTCTTAGTTGGTCCCGACGGAGGAGGATGTGTTGGAATCGTAGCTATACTCGTCGGCGCCATCTTCATCTAAGACCGTTGAATCTAGATGTTGACGTTTTTTGGCTCAAAGCCAATCTTCAAGTAGAGTAATGTATTGAACATTCTCTACACACAATCTTGCCTTTCTTGGAGTCAACATATGTCGTCCTTGGGAGAAGGCGCACTCGACGGAGACGTTGGAGGCGAGACTTGAAAAGATCTCCTTTGCAATACTACTTAAAAAATAGGATAAGTGGTAATTCTTTTTTACCACCACTTCAAAAGATCCATAGAATTTTCAAAACAAATAAACTCAAATGTACAACTTAAATATGTATATAATTCTACCGTGGGATTAGACCCCCTAACTCGTTTTTGTGTTCGGTTATCATAAAAATCATAAAATGCATTAAGACCACTAACATTATATGGATTTTGTGAAGAACTACTACTACCACCTACATTTTGAGCACCTAAATTATCCCCACAATCATCCCCTAATGTAGTTTTATATTCTTTAAATAATTCGGTCAAAGTTGTTCTAGCTCTACCTACAACTTCTATATAATTTGGTACATAGTCATATGCATCATATTCGGATAACAAAAAATTGGGGAACAAAACACTATAATACATTCGTAATAATTAGATTAGGTCATCTTCTCTAATCCTAGGATCTAATAATTTAGCTATTAAAAATAAATCGGGAAGTTTGAAAAAATATTTTAACCATTTTGCTTTAATGGCTATAATAGTATCACCTAAAATAGGACATGTAGAATATTCATTCAAAATTAAAGCAATTTTGACACAATGATCTAAGGCTAATGGAGAAGTAGGATAATAAGTGCCACTTAATTCTCTAGTGGCTTCTTCAAAAAAATTTAATAGTTGAATTAAATTCATACATGCATCCCAAGAGTTGTTATACAAATATATATGTTCATAGGGGTTTTCTTCAAAAAATTCAATTAGCAAATCTTTATAATTATAAGAATCTTGAAGAATAAAATAAGTTGAATTCCATCTATGTTTTACGTCAATCACAAATTTCTTAACTTTCATTCCATTATTTTTACAAAATCGGGCCCATTTTTTATGACATTGTGTTGATTTAGCAATTTCATGAATTGCATCCTTAATAGGTTTAATTTGATCATGTAAAGCATCTAAACCATCTTGTACACATAAAATCAAACAATGGGGGTACACAACGAATATGAAAAATCTTACCATTTATTGGAGGCCTACAAAATTCTATTAACGTAGGCATACTAGCGGTGTTAGGAGTGGCATTATCAAAACCAACCGAAAAAACTTTTGTAACTATATCATAATCATTAAGAATTTTTATTATTTTTCTAGCAATTGCTACAGAAGAATGTTTTTCATCAAATTCGGCATATGCAATTAATCGTTTATTCCATGCATCATCTATCTAATGACATATTACTCCTAAATAATCATGCATACCATAAGGATCTTTCCACACATCACAACAAATAGATACTCGTTGTGTTAAATTTTTTAATTCTTCAATTAAAGTATATTTATATTCGGCATAAATTTTTTCTATGTCACGTGTAACGGTATTCCTAGAATTTTTTCTACTAGCGGGTTGTAAATAAGTACTAGTATATTCTTCAAAATCATCGTCCGTTGAAAAATGAAAAGGAAGATGTTTTTTTTGCAATTAATTCGGCTACTCTTCTCCTATGATTTAATTGACTAAATTTAAAAAGGAAAGAAGGGTCGTTACCATTGGTTCCCAAACTGGAACCGGTATTTTATCGAGGAAGATGGGTTTGAGAGCGGTCATTACCCATCTTTTCCGGATGCTTCTTTATCATGTGGTTGTTGAACGTTCTGTAGCCCCCTACGTGCTTGAATTGTAGCTCTTTCCACAGTAGTTGCACGTCACTGTGTAGTCCACATTGGAATTTGATACTTTCTCCTTTTTAAAATGTATGGAGAAAATATCACTTTGAAGTGTTGAAGGAGTTAGAGAGCCAGTACGTGTATCACTCTCTTGAGTTGCCCTCCTCGCCTCCTCCTCTTGCTCTTCTTGTTCGGCAAAGGCAGTGGCGGTATTAGCTCCGAGAGCGTCCTCCAAATTTGCATACTCCCCACTCCAATGAGAGTGAGGAGTATACATTGATCGATAATTTCATCGAGTTGGACATCGTTTGGTGGTGGCATAGGCTCCTTTCCTCTTCGAGACATTTTCTATTGAGAAAAAGTAAATAGAATTGAAATTGAAATTAAGCAAAGAATTGAATCGAAACTTGAGAATTGAGAGAGAAGTGTTGGAATGGTGTGAGAAATGAATGGGGGAGGGGGTATTTATAGAAAAATCTGAAAAAAAATAATAATAATAATTCGGCCGGTTCGAACCGCCGGTTTCCAACGGTCATGAAATCTTGACCGTTGATCTGTAACGGTCGAGCGATCCAACGGCGACAACGGCTACTTTTCGCCGAAGCTCCGACGGACACGTGTCAATTCGTCGATTTTTCAAAAAAAAAAAAATCCAGAAAAACCGCCGATTTAACCGCCAGTTTCCTATTCCTAATGCCCTATCAAATTTGTACGTAGATTGGAAAATAATAGGAGTATATTTTTTGGATAGAAATTAGGGTATAATTGGAATAAAAAGTTGTACTGTCATTTCTAAAAAGATATATTAGTACAGAAATAAGATGCTGTTTGAATGAACTTAAAAACTCACTATAGCATCTTATAAGTTTATATATAACTTTCTAAGAGGTGTTTGGTAAAGTTTTTAAAATAAGGTCGTATTTTATTTTGAAAATGTAATGAGCTTACACGTTATCTTTTAAGATTTATGTAAGGTGATTTCAAATCTGATTTGTAAAAGAAGATCTTATTTTTGATTAATTCATATTTGATAATAATCATACAATTGTCATTGTTAACATCTTATAAATTTCAAATCTTATTCATCCAAAGTCCTCAACAACTTAGCAATGAAGTGCTTAGCCAAACGCACCCCTTAATTTCTAAATGATATTTATTTATGATTGGATGGAGTAATATTAATTCTTAATTAATTGTCATTAAAATAAATACACACTGCAAAAAGGAGATAAATAGATGATTAAGGATGATGTGTCTACTAATTAAGCTTGGCCACGTGGATTGAATGAAGCACATAAAATGTGTCAGATTCATTATTTGGAGGTAAAACGTTTTTATTAAAAAAAATAAAATCAATTAAAATGCATGTCAAAAGGAGACCTTCAAAACACCTCTTTTATCATACTAATTAAGCCAATATGATTTAAGAGTTAGATGTTTGAGGCTCTTCTATCATACTAATTAAGCCAATATGATTTAAGAGTTAGATGTTTGAGGCTGAGATTTTAGTTCAAATCCTAATAAATAGTTTATTTGGTCAAGTTCATTCACGGATATAAAATATTCCAAACATATACTCTTTTCATTCCTTTTTAAGTAACGACCTACAACTCTACACACAGATTAAACATAATTTTATTTTCTTAATATCCCTCATTAATTAAGCTTTATTTTCTTTGACCATTATGATGTTCAATTATTATTGGTGCATGTCTTTATTGAAAATAGGGATGACAATATCGGCCCGACTCGTGGATACCCGACCTGCCCCGCGACTATTGGGGCGGGTTTTACCCGCCCCGTGTAAGAAATGGGGGGGTCTGCCCCGCCCCGCGAACGGGGCAGGGCAGGTATGGGTACCTAATTCACCCCGCCCCGTCTTAATTAATTTATCTATCTATATATATATATAATATTAATGAAAATTCTTAAATTCCTTTTGTTAACCTAATTCATTCTCATTCTTTCTCAGACCTCAGTGCCGCTACTGTTTCACAAGGTCAGCTTATTTTTCTCATTTTTCTCCCGTTTCACATTTATGCATTTGTTACTAGGTTTTTACTACATTTAAATTATATTTTGTACTGATTGATAAAGGATAATAAGGTCGTTGCGTTTGAAAACATCAATCCATCCGCCTTCAGGTGAATCAGGTTTGATTAATTTTTGAAGACATCAATCCATCCGCCTTCAGGTGAATCAGGTTTGATTAATTTTTGAAGACATCAATCCCTCCGCCTTCAGGTCGTTGCTTTACACGACTAATTTTTGATTAATAAAATCATAGGATTGGTTTTTATTTTGGATTTATGTAGTTTCTTGAGAAATTATTGATAGTAAAAGACAATTATTTGATATAAAATTGATGTGGGAGCTCCACTAAGAAATAGAGTCGGGATGTTGTAAAGACTCAAACTTGAGGTTTTGGGATGTATGGTGAGTAGATAAAATCAGGAATGCATGTGGGTATCAAGAAAGGTTGCAATTCACTTATGGGTTTGTGGAGTTTGAAAACGCATATGTAGTGTTCGATGAAATTGCTAGCTTAAGAATGCAGTTTTTTTTTACTACTTTCAGTTTTATTAGATAGTTGATTTGTTTAAGTTGTATAATAATATGTATAATTTATTGTTTGCATTTTGGAATTTTTTCTTTATTTACTTGTTCATTTATGGTTGTTTACTTTTTTATTTTTGTTTTGAAGATAATCAATCTCATGGATAGTGAAGGAGAATCACATTCGATGATCCCAAATATTGACATTTCACCGAATGTTTCACCGTTTGAATCACCATCGTCTACTCCCATAGGATCTCCATCCACGCCCACTTCTCAGTCTCCAGATTTACCAAGCTCACATAATCTTGCAACTTTGAGTGAGAATAACAATAGTAGCACTTCCAAGGATGCTTTGGTGCAAGGAGCAACAGCTGGAAGAGTCTTCTCTAAAGCTTGGGCACATTTTCAAAAAAGTGGACATAGATGGGAAACACAAAACTAAGTGCAAGTATTGCGAGAAGTTGTTGTTGGGTGACCCGAAGCAAGGTACTACTCACTTGATGCTACAATTGATGCTTCACTTAGTGAATTTGATTTGTATGCGTCTAGAAAGAAAAGAAAGTCTTTGAGGTCGGAGTTGGATTTATACTTAGTTGAAGATGAACTACCACGAATTGTTGATTTTGATGTCTTATCTTGGTGGAAGCAAACAAGGGTAAATATCCTATTTTAAGTTTAATTGCCAAAGACATCTTAGCAATTCCAGTTTCGACAGTTGCTTCAGAATCTGCCTTTAGTACAAGTGGACAATTGGTTAGTCCTCATCGTAGTAGGCTTCACAACAAGACAATTGAGGGTTTGATGTGTGCACAAAATTGGATATTAGCCGAGAAAGGTAAGATTCTTCTATAATATTAAGTTAATTTTGATATCAAATTGTTCTATATAATTTGTACTTAGATCTATAATTTTATGTAGATAACTCATTGGATGGAGCATACATGTCGGTTTTTTATGATTCGGAGAATGATGAGGAGGAAGAGTGTGGTTGAGGTATAATAGTTTTAACTTGTTTAGTTATTTTTGTTTTATTATATTCTTATAAAATATTGTGATTACATTTGAAATTGTATCTTATTTAATATTGTAGGTTTAATTATCTTATGGAGGTTGTGGCATGGTGAATACATTTTTCACTTCAAGACATTGTTATGCTTTAATTATCTATTTATCTATCTCTTCCTCAAGTTGTGTATTTTGAATGGATGAATATTTTTTAGTAATTGTTGTTGATGGATTGTAGTATGCTTTGAACGGATTGAAGTTTGTATGTTTTATAGTTTCTTTTGAACGGAAAGTAGTTTGTATACTTTGAATGTTTTTTTTTTTAAATTGTACAATTTAAAAAAATATTTGGGGGCAGAGCGGTGCGGGGCGGGGCGCGGGGCAGCTTAGACAGACCCGTGGCGGGGCACGGGGCAGCGGGTATGTGCACGGGGCGGGTTTGGATAGTCAACTACCCGCCCCGCCCCGGCCCCGTTGCCATCCCTGATTGAAAACATGTGTACTATACAATGTATTTAATTAGCCATTAATTAATCATAGGGGTATATATGGAAATAATACACAAAACGTCAATTAAATAGGAAAAACATTAAAGTTTCAAAACGTCACTTAAAAAGTAATGGAGGGAATATATTTTTTCATTAGGTTTGTTATCTTATTCATGGAAACATTTGATGTGTTGCAAATTTAAGAAAATCATTAATTTCAAATTATAATATATAAACTTATGAGATTTTTTCATATTAGCAGTGGACATTTAAAATATGTTTACGGTGGGTTGAATATCAGTATTTATACTCTTTCACATAGTATCTAGTTAGGAGTTCATTGCAAAACTAAATGAATAAAAATATATAAAAATTTTAGCTATCTCCTCACAATGAAACTAATGCTAAGTCATCGATGGCGAAAAAGAGGCATAATTATGCTGAACTACATTTTCAATTTAGTCCTCTGATTGATCTGTATTTCAACAGCCGTAGGCATTATTAGTTAGTCTTCACAAGTATTTGACCCATATTAATAATTGAATGAAAAAATGAGCACTCAGAGATACAGCTTTTCTTACATGTTTGAAATGGAAATTTCTTATTTCGTTGATGAAATTTCTAAGAAATTGTATTCACGAATATAATAAGATAGAATCTAATCGTGACTTCGTGTACATATATGTCGCGCGTATTTGTATCTTTGTCACAGCATCTCAATCGTGTGGTATTACAGAGAGATTTATGAGTGTAAATGCTCAAACATAAGCACAGCTTTCTCTCTCCAATTCTTTTCAGCGAAGTAGGTTGAGTTACAATCCACCATCTTCAAAACTATCAATCAGGTATTTCATAATTTTCATCTTCCAGTATTTGAGTAATTATTTTATATTAGTATCAATGGAAAATCAAGACCAGTATTATTGCATATTCTATATATAGCATCTTTAATTGAATCTGAATCTCCCTTTTCATAAGAGACAACGCTTTTCTCTGCAGCAACGGTTTTCTGTTTAGTCTTTGAACCGTTGTCATTCAGCATATTTCTCGTCATGAGATATTTTCCCATCTAACTAGTCTAGGTTTCCAGATCAGGTGGAATTCGAGAATCAATCAACATGTCTATTGTGAGGCAAAACCATCACATTCACATCCACAGCTGCTACGATCACTACGAGCTTAGAAACTACGAGAAGCTATTCAATTGCGATGGGTGCAAGATGAAAGGGTTCGGACAAAGATACCAATGCAGTCTGTGTGGGCATGAGTTGCACAGAGAGTGTAGATTCCCCCAACCCACCATTTCCCACGAGCATTTCGTAGGCTCTATCTTCACCTTTCGCGAAGAACCCTTTACAAGAATGGACGAAAACAACCGCAAGGAGTACTCCAAATGCTGCGATGCTTGTGGCAAAGAAGTCTGTGGGTTCAGCTACCATTGTGGGGAAGACAATATTGATTTGCACATATGTTGTCGTAACCTTGTGAAGAAGCTCTGTGTGGGCGAGACCGTCTTCAATCTACACACCAAGAGTTCGTCCAAGTGTGTTTGGTGTAAGAAGAGAAAGATCTCGGATGGGAATAGAGATGTCCCGGGGTGGACATACAAATCTACCTGCAAGAATGAATACAATTTTCATGTTTTTTGCATGATGGAGATGATGCATGAGGCATGCATGAAGAATGGGGAGATGGGTTTGGAGAAAGTTGAGCTACGAAAGTTGGCTAGGTACAGAAGAGGTGGAGGGAGTGGAAGTAGTAAAATCTTTGACACAATTAAGTGTCTTCTGAAAATCATACTTTCTGCTGTTTTGGGAGATCCTACTCTCCTCATTTCGAATGTCTTCATCGAGTTATTTTTGCGTGGCTTTCAGTGATTTTTTTATGAGTTGGTTCGTTCGTTTGCAGTGTGGATCCTCTGTTTTATATTTCGTTTTTCATCACACTTAACATATGTTTTGTGTTAATTAGTGATGGCGTGTGTGAAATAAATATAAATAAATTAGAAAATCTAGTATCGTTGATTTGTTAGTTTGTTTTTTTTCTCAATGTTGGGTGGTGAAGCTAGAGTTGATTTGGTGCGCCAATTGTGTTGTATAATATAATATGTTTGGATTGTAATACTTTAAGCACTTTGAAGTTGTATAATATTTATGTAACATTTTTGTAATGCACTTTTGTGTTTTGAGAATGAATTGTTGTGGGCTAATTTTTGTAACTACAAAGATGCATGTCTCATGTCCTAGTTCAGATCTTTTCCATTTAATTAATATTCATCTTCAATATTTTGTTGTACTCATTACACACACTATATATGTATTATGATAATATGATTAGTATAAACATATAAAATATAAATAAAATAAAATATGAAATATATTAATATATTATATCATATAGTAACTTTTCTTGGAAATATATAGCTTATATAGTTATAAAAAATTCCCCTCGTGGGAACCTCCATTCTTAACAATCTATACTTTTAAAACATTATTTTTTTTTTGTCAAGTTATTAAATTTTGTTTTTTTTAGTTAAGAGAAATGATTTTTGTCAACTATACCATTCTAACATTTGTGATGTGATATGATGGTATGAGCTACATTAATAATGATACGTGTGTGTATTATGATGATACGAATTACATTAATAATGATACGAGAGTGTAATATGATAGTACAAACTACATTAGTTGTGGTACATATGTGTACTATGGTGGTACGGGCTTCATTTATAATGGTATGAGGTGAAATACAGTGGTACGAGCTAGTAAGGTGAAATATGATGATGCAAACTGATACATGATTAATTTCATTAAAAATACTATGGTTCAAAAAAATATTTTCTTAGTCATAAAAGAATGATTTTAAACTCTTGATTATAAAAAAAAAATTATAGTTGACTACTTGTAATTTCATCTCATTTCCTTCTGTATCTTAAACTTAATCACTAAGAAACAATTTTCTTTTCCACGAGTAATAAACCGTTTATGATGTTACTATTGTATAATCTTGGGTATGGTTAGATACACGACTTTTTGTAGTGTTAATAGATGTGAACAGGAGAAATTGCACAAAATAAAAGCATATCTTTGACGTATAAATGTTTAAAATGTATACTTAACTTGTAAATTGCCTAATTTCTTCTTAGAAAAAAAAAAGGTTTAACGTAGTTTTCATCCAACGTGGAAAAGAGTAATCTCCATCAATAGAAACTTGGATAAAATTTCTACTCACACAATCCAGGCCAAATGTTCTTGTGTAAGCTTTATTTTTGTGGAAGAGTTTTTATCATGTAACATCACATTTTAAATCAGAAAAAAAAAAAAAAAAACATCAGAGAGCCTGACCAATATGAAATCGATAATTAGTTGATAAAACACGTCAACATGTCATGATTATTAAAACAAATTAGATCATAAATCAGATATATATACTTAAAAGAGGAAGTTTAGATGGTTAATGATCTCCTCGTCAGTAAATGAATTATAAACAAGATACAACTTTTTTATTAATTTAGTAAGTTTATTGTGTTAAATTAAATACAATTCACCTATAAAATTGAATTCTCAATATAAGTTTGTAAATATAACTCAAAATGTGTTATTGAAATAAATTTCGAAAATAAAATATCACATAAAACTTTTGAAAATCATACGAGAACATTATCAAGGGAATTATTGACTGAATTTCGTCGGAAAATGTGGAAACAATGTGGTTTTAGTTCATTAACAGCTAAACGATGATTTTTTATTTTTTTTTCAGATTTATGTCTGTAAATTTGCTACTAAAATAAATTAGGGCGCGAGATCTCTTTCTTCCACCCCACACCCCTCTCTCCCATGCGCGGTCTTGCCACCCCCTTGGCAGCCTCACAATCACAGCCACCGGAACCCCCCAAGCCCCCGTACACATCCCTCTCCTCCCTCCCCAAACCACGACTCCTTTGTCGTCTCATTTCCATTACCAGCTTTGGTGTATGCATATTTAATTTTTTCACAAAAATTTTTACACACCTGGTACATGCATCTGGATCATGCAATTCAGGTCAACCTGATTGGGGATCATTTTTTATGCTCTTACACACGCTCCTACGTGCTTACATGTGCATTCACGCACGCACCTAAGTGTCGGCGCCGAACTCTCTCCCGCGTGTTCATGTTCTGACAAATAAGTAATACTTTTTAGTTATGTTAGTCATACATTTTAGTTATGATATTGATAATTTTATGTTATGTTAGTTGTACCTTTACATTATATTACACGGACATGTAATACCTTTTAGCTATGTATTAATACCTTTAAGTTGATGTATTCATACTTTTATGTTATATTAATAATACTTTTACCTGATACAAGTAAAACTCTTAAGTTATATTTCAATTAAAATGAGTTAATACCTTTATGTAGAAGAAATAATATTTTGATGTATAACTAGTGCTACCCTTGTATAATATTAGTGATACATTTATGTAGCAAGGTTTCTGCAAAAAAAAAAAAAAAAAAAAACTCATATATAAGTTTTGCGCAGATGTGAATTTCAATTAAAATGAGTAATACCCTTATGTAGATGTAATAATTCTCTTATGTATAACTAGTAATACCTTACGTAATATCAGTCATATATTTATGTAGCGAGGTTTCAGTGAAAAATAAATAAAAAATAATATATAAAATGTGTGAATTCGTGTCAGTTACGAGTTGCACGAATCCTAAATCCATACAACTGATGCACATGATACTCACTTTAATTATTTTTGTTTAATTAATTTGTTATCATTTTTGCTAATTATTTGATTAGTTAATTATTTTGTGATAATTGTAGTAAGTGGTTTTCAATTTATTAGCTTGATTGGTATAATTGATAATTGGTTAGATAGTTTAAATTTGCAGTTAGTTGAATTAATTTAGTAAGTTTTGTCTAATTTAATTAGTACTATTTTGTGATAATCAGTATTAAGGTTAGTTTAGTATCATTAGTTTAATTTAATTTTTTAAATTTTGATAATTGAAACTATAAATAGTATATAGTATTTGTGGGAATATAATTAGTAACAATTTGATAGTTGTGTTAATTTCGTTTAATTGTGTTAATTTCGTGTAATTTAGTTAGTTGTGTTAATTTCGTATAATTGTGTTGGATTAGTTTAGTTTAGTTGTGTTAAGTTCGTTTAAATTAAGATTTGTTTGTAAAGAATTGTTTGTTGATTGTTAGTTGAAATTTGTTTGTTGGGAATTGCATGTTGAATGTAGAGACGGAGAAACGATAACTTAATAGATTAATGTATGTGTTGAATTACAGTCAAAATTTTATTAGAATTAATTTTATTTTTGTTTGACTTAAACTTAGTTTTTTATATCTAGAGATGATTTTTGTTTGTCTTATCATAACGCTAGTATTTATCTTTAGATACCTAGAAGAGGTTGAGTTCAAAGAGGGCATGGACGAGAACGAGGTCCACAGGATGAGGACACGCATACGCCAAAAATAAATATAAAATATATTATATATATAAACATACACGCACACACAATATATATATATATATATGAAAATTAAGGAAGAGGAAATAGGCTTTGTATCCAACGTAGAAAGCAAAACATGAAAAATATCCACTTTATAACAAAACATGTTTTTTTACCCAAAATGAGGATGAAAAGTCATAAATGCCCTTATAGCCTTTAATGATTTCACCCACCACAATTGAATCTCCTTATCTATATGCACTCCTATGTTTGACTCCATATTTTTCCTAAAATTCATCTCTTAAAATGCACAAAATGTGGTGATTTTCATTTCTTAAGGAGCTCAAAAGAGGTAAGATTATTAAATATTTTGAAGTTTAGTATATTGTATTTGATAATTTTTTATTGTAGATATATATTTCTGCATGTACATGCGAGTTATAAAAACGAAAAAATTCTTGAAAAACTGAATTTTTTTTATCAAGAACAGATCACGAAGGTCATTGAAGATCACGAAGCTAAACATAGATCACGAGGGTGTTTAGCTTCGTGATCTATCACGAAGCTAAACA
Source organism: Scutellaria galericulata (assembly GCA_946896805.1). Classification (NCBI taxonomy): domain Eukaryota; kingdom Viridiplantae; phylum Streptophyta; class Magnoliopsida; order Lamiales; family Lamiaceae; genus Scutellaria; species Scutellaria galericulata. The sequence continues at coordinate 11,341,124 of OX335791.1, read as the reverse complement.
CCCTCGTGATCTATGTTTAGCTTCGTGATCTTCAATGACCTTCATGATCTGTTCTTGATAAAACATAGATCACGAAGCTAACTTAGATCACGAAACAATTTTTTAACACTTCCATAGATCACGAGCACCGTGATCTATTTTAAGAAAATATTTAAAAAAAACCATAGATCACGAAGCTAACTTAAATCACGAAGGAATTTTTTTTAACTCTTCCATAGATCACGAGCACCGTGATCTATTTTAAGAAAATATTTAAAAAAATACCATAAATCACGAAGCTAACTTAGATCACGAAGGAATTTTAGAAAACTGCCATAGATCACGAGCACCGTGATCTATTTTAAGAAAATATTTAAAAATACCATAGATCACGAAGCTAACTTAGATCACGAAGGAATTTTTTAACACTTCCATAGATCACGAGCACCGTGATCTATTTTAAGAAAATATTTAAAAATACCATAGATCACGAAGCTCATCTTAAATCACAGTGGTAACGAGCACCGTGATCTATTTTAAGAAAATATTTATAAAATACCATAGATCATGAAGCTCATCTTAGATCACGATGGTATTTTCTAGCATCGCGATCTATTCCAACAGCACCGTGATCTATGTTTTATCATTTATAACCATGATTATAATTAAAACTTAAAAAAATTCTCAATTTTGTTTTAGAAAACATGAAATATTGTCTTACAATTTTAAGTATGTTTTGAAATTGAATATTATATTAAAACTTGAAGAAAAAAATTGTAAATTTGTTTCTAAAATCCAAGCATAATGGTTTTAAAATACTATTTTTAAAAAAATTATTTAAATATTTGTAATAAATCTTACAAAAAATTCATAAAAAATTTTAAGATAATAATAATAACAATAATAATAATAATAATATTATTATTAATGATAATAATATTAATAATAATAATCATAATAATAACAACCATTATAAATTGTACAAAAATCGTAATTATTTTTATAAAAATATGAAATATGAATGACAATGGTAACTAATTTTTATATATAAATTTTCAAAATAATTAATATATTATTGAATAATAATAATAATAATAATACTTGTAATTAATAATCTAAAATGTAAAAATCATATTTTTTTTGTATGTTTTTTTTTATCACGAATTGTTTTTCTAAGATCTAAAAAAATAGTCCTAATATATCATTTTGAATATATAGATTGTGAATTGATAATAATAATAATAATTAAAATCATTATAAAATATCTTAAAAAATCAAATAATATTAATTTAATTTAAATCAAATAATAGTTGTACATTCTTAAAATCTATAGTTTTAAAATATTAAATGTAATAGTACAATATTGAAATTTATTATATTAATTTGATAATATGATATAAAAAATGCAATCATATCAATTTGATAAAATGTATTTATGTTTTTCATAAAGTTTGTATAGGATTTAAATTGTTTTTGTCGTTATATGTATTATTATTTAATTAGCTAAATGAAGTGTAATTGTTATGATTTCTTTTTATGTAGATAGCAAACAACGAAATCATTATAGTTCATTGTGGATATTGGCATGGGTCGGAGTATAAAAATGGAGAGGATGGTTTGATATATGCATCATTGCATACAATTTCTTATGAAAAACTATTGGATGAAATTCATTATATTGTCTGAGCAGATCGTAGGACTTATGATTATGCGTTGCATTGTTTAATGCCTACGCAGATTTCAGGAGAAGTGAAATTTAAAATCAGGACGAATGCTGATTTGAGGAGAGTTGCTGAGGTGTATGATTACCATAAGTTATTTGTTTCTATTGAACCTAAAGAGTCTGATTGGAATATTCCATTCTCATATTCAAGTCAAGGGGGAAGTTATGTTCAGCTTTTGAATTCTCAACAACAATATAGTTATGGAGATCAGCTGAATTATGTGCAAAGTCTAACTGCAAACCAAATTCCTTCCGTTTATCCAGTCCAAAATTTCAAAGCCCCTGCTAGCAATCAATCCATTGGAGGATCTGCCTTGATCTTCTTCCAAGAAAATATCAATGTTCGTTGTTGATGATCAGAGAACTAGCTCCCCACCACACCACCGGCTTTTCGATTTCAATGATATTTTTGATTCGAAATATGTAGATGATAAAGATGATGAAGATGATGGTGGTGGTAGGGTTCCAGTTGTGGCAGCGACCACTAATGTCTCAAATGACGATGATGACGATGATGATGATGATGAATCAATAGTGGGGGCAGAGGTTGCTAATGTTCGTACTGATGACTCTGATGATGATGGTGGTGAAGATGATGATGATGATGATAATGATGATGACAACGATGATGGTGATGATGATTATGTTAATTTACTTTATAGTGGGTTATTTACCGAGCAATGGGAAACAAATGAATTTTTTATGCAAGAGGATTTTGCTCAGAGTGAAGACGTCATTATTGGTAGTACCCATCAGCGAGTTCTTAGAAACAGAACCATTTCGATTATAGAAGATGGTTCAAGTGGTGAGTCAGGACCAGACTTAGCAACCAATCGGCATGGGGATTGGATTATTCCAGGGGCGTCGTTTCACACTGAAGACCCTGATCCTATTTCAGTTTGTCCAGTGGATGGTGAGAGAAACCTCGAGGTTGGTGCAATATTTGATAGCAAAATGCAGTTAATGTATGGTGTGGGATTTTACCACATGAAGAATCGAGTCGAGTATGCAGTAAAACGTTCTGACAAGCAACGATATACGATTGTTTGTAAACAACAAAGATGCCAATTTTTATTGCACACTAATGGAACTGAAAAGGGACCGTGGACAATCAAAAATTTTAAGGCTCCACATAACTGCCACCTGGACATGACAACCCGACCTCGTCAATTGTCATTGAAAATAATTGGGGCTTATTTTGCTCATTCATTGCTTCGAGATGGTCGTATACTTAAGCCCAGAGACATTATGGATGATATTTCTACACACCATGGTATTGAGATTCAATATGATAAGGCACTGAGAGCTCATCATCATGCACACAGCTTAATATATGGCGATTTTGATCACTCGTGGAGGATGTTACCTGCGTACTTGCACATGCTGAGAAGATCAAATCCTGGTACTCTAACGGCTTTTGAAACAAATGAGGATGATAAGTTCAAGTATGTTTTTATGGCTGTTGGTGCATCTATAAGAGGATTTCAACAATGTTGTAGACCTGTAATCGTGGTTGATGGAACACATGTGAAAGGCAAATACAAGGGTCTTATGTTTGTGGCTGCTACTCAGGATGGTAACAAACAGATTTATCCTCTTGCATTTGGTGTTGGTGACAAAGAGAACAATGAATCTTGGCATTGGTTCTTGACTTAATTAAAGAAAGCATACGGTCATCCAGTCGATCTTATAATTGTCTCAGGTTTGAATGTCATTGTTTTAGCTATGTTTTGATAAGTTTAAGTTTGAAATATTAATTGTTTTTTACTATTTTGTTAATCAGATCGTCATGTGAGCATACAAAATGCAATTGAAAGAGTATTTCCAAGGGCATGCCATGGGTTATGTTCGTGGCACATGGAGTTGAACTTTCAATCATATGGAGCTTGATTTGTGAGCTTGTATAAGAAAGCTGCATATTCCTATACAAGAGAGATGCACAAGAAGTATATGCAGCAAATCAAGATATTAAACAAGAAAGGCTGGAAGAAGTTGAGAAAAGCGAAGGTTAGAAGATGGGCTCGTGCATGTTGCCCCGTGCGTCGGTATGAGATTATGACATCAAACTCAGCAGAGTCTCTGAATTCAAGACTCTTATAGGCACGAAAGTTGCCGATTTGTTCTCTTCTTGAATTTGCTCACAACCTACTTCAAACATGGTTTTCGAAACGACGTACGAAATGGTTCAGTGTGGAATCCAGCTTAAGTCCGAATATCCTTCAGAGAATACATGGAGCTCAACAAGATAGCCAACGTATGAAGATTTCTCAGATTAGTGGGTCCGTGTTCAATGTGAAGGACGGTCTTCATAACCATATTGTTGATTTGGGGCAAAGCGCGTGCACATGTTGTGAATTCCAGTTGGATTTAATACCATGTAGTCATGCAATAAAAGCTCTGAGGTAATTTAATACTCCTACGTCATCGTTTTTCTTAGTTTTGTGATGACTAGTCTAATCATACTCCATTTGTCACAGTGAGGCAAATCACTCGCTTGGTTCCTATGTCTTAGACTATTATAAGACGATGACGTTGCAAAAGTTATATTCGGAGCTGATAATGCCTGTTCCGACCCCAGTTGATTGGTGTATTCCGCATCAAATTGATAATGCCATGATGACTGTCAATCCACCTGACAACCCGAGACAAGCTGGTCGTCCTCGACAGAGCTGTCATCCTTCAGGGGGGAATCAAGTAGCAAGACTTGTGTTCAGAAATGTTCAATATGTCATGGTACTGACCACAATTCTGCTAGATGTACGGTGAATTTGATGATACCGAATGCGAACGTAGCTGCCCAACAACCTGTCGAACCTAAGAAAAGACAACCGAAAAAGTGTAGCATCTGCAGAACAGTTGGACATTCAAAGAGGACATGTGGTCAACGAGCAATTACAAGCAGTTCGGAAGAAGATTGAGGTACGAAGATTAGTTGCCAGAATTTCGGATTATAACAATTTTGGTATATCAATGTTATTTTGACTCATTGGGTTGTTGAATTTTGTCTCTTTTGTCTTTCTTCTAGCCTCGAAGTGGTGCAGCGAGGAAGAAGATTCTGGAGATATTAAACTACAATTAGTCCTACAAATGTTAGTGTATGACAATTAATGTATGCTCCAAAATTAGTGAGACTCAGATAAAATTATCACATTCTGTACGAATTATCTTGTCTAATCTCATTACATGTGTGATAAATTGAGTGAAGATGGTTTATTTGAGGTGGATAGAGTTATAAAAGTCGAATCTACATTTTAATTATGAAAATTGGTGGGTTTAATCAAGTTGTGAAAATTTTTAGAAATATCACTCCACTTTGCCGATTTTTATAAACATGTCTACCTGGATTTTTCCAAAACTGTTTTGGTATGTGATACTACATGAAGTTTTGAGTTTATGGTTAAAATTTGGTAATGTTTGGAGTAGTCTATGAATTATGAGGATTTTTCAAAAATGGTTCAGTTCGAGTTGGAATTATGCAGTTTCAGACCGTAGAAAATTAATTATATAAAATCGATCCATCATAAGTTTGCAAAACTGTTTTACTATGTTTAAGTAAATGATGTTATAAGTCTAAATTATTAATTTCAGGATGTTTCAGTAAATATACAATTTACGGTGAATTTTATAACACAAACTGATTTTAGAGCATTTTCGAACAATTTTTTATTATATTAAATAATTTATTAAAGCTTTTTTTGATTTGAGAGGGAAGGAAGAAAAACTCCCATGGAGAATTATCTTTTCTTTGATCTACGTATTATTATGGATTGCTACATTAGGTATTTTATGTTTTAATTAAGTTATTGTTTTCATAATAGTTGTAATATTTTTTTAACATATTGCTACATTGCTACATAGATTGCAACATCAATATCCCTGATTATAACCAACAATAACCAAAAAACCAACAATATCCCTACTTATATAATGTATTTCCAAAAACCATCAATATCCCTGCTTATAACCAACAATAACGAAAAACCAAAAACCGACAATATCCCTGCTTATATAATGTATAACCAAAACCAACAATATCCCTGTTTGGCAACATCAATATCCCTGATTATAACCAACAATAACTAAAAACCAACAATATCCCTGCTTATACAACCAACAACCAGAAACGGAAGGCAATAGCAAGAAACGTATCAGTAAATAAACAACCACAACAATAGCATCAATACAAGTCAGTCAATCCACAATAAGCAAACACCGAAACCTAGGTACTCATCTCAAAAAGTTTAAGTGCCATTTGTTTCCTATATTGAGCAACAATCTCATCGTTGCTAGGATCTACTAATCTACTAGATATAAAGCGCTCAATGTACATACAAGAAAATGCACCACAATTATGTGCGTCATTCTGTTCAAATTGCTCTTCCAGAGGAACCTGTACAACCTCAAATGGCTCATAGGTCGGCGGAATCTTTAGCTTCACGAACCACCCTGCTACCTCAAGTAATCTAGGCAACAAACGCCGTAGTGGTGTCAGCTGAAGCACTCTCCTCTCAAACACAGATTTTTCATCATGAACACTGTTATGGCTTAATGAGTCATAGACATGGATTTGCCACTCACGTAAGCGCACTTGACAGGTAATCCAGTGGCTAAAATCTCCGCAGTGGCATATCAGTAAAAGCTGTTAAACAATTATCATCAAAATGTATATAAAACTCCGATATGTAAATTTGTAAATCAAAAATCAAGATCGAATAGATGTTGAAAACTTACATCTGGGACTCGATGCCAAGGGTGTCCCCACGAGGGGAAGGCGCCTCTCACATATCTTTGCAAATCATTATCTGGTGTCCAATTCGGATATTTACAAGGGCCCGATGGATCACCATTGACGAACTGAGGTTCATCTTTGTACATCCTCATCCAGGAATATCTTATCAAGGTCTGAAAAGATGATTTCAACATTGTTATAGCATTCTAATGTTAAAAAAATGCAAAAACTATTATGTGACGTAACTCACCATAAAAGTGGAATCAACGATGTTGAAGTTGTTTGGGGCCAGTCGGAAATGACTGAATCACCTTGTTTCAGCCGCAGAACCAAAACACTCATATAGCTATCCAACACCTACAATCATGTCAAGAATGAAGTCCGTCACCACATCACCTGTTTGCAATATACAATTATTAAAGTGTTTCAATGTATAGAAACAAACTTACATCTGTACTGAGATCCACTGACGTATCCTCGATATCCTTGAACCACCTAGCATTCACAAGAAAATTGGTCCCATGAATCCGTCGAGAATCATCAGTACTCATAAAGTCTTTGTAATCAGCCTCCAACTTAAAACGTTTTTTTCTTGAGGTCTGGATCGACGAATGGAGTCCGGATTGCAGCAGACTTTGCTCGTACGCGTCTAGTGTAAGTCTCAATGGCCGATCCATCTTGCGGAGATGATTGCATTTCGGATGCATTCATTGCAGGGACCTCTAGCACGTCTTCTGTCTCGTCTTTCTTAGCTGGTTCCTCCGGCAGTGATGCTACCTCATCTCTCTTCTTCAAATCTGCAGCTGGATCCTCATCGAGGGATGGTGTCTCTCCCTGCCGTTCTAAGATAGTAATCGGTGGTGGCTGCAAAGGTTCTGGGACAAACACGTCTCCGGATGTCCATGCCAACGCTTGTGACTGTTGGTCCAACAGTATAGGAAATCTAGTATCCTTAGCATCAAAATTTAGAATAACATCAATAAGTAATTGAATGTATATAGTAAACTGATGTCAGACATTTATGAGAAGAGTGTAGTCTATCTGTACTAACCCCGTATACGAAGTTAGATGTCTGTACAGGATTGTGTGCTCCAAGGCCTTGGGCACTCTCGGTCTCTTTGGAGGGGATCGAAGACTCAGTCTCCCTCATTTGTTTAACCACCTCCGGAAGCAGCTGATGTATAAAGTCTGGCATCAGATCGCGCAGGATATCCGGAAGCGACTGTCGAATAATGTCCGGCATGACATCTCGCAGTACATCAGGTAGCGACTCTCGAATGAGGGACGACATCATAGATTTCAGGACCTCCGGAATTGTCTGTCGAACTAGGGTCGGAAGTGATTGTCTGACATTATCTGTTCCCCGTTGCTCCCCACTCTCTATCGCTGATTTTAGCTCCGTCCTAAAAAATTCAGAAGTTGCTCGTGCAGATAACTTCTTGGATTTACGCCGCTTCTTTAAATCGTCTCTCGACTTCTGATTAAACAACAAAAGTAAAAAAATAACCAATAAGTGTTTATTAATGGAGAATTTGAAAGACATTTATAAAAAGTCGCAAACTCTTGAGTAACAACCCATACCTCAGGTGGTGGTGGTGGTCCACACGAGGCTGCAGGTGGGGGAGGTGCTAGTAGGGATAAAGTGGTTGCTGCTGGAGGATTACCCTCGTCACCTCCCTCGGCAATGTCAATAGCCCTATCAATTTTTGTTCTCTTTGAAGCCCGTTTATTAGTTCTCGACGTTCTCTATGTTTCCTGAGAACGAACAGTGTCCGACCTAGCCATTCTCAGCCCACTTACACTACGTCCAATCGGTCGATCCTTATGGACAAATCTTACTCCAGATAAGATGTCCATCTCAATGTCAGCCATATATAGTGATACAGTCTCTGTCTGTGTAGGCACCAACTGAATGCACTCGATCTTATGCATATTGACATTAAATTAGATTTTAGATGCACAAGAAGTATAAGATAAATAACTCTAAGTTCACAATTACTCACCGTTCGTGCATTGAAGATGTCAGGAATACTTGGACGCTTTCCTGGACTTCGCCATCGGACGCCTCTTGGAAATTCATCTGATTTCTTCTCTCCTAATTGCGAACCGAATTCAAGTATGCACTCAAAAGCCCAGATCTACAAAGTGACAATAACGATAATGTTAGATCATAATTGATTGACACAATACTTAATCCGAGTACACAACTTAAATAGTCAAAACTAATATACCTGCAAAGCGATTTGATATCTGTATAAATGATATAGTGGTCTTGGAGCGCCGGATGGTAAAGGATGTAGGGAATGGTCCAAGTAATGCATCAATCGCTGAAGAACGTACGAGCCCTAAGGGAATTTATCAAACACAGTAGCCTGCTCGACCAAACTCCATAGCCAATGGGGTACCGGCATGCGTACATCCATGCCAAACAGATACAGTGTCAGCAACAATATATACGAAATCTTCACTGCATCATCTGGACGGCTTCGGAACTCTCCATTCTTAAAACGGTTAAACAAATTGCCGGTTACCACGGCTTGCCCATCAAAACTCCTCCTATACACACTATCCTGAGGTGGCTCCGGTGGACAATCAGGCTGAAATTCGGAACTTCCGAATTTCAGCCCTGTGATCATACAGAACTCGTCCTTCGAAAACCTCAAAGATCGATCTCCGACACGGAAACAACACTCGTGTGGACTCCCTCCTGGATGGATGATCTCTTGGTCGAATAGATATAGAAGTCCTCGACCACTAATAACGGCATGTCTGTCAAACCTCAAGAAATGACCAAAACAAGACCGTTGAAACACATCTAACCTATCGCAGAGGCTCAACTCCTTATCTATGTCGCTAATAACCTTGCTCAGACAATAGGTACTACATCTAGCCTCCAAGTTCAAATGTCCCCGCCACTTCCACTGTGGCTGTTAAGAATTTGCAAATAATTATAATGTTAGAATTGATCTATCAAGTGGAATAAACACATATCAAGTGGAATAAAAAAAAATTTAAGTCGTTTAAATATTTTATGCCACATTTATTAATCTGCAAAATCAAAATTTTCTACATTTTTACCATGAGCATCGTCATCTATAATTATCATCGTTACTAAGCATCCAAATGATTAGTAAAATATGAAAAATATAAACTGTTTTGAATTAGTAACAACAGCAAATGATTTCAGGCAAATATTACTAATTTCTAGTATTTTACAAATATATTAATCTTAAAAATTAATTTTATGAGTTATATTTCTACAAATAATATTACTATTTTTACAAGTATTTTCAGATTGTATGAATTAAGTATGTGTGTATAAAACATGAATAAAAATAATTTTTATTATGATTATCATTTATATTATTATTATATGAGCAATTCATATTATGATGTATTTTAATTTTTTTTGGAGATATTTTAAAAATTATTTTAATTTTTAAAGTCATTTTGATATTTTGAACTAAATATAGTATTCTGGAAAAAAAATTAAATTTTTTTTAAGTCGTTTAAATATTTTATGCCACATTTATTAATCTGCAAAATCAAAATTTTCTACATTTTTAACATGAGCATCGTTGTCTATAATTATCATCGTTACTAAGCATCCAAATGATTAGTAGAATATGAAAAATATAAACTGTTTTGAATCAGTAACAACAGCAAATGATTTCAGGCAAATATTACTAATTTTTAGTATTTTACAAATATATTAATCTTAAAAATTAATTTTATGAGTTATATTTCTACAAATAATATTACTATTTTTACAAGTATTTTCAGATTGTATGAATTAAGTATGTGTGTATAAAACATGATTAAAAATAATTTTTATTATGATTATTATTTATATTATTATTATATGAGCAATTCATATTATGATATGTTTTAATTTTTTTTTTGAGATATTTTAAAAATTATTTTTATTTTTAAAGTGATTTTAATATTTGGAATTAAATATAGTATTTTGGAAAAAAAAAATTCATGAGCACCGTGATCTACCATCCTAACACCGTTATCTGTTTGAGCTTCGTGATCTATTATGCATCGTGATCTATGCTTCCATCGTTACTATGCCTATACCATCGTGATAAGCAAACACCATCGTGATCTACCCTGTTACTCAGCCTATACCATCGTGATCAAGCAAACACCATCGTGATCTATCCCGTTACTAAGCCTATACCATCGTGATCTATCGCATCCATCGTTACTAAGCCTACACAATCGTTATCAAGCATTCATTGTTACTAAGCCTACACAATCGTTATCAAGCAAACACCATCGTGATCTACACATCTACCCTCGTGATCTATACCCTAATTCATGAATAGGTTCATCGATTTCTACAGATTCTTGCAACAAATTCCACAAATCAATGTGTAAAATTGATGTTTTATTTGCACATATCAGAAAATTGATGTTCAAATCAATGGTCAAAATCATGTTTTTTTTGGACAAATCGTAAAATCCTACACATCTACCCTCATGAAATCCTAAACTCAAGGATGCCAGTTTTTGAGACAATGGTCATTCTCCAACAAAACTTAAGGATGCACTTACTTGTTCCCCTATTGCCATTCTCCGACAAGCTGTCGCGCCGTCGCAGGCGCCTTCCGCCTCCCTCCTCTCCTCAACAGATCTGAAAACACCCGCCGCCACCGCCTTCTCTTCCCAATGGGTCACCAACACCCGTCTTCTCCCTCGATGTCCGGCATGATGGTGCCGCTGCTGATTAATTCCAAACCGGGCACGATGCTTTATTGATCCTCCAATAGAAATCACGAAGACACCACCTCAAATCACGAAGAGCAATTCAAGTAATTTCTGGTAATTTCTACGGTAATTTTCTAGGGATGGTTTGAGGTAATTTTGACTTCATTTTCCCCAATTGACTTCACCAAGTATTGTTGGATATAAGGGTAGTTAGGTAATTTTCTCTTCAAATTGGGTAGAAAACTTAGTTTCTTATTAAGTGGGTATTTTTCATTTTCTACTATGTATATTGGGTACAAATGAGTGCTACCCCAATTAAGGAATGCATTTTTGAATTAGCAAAGCTGTGTATGAGTATATAAAGTAGGTCTAATTAATTTTGATATAATATATAAGCTTATAAATGACATTCATTGCCACAACTTCTAATAATAATAATAATAATAATAATAATAACAATAAAAGAAAATTTACTTATGAGGTATATTTTGGTGGTGGGTAGAATGCAGCACTGTTTACAGTATACAATGTTCATTTTGCACAACGAAAATAAAATTTTGATAAAGTTGAGCTTTGACAAACTTTTAAATGCAGTATCAATGGATATAGGAATGCAGTAAGTTAGATATGCCAAAACAGAAAGATAAACATGCAAAGATTTATAGTGGTTCGAATGTGGTGTAATCCTTCTACATTCATTCCACTCTTTTTTTTCAAGGAGGAACTTCGTTAAGTAAGTTGTTTTACAGGACTCAAACCTTACAACTATCAACCTAACAAATTGCACCTACTAAGATTCAATTTCCACACAAGTTGGTCGAATCTAAAAGGCTGGCCCACACATGATCCTACAAACTCACATAGAGTTAGTGTCTTAACTCCTAAGGCCAAACACTTTTAAATATAATAAAAAAAGTTCCCAAAATAATATTTAATTATTATATAATGAGAAAAAAAGAATTTTAAAGGTTGGGTTGGTAAAACATAATATATGAATTCATAGTGATCAATATGGTGAATTCATAGTGATCAATATAATAAGTTTGAAATAAACACAAAATACATATAATATGTATTTTTTTGTTTATTATTTGTATTTTGTGTTTATTTCAAACTTATTATATTCAATATGAATTCATAGAATATGGGATGAATTTGAACAAAATAAATGAATTGAATCGCTGATTGAATATAATTTTATAAGATAGATCAACATTAGAAAACTCATCTGAAGAATGAAGAAAACTAAAATGTTTACGTGGAAATGCAAGCATGGTGATGTGGAGAGATAGCTGGACAGTTATACATATCGTATTGGAGTGTAACAAATCGAAACAGACGAGATCAATCACAAGAATCAGTTGCAAACTAACTCAACCTGAGAAAACTGAAACTAGAGTTGAACCACGTAAAATCCTGTGTGATTCGTTCTCGTTTTTCGTCTGCATCATAACAGGTTAATCTGAGAAGTGCGTGTGTGTTTTTCGTTTTTTTAAAGCTTGGGTTGTTCTTGATTAATCGAGCGAGGTTGTGGGCTTTGATTAGTGTCTACATAATCAACATCATCGAACACTAGTTAGGCCACCCAATGTGAGCTCAGAATTGGGAAACCAAACTTGGGAGTTAAGATTTGGGCCCAAATATATTACATTGTTATAGTTTTTACAAGCTAGAATATCGTTATGAATATCATATATTAGTATATTAATTCATTTCTTCTCTTTCAAATAAATCATGTAGTACACATTACATATATTTAACCTAATTCAAAAAAAAAATTAATATAAAATGTAAAATAAATAAAAGGGTAAAAAACGATTTCCCATCCGAACTATGCCCAATTTTACACTTTCTGGTATAAACTTTAAAAACGAGATAAATGTCCTTAATGAAATCATGTGCCGACACGTGTGTGTTGGCCGGAAAAAATGATCGGAATACCGAAGATTGTAAATCGCACAAAGTTAAGTCAATACGGTGCCACATTTTAAAGTTTTTACCAGAAAATGTAAAATCGGGCATAGTTCGGATGGGAAATCGTTTTTTACCCTAAAAAATTGGGGTTGAATTGAGATGTAAGTTGTATGTGTATGTGGATGAGAGAGAAATAAATATTTTATTAAAATGTTGGGTTGGATTGGATTGTTGATAAAACATAAAAAATTTGAATTTGAGTTGTGTTGTAGGTTATATATGGGGATGAGAGAAATAAATATTTTATTAAAAGATTGAGTTGAGTTGTTGATAAAGATAGTCTTATTAGGTCATTTCGAACCCACAAACTCAAATTTGGACTCAAATCTTGTTTTTGCCACCAAATTTGCCACCATCTCCAACCCTTCAAACTCAAATTGGAATATTCTCTTACAATATTTTTAATTTTTTTTTAATTTTCTTTAATATCAAATATTTGTGTATTAAGTTCATAAAAAAAATTAACTTAATTGATTTCAATTAGAAATAAATATTTATAAACTATAAATCTTATTAAAAAATACCGAACTTATATTATAAAATTCATCACAAATACATATTAATATACTAAAGAAAAAATCTAGTCATACAACACAATGCAAATAAATTACATAATGACGGAAAAATATAAATTATATAATGATTATCACTAACATTCCGAATTAGACCATTTTTCCCAAAGATGTTTGATCAATGCATTTCGAAGTTTGTAATGAGCATCTGCATCTTTGATTTCTCTATGCCGACGAAGAAAATCTTGAAATGTAGAGTTTTCTTTACTTATCATTTCTACCTCTGGAGTTGTCACATCTCTCGTTTCTACAATCGGAGCACTGAGATCCCATTCATCCTCGATTATCATATTATGCATTATAATGCATGCAGTGATTATGTCTTGCAAGTCATTTGTCATCCAAAAGCGAGCAGGATTTGCTACAATTGCAAATCGACTCTGAAGAACTCCAAATGCACGTTCCACATCTTTTCTGCAAGCTTCTTGCATGGTTGCAAAATGTCTTTTCTTTGGACCATGTGGATCACGAATAGTTTGCACAAGAGTCGACCATTTGAGATATATACCATCTGCTAGATGATGTGTCTCTAATTGTATATATTTTATCATCATAATTATCTCTGGTTATAGTCTATTTGTGCTTTAATTGATTTAATTATCATTGTTATTTGTAGGAATGGACCTTGATGGGCTTGGAGGAAAATTGGGCTTAAAATGATCAAATTATGCTTAAGTTGTGAAGATGGGCTTAATGGGCTTGGGACCACATCAAATGCTCAAGTGGCTTGGTGGAAAAGAAAGGGCAAAGAAGACATTTATCTCTTAAATTTTGTAATTGACTCTTATGTCCTTAGGGTTTTAGGTTCTTAAGTTTTAACTAGGGGTAGATAAGACTTTGTTATGTAATCTCTCCTATCTTTCTCTCTCTTGGGGGCCAAAACCCAAGATCATTCTCTCATTCCAAAAATTCTCTACACACACACAATTTAAGTTTTTTTTTCTCTCTCTCTCTCTAGTTTCCTCTCAATTTTCAAGAACAATGTTGAAGATCACCTTGGAGATGATTAATCAAAGCATGAGTGGCTAATTTCCTTCTCTAATTCAAGGGTCGTTTAATTCGATTGTTATCACTGTGAGGTTTTGTGCTTAATCTTAATTCTTGTTTTAATTCAAGTTCTTGTTAATTCATGATCTAATTCCATATAGTGATATATAATTTGGGTTGATCTGACAATTCGATTTGAATTATATTTTGCTAATGCTATCCATGAGTTCTCATTTATATGTTGCTAGGATGTATGATTGATGAATGATTGGTACTTAGTAGCAATAGGTTGATTATACTTTTGTTGGGATTGTGTAATTGCCTAATGATTTAACGGGACTAACGAAACCATAGGCTTAGTAATTGCAGCTATCTCGATTATTAGGCTCTAGGTTTCAGTTAGGTCTAACTGTTTTCACAAGAACTCAATGCGGTTGTTAATTAATTTGGATCGCGACCAACTTAGTTAATGGCTAGATTTGATTAGATGCTAGGTTTAATCAATTAAATTAGGAAAACATGGACTTCTCTACGACTTCGTGTTTAGTCCAAAGTTAAATACTTGAACGAACAAGATAACATTTATAACCTGTGATCAGTGATGCAATCGAGTGTCGACGTCCCTTGAATTGGAGTTTTGTAAGATTTCTCATTCTCCTCTTCTCTTCATCTTTCGTTGCTTGTTTTATTCGTATTTCATTTGATTTTTTAGTTTGGTTAGTTTTGTTTTGTTTAGTAGTAGATATCAAACCCCCCATTGGTTCGTTTACGCTCAAAAGGAATTAAGCCTTATTCCCTGTGGATCGACCCTACTTCCCATTATACTTATGTTTTTGCTCAATTGGAGTAGGTTTTTATTTTTGTTGTTGGTCTGACAAACCGACCACTAGATAATACCCCGTGTTGTATTATTCTCCTTGGATAACATAATGTGCATGAGGAGCAATACCTCTAGCAAGATTTGAAAAAAGATGAGACCTCTCCAACACATTGATATCATTATTAGATTCTGGCATACCAAAGTATGCATGCCATATCCAAAGATCGTAATCAGCAACAACTTCAAGAATGATGGTTGGAGAACCACTACGGCCTGCATATTATCCAGCCCACGCTGTAGGACAATTTTTCCACGTCCAATGCATACAATCAAGGCTACCTAACATTCCGGGAAACCCATGTTGCTCACCTATAAGAAGTAGCCTAGCAATATCATCGGCAGTCGGCGATCTTAAATATTTCTCTGAAAATATCTCCACAATAGCACGACAAAATCATTTTACACATTCAATTGCAGTAGACTCTCCAATTTTTATGTATTCATCAGTTGCATCGACTGCAACTGCATATGCTAGAACTCGAAATGCCATTGTAACCTTTTGAAGTGTAGACAAACCAAGTCTACCAAGTGCATCTTTTTTTTGTGTGAAACAATGATCATGATTCATAACAGCATCATGAATTCGAAGAAATAAACTTCGAGACATGCAGAACTAACGACGAAACATCGATTCATTGTACGTTGGATTTTCAGTAAAATAATCATCAAAAATATTTTAGCTGCACTTTCTCGATCACGATGTACTATTCTATGCCCAACAATTGAGCCTCCATGAGAAGGCTCAATATTTGAATTTGTTAGCCACTCACAAATGACCCTGTTATTAGTCATTGCTCTTTCACAAATCATTTGATTTTGCTTATGAAGATCGAGTATCATCGACTCATACTGATCTTCATCATCATCATCAGAAGAAGAAGAAGAAAATAAATGAGAAGGACTTGCAAAATTGGGATTCATCTTTGAAAAGTAAATGAAGTGAGAAATAACAAAGTAAGAAGATAAGACTTGGTGAGGAAATGAAGTGATGAATGATTGCAAACAATGTTCATTATATAATTATTCATGTAAAGCACAATCCAAGTGCCTTCATTCGTAACCGTTGATAATAATTTTAGGCTTTTGATCTCAACCATTCATATGATTTGGAAATTGGTGAGTGTATAGAAAAGCACAATCCAAGTGCCTTCATTCGTAGCTGTTGATAATAATTTTAATCTTTTGATCTCAACCGTTCATATCATATGGAAAGTGGTGAGTGTGTAGAAAAGCACAATCCAAGTGCCTTCATTCGTAGCCGTTGATAATCATTTTAATCTTTTGATCTCAACCATTGATGTTGTTTTACACAAATGAGAATACGAACAATCCCATCTATAAAATGACCATTCATTTCAACCAAAAATTCACACTTGAAGTAACTACATCTTTTGAATTCATTTGTTTCTCAAATCTCATTTCTAACTTATCAATTCTACAATGACCTTCTGAAAAGCCTCTTATTCTATTGATGAAGATATACATCTTTATGATGTGTTTGTTGATGTCTCACAAGATCCAATTGTAGGTGCAAATCAATTTGGAAATACTTTTTGGTCACGTGTAGAAACCAAATACAATTCTACACAACCAAACAATGTCACTGAATATCGAAACACAAAGTCTTTGTATGATCGTGTTACTGTTATCAAAAGTGCAGTGGCAAAGTTAAATGGATGTGTGGCACAAATCCAACACTCGAATCCAAGTGGGGTTTCAAATGAAGATATTGTAAGTTGATGTTCTTATTTTATTTATTTATGTAAAGTCAAGAAGAAAAACATTCAGTATTAACTTTATATTATAAATTATGCAGATGTGTAGAGCAAAGATCATGTTGATGCAAGATCCAAAGCATAAGAAGGGATTTAAGTTTGATCATGTGTTCAACACTATGAAAAATTTTGTGGATTTAGGAAATAATCACAGTCGGAGACGCGTTAATTATTCATCACAATCAGAAGCATCAATGTCAGATTCTCCTGCTATCTCTTCTCCAAGAATAACTCAATTCAATATAAACTTGAGTGATGAAAATGATAGTTGTCCATCATTGCAAATGCGACCCGAGGGAGTGAAAAAGGCTAAACTAAAAAGGAAAAAAGGAAAAGATTCATCTCATGTTATGGAATCCATGGAAAAAGCAAATAAAAAGTATCTGGATTTAATGGCTAAATCAAACGCATGTCAAGATCTTATTTTAGAAGAGCTGAAATGAAACAGGGCAGATAAAATGCAAAAAAGGGCAGATAAAATAATGAGCATTAATTTGGAGGATATTTCTGATCCGGTTAGACGTTCATGATGGCAGAATGAGGAACTCAAAATTATGAATCAATCTCAACCTGAAAATTCCTCCAATATTTATGGAGAATATTTTAATGATATTAGAGGGTCTGGAAGTGGTCTACCAGACTACTATTATATATGGAGTTTAAATGCATTTCATTTAAGTTTTTGTTCTAGTAAATTTAGCATGACGTGTAATATTAGTTTAAATTTAACATGTTGTAATGCTTATGTGTTTTAGTAACTTTCATTGTAATTTGCATTAAATATTGTATGATATTCCAATTATATTTCTATTAATAATTCGTGCTTATATTTAATACTATTTTTCAAAAATATTCGATCAAGATATCTCAAAGTTCGTAATATGCATGTACATAGTAAAATATTATATAGTATATGTGTATTAATATCAAATGAGTGAAAATTATTATAAAAGAAAATAAAAAAAATTGAGTTGTGAACAGTAGGTGGCAAATTTGCCACCTACTGTTCAAAGTGGCTGAATTGCGTCCTAATTTGAGGCTGGGTGGAGATGGAAAAACTCAAAATTTGAGTTTGAGTTTGAGTTTTGCGGCTGCGTTGGAGATGGTCTTAGAAACAACAAAACACACTACTTTTTAGAAATCCAAACAAGTAGAAGCTTGGAAGAATAACTGTAACAACACATTTGTCTAATAATGTAAAAAACAATTCAAATTCCCTCCAAAATTCAAGATGGGGAACAAAATGCACAAAAATTGTTATAGATTATGTTGGAAAATTGGTTGTTGAAAGTGGTGTATGACACTACTTTGACCAATAGTTAAGTGGTTAAAAATTAATCCTTTTTAAGAATTAAATGCCAAAAGATTAATCTACGTTTGGAGTAGATAATCGAGGCATTTTGAATCGCTCAAAATCAATTTTTGGTGAGTAAGAAATTAAGTATCAAAGTTGGCCACTTGAAATGAGAATGAAAGGTCTTGAATGTGGGAGGAGCGTTTAACTATCCCACATAGGAAAATAGAACTTGAAAATGCAAGTATAAGAAAAGTCATGTGAAGAGGCTTAGTAATTAGTATACTATTGGAGCAGTATGCTTGTGCAACAGACACACGCGCGCGCGGGGCTCGGCCGTGGGCCTTGGCGATTGGACGTTGGGCTGGACTTGGGCGGATCGGGCTCGGGTTTAATCCGACCCGTGTTTAAATTTTTGGGCAAAAGTTGCAATGCCTTTAACGGCGTTGGGTATTTCTGCACCCGCACCGGGATGCAGCGGGAGCAGCGCTTGCTGCAACGGGAGCAGCATGCTGTTGGTGCTTGTTGCACCGAGTTGTTGTTGCTGCAGTATGCTGATGTGTCGTGTGCTATTGTTGCAGCTTGCTGATGGCGCCGGGAGCAGAATGCAACTGCAGCTTACTGCAACGGGGAACAGTAAGCGTGCCCGCGCCCAACAGAATTCTATGTAGTAACGTGAGCTTACTGATGCAGCGTCGTGAACAGCAACATGTTGCAACGTTTTTTACCGTTTCTTTTTCTTTTTTGAACGGGGCGTTAACTTGCATCAAAAGACCCGTTTTTAGGCAGTAAATTCTCATCAACTTCAGGTGTAACCCCTCATGTTGGAGGCCTATATATAGGGGTCGTCATGCATCATTTTAACACATCGAAATCGAAACTTTGCATTGTTTTCCTTCTGCATCAACTCAATTCTCAAAGTACTAAAGTTCGTCGAAGCTCTTGAGTTTATGGTGCTACTACTCCAGAAACGAAGTCATTTTATCTTTGAGAGATGATACACACGGTTCCAATAAGCACTACCCTAAGCATAACTTGTTTTAAGGAGAGAAAACCTTCTCGACTCGACTTACTATTCAATGTTTATGTTTCCTGTTCAGTTCTGTTTGTTGGCTTGGCTTTGTACTATTTACGATCAGATTATGAGTGGGACCACAATCATTAAATGATGATGTGACCTTATGGAACCAAATATACGAAATTAATATTTGCAATATTGAAAAGAAACAACTAGAAGCTGAGTTGACGAAGACAAAATGCAGGAGAAAAAATGAGAGAAGTAAATTAGTCAAAGAACGGAAACTTTTAACTTTTTTGCCCCTTAACATATTTAATGTTAATATAAACCAGTTAACTTTAAGAAAATTGAAGAGAGAATTCAGAAATTAAGGCAAAGGAGAAATGGGCAGGACATTGTTAAATTCCGTCAAATATCAAAATTTCATACTTTCCGTCTATTTTATACCAAAAATATTAACGAAATTAAGGTATCAAAAGTACTAGTACTATATGTGAAATATAGGTGCTAAATTTGATAGTTCTTGAACATGGGTCTAAAATAAATTAGGGATACACGGTATCAAAATTGAAATTTTTTTGCAAAAAAAAAAAAAAAAAAAAGAAAAAAAAACACCATGAACTTATGTAGATTTGAAAGAACCAATAAATAAGGTGATAATTACTATAGAGTTCCATGCCCAACATACCCAAAAGTATAAAGTACATATACAAATATAACCACAAAATTTTAATATTATCCCCAAATACCCAAAAGCAAATTTGGGCAGTAATGTTGCAGAGATTTAGTTACATGTCGGTACGGTTTGCAGAAAAAAAAAATATAATGAAAAAATCGTTAAACCCCAAAAATATAGTGTTTAACGAAAAAAAAAATTGTTCGTTAAACCCTCTAAATAAAGGGTTTAACGAAAAAACATGTTTTTTTTCGTTAAACCCTTAATTTATAGGGTTTAACGAAATCTTCATTAATTTTGTTTTTATAATTTGAAATAATTTTCGTTAATTTGTGTAATAATTTTTCGTTATATTATTAACTAATTTTCGTTATTATCAAATAATCTAATATTAACATTGAAATTATTAAATAATTAGCGTTAAATTATTAATGGACTTTCGTGAAATTATCAAATAGTTTCCTTAAACCTTAATTTTAACGAATAAACCATATTTTTCGTTAACCCTAAAAATTTAGGGTTTAACGAAAAAAAACATAATTGTTCGTTAAACCCTTTAAATACAGGGTTTAACGAAAATACTTGTTTTTTTTCGTTAAACCCTAAATTTATAGGGTTTAACGAAATCTTCATTAATTTTGTTTTTATAATTTGGAATAATTTTCTTTAATTTGTCTAATAATTTTTCGTTATATTATTAACTAATTTGCGTTATTATCAAATAATCTAATATTAATAGTGAAATTATTAAATAATTATCGTTAAATTATTAATGGAGTTTCGTTAAATTATCAAATATTTTCCATAAACCTTAACTTTAACGAATAAACCATATTTTTCGTGAAACCCTAAATTGTTAGGGTTTAACGAAAAAAAAATAATTGTTCGTTAAACCCTTTAAATAAAGGGTTTAACGAAAATACTTGTTTTTTTTCGTTAAACCCTTAATTTATAGGGTTTAACGAAATCTTCATTAATTTTGTTTTTATAATTTGAAATAATTTTCGTTAATTTGTCAAATAATTTTCTTTATATTATTAACTAATTTTCGTTATTATCAATTAATCTAATATTAACAGTGAAATTATTAAATAATTAGCGTTAAATTATTAACTAATTGTCGTTTTTAATTTTAACAAATAAACCATATTTTTCGTTAAACTCATAATTTTTAGAGTTTAACCAAAACTATGCTTTGTTTCGTTAAACCGTTTTTATTTGTTGAATGAAAATTAATTATTTTTCCTTATACTATTAAATAATTTTCGTTACATTATTACAAAATATTCGTTAAATTATCAAATTATTTTCTTTAAAATGTCAAATATTTTTCTTTAAATTATGACAATACTTTTGTAAAATTATCAATTAATTTCGGTTATATTATTAAAACGAATATTAATTTAATCCCGTTAGTTATATTATTAAATTAATTAAATAATTAATATTAATTTAATCCAGTTAGTAATATTATTAAATTAATTAAATAATTAGCAAGTACAATAATACTGTAAACATTAATGTTTAATGTTTAATGAAAATAAACCACAATTTCGTTAAACCCTTAATTTTTAGGGTTTAACGAAAACTATGGTTAAGGTTTTATGTGTTGAATGACAATTATTTATGTTTTGTTATACTATTAAATAATTTTCGTTAAATATTTTTCATTAACCTATATTAAATTAATTTTGTAATTATTAAATAATTTTCGATAAATATTTTTCATTTGATATCATTCCAATTTATTTTCATGATTTGATATCATTATGATATTTTGATATCATATCATATATTTTGCATAGATTTGAACTTGAATATAAAGTTAATTTTGCAGAGGCGTGTAAAATTTCTTTTGGATTTTGTTATACTATTGATTCACTAGGCCTTGACTATGGGTACAGTTTTTTTCACTTTTACTTTTTACTTTTCAGTGATCATTCATTCAGTGATTTGATCATTCATTCACGGTGAATATCACTTTTTAATTTAGCATGAAGAAAGAAAAGAAAAGAAGTCTAGAAGAAAGAAAAGATGTTCTGTATGTGGGTCAGAAGAACACAACAAACGAACGTGCCCCAGGAATATAACATCTTAGGCAAATATCCGAAAATAATGTTTTCAAACTTATTTTCAAACCTTAATAAATATATGTATCACGGGTGTATGAACAAAACAAAACGCGCATATAATTTATATCGTACTATCCCAAATGAGAGATTTATACTCCATAAATTTCTTTGAAAATGAAGAGATATTTTTGGCTAAATGAAGACAATTTTATTTGTAATCAACTTATTTTAATTTATTATTTGACATTTATAGTCCAACCAAAATCCCCTTTCACCGATCCTATAATTAATTAATTACTTATAATATTATAATAGTTGGTTTATTTCTGATTTAGAAGAATTTTAAGAATTATCGTAATTTTATCATCTCATTTTATGCAACTCATATAAATAATTAAAGCCATAAGAATTAAATTTGATAATCGGATTCCGATTTTCAAAATCCAAATAATTAAAATTCAAATTCAAATTTAAGTGCAGGTTTGAATAAATATATTATTAGCAAAATGTCATTATATATATTCCTCATTTTCATGATTTACTATAATTAACGTTAAGCTTACTGTATTAATTATTTTAAAAAATAGGTATAATAATATTTACAAATAAATTTTTTATAGATGGCATGTCGAATTAAATGCCATGCGAAACCATAATTTAATATACATATTAAATAATTATTTCAAAAATCCAATTAATTAGTGATTATTCCAATTAAACCTTGTTTTTCGTTAAACCCTTATATTATAGAGTTTAACGAAAATTAAGGTTAATTTTCGTTAAACCCTAAAATATAAGGGTTTAACGAAAATTAAACCTTAATTTCGTTAAACCCTATTATTTTATAGTTTAACGAAAATAGTTGTCTTCCTTGATTTCTCAACCTGCATACTTAATTTCGAATGCTTGTAAATTGTGATTGAAATGCCCCCACAAATTCCTATCCCCAAGCAATTAAAAACCATTAGTTAATAATATAAAGAAAATTATTTGACAAATTAACGAAAATTATTTCAAATTATAAAAACAAAATTAGTGAAGATTTCGTTAAACCCTATAAATTAAGGGTTTAACGAAAAAAAAACAAGTATTTTCGTTAAACCCTTTAAATAAAGGGTTTAACGAAAATACTTGTTTTTTTTTCGTTAAACCCTAACAATTTAGGGTTTCACGAAAAATATGGTTTATTCGTTAAAGTTAAGGTTTATGGAAAATATTTGATAATTTAACGAAACTCCATTAATAATTTAACGATAATTATTTAATAATTTCACTGTTAATATTAGATTATTTGATAATAACGAATATTAGTTAATAATATAACGAAAAATTATTAGACAAATTAACGAAAATTATTCCAAATTATAAAAACAAAATTAATGAAGATTTCGTTAAACCCTATATTTTAAGGGTTTAACGAAAAAAAAAAAGTATTTTCGTTAAACCCTTTTATTTAAAGGGTTTAACGAACAATTATTATTTTTTCGTTAAACCCTAACAATTTAGGGTTTAACGAAAAATATGGTTTATTCGTTAAGGTTTATGGAAAATATTTGATAATTTAACGAAACTCCATTAATAATTTAACGATAATTATTTAATAATTTCACTGTTAATATTAGATTATTTGATAATAACGAAAATTAGTTAATAATATAACGAAAAATTATTAGACAAATTAACGAAAATTATTCCAAATTATAAAAACAAAATTAATGAAGATTTCGTTAAACCCTATAAATTAAGGGTTTAACGAAAAAAAACAAGTTTTTTCGTTAAACCCTTTATTTAGAGGGTTTAACGCACAATTTTTTTTTTCGTTAATCACTATATATTTTTGGGGTTTAACGATTTTTTCATTATATTTTTTTTTTTTTGCTGCAATGCAAACCGTACCGACATATAACTAAATCTCTGCAACATTACTGCCAAAATTTGCTTTTAGGTATTTGGGGATAATATTAAAATTTTGTGGTTATATTTGTATATGTACTTTATGCTTTTGGGTATATTGGGGTATTTCCTCATTACTATATACAAGGACGGCCCTACAGTAGGGCTAGGGAGCATTGGGCCCCTCTGGAATTTTGAAAAATGCTAGGGGTACTATAATAGTTTTACTATTTTAATTAAAAATATTTATAATTGCACAACCCTGGTTCCCAGCCTCCAGTCTACGCGGATTTTCTTCCTATTTTTTTTTCTTTCACCCAACATAAATTCTAAGCATTCTTCTTAGATTTTTTCTTCTCTCCTAATGCTTTTCGATCTAATTTCAACATAAAATATTATCTTTATATAATTAATTTTCTTACTTTTTTTTTTCATTATTGTAGATTTATTGTACCTTGAATTATATATGTGATATAATGATTGAATGCAAAATATTGATGAATGATTTTACATTTTGTTTACCAATTCTTTATCTATACATGTAGTTATGGAGAAAAAAATTCATTATGATAAGATATGGTCAAACTTATGTTTGTTGACGGTTAAGTTATTTTGTTGATTAAATCACTATAATATTTAGTTTCTTATGAAAAAGAAAAAAAATCAAAATATTCTTAAAATGAGTAGTTTTTGTATTCTAATAATGATGATAATATTCAATAAGTTTTGGTGAAGATATAAATAGAAAAAATTATCAAGTATTGAGTAAATGAAGAAAATAAGATGAGACATTATAATTCAAGAGTTAAGATGTAATAAGTTACTAATTTTGGATTTTATTATTTTATAATATAATATATTAACTTTAACAAAATTCTGATAAATTTATGCTTTTAGTTTAATGTTATTGTAATTTTTTTTATTAGTTTACTTGTGTCCCTAAATTAAAATTTTGGGTCCGTCACTGACTATTGATAGATACGTTGGAGCATATTTCCCGTTGCCTTGAGTCTTTGGTAAGGTGCAAAGACCATGCATGCATAATTTTGTATGTGTTCATGATTTTTTGTCAATAATTGAGCAGAAAGTCTTTGTATTATTAATGGTGAAGTTGATAATCGGCCACACCACATTTGCCAATATAGTGTAAATAATTCTGCTGATCCAAGAAAATATTATAACTTTAAGCTTTTTTTTTGTTAATTGTTTTTGTATGTGTACTTATTTAGTACACACAATTTGTTGTTACACTTGTTGATATTGTGGTGTCTTCTGATATTTTAGTCTCATAATTATAACAATTTTCAATTTAATTTCACAATTTAAGAATTTATCTAATTTCAGTCAAATTTTGGCAAATTTCGTCAAAAAAATATTTCATGTCAAATTCTTATTGGTGTGATGTCAATATCAAAATCTCAATTAGAATTTGACAAGTGGCATTTTCCGGCAAAATTCAAAATTTTCAGGCAAAATTAAATTGAAATCGGACACTCTTAAATATATGGAACTAAATTAAAAATCGTGATACTTATGAAATAAAAATCAGAAGACACCACGTAATGAGAAAAAAAAAAGATTCTAGCTATCCCATGTTTAGACGTTAACGACTACACATGGATGAATTTACACCCAACCCCAACCAAAAATGTAAAGCAATAATGCGCCAACTTAATGTGTGAAACTGAGGCTGTGATGGAGAAGGATTTTTCGAGTGAGTTTCAAAGGTGTGGGAGACATGCTATATAGTTGCTCCAGCTCATCAATTACAAAAAGAAACTGACAAAACGGCTGAAGAAGGAAGGTTGGTCATGCTTGAACACAAGTACCTTGGTCCGAGCCTCAAGTTGATCTATGATTTGCACACCACCACCCCCCCCCCCCCCCGCGTGAGGATGGTATTGCAAATACCATCCCGGAACCCGCTCATTGCCTCCCCTAGTTAAACTACTTTATTTAATATAACTATATAACTATTATGTCGTATATGTTAGATTTAAATCGTGAAGCCTCCACCCATTGCCTCCCCTAGTTAAACTGCTTCATTTAATATAACTATATAACTATTATATCGTATATGTTGGATTTAAATTGCGAAGCCTGATGAGTATCACCGAGTGTTGTACGAGAGAAAGGAAAATTGAGGCTGTGAAGGAGAAAGATTTTTCGAGTGAGTTTCAAAGCTGTGGGAGACATGTTATATAGTTGCTCAAGCTCATCAGTTACAAAAAGAAACTGACGCAACGGCTGAAGAAGGAAGGTTGGTCGCGCTTGAACACGAGTACCTTTGCAAACAACACCCCTCACCCCCACGCGAGCGAGAGAAAGCCTTATTGCTACACATACTTATCTCCCACTAAAGGGAAGCCCCTTATAAACTAGTGAAATAGACTAGCATTTCCCGATGTGGGACAAGGCTTCTTCAAAGCCTAAGAATTCCTACCAAATGGATTCAACCTTACCACTTTGAAATTCTATTTCTCATTCACCCATGAATCATTTTGGGCAAGCTATGCACCGACTCGAACCTCTCTTGGAGGAGAACATATCCCAATGTTTCCTTTCCATATTCGGGTATGGGACCCACACAAAATATAGCCCCAAAATGAACATAAAAATCAAGATTTTGGATACTTTTCTTCGTGAGTTGTGTGAGTTGTTTCGCGATACGTGAGAAGTTTTGGATAAACCTTCTATAGTATCCTGCTAGACCCATAAAACTACGAATCTCATTGACATTTATCGGGGTCCTCCAGTTTAGGATTGCTTCAACCTTGGTGGGATCCACCTCTATCCCTTTAGTCGTGATGTCGTGTCCTAGGAAAGCTACTCTGTTCAACTAGAATTCACATTTGCTAAACTTAGCATACAACTTCTCTCGTCGCAAAACTTTTAGAACTATTTTGAGATGTTCTTCGTGTTCTTTTGCATCCTTTGAGTAGATCAAGATGTCATCAATGAATACAATGAAAAACTTGCCTAAGTATTTATGAAATACCCGGTTCATCATGTCCATGAAAATTGCAGGTGCATTGGTCACTCCAAAAGGCATTATAGTAAACTTATAATGTCCATAACGAGTTCTAAAAGCAGTCTTTGGAATATCACTTTCCTTGACTTTCAATTGGTGATATCCAGATCGGAGATCTATCTTTGAAAATACTCTAGCTTTCTTCAGTTGATCAAATAAGTCTTCGATCCTTGGTAGAGGGTACTTATTCTTGATCGTCAATCGATTAAGCTCCCGATAATCAATACACATTCTCAATGAACCATCTTTCTTCTTAACAAATAAAACTGGTGCTCCCCATGGAGAGGAACTCAGACGGATGAATTTCTTATCCATCAACTCTTGTATTTGAATTTTCAGTTCATGTAGTTCCTTCGGGGCCATTATGTATGGAGCCTTTGACACCGGCGCAGCTCCAGACATTAGATCAATAGTAAACTCCACTGATCGGTCAAGTGAAATTCCTAAGAGATCTTCTGGAAATACTTCAGGGAACTCCCTTACTATTGACGCATTCGCTGGTGTTAGCTTTGCATCTTCTATTTTTGTAACGTTCACAAGATATGTTTTGCATCTTCTATTTTTGTAACGTTCACAAGATATGCTTTGCATCCACCTTTTTTATTAGGTTGATTGTATTCATTGTAGAAATAACTGGTACATATCCTCATGTTCTTGCTCCATGGAATGTGAATCGTCGACCACTTGGAGTTTCTAAATTCACATTTCTATCTTTACACAAGATCAGAACTCAACTTTTACTCAACCAATCCATTCCTAAAATGACATCAAATCCCTTCACTCCTATCACATATAGATCAGCTAATAGTTCATGTTCATCTTGGTTCAATCTAACATCTTTCACCATGTTCTTGATCTTGATATCATCCCCTGAAGGTACTCTAACTTCTAGATTCGTATTCTCAACACAATCTAGTTTAAGTTCCTTCTTAAAAGTATCATATATAAAAGAATGGGATGCTCCTGTATCGAATAAAATATAGGCAAGCATATTCGAAATTAGTATCATACCTGTCACAGTCTCATTCTCTTCATCACCTTCTTCTGGTTGTTGCTCTTTCGGATCCTCTTCTTCCTCGACATATTAGATTCCTGGTAGGGCATTCAGCTTACACTTACCTTTCTGGTTCATATTTTGAGGGTTTGTTGGACGAGGTCTAAATGTACCTCGGCTCTTTGTTTGGATACCCATCTGATTAGTTCAAACATTAGCCTTGTGGCCTAGTTTGGCCATCGAAAACAAATGTCCTTGTCTTTCATGCACTCCCCCCAATGTGATTTTCCACATTTCTGACAAGTGGGTATCTGGGTGGGTCTTGGGGCTACTGTCATCATGGGATGAACGTTATGGGAAAATGTATTCCCTCTCGGTATGGGTTGTGATAGAGTCTTCCTCTTAAACTGACTCACAATTGGTTTCTGCTCACTCTCTAAACCCAAGCTCATAGATACAATGTGCTCTCTCTCAAATACATCTCTGAAGTGTGGAAGTCTCAATCCGGACACTATACCACCAACTTCTGGGCGTAAACCTCTCTTAAACCTTCTTGTTTTCCTATCATCAGTATCCACCAGATGAGGGGCATACTTGGAGAGAGAGTTAAATTTGCGCTCATATTCTGCAACTGTGCTTGTCCATTATCGGAGATTCATAAACTCAATCTCCTTCTGATCTCTCAATGTTCGTGGGAAGTAACGATCTAGTAGTATCCCCTTAAATTCCTCACATTCAAGAGTTCTTCTTACTTCCATTGTTAGGGTTCGCTCGTGTGATTGCCACCACTGGCCTACATCTTCCGCTAGTTGGAATCTAGCACATGAGACCTTCTATATTTCCGATATCTCCATGTGTGCTCAAAGATTCTTTCTAGTTCTGCAATCCACTCTTCTGTGGCTGCTGGTCCTTTTCTACCCTTAAATCTAGGTGGCTGGAAATGTCGAAATTGTTCAATGACCTGATACGGTTTAGGGTTTTGTTGCTCTTGAGTATTTTGGGCTGGTACAGGTTGTTGTTTCATGAATCCAGCTAGTTGAGCAAAAAAACTATCTTACCATATCAGCTGTTGTATCATGCTCAACAGGTGGTTTTCTATAATCTTGTACTCGTTGGTGTTGCCTTACTTTTATTGTCTAGTAGGTGGGGCCATAGTACCTACTCTATAGAGAAAAAGACTTTGAAACAAAAACCCTAGAATTACAAAATATTACCCCATGAAGAGAATAAATGCATGTATTTTGCAATGAAACAATTTAATTTAATTAGCAATAGAGGTACACAAAAAAATTTAAATAAGACATTTCATAACAACTATAACATAATTAAATCACTCAGAACATTGTAATATTTACCACTGCATACAATTAAATCGTATTTTTCATACCCTAATTAGACTGTTTCTGACGATCTCTTACATGCATAACATCATAACTAAAACCTTTTCATGAAATGTATCATACTTTATCAAATATCCTTAAAACATAACTTAAAATACTTATCTGACAACGATTTGATCGGTAGCTGGTCGTTGACATTCCCTCACTTAACATACATAATTCATAATCCTAATCATACATATAACTTTTATATTTGAAAACACACTTATTCTAAAACATTTTCCTAGAGTCCGAGGTAAAAATCCTTAAACCTCGGGTCTGATATCACGCCGTAATGCCCCGTTCCCCTTTTAATTGGAAATAGGTCATCACCCTTTACTTATTTAGGACCTAAATAAATCATAATTATTTTCAATATACAGTGGAAGACTTAAAATGAAGACACAAGAGCTATATTTTTTTTTAAAAACGTAACATATATACATCTATATCAAACTATAAACCAAGTCTAGTCATACTTCACCCACATTTCTAGGTAAAGTGTTTGAACCAAAAACCTATATGAATTAACACAACAAAACATACATATATTTATGATATAAGTCTAGGCCCATTGTTTAACATGCTATACATATATCAACATATCGTTCTCAAAAGAAAACCTTGTGAGAAGTCAGCTCAGCCTGCTACACGTCCACGTCATCATCTGCCGAGCCTGAAAATATAAAAAGCAACATCATGAGACACCTCCGGAGAGAGATCCCAGTGGGATAATTTTACTGTCTAATACATTGAAGCAATTAAATCATTAAGCAAGTACTACATGTCCTTCAGGTACGCTCACCCTGGACCATACTATAACATAAAGGAATGTGGGAGTCACTCGCCCACTAAACCTTGCTTTCATAGACCAGACACTCTCACTCTTATGGTCGTCGCCCAGTATGGAAGTAACATACTAGTTATAGCTACGGGCATCAACCGTAGGTTTTCATACATAACTTATCGATTCAATTATCAACACATAGTAGACAGTAGAAGTTACTCACTTGTATGTTGATTGTGCGAGGATTGCTTCTGGATTCATTGACTGTATCAAACTGCGCTCGACACATTTAATTGTTTAGTCTATTATGTCATATAACATTCAATAAATGCTTGATCCTTATATTAAATTCTAAACATGATCATATCATACACAAATCATTTAACTGAGATTTAGAATATAGAATACATCATCATACTTATAACTTAATTGTTAAGCATTTAAACTAGCAATTTTAGACCTAAAAATGACATAAAGATGTAATAATTTTAATAATTCATACATAATTCCTAAAATCACAACATTATTCATATAATCACATATCTTCTTTTAGTATAACATACTGAAAATTCATAAACTTTAAATTTTTGTACAAAGAAATAAAAATCACACATTTAACTAGGTTTTCACTTCAATTTCAGCTGAAAAACAACCTTCAATGAAAAATTCACCATATCTTATAGGATTGATGAAAACCTTTCATATTTTTACAGAAATTGGACAACATGTTGAAGTATAACATATACAAATTTCAAGTAGAAATAAGGTACATATAATTAGTTATATATTTTACAAGTTAGATAAAAACAATGCATAACATAGGCTGAAAATAGGGTTATTTGTAAAATTTCTTATAAATATATTTGTGCTCCAAAATTCACAAGGTAAATTCTATCATGTTATTAAGAGCAAGTATTACATCATAGTAAACTATGGCTTATAAATATGATTCAGATAAATAGTTATGAATTTTCTAATTTGGCAGAAAATAGGACATAGTGTATGCTGAAAACAGATATTTTTTGTAAATATCGGCATAAATCGTACAAGACTAAAAAAATGCATACTAAATTTCTACACATACGTAAGAACTGATTCTAAAACATAGTAAAATATCATACATAAAATCGAAAGATACAGTTCAAAAAAATTGTCTGATTCAGACCCAAAAACGGGGCAAAAACTGTCTCTGAACAACTTATCTTTGAAAAATCATAGAAAATCGAGTTTAACTCTAAATCTTCTGAAATTTTACACACATGTTCCACACTTCACATACTAGACTGTAAATAGTTTAGGCTAATTCAAATACTACAAGTCTATGAAAATTCTCGAACAACAGAGAAATACCCACAACAGTAGCAGAAAAAATACCTACAGCAGCAGCATAAAATACTTATAGCAGCAACATACTTACACACAACAGTAACAGTAAACAGTGGTGGAGAGGGGTGGGGCAGAGAGAGAAAGAGAGAGAGAGAGAGAGAGAAGGCTGGTGAGAGAGATACGAGAGGAAGTAGTTGTGCGTTGTGAACTGTTTCTCCTTTCTTTCCTTTGCTTCCCCTTTTCTTACCCTTCCTTTTCTTCCTTTCCCACCCAAACTAGTTAAGTGTGTGTGTGTGTCATGTTTTTAGGAGAGGGAGGGAGTGTTGGTGACGGGTGGCTTGGAAGGAGAGGTGACTAGCCAATTTAGCTTAATTAAGATTAACACTTAATTAATTAATTCTTATACATAGTTAATTAATTAGCAATATATATATATATATATCATTACACCTTAGTTAATTAATTAGGGCATTATAATTTTACTTGTGTGGTGAGAAGATATTTTGATACACAATGAATTAGGAATGCATGTTTAAGCAAAATATTTTATCACATAAAATCGTATTTAAAAATCATGCGTAAAAGTTCATTAAACAAGAACATTCATAGGCACAAACTAGTAAGTTAAATGTCTTAACCTAATATAATCTTAATTCATTTAAACTTATCTATTATCTTATCTTTTATTTTCATCTATGCTTGTCGAGTGAGTTGGGATCGAGTTCGGTTTCCTCCGTGAGCAATCCTGCAAAAACCCTTAAAATCTCGAAAGAAAATATCGATCATAAAACCTTTAAAATCATCAAGCACAACGTAATTCATAAATCATAAATTATAACTTTAAGTAATATAATATCTCACACTTAAATCATTCATAATTGAACGTTAAAAGAAATTTTATAAAATATGCAATGCAGGTTTTTTTGAAAACGGGGTGTTACAACACCTCTCCTATGGTTCAATTGACTAAATTTAAAAGTAAGATAATCCATACCTCCACCTTGAGAATAAGCGGTATATCCCTGAAGTTGTGTTTGAGATCGATCAATGTCCATCTTGTGGGGATGCTTTTTCAACACATGAATGTTGGATGTCCCATAACCCCCTTCCATGCTTGAATTTGTACATATTTGCACAATGGTTGCACATGACTATGTAATCAACGTTGCTATTCGACACTTTCTCCTTTTTAAAATGAAAGGAGAAAATATCACTTCGAAGCGTAGAAGATGCTCTAGGATTAGTGTTGTGTGTTGTATTGTCACTTTCTTGTGTTTCTCTCCGAGGCACCTCATCTTCTTCTTCGGCAAATGGCGGCGGTATAATCATCATCATGCAAAGATTGTGGTGGCGACATTGACATATGACTCTTTCCTTTTCCACGAGATGAACCGGTGGAAGAAGAACCTCTTGTAGATATTTTTTTTTTGAATAAAAATTAAATAGAATTGAAGAACAACAAAAAATAAAATATGAATTGAAAGTTGATCAAAGATGGAAAGCGTGAGCTTGAGAGAGTTGAATTGAGAGTGAGATTGAATCAAGAATGATGAAATTGGTGTGCAAATCACAAATAGAATGAGGAGTATTTATAGATTTCAATCAAAATTAAAAAAAAAATTAGGACGGTTCGAACCACCGGTTTCGGTTCGGTTGAATGATCACAATCGTCTATCATCAATGGTTGTTTAATCACGGTTTCCTCAACGGCTAGTAAATCAGAGCCGTTGATGATCCCCGACTTTATCATCTCGTTCGTACACGTGGCGTAATGTAATTTAAAAAATAATAATAAAGACAAACCGTCGGTTCAACCGATGGTTGGAACCACTGGTTTGAAAATAGGTCGAACCAAAACCGAATTGTTGAACCTCGATTCACGGTTTCGGTTCGAACAGAAATCGGGTCAACGGTTCGCCGAATCGTTGACCGCTGGTTTGGAACCGGTCCGGTTTCGGTTTTCGGAACCGCTTGATCACCTCTAGATTCGCACGTGTCAGTTGTCAAATGTTGTCAAATACAACAGTTTAACAAAATTCAACTTCAAGAATTTTAAGTTTTTTTTTAAAATCGGATGTGCAAAAATAAATTTAAAACTGGCGGAGGTTAAAAACATACTACATATATAAAGTTATGTTATTTGAACATAATGAACATTTTTGTTAAAATGACAATTCAAATAAATGTTATGATTTTTACGACAATTAACCTTTATTTCAATGATGCTTAGATTAATTCATAAACATTTTAAGCATCTTATATGATGTTTAAGAGCTTATAAACTTTTGCAAAGTGATTGCTAAAGTTTAGTAAAATTTTATTTCATCACAAGATAAATGTTCTGAGCTTATAAACTCTTTTTAATAAATAAGGAGATCACATCTTATTTATACAATATAATCTAGTTTTGATTAACTCCTTCATATTTGATTATTTAAATCACAAAATTGTAATTACCAATATTCTATATGTCTCATCATTTAATTTTATCCAAAAATCACTATTCTAACAACTTATTTCTAAAATTAGATAAAACATTTTATAAATTCCAAAAAACATGTTATTAGATGTAAAACTTATATGATAAATAAATAAGTTTAGCCAAACATGCACCCTCTAATCTTATTGTTGACTATTAAACTTCTCTTTGGAAAAGAAAAAACTATAATATTGGAATTTTATGCGTATGCCTAATTTCTTTTGTTTGGTCGGCAAAAGACAAATAAATATAATTTCGTGTCAATTTTTGGCCTAATTAATCTTGGTAAGGGATTCAAGGTGGCTTTCTAGGTGCTCAAGTGATAAGTCTCGATCGAGTTTGTCCCTTCCGATATATGTTAATTTTGTCAGTCTCTAATTGAATTTTTCTTTTGCATATAATTTCTTCAAGATTAAAATTGATAAGCTTTAAGTTTATTTACGGTCGTTGTTAGTGCAATTTTATCATTGATAATTTTCTTTAGTAATAATACACACACACACACATATATATATATATCATGTATTCATGTTAGAAATTTAAATTTGTATCGCAATCTAGCCCATAATTATTATGCACATGAATGATTTTGAATAGATAAAAATATATATCTTACAATTATGAACTCTTTCGACGATAATGATTGATTCATAATTAGTGTGATTTTCAATTTAATTTTATAATTTCATAATTTGTTCAATTTATTAATTGAACTTAAATTCTATATTTGGTTTGTGTTTATTAGATTAATGCTAAATTCCTTTCCAAAAAAATTATTTTCTCTTTGTAAATAGTAATTCTATATGATCAAATATATTAAAATTTTCGCATTTTCATCAGTTTTGATGATATATCACATTGTTTGAGGTTGTGCATGTTTGTACTGAGTTATTTGAAATAAAAGATATATAGTAAAACCTTTATAAATTAATACTTTATAAATTAATAAACTCTCTAAAATAATAAAATCTTCCAGTCCCGACTTGGGCCTTTGTAAAAAATCATCAAATTCGATAAGATAATAAGATAATAATTTTTCCGAAAATCCCTTTATAAATATTAGGTCCCATTAAAACTCTAAATTAATAATTCATAAATATTACAATTATAAATATTATGGTAATTTGCTAAAATATGAATCTATTCATGGACGCATGTATCAATTCATTGGAATTATTTAAATATACATGTAACAATTAGAAAAATCAAGTTAGTAATAGTTAATTGTATACAATGAATTGATATTATACATGAATATATTTAATTAGTTACAAAGAATTGGTTGATGCATGAATATAATCAATGAAACATGTATATGAATTCATTTATTTTCAATACATATGTACTAAATTTGCTGAATTTAAAAAGTCTCTCTTTTAATTAATAAAATATTAATTTATCGATATATTAATATCTCTCTAAATTAATAAAATTTCATGGTCCCAAGGTTATTAATTTATAGAGGTTTTACTATATGTCAAATGAAGACATTTCAAATTTAGGAAATATTTATTTTTAGTTTTGGTCTAGCTAGGATTTATGTCTGATTTTGGTCATGTTTATTTTGAATTTTCAATTTAAATCCTTTAATTGCAAAATGTGTTCAATTTGAGTTTATTTTTTGTTGGATTTTGTAATTTCCGATGATTTGTCCGTGAGTGTGATACAAACGCCCCCACCCCCAATTTGATATTTTCCTGATCAACAAGGGTGATGTGTCAATTTTGTGCATTTTTGACAAATCATTTTTTTATTTTCTTTGCTAAATAATACCAAATAATTTTTTATTTATATTTTGTTTTATCATGTATATATTATTTTTTATCATGCATACATTGTTTTCCTTAAAAAATAATTTATCAAGTTGTTAATTAATTAAATTCACAGACTTCAAGATAAGAGTCTGCTGTCAAATTTAACCGAAAAAACAAAACGCTGCCGAAATTCAACTCGTACCAAGACTAGTTAATTCAATTCAACAGAATTTTATTCTTAATTAAACACACAATATCGACAGTCACTTAATTTGTTGATTAATAAAAATTTAATGGCATTTGTGGAAAATTTTACCAAATTGTAGAAGATGCTGTAACATATCCAAATCATTGAAATTTCAAAGCACAAAAGAAAATCATCACACACACCCAAAATCTTGGCCGCCAACCTACTATATAAACCCCTCATCCTTAGTTCTTTTAACAACACACAAACTTAATTATTCTCCTTTGAAATTGATCATCATGAATTTCTCCAAAACCCTCCTCTTTTTAGCAATCTCATTCTTCGCTTCCTCAAATGCCGCCACTTTTGACATCACCAATCGGTGCCCCTACACCGTCTGGGCCGCTGCTAAGCCTGGCGGTGGCCGGAGGCTTGACGGGGGTCAATCCTGGCAGATCACCGTGGCTCCGGGCACTATCCAGGCCCGAATTTGGGGCCGAACCAACTGCAACTTCGATGGCAATGGCCGTGGCCGTTGCCAAACGGGCGATTGCAATGGGGTATTGGAATGCCAAGGCTACGGCCAGGCCCCCAATACCCTAGCTGAATTCGCCCTCAATCGGTTCAACAACATGGACTTCGTCGACATCTCCTTAGTCGATGGGTTCAATATTCCCATGGAATTCAGCCCCACCAATAATGTGTGCAAAAACATGAGGTGCACCGCCCCGATCAACGAACAGTGCCCGGCCCAGCTTCGGGTCCCCGGTGGGTGCAACAATCCTTGCACTACCTTTGGTGGTAACCAGTACTGCTGTACGAACGGGCCCGGAAGCTGCGGGCCGACCGATTTTTCCAGGTTCTTTAAACAGAGGTGCCCTGATGCTTATAGCTATCCTCAGGATGATCCAACAAGTCTTTTCACTTGCCCTGGTGGTACTAACTATAGGGTTGTTTTCTGCCCATGAATATCAACATCAACAACCACTATTTATAGCTAATTATTTCTGTTAATTAGCTTAAATTATCCGAGGATTTACCTGAAATAATGTTGTGCTTTAGGCTTAGTCGCACATGTTCTGTACCTTGATGAAATTTGTGCGTATTGGAAATTTCAATAATTAATAAAAATAATAATGTTTGGATAATAAATTGACATGTTTGTGTCTCATTCTTTTTGTACATATGTAGTGGCAAAAATTGTTGCACCTATGTGTAAAGTGAGTGAGCATGGAAGCATTTAACAATCAAACACAAATATCGATTTTATTCACACTCACAAACACCATTATGATTTATATTATGTTAGTAATCATATTGCTTGCTTGGATGAAAATCTATCTACAAGCAAACTATTTATTAAGTGCTTCTTCAAGAAATATATTTGACATTATAAAAAGTCACAAATAACATATTTACCAAGCATATTTGAAAAAAAATTAAATGGACATACTCAAGAATACATTCATGAAAAAGTTGATATTTCATAACATCTATAATGAATTTATATGCAAGTGCATATCTAGTTTGACATTAATATTTATTAATCTAAAAAAGGGAGGAAAAAAAGGAATTATAAGAGCTGCAAAGTGGAAAAACGTGAAAGAATGTAATTATCATGTGTAGGCCTTCCAACCAAACCAAATATTTCCAGCCTAGCCGATT
The DNA here is from genome assembly GCA_946896805.1 of Scutellaria galericulata. Taxonomy (NCBI): domain Eukaryota; kingdom Viridiplantae; phylum Streptophyta; class Magnoliopsida; order Lamiales; family Lamiaceae; genus Scutellaria; species Scutellaria galericulata. The sequence goes on along the minus strand of OX335791.1, from coordinate 11,303,234 downwards.
CACCAATCTCCAGCTCCAGCTCTTATTGTAATTTTTTTAAAAATTAAAATACTAATCATAAAACACTAATGCTTTTATAGAAAATCCATAAATACAACGATTTCTCTAAATTAAAATAGTGAAACTAGTAATGTATGCTTCATTTTATACATATTTTGTCCGTTTCAATAAACCAAAAAAGAACAAAAAAAAAAAAACAGACAGTGAATCGGCTCAAGCCGTGAAAGTGGGCCGGGTGAGCCGATAGTGAATGGGCAGTGCAATGAGATAGAGAGTGGAAAAGGCGAAAAGAGAGAACACGCGCGGAATAAAGCCGAGCCCCACATCGCCGCCGGCTAGCAATTAAGAAACGTTTCCTTTACGGCTCGACATGGCCCTCTCAACGGCGGCTAGGACCCATGCGTTGAACCCCCGCTACCAATGCCTTTCTTTTTTTTTTTTTTTGTTGCAAGTAAAAAATAAAACTAATTGGCTAAAAGGAAGGCGACTTGGGAATTTTGCTGTATTTATCATTGAATTAATTAAGAATAGTGGGTCATGCAATATTTTGTTTCTTTTAAAATGTAATAATGCAAAAAGCTGAAATTACAATTTACTGCTCTTACTGCATAAATAATACTCCATCAATTTATTCGCCTTTTTCTGTTATCGGGATAATTTTATTTTTTTCAACTTTATCCTTATTTTAATTTGGTGTACAAGACTTTCTTTTTTTAATATTAATACGTACACACAATAAAAAACGAATTTGACAGTGATGTAGATTATTGAAATAATAGATGAAATTAGTAGATTATTATATATATATTAGATGAGAAATTAGTGTTGGTGGTGATAGTGGCGGCTACGATCGCCGGCACCATGGAAGCATGGTGTGGTATTAATGGGCAACATGATGGGATTTTGGGGCTGAAAATATTATGCATGTTAAATGGAAAATATGCCACGTGGCTCCCCTCTTGCCCCGCCACCCTCGACCGCCTTCTCCTTTTACCCATTATAATCCCAATTGCCTTTTTTTTTTTTTTGGTTAATATCAATTTGCTACATGAATTATTGTAGTTTTTTTAAATGGTGTGTTAAATTCTAAAAGTTTTCCGATAATTATTTATTCTCTTTGAAACTTTTTGATTGCTACCCAAACTCAATTTTAACACATTTTTCGATAAAAAACCATCACCGAAATTTTTTTAAACTCAATCTACTTCCAAATGTTAATCAAAATGCATGAGTCATACACCAAAATGACCTCTTTTCAAAGAAAAATTATAACTTTTAGTCAATTTAACGTTTCTTGTTCGATTCTCAAAAATCATTCAAAACCCTAAAATAATTCTTGTTCGATTGCCGTTCAAATCAAATGAGAATCATAAAATCGACTTAAAATTATAATTTGGCTTCAAATAATTTTGGCGTGAATTCCATTTTCGAGGTTTCCAATGAAATTTTGACCATTCAGGCACCAATCAGAAAATTTCGAAAAGAATAACTAGTGATTGAAAAAAAAAAGTAATAATTAAGATAGCAAATTGATATCAACTTTTATTTTTATTATATTTTTTATTTACTAGTAATAAATAAAAAGTATAATGGATTGGGCGTTATTTGTCATTAGTTTAATAAATAATAAATTTATTTGAATTGTAACAATCTACCTTAGACTTAGCATATGTCGTGCATATATTTCAGTTTGAGCAAGATCTTATTCTAACAATATAAATATTATAGAAAACTTGATATTACATGTTAAAAAAAAAAAAGGTCGTTTTATGTATCTTCGTAGTCCGTTCACATGGCTTCTTCACGTTTCCAATAAACGCAGGTCTTATTTTACTACCAACACCACCTCATCTTTACATATTATGACAAAATAATAGGATAATTATAAAACTATTTATAAATAATATTACATAAATATGTTAGAAAATAACAAAAGCTAACTCACCAAGCAATATTTTCCCATGAGTAAAATTTGGGATGTCATTTAACTTCACAAAGGAATCCGATTTCCTATAGCATATGTGTTCATGGATTTCTTCAACCTCTGTTACAGCTTTGAAAGATACCTTTATTTTGTCATTTATATTTTGATATACATTTTTCACAAGATTCTCTACTTTCAAGCATATTGTAATTAAAACGATCTAGGCATACATAATTATAGTTTTTTTGAAATATATTTGCTTCTCTTATCATAGATGTTTGAGGAAGGTTGATCACGCGTTCTTAAAGTTCAACTATAAAATAAATAAAACGAATAGCACAATCTATTGTTTTCCACGAACTGAGCATTGTTTGAATTATGTCACCAAATTTTGGAACCCAAATGATTCACAAGTACAAAAATGAGCATACAAAGCAAGTAAAGTTTTGACTAAATGATTATTTATTTTGTAATTTTGTTTATATATGTATATATGCGTGTGTTCAGTTGGATATTTCTTCTAATATAACCTCCTATTTATCTTGATATTATCATATCATAAAGCAATTATAAAAAGAAAATATGTTTTTATTTTGGGTTAATTACAGAAAAAATCACAAACTTAGGGTTTAGTTTCAATTGCAACATGAACTTTTGACTATAACGCCACAAACATCCAATTTAACACATGTTTCAATTCGGATAAATTTTGACTTTTCGGGCTCTAATTTCTGATGTGGAGCCCGAAATATAAAATTGAAATACAATCATCATCCTAGTCATCAACCCACATAGAATTAAAAAAAAATTAAAAAAGAAAATTGAAAAAGAAAAGAAATAGAAGAAAAAAGTAATATTTTTTACAACAACTCGCTAACTTCCCCATTCTCCCTCTTTTTCTTCTCCCTCCACCCCCCTCTTGTCACCGCCGGTCATCCTCCTCTCGTCGTTGTTTTCATTCTCTCGTCTCGTCGTCGCCGCCCTTTCCCCCCCTCTCACGGTCGTCATCTTTCAAAATCAAACCCTAAAATTAAAATCCAAATTTCGAAAGTTGATATGAAAATTGAAGAATTCAAAACAAATGAAAATTACAAATCAAAACATCTTTTGATAGCTTATATATTGGAGAGCAAAATTTCTAAATCAATTTGTGAAACCATATGCAAAAACGAGAATGAAGAAATGAGTATTATTTTGGACTCCCGAACGTATTTCGATCAATTTAACTAAAAACTTAACAGTTTTATGTAAATTGACATGAGTATGTGGTTAGTCTTGAGTAAATGATCGTTTTGGTACCAATTTTGTGTATTTTGGTTGAGAAATGAAAAAAATCAAAATTTGAAGGCTTGATGACCAACAATGGAGTTTTCCGGCAAGATGGGTGGAGGGTAAAAAAATGATTTGGTGGATATAATGGCTGTTTTTTTGAAAATTTTGAAGGGGGAATGATTCCAGGTTTATTAAGATTCATTTTGTAAAGTTTGGTAAAAAGATGAAAAAAATTTGGAATTTTCAAATGGTGGTCTGATGGCGGCGCCGGCTGGCTGGAAGAGATACAACAATTAAATTTTATTTTTCAATTTGTTTTTATTTTTTCTTTTTAATTTTCTTTTTCAAATTTTTTTGTTCCTTTTTAATTCCTCAGCAATTGGAGCCCGAAAAACTCAAACATGTCCCGAATTGAAACAATAGCTAAACTAAACGTTTTTTATGTTACAGTCAAAAGTTCATGTTGCAATTGAAACTAGATCATAAGTTTGTGTTTTTTTTAATGTAATTAACACTTTTATTTTCTATGTTTAATTGATAGTAAGTGGTTTGAATTAATATTGACTAGTAAGCGTGGTGCAGAAATGCTGGAAGCCAATAAGAAGAGGGCTTTTAATTAAAAAAAGATTTAGTGAATAAAAATAATAAAAGAGAAATTAGAAAAGAGGATTAGTGGGGGAAGCAATGATTAAGAAAATAGATATTTAGGGTTGGACCGATCAAATCTGGGAATCCTGTTTCGCAGTTGCTCCTCAAATGGGTCCCTTTTTTAGTGTATCCCCACTTTACATTTTCACTACCTAATTCTAAGAGAGAAGAGAGACTTAAGTAAAAGAAATATATAAATTTATATGTTTTGATTACGATGATTCAGGTTGTTTTTTTTGATAGTATTAGGAGGAAATAAATAGTCATTGTTTCACATTATTTTAATGAAATGTATTTTCTATATACCAAAAAGCTATTAACCATGGAAGTAAAATTTATATTAGTATGATATATTGAAGAGGAACTCAGATAAGTGAGTAGTCAGTTTTAGAACAATTGTTGTGGATACGTAACATCATTAGTTTAATTATTTTTTTGGAGAAAGTTGTTTAGTGTGAGATTTGAGTGCAATATATGCTTGAGATCTCTCAAAGCACAAAAGTATGGGTATAGTCAAAAGTATTGGATTCTTATCGATCTGATTATAGCTAAGCAATCCTCACTTTATTGAGTCGTGTAATAACTCATTTGTTAGATTAAGTTCCTGTAAATTAAATGTCCATGATTTTTGGGTGTCACAAACTCACATATCATAAATTACCTACTTCATTCCAAAATAATTAGTTATTTTAATCAATTTTTTTATCTTTCAAAAAATAAGAGTCAATATAATCAAGAAAATTTATCCACATTGTACCAAAATTATCTTTATTTACTATTCACAAATTAAATGACATATAAAATGATTATTGAAAACTATTGTGTAATAATTATACTTAAATTAGAATAGATCAATACTTTATATATATATATATATATATATATATATATATATATATATATATATATATATATAATAGTAAATGTAGCTTTAGAATTTAATATACAAACTAAAAAATATGTTTATATATATATATATATATATATATATTTATTTATGTAGTGACATAATCCTTACTATATATAGTTAGTGCAGTCAAGATAGAATATAACTTTCTACTGACACTTAATTTATTTCTCAAGAATGGTAAAACCAATTTTAAAGTTTTTTTTTTAAACAAAAAACGAATTTAAAAGTAAAAATACAGAAAATAGGAAAACGATAAAGTAGAATTATAGTTTGAGAAAGAGATTAGTCCAAATACTTTATTATCTTATGGATATGCATGCATCTACTCTATGTAGCTAAAAGACACAACAAAAATTACTGTGCGCATTCCATTTCCTTATTAATATCTACCTACTTCAACTCTAGGTATATCTAATACTAGAAATGAAAAAGACTGTCACATTGGATGGTTCATGCTACCCTCTTTTATTTTATTAATGCATGCTAGCTCTCATTAGTCAAAAGGCAATATGGGAATTTACCTACTTCACATTACTAATTTTTCATACTTATGTCTCATCCTCAATAATTCTTCCATTTTCATCATTGAAGAATCCTAAGCGGAAACATAATTCTCATTAAAATTATTTTATTTTATCAAGTGAAATACATTTTTTTTAATTTGTCTATATACATGCATGTTACATGTCGTAATACATCAAATCCAACTATTCAGAGTATCGTATTTCCTCATGCCCCATAATCTTGATTTTATCTCATTTCTTCTTTCTTCTATTCCAAAATAAATGTTGTTTATAACTCGGGTTTTGTTTTTTTTTTGGTTCAAAAACAAGTTTTATTATAAATATTGGATTAATTTCAAGAAACACCTATCATGTTACATTCACTACTCTCAAATGAATTGAAATTTGATTATTGAATATTTATCTATACCAATTATAATTACATGATGATAGATTTTTAATTTATATGCAAAATTCTAAAATAATATATATTTATTCTGCTAACATGAATGTATATATATATATATATATATATATATATATATATATATATATATATATATATCATGAGAGAAACTCAATAGTGTATGATTACTCTAAGCATCTGAGCAAGCTCATGCAATCATCAAAGTTAATGATTAACCCTAAAAATCATTGGTGGCTTGCTCTATATATATGCAAATTAAATTGATCTTTTATTATATATATGTGGGATTGCTTTTTCCATCAACGTGCACTATTAAACTTGATTATTTGACATGCATATTGTAATATATATGTACCTAACTTGGACCTTTATTTATTTAAATTGGGCATGGGGGAAGAAAAAAGTGTCCTCGAGACGGAAATTGCCTTTTCTAGTAACTAGCTCACTGCACCTATAATACTGTAAACGTGGTAGATTTTACACCTCTACATTTTATTTAAAGACATGTCACACTTGTTTTCTGTTAAACTAGAACCCACACAAATTTATTTTATGTGCTAAATAAAATAAATCGCCATCTTAATTATAATCAATTTTACTTTAACTATTATGCATATATGATATACAGTACTTCAAACTCTATGATATATCTTTTACATTATTTTTGTGCTAAAAACAAGGAAACAAAATAATATTTATTTTTCCATTCAAAATATTATCTCATTTATTATATATAGAAATAGAATTAGAAATTTTGAAACAAATAAAATAAAAAATGATAAAATTTTAACAAATTTAAGATTTTATCTTCAGCAATACAATATCAACTTTAAATACATGAGTAATTCTCTTGTGCCCCCACCCGTTCCGACCCTATATATATATATATATATATATATATATATATATATATATATATATATTCCGTATTTTTTTATTCCTTTCTTTTCTCCTCTCACAGCTCGTCTCTGTCCTCGTGTTTCCTCCTCTGCACAAAATTTTTTCTCCTCTCTGTTCCGCCACCCCACCACCGCTGTCGCTGCCAATCAGCAGGCATGTAAGAGTTTCAAGGGTGTTGGTGATTCCTTCAAGAACTGGTCATGGAGATGGTGGGAGTTTTGTTCTTCTGTGTTTTGATGAATAATTGAATGCGATTGGGAGAAGGAAGAGAGATAGGAATGCGTATAGTCAGCTTGTTTACATGTTTGATTCAAAAATTGTGTCTGAATTTTATTGGATTGTGTATAATTTCTAGGGTTTTGTTGAATTAGAGAAAAAGATGAAGATTTGTTGTAGGAGACTAGGGTTCTTATCAATAAATTAATTGATTTGACATGAATGTTGACGTCAGATTTTGCAGAGTACAAAATCCTAGTCTAACACAAAGAAATACCGATCCGGCTTAAGGAAATCGAACCGGATAAGTAATATGAGAGTCAAATAAAATAAGAAAAAGAATGGCCCGGTGCCTACTCGGGCAAATTTGCTAGGCTTATTCTGGTCGGTCAGTTTTGGCCGGCCAGAACGTTTTTATATAAGAATTGAGAGTAAAAGGCTCTCTAATTACAATGATTTCGGATCTAGAATTCGATCATTTTGAATGATAATTGAGGCCCTATTTATAGGCTAGACCTGAGATATGAAACTTGGAAAGAAAGAAATAACTCCCTTGATTTTAGGGTACAGATAAGGAAAAAAAGGATTAAATCCTATCTAAATCGGATAAGATTTGATCTTGATTTGTTTCCTTTCTTGAAGATTACTTGAAATAACCAAGTCTTTTCTGCTCTTCTTGCAACAATGGCCTCGATTTTTGGCCTTCTGGTCTTGTCGGGCCTCCTGGTCGGCTTGGCTTTCTCGGGTTGGACCCTAGCCCGGTCGGCCTGGTTAGGTCGGGATCTTGTTTGGTCGGGTCGGCCCTTCTAGCCTTCTAGCCGGTTCTGGACTTCTAACTGGTTCTGATCTCCACTTGGGTCGAACCCTAGGCCGGGTCGGTTTGGTGGGGGCCCAACAATGAAGATGATTTATTTTCTGTAAATTGATAAGAGGAAAGGTTTGGGCTTGAGGAGAGGTCATTTTGGTATAAATTTCGTGTGTTTTGGTGAAGAAATGAGTAAAACGAGCTTTTTGAGCTTGAAACTCAAAAATGGAGATTTTCCAGCAATGTAGGCGGCGGGTTGGCTATTTTTGACCTATTTAGAGGGTTGTTTTCTATAGGTATTACAAAATCATTTTATAGGTATTACATAAATGAACTACATGTATTACATAATTACATTCTTCAATTATATGTAATTTATACAAGCGATATCGATACCTTAAACCATCAGCATTAATACCTGACAAATATGTAATACCTTACACTATCAACATTAATACCTGATAAATATGTGATACCTTACACTATTAAAGGTAAATATATTAAAGGTAAATATGTCATACCTTATACTATAAACATTAATACCTTAAAGGTAAATATGTAATATCTTCAAGGTAAATATGCAATACCGTGCATATCTAATACCTTATGCTATAAACATTAATATTTTAAAGGTAAATATGTAATACCTTAAAGGTGCATATCTAATACGGTAATACCTTATACTATAAGTATTAATACCTTAAAGGTAAACATGTAATACCTTAAAAGGTGCATATCTAATGTTTTATACTATAAACATTTATACCTTAAAGGTAATTATGTAATACCTTAAAAGGTGCATATCTAATGTCTTATACTATAAGCATTTATACCTTAAAGGTAAACATGTAATACCTTAAAAGGTGCATATGTAATACATTATTATATGAGCATTAATACCTTAAAGGTAATATGTAATACCTAAGAGTATACAATTGATAAGAGTATACAACTAATATCTTAAAAACATACAATTGATACCTTAAGAGATAATCAACTTTGATCCCAACTAATGGTGGACACATGCCTCTCACATGTCCGTTAGTTTGAATGAAATCTTCTTATAACACTATTTTGTAACTCTCTTTGATATGTAGGACGAAATCTGTAAATTTTTTATTTGATCGGTAAAAGAGTCTTATTCAGCTGAGTACAAGGGTTACTCAAATCTTGACAAAATCATGATAATTTATTTAAAATCAGATCCGCGAATTTTTTTGGTTCCAAGATAATTTATTTTTATTCTCATGGTTTGATTTACTTATTATTTTTAAATTTAGAGTCATCCAAACTATATTCACTTTTTCATTCAACTAACTAATTTTTTCCAATTACAACTAACCATCTTGCATTTGTGCGAGTTGTCATTTACCATCCGAGATCACCTGATGTTCATTTTCTAATCAATTTTAGTCACGTGTCTCGCAAGTTCTTTATTATTGAGTGTGTATACGTCTTTCCACCTTTTTTCTGGTTGCAACTAGTCATCTCAACTTTGCACGAGTTGCAGTTAAACATCTCAATTTTGCAAAAATTGCAATTTACCATCTAAGACCACCAGATGGTCATTTTTCAATCAATTTTAATCACGTTCCTTGCTTGCCCTTTACCATTCCAGACCACTGAATATTAATTTTCCAACCAATTTTAGGCATGTGTCTTGCAAGTCCTTTTCTACTATGGTTTTATTGTTGGATAAATATACTCAACAACAAGAAGTGACCTAAAGAACAAAAGAGGAACAACAAACAAGAAATAAAAAAATACGTGACTTATAACAAAATCATAGTCAATTACAAGGATGCATCAACAGTAAGTCGAATTGAGGAAAGCCCTGTTTTCTTAAGATGAGATACGCTAGGGTCTTGCTCAATGGATCATGCATATCGTCTCCCAAAGATAAAACGACTTCGTCTCTTGAGAAGTAGCAAGACAATCTTGAGAGCTCCGGCGAACTTTTGATGCTTGAGAATTGAGTTTGATGCGGAATGAGAAAACTATGAAATTTTTTTCACTTGGATGTGGCCAAAAAATGATGCATGATGACCTATATATATGATGTATGGAGTCCCTACAACCTTGATCATCTTGCTTTAACTTAGCTTACAACTCTTCTGCTATAACTTTACTGTTTACAACCTTCTATATTGTATCTTTTTCTTGCTTAAAATAGTTGTTTCCTTACTGCTTGCAGTAATTCTTCACTTGAGCTTTCAGCTACTGTATCTTGATTTCCTCCATTCTTCAACCAACCTATTATATAGATCAAATGCTAGTCTAATTTCACTTAAACACTGTAAAAAAAAGGGGTACTCTACTGTCTAATTACACTTGTGGTTGTGTCATCAAAATCTAAACAATAATTTCCTGAAATAACCTCTATAGCAGCACGAGGAAGTTAGTGTATTAGTGGCCTACTTTGGCGACGAACATTACAACTTTGAGGTAAATGAAATAACAATCGCTCCCTCTCCTGCGCTCCCTCTCTCATATTTTAACACTCAGAATTTGTGAGAGGTAAAGATCTAATTTATCATCTCATTCTATTTAATTCCCCTATTGTGTTTTGTTTATATTCGATATTTTCTTGAATATACTGCATGTTTGATTTTAATTTGCACCACTTTTGTGTGTTTAAGGAGATCACTAGGTTAAAAGATGAAGAATTGAAACTAAATAAATAACACTAAGAAAGTGCAATGGATTATTGACGGTTGTATTCCGTTGGTAATAACCGATAGTTTACTGATGGATTTCCGCCGGTAATCAATTTTTTGAGAAAACAAATTACCAACGAAAATTTCGGTGGGTATTAGTGATCGGAAACTTCTGTCAATAAATTAGATTTATTGATGGATTTACCATTGGAAATTCTGTCGATAATGTTTAGATGGAAAATTCTGTCAGTAACAATTAATTAAAGTTATAAAAAAAAATTGCAAAACTACCGATGGAGTAATTAAAATTAGTTGGTAATTACCGACAAAACTTTCATCGATAATTCCTAGAGGTGATCATCCGATTCGAACCGCCGGTTTCAGTTCCAAACCGGCGGTTCGGCGAACCGGAATATGTAAAACCGGAACAGAACCGTAGGGATCTCGATTCCAGTTAGGAACCGCCGGTGAGATCATTTATTTTTTCTGACATGGCCCAGGTGCTGGTGGCACAGCCTGGGCCCATGTTTCTGTATTTGGTGACCTGGCCGGGCGATAGGGACACAACCCGGGCCGATTTTTTTTTTTTTTTTGCATAATTAAATTTTTTTGCAATAATTTTAGATTTCTAATTTAAATTAATAAAATACAATCATAACAAGTACAAGTACACCATTACAACTTAAAATTATCAAAAAGTTACAATAAAATATAATACAACTTGAGTCTACAAGAATAAAATGATTGAAAATTACAATTATGAATTAAAAAAATATTACAACTCAATATATTACAATCATGAATCATACTACAAGTCTACATGGTACAATAATATTGAAGACTTCAAGTTAAAAAATTACAATTTTTTCATCTTTGTGTAAAATAAATTGAAACTTGAAAAAAAAATTTAAAAGAGCTTGAGTTTCATTCTAAGTTTGGAAGTGTAGAATGAGATTGCCAACGTATCCTTATCAAAATGAAAATCGAAGCTCACATAGTTCTCTTATCTAAACTTACCTTCATTCATCAACGTTGGTTCCGGCGGAGGATGATGTGTTTGAATTGTATCCATACGTCTCATCTCCATCATCGTCTAAATATGAGAAATTAAGATGTTGTTGACGGTTATTTGCTCTCACCCAATCTTCAAGAAGAGTTATGTTTTGTACATTCTCTTTCGTCAATTTTTATCTTCTTGGATTCAACATACGACCTCCTTTATTAAATGCATGTTCTACGGCAACGGTTGATGTAGGACTTGCAAATATCTCTTTTGCAATAATTGTTAAAATAGGATAAATGGTAGTTCTTCTTGACCACCACATCAATAGATCCAAATGATTTTCAAATAAAATTTATTTAAAAGTAGCACCTAAATGGGAAGCTAATTCTTGACAAGGGTTAGAACCTCTACCTCATTTTTGTATTCTAATATCATAAAAATTATAAAATTGACTAGGAGCTGGAGCCGGAAGAAAACTAGATGAAGAAGAGGAATGACCACTACCTCCTACATTTTGATTCCCTACTACATCATCACTAGAATCACCAAACAATACTTTATATTTTTTAAACAATTCGATTAGACATTGTTTAGCTTTACCAACAATTTCAATAGGATTAGGAACATAATCAACTTGATCATATTTTCCCAATAGCAAATTTGGGAACAATGCATTATAATACATTTTTAATAATTCTTCTAAGTCGTCTTCTCTAATTCTAGGATCTAATAATTTAGCATATAAAAATAAATCGGGTATCTCATGAAAATATTTTAACCATTTCGATTTCATCACTATAATTGTCTCCTAAAATAGGACATGTTGAATACTCATTGAAAATAAGAGCAATTTTTACACAATGATCTAAAGTTAATGGAGAAGTAGGATAATAACAACCGGATAATTCCCTAGTTGCCTCATCAAAATTTTTTAAAAGTTGAATCAAGTTAAGACATGCATCCCATGAAGATCTTATAAATTCATGATACATTTTATAAGATGTTTTTAAAATTAATAAGATGTTTTATATAATGGTAACCCCTTATTGAATTATATAAAATATAAATAAAATGGTGAAACTTATAAGATGTTAGTAAATTATATGATTTAAATAATATATAAAATCTAAAAAAGTTTCTAAAAGTAAGATTTTATTGAAGAAATAAAATATAATGAAATCTTTTACCTTCTTGAAAAATAGCTTATAAGATCCTAATATCTATTTTAAAATGAAATGGTATCATATTTTTCAAATTTTAACAAACAATCTTGAGGAATTTATAATGTTCAAACATCTTATAAGATTTTTAACTTATAAATTTAGTTAAATATCTATTTAGATCATCTTCATATCTAAATTTTTTGTCTCTCTTGTGTCCATATAGAAAAACTACATAATTTTGAAAATAATAAAAAATGTTGTGATGGGAATTAATGATTGAATAATCCTTCTTTATTCATAACTATGTAATTTTAATATGAAACTTAAATGAATGAGTTATGGATTTTGAATCTCGTACTCAAGATATGTTCATTGGACTCTGTATATTAACCAGCGGAAATCGTCGAGGTATTTGTACAGACTAAGTCAAACAACATTGCATTAGTCTAAGTCATACATTATTAAATAGGGTTAATTTTATTTTTTAATCTATACTATGCTCGTTTTTTTTATCCTAATTTTTTTTCCGATCACAACCTTAACTACATGTTTTGTCTATTTTTGCAACCTCAGACCAACATTTTTTAGTGAGAAATGATCCACGAGATTTTTGTGTGCCAATTCAGGGTATTTTTTGTCATTTTTTAGGCCATTAAGTAATTCCCTCTCCAAAATCGAATTTAGCACTAATTTTTCCCTCATTTCATCAACAAACTATTTGAATAAATGAAGAATGGTGGTAATGGTGAGGTTCAAAAAAAATAAGATTTTTTTTCTACTCTCTAAGGCTTCTTGAATCTTGCCCGATTTTAGCCCGAATTGTTCAATTGAGCCAAAATTGCACGTGCGATGCACGTGATGTCCTTAATTTCATGTTTTTCTGCCCAATTTCACTCAATTCCACCTACGTGTAATAATGTAGCGCCCCGGACCAAAAACAAAGAATAATTGATAAATTAAATATTAAATCTTTAATTAAATATTTTCTGTGCGTTAATTATTGATTGTTTAATTAATTACGTGTGTTTCAGATACGTGTTTAACGCCGGTTTTAGATGGGTATATTTTTCTATATATGGAACCTAGAATATTACTTCACCATGAGATTTGTATTGGAAATACGAGAAAATAGAAACGAACTAGAGGTCAATCGGAGACCTGTAGCTTCAATAGCGAAGAAAAGGGTAAAAATCTTGATGAACGGTAAAAATAAAAAGAATATTTTAATGAAAGGTAAATTAAGATATTTTTGGTAAATAGTTATTTTCCAACGGTAAAAAGGTAACTTCCAAAATCTATAAATAGGGGCTCAGTCAATTCAAATTTTTATTTTCAAGTCGACGATGAAAGCGACGCGAACAAGTAAGTTTCTCTCTCTCTTCTCTCTTTCTTTACATTTCCGCCGCCGCTGGCGAGCCGCCGGAGCGTAGCCGTAACCGTCGCCGCCGCCGTTGTCGCCAGAGCCGCCGCAGTCGTCGCCGGAGCCGCCGCTGGCCAGCAGTTGTGCTGGTGGTGGTGCGCCGGGCGCCAGGTGTGCGAGGGTGAGCGAGCATCGGGTGCCGGGTTGTGCGTCGGGGACGGGATGTGCGCGTCGGGGTGTGCGTCGGGGGCCGGGTGTGCGTGTGGGGCTGGGCGTCGGGGGCCAGGTGTGCACGTCGGGGGCCGGGGGTGCGCACGCTGTGCGGGCGCGGGCGACGGGGGCCGGGTGGTCGAGAAAACTCGGCAGCAGCCGGGTGATGCGCGAGCCGTTAGGTTCTTTTTCACCCGATGCCGAGTGCTCGCGTGCCCCGATGCACGCGACGCAGTATTTTCAATCCGAACCCCATCATTTTCACCGTACAACAACATCGAGTCATTTTTTACGAGAAGTCGTTGACCGAGGGTCGTGGGCCCGGTCAAAGTCAACCATTTGACCAGAATTACCCAAAATACCCATCAGACGTACTGTTCTATCTACTCACGCGGTAACCACTATACGAGGTGGGGGTACATTCTAACCTCTTATCTGTTTACTGTTTTTCCTACTTTATGCATGAATGAGAAATACTAAGTGCTGTGTTTTTACTTGCTATGTCATATTATAACTGATGAGTATCACCCAATGTTGTACGAGAGAAGGGAAAACTGAGGTTGTGAAGGATACGGATTTTTTTGAATGAGTTTCAAAGGTGTGGGAGACATATTATATAGCTGCTCAAGCTCATCAAGGAAAAACTGAGGCTATGAAGGAGAAGGATTTTTCGAGTGAGTTTCAAAGGTGTGGGAGACATGTTATATAGCTGCTCAAGCTCATCAGTTACAAAAAGACACTGATGAAACGGTTGAAGGAGGAAGGTTGGTCACACTTGAACACGAGTACCTTGCACACCCCCCCCCCCCCGGCGAGAGAGAGAGAGAGAGTCTTATTGCTACACATACTTATCCCCCACTAAAGGGAAGCCCCTTATAAACTAGTGAAATAGACTAGCATTTCCTGATGTGGGACGAGGCTTTTTCAAAGCCTAAGAATTCCTTCCAAATGGATTCAACCTTACCACTTTCAAATTCAATTTCTCATTCACCCATGAATTATTTTGAGCAAGCTACACACTCACTTGGAGGAAAACACATCCCAATGTTTCCTTTCCTTATTCGGGTACAAGACCCATACAAAATATAGCCCCAAAATGGGCATAAAAATCAAGATTTTTCCAATAGTATAACACCTAAATCAAATGTCGTGTAATTTGTTATGTTACGTGATGTTCAATAAAATGTTATGTAACATGTAATGTTATGTAACCTACAATGCCTAAATCAAATTAATGGTGTGCATCGCTTTGTGAAATCAACACAACAACACTAGTTAAACTTCTCTTTAAAAAATCTAATCGTTCATTATTTTAAGGGTAATTGTCGGAAAAATCATAAATTTTACTAAAATTGTCATTTTAACCAAACTTTTAACTATTGGTCAAAATAATATAACCTTATAAATTTAGTTTTTTTTATTTCGGTTAGTTTCGAAAAACAATAAAAAAAATTCTTACGTGTTAAGTTATCCGATCTGCATAGAGGTGATCAACCGGTTCGAACCGCTGGTTTGGTAAACCGGTTGAGCTGGAACCGGAACCGAACGAGCAGGTTGCCGGTTCCGGTTCCGATTCGAAAATCTCCGGTTTAACCAGAACCGGCGATTCAACCAGTTTTTTTTTAAATTTGTTACATGGCCAGGGCGCTAATGGCATGGCCCGGGCCCAACGTTTAGTTTCAGGTGACCCGGTCGAGCCTTGGGGACACGGGCTAGGTGGGCGGGCCGAAATTTTTAATTTTTTTAATTGTTTTCATTATTAAATTTTTATGCAATAATTTTAGCTTTCTAATAAATTCTTAAGTCTAAACTAAGTAAAATAATTTTTAAATTAACAAAACACAATTTATATATGGAATAAAATACAATCATTACAAGTACAAGTACAACATTACAATTTACAATTTAAGATTTTCAAAAAATTATAATAAAACATAATACAACTTGAGTGTACAAGATTAAAATGAGTGAAAATTACAATTATGAATTAAATAAATATTACAACTCAAATGACAACCATGAATGATGAATCATACTACAATATTGAAGACTTGAAGTTAAAAAATTAAAAGTTTTCATCTTTGTATAAAATAAATTGAAACTTGAAATAAATAATTGAAAGAGTTTGAGTTTCATTCTAAATCTTAGAATGAAATTGCGTATGTATCCTTGTCAAAATGAAGGAATCAAAGCTCACATAGTTCTCTTACCTAAACTTACCTTCATTCGTCAACATTGGTTCCGGCGGAGGAGGATGTGTTTGAATCGTATTCATACGTGTCATCTCCATCGTCGTCTAAATAGGAGAAATCAAGATATTATTGACAGTTATTTGCTCTCATCCAATCATCAAGAAGAATTATGTTTTATACATTCTCTTTCATGAATTTTGATCTTCTTGGATTCAACATATGACCTCATTTGCTAAATGCATGTTCTACGGCAACGGTTGAGGCGGGACATGCAAATATCTCTTTTGCAAGAATTATTAAAATAGGATATATGGTAGTCCTTCTTAAGCACCACTTCAATAGATCCATAGGATTTTTAAATAAATTTTGTTCAAAAGTAGCACCTAAATATGAATCTAATTCTTGACAAGGGTTAGAACCTCTAGCTCGTTATTGTGTTCTAATATCATAAAAATTGTAAAATTGACTAAGAGCTTGAGCTGCAACAAAACTAGAAGAAGAAGAGAAATGACTACTACCTCCTACATCATCACTAGAATCACCAAACAATACTTTATATTTTTTAAACAGTTCTTATAACCATTGTTTAGCTCTACTATTAAAGGAACATAATCAACTTCATCATATTCTTCCAATATCAAATGTGGGAAAAATGCATTATAATACATTTTTAATAATTCTTCTAAGTCATCTTCTCTAATTCTAGGATCTAATAATTTAGCACGTAAAAATAAATCGGATATCTCATGAAAATATTTTAACTATTTCGATTTCATCACTATAATTGTGTTTCCTAAAATAGGACATGTTGAATACTCATTCAAAATAAGAGCAATTTTTACACAATGATCTAAAGCTAATGGAGAAGTAAGATAATAACAATCGGATAATTCTCTAGATGTCTCTTCAAAAAGTTTTAAAAATTGAGTCAAATTAAGATATGCATCCTATGAATTTTCAAATAAAACAAAGTTATCAAGTGGATTTTCTTGATAAAATTCACAAAGCATGTGTCTATAATCATAAGAATCTTGAAGCATGTAATATGTAGAATTCGAACAATGTTGCTCATCGACTACAATTTTTTTTACTTCCATTCCATTTTTCTTACTGAACTTAGCCCATTTTTTATGATATGCCATAAATCTAGCAATTTCATAAATTTCCTCTTTAAAAGGTTTAATATTATCGTGTAATGATTCTAAGTCATCTTGAACACATAAGTTTAAACAATGACACATACAACGAATATGAAAACATTTACCTTGAATTGGAGGTTTACAAAACTCAATAAGTGAAGGTAAACTAGTCGTATTACCACGAGCATTATCAAATCCAATGGAAAATATTTGTCATAGAATACCATAATCATTTAAAACATGTTTAATTTTTTATGCAATGTGTATAATTGAATTTTTTCATCAAAATCAATATATGCAATTAAACGTTTGTGTATGTTCCATGCATAGTCTATCCAATGACAAATAATACCCATATAATCATGCATCTTATAAGGATCCTTCCAAATATCACTACATATAGAAAGTTTTTATTTTAAAATTTTAAATTCTTCAATTAATTTAAATTTATACTCTCATACTATTTTTTCTATATCCCGTGTAACGGTGTTTCTATATATTTCTCTACTACTAGGTTGTAAGTAAGTGCTAGTATATTTTTCAAAACTATCATCACATGAAAATTGAAATGGAATATGTTTTTCGGCAATTAATTCGACTACGCCTCTTCTATGGTTCAATTGACTAAATTTAAAAGTAAGAGAATCCATACCTCGACCTTGAGAAGAAGCGGTATATCCCGAAGTTGTGTTTGAGATCGATCAATGCCCATCTTGTCGGGATGCTTTTTCAACACATGATTATTGAATGTCCCATAGCCCCCATCATGCTTGAATTTGTACATTTTTGCACAATGGTTGCACGTGACTATGTAATCAACGTTGTTATTTGGAACTTTTTCCTTCTTAAAATGAAAGTAGAAAATATCCCTTCGGGGCGTAGAAAGTACTCTAGGATTAGTGTTGCGTGTTGTATTGTCACTTTCTTGTGTTTCTATCCTAGGCACCTCTTCTTCTTTAGCAAAGACGACGGCGGTATTAGGACCTAATGTGGCCTCCAAATCATCTTGATTATATTGAGAAAAAGACTCAATATAATTGTAGCGCCTCAGACCAAAAATGAAGCATAATTGAATAATTAAATATTAAACCCTTAATTAAATTATTATGTGCGTTAATTTTGAATGTTTAATTTAATTACGTGCGTTTTAAATACGTGTTTAACGCCGATTTTAGATGGATATATTTTTTCTACGACATGGAACCTAGAATATTATTTCACCATGAGATGCGTATCGGAAATACGAGAAAATAGAAATGAACTGGAGGTCAATTGGAGACCCGTAGCTCAAATGGCGAAGAAAATGGTAGAAATCTTGATGAACGGTAACTTAGATATTTATGGTAAACAGTAATTTTCCAACGGAAAAAAGTAACTTTCCAAAATCTATAAATAGGGGCTCATTTCATTCAAAAATTATCATTTTTCAGAGTAAAAATGAAAGCGACGAAAACAAGTAAGCTTTTCTCTCCTCTCTTTCTCTTTTAAGTTTTTTTTCGCTGGCTGCCGTCGGAGACATCGCCGTCGCCGCCGCACTAGCAGGTGGCTGCTGGTGGCAGTAGGGAACAAGTAAGCGGCTAGGTGCGCAGGTGCGTGCGGCTGGTCGAGCAGGCATGCGTGTGGGTGCGCGCGGACGAACGCGCGGAGTCACGCGGGCGCGCGGGGTGCGCGTGTACGTGCGGGTGCGCAGGCGCTGGGCGGATGCTGCCGAGAAAACTCGGCAGCAGCCGAGGATGTGGCGAGTTGGGCGCGGGTGTGCGTGGCGCCGGGTGCTGGTCGTGCGCGCCGTGTGTGCCCCGACGAGTGTTTTCACACGTCGTTCCGTTTTGGATGTTTTCATTGAGTCATCGGGAATCGGGGGTCCCGGTCAAAGTCAACCCTTGACCAAAATTACCAAAATACCCCTCAACCTTAAAACGCTCCGTTTGAGCTCGTTTCAACTCCGATCAAGCTCATTCTTTTTCTGTTGAGACCAAAATCTTGCCCCCTTTCATCTTAGCCTTATAAACTGATATTTCCCTCTCGTTTTTCTCAACCTCAATCTCTCGATCTCCCGATCCGTCTCATATCTATCGAATGATTCTTCTCTGCGGCTATTTTTATACATTTTAAATATAAGTTTTAAGCATATTAAGGATCTAATAATCATCGTCAATTGTGTAGGCTATCAATTGGATTAATATCAGTTGGATTGAGAATTGAGATATCAAGTCTTTGGTACTTGCAACTCTCGTGGTAACCACCGAACAAGGTGGGGGTAACTTCTAAATCATTATTTGTTTACTGCTTTCCCTATTAAAGGTATGCTTTGTGAAATACTACGTACTGTGAGTATATATTTGCTATGCCATACTTTATACTGTGAACGGGTTATGATCCACTCTGATCATGCATGCTTCTATCCCCTTCTACTACTCTGAGAGGTTTGGTGGTCCTTAAAATGAACCAGTGGTTGGAATGACCATTTTATAGTGTAAGCCGGGGAATACCCTTTTACCATTTCTAATATCTGTTGTAAATTTTACGTGTTGTGACAATGTGCCAAAAGATGCTTTTATTATCTTTCTATTTATTGTGTCGGTCGTATGTTATAAGAATCTATTGAGATTATAAATGATTTGTGGAATAAAGTTTGTTGGTGCCATGTTAGCTGTTGTTTGGTTATCTGTTGTTATTGTCTATTGTTATATATATTGTGGAATTACATGGGGTAGACAATAAGGGTTAGTTTTCGTTTGGTGTTTTTAAGAATTATGCCTAGAGGATGACCCCGAAAAGAATAGACACCAGCGACAAATCAGCCGGAATGGGATGATAATGCAAGCATGGGAGATCTGGTATCTGTATTAAGAGGACTAGCGCAACCTTTCGAGGTAACTTGAGCTAACCCACAACCAGCAAGGTCCGAACCTAATCTTATATACAAACAATTTCGGTGATTTAACCTGTCGACGTTCGATGGGAAGGGTGAACCTGCTGATGCGGAAGAGTGGCTGAGATCACTCGATCGATTATTTGGACATTTGACGTGCACCCAGGAATAGAAGGTCTCTTGTGCGATCTTCCAACTTATTGATGAAGCGAGTCACTGGTGGGACTCGTATGAACGAACTATGTTGCCCGCTCGAAGAGAAGGGATGACTTGGGAGGAATTTAAGGAAGTGGTTTCTCGTCACTTCATCCCTCAATCTTACCGGGACAAAAAGAAAACAAAGTTTCTACATCTCCGTCAGGAAAGCTCGACGGTGGGTGAGTATGAGCGGCGATTCAATCACCTGAGCCGGTATGCCCCATATTTGGTGGATATCGATAACAAGAAGGCCCAAAGATTTGAAAAAGGTCTTCGTCCAAAGATTGGATCTATTCTGGCTGGGCAGGGGGAGATGACATATGCAAGTGTTATCAAGAGAGCCCAGGAGATTGCCTATCGTTTGCATTTGGATGTGGTACTACCCAAGAAAGTATTCTCAACTCCTGTCAAGAGGAAGTGGACTGACCCGAGCCAGAGTTCCGCCCAAAATAAATTCTCAAGGGCAAACAACGCTCCACTCCTTCCCACTCCCAGACCTAGAAACCCATGCCCTAGATGCAGAAATGTACATGTGGGGTCGTGTCAACTAGAGACACGAAACTGCTTCACTTATGGGGCACCAGGGCACATAGCGGCAAATTACTGGAAGAATAGAATCCCGCCAGCTCCAGCCCCGAACTCGAGGCCAGTGGCAGGCAGAGCGCATGCGTTTGCTCTTAACCGCCCGGAAGCTGCAACACGAAGGCCAAGGTCAGAAGCAGGCCAGACACAAGCATTCGCCCTCCCTAGCTCAGAGACTGTCGAGAGATAGATTACGAATGATGAACTTTTAGTATTATATGTAGATAGATATGTAGTGGTTCATACCTTGTAGTGGCATACGCAAACCTTTGGTATACTGTATGAGCTGCCCACTTTTTACCTTAAGATCTGGTTGCCACCAGATGAAAGTCAAAGATACGGATATACCTAAGACAACATTCAGGATGAGATATAGCCACTACGAGTTTGTAGCAATGCCATTTGGATTGAATAATGCTCCGGCTGTCTTTATGGACCCGATGAATCGCGTCTTCCATCCGTATTTTGATCTTTTCGTCATCGTGTTCATTGATGACATTCTCATCTACTCATGTGATAGAACGCACCATGTGCAACATATCAGAATTGCACTAGAGGTTCTACGAAAAGAGAAGCTGTATGCGAAATTCAAGAAGTGTGAATTTTGGATGGACAAAGTCGACTTTCTTGGCCATATTGTTTCCACTCAGGGGATTGAGGTAGACCCTGACAAAGTCGCAACTATCAGCAAATTGGGGACCCCAACCCACGTCAAGGAAATGCAGAGTTTTATCGGTTTGGCTGGCTACTATCGAAGATTCATAGAGGAATTTTAGAAGATTGCTACTCCTATGACTCGCTTGACAAGGAAGGATGTAAGGTTCCAATGGAGTGAGCAATGTGAGCGTAGCTTCCAGGAACTAAAGAAGAGATTGACAGAAGCACCAGTCTTGATAGTTCCAAACGTAAATAAGGAGTTCGTGATTTACAATGACGCATTCAACAGGGATTGGGATGTGTTTTGAGGCAACAATGGGAGATAGTGGTGTATGCATCACGCCAACTAAAGACCCACGAACAGAATTATCCAACGTGCGATCTGGAGCTAGCAGCTATGGTGCACGCTCTCTAGATATAAAGACACTATCTTTACGGTGCGAAGTGTGAGATTTACATTGACCATAAGAGCTTAAAATACTTCTTTAAACAGAAGAAGCTCAATATGAGACAAAAGAAGTGGTTAGGGTTGGTCAAGGATTATGACCCCACGATACACTACCATCCTGGAAAAGCCAATGTGGTAGCTGATGCTCTCAGCAGGAAAAGGAAAGGAAATGGCAACATCTGTGGTCACCAATCAATAACATCTGATTGAGGAGATGTCCAAGTTGAGTTTGGAGTTAGTCACGCCTCCGAATAACATCGAAACTAGGATCGCAGCGCTATTCGTAAAACCTACCCTCCCTGAACGAATTGTTGAAGCTCAAAAGGGAGGTAGCTTTCTAAAAAAGATGAAAGCTTGTATGGACGATGGAAAAAATGGAACGACACGAGAATAAGAGGATGAGATTTTGGCAAAGTAGCCAATCTTGTCGTTCCTAAATACACGTTTAATTACGAGGATGAAATTCTTTTAAAGGGTAAGGGATGTAGCGCCCCGGACAAAAAATAAAGCATAATTGAATAATTAAATATTAAACCCTTAATTAAATTATTATGTGCGTTAATTTTGAATGTTTAATTTAATTACGTGCGTTTTAGATACGTGTTTAACGCCGATTTTAGATGGATATATTTTTTCTAAGACATGGAACCTAGAATATTATTTCACCATGAGATGCGTATCGGAAATACGAGAAAATAGAAATGAATTGGAGGTCAATCGGAGACTCGTAGCTCAAATGACGAAGAAAATGATAGAAATCTTGATGAACGGTAACTTAGATATTTTTAGTAAATAGTAATTTTCAAACGGTAAAAAGTAACTTTCCAAAATCTATAAATAGTAGCTCATTCAATTAAAAAATTATCATTTTTCCGAATGAAACGAAAGCTACGAAAACAAGTAAGTTTCTCTCTCCTATTTTTCTCTTTTAAGTTTTTTTTCACCGGCCGCCGCTACCGCTCCAGCAGGTGGCTGCTGGTAGCAGCAGGGTGCTGGGCGCGGGTGCGCGCGAGTGGGCGCTAGGCGCGGGTGTGCGCGCAGAGCGTACGGCGCCGGACGTTGGGCGCGTGCACCGGGAGCCGCCATGCACGCAGTGTGTGCACCGGTGAACGTTTTCACACGTTATTCCGTTTCAGATGTTTTCATCGAGTCATCGGGAGTCGGGGGTCCCGGTCAAAGTCAACCCTTGACCAAAATTACCAAAATACCCCTTAACCTTAAAACGTTCCGTTTGAGCTCGTTTCAACTCCGATCGAGCTCATTCTTTTTCCGTTGCGACCCAAATCTCACCCTATTTCATCTTAGCCTTATAAACTGATCTTTCCCTCTCGATTTTCTCAACCTCAATCTCTCGATCTCCCGATCTGTCTCGTCTCTATCGAACAATTCTTCTACGCGACTATTTTTATACATTTTAAATATAAATTTTAAGCGTATTAAGGATCTAATAATCATCGTAAATTGTGTAGGCTATCAATTGGATTAATATCAGTTGGATTGAGAATCGAGATATCAAGTCTTTGGTACTTGCGACGCACGTGGTAACCACCGAACAAGGTGGGGGTAACTTCTAAATCTTTATGTGTTTACTGCTTTCCTATTAAAGGTATGCTTTGTGAAATACTACGTGCTATGAGTATATATTTGTTGTGCCATACTTTATACTGTGAACAGGCTACGGTCCACTCTGATCATGCATGCTTCTATCCCCTTCTACTACTCTAAGAGGTTTGGTGGTCCTTAAAATGCACCAGCGGTTGGAATAACCGTTTTATAGTGTATGCCGGGGAATACCCGCACCTATTCGTCCCTTACCATTTCTAATATCTGTTTTAAATTTTACGTGCTATGACAATGTGCCAAAAGATGCTTTTATTATCTTTCTATTTATTGTGTCGGTCGTATGTTATAAGATGCGGATTTTATCCCCACGAGTGTATTCAACGCACTCACCACTATTCTGTAACTCACATTACAGGTGATGACGAGCATGATGAACCCTAGAGTTAGAGAGATGGTGGTGCCCTATCTAGGGTTATTGGTTTTATATATGTTGTCTCACAGCAATTAAACAATATTTTCGTGATGCACGTTTTGTAAAGTACAAACTGGTTCTTGTTTGGGATGATGGATCCTGATGAATGTTTCCGCTGTGAAAGTTTTGATTAATCGGTTGAATCTGATTATTGATATGCAAATGATTTTCCTAGTCGTCTACCTAATTCTTCTGGTCGTCCCTTAACTTCTTCTTCTGTTTGCTTCTTACCTCTTTCTTTACTAATTAATCTTGGTAAGAGGATTCAAGGTGGCTTTCTAGGTGCTCAAGTGATAAGTCTCGAGTTTGTCCCGTCCGATATATGTTAATTTTGTCAATCTCTAATTGAATTTTTCTTTTGCATATAATTTCTTCAAGATTAAAGTTGATAAGTTTTAAGTTTTTTTACGGTCGTTGTTAGTGCAATTTTATCATTGATAATTTTCTTTAGTAATAATAAATAAATAAATTATATATATATATATATATATCATATCATGTATTCATGTTAGAAATTTAAATTTGTATCGCCATCTAGCCCATAATCATTATGCACGTGAATGATTTTGAAGAGGTGAAAATCTTTTTTTGTCTTACAATTATGAACTCTTTTGATAATGACTTATAATTAGTGTGATTTTCAATTTAATTTTACAATTTCATAATTTGATCAATTTATTAATTGAACTTAATTGAACATATGAAATTTTACAATTTCATAATTTGATCAATTTATTAGATTAATGCTTAATTCCTTTCCAAAAAAATTATTTTCTCTTGTAAATAGTAATTCTATATGATCAAATATATTAAAATTTTCACATTTTCGTCAGATTTGATGATATATGACATTGTTTGAGGTTGTGCATGTTTGTACTGAGTTATGTGGAATAAAAGATGCATGTCAAATGAAGGCATTTCAAATTTGGGAAATATTTATTTTTAGTTTTGGTCTATGATTTATGTCTGATTTTGACCATGTTTATTTTGAATTTTCAATTTGAATCCTTTAATTGCAAAATGTGTCCAATTTGAGTTCCTTTTTCGTCGGATTTTATAATTTCCGATGATTTTTCCGTGAGTGTGATACAAACGCCCCCAATTTGATATTTTCCTAATCAAGTAGGGTGATGTGTCAATTTTGTGCAAATTGTAGAAGATGTTGTAACATATCCAAATCATTGGAATTTCAAAGCACAAAAGAAAATCATCACACACCCAAAATCTTGGCCGACAACCTACTATATAAACCCCTCATCCTTAGTTCCTTTAACCACACACAAACTTAATTATTCTCCTTTGAAATTGATCATCATGAATTTCTCCAAAACCCTCCTCTTTTTAGCAATCTCATTCTTCGCTTCCTCAAATGCCGCCACTTTCGACATCACCAATCGGTGCCCCTACACCGTCTGGGCCGCTGCTTCGCCTGGCGGTGGCCGGAGGCTCAACCGGGGTCAGTCCTGGCAGATCACCGTGGCTCCGGGCACTACCCAGGCCCGAATTTGGGGCCGAACCAACTGCAACTTCGATGGCAATGGCCGTGGCCGTTGCCAAACGGGCGATTGCAATGGGGTATTGGAATGCCGAGGCTACGGCCAGGCCCCCAATACCCTAGCTGAATTCGCCCTCAATCAGTTCAACAACATGGACTTCGTCGACATCTCCTTAGTCGATGGGTTCAATATTCCCATGGAATTCAGCCCCACCAATAATGTGTGCAAAAACATGAGGTGCACCGCCCCGATCAACGAACAGTGCCCGGCCCAGCTTCGGGTCCCCGGTGGGTGCAACAATCCTTGCACTACCTTGGGTGGTAACCAGTACTGCTGTACGAACGGGCAGGGAACCTGCGGGCCGACCGATTTTTCCAGGTTCTTTAAACAGAGGTGCCCTGATGCTTATAGCTATCCTCAGGATGATCCAACTAGTCTTTTCACTTGCCCTGCTGGTACTAACTATAGGGTTGTTTTCTGCCCGTGAATATCAACATCAACAACCACTATGTTATGTTCTGTACCTTGATGAATAAAAATAATAATGTTTGGAAATTTCAATAATTAATAAAAATAATAATGTTTGGATAATAAATTGACATGTTTGTGTCTCATTCTTTTTGTACATATGTAGTGGCAAAAATTGTTGCACCTATGTGTAAAGTGAGTGAGCATGGAAGACCATGATTTTGGATGAATTTTGAACATTTATAAGGAAAATTACAAATTTAGAACAATAATTTTAGATCATTCATCATTTAAGGATATTATCTTTCCAGACTTTGAAATTGAGACACTATCTTTTAAAAATAGACGAATTTAGGACAAATCAGCCCGAATCAACGAATTTCGGGCTAATTCATACTTAAAAGTCACATGACTGATCTGCTAATTCAGGCTTCTTACTGATGTGGCTTTTTTTGAATAAGTTAATTTGATTTTTAATTGCCACCTTAGTAAAAATAAAAGACACATAATTAGATTAAATAATACAAGTCAAAAAATATTTATTTGTTAAAATAAAATAATACATTTTGAATTAAATAATACAAGTTCATGTCAAAAATTATTTCTAAAATATTAAAAAACATTTTTAAGATATTATTATCCAATAGTATTAATTAAAATAATTATACTAAATATTAAAAAATTGTATATTCATTTTTTAAATTTTGAAAAATTGTCTTGTGATTATCTTTTACTATAAAAACTTAATAAATTATATATGTTAATATAAATATTATAATTAATATATAATTGTTAAAATAAAATAATGCACTTTAAATTAAATAACAAGTTCATGTCCAAATTAATTCTAAAATATTAAAAAATATTTTTAAGATATTATTATCCACAAATGTTAATTAAAAGAATTATAATAAATATTAAAAATTATAATATCAAGGTACATTTAATATGACTTGCAATGAGAAGTAATTCAAATTTGACTAGTATCAAAATTTTGTCCTAAAGTGGAATATCCATGGTATTGGTAGAATCGAAATGAACTAAAACTATACATTCTCGTTTTATGAAATAAGTGTCGTTTTATGAATGCAGAAACCTAAATATTTTGATATTAAGAGATAATCAACTTTGATCCCAACTAATGGTGGACACATGCCTCTCACATGTCCGTTAGTTTGAATGAAATCTTCTTATAACACTATTTTGTAACTCTCTTTGATATGTAGGACGAAATCTGTAAAGTTTTTATTTTTTATTTGATCGGTAAAAGAGTCTTATTCAGCTGAGTACAAGGGTTAATCAAATCTTGACAAAATCATGATAATTTATTTAAAATCAGATCCGCGAAATTTTTTGGTTCCAAGATAATTTATTTTTGTTCTCATGATTTGATTTACTTATTATTTTTAAATTTAGAGCCATCCAAACTATATTCACTTTTCCATTCAAGTAACTAATTTTTTCCATTTACAACTAACCATCTTGCATTGGTGCGAGTTGTCACTTACTATCCGAGATCACCTGATGTTTATTTTCTAATCAATTTTAGTCACGTGTCTCGCAAGTTCTTTATTATTGAGTGTGTATACGTCTTTCCACCTTTTTTCTGGTTGCAACTAGTCATCTCAACTTTGCACGAGTTGCAGTTAAACATCTCAATTTTGCAAAAATTGCAATTTACCATCTGAAACCACCAGATGGTCATTCTTCTATCAATTTTAATCATGTTCCTTGCCTGCCCTTTACCATTCCAGACCACCGAATATTAATTTTCCAACCAATTTTAGTCACGTGTCTTGCAACTCCTTTTCTACTATGGTTTTATTGTCGGATAAATATACTCAACAACAGGAAGTGGCCTAAAGAACCATAGAGGAACAACAAACAAGAAATAAAAAATACGTGACTTATAACAAAATCATAGTCAATTACAAGGATGCATCAACAGTAAGTCGAATCGAGGAAAGCTCTCTTTTCTTAAGATGAGATACGCTCAGGGTAGTGCTCACTGGATCATGCATATCGTCTCCCAAAGACAAAACGACTTCGTGTCTTGAGAAGTAGCAAGACAATCTCGAGAGCTCCGGCGAACTTTTGATGCTTAAGAATTGAGTTTGATGCGGAATGAGAAAACTATGAAATTTTTTTCACTTGGATGTGGCCAAAAAATAATGCATGATGATCCCTATATATGATGTATGTAATCCCTACAACCTTGACCTTCTTGCTTTAACTTAGCTTACAACTCTTCTGCTATAACTTTACTGTTTACAGCCTTTTATATTGTATCTTTTTCTTGCTTATAATAGTTGTTTCCTTAATGCTTGCAGTAAAAAAAAAAAAAAAAAGGGGTACTCTACAGTCTAATTACATTTGTGGTTGTGTCATCAAAATCTAAACAATAATTTCCTGAAATAACCTTTATAGCAGCACGAGGAAGTTAGTGTATTAGTGGCTAACTTTGGCGACGAACATTACAACTTTGAGGTAAATGAAATAAAAATCGCTCCCTCTCCTGTGCTCCCTCTCTCATATTTTAACACTCAGAATTTGTGAGAGGTAGAGATCTAATTTATCATCTCATTCTATTTAATTCCCCTATTGTGTTTTGTTTATATTTGATATTTTCTTGAATATACTGCATGTTTGATTTTAATTTACACCGCTTTTGTGTGTTTAAGGAGATCAGTAGGTTAAAAGATGAAGAATTGAAACTAAATAAATAACACTAAGAAAGTGCAATGGTTTAATGATGGATGTATTCCGTTGGTAATAACCGATAGTTTACTGATGGATTTTCGTCGGTAATCAATTTTTTGAGAAAACAAATTACCAACGAAAATTTCGGTGGGTATTAGTGATCGGAAACTTCTGTCAATAAATTAGATTTATTGATGGATTTACCAATGGAAATTCTGTCGATAATGTTTAGATGGAAAATTCTGTCAGTAACAATTAATTAAATTTATAAAAAAAAATTTGCAAAACTACCGACGGAGTAATTAAAATTAGTTGGTAATTACCGACAGAACTTTCATCGATAATTCCTAGAGGTGATCATCTGGTTCGAACCGCCGGTTTTGGTTCCAAACCGGCGGTTCGGCGAACCGGAATATGCAAAACCGGAACAGAACCGTAGGGATCTCAATTCCAGTTAGGAACTGCCGGTTAGATCATTTATTTTTTCTGACACGGCCCGAGCGCTGGTGGCACAGCCCGGGCCCAAGTTTCTGTATTTGGTGACCCGGTCGGGCGCTAGGGACCCAACCCGGGCCGATTTTTTTTTTGCATAATTAAATTTTTGTGCAATAATTTTAGATTTCTAATTTAAATTAATAAAATACAATCATAACAAGTACAAGTACAACATTACAACTTAAAATTTTCAAAAAGTTACAATAAAATATAATACAACTTGAGTGTACAAGAATAAAATGAGTGAAAATTACAGTTATGAATTAAAAAAATATTACAACTCAATATATTACAATCATGAATCATACTACAAGTCTACAAGTACAATAATATTGAATACTTGAAGTTAAAAAATTACAATTTTTTCATCATTGTGTAAAATAAATTGAAACTTGAAAAAAAAAAAAAAAGAGCTTGAATTTCATTCTAAGTTTGGAAGTTACACTTCCAAACTTAGAATGAGATTGCCAACGTATCCTTATCAAAATGAAAATCGAAACTCACGTAGTTCTCTTATCTAAACTTACCTTCATTCATCAACGTTGGTTCTGGTGGAGGATGATGTGTTTGAATTGTATCCATACGTCTCATCTCCATCATCGTCTAAATATGAGAAATTAAGATGTTGTTGGCGGTTATTTGCTCTCACTCAATCTTCAAGAAGAGTTATGTTTTGTACATTCTCTTTCGTCAATTTTTATCTTCTTGGATTCAACATACGACCTCCTTTATTAAATGCATGTTCTACGGCAACGGTTGATGTAGGACTTGCAAATATCTCTTTTGCAATAATTGTTAAAATAGGATAAATGGTAGTTCTTCTTGACCACCACTTCAATAGATCCAAAGGATTTTCAAATAAAATTTGTTTAAAAGTAGCACCTAAATGTGAATCTAATTCTTGACAAGGGTTAGAACCTCTAGCTCATTTTTGTATTCTAATATCATAAAAATTATAAAATTGACTAGGAGTCGGAGCCGGAACAAAACTAGATGAAGAAGAGGAATGACTACTACCTCCTACATTTTGATTCCCTACTACATCATCACTAGAATCACCAAACAATACTTTATATTCTTTAAACAATTCGATTAGACATTGTTTAGCTTTACCAACAATTTCAATAGGATTAGGAACATAATCAACTTGATCATATTTTCCCAATAGCAAATTTAGGAACAATGCATTATAATACATTTTTAATAATTCTTTTAAGTCGTCTTCTCTAATTCTAGGATCTAATAATTTAGCATATAAAAATAAATCGGGTATCTCATGAAAATATTTTAACCATTTCGATTTCATCACTATAATTGTCTCCTAAAATAGGACATGTTGAATACCCATTGAAAATAAAAGCAATTTTTACACAATGATCTAAAGTTAATGGAGAAGTAGGATAATAACAACCGGATAATTCCCTAGTTGCCTCTTCAAAAAATTTTAAAAGTTGAATCAAGTTAAGACATGCATCCCATGAAGTTTCAAATAAAATAATGTCATCATGTTGATTTTCCATATAAAATCAAGTTAAGACATGCATCCCATGAAGATCTTATAAATTCATGATACATTTTATAAGATGTTTTTAAAATTAATAAGATGTTTTATCTAATGGTAACCCCTTATTGAATTATATAAAATATAAATAAAATGGTGAAACTTATAAGATGTTACTAAATTATATCATTTAAATAATATATAAAATCTAAAGAATCTAAAAGTAAGATTTTATTGAAGAAATAAAATATAATGAAATCTTTTACCTTCTTGAAAAATAGCTTATAAGATCCTAATATCTATTTTAAAATGAAATGGTATCATATTTTTCAAATTTTAACAAACAATCTTGAGGAATTTATAATGTTCAAACATCTAATAAGATTTTTTAACTTATAAATTTAGTTAAATATCTATTTAGATCATCTTCATATCTAAATTTTTTGTCTCTCTTGTGTCCATATAGAAAAACTACATAATTTTGAAAATAATAAAAAATGTTGTGATGGGAATTAATGATTGAATAATCCTTCTTTATTCATAACTATGTAATTTTAATATGAAACTTAAATGAATGAGTTATGGATTTTGAATCTCGTACTCAAGATATGTTCATTGGACTCTGTATATTAACCAGCGGAAATCGTCGAGGTATTTGTACAGACTAAGTCAAACAACATTGCATTAGTCTAAGTCATACATTATTAAATAGGGTTAATTTTATTTTTTAATCTATACTATGCACGTTTTTTTTATCCTAATTTTTTTTTCCGATCACAACCTTAACTACATGTTTTGTTTATTTTTGCAACCTCAAACCAACATTTTTCAGTGAGAAATGATCCACGAGATTTTTGTGTGCCAATTGAGGGACTTTTTTGTCATTTTCTAGGCCATTAAGTAATTCCCCCTCCAAAATCGAATTTAGCTCTAATTTTTCCCTCATTTCATCTACAAACTATTTGAATAAATGAAGAATGGTGGTAATGGTGAGGTTCAAAAAAAAAAAAGATTTTTTTACCGTTGAAAATAACTGAAAAACCGGATTTACTCATGTCTTAGAAGTGCAAATAATGAAAATAACTGTTAGTTATCCCCTGAAAATCACGTGGGCTATTTCTCACAAAAAAAAATGTTGGCTGAAAGTTGCAAAAGTAAACAAAACATGTAGTATTAGTTGTGATCGAAAAAAAAATTAAAAATGCAAAATTAAAAAAACATGCATGATACATATTGGAACATCAAATTAACCCTATTAAATATACACACTTTCATTAATAAGCTAAACACTGCGGATGCGATGAAATTAAACTTGTCAGTTATGTTTACCCTATATTAAGTAATAAATAGATTTAATTTAATAAACATTACGATAAAAAAATATCATATAAGAGATAAGAGTGGGTGTACATCTAACAAAAGGTTTGCAGTTTTCGAATATATTTGAATGCAGATAAGGGGAAATATGAATAAATACCACTTTTACATGAATAAGTTTTCTACTCTCTAAGGCTTCTTGAATCTTGTCCAATTTTTAGCCCGAATTGTTCGATTGAGCCCAAATTGCACGTGCGATGCACGTGATGTCCTTAATTTCATGTTTTTCTGCCCAATTTCACTCAATTCCACCTACGTGTAATAAATTGTACAAGTGGCAAATTCAGTGGCAATTGTACAAGTGGCAATTTCGGTGGCATTAAAATTTACACAGCATCACATCACGTAACGTAAGATTAAAAAAGAAAATAAAAAATAAAAATCTGAAAATTGGAAATAAATAAATAGAAATAAAAATAAAAAATAAATTACCGTCATCCACCTCCACCATTCTGCAAAAACATTACATCTTCTACCCTAATTTCTCCCTCTGTACATAGCGCCGCCCACATCAACCATCGCGCCACCGTGCGCAGCGCCGTGCAGGGCAGGCACCACGCGACCTCCGCCAGCCCTACTCTCTACATTCGACCTCCAACGAGAATCGTCTCCACTCTCCACTCTCATTTTTGAGTCCCCGACCAATGTGGTACCATAGATGAAAATCGATATGAGAATGTATTAAGTAGAACTTGAGAGAAGCGGTGTCGCCGATTCTACCGTCGGAAGCAATGACATTTGAAGACTTATTATTATTTATTTATTTATTTTGAATTCTTTTTCAATTTTTGGTTGAAAATATAGATTTAGGGACTAATGAAGACGATGATGAGTGCACTCGTCGGGTGGCGACTTTCGTTGATGGGGCAGTGGTAGTTGATCTGGTTGGGCAACTTGAGAGGGAGATGGAGGTTTGAGGGTGGTTGCGTATTGAGGAGATGGGTTTAAACGGTGGTTTTGTGAAGGGTGGCTCTATGCAGATTGAGAGTGTGCGAAGATGGAGAGGTAGCGACAACTTTCACCAAAGGGGATAGATGCGCGACGGTCGAGCGGTGGTGGTCGGCGGTGAATTGCAGAAAAAAGGGGATGAACGGTAGGGAAATTGCAATTTTCTAATTTTTTTTAAATTTTCTTATTTTTTTAATATTTGAATTTAATTATTGATTTTTTATTTAAAAAATAAATAAAATTAAAATTTAAAAGCCATCTCAACGAAATTGACCGAAAAAACCCGAATTAGTAAATTCACGTGCAATTTCGATCCAATTGAGTGATTTGGGATGAAATTGGGCAAAATTCGTGAATTCCAAAAAAATATTGTACTAAATTGTCAGCCTGAAAAACTTAAAGTTCGAAATTGCCAAACCCCCAATTTACTGGACAAAAAAAAGTAATAAACTCATAAATATTTTTTAACTCATATTTCATTCATACCCCTAATTAGATTAGTTAAACTTAGGGGTGACAATTTTCCCTGGGAACCATCCCCATTAAGTACTAATGTTAATGGGATGGAGATTTCCCGGTCAAATCCGGGAATGAGACGGGACTATGATTCCTCATTTAAAAGTCATGGGTTATAGGGATGGTATTTATGCTCCACTCATATCCGATTCTCAAAGCGGGAATAATAACAGGGATGATATTTGATACGATGATTTGGTATGAGAATGGTATTGCAAATACCATCCCGGATCCCACTCATTACCTCCCCTTATTTAAACTGTTTTATTTAATATAACTATATAATTATTATGTCGTATATGTTGGATTTAAATCACGAGGCCTCCGCTCATTGCCTCCCTTAGTTAAACAGCTTCATTTAATATAACTATATAACTATTATGTCGTATATGTTGGATTTAAATCGCGAAGCCTGATGAGTATCACCCAGTGTTGTACGAGAGAAGGGAAAACTGAGGTTGTGAAGGAGAAGGATTTTTTGAATGAGTTTCAAAGGTGTGGGAGACATATTATATAGCTGCTCAAGCTTATCAAGGAAAAACTAAGGCTGTGAAGGAGAAGGATTTTTCGAGTGAGTTTCAAAGGTGTGGGAGACATGTTATATAGCTGCTCAAGCTCATCAGTTACAAAAAGAAACTGATGAAACGGCTGAAGGAGGAAGGTTGGTCGCACTTGAACACAAGTACCTTTGCACACACACAACCCCCCCCCCCAAGCGCGAGAGAGAACCTTATTGCTACACATACTTATCCCCCACTAACCCCTCCCTCCGGCGCGCGCGAGAGAGAGCCTTATTGCTACACATACTTATCCCCCACTAAAGGGAAGCCCCTTATAAACTAGTGAAATAGACTAGCATTTCCTAATGTGGGACAAGACTTTTTCAAAGCCTAAGAATTCCTTCCAAATGGATTCAACCTTACCACTTTCAAATTCAATTTCTCATTCACCCATGAATCATTTTGGGCAAGCTATACACTCACTCGAACCTCTCTTGGAGGAAAACACATCCCAATGTTTCCTTTCCTTATTCGGGTACAGGACCCACACAAAATATAGCCCCAAAATGGGCATAAAAATCAAGATTTTTCCAATAGTATAACACCTAAATCAAATGTCGTGTAATTTGTTATGTTACGTGATGTTCGATAAAATGTTATGTAACATGTTATGTTATGTAACCTACAATGCCTAAATCAAATTAATGTTGTGCATCGCTATGTGAAATCAACATGTACAACAACACTAGTTAAACTTCTCTTTAAAAAATCTAATCATTCATTATTTTAAGGGTAATTGTCGGAAAAATCATAACTTTTACTAAAATTGTCATTTTAACCAAACTTTTAACTATTGGTCAAAATAATATAACCTTATAAATTTAGTTTTTTTATTACGGTTAATTTCGAAAAACGATAAAAAAAATTCTTACGTGTTAAGTTATTCGATCTTACGTGTTAAACTAAGTAAAATAATTTTTAAATTAACAAAACACAATTTATATATGGAATAAAATACAATCATTACAAGTACAAGTACAACATTACAATTTACAATTTAAGATTTTCAAAAAATTACAATAAAACATAATAAAACTTGAGTGTACAAGATTAAAATGAGTGAAAATTACAATTATGAATTAAATAAATATTACAACTCAAATGACAATCATGAATGATGAATCATAATACAATATTGAAGACTTGAAGTTAAAAAATTAAAACTTTTCTTCTTTATATAAAATAAATTGAAACTTGAAAAAAATAATTGAAAGAGTTTGAGTTTCATTCTAAATCTTAGAATGAAATTGCATATGTATCCTTGTCAAAATGAAGGAATCAAAGCTCACATGGTTATCTTACATAAACTTACCTTCATTCGTCAACATTGGTTCGGCGGAGGAAGATGTGTTTGAATCGTATCCGGCGGGTTGCGCGTGCGAGTGCGCGGGCGCTGGGCGGATGCTGCCGAGAAAACTCGGCAGCAGGCGAGGACGTGGCTCGTTGGGCACGGGTGTGCGCTACTTCGGGTGCTGGGCGCACGCGCGGTGCGCGCGCCGGGAGCCGTTATGCGCGCCGTGTGTGCACCGACGAGTGTTTTCACAGGTCGTTCCATTTCGGATGTTTTCATCGAGTCATTGGGAGTCGGGGGTCCCGATCAAAGTCAACCCTTGACCAAAATTACCAAAATACCCCTCAACCTTAAAAAGCTCCGTTTGAGCTCGTTTCAACTCCGATCGAGCTCATTCTTTTTCCGTTGCAACCCAAATCTCACCCTCTTTCATCTTAGCCTTATAAACTAATCTTTCCCTCTCGTTTTTCTTAACCTCAATATCTCGATCTCCCGATCCGTCTCGTCTCTAACGAACGATTCTTCTCCGGACTATTTTTATACATTTTAAATATAAATTTTAAGCGTATTAAGGATCTAATAATCATCGTAAATTGTGTAGGCTATAAATTGGATTAATATCAGTTGGATTGAGAATCGAGATATCAAGTCTTTGGTACTTGCGACTCACGTGGTAACCACCGAACAAGGTGGGGGTAACTTCTAAATCTTTATTTGTTTACTGCTTTCCCTATTAAAGGTATGCTTTGTGAAATACTACGTGCTGTGAGTATATATTTGTTGTGCCATACTTTATACTGTGAACGGGCTGCGGTCCACTCTGATCATGCATGTTTCTATCCCCTTCTACTACTCTGAGAGGTTTGGTGGTCCTTAAAATGCACCAACAGTTGGAATAACTGTTTTATAGTGTAAGCCGGGGAATACCCGCACCTATTCGTCCCTTACAATTTCTAATATCTGTTGTGCGTTTTACGTGCTGTGACAATGTGCCAAAAGATGCTTTTATTATCTTTCTATTTATTGTGTCGGTCGTATGTTATAAGATGCGGATTTTATCCCCCATGAGTGTATTCAACGCACTCACCCCCTATTCTGTAACTCACGTTACAGGTGATGGCAAACATAATGAACCCTAGAGTCAGAGAGATGGTGGTGTCCTATCTAGGTTTATTGGTTTTATAACTGTTGTCTCATAACAATTAAACAATATTTTTGTGATGCACATTTTGTAAAGTACAAACTGGTTCTAGTTTGGGAAGAAAACGGGGCGTGACAGTGTGGTATCAGAGCAACGTTCTACCATTTTTGGTAACTTGCTCAAGCTTATTTTATAAAGAGAAAACGAGTTCAAAACGTGTTTTGAACGTGAAAAACCTTTACGAATGATATAAGATAAGCACTATCCTCTTTCTATAAGTGTATCTCCCTGATCATGAAACCTGATAAAAAAGTGTTTCTCTGTTATGTCTTATCTTGTTGCATAATATAAATTGTTTAAGTTTGACGGGGTGTTACGGATATTGTTCCACGATAAAAAGATCTTTTAAAAACCTCTTGATGTCACTACAATCAACACACTGCTCTGAGTCACCGCCACAAAGCCGCTAACTGCAGCAGTGTGAGCTCGTGTGCGAGTATGGCCGTTCGCAGTAGTTGGTGTCATGTGACTGATAGTTGAAACTACTATAGGCCCTTGTTTATAACAGGGTGTGCTAATGAGTGGGTTTTTCCAGTTCGTGGTTACGATACGTAACACCGCTATCAATACTTGAGGTCTATGAAGACCATGTGGGAAAGTTGATGACATGTTCCATGATGTATTCTTGTGGATAGTGTATACAGGCTGGATATACACTATCCTACATGACAAAATCATGAAGTGCTTATAAACGAAAGACAGAATCTATTGAGATTATAAATGATTTGTGGAATAAAGTTTGTCGGTGCCATGTTACCTGTTGTTTGGTTATCTGTTGTTATATATATATATATATATATATTGTGGAATTACATGGGATAGACGATAAGGGTTAGTTTTCGTTTGGTGCTTTTAAGAATTATGCCTAGAGGACGACCCCGAAAAGAATAGACACCAGCGACAAATCAGCCAGAACGGGATGATATTGCAAGCATGGGAGATCTGGTATCTGTATTAAGAGGACTAGCGCAACATTTCGAGGTAACTCGAGCTAACCCACAACCAGCAAGGTCCGAACCTAATCTTATACGAATAATTTCGACAATTTAACCTGCCGACGTTCGACAGGAAGGGTGAACTTGCTGACGCGGAAGAGTGGTTGAGATCACTCGACCGATTATTTGGACATTCGACGTGCACCCAAGAACAGAAGGTCTCTTGTGTGATCTTCCAACTTACTAACGTGCACCCAGGAACGAACTATGCTGCCCGCTCGAAGAGAATGGATGACATGGGAGGAATTTAAGGAAGTGGTTTCTCGTCACTTCATCCCTCAATCTTACCGAGATAAAAAGAAAACAGAGTTTCTACATCTCCGTCAGTAAAGCTCTACAGTGGGCGAGTATGAGCGGCAATTCAATCACCTGAGCCGGTATGCCCCACATTTGGTGGATACCGACAACAAGAATGCCCGAAGATTTGAAAACGGCCTTCGTTCAGAGATTAGATCTATTCTGGCTGGACAGGGGGAGCTGACATATGCAAGTATTATCAAGAGAGCCCAGGAGATTACCTCTCATTTGCATTTGGATGTGGTACTACCCAAGAAAGTATTCTCAACTCCTGTCAAGAGGAAGTGGACTGACCTGAGCCAGAGTTCTGCCCAAAATAAGTTCTCAAGGGCAAACAATGTTCCACTCCTTCCCACTCTCAGACCTGGAAACCCATGCCCTAGATGCAGAAAGGTACATGTGGGGTCGTGTCAACTAGAGACACGGAACTGCTTCACCTATGGGGCACTAGGACACATAGCGGTAAATTGCTGGAAGAATAGAATCCCGCCAGCTCCAGCCCGGAACTCGAGGCCAGTGGCAGGCAGAGCACATGCTTTCGCTCTTAACCGCCCAGAAGCTGCAACACGAAGGCTAAGAATAGAAGCAGGCCAGACACAAACATTCGCCCTCCCTAGCTCAGAGACTGTCGAGAGATAGATTACGAAAGATGAACTTTTAGTATTATATGTAGATAGATATGTAGTGGTTCATACCTTGTAGTGGCATACGCAATCCTTTGGTATAATGTATGAGCTGCCCACCTTTTGCCTATGTATATATACTCCATACCAGATCGTCTTTTGATAATCGAGGGAATTCACGTCTACTTCTCTCTTTGCATTTTGTGTTTTATTTCTTCACTTATAGTATTGATGTGACATCGGATCTGTTGAAGCGTGAGGACGGTAGGATAGACGTTAAAACCCTAGAGGTCAGTATACCTTCAAGGAAGACGGTAAAGACAAAACACCTGTACCGTCACCTAAAGATCACTTTCAAAGATAAGATTCTGCTAGTTGATCTTCATACTTTGGAGATGAAGTATTTCGAGATAAACCTGGGGATGGACTGGCTAGAGCCTAATAATACCGTGATTAAGTGGCGTGCGAGAGATATAATCTTTCAAACACCTAGGGAACCGGAGTTCACCTTCCATGGGATACGAGTCAAAGTCGACTCAAGGATTATATCAGGCCATGAAGACAACCAAGATGTTTAGCAAAAGAAATTGCGAAGCTTGGTTTGCCAACATGGTAAATCCCAAGCAAGGATCGATATCTATCGAGGATCTGCTAGTAATAAGAGAATTCTTGGATGTCTTCCCAGAGGAATTACCCGATCCTCGGCCAGATTGACAAGTGACCTTCGAGATTGGTCTCATCCCAGGATCAGTACCGGTGTCGGAAGTTTGAAATAGGATAGCACCGAAGGAATCGCAAGAA
Organism: Scutellaria galericulata; assembly: GCA_946896805.1. Classification (NCBI taxonomy): domain Eukaryota; kingdom Viridiplantae; phylum Streptophyta; class Magnoliopsida; order Lamiales; family Lamiaceae; genus Scutellaria; species Scutellaria galericulata. The sequence goes on along the minus strand of OX335791.1, from coordinate 11,263,844 downwards.
CTGAAGGTCCAATTGTAAGAACTTTTGGACAAAGGTTTCACCAGACCAAGCATGTCGCCTTGGGAGAGCTCCAATGTTTTTTGTAAAGAAGAAGGATGATAGCTTTCGGAAGTGCATTGATTATCGAGAGCTGAACAAGCGAACTATAAAGAACAAGTATCCACTGCTTCGGATCGAAGATCTTTTCGATCAATGAAAAGGTGCTAATGTGTTCTCGAAGATTGACTTAAGATTTGGTTACCACCAGATGAAAGTCAAAGATACGGATATACCTAAGACAGCGTTCAGGACGAGATATAGCCACTTCGAGTTTGTAGCAATGTCATTTGGACTGAATAATGGTCCAGCTGTCTTTATGGACTCGATGAATCGCTTCTTCCATCTGTATCGTGATCTTTTCGTCATCATATTCATTGATGACATTCTCATCTACTCATGCGATAGAACGCACCATGAGCAACATATTAGAATTGCACTAGAGGTTCTACGAAAAGAGAATCTGTATGCGAAATTCAAGAAGTGCGAATTTTGGATGGACAAAGTTGACTTTCTTAGCCATATTGTTTCCACTCAGGGGATTGAGGTAGACCCTGACAAAGTCGCAGCTATCAGCAAATGGGGGACCCCAACCCACGTCAAGGAAGAACGGAGTTTTATCGGTTTGGCTGGCTACTATCGAAGATTCATAGAGGAATTTTAGAAGATTGCTACTCCTACGACTCGCTTGACAGGGAATGACGTAAGGTTCCAATGAAGTGAGCAATGTGACTGTAGCTTCCAGGAACTAAAGAAGAGACTGACAGAAGCGCCAATCTTGATAGTTCCAAACGTAAATAAGGAGTTCGTGATTTATAGTGACGCATTCAACAGGGATTGAGATCCGTTTTGAGTCAACAAGGGGAGGTACTTGTGTATGCATCACGCCAACTAAAGACCCACGAACAGAATTATCCAATGCGCGATCTGGAGATAGCAGCTGTGGTGCACGGTCTCTAGATATAAAGACACTATCTCTACGGTGCGAAGTGTGAGATTTACATTGACCATAAGAGCTTGAAATACTTCTTTAAACAGAAGAAGCTCAATATGAGACAAAAGAAGTGGTTAAGGTTGGTCAAGGATTATGACCCCACGATACACTACCATCCTGGAAAAGCCAATGTGGTAGCTGATGCTCTCAGTAGGAAAAGGAAAGGAAATGACGACATTTGTGGTCACCAATCAATAACATCTGATTGAGGAGATGTCCAAGTTGAGTTTAGAGTTAGTCACGCCTCCAAATAACATCGAAACTAGGATCGCAGCTCTATTCGTGAAACATACCATCTCTGAACGAATTGTTGAAGCTCAGAAGGGAGGTAGCTTTCTAAAGAAGATGAAAGCTCGTATGGACGATGGAAAGAACGGAACGACGCAGGAATAAGAGGATGAAATTTTGGCAAAGTAGCCAATCTTGTCGTTCCTAAGTACACGTTTAATTACGAGGACGAAATTCTTTTAAGGGGTAAGGGATGTAGCGCCCCAGACAAAAAATGAAGAATAATTGAATAATTAAATATTAAACCCTTAATTGAATTATTATGTGCATTAATTTTGAATGTTTAATTTAATTACGTGCGTTTTAGATACGTGTTTAACGCCGACTTTAGATGGATATATTTTTTCTAAGACATGGAACCTAGAATATTATTTCACCATGAGATGCATATCGAAAATACGAGAAAATAGAAACGAACTCGAGGTCAATCGGAGACCCGTAGCTCAAATGGTGAAGAAAATGATAGAAATCTTGATGAACGGTAACTTAGATATTTTTAGTAAATAGTAATTTTCCAACGGTAAAAAGTAACTTTCCAAAATCTATAAATAGGGGCTCATTCAATTAAAAAATTATCATTTTTCCGAATGAAATGAAAGCGATGAAAACAAGTAAGCTTCTCTCTCCTCTCTTTCTCTTTTAAGTTTTTTTTCGCCGGCTGCCGCCGCCACACCAGCAAGTGGCTGCTGGTAGCAGCAGGGCGCTGGGCGCGGGTGCGTGCGCGAGTGGGCGAGGCAGGGCGCGCGGGTGTGCACGCGGCTGGGGCGCACGGGGTGTGGGCGCTGGGCGGATGCTGCCGAGAAAACTCTGAGGCTGCCGAGGACGTGGCGCGCAGGACGCGGGTGAGCGCGCGGGGCGCAAGACGCCGTGTGCTGGACGCGTGCGCCAAGAGCCGTTGTGTGCGTCGTGTGTGCACCGGCGAGCGTTTTCACATGTCGTTCTGTTTCGGATGTTTTCATCGAGTCATCGGGAGTCGGGGGTCCCGGTCAAAGTCAACCCTTGACCAAAATTACCAAAATACCCATCAACCTTAAAACACTCCGTTTGAGCTCGTTTCAACTACGATCAAGCTCATTCTTTTTCCATTGCGACCCAAATCTCGCCCTCTTTCATCTTAGCCTTATAAACTAATCTTTTCCTCTCCTTATTCTCAACTTCAATCTCTCGATCTCCCGATCCGTCTCGTCTCTATCGAACGATTCTTCTCCGGGCTATTTTTATATATTTTAAATATAAATTTTAAGCGTATTAAGTATCTAATAATCATCGTAAATTGTGTAGGCTATCAATTGGATTAATATCAGTTGGATTGAGAATCGAGATATCAAGTCTTTGATACTTGCGACTCACGTGGTAACCACCGAACAAGGTGGGGGTAACTTCTAAATCTTTATTTGTTTACTGTTTTTCCTATTAAAGGTATGCTTTGTGAAGTACTACGTGTTGTGAGTATACATTTGATGTGCCATACTTTATACTATGAACGGGTTGCGGTCCACTCTGATCATGCATGCTTCTATCCCCTTCTACTACTCTGAGAAGTTTGGTGGTCCTTAAAATGCACCAACGGTTGGATTGACCATTTTATAGTGTAAGCCGGGGAATACCTGCACCTATTCGTCCCTTACCATTTCTAATATCTGTTAAGCATTTTACGTGCTATGACAATGTGCCAAAAGATGCTTTTATTATCTTTCTATTTATTGTGTCGGTCGTATGTTATAAGATGCAGATTTTATCCCCACGAGTGTATTCAACGCACTCACCCCCTATTCTGTAACTCACGTTACAGGAGATGGCGAGCGTGATGAACCCTAGAGTCAGAGAGATGGTGGTGCCCTATCTAGGTTTATTGGTTTTATATATGTTGTCCCACAACAATTAAACAATGTTTTCGTGATGCACGTTTGTAAAGGTCAAATTGGTTCTAGTTTGGGATGATGGATCCTGATGAATGTTTCCGCTGTGAAAGTTTTGATTAATCGGTGGAATCCGATTATTGATATGCAAATGATTTTGCTAGTCGTCTACCTAATTCTTATGGTCGTCCCTTAACTTCTTCTTCTGTTTGCTTCTTACCTCTTTCTTTCTTCACGCCCACAAAGAAAACTCTGATATTTTTTATGGAAGAAAATGTGGTGTGACAATAATTATCATCATCATGCAAAGATTGTGGTGGCGGCATTGACATAGGACTCTTTCCTTTTCCACGAGATGAATCGGCGGAAGAAAAAACTCTTCTATACATTTTTTTTAATAGAAATGAAATAGAATTGAAGAACAAAAAAAAGGGTATGAATTGAAAGTTGATCAAAAATGGAAATTGTGAGCTTGAGAGAGTTGAATTGAGAGAGAGATTGAATAAAGAAGATGAAATTGGTGTGCAAATCACAAATAGAATGGGTATTTATACAATAATTTCACAAAATTCAACTTTAAGAATTTTAAGTTTTTTTTTTAATCGGATGTGCAAAAATAAATTTAAAATTGACGGAGGTTAAAGCTATGTTATTTAAACATAATGCAAATTTTTTGTTAAAATCACAATTCAAGTAAATGTGATTTTTTCGACAACAAACCTTTATTTCAATGATGTTTGGGTTAATTTATAAACATTTTAGGCAACTTATATGATGTTTAACAGCTTATAATCTTTTGAAAAGTGTTTGCTAAAGTTTATTAAAATTTTATTTCATCACAAGATAAATGTTATGAACTTATAAAATCTTTTTAGTAAAATTTTATTTCATCACAAGAAAAATGTTATGAACTTATTGGAATTTTATGCGTATGCCTAATTTCTTTTGTTTGGTCGGCAAAAGACAAATAAATATAATTTCGTGTCAATTTTTGGCCTAATTAATCTTGGTAAGTTTGCATATAATTTCTTCAAGATTAAAGTTGATAAGTTTTAAGTTTATTTACGGTCGTTGTTAGTGCAATTTTATCATTGATAATTTTCTTTAGTAATAATAAATAAATAAATTATATATATATATATATATATATATATATATATATATATATCATATCATATCATGTATTCATGTTAGAAATTTAAATTTGTATCGCCATCTAGCCCATAATCATTATGCACATGAATGATTTTGAAGAGGTGAAAATCTTTTTTTGTCTAACAATTATGAACTCTATCGATAATGATTTATAATTAGTGTGATTTTCAATTTAATTTTACAATTTCATAATTTGATCAATTTATTAATTGAACTTAAGTTCAATTTACCAAATTATACTTCTTGTAACATATCCAAATCATTGAAATTTCAAAGCACAAAAGAAAATCATCACACACACCCAAAATCTTGGCCGACAACGTACTATATAAACCCCTCATCCTTAGTTCTTTTAACAACACACAAACTTAAACCCCTCATTCTTGGCTTCCTCAAATGCCGCCACTTTCGACATCACCAATCGGTGCCCCTACACTGTCTGGGCCATGTTCTGTACCTTGATGAATAAAAATAATAATGTTTGGAAATTTCAATAATTAATAAAAATAATAATTTTTGGATAATAAATTGACATGTTTGTGTCTCATTCTTTTTGTACATATGTAGTGGCAAAATTGATGCACCTATGTGTAAAGTGAGTGAGCATGGAAGACCAAGTATTTCGATGAATTTTGATCAATTATAAGGAAAATTATAAATTTAGAACAATAATTTTAGATCATTCATCATTTAGGGATATTATCTTTCCAGACTTTGAAATTGAGACACTATCTTTAAAAAATAGACGAATTTAGGACAAATCAGCCCGAATCGACGAATTTCGGGCTAATTCATACCTGAAAGTCACATGCCTATGTTTATTCGGGCTTGTTACTGATGTGGCTTTTTTGAATAAGTTAATTTGATTTTTAATTGCCACCTTAGTAAATAAAAGACACATAATTAGATTAACTAATACAAGTCAAAAAATATTTATTTGTTAAAATAAAATAATGCACTTTGAATTAAATAATACAAGTTCATGTCAAAAATTATTTCTAAAATATTAAAAAATATTTTTAAGATATTATTATCCAATAGTATTAATTAAAATAATTATAATAAATATTAAAAAAATTGTATATTCATTTTTTAAATTTTGAAAAATTGTATTGTGATTATCTTTTACTATAAAAACTTAACAAATTATATATGTTAATATAAATATTATCATTAATATATAATTGTTAAAATAAAATAATGCACTTTAAATTAAATAATACAAGTTCATGTCAAAATTATTTCTAAAATATTAAAAAATATTCTTAAGATATTATTATCCAATAATTTTAATTTAAATAATTATAATAAATATTAAAAATTATAATATCAAGGTACATTTGATATGACTTGCAAATTGCAATGAGAACTAATTCAAATTTGACTAGTGTTGACGTCAGATTTTGTAGGGCACAAAATCCTAGCCAAACACCAAAAGATATCGATCCAGCTTAAGGAAATCGAGCCGAATAAGCAGTATCAGAATCGAATAAAATAAGAAAAGAATGGCCCGGTGCCTACTCGGGCAAGTTTGCTAGGCTTATTCTGGTCGGTCCGTTGTGGCCGGCCATAACGTTTTATTATGAGTTGAGAGAAAATAACTCTCTAATTGCTTGAATACAATGATTTCCGAACCCCTATAACGACGAGTTAAGCCCTTATTTATAGACTTAATCTAAGATATGAAACTTGGAAAGTAAGAAATAAATCCCTTGATTTTAGGGTACAGATAAGGAAAAAATGGATTAAATCCTATCTAAAACGGATATGATTTGATCTTGATTTGTTTCCTTTCATGAAGGCTCCTTAGAACTCTTTCCTGCTCGGCCGATTTGTAGGTCCGCCCACCTTGTCAATTCTGGTCGGACCTGCTGTTTTTGGTCGGCTCGAGTGGTCTGATGTGATTTCAGTGAGCGCCGGCTCTATCAGCTCGGGTCAGCTATCCTGGTTCAATCCTCGGCTCGCCTTTATTTCGGCTAATCGATCTGGTCGGATGAGCAGGGGGTCAACAACTAGTATCAAAATTTTGTCCTAAAGTGGAATATCCATGGTATTGGTAGAATCGAAATGAACTACAACTATACATTCTCGTTTTATGAAATAAGTGTCGTTTTATAAATGAATAAACCTAAATGTTTTGATATTAAGCGATAATCAACTTTGATCCCAACTAATGGTGGACACATGCCTCTCACATGTCCGTTAGTTTGTAACTCTCTCTTTGATATGTAGGACGAAATCTGAAAAAAAATATATATATATTTGATCGGTTAAAGAATCTTGTTCAGATGAGTACAAGGTTACTCAAATCTTAACAAAATCATGATAATTTATTTAAAATCAGATCCGCAAAAATTTTTGGTTCCAAGATAATTTATTGTTGTTCTCGTGATTTGATTTACTTATTATTTTTAAATTCACAAAAACTCATGTGCATCAGGTGGGTCAATCCGACCCGGATCCTCGAGTTTTTAATTTTTAATTTTTTTTTTCTAAATTTTTGTCTTGACTTTTATGTTATAAATGTGTGACATTTACGTTATAAATGTGTGACTTTTATGTACAACTATCCCTACCTCTATGTAATGTAACTTAGGAAAAAAATGAAGATTTTCAACACAATTTATACTATGTACCTTTATGTGATATTAATGTGACTTTTATGTTATATTATGTCACCTTTATGTACAAATATTCTGACCTTTATGTATCTTTATATATTATATAAAGGTCAGAATATTTGTACATAAAGGTAACATAATATAATATAAATATCGCATTGATATCACATAAAGGTGTACAGTTCAAATTATATTGAAAATCTTCATTTTTTTTCTAAGTTAAAGTACATAAAGGTCATGATAGTTGTACATAAAGGTCACACATTTATAACATAAAAGTCAGACATTTACAACATAAAGATCACAACTTGAAGCAAAAAAAAAAAACAAAATTTAAAAACATGCGGATCCGAGTCAAAAACTGGGTCGACCCGGATTGCATGTACACCAAGTGCATACAAGACCAACTCTTTTAAATTTGGAGCCATCCAAACTATATTCATTTTTCCACTCAAGTAACTATTTTTTTTCCAATTACAACTAACCATCTCACATTTGTGTGAGTTGTCATTTACTATCCGAGATCACCTAATATTCATTTTCTAATCAATTTTAATCACGTGTCTCGCAAGTTCTTTATTATTAAGTGTGTACATCTTTCCACCTTTTTCTGGTTGCAACTAGTCATCTCAACTTTGCAAAAGTTGCAATTAAGCATCTCAATTTTGCGAAAGTTGCAATTTATCATCTGAGACCACCAGATGGTCATTTTTCGATCAATTTTAATCTCGTTCCTTGCCTGCCCTTTACCATTCCAGACCACCGAATATTGGTTTTCCAACCAAATTTAGTCACGTGTCTTGCAAGACCTTTTCTATTGTGGTTTTATTGTTGGATAAACCGAAAACACATATAGGTGCAAAAATGGTGCATTCAATTATTTAAAAGATTATAAAATCACAAATATATCCACAATAAAATACACCTATTTTCTACCTATCAGTCCAATTTAAGAATTGATATGATTATAAAGTTTGGTGATTTGTGGTGTTAACATTCAAAAAAGACAAGTTGAATAAAATATTTATTTGTTAAAATAAAATAATGCACTTTGAATTAAATAATACAAGTTCATGTCAAAAATTATTTCTAAAATATTAAAACACATTATTAAGATATTATTATCCAATAGTATTAATTAAAATAATTATAATAAATATTAAAACATTGTATATTCATTTTCAAATTTTTTAAAATTGTCTTGTGATTATCTTTTACTATAAAAACTTAATAATTTATATATGTTAATATAATTATTATCATTAATATATAATTGTTAAAATAAAATAATGCACTTTAAATTAAATAACAAGTTCATGTCAAAATTATTTCTAAAATATTAAAAATATTTTTAAGATATTATTATCCACTAATGTTATTTAAAAGAATTAATTGAAAATTATAATATCAAGGTACATTTGATATGACTTGCGATGAGAACTAATTCAAATTTCACTAGTATAAAAATTTTGTCCTAAAGTGGAATATCCATGGTATTGGTAGAATCGAAATGAACTGAAACTATACATTCTCGTTTTATGAAATAAGTGTCGTTTTATGAATGCATAAACCTAAGTATTTTGATATTAAGAGATAATCAACTTTGATCCCAACTAATGGTGGACACATGCCTCTCACATGTCCGTTAGTTTGAATGAAATCTTCTTATAACACTATTTTGTAACTCTTTGATATGTAGGACGAAATCTGTAAATTTTTTATTTTTTATTTGATCGGTAAAAGTGTCTTGTTCAGCTTAGTACAAGCGTTACTCAAATCTTGACAAAATCATGATAATTTATTTAAAATCAGATCCGCGAAATTTTTTGGTTCCAAGATAATTTATTTTTGTTCTCATGATTTGATTTACTTATTATTTTTAAATTTAGAGCCATCCAAACTATATTCACTTTTCCATTCAACTAACTAATTTTTTCCAATTACAACTAACCATCTTGCATTGGTGTGAGTTGTCATTTACTATCCGAGATCACCTGATGTTCATTTTCTAATCAATTTTAGTCACGTGTCTCGCAAGTTCTTTATTATTGAGTGTGTATACGTCTTTCCACCTTTTTCTGGTTGCAACTAGTCATCTCAACTTTGCACGAGTTGTAGTTAAACATCTCAATTTTGCGAAAATTACAATTTACCATCTGAAACCACCAGATGGTCATTTCTCAATCAATTTTAATCATGTTCCTTGCCTGCCCTTTACCATTCCAGACCACCAAATATTAATTTTCCAACCAATTTTAGTCACGTGTCTTGCAAGTCCTTTTCTACTATGGTTTTATTGTCGGATAAATATACTCAACAATAGGAAGTGGCCTAAAGAACAATAGAGGAACAACAAACAAGAAATAAAAAATACGTGACTTATAACAAAATCATAGTCAATTACAAGGATGCATCAATAGTAAGTCGAATCGAGGAAAGCCCTCTTTTCTTAAGATGAGATACTCTCAGGGTAGTGCTCATTGGATCATGCATATCGTCTCCCAAAGACAAAATGGCTTCGTCTCTTGAGAAGTAGAAAGACAATCTCGAGAGCTCCGGCGAACTTTTGATGCTTGAGAATTGAGTTTGATGTGAAATGAGAAAACTAAGAAATTTTTTCACTTGGATATGTCCAAAAAATAATGCATGATGACCCCTATATATGATGTATGCAGTCCCTACAACCTTGATCATCTTGCTTTAACTTAGCTTACAACTCTTCTTCTATAACTTTACTGTTTACAACCTTCTATATTGTATCTTTTTCTTGCTTATAATAGTTGTTTCCTTACTGCTTGCAGTAATTCTTCACTTGAGCTTTCAACTACTGTATCTTGATTTCTTCCATTCTTCAACCAACCTATTATATAGATCAAATGATAGTCTAATTTCACTTAAACACTGTAAAAAAATGGGGTACTCTACTGTCTAATTACACTTGTGGTTGTGTCATCAAAATCTAAACAATAATTTCCTGAAATAACCTCTATAGCAACACGAGGAAGTTAGTGTATTAGTGGCTAACTTTGGCGACGAACATTACAACTTTGAGGTAAATGAAATAAAAATCGCTCCCTCTCCTACGCTCCATCTCTCATATTTTAACACTCAGAATTTGTGAGAGGTAAAGATCTAAATTATCATCTCATTCTATTTAATTCCCCTATTGTGTTTTGTTTATATTCGATATTTTCTTGAATATATTGCATGTTTGTTTTTAATTTGCATCGCTTTTGTGTGTTTAAGGAGATCACTAGGTTAAAAGATAAGGAATTGAAACTAAATAAATAACACGTTGAAAGTACAATGGATTATTGATGGTTGTATTCTGTTGGTAATAACCGATAGTTTACTGATGGATTTCCGCCGGTAATCAATTATTTGAGAAAACAAATTACCAACAAAAATTTCGGTGGGTATTAGTGATCGGAAACTTCTGTCAATAAATTAGATTTATTGATGGATTTACCAATGGAAATTCTGTCGATAATATTTAGATGGAAAATTTTGTCAGCAACAATTAATGAAAGTTATAAAAAAATTTTTGCAAAACTACCGACGGAGTAATTAAAATTAGTTGGTAATTACCGACAGAACTTTAATCGATAATTCCTAGAGGTGATCATCCGGTTCGAACCGCCGGTTTCAGTTCCCACTCCCGCCAGCTCCAGCCCCGAACTCGAGGCTAGTGGTAAGCAGAGCACATGCTTTCGCTCTTAACCGCCCGGAAGCTGCAACACGAAGGCCAAGGTCAGAAGCCGGCCAGGCACAAGCATTCGCCCTCCCTAGCTCAGAGACTGTCGAGAGATGGATTACGAATGATGAACTTTTAGTATTATATGTAGATAGATATGTAGTGGTTCATACCTTGTAGTGGCATACGCAATCCTTTGGTATAATATATGAGCTGCCCACCTTTTGCCTATGTATATATACTCCATACCATATCGTCTTTTGATAATCGAGGGAATTCACGTCTACTTCTCCCTTCGCATTTCGTGTTTTATTTCTTCACTTATAGTATTGATGTGACATCGGATCTGTTGAAGCGTGAGGACGGTAGGATAGACGTTAAAACCCTAGAGGTCAGTATACCTTCAAGGAACACGGTAAAGACAAAACACCTGTACCGTCACCTAAAGATCACTTTCGAAGATAAGATTCTGCTAGTTGATCTTCATACTTTGGAGATGAAGGATTACGAGATAAACCTGGGGATGGACTAGCTAGAGCCCAATAATACCGTGATTAAGTGGCGTGCGAGAGAGATAATCTTTCAAACACCTAGGGAACCGGAGTTCACCTTCCATGGGACACGAGTCAAAGTCGACTCAAGGATTATATCAAGCCATGAAGGCAACCGAGATGCTTAGCAAAAGAAATTGCGAAGCTTGGTTTGTCAACATGGTAAATCCCGAGCAGGGATCGATATCTATCGAGGATGTGCTGGTAATAAAGGAATACTTGGATGTCTTCCCAGAGGAATTACCCGATCCTCAGCCAGATTGACAAGTGACCTTCGAGATTGATCTCATCCTAGGATCAGTACCAATATCGGAAGCTCCAAATAGGATGGCACCGAAGGAATCGCAAGAACTGAAGGTCCAATTGCAAGAACTTTTGGACAAAGGTTTCACCAAACCAAGCATGTCGCCTTGGGGGAGCTCTAATACTTTATGTAAAGAAGAAGGATGACAACTTTCGGATGTGCATTGATTATCGAGAGCTGAACAAGCGAACTATAAAGAACAAGTATCCACTGTCTCAGATCAAAGATCTTTTCGATCAATTAAAAGGTGCTAGTGTGTTCTCGAAGATTGACTTAAGATCTGGTTACCTCCAGATGAAAGTCAAAGATACGGATATACCTAAGAAAGCGTTCAGGATGAGATATAGCCACTACGAGTTTGTAGCAATGTCATTTGGACTGAATAATGCTCCAGCTGTCTTTATGGACCCGATGAATCGCATCTTCCATCTGTACCATGATCTTTTCGTCATCGTGTTCATTGATGACATTCTCATCTACTCATGCGATAGAACGCACCATGAGCAATATATCAGAATTGCACTAGAGGTTCTACGAAAAGAGAAGTTGTATGCGAAATTCAAGAAGTGTGAATTTTGGATGGACAAAGTTGACTTTCTTGGCCATATTGTTTCCACTCTGGGGATTGAGGTAGACCCTGACAAAGTCGCAGCTATCAGCAAATAGGGGACCCCAACCCACGTCAAGAACGTGCAGAGTTTTATCGGTTTGGCTGGCTACTATCGAAGATTCATAGAGGAATTTCAGAAGATTTCTACTCCTATGACTCGCTTGACAGGGAAGGATGTAAGGTTCCAATGGAGTGAGCAATGTGAGAGTATCTTCCAAGAACTAAAGAAGAGACTGACAGAAGCGCCAGTCTTGATAGTTCCAAACGTAAATAAGGAGTTCGTGATTTACAGTGACGCATTGAACAAGGATTGTGATGTGTTATGAGGCAACAAGGGGAGGTAGTGGTGTATGCATCACGCCAACTAAAGACTCACGAACAGAATTATCCAACGCGCGATCTGGAGCTAGCAGCTGTGGTGCACGCTCTCTAGATATAAAGGCACTATCTCTACGGTGCAAAGTGTGAGATTTACATTGACCATAAGAGCTTGAAATACTTCTTTAAACAGAAGGAGCTCAATATGAGACAAAAGAAGTGGTTAGGGTTGGTCAAGGATTATGACCCCACGATATACTACCATCCTGGAAAAGCCAATGTGGTAGCTGATGCTCTCAGCAGGAAAAGGAAAGGAAATGGCGACATCTGTAGTCACCAATCAATAAAATCTGATTGAGGAGATGTCCAAGTTGAGTTTGGAGTTAGTCACGCCTCCGAATAACATCGAAACTAGGATCGCAGCGCTATTCGTGAAACCTACCCTCCCTAAACGAATTGTTGAAGCTCAGAAGGGAGGTAGCTTTCTAAAGAAGATGAAAGCTCGTATGGACGATGGAAAGAATGGAACGACACGGGAATAAGAGGATGAGATTTTGGCAAAGTAGCCAATCTTGTCGTTCCTAAGTACACGTTTAATTATGAGGACGAAATTCTTTTAAGGGGTAAGAGATGTAGCGCTCCGGACAAAAAATGAAGCATAATTGAATAATTAAATATTAAACCCTTAATTAAATTATTATGTGTGTTAATTTTGAATATTTAATTTAATTATGTGCATTTTAGATACGTGTTTAACACCGATTTTAGATGGATATATTTTTTCTAAGACATGGAACCTAGAATATTATTTCACCATGAGATGCATATCGGAAATACGATAAAATAGAAATGAACTGGAGGTCAATCGGAGACCCGTAGCTCAAATGGCGAAAAAAAGGGTAGAAATCTTGATGAACGGTAACTTAGATATTTTTGGTAAATAGTAATTTTCCAACGATAAAAAGAAACTTTCCAAAATCAATAAATAGGGGCTCATTCAATTCAAAAATTATTGTTTTTCCGAACGAAACGAAAGCGACGAAAACAACTAAGCCTCTCTCTCATCTCTTTCTCGTTTAAGTTTTTATTCACCGGCCGCCGCCGCTGCCGCTGCCGCACCAGCAGGTGGCTGCTGGTGGCAGGCGCACGCTGGGGGCGTAGGTGCGTGCGTGGCTGGGCAGGCGGGCATGCGTGTGGGTGAGCGCGGGCGTTGGGCGGATGCTGCCGAGAAAACTCGGCAGCTTCCGAGGACGAGGCGGGCTGGGCGCGGGTGTGCGCGCGGTGCCGGGAGCCGCCGTGCGCGCCGTGTGTGCACCGGCGAGCGTTTTCACATGTCGTTCCTTTTCGGATGTTTTCATCGAGTCATCGGGAGTCGGGGGTCCTGGTCAAAGTCAACCCTTGACCAAAATGACAAAAATACCCCTCAACCTTAATACGTTCCGTTAGAACTCGTTTCAACTCCAATCAAGCTAATTTTTTTTCCGTTGCGACCCAAATCTCGCCCTACTTCATCTTAGCCTTATAAACTGATCTTTTCATCTCGTTTTTCTCAATCTCAATCTCTCGATCTCCCGATCCGTCTCGTCTTTATCGAACGATTCTTCTCCGCGGCTATTTTTATACATTTTAAATATAAATTTTAAGTGTATTAAGGATCTAGTAATTATCGTAAATTGTGTAGGCTATCAATTGGATTAATATCAGTTGCATTGAGAATCGAGATATCAAGTCTTTGGTACTTGCGACTCACGTGGTAACCACTAAACAAGGTGGGGGTAACTTCTAAATCATTATTTATTTATTGTTTTCCCTATTAAAGGTATCCTTTGTGAAATACTACGTGCTGTGAGTATATATTTGTTGTGCCATACTTTATATTGTGAATGGCTGCGGTCCACTCTGATCATGCATGCTTCTATCCCCTTCTACTACTCTGAGAGGTTTGGTGGTCTTTAAAATGCACCAGCGGTTGGAATGACCGTTTTATAGTGTAAGCCGGGGAATACCCGCACCTATTCGTCCCTTACCATTTCTAATATCTGTTGTGATAATGTGCCAAAAGATGCTTTTATTATCTTTCTATTTATTGTGTCGGTCGTATATATGTTATAAGATGTGGATTTTATCCCCACGAGTGTATTCAACGCACTCACCCCCTATTCTGTAACTCACGTTACAGGTGATGGCGAGCATGATGAACCCTAGAGTCAGAGAGATGGTGGTGCCCTATCGAGGTTTATTGGTTTTATATATGTTGTCTCACAACAATTAAACAATATTTTCGTGATGCACGTTTTGTAAAGTACAAACTGATGAATGTTTCCGCTGTGAAAGTTTTGATTAATCAGTCGAATCCGATTATTGATATGCAAATGATTTTGCTAGTCTTCTACCTAATTCTTCTGGTCGTCCCTTAACTTCTTCTTCTGTTTGTTTCTTACCTCTTTCTTTCTTCACGCCCACAAAGAAACTCTGATAATATTTATGGAAGAAAACGGGGCGTGACAATATTTATGTGATATAAATGTGACTTTTATGTTATATTATGTCACATTTATGTACAAATATTCTGACCTTTATGCATCTTTATATATTATATAAAGGTCAGAATATTTGTACATAAATGTGACATAATATAACATAAATATCGCATTGATATCACATAAAGGTGTACAGTTCAAATTATACTGAAAATCTTCATTTTTTTTTTCTAAGTTAAAGTACATAAAGGTCATGATAGTTGTACATAAAGGTCACACATTTATAATTTTTAAGTATCTTATAGAATAAGCTTCACATGTATCTTACACAATAAACTATCTTATAATTTATATATAGGAGTAGATATGAAACAAAAATAGCTATCTTAAATGATATGATTATATTTTAATGATATAATTAAATTTTGAAAATAATGAAATTTAAACATTGTCAAAAATTAAAATTTTGAAAATTACTTTATAGTTTTAATATATAAATGAGGAAAATAGTTTTAAAATCTAAATTTCATTTATGAAGGGTTGTAAAATGTTTAAAAGTTTGAAACTATTATAAAAATATTAAAATAATAATAAAATCTGAAATTAATAATAATAATAATAATAATAATAATAATAATAATAATAATAATAATAATAATAATAATAATAATAATAATAATAATAATAATAAGGTTGTGAGATTAAGTCTAAAAATCTTAAATCAACAAATAAAATTTAAAAATTGATTGAAATATATATGTAATATTAATTGTGTAAGATATAAAAATAAATAAATTGAATAAAAAATTTTAAATAAAAATAATAAAAATATTTGATAAAATTTATTCAAAATTATTTCAAATAAATAGATATATTAATCTAAAAATTTCTTTAAAAAACTATAATATGTTCCAAAAAATCTGAAAAATGGTTTCAAAAATCTAAGAAATATTGTTTTAAAATTTAAAATTTAAAATTAGTAGGAAACCTAAATTTATAAATATAAATTAAATTTTTTGGAATAAATATAATGCTTTTTGAACAAATCCATCTAAAAACAATGAAGAAAATTATTTATAAATTCTAAAAATAATTATAAGATATAAAGGAACAAAAATATGAACAAAACATATTAGTAAGTATAATTAATCACTTCTTAATTATTCAGAAATTAAAACTCACAAACACAAAACTATTATTATATTATGTTCAATTTTATTTTCATATTTAATTGTTGAATATTGATGTTATCAATAAAAAAATATTGATTTTTACAAATTTCGAAATAATAAAATGTCATAAATAACCTTTTAATATAACTTCATTATATTATTGCAAATCATATATATTGTTATAATACATAATAAACCACGCATCGCTCGGGAGTACTACTAGTTTACAACATAAAGGTCACAACTTGAAACAAAAAAAAACAAAATTTAAAAACACGCGACTCTGAGTCAAAAACTGGGTCGACCCAGATTGCATGTATACCAAGTGCACACAAGACCAACTCTTTTAAATTTGGAGCCATCCAAACTATATTCATTTTTCCACTCAAATAACTATTTTTTTCCAATTACAACTAACCATTTCACATTTGTGCAAGTTATCATTTACTATCCGAGATCACCTAATGTTCATTTTCTAATCAATTTTAATCACGTGTCTCGCAAGTTCTTTATTATTGAATGTGTACATCTTTCCACCTTTTTCTGGTTGCAACTAGTCATCTAAACTTTGCACAAGTTGCAGTTAAACATCTCAATTTTGTGAAAGTTTACCATCTGAGACCACCAGATGGTCATTTTTCGATCAATTTTAATCACGTTCCTTGCCTGCCCTTTACTATTCCAGACCACCAAATATTAATTTTCCAACCAATTTTAGTCACGTGTCTTGCAAGTCCTTTTCTACTGTGGTTTTATTGTTGGATAAATATACTCAACAATAGGAAGTGACCTAAAGAACAAAAGAGGAACAACAAACAAGGAATAAAAAATATGTGACTTATAACAAAATCGTAGTCAATTACAAGGATGCATCAACGGTAAGTCGAGTCGAGGAAAGCCTGCTTTTCTTAAGATGAGATAAACTCAGGGTAGTGTTCACTGGATCATGCATATCGTCTCCCAAAGATAAAACGACTTCGTCTCTTGAGAAGTAGCAACACAATCTCGAGAGCTCCGACGAACTTTTGGTGCTTGAGAATTGAGCTTAATGCGAAATGAGAAAACTATGAATTTTTTTTCGCTTAGATGTCTCCAAAAATTATGCATGATGACTCCTATATATAGGTCTCCAACATGGGAGGTTACACCTAAACTTGATGTGATTTTACTTCCCTAAAATGAGTCTTTTAATGCAAGTTAACGGCCGTTCAAAAATTAAAACAGCCAAAAAATTATTACTGCAACTTCTAGGTTGCTTAGAGTAACTTGCAGCTTGCTTGCTGCATTCTAGCTTTCTTGGAGTAACTTGTTGCATTCTAGCTTACATGGAGTAAGTTGCAGCTTGCTTGCTGCATTTTAGGTTACTTGACAACTTACTCAGCTTACTCTATCAGCTTACTCCACTAGAGTACTATTCCAGCTTACTCCACTAGAATACTATCACAGCTTACTCCACTGCAACCACGGTCCAAAAAGATAAAACGGGTCAGGTAAAACTCGAGTCTCATCCGCCCAAGTCCAGCCCAACATCCAATTGCTAAGGATCAAGGTCCACGGCCAAGGTCGGATCGGGACCAAGCCGAGCAGTGCCGACCGAGCCGTTTGCGCGTGCGTGTGTGTTGCACAAGCATACTTCTCCTATAATATATTAATTACTAAGCCTATTTTAATGGCTTAACTTATACTTGTATTTTCAAGGTCCATCTTCCTAATGTGGGATAGTTAAGCACTCCTCCCACACTCAAGACATTTACATTCCCATTTCAAGTGACCAAGTTTGATTCTTAATTTCTCACTCATCAAAAATTGGTTTTGAGCGATTCAAAATGTCTTCATTATCTACTCCAAACGTAGATTAACCTTTTGACATACAATCCTTATAAGAATTAATTCTTAACCACTTAATTATTGGTTAAAATTGTGTTGCTCACTACTTTTATCAACCAATTTTTCAAGAATCCTCCACATGAGTGGAAATTAATGCATGAATGAAGGCTCGAAGCTCAATCCTCGAGAGACCTTGTTGCATAAGGATAGGTCGCTTTTGGCCACTCACTACTAGTAGCTTTATCTAGAGTTCTTTTATTTGTTGAACTTGTTTCTATCATTTCTTTCCAGGGATACACGTTTTCAAAGAATATTGCATTCCTTGATTCGATAACCGTTCCATCCGTCATGTCGGGTATTTCCGACAAATGAATTAGGAAATGATAAGCACTACTATTTAGTGCATATCTCACAAATATACAATCAATCGTCTTAGAATCGATTTTTACTTGCTTTGGAGGCGGTACCTCCACTTTAGCCAAACACCCTCACACTTTTAGGTATTTATACGACGGTTTACATCATTTCCACATTTCATAGGGGATTTCGTTCTTTCCTTTTAAAAGGAATTTTGTTAAGTATATAATTCACTATTAAAACGGCTTCCCCCACAGGTTTTGTGGTAATCTTGAGCTAATAAGCATGACATTCATCATCCTTTTTAGAGTATAATTTTTACGTTCGGCCACTCCATTTGATTGAGGTGAGTAGGGAGCTATCGTTTGGTGAATTATGCTACTTTGTGAACACAACTCCTCAAATGGTGCCACGTATTCTCCACATCTATCACTTTTTATAGTTTTTATCTTGCTACTTAATTGATTCTCTACCTTCTTGTAATTTTTGAAGGCTTCTATAGCCTCGTCTTTACTTCTCAAAAGGTACACGTAACAATATTTTATGCAATCATCAATGAAGAAAATAAAGTACTTTTTCCCACCTCTAGTTTGCACAAACTTCAAATAAAACACATCGGTGTGAATTAACTCTAGATGTTTAGTACTCCTTTCAATATTATGAAAATGAAGCTTAGCCATTTTGGCTTCAACACACATTTCACATTTCTTTTGTGTGTTAATTTCATTGACTTTAAGTGAGTCCAAGGTTACTAACATTTTTATAGAATTTAGATTTACATGTCCTAATCTATTATGCCATAAATCACAACATTCAACGATATATATAAGAAAAAATTATTGCATTTTCATTATTCATTTTGGGTACAACTTGGCGCTTGACCATGAAATTTATTTTGAACAGGCTATTGGCCAAATAACATGTACCCAAAAATACACCATGCTGCATAAGAATAAAATTTTCAACCTCGAATACAAGCTTGAAGCCATGGTTTACAAGCAACGAACCACTAACTAGGTTCTTTCAGATGTCTGTGACATGCATCACATCCTTCAACGTGAGTTGTTTGCCTGATGTGAGCTTAAAAAACCACGTTTTCCACTCCAACCACCTCGAATGAAGCTTCATTGTCTATGTGGAGCTTTATTCCACTCACGGCCTTGTAGGAGGAAAAGACTTTCCTATCCAAGCAAACATGACTCTATTTCCAGTTGGTGTTTCATCCTATATTCCATTGTTTTTAATTCATGTCATATGTAAATTAGTGATGTCATATTTTATTGGCGTGTGACGGTTATTTTAGAACACCAGATGAAACACGAAGGAATAGAGGATCTTGTTTGGCTTATAAACTCCTTAAAATATCTTATAAAATGTATATTTATAAGCTAATCAAAATGTTTTGTAAAATTTTAAGATAAGATCTTGTTTACATGTGCGAAGAAGAATGAGACAGACATATGTCAATTACCCAAACATTATTGTTTTTATCAATTATTGAAATCTCCAACATTACATATTTCATCAAGGTCTGTACGTACGTGACAAACCTAGTGCACAACAGTATTACAGGTATATACTCGGATAATTTAAGCTAATTAACAAAAGTAATTAGCTATAATTTATAAATAGTGATTGTTGATCGTGTTCATGGGCAGAAAACAACCCTATAGTTAGTACCGCCACGGCAAGTGAAAAGACTAGTTGGATCATCCTGAGGATAGCTATAAGCATTGGGGCACCTTTGTTTAAAAAACCTGGAAAAATCAGTTGGCCCGCAGCTTCCGGGCCCGTTCGTACAGCAATACTGGTTACCACCAATGGCAGTGCAAGGATTATTGCACCCACCAAGGGCCCGAAGCTGGGCCGGGCACTGATCGTTGATCGGGGGGAGTGCACCTGATGTTTTTGCACACATTAGTGGTGGGGCTGAACTCCATGGGAATATTAAAACCATCGACTAAGGAGATGTCGATGTAGTCCAAGTTGTTAGGCTGATTGAGGGCGAATTCAGCTAGGGTATTGGGAGGCTGGCTGTAGCCTCGGCATTCCAATACCCCATTGCAATCCCCCGTTTGGCAACGGCCACGACCATTGCCATCGAAGTTGCAGTTGGTCCGGCCCCAAATTCGGGCCTGGGTAGTGCCCGGAGCCACGTTGATTTGCCAGGACCGACCCCGGTCAAGCCTCCGGCCACCACCAGGCTTAGCAGCGGCCCAGACGGTGTAGGGACACCAATTGGTGATGTCGAAAGTGGCGGCATTTGTGGAAGTGAAGAATGAGATATTGCTAAAATGAGGAGGGTTTTGGAGAAATTCATGATGATCAATTTGAAAGGAGAATGATTAAGTTGGCGTGTGTTAAAAAGAGCTAAGGATTAGGGTTTATATAGTAGATTGGGGACCAGGATTTTGCTTACGTGTGCATGATGTTTATCTTTTTTGCATGTATGACGTTAGTTTGAAATATCAATCAGAAAATGAGTTTGTTATTTTTTTACCTTGCAATTGCGTCTGATAATTTCAGTCATTAACTTTTCAAGCGAGCAATTTTATCCTTTAATTTTTTCTAGCTAGAAAATTTACCAAAATCAAACACAATTTCTAAAATAGAATAAAAATGAATTTTTCCCAACTTTAACGTCATAAAAGATTTTTTTTTTCCCTGTATGGAACACCTCGTGGGCCATAATAATGTTATCCCTTGTAATAACATTTGGAAAATTATTATTCTTTTAGGAGAATTGCAAAAAGGGATCATATTTATCTAATTGAACCCTAGTGCGATTTAACAATATTTTTGAAAATCATTTTGTAAAATTGTTAACAAAATAAATTCTCGAAACTTGTTAATTAATTGTGCAAAATTGAACTGTGCAAAGGTTACCTCTCTCTGGAACTAAAATTATAGGAGTTTGATTAGCAAAACCACCTTAAGTTCTCGAGTCCATATCGATTAGGCTTAATTATAATTTGTCGTTGAACTATACCAGATTAATTGATAAAAAGAAATCATATGAATGTTAAATCATTTCATTTTTTTATATAAACTTTAAATATGACATACTTTATCATATCAAACAAATTCTACCAAGTGATTAATAACACATGAATGATGATTACGGTTTCTCCAATACAATAAATTATTAAAAATTTGAATTTTTAATAACAAAATGATATAATTAATTCAAAGTTTCTACAAGAAAAAAAGTTAAATTACATATAATTCAAAAGTAAAATCAGCTAATATAATTAGTTTCTCACTTGTGTAAATGGTCTAACTGGAAAAGCTCAAGAGTCGAGACAACTACGTAGGAAATGAAATTCGGTGTCTGAAAAGGAAGACTTTTAAGTCAATTGACCGAAGGCAATTTCTTGTGTAATATTTTAATGAAGCGCAATTATATATTTTATAGAATAGTAGGAATTTCTACAATTGATCGTGTGTGGCTATTACAAAACCTTTCAAGAATTTTTTTTTTTTTTTTTTTTTTATAATGATCTTAACAAGTGTCATTTAACGAAAATATTTATAAGAAAATACAATCAATAGCATAATATTTTGATTCAATGAGCTAGCAAAAATAGTTAACCAGTTTCCGAATACTGTAAAAATAGTCTCACAGCCAAGCAAGTGTCTCTCACGTGCCCATTAGTTTGATGAAATTTTTTAATGGTACTATTTTTTGTAACTTGCAATTTTGTTTATCGTATGTTTTGTTTTGTATTTGCAATTTTTAAGTGGTTGAGGGTGTTAAATATTTTTAAACAAATGATAATTTCAAATCAAAAAAATTTCATTTAAAATTTTCTTTCAATGCATGTCATCGATTTTTTTTTTTCAATTTTATGACATTTAGTTTGTTATTACATTGCATATATATAGAAAATATAAACTAAAATACTTATCAGTTTTGTTTATTGTGAATTTTATTTTGTATTTGTAATTTTTAAGGGGGTTTTAAACTTTTTTAAACAATATAATTTCAAATTAAAACTTATTAATTTAAAAACTATTTTCAATACATGACATATCAAATTCATCATTTTTATATGTTTTTCAGTTTGTTATTACATTGCATATTTAAAAATATATCAAAACTAAAATATTAATTATAATGATGTATCGAATTTATCATTCTTTTTTTTTTTTTCGTTTATTGACAATTTTATTTTGTATTTGTAAATTTTAAAGGGGTTTTAAATTATTTTTTTCTAAACAAATCAAACTTTCAAATTAAAACTTATTCATTTAAATTCTTTTCAATGCATCATTTTTATGATTTTTAATTAGTATTGCATATATAAAATGTGATTGATAACTTGCGTTATTTGATGCATTTTGGGGCTTGATTTCATATCATTTTGTTTGGTATTGTTAAGACTTTTAATAAGACTTTTATTTGGTATTGTTTTCCACAAATGCCATTAAATTTTAATTATTAATTAATAAGACTTTTTTTATTTGGTATAGTTTTCCACAAGTGCCATTAAATTTTAATTATTAATTAATAGACGTTATAATTGGTATGGTTTTCCACAAATGCCATTAAAGTTTCATTATTAATTAATGAATAATTCTCATGTGAAATCGGATGATTTCCTTACATGAGACGAACCTTCATTTTGATCAAATAAAATCCAACCAACACGGATTAATGTTGGTCAATGTTGGTCTATGCAGTTAATATGGTCAACGCTAGTCAATACATCAATCCGGAGGTTTAGAAAGTTATTAACTCTTTGTTTTATGGCAAAGCAATATATTTAATTATAAAATGAATACATGCATTACTAATATTTTTATACACTTGTAAATAAATGTTTACAAGCTCCTAAAATAGTGAGATAATATTTATTTATACGGTAATTCTAGGTGCACCTTATGTATTGGTACCCCAATTATTTTGACCCACTATAGCAGGTTATAACATATTAATGGGGTCCACATAGGCTTTAATGGTTTGAGCATTTATATTTTAGGCTTTATACATTCATGTTTTGGGCTTTAAGAATCGTAAAAACTTATTTGTCCCCGAATCTTAGATCTGTGTTCTCAACCTGTCCGGCGTCCACGCGTCCCTACCGCGCGCTCATACACGCACTTGATAAGTATCTCATATTTGCTTTAAAGGTATCCCACATATAATATTTAGGTATCATATGTCTTTAGTTCATGTTTGTAATACCTTTAAAACAAATTTGTAACACCTCACAAACCATGCGCCCACGCCGCGCGCGCACCTCACAAACCATGCGCTTATGCGCCCACGCCGCCTGCACACCTTCAATGTATACATGTGATACCTGAAAGGTATTCCATGGATACCTTCAATGTATACATGTGATGTGTAAAAAAAAGGTATTCCATGGATACCTTGAAGGTATACATGATTTGAAAAAATGTATTCCATGGATACCTCGGAGGTATTCCATGGATACCTTCAATGTATACAAAATAAATAAAAAAATTAAATTAAAATATATGTGAGGCCCGCGGGATGGGTTGGGGACACGGACCCTTGACACAGGAGAGTCACCCTCTAAGAATTAATTTAATTAGATTTTATTTATTTATTTACTCACATTCTTTTTCCAAAACCTCACATGAAATATTTTATACAATTTTTATGTCATTTTTTGATTTTAGAATAGATCGGATATTAACCTACATGGCGAGAAATTTCAATTTACTGGAAACATTTTTATCTATTGATACAATATTATGATTTTTGTAAAGAACTAGATATCATATATGCTATATATATGAGAACTAAAATCAGAAAATTAACTTAAAAAAATCTTTTACTCACCAAATATAAAAATAATATATTTATGTTTAAAAAATCATATACAGATACAAAATCTATTTAACAAAAAAAAAACTCTAAAATTTGAACTGAATTGTAGTTATTAATTAAATATAAGATAAAGGGTTAAGTATGTCTTTACTTCATTAAATATATTTAATGTTGAGAGAAATGGATGTTTTTCAATTTTGTATTTTTTTTAAACGTGACAGTCGAATTAAATAAACCTTTTCTGTTATAATTTATTTCCAGTAATAATTATTATGTTTTGATAAAATAGTTTAATAGTATTTCTCTTAACTTGAAATATATAATTTTTTAATATTTATATTAATAGAAATTTATATATTTTAAATTTAATACTTCATCCTTTAAAATAACTGTCATTTTAAAGTTTAAAATAAGTGTTATTTTAAAGTTTTCATCGTTCATTAGTGAACATAAAAATTGGATAAAAATGATCATAAAGAAGATCAATACCCCCACCCCCAAATCCATTCATAAATTATCATATTTCAATCTCCTCAACTATTTCAATTAAACTTTCCTCAATTATTTTCATAGAATCTTCTATGAATAAATTTTAAAGAGATTAAATTGTTAACCTCAAAAAGAAGAAATTTTGAAGGGATTGGTAGTGAGGATAAACTTAGAGAAAAAAGTGACAAAATAGTCAAAACCACATTTAATTTGAAACATTTGACTTCTAGAGCGACATTTATTTTTGAATCAGATGAATTATATTTTATTCTAATAACTCAATTAATAATATTACAAATTTGAAATACAAAAAACAACATACAAATTTAAAAATACTATATTTATTAATAGAAGAATTCATAGTAATAATAATATTATAGAAGAATTATTAATATGGAAATTATGTTTAAAATTTTCAAGTAATTAAAAAATATAATTTAATTAAATATCTACCCATAAGTTTATTTTTAAATATCTACCCATAAGTTTATTTTTAAATATCTACCCACATTCGTTATCCCATCATCCATCTCATCGACACTGATGGAGACAATATCGAAACCAACCTTCATCTTCTCAAGATTTTTCAAATTTTATGTACATTGATAAAAGAAACTATTTTTTCTCTTTCTTTTTCAATCTTATATAATCTAAAAATAGTTTAGAAAGAATGATTTTTTAATAGTATACAAATAGCTTGTTATATATATATATTCATTTTCTTAATATCTTTTTTATGACAAAATATTTTTTAGAGCTAAAGTGACAATTCTGTAAAAAAAAATTCAACTTTCCTGCTATTAAATGAGTATAGATTGTTTTAATTAATTTTCAATTCTCACTTAAACTCACATTTTCTACATACAAATTGTTACAAAACATATCATAAGCCCATAAAACCTTAATGGAAATGACTAAGATAAGAATAGATTAGCCTTTCGGGATAATTTCAATTTTAAATAAAGATATTTTTCATTTTTTATCACTAATTATACGTTTTCCTTTTTTTGCATTTATGTTTTCAATTTCCTAATTTAAATCCATTTTGATCAGATGATTTATGTATTCGGGTAAACCTTCGCAGTGGAATTATCGGTTATGGCATGTGTGGTTCCTCGCCGACTACCTCCTGATCATCATCAGCCACTTTGCTCCCACCCGAGTTCGAGATGTCTAACTCAACAACCTGTTTCTCAGAACCAACTGATTCAGATGCACTCAACCTGTCTTTGTACAAGATTTGTTCATTAAATATGACATCTCGACTACAAATCACCTTTCGATTCTGCTTATCCCAAAATGGATAGCAAAATTCATCATCACCATATCCAATAAACGTATATTTAATAGATTTAGCATCCTACTTACTTCTATCAGCAACATCAATATACACGTATAAAACACATCCAAATACTCGAAGAAATGATAGATTTACCTCTTTACCGCTCCAGACCTCCTTCGGTATGCAATTTTCTAAAGGAGTTAAGGGTCCTCTATTTATCAAGTTGCAGTGTTAACTGCATCTGCCCAAAACATCTTCGGCAGCCCCCACTTCAGTCTCATGTTTTTAGCATGCTCACATAATGTTTTGTTCATACGTTA
Source organism: Scutellaria galericulata (assembly GCA_946896805.1). Lineage (NCBI taxonomy): Eukaryota > Viridiplantae > Streptophyta > Magnoliopsida > Lamiales > Lamiaceae > Scutellaria > Scutellaria galericulata. The sequence goes on along the minus strand of OX335791.1, from coordinate 11,237,687 downwards.
TACAACATTATTCTGCTGAGGGGTTCCTTATATAGTTTTCTCCATGTGAATTTCATTCACAACACAAAATTCTTTGAACTCTTGGAGCTCGTACTCTCCATCATTATCAGATCTCAGACACTTCACCTTGAGACCTATCTCAGTTTCTACTGGAGTCTTCCACTTCCTGAAATCATTTAAGACATCAGACTAATTTTTCAGAAAATAAACTCATACCTTTCTCGTGGAGTCATCGATGAAAGTCATGTAATATGACGCTCCACCAAGAGATATCACCGATGCTAGTCCCCATAAGTCGTTGTGGACTAACTCCAAATTCTATTTCTTCAAGGTTGTGCCTCCTTTCGAAAAGCATACTCTTTTCTGTTTTCCGTAGCCCGATTTCAATTGTCTTGAGGCCTGGAAACTTACCCTTCGAACAAAGCACTTTCATCCCCTTCTCACTCATGTGGCTAAGACAATAAGGCCACATGATCTACATCATTCTTTACACCTGCAAGAGCAATGTTGTACTCTCGGGTGTTGCTTGTTATGTACAATGTTCCCTCCTTATTGCCTCAAGCCACCACCATAGCTCCTTAGGATATCTTCCACGTTCTACAGCCAAAGGTCACAACGTAACCTTTATCATCAAGTTGTCCAATGGAAAGTAAATTCCTCTTCAATTCAGGAATATGTCTTACATCACGCAACTGCAAAACCATTCCAATCAATGCCTTGATCCGAACATCCCATTTTCCCATAATTTCCAAAGGCTCATCTTCAGCAAGATAAACCTTCCCAAAATGTCCAGATTTATAATGTTCCATTACGCCAGTACTGCTGCACGAATGAAATGATGCTCCAGAGTCTATCACCCAAGATACTAATGGACTACTTACGCTCATGATTAACACATCCACATTTTCATCAGTAGTTGTGTTTGTTGATTTGTTATCCTTCTTCGATGTCTTGCACTGATTTTTATAATGTCCGAGTTCATGACAATTGTAGCAGTCAATCTGACTCTTGTCCTTCTTCGGCTTATTTCTACCCCTCGACTTTGATCTTTCTCGATTCGAATTAGATTTTGATTTTGATCCTCCTCTGTTTCCTATACTCAGGGTTGATCCTACAACCACACCCAATTATTTCCTGTGAATTTATTCGCTTATGATTAGGTCTCTAACTTCATCAAATCTGGGTTTCACCTTCACTGTTGAAGCACTAACGGTTGTCACCATCCCACTCCAACTTTTTGGTAGAGAGAATAACAAGATTAGGTCTTGTACCTCGTCATCGAAATTAATCTCAACCGAGCTCAATTGGGCAATGATCATATTGAACTCGTTCAGATAATTAGCCACTGTAGCACCCTATGGCATCCTTAGGTTAAACAACCACCACATAAGATAAACCTTGTTCGCGGCTAATGGTTTCTCGTACATCTTAGTCAAAATTTCTAAATGAGAGTGATTTTGCTCTCTTTTAATTTATTTTTCTTTAATAATCTATTTTACCAATGTCACAAGTAGAATGCTTTGAATTGTTGAAGTATGGAAAATCTGGAGAGTTGCAAAATCGGTCCAAAAAGCCCATTTGACCTAAGAGGGCCCAAAATCGGCCTAAAAATTTTTCGTTGTGATTGTGGGTCATTACATAGACGATCAGGCTCCATTACCCAACAAATAAAGGTAAAAAATAAAAGAAAGGCAGACTAGAGTTAACTTTTGTAATCAGCCTCTTGGTTGGACATCGTTAATCCATCGGGAATTATCCTGGGTCTTGTATTCCTCCATATCTACTCAATATTATTTGTTTCTTATCACTTTCAATATTTGCTCTTTTCTCTATTACTCTCACTTACCATCGCACCCACCCCAACCCCAACCCTCCCTCTTCCCTCTAACATTCATCGAAGCCCCCACTAACCTCTCCTACTTTAACCTACGTCATTTCCGAATTCGTTAACGACTTGGACCAGGTGTTTTTCCACTTTGTCTACCATCATAAGAACACACAACAAGTTCATTCTTCGAGTGAGGATTAGGGTTTGGGGGTGAAATTTTGGGATCGGGTTACTTTCTGTGATTTTTAGTTAATTTGGGATTTTGATGTCATCTTTGATTGTTTCTATGTGTCTTAATTAATTTTTGTTTTTTCTTTTATTCTATAATGATGTGGCACTATGGAAATATTATTTGTCATTTTTGCAAGCAAAATGTTGCCACATAAGCATAAAATTGCTAAATTACTATAGTTGATCTGAAATTGTATAATTGGGGGCGTTTGTATTCTACTTGTAGAAAAGTTATCAAAAATTGTAAAATCCGATTAACAATGACTAAAATTTGGCATATTTTGCAATTTTAGGACTGAAATTGAAATTTTAAAATAAGTTTGACCAAAATCGGACACAAGTCATAGGATAGTACCAATAATGAATTTCTCTCTAGAATTAAATATAATAAGTATAACATTATCTAGATAAAATTAATTAATATACCTAAATTTATCTAAATAAAAAAGATCAAACTTATTGTTGGGAGATTTCTGCCTAGGTTTTGATGAGACAATATAATGATAAATGAAACTTTAGAGTACCCATTTTCAACGTTTTTATAAGTGGATTATAGTATGATAAGCTTACAACTTCTAGACTTGTTTTTCAAGTCGTTTACATCAGAAAGATAGGATATATTGATCTTACCAGATTTCTCGAGTTAAAGAAGTCCTGAGTCTGTCCTCTATGAAGAACGGTCAGAAGGCTGAAGAAGGCTCCAAGATCAGTAAGGAGAAGAAAATAGAAAGCTTTGTAAGTTGACTGCAGTTCTCGAAGAATATGAAGTTGTTCTAGAACAGGAAGCTGATGCAGATCAGAAGACTGACACAAAGCAGTAAACAGTCACTGCTACGCAGAAAGCTAGACGTATATCTAACCTATTCAAAGCACTACGAGGGATATACTAAATATCATACGAGAAATGGTTCCTGTCAAGGATCCGTTAGATAGAGCGTGTGCCAAGCCAATGAGGTAATGCCACCTGGATCCGCAGCTCTACAAAAGCACTGTAGCCGATGAGTGGCGCCATTAATGCGAATCAGAGAAGGACAAGGTTCAGTAGCCGAATTTTTCAGATGCATTAATTATAAGGATTTGAAGTTCACTTTTGACATAACACAAGGACAATGCCTCTCTTCAACGTGCATTTTTCCACTGATATAAATAGAAAGGTAGAGTGACCTTGGAAAGTACTGAAAAATCGAACAACTGAAGACTTTTTGAATATACCTCAAACACTCTCAAGCTTTCAAGTTTTCAAACTCAGTCACTCAACCTTCAAGAAGCAGCTATTCAAGCACTTGAGCTCTCAAGTTCAAGGTTGTCTTCTCACTGCACCAGTTGAAGAACCCCTATACACTTTTAACCATTTGTTGTGTGCTAGGTTGTTTTAAGTTTGGTGTAACTTAGTTGATAGGATTAGATCTTTGCTAAGTGTTAAGTCTTGTGTAGGCTATTTGTACCTTGTATGAGATTTGTACCATGTGTGGGTTTTGGCCTAGGAATCTGTTGATTCTAGTAGGTAGACTTGTGTTAGAGAGAGGTTTGTAAAGCTAAGGCTTGTAAATCGAACTAACTTAACAAAGTTCCTCCTCTAGGAAGGAGTAGAGTGGACGTAGAAGGATTACACCACCTTCGAACCATTATAAGCTATAAGTGTTTTATTGTTTTTGTCTACCTGCTGCATTACATTGATATATCATGTTGCATACATCATAAGCATCCTGCTAAAACCCATTTGACAAAAAGCATTCTTGTAAAAGAAAACATTTTCCAAACAGAAACTCTATCGTTTATTTTCCACTACATACTGTGATACCGAGACAGGAACCTGATACAGCATACTGCCAGGTTTCTGGATCGAGTCAGGTTATTGCATTCTTCCTAGAATTAGGAACCTGTTCACTATAATTTTTTAAAAGTTCAAAAATCGATAGAGGTTCATTCACCCCCCTCTAAACCTCTGACCATTTGGGACCAACACTTATTTTCCTTCACACATATTTATAGAGGTCCATGACCGCGCGTCGTAACGCGATAAAATTATTAATTTCTTTCCTCACCTAACCAACTTGTAGCTAGGGTAAGTAAGAGTCAATCCCACGAGGAGTGATGATTAACTATACCACTTATGTTCAATTCAATCAAATTAACAAATTATGAGGGGGGTTTTGAGATTGATTAACTATCACTAAAATAAAATAAACCTAGAAAGCAAATTAAACAAAGTATCAATGTATGCAAATATTCCAATTAACAGTTCAATTATCCCCCGATATCAATTATTCCCTAATCAATGTATTATCCTTCTTTCAAATTATCATGGAATTATCACCCCTAGTCTAACAACAACCTCTGTTAAACCGAATCGTCTCTTAAGATTAGTTAAATTAGGATACGCTCGCTATTTAACCCTATTTAATTGAACAACCTAAGATATACTAGCTAGATTTAATTCATCAAATGCATTAATCACCAAGACGATAGGATGAACTAGACTCCGAATAAACATGCACACTTCGATAATCTAGGATTATGCTACCTTAGAGATGCACGACCTCTAGTTTACCACTTATGAAAATTAAACCACAACGATGATTTAAGATTCTAGCAATCAATTATCAAATACTTAACCTAGGTGATCAGGTTAAATCAAACATCAATAATCGAGAACATTATACACAGATAACATAATCAATTTCAATCAAACATCAATAAGGGAATACATGATTAATTAGAACATAAATAGATATACGGGTTCAAACATCTCTACTAACCGCAATTGAGAAATTAGCCGAGCATCCTCGAAATCAAATCCACAAAAGTAATTGAGAAATCCATTAACCTAGAAAACTAAATATTGTTCTTCTCTCTCAAATAACTCTCCTCTCCAACCTCTTGTCTACGTGAACTGTATCCTCTTGCTTGGCAAGAAAGTCAAATAAATAGGGTTGTCTTCTTTTCATGTTGGCATGAAATCTTCCCGCCCTTAAGCACTTGGGCCACCAATCTTTAGGTAATGGGCCACTGATTTTTCTCAAGCCCAAGATGTCATCAGGCTTCCTTCCACAAAATTAGATTGCTAAGCCCACTACCTTAATTCTTTATAGGCCCAATCAATGTCACATCCATGTCTCATTGCACTCGTTTTTCTTGACTCAAGAACTCTCCAATTCCCCTAAAATAATCAAGAAAATAATATATAAAGTAATTGAGGACCGAAAACACATATAGATACAAAAACGGTGCATTCAATTATTTAAAAGATTATAAAATCACAAATATATCCACAATAAAATGCACATATTTTCTACTTATCAGTCCAATTTAAGAATTGATATGATTATAAAGTTTGGTGATTTGTGGTGTTAACATTCAAAAAAGCCATGTCGTAAAATTGACCTAAAATTGGTGATTTTTCTACAAAATTAGTCTTTTTTTATTAAAACCTAGATCATTGCTTTAAACTATAACTACAAAAAGACACTAGCATTAGATGCACACTTTTTTAATGTTAATTTTGCATTATTTTAATGTAAAAGCTGCTAATAATCTCCCATGGTTTGCACTATCTTTGGCACCAAAAGAGAATATTTTATATCATTCCTTTTTAAAAGAAAATAAAATGAAAAGGAAAGAGAAAAATAAAAGACAAAAGAGTAATGTTTATGTACATTAGTTGCACTATGCAATTGGACACGCATGGGTCGGATCAGGTTGGATACGACCCGGATTCGGGCTCAAATTTTTTTTTTTCAATTTATACGTAACATTTATGTTATATTAGTATAATCTTTATGTACAAATATCATGACTTTTAATTGATGTTACTTAAACTTTTTTCAGTATAAAAATACATGTAGTATAGTTGTACCGTTATATTGTAATAATTTAACTTTTATGTTATATTAATGCAATATTTATGTACAAATTTGATAACATTTATGTTTTAAAGTACTAAATAAAGGTTATATTATTATAACATAAAGATTAAATTATTATAACATAAAGGTTTAAAAGGTATTATATGTCAGTAGCATAATGTAAAGGTTAAACTAGTATAATATAAAAGTTACGCAAACATAACATAAAGGTTACGCGAACATAAATAAAAGGTTATGCGAACATAACATAAAAGTTACGCACGCGGGACAAGAGTGTAGGCGCGGAGATGGGGGGAGCATAGGAGCGCATGAGCACGCGTCTGGATTGTGAAAATCACCCTTCGGGTTATATGACTTGGATTGTATGGATCATGACCTATGCACCTGGTGCACATAAACAACACTGAAGAAGAAAAGGATAGCGCAGACATCAACTTATGTAAACTTGGTACACAAATGGCGATTGAAAAGAGTTGGCGCAAGAATTTACAGCATCCTTGAAGAAGAGAATTCACAGTATCAAATTGTTTTGGCTTACCGTTGGAGATGGAATAAATGACTTCATGTAACAGTTAATTGTAACATTTTTAGTTTATGTAATACATTATTGTAACACTTTTTAAATCACAACGTTACATCACTTTTTGTAACACTTTATTAATATGTAACACTTTTATATATATATATATATATATATATATATATATACTTTATTAATATGTAACACAAACATGTAACACTTTAATACTAGTAATTCTACTGTGCATTGCATAGTTTGTTATACAACATCTAATATTTAAAAAAAAATTGATAACAAAATGTAATGGCATGAATTTATAATCATTTAAATATTTAAATAATTAAGATATTTTAACTTTATATTTATATCATTCTAAACAATTATATTTGATAATATTAGAAATCAAGTTCTCAAAAATAATATACAAATGCATAATTGTGTTGAATATATTTTAACTTGAAACATATTTTATCTCCTACATTTTAGACTACTACTACAGTCGAAACTACTATAAATTAATAAAAAAATACTCAAATACATCAAATTTTAAATATTGGATTTGACAATGTTTCTTTTTTTATATGCAATGTAAATAATAAATTAAAATTAAAAAAAATTATAAATTTGATATATCATGCATAAAAAAAATTAATAAAAAAACTATTTCATTTGAATACAAATTAAAAAATGATGATAACTAAAATTACAAATAAAATTGATAAATTTGTTTCATACATTATAATCAAATTTTAAAGGAAAAAAAATTACTTAATTTGAAATCATGATTTGTTAAAAATAAAAATTCTCACACCCAATCCCCTTAGCCTACTCTTTCAGAATTACAAATACGGAATAAAAATGACATTAAACAAAGTTAGAAATAAAAGTGACTAAGTCTACATCATGCATTAAAATTGAATATAAAATAAACAAATTATTTACTTGAAATTGTAATTTGTTTAAAAACACTCTCACACCTCTGTCTTACCTCTTATCAAACTTACAGATATAAATTAAATGTAACTATCATCAAAATTACAAATAAAAAGGATAAGCTAGTACATCATACGTGTTAAGAAAATTCAAATGAGAAAATTTAATTTGAAATTATGATTTATGTATAAAAAAAAGAGTCGGCTCCTCCCCCAAGACACAAAAACAGTTTTTTGCTTGAAAAGATAAAAGCTTTTAGTTTTTTTTTTTTTTCTAACTTATTTCCTTCCATTTATAGTAATCAATTTTAGAATGGAAAATCAATTATTCTATTTTTTTATTATGATCTTGTTTTTTTATATATACTAATATTTCTTTCGTGCATTGTACGGATTGTCATATTTGTAGTAGGATTCAACCATTATACCAAAAGTTTGTTTATGTTATTTTTCTCAAATTATTGTCACAAATAAAATTAACTCATTTGTGTACCTAATATATGATTTTATAACAAAAATTATTGAGAAATTATTTTATTAGTTTTTATAATACACAGAAACAAATAGAACTTTATTGAAATTTTTGGTCAATTAACACAAATATTTCAAATGCAAGAAAAATTATACAAGACAATCAAATGCCCAAAAAACTATTGCTATCTATTAAAAAGATATTGAAAATTGGATTTAACTAAATATTTCATCCCTATGGACTAAGACAAATTTCAAATAATCTTATTTTTAATTTCAAAAAAGTAATTACATAAAATTTCTTGTTTAGTTTTATTTATTTTCATCTTTATTGTGCATTTTTAACTTTCAAGTTTAATTATTAGTTAGAACACTTTTTTTAATAGTCATATTTTAGCCTACTATTGTAGTTATTACTACAAATCAATAAAAGAACTTAAAACACACCAAAACCTAAACATTTTAAAATTTTGATAGTTTGTATTTCCTTTTTTTTAAGAGATTTTATTTTTCCTTATACATTGCAAATAATTAACAAATTAGAAATCATAAAAACGGATTAAAAAATTTGATATATCTTGTATTAAAAAAAAATTAATTATGCAAACACATTTTTTCCAATATCAATTTCATATCTACTATAACGATATTATCCATAAAATCTATTACTAAACACAAATTTTAACTTTTCACCTATATTCCAAAAAATAGTTTCTTCAAATTAAACCCCGATAAACATAGCCTTTATATATCTGTGAAAAGGCTAATTTAGTAAACAAACCCCTCGAACTATAATATATAAAATAATCACCTCCAGTCCTCATCTCTTCAGTTTCAACTCATATATTGTTTAAAACAATAAATTGCCTGCCAAGATCTGTATTTCTCTCTCAGCTGCAGAAATTCCTTTACTTCAAAAAACATTAACAAAAATGGTTCGTGGAACTCTTGAAGTTCTCCTCGTTGGAGCTAAAGGCCTCGAAAACACTGATTTTCTTAGTAAGATTTTTATCCTATGATATAATTTTATTTATTTTTGTATGTTATATAATTCGATGTGCAACTCAATGATAATTGATTAGGTAATATGGATCCATATGTGATAATCACTTGTCGTACTCAGGAGCAGAAGAGCAGCGTTGCATCAGGTTCATCATTACTTATAATTTAAGAATTTATTTATTTTATTAAATTAGAGAATATATATATTGAGATGATGATTGGTTATTGGCAGGAAAAGGATGTGAACCAGAATGGAACGAGAATTTCGTGTTTGGTATTTCTGATGATGTTGAAGAGCTGTTGATAAAGATACTCGACAGCGATGAAACTTTTCAAGATGATTTTGTGGGAGAGGCTAAGTCAGTATTTATTTTCACTATTTAATTTCTACCTACCTTTTATGTTTCTAAATATATTGCATTGCAGGGTTCCACTCGAGGCGCTATTTGCAGAAGGAAGCATCCCAACGATGTCATACAACGTTTTTAAGGATGAGGAATATCGTGGTGAGATCAAACTCGCCCTCAACTTCATTCCTCAGGCAAGTCATTAATAAGAATCCTCTATATATATATATTCTTGGTTTAAGGTTTGATGACACAAATGTATGATGATTTTGCAGAGAGACTGTGAGGAGGGTTCTGCAGATCAAGAAGAAGCCTATGGTGGATGGAAAGACCCTTCATATTGAAGTTCATATTATCAAGCATCTATGTTGTTTTATTACCTCCATTACTCTTTATTTGAAACCATTCGTTCTCCATTCTATTACCCAACAATATTAAGGTGTTTGTTTTCTGATTTTGGAAATGTTCTAAATTCAAGGGGACTTGTTATTGCAGGTGGTTGGTTTATTAAGGTTTTATGTTTTAGAAAATGTGCAAAAATGATGTGAAGCAGGTAAGAAAATGTATATATTGTTTGTTGGGATTTGTAAAAAAATTGAAAAAAAATAGATGTTTTTCTTGAAAATTGTAGAAAAAGTATGAAAAATAGGATGTGATTGTAAGATTTTAGAGATCCTTGTCCAAATATAGACTGGACTTAACCCATCCAAAATCCGGATTGACCAAGTCTTGTTCAAACATCCCCTTAAGTTGTGCATGGATGGAGAAATTTGAGAAATTACTTAAAATTTATAGTAATAAATTCATTAGTGGTGTGATATGAAATTGAAATATTTGTCTTTCCTTTTGCACCAAGATATGAATGGATTTTGAATTTAAGTTGATTTGAAATACATTCATAACAAATCTTGTATTTCAAATCCATCAACCCAAACCCAACCTTAAATTGCAAGAAAAATCTAGTTTTTGGACATCTTTAACCTTATTATCCTACCACATAAATCAAATTGTACCATAGTTCATACTGGCCTATACCAACTCAACCTAATGATCATTCCACAAAACAAAATCCACAAAGAATTAATTTGCAAGAATTCAGTTGAACGTCTAACCATGTATCCATATTCTTGTATTCTACAAGAATATAGTATGAGTATGAGTAGCCAACATTCATAATCAATCAATATTGAATAACCATACAAAGAATCGGATACTCAACATACAATTCATCAAACAGAGTTTCAATTTAGTCCCCAATAGAAATTAGAGCATCAGCTGAGAGAAGATAGTTTTACATGAAAATATAGAATCACAGTGCGCATGTACATGTATCGATAGAGAATATAAAGGATTCTGACCCTCAACTTATACCTAAATACTCCACTGAAACTCCACCATCATCAAATGTAGTCATATTTCTTCATAACCAAAAAGTTATAAGAAACGCAGCAATGATATATCTACGTTACCAAAAATCTAAAAGCAAAAATACTGGTTCAAAAAATTCACCAAAGCAGTAACTTCCTCCTTGGACCTACATAATTGAGCAACATACATTTTCTTTCGCTTTCTTCTAAGGGTTAAATTTAGTCTGAGAATCCTTTTTCCCCACCTCTGCACTGGATTGGCAATTGAACCCACCAAAAGAAGGGAAGCCGATATTTTCAAGGGTGGAGAATGATGACGAAATGGGTGGCAACTGATCAACAGCACCGTGCTGCCTTGAAGATTCCGAACGGGAGGCGAATGCATTTTGGAAGATGTTGGGTGCTTCAGGTTGCGGTTGTTGTAAGCATCCCCCTGCCTGTGTGCCAGTCTGCTGCTCATTCAAGCAACTTGGAAAGTCCCCCATAAGAGTCTTGACTGCGAATTTTAATGGATCGGACCACGACTCCCCAAAATCATAGAAAATCGGTGTCTCTTCTGATAATTTACTCTTCTCAACCTTCCCACCTGATAGCTCTTCTGGAATAGCTGGGCCCTCTGTAGGGGGATCTTCAACTTCGTTAAACAGTTTTTGAATTTCTTCCAGTGTATATTTAAGAGTTTCCTCAACTGTAAATTCTTGTTCTGTAGCCTCTTTTCTGGGCTCGATATCAGATGGCAGAGGAATATTAATTGAAGCATTCAGGGCAAAACTGGGAGATTTATCGACTTCACTAACAAAGGATTTCCTCGGTGCAGTTTTAAGAGAACGTTCGTTAAAATCCGAGTTGGATGACATTACAGGTCGACTCCCTGGGAGACTTCCTCTGCCATCAGATGGCAGAGGAATACTAATTGAAGCATTCAGGGCAGAACTGGGAGATTTATTGACTTCACTACCAGAGGATTTCCTCAGTGCAGCTCTAAGAGAACGTTCGTTAAAATCCGAGTTGGATGCCATCAAAGGTTGACTCCCTGCAAGCCGTTTTGAAGTCCGTGATGGTAAGCTCGAATCCCCTCTTTTCTTTGATTTTCTTGAGTTCACCTTGGTTATATTCCCATTTTCTGAAAGATGTTGCTTGGTCAAGGGTTCGGTTACAGGTGAAACAATAGCTACGTCTACAGCCAAACGTGTGTCCTCTTTAGAGACGTTTTCTGGTTCGAGGTTATTTGTCATTTGAGCATTCTTTTCTGAACTATCACGTGAAATATCCTCTTCAATAACAGAAGTAATTTTCACGCTGTCAGACTCAGGGTTCTCTTGCTTTTGTTTCGAGATCTTGGCCTGTGCTTCTGGAAGAAGACCCTTTGTACCAGAACTTTCTTCACCTGCAACAGACAAGTCAATCATGAGGGCTACAAGAGCAACTTTATTTGTATTCAAAAGGGTTGGCTTAGGTAAATTATGCATACCACCATTTGATTCTCCACCAAGTAAATACTGTTTCTTGTGGATAGGTAACTTCTCATTAGCTGGATTAGAAGACTACAAAGAGAAATAGATATTTCAGTGATCTAACAAAGCCAAATGTAAATTAAGGAAAGCACATAGAATTTGAATTGCTATTTGATGGCACGTGGGAAGATCTCATGACTTGGAGAATAAATATTTGTGCCGACCAAGTAGCAGGAATGAGCTTTGAAGAAGATGAATTGAGACTCAGTGCACATATATTAGCTAGATTCTCATTCTTGTATGCAAAGGGAAACATCATAAATGTGTTTCTATTTCATGGAAAATCCAGACACATTGAAGCATCAAGATTAAACCGCATGACATGCAAGGTGAAGGATGGGAATTTGCATAGAGCAATCAATGCAAGGATAACAATTGGCAAGGTTTATTAATAACCTTGTATGTAGCACATAGCAAAGAAGACAAACGAGCAGGAACTTTAATGGATTCATTAGACCAAGTTCTGAGACATATCAAGATTTTTTTTCCTAATAGTATCCACATTGCTTACAAGAACAGCATATCTTTAATTAATTTGCAAACAGATCAATCATTTGCTTACTCTGTCAAGAATATTTAGGTGCAAATTGAATAGGCATGAAATGAAAGAAATATACCAGAAGAAATGCATCAAAAAGCTAAAGAAAGCCTATAGATGGGGACCATGGGGTGGCCAAGCAAGTTTACTCACAAGAATTTCATCCTCAATTAACTTCATATTATCCAACTCTCTTTTCAAAGGTCTGCAAGCGCAGCTACCAATATCCTTGGTTTTCAAAAACCGCAATGCATCTAATTTAGAGCGAAATACGTAACCACTGACAGGATCCGTGTAATACTGCAGTGTTAAAATTTTCAGATTAGAAATGTCACACTAGGAACTAGTGTCTGCTAAAAATACTTGAAAAATATAATCAATGAGAAATAACAGAAAACACATGAAGAAAATTCAAGCAGGAAATTGCTGCGGTGCAGAATCATGAATGAAGCTAAATTTGTAATAAGAATTTGAGCTTTTCTGATGGAGTTAGCAACAAAAGAAGGTAAAAGGATCAATTACTGGATCCTTTCTTGTCTTATTCCCACATTTGCTTGTCTTGATTTCCTTAATCCAACCTGGAGGTAGGTCATTATCGGTTGTGCAATCGATGGAAACCTAGAAAACCTTGAAATGTCAGAAGCTAAATCATAATAGATGATTTATCAAATGTAGAGTAAGTATTGAGATGATCACGGCACACACCGTCACAAAACCGCTATCCTTTCTTTTCCTTTTGTTAATGCGACCTGTATTTGTCATGGATGCCAACTCTGGAGAAATGTCTATAGAGGGCTCATCCACATTGGGTTTAACCACATTATTAATATCATCATTATTTGTCATGGATACTAACTGAGGCGACATGTCTATAGCGGGCTCATCGACATTGGGTTTAACCACATTATTAATATCATCAGTATTTGTCATGGATACTAACTGTGGCGGCATCTCTACAGTGGGCTCATTCACGTTGAATTTATCCATGTCATCATTGCCACCTGTATTTATCAGGGACCCAAACTGCAGCGACATGTCTACAGTGGGCTCATCCACATTGTCAATCTGAAAAGACGAACATACAAAAAAATGAGAGAAAACAAACAAGAAGTCCTTTAGAATCAATGCTATAACAAATATAATCAAAAGGAATCATATTTAAAACTAATAAAAGAAGCATCCATCTTGTGTCTCCTGAGATCAAGTAAAAAAATTTTATAAGAAACTAAAATTTTATTAGAGATGAAGAAGCTGATACAAAGGACCTGACATCAAATAAAATTGAGCACCTTTAAAACTAAAGCATCCATCTTCTATCTCTTCTCTCAAGTATAAGTAAATGAAGAAATATATTTTAGTTTAAGGAACACTTTATATAAAGCAAACACTTGAAGCAGCATACAGATAGAAATACTGATGGCTCCACTCACTGGTTCGCCATGAGAAAACATACAAATTTGAACTTCACGACTTAATAAAAAGAAGATCATTAAATTTCATTTTGGACAAGACTTCATAAAATTTGAATGTACAGGCACTTTCACCCAAGTTTCTATAGATGCTTAGGCACATACATTGTTGTTAAAAATTGTTTAGCTAGTTCTTGTCCAAAATATGAGGCATATCAAGTTCAATACTGAGCATACATTGGAAAACAAGCCTTAAATTTCACATTTTTTTTCGAATAAATAAATGCATATTTGTTTGCCTAGAAGAACAAAAGAGGATTGAACAGTTTGTAGCATGAAAATTCACTAAAAGGTTGAGTGCATACTTTATTTTGTACAGTCGCAGCATTAGTATGATTTAATCCACCCAAATATCGAGTCACAGAAGCCTTTGAATAAAATTTTCTTCCAGATGAAGTTTCAATATATACCTGCAAAAATATAAGAAAAAGCACACATTCCATAAGAAATTCAAAGGTTATATCAACTGTAAGTATAACAATATAAATAGGTTCATGTGATTAAATGAATTGACATAGCGGCTACCTAAATCATAATAACCCAACTTCATAATAAAACATGGTCATAATAAAATCCTTGCAGAATTCAGAAGGAATTGCTTTATGAAAGCGAGGGTAGGAGAGAGAAAATAAAAGAAAAGGAGAGGTTTGTTCTGTTTAAATTAGTTGGGGTTTATTGAATGAAGGATTGTGTTGTTGTCAAAATATGCTAAAACAGCAGATTGCAAAATCAACAATCTTATCTGAGAGGATCAGTATCCAATTTTAATAAAGCAGCCCATCTCATACGTTTAACATCACCAGAGAAAATACATTAGCACATTTCTTGACAAAATTCCTTCAAATTTCTGTCTTTCAATCATTGCAACCATGAAAAATAAAAAGTCCCTTCTGCAACTTCTGCAAATCTAGAATACCAGTGTAAATCTAAGGTTCTTCATAAAACTATGCAAAAAATCTCCAAGATACATGCCATAGTGGTCTTGCATGCCTAATATGACCTCAGACATTTTGTACAATTAATCCCTTTCTATAGATAAGATTCCAACTTGATTACTGATGCCTAGATTTCAAACTAATGTGAGAAATTGCTTACTGGTCCAATTTTAATCAATGTTGTTCATGACTTTAATCAATAAGATGAAACAAGGTACAAAGAAATGGAAACAGGATGGTCATGATATGATGCTTATACATTCAACAAAGAAGACAAACATAATGATGGGAAAGCTTTCAACACATAATCAAACCCCCTTTGGGGAGGCTTGCTGAGGTCATCTACTGCATGTATTCAACAGAGACTTGGATTGTGTAGCAACAGAAGTAACAGCCAACATAAGGCATCTGATGAAACCACAAACCACACTAACCAGAAAACTGACAGTTTGTATGTCTACATAGTTTTTTTGTGTGACCAAGATCACGTAAACCCATAATTTAACATTGGATTATGTATAAGCTCTGACAACAAGTCATTACCGCATAAATTTGGTAAAATCCGACTTTCTAAATTGTGTTCTTTAAAGCTTCAAAGATTTCTTAGAAACTGTACAGAATATCATCTATAACCCTAAAAAAAAGGACAACATTAAATACGCGAACATGCAACTGTATAGAAACTATGTCAGTTAATGTAGGTGACGAAAGCTACTCCTTTTGTGTCTTACGCACCTTGTAAACTGATCCCTGGGATGAGCCCGTCTGTCGTGTTTTTTCCTCCACTCTCCATCCATCAGGGAACCATGCAGGAGTATCATTTGTTCTAACTGACATCTGTAAGAAGCATATTATAGTCAGCTTTTACGACAAAAGAGAACCCGCACAAGAAGTATATATGTAGGATCATTTAGTATGGAAACTTACGACATCTGATTTGTTATCAGAGAGCCCATTGTCAACCACATTTTCTTTTTGAGGTGTAACAAGCTTACCATTGTCTTCTATGGCACATAAAAGATCCTTCTTGGAATGATATTTTTTACCTGTTGCAACATCGAGGTAGTACTGCAACAACCAGACACCCACAATATAAGTACCAATTCTTTGGCATTCTATTTATGTCTTCCTCTAAGTAATAAAAAAATAAAAGATGAAAAAATTCTCCATTTGACATTATACCATTTACAGATATCAATCAAGTGGCTTATTAGTTTTATTAATATCAACTACTTACAAACACGTAATATCACAAATTTCTTCTTTAGGGTCTAAGAGCATGGTTATCAGAGAAAAACAATCGGCAGGACATAAATTCTGAATTTTTTGTTTAGATGCAACTCCACTGCTTACGTCAACCCTTCAGTGCAAAAACCCCTGTCTATATGGCGAAAAGATAAAAATCTAAAATGGAGTAGCATAGAGAAAAATGAAATCCTCATCATGGATTGCAGTCATGTAGTAATTTAACCCTCCTTTTCTTGGTCCTGTACATGCTGAAAGTACCAAGAATGGATGTCTATTTCTATATGTTCATTTAATACGAATGAAACTCATTTTTTCACTATTTCCACATATGCGACTTTAATTTAAAGAAAAGGGAAGTTCCTGTGGTGTTTACAAAGTCATAAAGGAAATTAACTATAAATACAGGAACTACCACATCTTGCTTCATGTTTTGACACAATATACTTTAATGGTTAATAAATATGTGACACGTGTAAGAATCCTAAAAACCTTCCGATGATTATTGAAATTCCAAACTGTAAACATAATTACATGAACCCTAATTTAGTTTTCAGCTTTTGGAATTACGCTGCATGGTTCTACGTCAGCTGGAATTCATGCGCCCTTAACGTTTAACAGGGTCCCACAACTCTTTAAATTCTTACAATGATCGATATACATCTTATGGGAATATAATGCATCACACCCCACCAGCATATGCCATTAGTTCTGAGTGTTCCCAAAGTCATAAAAACTTTGGGATTCTTGAAGAAAGCATGGGTTACCCAAACGCTAACGACTTTCCAGTTTCACTACCTCTCTCACATGAAATTCAATATACCAAGGTAAGACTTGAAGGTCACCAATACACCAACCAACTAACAAAATTTCACAAATGCACAGAATTTTGGGAACACACATACACACTACACACAACAACAAAACACAACATAACAAAAGGAAAAGGCAAACTATATATATCACTCATTTGTGAAAAGAAGAGGATAAGGAGATATGGCGTATATGTTGGTACACTCCACATTCAAGCCACATTGAATTCTGTAACTCGTTCTTTAGCTAATTCAAATAAAAAAACAGATAAAAAGTCCTACAAGCTCTATACAATTCAGCAAGAAAGTATATCCGAGTAAGATCAAAATCAAAATCTTGCTCTACTTCAACATGCAGGTACTTAACCATGTCGATCAACAAAACAAACTTAATTCAACGAAAGATGCAGAATCAAACATTTTGCTAGGGCACAACAATTCAAATGATTTGATGCCCAACTTGCGAAAACAAAGATTTGCTTCGCTTTTCATCAACAGTTCAGCAAATTCACCAACTCAAACTCACAGCAAACAACATGATTAACTTATTTTCCCAAAAAAAAAAAAAACTAAATTAAACATGCTGAAAGATGTAAAACACAAGGAAGGATTTAAAAAATATAAATATTAAAAAAAAAAAAGAGGAAATTAACCACCTTAATTTTCCTCCCATTCTTGTATTTGAGCTTCTCTGTAAAGCTGGGAGGAAGCCACTCCGGTGACTTCCCGGCCACCATTTCTGCGGAATTCAGAAAATTCAGTGAATTGGGTCAAGGTTTTTGGTTGCAGAGAAAATGGGAAGAGGGGGGATTTTATATGGGTTGAAATAGAGGGAGGTGGGTCTCTGCTGAAACTGTACGAAAAAGGGTATTTGACAACACGTGTTTACGTATTTCCTCTACAGTTGTTGCTGATTGTGAGAAATTTTCACACTATCACTTCTTTTCCTGTTTTGCCAAGTTGCAATAATATTTTGGGCTGAATCACTACCCTGGATTTTCTCTTATTTATTATTATGACTGCTTTCCTTCTTTTACGTATTACTTTTTTTATTCCTTCAAGTCAAACATTATTTGAATTTGCACAATCTAGTCCTTTTAAATGCACCAGATTAAATTTTATTTGAAAATATTAAATCCTGAGTATCGTCTATTTCAAAATAGAAAATAACAATACACCCATATCTTACTTATTTTCCAAAATAGAAAATAACAATACACCCATTTTTAATAAGGACTCTACGTTGATTACGAGTTAATTAAACTTAAATATGGCCCCTAATGTTGATTTTGAGGTGAATTTAATCGGTTTAAATTACTTATGTTTTATCCAACTCATTATTGTGACTTAATTTTTAGTTGGATTTTTTCATAGCTCCAATGTGCGACACGTGGTGTTGCGTTCCAACTCCCTAGTCTAATATAACAAATCTACTATATTTTATTCACGATTTTATTTCCTTGAAATCCAATCAACTTATTATTTTACTATTTAATTAACAAGGTGTTTACAATTAATTTTATTTTTAAGGTAATTATCATAGATAATTTAAAAACTACGAAGTTTTCTTATGTCTCCTAAAAATAAAAATAAAAAATAAAGCTACCATGGACACGCCTCGTGCTTTCCAATTGTCATAGCAAATTATTAATTTTTCTCAAGTTTTAATCACTTTTAATTATCTTAAGAAAAAATAATTATTATCCCTCTTGGTTTCCTTTTTTTAACCTGTGAATTCGGATGGTGTTAGAAATATATTAAATTTAATATTAAGGTTTATTGCTTTCTTTTCAAACCACAAATCATGACTGAAAGAGAATGTTTATAAATGATGATAAACATACTTTCCAATATATTAATACAAAGAAAACAATAGTAAATGCCATTAATAAATGTCCATACATGGCAAATGCAAAATCAGTAATTTATTTGAACACATTTACGTAATGCCCCGTTTCTTTTACGTTACTGTAGAATATCAGAATTTAATAAATTTTTCGTTTGGGCATCCAAATACTCGATAGAACATATATTTTCTAGGTAATTTAAAACATGCAAATAAAGATAAGTCAATTCGAGCATCCCTATTTTATAAAACGTAAATCGTACACAGCGGAAGAGAAATATTTTTTTTTCTTTCTTTATATTTATAAAGCTAAATCTGTACAGCTTTGCAAACTAAGTTTTTCCCAAAAAGGTTTAAAAAAACACTTTCTATACAATTAAATAATATAACACATCTCTCAGTTCCAGTAAAACTCTTTAATAATCTTTAGAACATCGGCTACTAGCATCCTCCACTTTCGTACCACGCTCGAGGATTTCATAAGCTGAAAACATTTTAACACAAAAAAGGGTGAGTGTATGAAGACACTCAGTGGGGTGAAACTTGTGAGCATTTAAAACATAACCGGTAACATAGACATATAATTCATCAAGCACATAGTTGCGGTTCTGAGCCGCCGTGAAAACATTTTTGTCTTGCGGAACTTGCCGCCATTTTTACATATCTAACAAACGTAAACATATCACTCAATATCACATAAAATGCGGTTTTAAGGCCGCCTTTTGAAAATATGGTTCTTAGCCGCCGTAGAAAACATTTTGTGGTTCTCAGCCACCGTGGAGTTAATGTGGTTCTTAGCCACCGTAGAGTTAGTGTGGAACTGAGCCACCTTGCAAACACATCACACACATAACAATTTCACTCATCTTGCAACATTTCACTCACTTTTGTCATGTAACAGGGACATAATGCCACGTTTACAATATAATCATAATCAGCTCACATCAGCCAACGTCTTCATGTTATAGCACTTGGTCACATAAATGGGAAAGCAAGAATTTTTTCTCCACAACCTTCACCACATTTCATCATAATTCCACTCATTCACTTTGCAAATAGCACACTGTCATTGCATCTCGTAGTAAAGCATAAAATGCAATCTTCAATAATAATCATATACGTTTCACGTAGGCATATATCTATACTTTAATAACCACATACGTTTTACGTAGATACATAACTTCACTTTAATAACCACATATGTTTCACATAGACACATAACTTCACTTCAAACTCACTTAGAATCTTAAATATGGAAGTATAGAAATTACCCCCACCTTAGAAGAAGTTGAAGCGGTTATTCGTAAGCTGTCAAGCAAGCCTAGATAGTTCATCCTTCCTTGTTATCTATATCAAACATAAATAGGCCTTACTACCTTTCTTAATTATAATCTCGTAACTTAAGGCCACTAACTATTAAAATATGACCTTTAAGATTTTCCTTGTTTACGAGAGAAGTTGAAGCGGCCTTCTGATGAACAAAGGAAACAATTTGAGGTAAATACAAGGTGTATGTGGAATTATAATGAAAATGCGCTTATTAAAAATATTAAGGAACTTATTTAATCTTAACTTAAATTTTGAAGGACTGGAACTTAATTTTGAAAACATAAATTATAAAATTTAGAACTTAATTAGACTTTACTTAGATCTTAAAAGACCTCAAGTTTAGCTTTAGAAAAGCCAATTAATAAATTAGGGTTTAAGTTAGATTTTTGGGGAAGTTTAGCTTTAGAAAAGCCAATTAATAAATTAGGGTTTAAGTTAGATTTTTGGGGACTTGAAAATGATTTTAAGTGAACTAAATAGGGAAGTAGATAATTAATTAATAACAATATTACATAAGAGTCTGCAAACATGCTTATCCATAACAACTAAACTAAACTAATTTTAGATAATTACACAATCAAATAAATAGACTAAGTTTTGTTTAAACTTTGAATATAAGCATGATGAAATTGGAAAATTTGTTAAATTCTATAGAGTGATTTCACGGATATGTAGACTACTAATTAAATTTTCATATCAAAACTAATATAGATTACTACATTTTTCTCTTAAGAAATTTTTTATAAATCAATTTTATTTTTGTAGATAAATTCATTTCCAAATTCTTATAAGAGCTCTTCCTATTTTAAACTATTAATTATAATTGGAAATTTCAATTACACTTTACATAATTAAATGACATAATTAACTCATCTTATTTCAAGACATATATTATAAGATCTTAAAAATAAACTAGACACTCACTGATGTCTTTATTTGAATAAACAATAGTTATACAATTAAATAAATACATGATAACCTTAACCAATTCATAATCCCATGCATTCAACTAAGAATCAACCTAATAACTACTTTAATTGAATAACTTATATATGCATCTCTGTAAATTACTTTAAAGAACGGAATTTCAAATCTACAGTTCATACTTTATTTCTTTCCATTTCGTCTTTTCTTCTCTTTCCTCGTTTCCGGTGGTGGTGCCGAGACCAGAATCGCGACGGACTCGGCGGGGCTCTCTATCGGGCTGCTCGGGGAGGCCAACGAACAACAGCCGTGCTGGCGGCGAAGCAACAGAGAAGGAGAAGAAGTTGTGCGAGAGAGAGAGGAAGAGAGAGTGATATTGCCGAGAGAGAGATATGAAGAGTGCTATTTCCTTGCTCTTTTCTTTCTTGTTGACAGGAGATGATGGGTTGTCCAAACATGATGAGGAGAGAGAGAGAGATATAGCCATGATGTGTCGAAGCTTTAAGGCTTAAATGATGACTTGCCATTTTTCCTCTCGTACACATGGCTTGCCACTTATATGTATTAATTACCTATGTTTAGTCCACTTAATAATGAAGAATAAAATAAGACATTACACCTTATAATTTAATGGGGTGTTATACCATGAGGTGTCAAATAAAAAGGACACGCATCTTCACACACATAATTTGCAACTTGCCTTATTACTTATACAATTATTGATTACTTATACAATTTTATTTGAATAACCAAAATTAATACTTTACATCTTAATTAATTTATTTATGTCATCTATCTTTGCATGCTTTTATATATATATATATATATATATATATATATATATATATATATATATTGTGTACGTGTATATATACTTATATAAATAAAATTTTAATTAATCGATTACTTAGACTTAATAAATTAATTAGCAACATATAGTCTTAATTAATTAATTCTTAAGCTTAATTAATTCATTCTTATACATAATTAATTAATTAGCAATATATATATATATATATATATATATAACATTACACCTTAGCTAATTAATTTATTTAATTTATTTGAGGTGTTATAGTTATACATTAATGACATGTAAGCACGAATAGAATAATAGTAACAATTCTTCAAAACAAAAAACAAAAAAAAAATTATAGTAATAAATTTCACGCGTCAAAGTAATAAAAATCATTTGCTCCTTAATTCAACTATTCTTACAATATTCCTTAAAATATGTTCCTATTTTAAATAGCTTGTGTACGAATTTATTAGTGTAGATATTTCAGCATTGAAATATTTTGAAGTAACTTTCGATATGTGTACGTGTATATATATATATATATATATATATATATATATATATATATATATATAGGGATAATTGCACGAAATACCCTTGTGGTTTGGAAAATCAGCGTGAAACCCCTCTGTACTTTCAAAAATGCGCGAAACCCCCTTATGGTTTTCTAAATGTAACCCGAAATCCCCAACTTCATTAAGGTTAACAGAAGTGCTATGCACGCGCTCTTCATGCATTTTTGGTGTTTTTTTTTTACTTTTTTGCTATAAAATGACATATTTTTTCATTTTTGACTATATTAAAAGACAAATTCTCTTGTGGGGGTTTCTTGCAATTGCAAGCACTTTCTTCAAGCTTGTTTTCTACATTAACATCTATGTATTATTTGTTTTTTTTTTCAATTAAAATTTTTACAATGTTAATTTTTTATTTAGTTATTTATTTTATTTTTATTAATACTATTAGTTGGTATGTATGTTTTTTTTTACTTATGTTTTTTTCCATTCAAATTTTTTCAACATTAATTTTTATTTAGTCGTTATTTATTTTATTGTTATTAATGACGCAATTGCTACATATGTTTCTTTATTTGCTTTTGGTTTTTTCAGTTCATTTTTTACAATGTTATTTTTTATTTTATTGGTATTAATGTCGACTATTGATGAAGAGGATGTGGAAATATTTGATAATATATTATTTTCACATCAAATTAACCCTAAAGTGTAATTAACAAGACTCTAAATATAATTAGTTTACTATCTTACTTCAAAAAAATATTCGATGTCCAAACAAAAAAAATTAAAAATCCATTGAATTTCTTGGAGAAATATAGATGATTAACGGCGTGAACAATGAGAAATTTTGCTATTGAGGTACATTTTGTTTTAGAATGAGAACCTGAAACTAGTACAAGGTATGTTCCAAGTTTTTCAATATAATCTTTTTTATCTTTTGTTTGTAGTTACAAATTGGTATGTTCCAAGTTTTCTTGCATAGTTTTTATTATTATTATTTTTTATTTATGATAAATTGGTATGTTAATTGTTTCTTGGTATGGTTAATTTTTTGGTATGTTAATTGTTGTTTCTTGGTATGGTTAATTTTTTTGGTATGTTAATTGTTTCTTGGTATGGTTAATTTTGTTTGTTATACCTAACAATTATTAAATAATGAGTCTTTTATTTATTTTATATTTCCCTTAATATCGTGTCATATTTATTTAATATAATTTTCATAAATAGTTGAGTTAATAATAATAATAAATAACTAAATAAAAAATTTAACATTTTGAAAAATGAATTGAAAAAAAAAGTAAAGAAAGAAATATATGTATCAATTGTTGCAAAACAATAAAATTAATTGAAAAAAATAAAAGAAAATAAAGAAAAATCATTAATAAAAATAATATAAATAACTAAAGAAAAATCAATATTGAAAAAAAATAATTGAAATAAACAAAGGTAAAAAAGAAACATACCAACTAGTGGTGCCCGGTTTGGTTAAACCGCCGGTTCCGGTTCCGAACCGGCGATTCGGAAAACCAGCGGGGGTCTAACCGGAACCGAACCGGGGTATGTTCGGTTCCGGTTTGTAACCGGCGGTTAAACCGCCGGTTTTTCGGTTTTTTTTTTTAAACAATGTATTTATATGTTAAAAAATATACAACTTTGTATAAATATCCAAAATCTACAACTTACAAAGTATAAAACACTAAGTTTGAATTTAAAAAAATCACAACTTACAAATAACGAATAATCGGTGGTTGAATTAAAAAAAATTACAACTTACAAACAACAAACTTCTAAGTTTGAATTAAAAAAAATTACAACTTTCAAACAACAAACTTCTAAGTTTGAATTTAAAAAAATTACAGCTTACAAACAACAAACTTCTAAGTTTGAATTTAAAAAAATTACAACTTACAAACAATAAAAAAAAAATTACAACTTACAAATTACAAATTGAAAGAGGAAAAAAATGAAAGAGCTTGAGTTTCATTCTAAGTTTGAAAGTGAATATCAAACTTAGAATAAAATTGTCTACGTATCCATAAATTGAATTGGAGAATCAAAGCCCACGTAGTTCTTATTTCTTACTTCTCTTAATTGTAATGAGCAAAGAATGTTGTGTGGTAGATGATGTGTCTCAAAGAAAGGAGGACATAATAAGACGTGCATCTAAGACACATCTTATTATCTCCTCCTTTCTTTGAGACACACCATCTACTACACAACATTCTTTGCTCATTACAAGTAAGAGAAGTAAAAAAAAAAAGAGTTTCATCCTAAGTTTGAAACTTAGAATGAAATTGCCTACGTATCCCTAAATTGAATTAGGTAATCAAAGCTCGCGTAGTTCTCTTACCTCAAACTTATCCATTAGTTCCGGTGGAGGAGGATGTGTTGGAATCGTAGCCATACTCGTCGGGGCCATCGTCATCAAAGACAGATAAATCTAGATGTTGTTGACGTTTCTTTGCTCGAAGCCAATCTTCAAGTAGAGTAATATTTTGAACATTCTCTACAGTCAATCTTGCCCTTTTTGGATTCAACATATGTCGTCCTTTGGAGAAGGCGCACTCGACGGAAACGTTGGAGGCGGGACTTGCAAAAATCTCCTTTGCAATATGACTTAAAATAGGATAAGTGTTGATCCTCTTTGACCACCACTTCAAAAGATCCACAGAGTTTTCAAAAGAAATAAATTCAAATGTACAACTTAAATATGTATCTAATTCTTGTGTGAGATTAGACCCCCTAGCTCGTTTTTGTGTTCGGTTATCATAAAAATCATAAAATGCATTAAGACCACTAACATTATATGGATTATGTGAAGAACTACTACTACCACCTACATTTTGAGCACCTAAATTATCCCCACAATCATCCCCTAATGAGGTTTTATATTCTTTAAATAAATCATACAAATACTTTTTAGTTCTAGCTGCAACTTCTACATAATTTAGAACATAGTCAACTACATCATAATCGGATATCAAAAAATGGGGGAACAAAGCACTATAATACATGCGTAATAATTCCATTAGACCATCTTCTCTAATCCTAGGATCTAATAATTTAGCTATTAAAAATATATCGGGAAGTTCGTGAAAATATTTTAACCATTTTGCTTTAATTGCTATAATAGTGTCACCTATAATAGGACATGCACAATATTCATTCAAAATTAAAGCAATTTTAACACAATTATCTAAGGCTAATGGAGAAGTATGATAATAAGTGCCACTTAATTCTCTAGTGGCTTCTTCAAAAAATTTTAAAAGAGCTATTAAATTAATGCATGCATCCCAAGAGTTGTTATTCAAATATATCAATTCATGTGGGTTTTCTTTATAAAATTCAATTAGCAATTCTTTATAATTATAAGAATCTTGAAACATATAATAAGTTGAATTCCATCTATGTTTTACGTCCAATATAAATTTCTTAACTTCCATTCCATTATTTTTACAAAATCTTGCCCATTTTTTATGTCATTGTGTTGATTTAGCAATTTCATGAATTGCATCCGTAATAGGTTTAATTTTATCATGCAAAGCGGTTAAACCATCTTGTACACACAAATTCAAACAATGGGGTACACAACGAATATGAAAAAGTTTACCATCTATTAGAGGCCTAAAAAATTCCATTAATGTGGGTATACTAGCGGTGTTAGGAGCGGCATTATCATAACCAATCGAAAATATTTTTGTAACTATATCATAATCATTAACAATTTTTATTATTTTCCTAGCAATTGCTACGGAACTATGTTTTTCATCAAATTCGACATAGGCAATTAATCGTTTTTGCACGTTCCATGCATCATCTATCCAATGGCACGTTATTCCTAAATAATCATGGTTTCCGTAAGGATCTTTCCACACATCACAACAAATAGATACTCAAGTTAAATTTTTTAGTTCTCCAATTAAAGCATATTTATATTCACCTACAATTTTTTCTATGTCACGTGTAACAGTATTCCTAGATATTCTTCTACTAGCGGGTTGAAAAACTTCACAAGTAAATTCTTCATAATCATCGTCAATTGGAAATTGAAAAGGAAGATGTTTTTTAGCAATCAATTCAGATATTCCTTTCCTAGGAGTTAATTGACTAAATTTATGAAGGAAGTTAGGGTCGTTACCTCCGGTTCCCCCACTGGAACCGGCATTTTGTCGAGGAAGATGGGTTTGAGAGCGGTCATTACCCATCTTATCCGGATGCTTCTTGATGATGTGGTTGTTGAACGTTCCATAGCCCCCTCCGGCCTTGAATTTGTAGCTCTTTCCACAGTAGTTGCACGTCACCGTGAAGTCCACGTTCGAATTTGATACTTTCTCCTTTCTAAAATGTATGGAGAAAATATCACTTCGAAGTGTCGAAGTGGTTCGGCTACGTGTGTCACTCTCTTGAGTTGGACGGGCCTCCGGCTGCTCCTGCTCCTCCTCCACTTCGGCAAAGTCGGCGGCGGTCGAAGGTCCGAGAGCCTCCTCCAAATTGGCGTACTCCTCACTCCAATGAGAGTGGGGAGTGTATTGATCGATAAGATCATCGACTTCAACATCTCGTGGTGGAGGCATCGATGCCTTTTCTCGGTGAGAAGAACCGGCGGAAGAAGAACCTCTTCGAGACATTTTCGATTGAATCGGAACTTGAGAATTGAAAAAAAAACTTGAGAATTGAAAATTGAATTGCAACTTGAGAATTGAGAGAGAAGTGTTGGAATGGTGTGAGGAATGAATGGGGGGAGGGGGTATTTATAGAAAAAAAAAAAATTCACCGGAACCGGCGGTTCGAACCGCCGGTTCACAACGGTCCTCAAATCTTGACCATTGATCTCCAACGGTCGAGTGATCCTGGCGTGACACGTGTCCAACAGTCACATTTTTTAAAAAAAATGCGGGCCGGTTCGGCCCGGTTTCGAACCGCCGGTTCCGGCAGCAACGGCTCTTTTCCGCCGGACTCCGGGGACAACGGCTACTTTTCGCCGGAGCTCCAGCAGACACGTGGCACTATCTCATTCGTCCAAAAATTAAAAAAAAATTGGC
Source organism: Scutellaria galericulata (assembly GCA_946896805.1). Lineage (NCBI taxonomy): Eukaryota > Viridiplantae > Streptophyta > Magnoliopsida > Lamiales > Lamiaceae > Scutellaria > Scutellaria galericulata. The sequence continues at coordinate 11,210,155 of OX335791.1, read as the reverse complement.
CGGAACCGGTGGTTGAACCGCCGGTTCACGATTTCAGAAAATGCAAACCGAAACCGAACTGGCTGAAACCGGTTTACGGTTCCGGTTTGGAACCGGAACCGGGTCAACGGTTCCTTGAACCGTTGACCGCCGGTTCGAACCGGCCCGGTTCCGGTTTTTGCCGAACCGGGGGCACCACTAATACCAACGGTTAGTATTAAAAATAATAAAATAAATAAATATATATAAAATTAACATTATAAAAAATTTAATTAAAAAAAACAAATAATACATAATTGTTAATATAAAAAATCAAATTGAAGGAAGTGTTTGCAATTGCAAGAAACCCCATAAGAGAATTAATCTTTTAATATAGTCAAAAAAGATATATATATACTACCTCCGTCCCGGCTTATTTTGCCTACTTTGACCGGCACAGATCCTAAGAAAATACAGTTGACTGTTGGTTGGATGTTTAAGTTTATGCCTTTTTCACTTTAATTAGGAAAGTAGGCAAAATAAGTTGAGACAAGCAAAAGTGAAAAGTAGGCAAAATAAGGTGGGACGGAGGGAGTATCATTTTATAGCAAAAAAAAATAATAAAAAAACACCAAAAAACGCATGAAGAGCGCGTGCATAACACTTTCGTTAACCTTAACGGGGTTGGGGATTTCGGGCTACATTTAGAAATCCAGAAGGGGGTTTCACGCATTTTTGAAAGCATAGGGGAGTTTCACGCCGATTTCCCAAACCACAAGATTATTTCGTGCAATTATCCCTATATATATATATTTGTTATTATAAAAATACATATAGTTTTCATCCGTTTGGTTCATATTTTGTAATGTCTGTAATATTCTTATTAAATAATAAATTTTAAGGATATTTAAGTAAGTTAATGTATTTATTTAGTTTTTATCTATTTAATTATAAAAGATAAGAGATTCGTTATATTTCAAAATAATTACTAAAAAGACTTACATGTAAATTTTTAATACTTTGGTTTACGAACTAACTTAATTTAGTTCTACAAAAATAAAACTTAATTTCCTTCGATTTATGTATTTGTATTTATTTTAATATTTAATATATATTTATTTATTTTAATATTTTTTAGACAATTAGTGTATTTTAAATGAAAATGTTATTGCCACGTGAAAATAGACTTTATGAATGGAAAACGATCAATAAAATCAAAGAGCTAACACAACAAATTCAGCGCACATGTGATGAGTATTCAATCCACATGAGTGAATTGGGCTACAAGAAGTCCGAAATTGCAGGTCTGTTTCAAGAGAAATTTGGGCTCTGTTGGAGCATTCATATCGAAGGTGGTCTTAATTCCTAAAGTTTCATAAGTTATTCTCCTAAATTACCGGTTCGAGAAGTTAATGTGCTTATTCTCAAGATGAATTAGATATTAAGTTAGAACAGAACCCATCGTTCAGTTTCTTATAGAGCCAATTTGACTTATGTGGCAACACATATATGTTTTAAGTTCCACTTAGCTTGATATTCTTTTCTACGTAATTTATTTTTCTTTTTTCTTTTTTCTTTTTTAAGCTTATATTGCTTTTTTTTATGTACATAATTTTTTTTTCTTTTTTTACCCAACCTCATTTTGCCTATCATAATAAACTTGTTTTTCTTATGCATCTCAATTTTTTTCTTATTCTATATTTTTTTTTATTTCAAATTCATCTCATTTTGTCTTAGTAAATTTTCTTATTGTATATCATTCTTTGAATTTTTTTTTTCAAACTCATCTCATTCTTTCTCAATAAATTGTCAATTTCTTTTCTTCTCTTTAGTTGCAATTAATATCAATAGTAAAAAAACAACTTAAGAAATATTGGATTACATACAATTAAATAAATACATGAAACTTATCTACAATTTTTTTAAAAATTAAATAACTACATGAAACTTATCTATAATTAAGAAAATAGATGATAAAACTTATCTGCAATTAAAAAAATAAAATATCTCGCCTACAATTAAAAAATAGATTGGTGAGATTACTCCATAAATATCACACATGAAACTTATCTACAATTAAAAAATAGATGATAAAACTTATCTTCAATTAAAAAAATAAATATCACGCCTACAATTAAAAAATAGATTAAAAAATAGGTGGTTGAGATTACTCGATAAATATCAAGATACATAAACTTATCTACAATTAAAAAATAGATGGTTGAGATTACTCATAAAAATGTAGAAGTACATGAAACTTTCAGACAAATTCTAAATTTATTTTCAAATATTATTGATATTAATGACAACTAAAAGAGAGAGAAAAGAAATTGACAATTTATTGACATATAATGAGATGAGTTTGAAGTACTATTAATATTAATGGCAACTAAAAGAGAAGAAAAGAAATTTGATAATTTACTAAGACAGAATGGAATGAGTTTCAAAAAATATATATTCAAAGAATTTTATAAAATAAGAAAATTTACTAAGATGAAATGAGATGAATTTGAAAAAAAAAAAAATTAAGGAAGGATATAGAATAAGAAAAAAAATTGACAGAATAAAATTTTTTATCTAAAAATGGGATAAACTAAGAAAGAATGATATAGAATAAGAAAAAAGATGAGAGGAATAAAAAAAAAATTATTTAAAAATAAAATAAGAATGATATATATATGTATTGTTTATTTATTAGGTACTAAGTTGAACGAAAGTTTTCATTGTATATATAACACTCTATATACGATTATTTTAGTAAACCTTGCAATATAATCAAATTCCACATTTGCATGAGTCGCAGTCCCCTCTTCAAATATATTTATAATAAAATGGATGAATAAAATATTTTATGATGCATATTAAATCAATGTTGTAAGATAAGTAGTAGTACATATACTCAAGTACCTCATACAATGCATGTGAAAGTGTACTGATTTACATATTTTATCATCATGAAAACGCTCTCAAAGTTTTGATTGGTTGTTTGATTTGCAAATGCAGATACTAGATAACCTCTGATTAGGTGTACGCGACGGGTCAATCTCCTTAATAGATGAAGATGTTGGAATCATCTCATGAACTCTGTATTGTACATTAAATCAATGCAACAATATAGTTTAAGAATATAGATCGATGAGTGATGAATATATATAAAACTGGTAATATTGCTACCTCTATTTCCCTTTTGCGTTTTCTATGATTGGTTGACGATGTATAATCCAAATCCTCTATTATATTTGATATTACATTTTATATTTTATTGCATTTAATATACGTTTCATGTTATTTAGTGATGAGTCATGTTACATTTATAGGTGGGTGTTAGGCTTCTTGAAGTCACTTATTAGCATGTCTCGATAGATGAGTGTTTCGGAGAAATTGTAAATTTAGAACACTATCTTTTAGCCCATCAATATATAGGGACAGTGACGGACCAAGAGGGGGCTAGGGGGCACTGGGCCCCCCTAAATTTTTTCCAAAATAGTAGGGGTATTTTCGTCTTTTCACATTTTTTTATTAAAAACAAAGAAACAATATTCAAAAATATGGAGAAACATGCGTGTAGCAGCAAGTTCTTCTTACAACCCAGACTTCCTTTTCATCTTCATTCTTCACCCCTTAATTTTCCCCTCTTTTTTTCACTCACACAAACCCTGATTTCATTTTTCCCAATTGTTTATTCCTATAATTTCAAAGTAAAGTGTTCTCTTTATATTATTTGTTTGCTTTTTTTTTTTCCATTATTATTTTTGATTTATTATGCCTTAACTTATATATGTGATGTAGTAGTGTTAAGTTGGAAAACATTGATAAATAATTTGACTTTTTATTTACGAATTGTTTATCTATACTTAAGATTTGAATTAACAAAAAAATTATGTTGTGGTAGGAGATGAGAAAACTTATTTTGTTGAATGCCTAAATTATTTTATTGGTTAAATTACTATAGGATTTAATTTCTTTTGAAAAAGAAAAAAATCAAAAAAATTGTTTTGTTTACTTTAACTCTTGAAATTTCAAAATATTTGCTCAAATCTCATTTTATTTTACTTATCTCTTGAAATTTAAATTATTTTGCTCATAGGTTTTACCAAGTTCTTGAACTTTTAATGTATTTCTAATATGTGTCCTATTTTTATAGATAATAGAATTTTACTTCGGAAAAATACAACCTACTATGAAGACATCATCATCTTCTGTCAATGCACCTCTTGTTCAACCTCAACTATCATCGAGTCAAGATAACAAAAATAAAGTTGATATGGAAAATCTTCCGAGTGATCCAGGACTACGACCCATCATAATGAACTATCCACCTAATTTAATTGAACATGTTCGTAGAACGTACTTACTAAAAGATTGTTTAATTGCATACATTGAAAATGATGTATTTAAAAATGTTAGTAATGAAGCTATTATGCAACGATTTCAGAATATAAAAAATAGAAGATAAATGTTATTTATCGAAATTGCGATATATGTTTTTCCCTAATATTATTGTATCTTTTTATTAATTGACTTGGGCCCCCCTGAGTCAGAATTCTGGGTCCGTCACTATATAGGGACACTATCTTTTCGAACCCCGACATTGAGACACTATATTTTTTATATGGGCGATTTTAGGACAATTAGCCCAAAATTCCAAAAAATGGGGCCTAAATCACATGTGTCATGCATGTGTCTCTCCATATCATGGCTTTTTGAAATTTTAAATCGATTATAAATCAAATCGAGCTTGAATTGAATTGAATTCGATAAATTGATTGAGGGTTTTTTTGTTATGGCTTGAAGAGATGAGTATTTTGGTGTATAAAACATATATTTTGGTTCAATTTCAAGAAAAATAAAATTTTGGTGAGCTTGAGAGTGGTTATGACGGATTCCGACGGCGGAGGTGGCAGTTACAACCAAGGACCAAAATATCGTGATATTTCGGTGAAATATCGCCAAAATATCGCGAAAATGAAGGGATCGACATAAAATAAGGGTGTAAAAAAATTCAACTAAAATGTCGCGATATTTCTCGATATATCGCGAATATATCGTTTTTAACAAAAATATCGTAAAAATTACGATATTTTCAGAAGCGTGCAAGACACGCGCCTGATACTGTTCACGCTGATTTCCTTTTTTTTTTTTTCCTGTTTTGCGTTTTCTTTTTTTTTTTCTTTTTATGGTGTACAGTAAAAACTCTCTATAGTAATACTCTATATAGGAATAAACTCTCTATAGTAATAAAAAGTTCAAGTCCCAACTTGGGACTAGTTATAAATAAGAATAAACTCCACATTGTCATAAATCATACATTTTTCAAGTCCCGTCTTAAGGATTTATACCTCTATATAGGAATAAATGATTAATATATTATAAAAATATTTATTAATTATATTTTTGTTTATCAAAATCAATAACATTTTTAAGATGACTTAAAATATTTATCTATAGTCAATTGTGACATCGACTTAATTTTATAGATCGATACTTGATCCTTCAATTTGCGAGTGCTCAATAGCTCGCTTGCATGTGATCCCTCTTGTTGAAGCCAAAATGATTCCAACTTATCTAACATAACTAAAGCTTCATGACACGAAACTTATGGTATTTCAGCACTATCATCTTCCGGATTATCTCCTTCGTCTTCTTGCCTGATTCCCACGATAATTTCTTCATCGGTTAAGACATAAGTAATTTGTCGCTCATCCGGATGATTAAGGAAGACATCAATATCCATTTCGTTGTGGTAGTGTAGTGCCTTAATTTGAGAGCTCAATTCAGTGAGTAATTTTAGCCTCTCTTCATCCATTTCACTTGCAACTTGTACTTCATCAACACTAGAGGTCCGAATCTTGCAATGTTTAAAGCAATTTTCAATCGTTTTTGGCTTCACGTCTATTGACTAAGAAGCAACAGCATTTACAATTCCATCGAGGATAGATATCTTTGATGGTTCCAAAACACGATTTTCAATTCTTTTCAAGAGTAGACGGTTGAACCTACGACGATAATAACCTTTAAAGTTCCTTATGATTCCTGCAACATATGGCTGAATTTTGGATGTGCTATTGGGTGGCAAATACATAACTGTTGTATGACGAAGAGGGGGGAGATGATCCTTTTTTCCATGAGCAGTACAATTGTAACACCCCATTTCAAGAAATCACCCTGCATTGCATATTTTTATAAAATCTCTTTTATCATTCAAGTATAAATGATTTAAGTGAAAACTCTTATATTATTTAAAGTTATGATTTATGAATATTACGTTGTGCTTGATAATTTTCAAAGATTTTATGACATGTTTTTCTTTCGAGATTTTAAGGGATTTTGCAGGATGACTTACGGAGGAAACCGAGCTCGATCTCCACTCACTCGACACATATGAATGAAAGTAAAAAGATAAGATGTTAATTAAATTTAATTGAATAAAATGATATTAGGCTTTTATGCTAAGCTTATTCATTTGTGTCGATAATGCTTTATTTAATGTAATTTTACGTATGATCTATATATGTGATTTTAAGTGATAATTTTAATTAAACTAAGAAGCAATTAATTAGGGGATAATCTTAATTAAGCTAAGATTTAACTAAGTGATAATCTTAATTAAATTAAGAATTTATTTAATTAAAGTGTCAAGATATATATATTTACATATATAGATATATGTATATGTACATATGTATAATTAATTAGTAACTAGGTAAATTAAATAATTGATTAGTTAGAAATAGCAATTAAGTAATAAAGAAAGGAAAAGCATGACATGCCATTTTATTCCTGGTGTCTCGCCACCACCTGCTTCTTAATTTTTCCATGCACATGACACATCAAATAAGCTGGTTTGCGTGTGAAAAGGGGGGGGGAAAGTAATAAATGAAAGGGTGCAACACAATAATTCACACACAGTTTCTTTTCTTTTCCTACACCTCTATCGCTCACGTCTCTCTCCCTCGCTCGATTCTCTCTCTCTTTCACTCTCTCTTTCTCTCTGCTCTGCTACTGCCCAGTTATCTTGTTGGTGCTGTGTTTTGCTACTGCTGTACGTAAGTATGTTACTGCTGTACGTTTTTTTTACCTGCTGCTGCTGTAAGTAAGCTGCTGCTGTGTGTGTATTTCTCTGCTGTTCGAGAATTTTTTGTGTGTTGTAGAAATCGATTTAGGCTAAACCCTTTTACCACAGTCTAGTATGTGAAGTCTAGAATATTCATGTTAAATTTCAGAAGATTTGGAGTTAAACCCGATTTACTATGAATTTTCTAAGAAGATGCGATTTTCTGATCAAACGTGACCTGCTTTCGGGTCTGATTGAAACCTTCTCCTGAGTTGTAAACTTCACCTATGTGTACGATATTTTACCAGCCTATAGTACAAGATTTTAAGGACATGTAGAAATTTACCATGCAATTTTACGAGTATTATACGATTTACTACAAATTTTACAAATCAGCCTGTTTTTCTGTGCGTTTGATCTGTTTTTCTGGGCGTTGGGCTGCTGTTTCCGGGTGTTTGGCCTGCTGCTTTAGGTGATTTTAGGGTTTAGGGTTTCTTTGCAAAGTGCAATTCAAAATTCAATTCTTTTAGCATGGCAAAGATTATTATATACTCTGCAAGTTGATTTTAGCTTTGCAAATTGAGTCTTAACTTTGCAAATTGAGTTTTGCTACAAATTGATACTAATATGTGATCATGCAAATAATGTTGGGGTTTTAGGAATTATATATGAATTATTAATATTATTACATCTTTATGTCCAAAAATTGCTAATTTAAGTGACTAAAAAGCATATCATAAGCATGTTTTGATTTATATGTTTAAATGATTTATCTATAATATGATCATATTTATTTTCCATATATGAAGTAATAGACTGAATAATTATATATATGTCGAGCGTAGTTGAGACGATCGGTGAATCCAGAAGCGATCCTCGCACAATCAACGTACAAGTGGGTAACTTCTACTCTCTACTATGTGTTGTTAATTGAATTGAGAAGTTATGTATGAAAATCTACGACTGAAGTCCGTAGCTATAACCAGTATGTAACTTCTATACTGGGCGACGACCTTAAGGGCTTAAATGCCTGGTCTATGAAAGCGACCCTGCTTAAATGCCTGGTCTATGAAAACGATCCTACTTAAATGCCTGGTCCATGCGAGGTTTAGTGGGCGAGCGATTCCCACATTCCTTTATGATTATGACATGTAGTACTTGCTTAACGATTTAATTGCTTCGATATATTAGATAGTAAGGTTATCCCACTGGGATCCCTCTCCGGAGGTGTCTCATGATATTACCGTTTTATACTTTCAGGCTCACTGGATGATGACGTGGACGAGTAGAGGCTGGACTGACTTCTCTCCGTTGCATTAAATAAATATGTTAGAACTAAGTTCTTTTTCTTTAAAAACAGTATGTAGTCTTAATCATGTATATTATATGAAACGATGGGTCTAGACTTATCTTATATATGTTTTGTTGTGTAAATTCATGTTGGTCAATGGTTCAAACATTTTACCTAGAAATGTGGGTAAGACACGACTAGACTTGTTTAATAGTCGATGTATAATTACATATATATGTAATATTTAAAAAGAAAAAAATTTAAAACTCTCGTGTCTTCGCTTTTAAGTCTTCCGCTGTATATTATAAAATCATTATAATTTCTTTATTTTCTAAGTATGTAAAGGGTGACGACCTATTTCCAATTAAATTGGGAACGGGGCGTTACAACAATTGTCCAAAATGAGCAAGACGTTTCTGTCTAAACGATTATCGAACCACTTTAGCCATTCCAAAAAGAGTAAGGATGTCATCCATGCATTTGAATTCGCTCGATAAGTACAGTTGAGAGTATCACGGTTAATATTTTTGAAACATCTAGGATTAAGAAATTTACTAATGATCCAAAAAGGAAGTTTGTCGGAGCCATCCCCATTGCAACAAATGACGATTGTAATTCTCTCTTTATTTTGTTTTCGGCCCTCCAACTGCTTTGTCGCAAGAGAATTATCAGCTTGCATTCGATAAAATAGACCGGTTTCATCCATGTTGTAAATGTCCTTCCATGCCCATTTGTCCAATTCTTCTCTTATTGAAGGCAAGCATGCTTCAATTTTTTCCATATCCACAGAGCCACTCTCACCAAAACGGTGATGTGATTGAATTGCATGTCTTTGCTTGAATTTTCCTAACCACCCATTTGAAAATTCAAACGAGGTTGCTTTGGATAAAGTTGCTTTAAGAAAATGTTTCCCTTTTCTTTTAGTAATTCACCACTAACATTGACATGCTCTTGGTTACACACAATCCACTCATAAAGTGCAGACTCCATTAGTGGGTACTTTACCGATTTTATACGTATTGTATTTGGGTTCAGAACATCTTTTTCACGATCGACTGCCTTCTTGAACGTCTTAGATATTGTTGATTGTGATACTTCCAAACCATGAGTCTCTTTGAGCCACTTCATAAAATCCTTTTGCTTCCAACTAGGGTGCGAATCTTTTTTTTTGTACAACTCAGCTCTAATTTTTTCAGGAATTTGAGTTCTTTTCTCTTTAATTTCCGGTTTGGATGCCATTTTGTTTGATGTGTAGAACAAGAAGTATAACCCAAAATTTATACACATATATGGTCAAAGTTTATAGTCCCTAAATTCATTTTTTGATTTAACTCAAGTGTATGTATTTAAATATCTTAGTCAAAACTATTAAATTAGTTACATGAACTTGTGAGATAGATAATATACAATGTATATGTTATTTTTATATTTATATTATTTTTTATACGAAATTTTTTTTTTTTGTAAAACTCTATATAAGAATAACTCCGTATAGTAATATTTTTTCCCGGTCCCAACGATATGACTGTATGGAGTTTTTACTGTATTTGTTTATTTTGTTCACGCTGATAGTGTTGTTCACGGTTCGGAAAACCGCCAGTTCCGGTTCAGAACCGGCGGTTCGGAAACCGACCACCATGGAACCGGAACCGAATCGAGATGGTTCCGGTTGCGATTTCGATTCTGAACCGGCGGTTCGGTTTTCAATTTTTTTTTTTTGGCCAAATTTTTTTGAAAATTCTGCTTCTCGGTACCGCAGTACCGAGAAGCAGAATGTTCAAAAATTGCATGAATTGTAATTTTAGTCTTGTAATTTTTATATAAAGTTTTGAAGACTTTTAACAAAGTAAAATGAGTGAAAATTAATAAAATACAATCAAGTTTAAAATTACAATAAAATATTAATAATGTATAAATACAAGTACAATATATGTTCCAAAATCCAAATCATATATTACAATGCAATATATATTACAAATTACAATCATGATTTTTGAATCATACTACATAAGTCGTAACTACAATATTTATTGAATACTTGAATTTAAAAGATTACAACTTTTTTATACAATATAATTGAAGAAGAGGGAAAAAAAATTGAAAGAGCTTAAGTTTCATTCTAAGATTGAAAGTGTAACTTCCAAACTTAAAATGAAATTACCTACGTATCCTTGTAAAAACGAAGAAATCAAAGCTCACGTAGGTAGAGCAATTTTCACACAATGATCTATAGTAAGGGAGAAGTAGGATAATAACATCCACTTAGTTCTCTAGTTGCTTCTTCAAAATTTTTTAAAAGTTGAATTAAATTTAAACATGCATCCCATGAATTTTCAAATAAAACTACATCATCATGTGGATTTTCTATATAAAATTGACAAAGCATAGACCTATATTCATATGAATCTTGAAGCATATAATAGGTAGAATTCCAACGATGTTTAACATCCATTACAAATTTTTTTAACTTCTAAACCATGTCTCTTACAAAACCTAGCCCATTTTTTATGAGGACAAATTTCATTTTTCGTCCTCCCCTATGGACGTTGTCCAATTTTAGTCCTTTTATTTTCCAATCATCAAATTTAGTCCTGCTAACTCAACTTTGTCCAATTTTAGTCCGATTTTCGCCGGAATTTTGATTTTCCGGTCAAATTCAGGTGAGTGTTGTACACTCGCCCCCAATTTGGACCAGCTGATGATTTTACGCTATGTGGCATATATTGTTAGACATGTCATTTCATTTCCATTTTTTTTCAATCTTAAATGCCATGTGTAATGACAACACATTATTTTGACACCTAAATTAAACATTTAATAAAAGAAATTAAGAAATACAGGAAAATCAAAACAGAAAATGAACAAAAAAAGAAATTGAAAATAGCAAAATCAAAAAATCAAAAAATTAAAAAAATTAAATAAATCAAAACCACAAATTGGATTGCCACAAATCGTCTCCACAAACTCTTAGACTTATCCTTCAGCTTCTTCTTCTCTTCTTTGAGAATCTTGTTAAGCATCACCACATTTTTTATTTCTTTTTTCAAATCCTTCATACCATGCTTCAGGTCTTTCATATCTTCTTTCAAGATTTTGTTGTCTTCTTTAAGTTGAAGATCCTTCTCGTATAACTTCTCATAATCTTCTTTCAAATTCTCATAACTAACCCTCAATTTTTCATACTCTTCATTATCATCCCATACAAAAAAATCACAACCACCTTGCTTCTGCAAGATAACCCTAAATTAAGCAACTAAAACGACGGAAAACATACTTCAAAACCATAAAATTAACCAACTTACATTGTATCTCAAACAACCCCAAAAGTTTTTCCTTGATTTGTTGCAGTCTTGGAAGTTCGAAGGACAACTCTTATTCCACACAAACACTGGGGTGACATTGAGACTTGGGAAACTTCCAACATTTTAGGTTCAAGCTACAAAATTTTGGTGGTTGGAGAATTGGGGTTCTTGGTGGATTTGGGGGTTTTATAAATTTCACGTTTTTGTTGTTTGAGTGTGTGTTCTATTTATCAATTCAACATTTTTGTTTTGATTTTCCTGTATTTCTTAATTTCTTTTATTAAATGTTTAATTTAGGTGTCAAAATAATGTGTTGTCATTCCACGTGGCATTTAAGATTGAAAAAAAATGGAAATGAAATGACATGTCTGACAATATACGCCACATCAGCGTAAAATCATCAGTTGGTCCAAATTGGGGGTGAGTGTACAACACTCGCCTGAATTTGACCGGAAAATCGAAATTCCGGCAAAAATCGAACTAAAATTGGACAACATTGAGTTAGCAGGACTAAATTTGATGATCGGAAAATAAAAGGACTAAAATTGGACAACGTCCATAGGGGAAGACGAAAAATGAAATTTGTCCCTTTTTATGATAGACCGTAGAGTTAGCAATTTCATAAATAGCATCTTTAATAGGTTTAATAAATCTATCTAATTCTTCTAATCCATCTTAAACACATAAATTTATGCAATGACACATACAACGAATATGAAAAAAATTTCCTCCAATTGGAGGTTGACAAAAATTAATCAAGTAAGGTAAACTAGTGGTATTACCACTAGCATTATCAAATCCCATGGAAAATATTTTTCTTAATATACCATAATCATTTAATACATGTCTAATTTTTTGAGCAATGTTTAAAGCCGAATGTTTTTCATTAAAATCAATGTATGCAATTAAACGTTTTTGAACAATCCATGCATCATCTATCCAATGACAAGTAATACCCATATAATGGTTCTTTTTGTTTTAATTTTTTGTTTTAATTTCAAACATCACTACATATAGAAACTTTTTGTTTTAATTTTTTTAGATCTTCAATTAATTTCAATTTATGTTCTCCTACCATTTTTTCTATATCTCTAGTTACGGTGTTTCTACTTATTTTTCTACATGCCGATTGTAAAAAATTGCTAGTGTATTTTTCATAAGCATCATCGGTAGGAAAATTAAATGGAAGATGTTTCTCGGCAATCAATGCTACTACGCCTTTCCTATTATTTAATTGACTAAATTTAAAAGTTAGAGAATCCATACCTTCCGGTTGCATCGAAGAACCGGTAAATCCTCGAAGTTGCGTTTGCCCTCGTTCGATGCCCACCTTGTCGGGATGCTTCTTCAAGACATGGTTGGTGAATGTCTCATAGCCTCCTTCGTGCTTGAATTTGTACGGTTTTGCACAATGGTTACACGTGACTATGTAGTCGACGTTGCTATTCGGTACTTTCTCATTTTTAAAGTGAACGGAGAAAATATCCGAACGAAGAGTAGAAGGATCACGAGAGGTAGTGTTTCGAGTATTACCACTTTCTTGTGTATCTCTTGCCGCCTCTACTTCTTCTTCGACTTCGGCAAAGGCGGCGGCGGTATTAGGGCCTAGAGTCTCCTCCAAATCCTCTTGATTATATTGATACAAATCAATATAATCGTTGTTGGCATCGTTGTGAAGAGATTGTGGTAGCGGCATCGACATCGGACTCTTTCCTTTTCCACGTGAAGAACCGGCGGAAGAAGAACCTCTTCGAGACATTTTTTTTTGGATTTGAAATGAAAGAGAATTGAAATAAATTTGGAAATTGAAGAACTACAAAAATAAAGAATGAATTGAACTAAAATTGAAATTTGAATTTGTGAGCTTAAGAGAATAGAATTGAGAGAGTGATTGAATCAAATTGGTGTAGAAATTGTGGGATGGAATGGGGGTATTTATAGATGTGGAATTGAATATTCAAAAAAAAAAATTGGAATCGGGCGGTTTGAACCGCCGGTTCGGATCCGGTTCGAACTGACGGTTCGAACGATCTTGGCCGTCCATCTCCAACGGTCGATTGATCACGACTGTAGGATCAAAATTCGGATCCGAACCGGCGGTTCGAACCGCCGGTTCAATCATCCAACGGCTACTTTTTCAAACGGCAATTTAATCTAAGCCATTGATCAAAAAATGGCTCTTTAATCCTAGCCGTACACGTGGCATCCAAAAATAAAAAGAATTAAAAAAAAGGGAAAATCGGCGGTTCGGAAATATTGGAACCGAAACCGACCGGGACCGGCCGGTTCGAACCGGTCCAGTTCCGGTTTTTAAAACCAGTTGAACATCACTACACGCTGATTTCCTTTTTTTTTTTTTTTTTTTCTTTTTTCTTTTCCTTTTTTCTTGTTTTGTTTTTTCTTTTTTCCTTTTTTTCCTTTTTATGGTGTATTTGAAGGATATCGTTTAAAATTGAGTTATTTATCCCTCTCTTTAATTTTTATATATCTATACTTTTATCTATGAGTGGAGTAAACAATTACTTTATATAAATTTAATTAAATTATTTACAATAAATTAGTACACTAGTATTTAGGTTCCTCTCATAATTTAATTAAATTATTTACAATAAATTAGTACACTAGTATTTAGGTTTCTTTCATAATTTAATTAAGTTTAGTTAATTTTTTTGAAATTTAATAAATGGATTATGATGTATATAATATTAGTGTATCTTTATATTTATTGTAAATTTATCATTTTATTTGTAGTTTTAAGTTAAATATATGTATTAATGTTAGTTATAATATTAGTAGATTACTAGATATATTTTCCAATTTTTTCACAAAGTTTCCATATTTTTTTAAAAAATGTATGATATTTCCACCGAAATCGATATTTCCGTAAAATCAAGGTACCGATATTTCTATTGATACCGATATTTTTATCCTTGGTTACAACAGAGCTTTCTCAAAACTTAACAAAATTTTATGTTTTCTACGCCAAAACACTCTCCTTTCTTCAGCCCCTAGCCAAACCCCAAATCAATTTATCGATATTCATTTGATTCAAGCTCGATTTGAGCGACAATCAACTCAAATATTCGAAAAATCCGAATCTAGAGAAACACATGCATTGCACATGCGAGTTAGGTCCAAAATTTTGAAATTTTGGGTTAATTATCCTAAAAACACTCAAATTAAAAAGATGTTGTATCAATGTTGGGCCCCGAAAAAATAATGTTCTTAATTGGTTAATAACCAAAAGATAATATTTTAAATTTACAATTTTCATTAAATGTTCCTACCATTTTATTATTTGTTTTTTATCTTTAATTTGGATGTTATTTGGTCCCTCGAATGCATCATTAATCCCCAATTACTTTTCACATTTTCCATAAAAATAAAGCATAAATTTATGGTGTTTAGGAGAGCTCATAAACTCCTATAAAATGTTTAAGAATTTATAAATTCTTCAAAAGTGTTCGACAATTATATAAAAGTAAGGTCTTATTTCATCATAAAATAAGATGTATGCTAGGAGTTTTTAAACTTTTTTTAGAAAAGTTGGGGCATCTCAACTTATTTTTAAAATAAGAACTTATTTTTCACTAACATCTTAAATTTGATTATTGAAATTATACAATTTTCATTACCAACATCTTTTTAACTCTATTATATTATTAATCCAAACATTTTTACAACTTATTTCTAAATTAAATTAAACATCATATAAAAATTTATAAGTTGTAAGAGTTTATAAGCTCAAAAAATAAGCTTAGCCAAACACCCACTCTACGTAATGTCAATCACAAGTCTTTCTATTAGAGCACCCACATCAATGAGTGTTAATAACACTCATTATTGTGGGTCACACATGTCACTTATTCAATCTAAAAACATCTACTTTTTAAACATGTACACATCCACATCAATTTTTACATTAATACAATTATTATGTGTGAGTCTCATTATCTACTAATCCATTTTTTCATACTTACATCAATTAAAAGTTAATTATTATTTTTTTTAACTTTAATAATGAATAATTGAAAATTAAATTAGATTAAATCAAAAAAAAAAAAAGAGGAACAAACTTTATTTATTAATCATGAGATTAATAATCTTCAATTGACATTGAAATACATTTGACATACAAATAATACAAATTAAATATTTATTTTGATGTTTCAATTAAATGGACTATTTTGATGATAAGCAATTGATCAATTTTTAAATGAACAAATGGATAATCCATACACAATTAATCAAATAGAATAACTGGATAATTTATACAAAATTTATTAAATACATAATTACATCAAGTGAACTATATTGGTAGTTGTGAACCATCATTCAATTTTTTGAAACTTAGATGCACCTAAAATATTTATTTGATAGTATAGTAGAAATTTTGATATAATCGAGGAAGAAATATAAAAACACAATTGAAAATTTCAGCAAATAAATCATATAATTTCAGCAAATAAATAAAAAACATATAATTTTATAAAATAAAATCTGTATAATTGATAAAGGCATAGCAAGTAGTATCCGAAAAGAAAAAAAAAAATTAAAATATTGATTAAAGGATGAAAAGCTAGAGTCAGCCCACTATTGCAGATAACTTTCTGTAAGAATGGTGTTTCTGCATGAAAAGTTGAAAACACACCACATTTCACACTAAAACACATAGATACAAACACTTTTACAATAGTTAACTAAAAATTTTAGATAATCACAATGATAAAAACATCGATACAGATGCCTTAAAGTAAACCACAACTTTACATAAACTAAATTCTTCAGCCTTGAAAAACTCAGTACAGCATTCCATTTTTGGAATCATATTTTATGATTGAAATTCTATCCTCTTATTTTGAACCGTTGATTTTATTATTATTAATTTGTAAATAAAAGTAAATGAACATAAGAAGAAGGTTATAAGTGACAAAATAAGTGCGTGAGTTTTGTATGTCCTTATTGAAATTTATATATATATATTTGGCAACTTGGTTTCACTATTGAGTACATATACAATAAGAAAGCAACGGTCCATCTGTTATTCAGTTACCTCCAAACCTGATCCTCGCCGTCCAAAGAGAGCGGGAAAGCTACAAATCAACGAACCAGATCAGATAATAGCTGCACCACCTATGAAAATTCAGAGATCACGTTCATTTCATCTCCATCTCTCTCTCTCTCTCTCTCTCTAAATTAGAGCTCATGCACATTTCTCTCTCTCTCTCTAAATTAGAGTTCACGCACATTTCATCCCCCCCCCCTCTCTCTCTCTCATCGCACTGTCAATCAATCAATCACTCTGAAAAAGAAAGAGCGAATACAGTGAATCGTTTTGGAAAACGAGCGTTCTCAAAAAATGGTAAAGACTCGGAGCTCAGTGAAGCGCGGCGACGCGTTTCTTAAACTCGGTCTGGATAACCCGGAGCCACGGAAGGGGAAGTGTATGAGGACAATCATCATTGAGCACTGCAGAGGGGATGAGGATCCAGTGTTCAGGCAGAAGGCTAGAGAAGTGAGGAATGCGCTGAGGAGAGCGATCCGTGGAATCACCGTTATCATAAACCCTAGGACTAGTAGGCCTCGGATTCGTAGCTTTGAGGTTCGAGAGGAACGCGGAATCACCTTCCGTAGTATGATCAATCTGGATCCCCCCTTTGATGTATTGAGGAATCTTGATGTGGACACCTTCGTTACTCGCACTGTTGTCCCCTACTTTCGCTGATGCTTACTTTATCACAACACTTCATTCATGTAATTGTAAGTAATTCATTACTATTCCTTCCTTTTAGTTCATGTACAGAAAGATGATCGATCTACTGCTTCAGTGGCCTGCTTTAATTAGGCCTCTTAAATCTTTCGTGGAATTTCATTTGGTTTCTTGATTCTTTTATCGCAAGGAATTTGGTTTAATGAGCAATATATACGTACGATTTTGTATCTTTTTTTTTTTTTTTTTTTCTTTCCCAAATTTGAGTGTCCTCACATTCGAATTCCAATCTCTATTTTTTTTTGCAAATTATAGGAATAAATTGAAAATTTTCGAGTATTGTATTAAAAATTATTTATTTCCCCCAGTGTTGGAGAGAGTATGTTTGCTAATAAGGCACTGAGCCAAAATATTTGTTGACAAATTGCATAAAAATGTGATTTTTCGTTATATTTGTTCTTTTTGACAAATTATGTAACTCAGGGATCCATGAAGACCCATTATGTAATACTATAAAAACCCAATTTGGGTTTAGAAATAGATTTAGATCGAAGAAATTGGTTTTTGATGGGAGAATTAATTCTTGATTTGATAGTTGGATTCATTGGATTTTTCCTCAAATAATGATGTATGGCCCAATTGAATGTTTATTAGCTAATTAAATAGCTGCAATTTTATATGAGCCAAGTCTTGAAATTATAGAGTTTTGGTGGCGAAGAAGTCCTAAAAGCCCAAATAAAAGGCTAAAGAGCCAAGTCTTGAAACTATAGAGTTTCAGGGCCGGGCTACACTCCTAAAAGCCCAAAATAAATAACTAATAGGGTTGTGACTTGTGAGTAATAATTTAATTACAAAACTTTCTTTGAAGGCTTATGATTAATTCTAGTGTATTTTCAGCCTAACTTGCAATTTTATTTAATTTTGCTTATTTTTTTAACATTTAATCGATCAATTATACATGGAAACTAGGAAAATATGATTCTTTTGATATGAGATAGAGTGATACAACTTAAGTTTAGATGATATATATACTTGTTGATGTTAATGGAATTGGTTGGTTCTGTTGGTACAATATGGAGTCGTATGTTTTGATATTATGGAAGAATAAAAATACTTAAAATTGATTAGAAAAGAATCATACTAAAACTGAATATTTTCTACTACAAGCGGCTAGAAATGAAAGTGCCCATTAATTCTTTGTTGAAATGATACTAATTTGCTTTCCCGTTCTTCATTTCTTATAAATGCATATTTATAATTAAGAATAATATATTATTGTAACATTCTAACTCCCCACCTTACTTTATCCTTCATATTATTCAAATAGTTGGTTCATTGAATAACATACTATACTTATCCTGGAATATGCATATATATATTTGTCTAATTTAATTAAATCTTTAAGTTGAAAAGAAAAATATATTTCTTCTAGCTTTTCGACATTGGACTTCCATTTTTCTAACATGTATTATCCACAATTTGATTTCTGCCTTATATATTTCCTAAAAGATAAAATATTCATAAGTAGATGTACAACATTAATTTTGTTCACCATTGATCCATCAAATATAACATCAACAAAACTATCATATCTACTATATAGATACATACACATGAAACTTGATAGTCTCTATTCGAGTATCAATGACTAATTTTGGTCTGACCAACTAAAAACAAACGGATATATATCTTGAATTTTTGACAAATTTTATTGTTGGGGAAAGGGGAAACAAAATAATATTCTGAAACTGGTTTTCTGTTGGATATGAACTTCCACGTGCTTGCAGGCTCACAAGTTTGACTTGTTTCAGACATGAGACATCGTATCGAGTCTATTTAATTCATTTTCTTAATCATTAGAGCTTCTAAATAATTGACGACTCCATTTAGGTTGGTAAAAGTTCAATAATTGGACTTTATAATAATGTGACATATTGTTTGACTTGTTTGTGATCTGCGTCACTATTTCTTTAATATTTCATACTTTTGTCATGATTGATAAATTTCATGTGACATATCATCAATCGGAAGAACTTGAGATATGAGTATTTATAATAAATGAAGACATAATAAAACAAATTTGAAATTAAAAAAAAATGGTAATCCAAAATGTAGAAAATAATTTCAAATAAGTTATTTTGTAAAAACAATTATCTTGAAAAGGATGAGAGAGATCTATTCCCCACAATGCATCCAACTTTGACTAGCATATATTAACCCTCTTTTTTAATTAAGATTGAAAATTAATTTCGCAAACATAATTGAATGATAAATGAGGAGTTGCGAGTTATGGTCGAGGTAGTTTGAATCTTAAGGGGAGCAAAATTTGCTCTCTTCTCTTCTAGAATATAATACATTGTTAGTGAAATTAGTGGACCATATCTTGAAATTTTAACATTTAGATACATCTTCTAATTTGTATGATAGCACTTCGAGAGACCAAAATAGTTATCCTCATATTAATTGGACGTAAGCTTAGAGGTAGGTTATAAGGGAAAAAAAAAAAAAAAAAGGATAAAAAAGAAAAAAGAAAAAAAGAGAGTGGAAATTAGAAGAACAAACAATTCATTTGTCTAATTCTAATCAACACTTATACATGTCTAGAGCTTTAATTAGCCATTGCATATAAATACAAGTAAACACAAAAAATATGTAAGAAAAAAACTATAAAATGAAACTTATTATGGCTGCAAAACAAAATATGTATCTTCTTGTGTGAGTGAAGAAAGAGAAAGAAGAAAGTGATGAGTGATCAGTTATGCAAGGGGTTGGGGCCCGCTGGAGTCTTCCGATGTGATACGTTGTAGTTCGATTCGTCGTCGTTTTTAGATTCCTTTGGAGAAGGTGTAGGTAGCAGATCACTAGCTTTGTCGGAAACTCTTTGGATATGACGACAAGTGCAGAGGTGGATGAGAATGAGGAACATCATCATTATTTGCACAAACCTTTTCATAGTTGTCACAAGAAATAGAAGATGAAGAGTTTGGCTGCAAATGAAATGAAATGGTGGCAATGTGAGGTCGAAGGTGAAGGTGGTCTATTAATATGACACATTAAGCTAATGGGTGAGGACTATACACACCCCTTCAAATACTAAATACATCTCAATTCTTTAATATGTTAAAAAAATAAAAGGGCCGGCTATTCGCACCCCAAAAATTTCTAAACACACCTCATTTTTTTATATTTGATTTAAAAATTTCAAAAAATGACAAAATTCCAATTTTATCCTTATGAATTAAAAAAAAAATTGAAAAATCTGTTTATCTTCCCATCTTCTGTCTTTTTTTTTTTTTTTTTTCTTTCCTCAAACCTTGAATTTGTAAGGGGATAATGTATGAAAAACCATTCTATGAGTTAACAAACTCTACAATAATCATGTGAAATCGTGTAAAAAGAACGAAAAAAAAACAACAAATATGGGACCGTTCGACCCTGGTTCGTCGAACATTTGTGTTTTGAGGAAAGAGAAAAAAAAATTGAAGAAGAGAGAAGCAAGCAGACGGGCTGGGAAAGAAATTTTGAAAATTTTTTAGTTTGTTTTTAATTCATAAAGGTAAAATTGTAATTTTACTATTTTTTGAAATTTTTAAATCATTTTTTTTAAAATGGGGTGTGTTTAGAAATTTTTGGGGTACGGATAGTCGGTCCCAAATAAAATTATAGTTTTTGGGGTGTATTTAGTATTTTTGGGTGTGTATAACCCCACCCTAAGCTAATATGTATATCTCTACTCAATCTAATTTTCACAATGACCAAAATGTCCCCGACAATGTTTTTCTTTGGAATTTATTATTATTATTATTATTTTATTTTTTTATCTAACAACTTAACTTGTATTCTTTTCTAATTTAGAGTTCTGATATATTTTTACCTTTTGTTTTCCGGTATGATTTCGTATAATAAAAAAATTAATAATCACATTCTACTCATACTTAAAGAAATCACGTTATCCCACCAATATCATCAAAAAACATGTCGTTAAAACCTGACTCGGGCAACAAAACCAAGGACTGCATAATTAGTAACAAGTGTGTAGTGACATGCATCAATCTTAGAAAATTAAATATCGTATTATGTTTTGGACAATTTTTTTTTTGTCACTGCACAAAATAAATTGATACAAGTGACAACTTATATAAGTGCAATTTTTGTTCACTGTTGAGCTTGTAATAATAAATATTATTTAGAGTTGATTATCAAAAAAATCACAATCTTGACTCGAATTGCTATTTTAACCAAATTTTTAACTATTGGTCAAATTAACATAAATTTATACATTTTATTTTTTTACATAGGTCAGTTTGAAAAAAAAAATTATTTACGTGTCAGGCTGCCTGGACACATCAGCTATCAGATACGATAGTTTTACAGAATTGAACTCAAGGATTTTATTTTTTTTTCAAAATTGATCAAGGTAAAAAAAAAAAACCAGTGACAAATCCACATGAAGACAAGGAGGCCCTTCCATCGCAATTAGAGCTACAACTGATGGAGTAGAGAGTAGTGTTGGACATGCCTCCCTATTGCAGTAAAAGCCTCTTGCACGATAGGGATCTCAGTCTACGAGGTCAAGAGTTGCTCAAAGTAGGCTACCCATTCGTAGCCTCATCATTCTAAGGCCATGCAACCTGTGCTGCCCTAGCGACGTGGCTTGTGTCCCAAGGTTCTCTCCTCTCCATCACTAGTCATTCTCTTATCGTAAAGTAACAGAGCCACCATCTAACCCAATTCGTCAAACTTAGTCTTCAATTCGTCAATTTCCATCAGAATTACCTCATTTCCCTTCTCCGACGACTCAACGTGACCCTTCATCTCCATTCCAAATTCGTTTCGTGTTTTTGGCATGAATCGATCTGACAAGTTGGGCCAAATTGTTTTAGTGAAGGGGAAACACACGAATAAAAACAAGAAATTGAATTAATATTCAAGTGAGGAATACCTCTCGTCCAAGAGCCAAGCACCGATCCCAACAATTAGAAGATAACTCTTTTGTCCAAGCACACAACTTGGAAATACTCTTTTTCACTACAAGAGAAATGCAGATAATCAACTGTTGTTGTAGCTAAAACTCGGCGTTGTTGCTACCATTATCGTAGGATTAAGAAAAAATGCGCTCATAAACTACAATTTTAACCGTTGTTTTAGTTGTCAACAATAATGTCCCGTCTTTTAACCTTGTTTATTTGTGCCTTTTTCCCAACTCTACGACAACGGATGCTACGACAATAGTCACTTTTGGCTAAGACAATGGTTTTTAACCGTTGTTTTCCTTCCCTTTTTATTTTTAATTTTGATTTTGCCTACCATATGCAAATTCATATTCATGGCCGTACATATATATATATATATATATATATATATATATATATATATATATATATATTTCATAGACATTACAAATAACATATTTAAATGTGAAATATATCATTTTCTCTAACAAATCCATATTAAAAATCCAATATAAAATACTAATTTCTAATTCTAGTTACAATTATAGAGCAATAACAAGCCCAAATCTAAAAAAATACGAAGGTTAAGTTTTACAAGAAATATAAAAGAAATTAACTGCCCAATCTTTTGTCTAATGGCACATAACCTCTTTTGGTGCATGGAGTACACCTGCTTGAACATCTCATCTATCATCCCTTTTGAAAACTTTCTTCACCTCCTCCTTTGTTAGCAAGCTAGATTCGATCATTAAAATACAAGGAGAATTCATTAGAAAAGGAGCAATGCAGAGAACGAGTATCTAAGAAGAACGAGAGAAAATTCTGGCCTTTTTTCTTTTTTTAATCACAAAACCATTTAAATATATCCATATATATCTCTGTCAGTCTAAATGCAACAGTATTTTATCCAACTCCTTTTAAAGTTCATTAAACAGTTTAAATCTTTGAAAAGGTACCATCGTCACCAATTCCTTCTGCAGTTTCCTTCATCAAATTCATCATTTGCCTTTTCTCACACCAAATCCCAAAAATAAAAAAACTTATAATAAAGGAAATCAAAAGAAGAAATGCATCAAAAAAATAAAAATTAGAGAATATATATAACAATGGCATCAGATAATAGTAGTACACAGATAATCAGTGTGTAGGATAAGATTACAAGACTTGAGCAAATGGGCTGGTAAGGCATCCTAATCAATTTGCGCATTAGTTATAGTTCCTAGCAAACGTCAATTGATTAAACAAGGAGAGGGAAAAACAGATGCAATCGATCTAATTCATCAATTGATTACACAGATCTTTGAAAATTAAATTAAGAAAACTAGGATGGTGAAACTAAAATTAAAGAAATGGAAATGTCATTGAAAAATACTGCAATATCACCAAGTACCTAAAATTCTTTAACAAGGTCCATATTTTTCATGTCAAGAAGGCATATGACCTTTTCTCCCACCAGCTAGCATGTATCGAACACTCACGGAGAAATCCAGCGTGTATAGTCCAAAGTCTGAAAATAGAAGTACTCTTAAACTTTTAAGAAAAACTTCAAATTTAAAGAGCATCAAGAAGCGGCAGTGATTGGAGAATAACTATCATAATCCAAAAAAAGAAATCTCATCAAACTACATATAAATGTGCTTTTGGAGGTATGTGTATCACACCTTATCAGCTTCCATAGGGAAAAAATGCAGTTAAATTTTTTAAGAACTAAATACATGGCTCCAGAAGCTATGCTTAAATATCTGTTTACCTGGCTTTTCCATCATCTACAGTCTCCATCATGGTTAGATTGATTTAGCACCACATGCAAAACTGGGGAAAAGATATGAATTAGGATAAAAACTACTACCATGAAGTTATATTATTTAATCTTTTTATAAAGGACCAGGCCCAACAATTACAACCCATCATAAGCTGATAACTTTGCCAGAAGAAGAATATAAGTGTTAGAAACAGAGAGCAATAGACTAAAAGTTTGGGGGCTCTGGCATTCCAATTTGCTTGAACAAATATCAAATCAAAGATAATTAAGTTTTAAGATATGTCATTTAAAAATTAGTGGATGGGCATTCCAATTTGCTTGAACAAATATCAAATCAAAGATAATTAAGTTTTAAGATATGTCATTTAAAAATTAGTGGATGGGGTCCAGCAGTGAGGTGTTTTCTTGCTTGCAGTTCTTCCCAAGTCATGAAATATAAGCCTGGGAAATGCATCATCACATGGGATTTACGATCTCTAAATAAAATAAAAATATTAGTATCATCAATGCACAATAATTGGTGTTTTAAGTGTTAAATCTTATCATCCATTACTTGATCTCACCAATAACTTTTGGTTGATCCATTTTAAGTTTTTTTTCTTCAATTTGATTCGTATTTGTAACATATATTGTGTCAAAGTTGTGGGAGGAAAAACATGATCCTCCAAATATTAAGACAAGGATGGGAAGCAACAACCAAAAACATTGAGCAATACCTTTCTCTCATAGGAACAAAGGGACCATTCCAAAAACCTTGCTGTGCCTCAGCAGCCTTATCATCATAGTGCCTGAAACCAAATAAACATAACTATTCTTGTTCAGCTTTGGATTATGTGAAATTTGACGATTAAAAATGTAATATGAATCAGAAAACACACACATGATTTGAATTTCATATACTTGTAGAAATTAATAATTGCCTACAAGGGCAGAGAGGTGCACCCAATGTATCTTTGTGTTCTACCAATCCCTGTAAAATAAGGGTGAGTATTCAAATAGTAGTTAAGACCTATGATAGTCCCCAGCCCTTGCTCATGAATGATTAGGCAGCAAAACAATTGTTGATCATTATATCACAAAATCTCTTCGTGCTCGTTTATTAAGCTAAACTGCATCACATCTTATAAAAGAATATCTTAAATTGTAACTGTTTGGGATTTCAGAAAGTCTAGAACAGATGACTTATCTTTCTGAGTTTGATTTATTGCTATCAATCCAGTAAAAGTTTCTTCCAAGAATTTAAGTAATTCATCTCATATTCTAACACCAAGGGCATGAAACCATGTCCCCAAGCATGGATTTTGGATAATCACTAGTCCTAAATATTTAAGTCTTCACAGAAAAAAAAACTCAATTACATTTCAACAAAGTCCAAAGCTTCACAACAATCACTTCTTCTTTATCCCTTCACCAAAATCTTTTTACATAAGTTTTTTCACATGTATGTATCATCCTCTTACATGATTTCAGTGAGAAGCACAGTAGAAAAACAACAATTATATCCTGCTAATTTGAAATGGATATAATATCACTCATAGATTACAACAAGAAAAACAAGCAAAACACACAAAACAACTAAAGAATGCAGAACAAATTATGAAATCACGTAATGTAGTGAAGGCCACTAAAGAATGCAAAACAATGATGATTCAATATCAAATAATAATATTCTATAAACCTTCCAACAAATTTTCTGTACTCGTCAAGATCCAAATTAACAAAATCACAGATCATAAAAACTTAGTTGCAATAAATAGAGGTATGTCAAATTGAACTCTCTTATAACAAAGGAAAATAAAAATGAAATCAAACAACAAAGCACTCATAAGCTTAATAGTAGTTGTGACCGAGAAATATTGAAACAAAATCTAGAGAAACGCATAAACTCCAAATTTCTCGAACACAGTGCGCAATTGAAACTTCCATTTTTCGAAGAAATCAGCAACACAAGCAATCAAATAAACATGCATTCCACAAATTCCCCAAGATAATAATAGAAAACTTAAAAACTCTAAAATATGATGAGCGCCGTACCTAAATTTCAGCAATCCTTGAAAAAAAAAAAAGAAAGAAAATGAAATACATCATTTAACTTCAAAATTAGGCCTGGGAAATTGATGGGTTTCAAAGCAGGCTTTGAAACAGGGGGTTTCGAATCAGGCTTGAATTAGGGCAGGGGAAATAGGGGTTGGTGGCGATCGGCGAGAGAAGAGAGGGCTGGGTCATGCTTAGGGCTTGGAAATGGGAGATTCGAATTCATGTTTGTTTTCAATTAATGAAGTATAATTTTAATTTATTTAAAAAAAAATTCCAACTTAAATTAGTCTACAACAACGCTTCTACGGGGCTACAACGATGCCCCTAAAGCAACTGTTGTCTTAGGACTGAGTTTTATTCTAGAACGCCTCTACGACAATGTCAAGTAAAAACCCATTGTCTATGAGCACGTCTTTGCACTGAAAGACAACGGTTCTCTCTACGACAATGGTTGTTTAGGCTATGACAACGTTTACCATTGTTGTTCTATGAATTTCTTGTAGTGTCAACTAATTGAACCGGGCCCATGCACAACTCCTGTCAACTTACCAATACAAAAAAACCCCAATATGAGATTAACTAAAATAGAAGTACTGAATACAAATTAAAATAGAAAACAATGAAAATATGTTTGTAACACAATTAAATATTACCTATAGTCATTTAAGTTATTTTTGGACTGGAGTTGGCACTTCACCCATTTGGATCTGGAATGGGCCAGTTCATTCCAGTTTTTGGAATGAGATTTTCATAATCATAGGATACCCAACCCTACCCCTAATCCTAAACACTTTTTTTTCTCCAATTTCTCACAAATCTCAATAACGTACCCAATATTACCAATTATCAACACATTATTCAAACAACTTCTCACAATAAAATAATGCAACTACATCTACTTTTTAACATTTCTCAATGTAATGTGTCATCTTAACATTACTTCTACACTATTAATTATAAAAAAAAATACAAGATTTTCAAAATCTGGACTTGCAAATTCCTAAATTCAA
This sequence comes from Scutellaria galericulata, assembly GCA_946896805.1. Classification (NCBI taxonomy): domain Eukaryota; kingdom Viridiplantae; phylum Streptophyta; class Magnoliopsida; order Lamiales; family Lamiaceae; genus Scutellaria; species Scutellaria galericulata. Next base: position 11,183,079 of record OX335791.1, on the reverse strand, counting down.
GCTTGCAATGTCCACCAACACTCTTGTCCAAACATTTCCTTAAGGAAGTATCACAAAGATTAAGAATGCTGTCTATTATATATAGATAAAAATTATTGCATTACCCTCTTATAGAAAGACTTATAGTGTCAAATTAATTACTTAGAAATAATCAAGACAAGCTCAAAGTTGGACAGAGAGTTTATATCTAATCTTCACGGCTTAAAACAAAAAATATTTCCTCAGTGTGAGCATCAATCATCACAATAATTGTACATGCACCAAGAGTGATAGCAATCAAAACAAACAAATAGATACCTCTTCTTGTATTAAAACAAATCAAACAGACAAAATCATATCTTGTCATGGTGAAAAACAATGACGAAACAAAACGTACCTTGTTGGTAACAAACATGAGAGATGCAGAATAAGGTCCTTCTACTCAGTAATAAAGTCCTACTACATGGTTTAGTTATATTCACTTCACTGGAATTCAATTATACATCTGAAATGATCTGCAACAAAAAAAAAAAAAAAAAACTTAATAATTAAAAAAAATTGTTACTTGGATTGAGACTTGGACTACTTCAGTAATAGTATTACAAAGGAGAAAAATTATGAGAGGATTTACAAAAACTTATTATAAAGAAAGTTGCAAGATCAAATGATTCAATCCAACGAATCCAAACAACTTTAAATAGGTAAACACACGATTACAATAGTCATTGTATAACTATAAGAAAATGTATTTACATGACCAAAAAAAAAAGGAATATTCATTGTGCAATTAGCATTATAGGTATTCGGAATAATCATGAAGGAATTTGTAATATTCAACGAACAACAATATGAGTATTATACGATATCAAATGGTGAAAAGCTACATAAATATCCTTCATATTGATGTTATTATAGGGGCAATTTAGTCTACACTACTTTTAAAGTAGTGTAGGAATAAACAGATAGATATAAATGTATGTACATATAAGCACTAGTTGTGAGCACTGAAAATTTTGGAACACATGCAATAATCAGAAATTTGAATTCTACTTTTTCCTCTCTTCCTAAAAGTTGCATACAAAAATTGAACTGCACAAAGTGATCTTTATGCCAAATATATGTGAATAAAATTGTAAGGCATTGCCAGAGATTTTAGGTACAATCATCTCACTGGAAGAAAATAACCTCTCATTGAGTTAGTTATATAAAGTCTAGAACAAATAGACCAAATCAATTCTCAAAGCAAGCTTAACAAATAGATTTGTCATCTAGCAGTTCTAAGTGAGTAGCACCATTCAAAAGTATTTTCATGATCTAATCAAGAAACATGAAATGATTAACTCTAGTATCTTATGTATCTAACTGCCACCAAGCACATGAACCTGTCCAAGAAAGTCGAACAAGGCAATTTATCATTATAAATAGTTGAAGTTGAGAGTAAAGGCACATAGAGCATGTCATCTAGTTGATTGATTCGATAATTATCAAATTACAAGTTATGAAAAGACATACAATGTTTATTTCCCAGCTGGAATAGAATTACATTTTAACACCAAAAAACAAAAGGGCAAAAACAAAAATTACCTTAAAATAATCATGTATACTATTGTTATATTCCAAGAATGGTCATCCGCGTTGTTTATCAACTGACAACTTTAATTTAATAAAAAGCAATCCATAAGGAGTAAGATCGAGAAAGAGAATGAAGAAAAGGAAGGTAGCAGATAAAATTGGTAAAGTGGTTTGAAGAAAAAGGGATGCAAAATGTTGTAACTCACGTGTTTTAGCTTCAGATAAAAGTTGACGTCTGCAATCACAAGGACTGAGTGTACCATGTTGCTATTTACTATTACCACCCAAAACAGGATATTTGAGTTTCAAGGATTGTTAAAAAATTACAAAGAAGAAAAAATCAAAATAAGAAATTAAATAAATTTATATAACCACCTTTGATGCATTGCTAGAATGTAAAGATAGCAAATAAAGAAACAGCAGATTTTTCTAATTATATATAAAAATACATAAAAATCGATCTTTCAACATGCACAATGCCAGCTGGCATCAGTTTCTCATACAAAGCTGATATTCCACGCTGTCTTCCGTGTGAATATAAAAATCATCACATTCAATTATGATTAAGAAAAAGTTATAAAATATGCATAATATATTACACGTACTACACATGCAAGAGACTTCAGGCTATCCCTTTATCTTTTGCCTTTCCGTGAAGCTGTACTTTACATTTAGAAACTGCACATGGAATTGCATATAAATCTTATCCCAGTCCACACATCTTCTCAGTTATTAAGTTGACTGTATTGGCAAAGTTCTGAGATCAAATGCACTTCACAAGGGTTATGTTCTTCAACTTCTTGGTAATTGCAAATAAGCTACACTATAATTTCCCCATCTTTGTGCAACCAACAGTTGCAATCACCTAAATTTCTTTGTCCAATTTAATATTTTGTTATAATGAAGGTTATAGAAGAGCTCACATCTTTAGCCAAAATTGCTTTCCCTATCATTATAACAAGCTTGATCATGTATTCAAAGTCCTTCATTTCTATGATCTTCTTGGGTCATCTTGGGGAAATTGCATTGTCTGGGGGCTCATTGTCAATTAGCTTTGCCAACATAACAGGCTACTCTGTCCTGAAAGGACTGGCTATGGGGATGGAACCAATATGTTATCAAGCTTATGGAGCAAAGAGATGGGGAATTATGACAGAGACATACAGAAAAACTCTATTTCTCCTCTTAGCTGTGGTGGTTCCAATCTCTTTGTTGTGGCTAAACATGGAACCTATCCTTGTATGGTTAGGTCAGGATGAGAACATTGTTGCAGTGGTAAAGATCCACATAAAGTATTCAATTCCCGACTTGATTGCTCAGGCACATTTCCATCCCCTTAAAACATTCTTAAGGACTCAAAATATTAACAGACCTCTCACAATATCAGTAATAATTGCCATGCTTCTTCACTATCCAATCAACTACTCTCTAGTTGTATATTTAAATATGGGCGTGAAAGGAGTTGCTCTAGCATCAGCATGGAACACTATAAATATTGATCTTGGCTTGCTGGTTTACCTCTTCCTATCAGAAACCTCAATAAGACCTTGGAATGGGGGCATATCTAGGATGTTCAGTGAAAGTTGGCGGCCACTCCTCGCCCTAGCAGGACCAAGTGTAATCTCAGTGTGCCTAGAGTGGTGGTGTTATGAAATACTGTTGCTGCTGTGCGGTTTATTAAGGGATGCACAGGCTAATGTCGCCACAATGGGCATTCTAATACAAACCACAAGCTTACTTTATGTATTCCCCTCTTCCTTCAGCTCATGCTTGTCAATAAAGGTAGGTCATGAGTTAGGAGCTAATCAGCCCAAACAGGCACAACAGACAACTATTATTGGTTTCACTTTGTCAGCTGTATGGGGAGTTCTGGCCTTCCTATTTGCCATTGTAGTAAGAGATGTTTGGGGTAAGCTTTTTACATCTGAGCCAAAGATTCTAGGTTTGACATCAATGACTCTTCCTTTATTAGGCTTTAGTGAATTATTTAACAGCCCCCAGACGGCTGCATGTGGGATTCTGGTGGGCTCTGCTCGGGCAAAGATGGCTTGTAATATAAATTTTGCATCATTTTATCTTATTGGTTTACCAGTTGCAGCTATATTGGCCTTCATATTTAAGATGGGCTTTGAAGGGCTATGGTTTGGGCTTGCAGCAGCAGAAGTATCATGTACATGCATGATGGCTTTTGCTCTCATTTACACAGATTGGATAAATGAAGCCAGCAGAGCAAATGAGCTAACGCGGGAAAAGGAAGATACAAAATATGACTTGGAAGGCCCTCTCATAAGCTGAACATGTTAACTAGCAAATATGCATGAACTAGAATAAATATGCATGTTAGGCGAGGATATGAATAAGTGAGTGAAATAAAGCTAGGCATGGAGCCATTCCCCTTGTATCACAGACCAGCTATTCACTACTACACAGTCAGAGAGTAGCAATCTCCTTTTAACATCTCAAAACATCTTGATGTGATATCACCACATGATGTAATGGAAATAATGTTATACATCTTAACATCTAACTTCAACTTGGATGTTTCTCTTGTGTAGTATATGTAGAATTATATGAGTCGAATATACAAGTGTCAGTTTATTATAAAACAACATATTAAATTAGGCATGTTATACAGTAAAGAAAAAAGTTTCATTTAAGTCGATGAAATGAAATGCATTTACAAAGAAACTAGTATCTTTAAGGAAATTTTCTTGTTTTTATCACAATAAGTAATAATGTCTACACAAAAGTATCTCACAAACGAGTAGCAGGCTAGCAGCATGTTAGAAATTGAAATTTCTGAGCACAGAGATAATAGAAGAGTAGTTGAACTCAAACCAACACTTTGCAACTGAGAGAGGTTTTCGTCTATATCTTGCACTCTCACTCACATGCCACACAAGTTAATTTGTAGAAAAAAGCACACATAGTTGTACCAATATACAAACCTTCAAGGATGCAAATCCTTGTCTGCTTCCCAAACTGTACCCTTTGAGAAAGGAATATCATTTAACTATGCATTACCAATTTCCACACGTAAAAGGGGGTCAGATTTAGCTTCCTTTCACTGGATAGATGGAAAACAACATTTAGCAGCATATAGAAACCATGTTTCACTAAAAAAGTTACTAGATTTGAAGGAGAAAATAAAGCACCTGGAAGTCGATCTGAGCAAAGTTTTCAGACTTATTATGACACAGTCATGAGGCACTCAACTAATCTTTTGAATCTCCTGCTGCCTGATTTTGTGCTTATGTTTTTTCAGCTTTTCCCTATTTCTTTTGGGCACAACAATATGTATATTAAATCATATCAACCACGTAATCATTATCCCCAATATGTTCCTCCAGCTAAATGGGTCGTGAAGTAAAGCATATCCGAATGACACCAGTAAACAAGTTTTGAGATGCTCAAGAACCTTATGGGTGACATGGGATGTCCTTTAGTCAGCAGCCCATCCAGAAATGAACCAAAGAAAGAGATGTTATTACTTGATAAAGACAAGATTGATGGAGAAGTTGGGTTGAAGACCATATATTTCTTGTAGATGGTATTGGTCATCTAAAACAAACTTGATTAAGATCTCAAACAAAAAACGATTAAGAAACTCAATGAAAGGCATAGGGCAAGATGGTTTGTTTTCAAGTATTTTTCACCTAACCTTATAGAAAATGGAACCAAAAACCATAAAATACTGCAAGACAATCATTAAAAATAATCAAATTGAAGGAAACAAGCAAATCAAATGGCACTTAAGCTTTATAACATCAAACAGAAGATCATGTGCTCAAATTGAAGTAACATTCACACACAATGGGAATGCATTGGCAATTGATTTGCGGATAAAGCATTTGAAGCTAAACTAAGGGAAGACATGCAGCTAACACAATGAGGCTTAATACACTATTAGGGTCATTATAAGATTCTTTATACTAATGATCAGTTGCATTGTGGTAATTGTCAAATGTTATAGATCATCCTCAGGTTACAAAGAGGGCCTCAGTGTACCACTAAGGTTTCTACATTTATTCAACACCATACACACATGAGAAGGGAGACATGCATATATCCTTAGACCCGATATAAGCAGGGCACTTGTGCACTAACACCCTTTTAGGTTAAATCCAGTGTACTTGTACTTTAGTAAACACTGGGTTCTTCATAAAGTTTCTCTATGTTTCTATGGTATGTGAACAAATACTAGCTCTATCAGTTTTATCATCTCTCTAGCAATTACTTGTGACGATTATTCATATGCACCATGGTTAAAACAACACAAAGAATGCATCTAAAGGTAGAAAGTATACAACTTGAGGAATAATAACACCTGCAGGGAAAGAGAAACAAAAGCCTAGCATATTGAGCTGAAATTAGCTATCATTGTAATTCCAACACCAGAAGAGCAAGCTTATCGTTCCTACTGCAATAACCAGAAGAGCTGCATGTTGTGAGAAATAGTTATTACTTAATGAAAACCAAAGAGCTTAGATGTTCCCAATTAGCCACTCTTTAGTCCTTACATGCAGATTAAAATGAAGAGTTGGTTAGAGTTGCACATACTCTCACTACAAAATATACTTTAGTCCTCACATTTATGGTTAAAAGGTAATCGAGGAAATATAAACATGTTAGAGCTAATTGTTTCCTATAGGATGTGTGACAACTGATAGCCCACCTGAATATTTAGCTTTGGAAAAAAGTCCAAGAGTACTCTGCAGGGGATAATTGCTAACTTCGTCGTCAGGTACAGACTGTACAGTAATGAAAATATATCTTCGAATTAAAAATTTAGGGGTAACCGATCAAGTTCGAATCCAGTAAAAGTATAAAAACCCACTGAATTGAAACCTTATCTGAGATTTAGCATTCTGATTGAATTTCCATTTAAGATAACAAACCCAATTACATTAAAAAATGTATTGGTTTATGCTCAAAGAATTTCATTGATAATGACATGTGAAGGGCACAAAAAGTATCCAGCAGAGTTGTAGTTGCATTTTAGAGAACTTGGCAATGTCAGTTTTTTTCACTCCATTAAAATTTAACTGCTTTGCAGCTCTCAAAATTAATGCTTTAACATGCATGATACGAAGAAGAGGTGCACAAAAAGGGATGCATACCAAACATGATAATCAAGCATCAACAAGAGAATTGGGATTAGCACCACGAAATCGTAGGCAATTCAAGCACTAAATTGTAAATTGCTCAACATCCAAAATAAATCATCAAAAGTTTTATTTTCTATAAATTAACACAGCTAAGAAAATAATCACAATGATAACAAGAGAGTCGCTAAAAATGAAATGTGAAAGTTCATATGCTCTTTATAGAAGATCACGACTGATACTGGTGAATACAACGCGCCAATCGTCACCAACTGAAACCCTTTATTTTCACGCATTTTACCTTCTTCTCTAGTTCTTCTTCCCGTCTTCAGTCCTTTGAAATCAAAATCAATAATAAATGGTTAGTCACCAAAATCAGAAACAATTCAAAGTTCAAATAAAGATACCATCAGAGATAAGATGAATAAAGATGATTTATGAAGGACCAGCTGTACATACGCCACCGTCTTCTAAACACACCCCATAATAAATAAATGAAAAATAAAAAGATTAAAATACCTTTATTTTCAAATAAAAAATATATTTTTCCCTTCTTCTACGTCTTCTTTTCCACAGTTCTCAAACCCTAAGTTAAGAAAAAAAAAAAAAAAACTCTAACAAATCTTGATTTATGAAAATAATAATCAAAGTGATAGATGAAGATGTTTGGAATGTTTAATTCCAAATTTTTCATGTATTTTTATAATTTTATATAGTGTGATTAAATATTTCGAAAAAAAGAGATGTTAATCAATTTTTTATTGGTGAAAACACGTCGTTCGACCTATATAGATCGAACATTACACTATGTGTTCTACCTCTACAAGTTGAAGGCTCTTAAAGATGTTCGACCATAAGTAGAATGTTACACCGTGTGTTCAACCACTAGCGATAGAATATTACACTGTGTACTGGTCTAATACACTGCTATGTGTTCAACCAACCAGGGTCGAACAAAACAATCGAAAAATTTCGATTTTCCGACTTTTCTTTACTATATTTTCATACAAGTCTCGTCGTTTTAGCTTCAAAATATGTATAAAATAATGATTTTTTATGGATGCACATAGTTCCTTCATCAACAATTTTAGGGTAAATTACATAATAAAAGCCAAACTATGTTCACTTTTCCACTTTGTTACCCGAACTTACAAAGTTCACTATAAAACAGCCCAACTTTGTTTTTTACCAAACGACCGCTAGAAGTCACCACCGGTGGAATATTCTGAAAATATTCCGTCCCGAACTTTCAAAATTCACTGTAAAACAGCTCAACTTTGTGTATTTACAAACGACCGCCAGAATTAAATAAAATAAAATAAAAAATAGCTAAAAAATACAAATCAAATTAAATTAAATAAAATTACTAAAACCCCCAAATCGGCCCCCAAAGGGATTTTAGTTATTTAATTTAATTTAATCAAATCAAATTAAATCGACCGATTTTGGGGGTTTTAGTTATTTAATTTAATTTAATCAAATCAAATTAAATCGGCCGATTTGGGGGTTTTAGTTATTTAATTTAATGTAATCAAATCAAATTAAATCGGCCAATTTTGGGGGGCCGATTGTGGGGGTTTTAGTTATTTAATTTAATCAAATCAAATTAAATCGGCCGATTTGGGGGTTTTAGTTATTTAATTTAATTTAATCAAATCAAATTAAATTGGCCGATTTGGGGGGGGCGATTTTTGGGGACTGATTTGGGCGTTTTAGTTATTTTATTTAATTTGATTTGATTTGTATTTTTTAGTTAATTTTTATTTTATTTAATTTAATTCTGGCAGTCGTTTGGTAAATACACAAAGTTGAGATGTTTTACAGTGAATTTTGAAAGTTCGGGACGGAATATTCCCAGAATATTCCACCGGTAGTGACTTCTGGTCGTTTGGTAAAAAAACAAAGTTGAGCTATTTTACAGTGAACTTTGAAAATTCGGATAACAAAGTGGAAAAGTAACCATAGTTTGGCTTTTATTATGTAATTTACCCACAATTTAAAAAAAAAAAAGAAAGGAAAAAAAAAAGAAAAAAAATTGTTTGAGTTCTGCTGTGAAGGAGAATTCTTTTTTTGGAGGATTTTTTATTAATTTTTATTATAAAGGATATAATTGTAATGTGGTGGTACGTGTTTAGAATATTTTAAGTAAAATAGATTTATTTTAGGGTGTGTTTAGAAAATGGGGTGTGTTTAGAAAATGTGGGGTGTGTATAGTCGAACCCTTTAAGAATATGCACAAGCCTTGCAGTGTGCGTGATTTGCCATAGAAAATTTTTTTAGGGTTAATTTCAATTTTTGTTGAAAATGAAAGATTTTTTTTTCATTTTTTTACAATTAAGTATACATTTTTCAATTTTGATCCAGTATATTTCAAATTTTTTTAATTTCAGTCAAATTTTCCAATTTTGGTCTTATATATTTCAATATTTTTCAATTTCAGTCAAATTTTGGTCGGGATTCCCAAAATCGTCGATGTCACGTGAGATTTCCCGGCAGCCATCTAATCAAAATTGGATTGAAATTGAAAAAAAAAAAAGTGAAATATACACGACCAAAATTGGAAAACTTGATTGAAATTGGAAAAAATTAAAACATATAGGAGTAAAATTGGAAAAAATTAAAATATATAGGACCGAAATTGATTATTCAAAAATGAAAGAGGTCTTATATACAGGACCAAAATTGACATTATCCTTTTTTTTTTTAATTTAACAATGAAATGACACAATTTATATATGGATGGGGATATTACACCCCAAACATAATAAACACAGTCTAAAAATGAATTTTAACATTCCTCATTTTTAATAAAATAAGATTTATTGAGTACTACCTCCGTCCCGACTTATTTTGCCTACTTTGATCGGCACGGATCCTAAGAAAATACAGTTGACTGTTAGTTGGATGTGTAAGTTTATGTTTTTTTCACTTTAATTACGAAAATAGGCAAAATAAATTGGGACAAGCAAAAGTGGAAAGTAGGCAAAATAAGGTGGGACGGAAGGAGTATTACGCACTCTAAAATTTTGTTTTTATATTATTCGTTTTTAATAAAATAGGATTTATTTAGTATTTTTTTGGGATGTGTGTAACCCCACCTTCATTTATATTTTTAAAATTTTGCTTTCGATTTTAGGGCAATAGTAACGAAATATCCTTCCCTCCCACTAACATAAGTGAGGTGGGAATATTGACGAAATATAAGGTTCAAAATTGATAATTAAAACTAATTTTATATTGAAATGTGATAATTAAGGGTGCTTTTATAAGATTAATTGTTGAAAAATTCACAAATTTTAGTTAATTTGTAATTTTAATCAAGTTTTTGAATATTAGCAAATGTAACATGCATTTTTTTGGAAAAAAAAAAAAAAACAATTACACTTCTTCAAATATTCTCGATAAAATCACAACCTTTTCCTAAATTGCAATTTAAAATAAACTTTTAATATTTAAAAAATAATTACAATCATATATTTAAATGTGTAATTTTATCACCAGTCGATCATGTTTCCTAATTATTTTCTTTTGTGATTAAACTGTCACACAATCTTCCAGGACACCCTTCAATACAAGAAGTTGTACTACTTTGATATTGGAACTCAGTGGACTGAAAAATATTATAATGTGTTAACAAATATTAGAGAGATTGGGGGAGATTGAAATTCAACAACCTTTATAATCAATTCGAAATTTGTATTCTCACAGTTGTTGTCTCAAATCTACTAAAGTTAAGGACTCCAAATTAACCATATGTGATCAAAGTACATTTGAATACGTTTGAGTATTTCAATGATAATTGCTCATTAGTGAAGAGACTATAATCGTGCTCAGCCCTACATCTAATAAATTTATGTTTATTATGACTTGAAGCAAAAATTCAAAGGTATTTTTTCTTCCATGCATGTAATTATAGGAAAATCTTTTTTCATTAATTTTGACTGTCATGTGTGCAATGTTTGAATAAGTTTGTTTGCTCATGCATCAACCATCTTTTGACGTTGGTTATATCGATCGATCTATATACTACTATCTCACTTCCACAATTGTATTCTTAATACTAGGGATAAATGAATTGTCATCGTGGTTATTGTGTCATTGTGACCTACTTAATTATTAGTTTAGTGAGGTTTATGGGATCATATTCGAAGTGATTTTATTTTGGATTGACAAATAACATGAAATTATACAATTTTGTTTTATTGAATATGTTCATGTTGATTATAGGATGTAAAACTTCTTTATGATTAATGAGGCACTGAATGTATATTGGATGATTTTTTGGTGTGATGTCGTCGGCACCTAAAAATAAATATTCACCTCGACTAATCCACTTATGTAGTAGGATAAGTAAGGGGTCGAACCCATAAAGAATAGTGTAATTTAATTGAATAAATTCATGTAGAGAAAACGATAAAAATAGGGGGTGATTGGTTTGTTGAGTAAATATTAAAATCATGCATCACAAAAAGATTGCAAACAGAAGCAAACAAGGATAGAAAAACAATGAATTGAACAATCTAGCCCTTGGATAACCTCCCCTAGAACAATTCTTCCAATTTAAAAGATAGACTCGTTTATTTACACCCTATCTCGAATCTTGCCCCTAAACCAGCGGTAGGACCGAACTAGTTCAACTTATTTCTTAAGTTCAGTTGATTAGCAAGTACGACCTCTAATCAATCTATCCAATGAATAACCTCAAAATATGTATTCAAGATTCAATTCACAAGATGCATTAACGATCCAAAATAATAGGGCAAACTAGATTATGAAAACGAAACGTTTGAATCATACAATCTAGACTTCATTATCCTAGGAATCAAATTCCAATTGCTACGATATTCCCACAAATATAACAATTACGGATTATATCATGCGAATTAGCTAGAATTGATTAATAAATAGATTAAGGTGGTCAATCCTAATAAATCCATTAATCAAACATGCAAAGCACAAGATCAAATAACAAAGAAATCGAGATAGAGTAAGAAAATGTTACTACTCAATTAAAAACGGATGAATCATTCAAGGTTTGACGTCTCCTCGGACTAGAAAAGATAGATTAGCCTCTAAACATCATTATCAAATTACAAAGGATAAGTTATCTTCTTTCTTTTCTCTCTATTTTCTTCCTCCTGCCGTCTCCCAAGGTCCAAAATAAGTGGCATGAATCTCTCCAAGATAGACATGAATAAGTGGCATGAATCTCTTCAAGATTGACAAAAATATGGAAGTTATCTATTATCTTGCAAAATGGCATCACATTCCTTTCTTTGTTCTCTAGATTGAATTAAGGAGGAGTTAGGCTTAATGAATTGGGCTGCTACACGCCAGAAGCAACTATCATTCACATTCCCAACATTGAAGCTCTTAGTGTTGGGCTCCTTCTTCCCTTTCGATCCACACGACTTCCACCTCTTATATTCTCACACTCGATTTGTCTTACAAACAACCTGGAATTCATGAAAAATGTAAAATCAAAGTCACCGAGACAAGTATGACAAATATCGGGTAAATGCAACAAAGTAGTGAATAATTAAGTACAAAATTAGTCACATAACACTTGTAAAACACACACAAAACCTGACTTATCATTTTTCTAGAGATAGGCTATGAGATCTAATCAACTTATGATGGTGTGATTGAAAAACTAGCCGGTGTCAAAATTGCAAAAAAAAAAAAAAACTCACACATATAAGATTTTGATTATTTTTGTAAGACTTAAATGTTTGATTAAAATAGTAATTTTAGAAAAAAAATTGTGTATTTTATTAGCAATATTTGACGATCTGCTATTATTATTATTTTTTTTTTTTGAAATGTTTGATTAAAATTGTAATTTTCGAATTTTTTTTGTATTTTACCAGCTATATTTGACAACCTGCAATTATTATTATTGTATATGATATTGCTCTGATCCGACGCTCTTGTTTCTCGATCCAAAAACTTGAAATCTTGAACCCGGTGACTTGCAAAACAAACACCGGGAGGGATTCCCGGCGATGAGACTCTGACGCTCAAGTCAGAAAAGAGGAAAGGATCTTTGTGTGCTTTTTTAGCAATTGTGCGTGTGTGTTTTGAATATATGTGTGCATAAGAAAAAAATAAAGAATGAATATAAGAGATATATATACTCCTTGGAATACATGTTAGTTGAGATTCATCCCACAAAATATGGGATATGATCTAACGGTTCCGCAAAAATAGCGGTTAGTTAGATTCAAAACCTGTTCATCACTTTTTACCGTTAATCAGTTCGTCGATATAACTCCAAGCTGAATCAGTTCACATTTCATCAGTTCGATCATAAGGTTGTAAAACAGTTCGTTTTGCTTCATCGCAAATCAGTTCATCATCGTGTTCCAGAATTAACTCAGTTCGTCATCGTTCCTTACAACTACATTAGCTCGCGTTTCCTTAGTTCGATCCGAAGGCTGCCAAATAGCTTGTTTCTTTAGACTCTTCAAATACGTTGACTTTGACTTCATCTCGGTTTCTACGAGAAGAACTCGGTTCGACTCAGTTCGACCACATCAAGTACTCCCCCCTTCGAAGTGCGTGTTTACACGCACTAAAATAGTTCTCTAAAGTATGAACCGAACATTTGACGCTCCTTTTCGAGGTGAAACGTCTTTTCAGCCGCTTCTGTCCCATCCAATCGACGCGTGGCAAAACATGTTTCCCGCCTAGTGTCTCTTCGTCTTCTACCGTTAAATTTTGTCGCATCCAAAGGCTAAGAAAAACGCGACTTTTCGATTTTTCCCCCCCAAAAATCAATCATTGTCTTCCATGCCAAGTGTCATCTTCTCCCTATAAATATCACCTCTATCATCCCAAAAATCCTTCTACAAGAACGCTGAGAAATCCTTTCACAAAAAAAAATCACTATAGATCCATTATCAACATCGGACCTTCTTCCCAATCTCTAGAATCTTTTAACTCCTAGGTACCAATCTTCTTTTTCTTAGTCCTTATATTTCAATGGCATCTTCCAATCGTTTAATTCGTCTTAGGGATGAGAGTGACTCAGAAGAGGGTTTTGACCAATTCCCTCTACATTCTGATTCCAGATCTATGAACCCTAACTCGTCATCTTCACCATAGAGAAGAACATCCAATTTTCTCAAAAAATCCCGGAAGAAGTCTGTAGATACTGTATTTTCTTCCACTAAGGCCACTCATACTCATACCATATTACTTAGTTCGTTCCTGGTGGGTGGTTATTCGGTTATAATTCATAACTCTGATGATAGGCCCCATAGAGCTCCCGCTGGCCATCAAACTTGGTTTTTGAAGCATGTAACCCTAGGGCTAGTTCCTCCTATTCATCCATTTTTTCTTGAGATTGGTTCGGCTTTTGGTGTATGTCCGAACCAATTACACCCAAATTCTATAAGTTATATAGTTTCCTTTTATATGGTTTGCAAATGGATGGGGGTTGAACCAACTTCTGATCGGTTCCGATCTTGCTTTGTGTTAAAACATACAAACCCTTTCCGCTTCTATTTAAGCCCTCGTAGGGGCGAGAGGCGAGCTTCTTTTCTGTCTCCCGGGGATGAGAAAGTTAATTCCTAGGAGAAATACTATTGTTTTATTCATGAATCAGCGAATGAGCCTTTTCGTTCACTTCCTTGGGCTCAGACTACCGCCCAATTAGATCCTCCTCCTCCAACCGATCTTCAAATTTCTCGTCTGAATATTTTTTTTGAAAAGGGATGGTTCGACATAGTAAGGTTAAGCTCCTGCGAGTCCTTGCTGTCCTTTTGGGGGTTCTATCCAACAGTCAAACCCCCACCGGATTCAATTTAGGTCATTCTTTAATTCTTGTGATAACTGTATTATTCTTTTCTGTAGACAAGACTATGAATCAATTCTTCAGTTTTGTTGCCGAGGTTCCTGCCGAGAAGCGAACTCCTTTCTCTCCCCCCAGCATGGCATAGAGCCTGGTGTGGCTGCGACCTATAAGCGGGCAGAGGAAGCTCGTCTTGCCGAATTGGCTGGCAAGACGCCTGGCTCAACAGAGAATGTCCTGCAGAAGAAGACGGGGGTTCTCCTAGAGAGTTTGGGACCTGCCTCTCCCACAACTGTCATTCAGTCCACTTCAAAAATCCAACCTAGCCTACTTCCTGCTACGAGCGTGCTCTCTGAACCCATTGATTTAACAGCAGAGGTTAGTGAGGATCAGGTTGCAGTAACTCCCACCAAGAAAAATGGAGCTTCTACTTCACAGAGTTCAAGGCGGAAGAAACAACGAACTGAAGAGGTAGATGCGAGCGAGCTGACAGTGACGGAGGAAGGCGCGGTGGAAAGTGGCGAAGATAAGCTCGATCCCGAGGAGAAAGAGGTGAGGAAGAATTTAACCCGCTTTGCCCATGCAAAAAAAAATTTCGAGGACTATGTTAAGAAAACCCTTCGTCGGCGGGCTGAGACTCGGAAAAGCTATGCTAAATTAAAGGAAGTCATGGATGAGAAAAGGACACTGAAAAGCGATCTATCCATTCATGCTGAGAAAACTGATAAACTATCTACTCTGCTGGAACAATGCGAAATTAATCTAGCAGTAGCTCGATCAGATGGCTTGAAGAAGAAGGAGCTGTTACTGCAAAAAGAGAAATTTACCATGGAGAAGCAAGCAACTTTACTTACAGTGGAGGCGGAGAACCGGAGGCTTCGAGAGGAACTAGAGCAGGAAAAAAACTTGAAGGCTTGGTTCAGGGAGGAGATGAGGATGCAAGGTTATCAAGCTGGATCAATTGAAGGTTATCACCAATTCGCTTGGAGCTCGGAGATGAAGCTAATTGCCGCAGGCTATCGCGGCAGGATCTTCCATCAGATTTGGAACTCTGTCATTTTTCTCTCCAAAGCTGCTTCGATGGCCGAAGCCTATTTCTGAGAGGCAGTTTGCTTATGCCAGGAGCAGGTAATGGGAGCCTTACAACAATATCAGCAAGACACCGGTCAAGTGCTGCCGGAATCTCAATTTCAGTTTCGCCTCTCCGAGCTAGGTCAAAAGTTAGTGCAATCCTTCTCTACTCCTCCCGGCTGGCAGGGAAATCCAAGCGAGTCAGTTGACGCGGTGTGGTGGGAAGGATATTTAGAGCAAGCTATCTCGGAGGTTCTTCCTGAGCATCAAAGTTCCAGCTTGAATCTTCTTCCAATCGAGGGTGTCGCTCTTTCTGTTCTAGTGTTGCCGACCTCATCTGCCGCTCCTTCTGTTTTTCCGGCTCCCTTTGAAGATCTCGATGATCGGACTTAGTTTAACTCATCTGTACACTTTTTGTTTAAGAATATTTTCTATATTTTTCTATGTAATCAATCAAGCTTCTAACTGCGATGACATCTTATCAGATCTTTTATCCTGCATGAAATAAAGTGTCAGTTCGTTTAATCGGAATGTGTTGGTTCACTTAATCAGTACATTCTGAGGGAATGTGTTGGTTCGCTTAATCAGGACATTCTGAGGGAATGTGTTGGTTCGCTTAATCAAGACATTCCGAGGGAATGTCTTGGTTCGTTTAATCAGGACATTCCGAGGGAATGTGTTGGTTCGCTTAATCGATACATTCCGAGGGAATGTGTCAATTCGTTGAGTCAGACATTCCGAGGGAATGTTTCAGTTCGTTGAGTCAGACATTTCGAGGGAATGTTTCAGTTCGTTGAGTCAGAACATTCCGAGGGAATGTGTTACTTCGCTTAATCCGATCATTCTGAGGGAATGTGCTACTTCACTTAACCAGGAAATACGAAAGCAATATAGAATAAAACAGAAAAAAGAAAAGCACAACGATTTAACGTGGTTCGATCAAATCGACCTACATCCACGGGGAGTAAATGTTTCTCATTTTATTAAGTAACAGGAATTGAAAAAAGTAGCAACACTTCAAGTATAGAACTTCTTTAGATGACTCACATGCCATGGCCTTGGCAACCTTCTCCCATCCTTATCTGTCAGTTCGTAGGATCCTCCTGGCCGAATCTTTGAAATAATATAGGGTCTTTCCCAAGTAGCATCTAACTTTCCAATGTCGACCAAGGCGTCTGATTGTCTTAACACCATATCTCCTACTTGGAATTCCCTCTTTCGAACTTTTTTATGAAACGCTGCTTGAATGCGCCTTTTATAGAGTTCATGCTGAATTCGGGCTTCATCCCTCAGTTCGTCTAAAAACATCAGATCGGTTTTGATCAACTCCTCATTTTCTTGCGGTTCAAAATTTGTGATCCGCAAGGCTTCTCCTTGGATTTCTGTTGGAACTACTGTTTCCATTCCAAATGCCAAACTAAAAGGACTCTCTCCCGTTGTCGATCTAGGTGTTGTTCGGTAAGCCCACAATACCGATGGTAGTTCATCTACCCAGTTCGACTTCTCAAACTCGAGCAGCTTTTTAAGTCCATCCACTATGATCCGGTTCACCACTTCGACTTGCCCATTCGCTTGTGGATGTGCAACTGCTGTGAATACTTGTACAATTTTCATCTCTTCGCACCATTCAGTGATTTTTTTCCTCGGAACTGGGCTCCATTGTCCGACACTAAAATTCTTGGAAAACCAAACCTGTAACAAATATTCTTCCAGATGAAGCGGATCATGTCAGCCTCCGTAATTTTGACTAAAGGTTTGACTTCGACCCATTTGGTGATGTAATCCACTGCTACTACCAAAAATTGTTTACTTCCTCTGGTTTTCACAAAAAGACCGACTATGTCGATTCCCCATCTGGCGAAAGGGCAAGGCGAACAAGTAGTTAACATATCTGTGGCCGGCGTGTGAATTCTCCACCCGTGCTTCTGACAAGATTCACACTTTCTCACTAACTCTTCCGCATCATTTTTCATTGTAGGCTAATAAAAACCAGCTCGTACTACCTTCCGAGCTAAAGTTCTTGCCCCTGAATGTTCGGCACATCCTCCTTCGTGAGCTTCTTTTAAGACCTTAATCCGTTCCTCTTGAGATAAGCATCTTGTATCCGTGGGTAAAAAGGTTTTCCTGTATAACAGTCCATCAATAACATAATAGAATCGAACTCGTCTTTCTAACCTTTCCAATTCCTTAGTTGTTCCCTCCCTTTTGCCTTCCAGAAAATGCAAAAATGGAGTTCTCCAATCGGGCTCTGCCTTGTCAATATTCATAACTTCATTCTCTCTTCCGACGCCCATCACAGTTATACTTCTTTGCGAACAGTCTTGTAACGCACTGCCTATTTTTGATAAAAAATCCACCTTCTGATTTTCACCTCTAGGAATATGTTCGATCTGAAGCTTCTCAAACCTGTTTTCCATATCCTTGATTTTGTCCACATAGGAAATCATCCTATTTTCATTGACTTCACATTCATTTCGGAGTTGCTGTGTTACCAATTGTGAATCTGATTTCACTGTTAAGTAACGAGCTCCAGCCTGTTCGGCTATCTTTAATCCCTACAAAAAAGCTTCATACTCTGCTTCATTGTTAGATGCTTTAAACAAGAATTTTATGGCAAACTGTAACTCATCTTTTTCCGGAGTGATTAGCAATATTCCAGCTCCGGCTCCTTGATGAGATGAGGATCCATCTACGAACAATTCTCATTCCTTCTTTTCTTGTGCTCTAGTTGTTTCTTGAATAAAATCCGCCAAGGCCTGACCTTTAATAGTTGTTCGAGGCTCATATTTGATGTCAAATTGACCTAGTTCGACTGCCCATTTGACTAACCTTCCAGATGCTTCAGGCTTCCCCAGAACAACACTCAATGGATGATCAGTTCGCACTGTTATCTCATAACCCAAAAAGTATGGCCGCAATCTCCTGGCCGCAGTAACTAATACATAGGCCACATTTTCAATCTCAGTGTACCGCATTTCGGCCCCTTGAAGAACTTTACTGACAAAGTAGATAGGGAACTGGTCCTTTCATTCTTCTCGCACAAGAACCGAACTGACAGATTCTTCGCCAATTGCCAAGTATACCAGCAGTGGTCCTCCTTGAATCGGCTGCTTCAATAGCGGAAGCGAAGAAATGAAGACTTTTAAATCGTCAAACGCTTTCTGACATTGTTCTTCCCAGCCGAACTGATGACTCCTTCTGAGGACTTTGAAGAAAGACAATCCTTTGTCCGCCAACCTTGTTATAAACCTGCTTAGAGCAACAACCCGACCAGTTAAAACCTGTACCTCTTTTATAGTTCGAGGAGAAGACATATCTTGGATAGCTCGAATCTTGCTTGGATTAACTTCGATTCCCCTCTCAGTAACCATATACCCCAGAAATTTCCCTGTTTTTACTCCAAACGAGCACTTTGATGGATTCAAGCGCATCCCATGCCTTCGAATAATCGTCATAGTTTCCCTTAAGTCTGTTGCATGAGTGTTCGCCTGAACACTTTTTACCAACATGTCATCCACATAAGCTTCCATATTACGACCTAATTGATGCTTGAACATCTTATCCACCATCCTTTGATAAGTAGCTCCTGCATTCTTTAAACCAAACGGTATCACTGTGTAACAGTATGTTCCTGACGAGGTGATGAAAGCAACTTTGGGCTTATCTTTCGGATGTAACAGGATCTGATGATATCCCTGTGCGGCATCCAACATGCTAAGTAGTTCGCAACCAGCAGTTGAGTCCACCAATTTATCAATTCGAGGGAGTGGGTAATGATCTTTTGGACAAGCTTTGTTTAGATCTCGGAAATCGATACACATCCGCCATTTGTTTCTAGGTTTAGGCACTAACACCACGTTAGCCAACCACTGAGGGTATTGGATCTTCTCAATATGCCCTATTTCCAGCAACTTTTGAACTTCCCTTTCTATTATCTCGTTTTGCTCGTCACCAAAGTGCCTCAATTTTTGTTTGATTGGTCGAGCTTCGGACTTAATATCCAGCTGATGAACTGCTATATTTGGGTTTATACCCTTCATATCTTCCGGCTTCCATGCGAACAGATCCACATTTTCTTTCAATACTTGTACTATCTCGCTGCGGTTTGGCTCGGCCAAATGACTACCAATGCGAACTACATGTCCAGGCTGTTCCGAAATCAATTCAATACTCATCAATTCCCCTTCTTCAAACTCCACTGTGTTCACCTCTCGTCCTTTCTTCCGACTGTAATCCCTTTCTTTATCAGCTTCAGTTTTCTGTTCGGCCTTTCGTTTTTGGGATTCTGACTGGCGAACAACAGCAACATAACAATGCCGAACTGTCTGCTGATTGCCATGGACTACTCCCACTCCCACAATCCGTCCTTCCTTGTTTTCTACTGGGAACTTCATCATCAAATGAACAGGTGAGATAACAGCTGCATAAGTGCTCAATGAGGGACGTCCTAAAATCACGTTGTACTGTGAAGGTGCGTTCACCAATAAAAAGGTTATTGTCTTATTCTGCCTCCATTCCCCTTCTCCTAACACCATGGGCAACTGTACCTTGCCAAATACTGTCACAGCTTCTCCCGAAAACCCATAGAGAGAAGTTTCCACCGATTTCACTTCAACTGACGATCTCATCTTCGTAAAACAGTCCATGAACATAATGTCCATCGAACTGCCTGTATCCACGAATATCCTCTCAACATTAAAACCCCCAATCTCAACCGTAATCACCATAACATCGAACTGTGGACTCTGGATGGTTACTTTATCCTGAGCTCCAAATTTTACTACTACTTTATCGAAAATCGTCTGAACCTCATCCCCCTTCTGTCGAACTGAATTCAGTCTCACCCTACGAGCTCTGTTCGAATCCCCATATGTTGGACCTCCTATGATCATGTGTATAGTGGGTCTTTCCTCTCTTTCAGGCCTGTTTCGGGGCGGCAGTGGTGGAGGGGGAGGTAGTTCAGGTCGTTCTTGCCCCATTTCCCTTCTGGGCTCCTCTCGAGCATTCCTCTGTTCTTTGTTATCTTGCCGACGTGGGCGAACATACCGAACAAGTCTATTCTCCCGAACTAATCTCTTCAATTCATCTCTCAGATGCAAGCATTCATCAGTACCGTGTCCATATTCGTTATGAAACCGACAAAGTTTGCCATTCCCAAAGGTAGACGGCTTCTTGGGAGTTGGGCTCCATGTCGCTGGCCATTTCAGTTGGGGCAGATTCCAGATCTCCATCAACACTTGTCCGGGAGAAATAGTCAATGAAGTATATTGGTCATACCTCCTACCAACCTTGTTATCTCGCAGCGGCGGGGGTGCGAACCTTGCTCGAGATTCCCCTATCTCATTCTTCCTTGTGGACTCCTGTTCCTGTGATTTATTAGCTCGGCTGGAGCTCTCGTCTTTCTTGATCCGAACTATCTCTTCCAGGTTGATATACTTGGTAGCTCTCTGGAATAAATCATCAAAATTTTTTGTCTTCTTCTTAACCAGAGAGGTATGAAGGTCGCCCTCTTTTAAGTCCTGTATAAAGGCGTTAACTATTAGATCGTCTGAAGCCTTAGGAGCTTCCAAGGTCACAGCTGTAAACCTTTTAACGTATTCTCTCAACGTCTCATCCCCCTTCTGTTTTACCCCGAACAAAGTTTGGGTAGATCGTTGCTGTCTTCTGGCACTGACGAGCTGATGTAAGAACAAATCTGATAACTGTTCAAAGTCGTGAATAGTTCCATCATTCAATTGGCTGAACCAGGTCTGAGCAGCCTTAGTGAGGGTAGTGGCGAACACCCTGCACTTGATGCCATCCGAATACCGGTGTAAGAGAGCGGTATTTTCGAATTGGCACAAATGATCCCATGGATCAGCAGCACCATCATAGTCAAAATTCACCGGCCGAAAAGAAGCCGGTAGTTCGTCTTCTATCACTTCCTCCGAAAAGGGATTTCCACTTGAACTCCTCGGAACTCGTCGGATATTCCGCTGAACTTCTCTCAATTCCTTCTTTAGCTCGTCAACCCTTTCCGACAATTCATCATGATCCCGTTTCTGGCCCCTAGGGTGATCAAACTAACTCTCCCTTTCACCTGTCTGCGACTTATCATCCTTCTGTTCCTCTTCGATATGAACTCCAATATCATCTTGTTGTGATTCCACCCTCTGTTTACCCAAAGCTTTCTGGACCGCTGCCGCCATCAAATCAGAAAGTTCTTCCGGCGTTAAAGTGATGACACGGGGAGGATTAACCGGGACAGAACTCCAGCTGTCTTCCCTATCATCGTGTCCCCTTGACGTTCCACCTATTTCCACTCTCCTCTTAGATCCTCTAGTATTCACCATCTTAAATACCTCAACGTCTTAAAACTCAGAGTCGAGATTCCCACAGACGGCGCCAATTGATATTGCTCCGATCCGACGCTCTTGTTTCTCGATCCAAAAACTCTAAATCTTGAACCCGATGACCTACAAAACAAACACCGGGAGGGATTCCCGGCGATGGGACTCCGACACTCAAGTCAGAAAAAAGGAAAGAATCTTTGTGTGCTTTTTTAGCAATTGTGCGTGTGTGTTTAGAAAAAATAAAGAATGAATATAAGAGGTATATATATACTCCCTGGAATACATGTTAGTTGAGATTCATCCCACAAAATATGGGATATGATCTAACGGTTCCACAAAAATAGCGGTTAGTTAGATTCAAAACCTGTTCGTCACTTTTTACCGTTAATCAGTTCGTCGATATAACTCCAAGCTGAATCAGTTCACATTTCATCAGTTCGATCATAAGGTTGTAAAACAGTTCGTTTTGCTTCATCGCAAATCAGTTCGTCGATATAACTCCAAGCTGAATCAGTTCACATTTCATCAGTTCGATCATAAGGTTGTAAAACAGTTCGTTTTGCTTCATCGCAAATCAGTTCGTCATCGTGTTCCAGAATTAACTCAGTTCATCATCGTTCCTCACAACTGCATTAGCTCGTGTTTCCTTAGTTCGATCCGAAGGCTGCCGAACAACTTGTTTCTTCAGACTCTTCAAATACGTTGACTTTGACTTCATCTCGATTTCTACGAGAAGAACTCGGTTCGACTCAATTCGACCACATCAATATTATTATTTAAATTGCATGCTAGCAGATGGTGTATCCACATACTCGGATACGTCAACTTCTCCAAACCCAAAATATATGTGTTGGTGCCAATCACACAATATATTCAAGATCATACTACATTTGCTAATATCCAAAAGATTAGTTAAAATCACAAATTAAGTAAAATTTGTTAGCTGAAATTAACTCATTATTTTAATTAAGAGCTAAACTATTGTAATAATAGATATTTGTAAATAGATAAATCAGGAACACAAGTAACTTTTAGAATTTATTTATTTTTAGAAGGAAAAATATTAAACCACAAATTAACGTGTGTCAATCTTGAGTTTTCTCTTATTATATATAGAGCAGACCCATGTAACACATATCTTATTTAGAGAAAAAAATACAAGTAAATGTATTAAAATGAAATAATAAATATTAGTAGTTGAAAAAATAGTGTCGGCTAATTTAATATTTTTAAATATAATATAATTCGATGAATGTATTGGTATGGTCTATGTTGCAAAAGAAAAATTTGCAAAATGAATTTAAATCTTAAGAAAAGTGTCTCCTAATCTTTTTCGTTGGTTAAAAAATTAAATTAATATAAACACACACACACAAAAGAAAAAAAAAAATTCGAAAGCTAAAAACGGAACCTTTTCTTGTTTTTTATTTTTTGTTTGTTTATGGAAACGCTACCCGCGTGCTAATATTCAGGGTCTCTAGAAGCACCAGTCCATTTACTAATCTCACCCCAATTGAATTTCAACGGTGGCGATCTGGTTCTCCCAATTTCCTAACCTCATCCAATCCGTCCAAAAGCGCGGGAAACCTTGTAACAAACTGAAAAAATCCCCAGAAAAGTAAAAACCACCTATCCCTATAACTATAAAACTTCAGCGCTCACGCACTATTCATCTGTCTCTCCTCGTGACTCTCTATCTCTCTCTATAACTTCACTCTGTCAGGAAATCGCTCTCAGAAAGAAATAGCAAAGTGAAATCGTTTCTGAAAAAGCAGGTTTTGTTTCATTCTCAAAATGGCTCGGAAAAGGAAAAGAGAGGAGACAGATGAAGCCGCGTCGTCGTCGGCCGCCAGAGTCACTCGCAGCGCCGAGCGCAGCTCCAAGAGAGCCACTCGGAGCGCAACCAGCCGTGGAGAAGCCGTTCTGAAAGAACCTATGGAAAATCCAGAGCCACGCAAGCCTAAGAAGCCGAAGACTGTGATCATTGAGCACAGCAATGAGAGGGATATATTCAGGAGGAAGGCGAATCTAGTAAGGAGTAGGCTGAACAGAGATGTTAGAGTCAACGTTGTGATCAACCCTGAGCAGCCTAGGAACGGTTGTTTTGAAATTCGAAGGGAGCGCGGAGAAATCTACGTCAGTTTGCTGGATATGGTGAGCCCCTTTCAGCCATTGGAGGATCTCAATGTGAATACGGTCGTTGCAGACATTCTCCGGAGGCTTAATCGATGATTTTAGGGTTTCAAGATCTTGGGTTTATCAGAGTATCGTGCGAAGCCACAAAACATGGTACTGGTTACAGTTGACTTGAATTTCCCAATTTTAATTGCCTATTTTTGTTGTATGGTTTTGGATTTAGTCCGGATTTTAGTTTTTTCATTCTTCATTATGAATTATGAGAGATGAAGATCCAGCGTTTCATATTTTGGCCTTCTTGCCTTTTGTTTTCTTGACTCTTACGCTAGGAATTGTGGTTTATGGCTTTCGAATGTTCAGTTTTCTTCATCTTCTTTGTTTTAGGAAATGATCTCTCTCTCTCTCAATTATATTTAGTCTCTAAAAACAGAGACAAATTTACCATCTAAGGTTGCAATTTGTTCATATAATTGTTTCGATTAACTTAATCTTGGTTTGATTAGAAACCTGTATACATCTTAGAAGCATTTGTAGAAGACAGAATGCTACTAAAATATAGATAATTAGCCATAGAAGACAACCCCTAGATATCTTTCCATAGGCACTGTAACTTTATAGACTTGAAAATCTAGATATGCTTAAATCATAAATAAAAATGTTTGTAGTACAGTAATGCACTGTTTATGATATCTATGTGCTATAGTGTTCATGATTGTTTCCTAATTTTTCAACTGCAATTAATTGTGATGACCATTTCCTATTCCAATCAAATATATGTTGAATTCAGATGACATTATAATGTAATTATGTACACATATTAGATGTGCAAGTGAGTTGAGAAAGATGGTGAATTACATTCGAAAATAATGAAATCAAGCTTGAACTCAAGCTACTTGAGTAAATTCCGATTTTGAGTTGAAACTCATTATTACTTAGCTCGATTGGCACACAAGCCTAATAGAGTATGCATATTGAATTTACTATTTCACTATTGATTGTTTACTTGTCTACAAATATAGTTTGAACATTTTCATTTTATGTATGTACAGTAAAAAGTCCATACAGTCATATCGTTGGGATCGGGAAAAAATATTACTATATGGAGTTATTCTTATATAGAGTTTTACAAAAAAAAATAATTTTTTCGTATAAAAAATAATATAAATATAAAAACAACATATACATTGTATATTATCTATCTCACAAGTTCATGTAACTAATTTAATAGTTTTGACTAAGAAATTTAAATACATACACTTGAGTTAAATCAAAAAATGAATCTAGGGACTATAAGCTTTGACAATTTAAATGCATACACTTGAGTTAAATCAAAAAATGAATCTAGGGACTATAAACTTTGACCATATATGTGTATAAATTTTGGGTTATACTTCTTGTACTACACATCAAACAAAATGGCATCCAAACCGGAAACTAAAGAGAAAAGAACTCAAATTCCTGAAAAAATTAGAGCTGAGTTGTACAAAAAGAAAGATTTGCACCCTAGTTGGAAGCACAAGGATTTTATGAAGTGGCTCAAAGAGACTCATGGTTTGGAAGTATCACAATCAACAATATCTAAGACGTTCAAGAAGGCAGTCGATCGTGAAAAAGATGTTCCGAACCCGGATACAATACGTATAAAATCGGTAAAGTACCCACTAATGGAGTCTGCACTTTATGAGTGGTTTGTGTGTAACCAAGAGCATGTCAATATTAGTGGTGAATTACTAAAAGAAAAGGGAAACATTTTCTTAAAGCAACTTTATCCAGAAGCAACCTCGTTTGAATTTTCAAATGGGTGGTTAGGAAAATTCAAGCAAAGACATGCAATTCAATCACATCGCCGTTTTGGTGAGAGTGGTTCTGTGGATATGGAAAAAAATTGAAACATGCTTGCCTTCAATAAGAGAAGAATTGGACAAATGGGCATGGAAGGACATTTACAACATGGATGAAACTGGTCTATTTTATCGAATGCAAGCTGATAATTCTCTTGCGACAAAGCAGTTGGAGGGCCGAAAACAAAATAAAGAGAGAATTACAATCGTCATTTGTTGCAATGGGGATGGCTCCGACAAACTTCCTCTTTGGATCATTGGTAAATTTCTTAATCCTAGATGTTTCAAAAATATTAACCGTGATACTCTCAACTGTACTTATCGAGCGAATTCAAATGCATGGATGACATCCTTACTCTTTTTGGAATGGCTAAAGTGGTTCGATAATCGTTTAGACAGAAACATCTTGCTCATTTTAGACAATTGTACTGCTCATGGAAAAAAGGATCATCTCCCCCCTCTTCGTCATACAACAGTTATGTATTTGCCACCCAATAGCACATCCAAAATTCAGCCATGTGATGCAGGAATCATAAGGAACTTTAAAGGTTATTATCGTCGTAGGTTCAACCGTCTACTCTTGAAAAGAATTGAAAATCGTGTTTTGGAACCATCAAAGATATCTATCCTTGATGGAATTGTAAATGCTGTTGCTTCTTAGTCAATAGACGTGAAGTCAAAAACGATTGAAAATTGCTTTAAACATTGCAAGATTCGGACCTCTAGTGTTGATGAAGTACAAGTTGCAAGTGAAATGGATGAAGAGAGGCTAAAATTACTCACTGAATTGAGCTCTCAAATTAAGGCACTACACTACCACAACGAAATGGATATTGATGTCTTCCTTAATCATCCAGATGAGCGACAAATTACTTATGTCTTAACCGATGAAGAAATTATCGTGGGAATCAGACAAGAAGACGAAGGAGATAATCCGGAAGATGATAGTGCTGAAATACCACAAGTTTCGTGTCATGAAGCTTTAGTTATGTTAGATAAGTTGGAATCATTTTGGCTTCAACAAGAGGGATCACATGCAAGCGAGCTATTGAGCACTCGCAAATTGAAAGATCAAGTATCGATCTATAAAATTAAATCGATGTCACAATCGACTATAGATAAATATTTTAAGTCATCTTAAAAATGTTATTGATTTTGATAAACAAAAATATAATTAATAAATATTTTTATAATATATTAATAATTTATTCCTATATAGAGGTATAAATCCTTAAGACGGGACTTGAAAAATGTATGACTTATGACAATGTGGAGTTTATTCTTATTTATAACTAGTCCCAAGTTGGGACTTGAACTTTTTATTACTATAAGGAGTTTATTCCTATATAGAGTATTACTATAGAGAGTTTTTACTGTATTAGAAATTTTTGATATTATACTGTCGAACTCTAACTTTAAAAAATAAGCTTGATCGAGTTTTAATTGAGTTTAAACTTGATAGTACTCAGTTTGATTCACTTAGTTTATTAATTGTATTAATTGAAATTATAAATGAAGTACTTACTAAAATAAAGGATCTAGTTTTCCATATGGCCGCCAAGAATCAACCCAACATCCTATTCAATTTCGTTGATATACGTCCTGTTACGTTTGATGTATTGTCATGTGTTTTATTGGGTTTTAATACATGTTTTGTATTAAATAGTAAATATTATTTTACGTATAGAGTATGAGATACATTTTATAGTAAGACCAATTTATAGTTTTATTTCTCAATTCTAAACCCACTTTTTAAAGTTTTTCAATAAGGGGCCTCAATTTAAATTTTTTTTTCTCAATTTAAAGCCTGGAATTTAGTTTGAGTTCTCAATTCAAGACAAAATTTCATTTTCATTTTCATTTTTCTTTTAATTATATTTATAAATTTATTTATATTTTAGATAAATTAAGACAAGTTAGTGTAATTTTGGAAATATCTTCATCCGACTTGTATCAATTTATATATAAAAAGAAAGAGAGAGAGAGAAATATAATTAATTCATAAAATATATAATTTATATTAAATTGATTAATATTAACATTGA
The DNA here is from genome assembly GCA_946896805.1 of Scutellaria galericulata. NCBI lineage: Eukaryota > Viridiplantae > Streptophyta > Magnoliopsida > Lamiales > Lamiaceae > Scutellaria > Scutellaria galericulata. The sequence goes on along the minus strand of OX335791.1, from coordinate 11,155,203 downwards.
GTTTCTATACTTTTATTTATAAAATTAAGAAAATAAAAAGAATCTTAATTTTTTGAATTGCATTAGTTATATATATATATATATATATATATATATATATATATATTTGAAAATAAAAATTAATACAAGTCGGATGAAAATCGTTTCAAAATAAAAGAAAAAAGAAAAATAAAATTGAATTTTATCTTGAATTGAAAACTCAATTTAAATTTCAAACCTTAAATTGAGAATAAAAGTTAAATTGAGCCCTTTATTGAGAAAATTAAAAAATTGGGTCTAAAATTGAAAATTAAACTATAAATTGGGTCTTGTTATGAAATTTATCTGGTATGGTATGTGATGATTATCGTGAAATATAATATAAAACGGAAAATGCAAAAGAAAAATCCTACACAGAACAAGATTGTACAAAATAATATCTTAAGCCTTTTTCTTTCTTCCATCATTTTGTAAAACTCAAATAGACTTATGGTAAAACGACTTCAGAAATGAAGTAACCTTCGTTGAAAAATTGGTTTTTCATAAGGATATACACTTTTAACCAATAGTCATATTCCATTTAATGAATTTACATTTTGAGAATTTAGTATACAGTATTTATTATCTTAAAACCAATTTGGGAGTGTCTTAGATATCTATCTATACTATATATAAAAAGAAAGAAGTTGGCAAATTTTATAGATTTGTCATTTTCCTTCCCAAACTATCAACCAATAGAAAAAAAGAAAAAAAAAACTAAATAACTTTTAAGTATCTTATAGAATAAGCTTCACATATATCTTATACAATAAACTATCTTATAATTTATATATAGGAATAGATATGAAACAAAAAATGCTATCTTAAATAATATAATTATATTTTAATGATATAATTAAATTTTGAAAATAATGAAATTTAAACATTGTCAAAAATTAAAATTTTGAAAATTACTTTATAGTTTTAATATATAAATGTGGAAAATAGTTTTAAAATTTAAATTTCATTTATGAAGGGTTGTAAAATGTTTAAAAGTTTGCAACTATTATAAAAAATATTAAAATAATAATAAAATATGAATTTAATAATAATAATAATAATAATAAGGTTGTGAGATTAAGTCTAACAATCTTAAATGAACAAATAAAATTTAAAAATTGATTCAAATATATATGTAATATTAATTGTGTAAGATATAAAAATAAATAAATTGAATAAAAAAATTTAAATAAAAATAATAAAAATATTTGATAATATTTATTCAAAATTATTTCAAATAAATAGATATAATTAATCTAAAAATTGTTTTAAAAAACTATAATATGTTCCGAAAAAATCTGAAAAAATGGTTTCAAAAATCTAAGAAATATTGTTTTAAAATTAATTTGAAACCTAAATTTATAAATATAAATTAAAATTTTTTGGAATAAATATAATGCTTTTTGAACAAATCCATCTAAAAACAATGCAGAAAATTATTTGTAAATTCTAAAAATAATTATAAGATATAAAGGAACAAAAATATGAACAAAACATATTAGTAAGTAAAATTAATCACTTCTTAATTATTCCGAAATTAAAATTCACAAACACAAAACTATTATTATATTATGTTCAATTTTATTTTCATATTTAATTGTTGAGTATTGATGTTATCAATAAAAAATATTGATTTTTACAAATTTCGAAATAATAAGATGCCATAAATAACCTTTGAATATAATAATTTCATTATATCATTGCAAATCATATATATTGTTAAAATACATAATAAACTGCGTATTGCGCGGGATTACTACTAGTACTTACTTATATAAAATCAAAAAAGTTGGAAAAATTTACAAAAATACCCTTTTCGCTCCTAAAAATGTCAAATCATTAATATTATTTATTTATTTTGGTTTTTTGCATATTTAATTTAATTGTTTTCCCAAGTTATTATGCAATATATTTTTTTAAATGTAATAGGCTTTTTCATAAATGAATTAATTGTATTAGGAATTGTAATATTGTATAGATTTTTCAATTTATATAATTGGTCCAATTGATTCAATATTATAATTATTTTATTTGTTCATATATATTTTCTTGGTCTTAATTAAATTAATTTTTATTGAATATAATTTCATAAATCCCAATAACAGATATTGTTCAAAAATAAACTTAATAACAAATATTAATTTATTTAGGGATATCTAATATCATATTTAATATAAATAAATGTAACATTGTTAAAGAAATTTATATATAATATGTGTGTGTAGTATGGTAATGGAATTAATGAATTATATGTCATTCTAAATATTTTTTACATTAATAGTTGTATATTTAAATATGTAATACCATCAACATTGTACGAAAAATATTAATATCTTTTACTAATATATTTTAATGATGAAAATATTATTAAATATTCAAATATAAAATAAAGTACATGATTTGACTATCTGTCATTTTCAATGTTAAACGATATTAAAAATGTCATTTTTTAAAATTCAATTTATTTTACAATGAAGGTCTAAAATACATGATTTACATTGTTTGCATCAAGTTCTTAAGTAAAATTTCCATTTTTTGTGTATTGTTTCTAATATATATATATATATATATATATATATATATATATAATTTAAGTAATTGGGTTTAATTTGAAATTCCTAGTTGATACAAATTGCCCAATTAGATATATATAATAAACAAGATTATTATGAATTAGATAGATATTTAATATATATATATATATATATATTATATAGTTAAGTAAATTCATATTTTTTTAATTGTTAAATATTTTATATTTTCAAAATGTTTATAATTAGTTAAACTGTATTATAAAATAGTTGATATTTACTACATATTATATAACAAACCGTGCAATGCACGGGGACACCTACTAGTTAATACTTAAAGTGAGACATAAAAAATGTTTTGAAGAGAAATGTTATATGAAAAAATTATAACTCTTCAATATCATTAACACCATAACTTTTCAAAATTTATAAATTAATCATGTATTCAAAATTTTAAATCACTTCACTGAAATTAGCAATGTATAGTACATTAATTATTAAATTGTAGAGTATATCCTCTTTTAACATTTGAAGTAAAAAAAAAAAAAGATATAATTTAGAAGGCTGGAACTTTGATTGTATTTCTCACTTTGGATTTTTGTCTTACATCAAATACATATCATGGACTCTTATTTATACTAATTGAGTACATAGGAATCATTAGGAAAATAAATTTATAGCAAAAAAAAAACTAGATGACTCTTTGATTAGAATTTGGAACATCAAAGAAACATTTACATTTGACTCAAGAATTTAAAGAAAAAGATTCATGAATTTGGTTTACTCCATCAATGCCTCCCGTAAATCAGATGGATTTGGTTTTAAACTAGGAAATTTACATAGTAACATAATATTTTCTACAATATTATGAGCAAAAACATTCTAGAAAATCTTTAAACAGTAAATGTTATGCTAATTGTTTGATATTTGACTATCAAGAATATGTGGATCTTGTTTGATTTGATACATGCTTATGATTTATATTGTTAATATATATAATATGATTTATACTCTTGAGTGAAGTTAAAATTAACACTATAAAAATTCGGTGAGATACCGACCAAACTTATCGACTGACACTTTTCGTCGGTATTTATCGATGAATTACTGATAAAATTTCGTCGGTAATATGAAAATTCCTAATCTATCGATAAATCTGCCACTCAACACTAAATTTAAGGTTTAGCAATTAAAAAAATACCTTTATTTTTTTTTTTCTAATAATCTAAAATGAATGACTATTATATAATAATAATAATCTTAACATACCATTTGCATAATATTGTTGTTATGTTATAATAATCACATAGGTGACCTATGTACGTATAAATATAAAATTGGTTCGTTCATCTTGATCTTCGTATTTATATATATATATATATATATATATATTATAACTCATCGATCGTATATAAAGAGGAAGTATAGATGGTTATCCACGATTAATAAATGAAACTGATATCGACAAGAAATAATTTTATTATTTATGTGGCACAAACGATTTAATATATATATTTTTTTCATTTTGAAACATATTACCGATGCATTTATTAAGTTCATTGTGTTAAATTGAATTAAAATTATTCATAAAATTGCATTTTTAATACAATATTGTAAATAGAACACAAAATGTGTTAATGGAACAAAGTTCGGAAATCAAACATCACAAAAAAATTAGCAAATCAAACAAGAAGGTTACCGATGAAATTCCGTTGATAATAATTTAAAGTTTTTTTAAAAATGTATTTGAATTTGACCGACATATTTTAATTCTGTGAATAAATTTCAAATAAAATGATGTTGTTTTGTTTACTCCTAAAAATTTTGAGGAAAAGATACGATGTCATTTTCCATGGATTGATAACGAATCAACGTCATTTTCACAATGGAATTACTGACGGACATAGTCTATCGGTAAATCCATCATTAAAAATTTAGGACGCAAGACCTTCTTCTTCCTTCCCGCGCCACCTGCATCCCTCTCTTAAATTTTCCCATTTGCCCACCTCGACTGTCACCCTACCCCTAGCTCAGCCGCCCTACATTTAGTTTTATGTTAGTTTATATATTATTTTATAGGTTGATTAATTTTATGTTAATTTAAGGTTTATTGTTGATGTTAAGTACATGTTAATTTATAATTTATGTTAATGTTTATGTTACTTGTAGTTTATGTCAATTTTTGTAGTTTAGGTCAGTTTAGGTTAATTTTTGTAGTGTAGGTTGATAATTGTATTTTAATTAATAATGTATGTTAATTTTTGTAGTTTAGGTTAATTTAGGATAGTTGATGTTAATTTTATGTTAAGTTATAATGTATGTTAACGTTTGTCAGTTTAGGTTAATTTATGTTAATGTTAGTTTAGTTTAATTATATTAGTTAAATTTCAATAGTTTAATTGATCGAATTGTTTGTTATATCTATTGTTAGGAAATTTATATTTAAATTTTTACAAGACATGCACATATGTAATAGAAAATTAGAATACTTCATATTTTATATTGTTTAAGTAAAATTAGACTAGGTTTTGAGTTTATAATTCAGGATGAAGAATGGGGAAAAGAAGTGAAAGACGTTGCAGTAGCCCCAACAAGGAGCTATCCTAGCGCCCACCGCCAAACTTTGCCTCCCAGCAGTGCGATATTCTCGACGCCAAAGTAGAGATGTGAGCATTTCAACGTCAGAGTTGGCACCGCACTATGTTGGTGCTATTCTTTTCCTTTCCTTTATATATATATTTGTTATGTTTGTTAAAATTTTTAATTATATAAAATTTGAGATAATACAAATATTATTTTCCAGCATGAATTGTAATATAAAAAGTTTAAATACTCATATGACAATATTAAAATTCTAAATTTTACATAAGTGGTCATTTCTCAACATGAATAGTAAAAATATGAGAATTGAGAAACAATTACACAAAATTACTAAAAATATATTAAAATACATGAAAATAAAACATAAAATTACTGAAAAATACATTAAAATACATGAAAATTAAAATATAAAATTACTAAATATTGATTAAAATATATGAAAATAAAACATAAAATTACTGAAAATAAAAATAAAACCTAATAATTCGAGAGACCAGCCCGAGATCTAGACCCTCTATAATCTGGAAATTGTCCAAACATATCAAACATTTTAGTAGGTTTTGGTACTTGAGATTGTCTCATCTTCTGCATAATTATTTGTTGTTGTTTATGGAAGTACGCACGTTTTACGGGATCAACAATCGTGTCCAAATCGATGAGTAGTATGTTATCTTCTCTAATCAATTCTTTTTTGTGCAGTTCTTTGCTTTTGTGCTTCAAATTTTTACCTTTGCACCTCAATATTGCGCTTTCTATTTGCGGCCGAAGTTGACAATAATTCTCCTAATTTAATTTCTCATTTTCCTCTTTCAAGTGTTTAAAAAAGCAGACATATCTTAACTTTGTTTTCTTTTAAATTTGGACTTTTTTTACCTCTTGTGGCCGCTGTGATGAAGAACCACCACTTATGTTTTCATCGCTTAAATTGATTGAAAATAAAGGTGCAGAAGGGTCAGGAGAAATAAGAGACTCATTAACAACTTCCTGTGGAAATGATGATGAGACTCCGCTTGTGTTTTCGGCCTGCATATATTCTTTCAAAATAGACTACATATGATCGAATTTAAACATTTCTTTATTACCTTTTTGTTGTAGAAACAACTCGTTTGTATGCCGTATCTACAAAAAATATTGAAATTCATTGAGAAAATATTTATGGCACATAAAATAGTAAAATATATAGATGATTACTTAGGATATTGAGCTCATTTGCATCAAATTCACACCAACTACTCAATATGACGCAAACAACCATTGAACTTTCTAGTATCTTTGAGAATTGTTTGCATACGACATTGAATTGATCTTTGGTTACACCCATTTATGTTAGAGTTTGGCATATTAGAATTGAAATTTTCTGTAATGTGTTTCCAAATTTGATCTCTGGATTGGTTTACCAACGATTGGATATTGTGAAATTTCAAGAAAGACACCGTAAAGATGTTGATCTTCAGCATTTGTATAAGTAGTACTGCGTGGCTTCGACATTTTAGAGAGAAGATGAATATAATATAAATGAAGAGATTTGAGAGATGTGTGCTTTAAAATGTGTGATATATCTTCACTATTTATAAAAGATCCGGTATAAAATATCATAAGAATCTAATTGATAGGGTTAAAAGAAAAGGATTGAGACACATCTTCACTTTTTTTTGAAGGGTTGAGATTAAAAAATTGAATGAGTTATCAACGGTTATAATTGAATGCATGTGGATTGTGCTTTCTTAAATTCTTTGTTTTCTAACTTTTTTTTGAAGGGTTGAGATTCAAAGATTGAGTGAGTTATCAACGATTATAATTGAAAGCACATGGATTATGTTTCTTAGAATCTTTGCCTTTTCAACTTTTTTTTTGAAGTGTTGAGATTTAAAGATTGAGTTAGTTATCAACGGTTATAGTTGAAAGCACATGGATTGTGCTTTCTTTATTCAATTATTGTTGGTTATATAATGACATATGCTAGAATGGATTTCTTCATTATCTTCTACCTTATTTCCTATTGATTCTAATCCATTATTCTTTTATCCTACTAGTCTCGCTATTGAAAAATGGATTTCAATCATGTCGGTCCTTTTGCAACATCTTATTCTTCAAGTTCATTTGATGAAGAGATTCAACAACGAATGCTAGTTACGATATGGAGCAAGAAGTACCCATCCAACAAATATACAACAACAATCAAAGGATGAAAGAATTTATTAGGCTTCAAAATATCAATTCTACGAGTGGAGGCTCAGTTTCAGGCCGTAGAACAATTTATCATGATCGAGAAGGAGTAACACAAAACCTCTTCAATGATTACTTCTCTGAAAATCCAACATTCAATGAAGAACAATTTCGTTGTTGATTTCGAATGTCCCGAAATATATTCCTTTGTATTGTTGGTGATGTTTCTAACCATGTTCATTACTTTGTGCATCGAAAGAATGCAGCTGTAAAACTTGGTTTGTCTACACTCCAAAAAGTAACAACTGCATTTTGACAATTAGCATATGCAGTTCCAGAAAATACAACTGATGAATACATCAAAATTGGAGAGTTTATGACACTTAAATGAGTTAAGAGGTTCTTTCGTGCTATTATGGAGATATATAGAGAGCAATATCTAAGATCACCTACTCCTAATGATGTTGCTAGACTACTTTATATCAGTAAGCAACATGGATTTCCATGAATGTTAGGTAGTCTTGATTGTATGCATTGGAAGTGGAAAACTTTTCCAATAGCTTGGGCAGGACAATATGCTGGGCGAAGTGGATCTCCAACAATTATTCTTAAAGTTGTAGCTGACTATGCTTTGTGGAAATGTCATGCATATTTTGGGATGTCAGGGTCCAACAATGACATTAATGTGTTGGAGACATCTCATCTTTTCTTTAAGGAATACAATATGAGATATTATGAGATACATTATGTCATTATGTCATTCAAGGAAAGGAATACAATATGAGATATTATTTAACTGATAATATTTATTCTAAATGGGCGACTCTTATGCAAACCATCCATTCACCAAGTGGTCTAAAAAATAATATTTTACGAAAAAACAAGAAGCATGTAGAAAGGATGTGGAACGTGCACTTGGAGTTCTTCAAAGAAGATTTGCAATTATGGCAAATCCATCATGTTTTTGGTTGAAAAATGATTTGCAAGATATCATGACTATATGCATAATAATGTATAATTTAATAATAGAGGATGAACGAGATCTTAATGCTCAAATTGAAGAAAACTTGGAAGTGCAACCCCACGGACATCGAATTAGCTAAGAATGAATCTACTCGCTTTCAAGATTTTCTTAGTCGATTTAAACAAATTAGAGATTCAGATGCTCATTTTGACTTCGAAATGCACTAATTGATCATTTGTGGGAAGAGTATTCTATTTCAAAAAATTAGAAATAATCACTATGTAACATTTATTTACATTTCAATAAAATAAGTTATTGTTTTTATTTTCATTTTACATTGAGTGTCAATCAATTAATGATATGATTTTTTATTTATTAAATTTAAAATATAAAAAGTAAAAACTATATTATATAATGTTTACATGTGTAAATATGTTATCCAATTATATCAAAAATTTAAAAATATGATTAAATAAATTATTAATTAGAAATAATATGAAATATTCATTTTTTGTGTAAAATTTAGTGCTGACTGCTGGAGATGAAACACTGTTTCTGTACTACTTTAGTGTAGATTCTGCACTAAAGTAGTACAGAATGCTGGAGATGCTCTAAGGGAACAACTGCTGCAAGCTGCGAGAAAGGATAAAGTACTAAATGCTGAAACTTGAAAAGATACAACATTCATATTGCAAGTACACTTGCTGTAAGAAAACTAAGGTTGTAGGACTAAGTTACTGCATGCTGCAAGATGAAGACAAGAGGAGGCAGAAAACATGCATGTCTTATAATAACAATGTACAAGGAAGATCAAGATCAATCCAAGGTTTGGTCACTTTAACGGATCAAAAACTAGTCAGTAGAGACAAACTGAAAGATGCAGCACTATGAGCCAATGAATAGTGAACATCTTGCCTGACAGAATGCACAAAAGCTGCAACCTAGTACAAACCGTTTTAATGAACCTACACACTACAAAAAACATGCGATCCAGCGATGAAATATTTTTATCGGTATATTAGAAAATTCCATCGTTACAGAATTTACCGACGGAATAAGCGTCGCCAAATTCCATTGCAATTATCCTCGTCGTAACATTTTACCGATGGATTAAGTGGTCAGTCGGTAAACTACCGACGACATTACCGACAGACGTAGAAAATAAATATCTAATTTCCACAGAAAAAAATGTGAAAATTCCGTGAAAAATAATAATTTGCCGAAAAAAGTTTTTTTGTTCCGTCGGTAATTATCCGTCGGTCAAAATTTTATAAAATTATAATTTACTGACGGATTCATTGTCCGTCGATATATGAAAATAAATAAAAAAATTAAAATTTGTATTACTCCCTCCGTCCCGCTCAAATTTGCACACTTTCCATTTTCGTTCGTCCCATTCAGATTTGCACACTCCAAAAATGGCAAATAAAATTTACAAAATTGCCCTTTACTATTCAACTTTAACACTACAAAACTTTTTCTTGAGCTCTGTGCCCAAAATCAGCTTTTTCTTAACCTCCGTGCCCGTCCCTACATGTAAATCTGAACGGGACGGAGGGAGTATTATTTACCGAATGAAATTTTTCGTCGGTATTAATTTATTTAAATTTTATAAAAAATAATTTTTTTGGCAGATTTTTAAATGGAAAAAAAATTATATGAATATTTAAAATGAAAAAAAAATAGAAAATTCAGCAAATTAATTACAAATTTAAATAAAATTGTTTACAAATAAAATATTTTAAAAATAAAATTGTTTAAAATACAAATTGTTCATAAATCCATCCTCTCATCATCCTCAGCGTCATCACCTGGAGTTCGTTCCTTTCCGTCGGTCGGTACAGGGGGTTATCGGCGGCAGGGGAAGAAGAAACTGTCTGTTTTCTGCTGAGTTGCTCAATGACCCTAGCATGGTCCAACATGAATTTCTTCAACTCCTGCTGCTGCCGTAGAACCTCTGTATGCTTTAGTTTTATCTCCTTCTGATTGTGCTCTATCTCTGTCATCCTCTCTTCCAAGCCTTTGACCATTCTTTATTTTCTTGTAGGACCGACCATAGTCCACCAGATTGAGAGATGTGGCATGAGTTGTGGTACTACTTGTCAAGCTTCATCTCTTACCGACAGATCCAGCCTGTAGACCAACAATTTCTTCACACTGGTGTTGGAATATTTCTGTAGTTATTTTGATAAGACAAAACAGTTTGCGTGATAAGACAAAAACAGTTTGCTTAGGGTATCAGTACCTAGTTTCCATACTGATTACGTGATCTTCAGATAAGATCATGTAATGAAAAACCAACCTTAGAAGAAATAGGAAGATATCTTCTAAGAGCAAGCAGCAAGCTGAAAGAAGCAGCATGGAGAAAGTAGCAAGCTGGGAGTAGCAGGAAGCATGTCTAGAAGCTGATGTAGGTTTCGAGAACAAGATGCTATTCTGAAACAAGAAACAGCATGCAGCAAGCAGGAAGTAGCAAACAGGGAGAAACTACAGTATCCTACTGTGATATTAGAAAATAGACAACAGATCTTTTGTAGAAAGATAAGTGCTACTCTCATCCATGCAGCACGAGGAGGATCATGCAGTATGAGGAGGATCATGCAGTACGAGGAAAAGCAAAACTAACTGTCAACAAGATTAAGTAGCCGTTGCATGAACTTCAATGGTGGACTCATACCGTTTTGCCATATCAGCAGGTGTGTCAGAAGAGGTCCAGAAGCCGATGATAGACGCATTAAATGCTCATGTTAGAAGCGGCTCAGATCATTTAATGCGGCCACAGAGAAGATCTTTGGAGATCGATGCTCAAATTCAGAATGGAGAAGTACCTCTTCAACGGATACTTTTCCTAACTCTATAAATAGAAGGTATGAGTGACTGAGACAATTGCTGAACAGAGCCAGTGGAAAATCAGATACACTCCAAAACTCATTCAAACTTACCTATGTTCAGCCACTCAACCTTCAAGAAGCTGTCTACCTTACAAGCGTTCGAGCTCTCAAGTTCAAGACTGACTTCACCACAACAGTTGAAGAAACCTTTTATCATTTTTAACCATTGTGTTATGTGTGCTAGGTTGTTTTAGTTTGGTGTAACTTAATTGATAGGATTGAGATCCTTGCTAAGTATATAGTCTTGTGTAGGCTATTTGCCTTGTGTGGGATTGTGTACCCTGTGTGGATTTTGGCTTAGGAATCTGAGATTCTAGTAGGTATAACTTGTTAGGAAGAGGTTTGTAAATTTGAGACTTGTAAATCAAACTGACTTAACGAAGTCGCTCCTCTAGGAAGGAGTAGAGTGGACGTAGAAGGTTACACCACCTTCGAACCACTTTAAGCCATATGTGTTTATCACTTTGACTTATTTACTGCATTTTATTTATTGCATATCTATCCTGCTGCATACATCACAAGCATTCTATTAAACCATTTATCAAACAACATTCTTGCGAAAGAAAGTGTTTTCCAAAACAGAAACTCTATCGAGTATTTTTCGCTGCATACTGTGATACCGAGTCAGAAACCCGATACAACATACTGCCAGGTTTCTAAATCGAGTCAGGTTACTGCATTCCTCTTTGAATCAGTAACATGTTCACTAATGTTTTAAAAAGTTCAAAAATCGATAGATGTTCATTCAATCCCCCTCTAAACCTCTGACCACTTGGGATTAATAAGTGGTATCAAAGCGAGTTGGGTTAAAAGCCAACTTATCTGGCTACCTACCCAAATCCACTTGTTTCTATATTTGGATAAACCGTTTTATTTTCACGTGACCAAAATCATCGTTTTAGCTCAAGCTTGGATTTTTCATATCTTAGTTGACCTTGTTTTCCATAGATATGTATGCTTGATGTCTAAAAGAATCCATAAGGAAAGCTAAACTCTCAACAATGAACCATGAGTGGAAGAAAACAGTAACCTAATAACAGGTTTCTGTAAGACTACAACAGATTAGCTATCACAAAAGCACAATCCAGCTCCAAAGAAAAAGCTGAGGAGATAGAAAGTGAACTGAAGCTACAAAGGAGGCAGCAGAAGGACTGAATGCCGCATCAACAAAGTACCACTACACTCAACTAGTGGAATTTAGAAGTTGGATTCAAGAGCAGTAAAAGAAGATTATCTCAAAGAGGATCCTCAAATACTTGGAAGAAGTTGACAAAGGAGATCAACAAAAGTATCAACCTGATAAGAAGGATGCATAAACTTAGGGGGAATACTGTCTCTCACAGTATTCAAGGTTCAACAAAAGTACCTACTTACTCAGACAGAGAGCACACTCAGAATTCAACAAGTCTAGTAAGTTGTATCAAGCACTCAAGGAGACATGTCTTCAACAAAAGAAAGGACACAACAATCTTAACAAATGGTATCTCGAGTGGAACAACATATATGATGATCGGATTACTGATAAAGAAACCAAAGAGGTTGCTGATGAGAGTAAAGCTACGTCTATTAAAGAAGCTGAAGTCCCTAAGGAAGCAACACTAGAATAAGTTATTATTGTTCTCGACGAAGCAAGTGTTGTGCCTGAACAGGTTGCTGAGGGAGATCAGGTCTCTAAAAGATATAGCCGATGTACCTACTGAGAAAGAACAAAATGCCGAGACAAGCTTCTTCAAAAGAACCCAGAAGAGTACATGCCAAAGATTGTGAAGAACTCTCTTACAAAACCAGAGCTTAAGATAAACAAGCTCCCATGAGTAAGGAAATATAAGTTCCTTGAGTAAGGGGGAACCTATTCTGACTTTTATTTTTCTCAACCTTTTATATTTACGCAGCATACTGAAATAGGATATTACATCTCACTACACTTGAAAATGACATCTCTTAACAGTATTCAGTTTCAGGTTACAGTAAAAATGTACAGGTTGCTATGACAGGATCAAGAAGGAAACTGCAATAAGAAGAACCATGTCTTTTCGCAACATGCATCAAATCACATTGATCCAAGAGAAGTAGCCATGAGAAGAAAAATCTTCATAGGCGGCAGACCATCAAATTGCTATGAAAGCATATCTACCTTTTCAGAAGACTAACAGACATATATTTCTGTCTAACCCCAGAAGACCAACTTTTTACAAAAAGGTCCCTCCACCTTTTTAGAACCAACCGTCAGATCGTGCGTTTCATCTCCCAACCGTTGATCTGAAGAACCACTCACATCTGCCTCTATATATCCGTTCACTCATCACCTCTCCAAAAACGCTTCTCACTATGTTAAGCAATAAAACTTCCCATGAGAGATATAGTTACATCCTTTAAGAGAGTGATGGAGATTCAAGAAGATGAAAGAGACAAAGGAGGTGGAGAAGAAGATGAAGATGAAGGAGAAAAGGAGGACGAAGAATAAGACGAGAAGTTTCTGATGACCAGAAAGAGGAGGAGGTTATCAAGGGATGAAGCAGATAACAAAGAAGCGGTCATCATGGGTGTTGAAGGAGAAACAGATGACCTTGAAGGATATCTCGCTAATCCCGCGGCTCTCACACGAGGGAAAGACACCCTCTATAGAATGGATGCTATCAGAAAAGTGTTCGAGAAGTCAAAGATCACTTGTAAGACCCTCTTCAAGATGATTGAAGATAAAGAAGAGAAGAGTAAGATAAACAAGATATTCACATATACCCCTCATTTATCTGACATAGGGTCGAATCCCTCTCAATAGAAGAGATGGTGGATCAAGTCCCATGAGAAAACTTCCAATCTCAAAAAATGAGATGGAAGTTATTATTTCATGAGGCCCCTTCTTCGGACAAAGACAACATCTGCTGCCATTCATGGAGCCAAAACCGAAAAATAGCGGTGATGTCTGCCTGTCCGAAAATACTATGTCAACAGCTTCCAACTGGTCTTAGGGCATTGAGAAGAATCCTCACTAGCAGACTAGAATATATAAAAGTTGTGGTGAAGGTGAAGCCAGACCAGTAGTCAAAGATCTAAGGTGAACGTGCATTGGACGATTGATCAGGATGCTGAAAAGGTATCTGATCTATCCACCGATCAGGTCCCTGATCTCTTATCACGTACTTATTGAGGCTGAGCAACTTATTCCCTTGGGTAGGAATAAAAAGGAGGATGCTCAGGAAGAAGGAGGATGCTTAGGAAGAAGTACGACAAATTACTGCACCATCTCAAACAACAACTATCAGACAAGAGAAACCTGCACTGCCTACCTTGGCGTTGTAACTCCACCCCTGAATAACAACCTGGAGATGATGATAAAAGAGGAAGAGTTCCAAGTCAAGAGTCACTGTGGAAATCCTATACTAAGGGGGAAACAGAAGAAGAAGCTATGGCAATCAGGAAGAGCCTACCATATAAAACTGATCATTCAAGAAGATTTGAAGGAAACAGCAAGCTGATGCGATGCAGCAAGCTGTAGCAGAGAAGATCAAAGATGGTAGAGAGAAAGAGGAAGAACTCTCTGGTGGAAAAGTTTGGAAACAACAAACTGTCTGAAGTTGAAGAAACAAGTAAAGCTAGATGGAGCATTAGCAGCTTACTTACTTCCACATTTGTTCTGAAATGTATTTGTACTTGTACAATCATTCAGTTTCAATAAAGAGCATTTGTGATTAAATGACTCTTGTTCTTATTATGTTTTGTCATCATAAAAAAAGGGAAAATTATTGGGATATTTCTGTAGTTATTTTGATGAGACAAAACAGTTTGCGTGATAAGTCAAAAATAGTTTGCTTAGGGTATCAGTACCTAGTTTCCATACTGATTATGTGATCTTCAGATAAGATCATGTAATGAAATTCAATCTTAGAAGAAATAAGAAGATATCTTCTAAGAGCAGCAAACTGGAAGAAACAGCAAGCTGGCTGTAGCAGCATAGAGTAAGCAGCAAGTTAAATGAAGGAACATGGAGAAAGCAGCAAGCTGGGAGTAGTAGGAAGCATGTCTAGAAGCTGACTGCAGGTTTCGAGAATATGATGTTGTTCTGAAACAGGAAGCATCATGTAGTAAGCAGGGAGAAACTACAACAACTTGTTGTGATATCAAAAAGTAGACAACTGGTCTTTTGCAGAAAGATAAGTGTTACTCTCATCCATGCAGCACGAGGAAGATCATGCAGTACGAGGAAAAACAAAGCTAACTATCAACAAGATTAAGTAGCCGTTGCATGAACTTCAGTGGTGGACCCATACCGCTTTGCCATGTCAGTAGGCATGTCAGAAGAGGTCCAGAAGCCGATGATAGGCGCATTAAATGCTCATGTCAGGAGCGGCCCAGATGCATTTAATGAGGCCATAGAGAAGAAATTTGGAGATCGATGCTCAAATTCAAAATGGAGAAGTACCTCTTCAAGGGATACTTTTCCTAACTCTATAAATAGAAAGTATGAGTGATTGAGACAATTGCTGAACAGAGCCAGTGGAAAATCAGATACACTCCAAAACTCATTCAAGCTTACCTATGTTCAGCCACTCAACCTTCAAGAAGCTGTCTACCTTTCAAGCGTTCGAGCTCTCAAGTTCAAGACTGACTTCACCACAACAGTTGAAGAAACCTTTTGTCATTTTTAACCATTGTGTTATGTGTGCTAGGTTGTTTTAGTTTGGTCTAACTTAATTGATAGGATTGAGATCTTTGCTAAGTATATAGTCTTGTGTAGGCTATTTGCCCTGTGTGGGATTGTGTACCCTGTGTGGGTTTTGGCCTAGGAATCTGGGATTCTAGTAGGTATAACTTGTTAGGAAGAAGTTTGTAAAGTTGAGACTTGTATATTAAACTGACTTAACGAAGTCCCTCCTCTAGGAAGAAGTAGAATGGACGTAGAAGGTTACACCACCTTCGAACCACTATAAGCCATATATGTTTATCACTTTGACTTATTTACTGCATTTTATTTATTGCATATCTATCTTGCTGCATACATCACAAACATTCTATTAAACCATTTATCAAACAACATTCTTATGAAAGAAAGTGTTTTCCAAAACAGAAACTCTATCGAGTATTTTCTGCTGCATACTGTGATACCGAGTCAGGAACTTGATACAACATACTGTCAGGTTTCTGAATCAAGTCAGGGTACTGCATTCCTCTTTGAATCAGTAACCTGTTCACCAACGTTTTAAAAAGTTCAAAAATTGATAGAGGTTCATTCACCCCCTCTGAACCTCTGACCACTTGGGACCAACAACCGACTATCTCAATGTACCGTCGATCTAAGTCAATGGGATGGGACTCCGCCGAGCCCTCCAAAGTACTGATCTGGGTCATCCTTTCTTGGAAAGCCTCCTGAAATTATCATCCAAGTTAAGAAAAATTAGAAGAAAAACAATTATAAATAAATATGACAAGTTAAATAAGAAGTATAAAAATGAGTACTTACATCAATTGCCATACCCTACCATTAGTCTACGTCCCATCCTCGAATGACCCATGCAACCTCTTAAAGAGGTCGTGCTTTAGGGCAGGTGCACCCTTCTTCTTGGACTATGCAAATAAGTTAAAATCAACTTCAATATTAATTATAATTAATAATAAATTGAATGATGAATAGTACAAATACTTATAATATCTTCCAAGTACTCCACAGCCGAGCAAGAACTGCCTTTATGTTTGCCGAATCCTGTAACACCCCAAATTAATAATTTGACTACGTAAAATATAGCAAGAATTTTGAAGAATTGAAAATTAAGATGTAAATAATAATAATATTAATATAGATAAGCTATTAAAAAAATAATAGGAAAAGGATACTTCGTAGAAATTATGGAACTAATTGATGTATTGGAAAATGTAAATTTTGACTAAATATATAATCATTCACACTTTATTACATAGTTTTGCATGTGCCTTTAATTAGTGTGGCCTATATAACTTTTATTATTATATATATGTATACACACGCATGCAGAAATTATATACATACACATACAAAATATTTTTAATACTTAAAAATGGGGAATGAAGAAAATTAATAAATAAGTAAATAAATATGCAAGTGACTAAATAATGAGTAAGGCGGCTACAATTTTAGATGAGAAATTCAACATTTTCCATAATTTTACACGTGCTATGCTTATGCATAAAAAAAAACTAAGAAACCACTTTAATAACTATCAATTGAATGGTGAGAAGGAAAAAAAGAAAAAAAAATCTATATATATATATATATATTCAAGAAGAAAGAAAAGAAACAGAACAAACGAAAGCTTCTCAAAGCTCAAAAGGTAAGCACTTTACCTTTATTACAAGTCTTTGTAGCAAAAGGTGAAGCCCTCGCCCTCAGGGCCCCCACCCCCCGGCCCGACAGGGATTGGTGGAGGAGGTAAATCATGGTGACTCAGCGGCCCATTAGGTGGGAGGACCAGTGCATGGTGTCCACAAGGAGCTATCCTCCAAATTGAGGAATAAAACTCCCACACTGCGGCTGCCAGGACTCGATCCTGCGTCGTTGTAGCAATCTGCCACCCAGAAACCGACTAAGCTACGCTCATGCGGGCAAATTAGTTAAATAACATAGTCAATCCTTTATTACAAGTCTTAATTAAATATCTAATGTTTTCTTCCATTACATAAGGTATTTTATTGATTATTAGTTTATGGAATTTTCTTTAAATAAGCTCAGTAATCAAATGGGTTTTGATATGAAATTTTCTTGAAATTATTTTATAAAACTTAACAGAGTTTCGATTTCTTTATGCTTATATTTAAGTTTAAACAAAATTTAGGATAAATTGATTATGTGATTATGTATGATTAATTCAGTTTGGAAGTTGATGCTAAATAGATTTTAAAATTCAGTTATATATTGACACTTGTTTTAGAATAATTATTTATATAAGTTAATTAACTAATTTTTATATGAATCACTGTCCAACATCAAAATAAGAATAATTCTTAATTTCAATGAAGGTACTTTAATTGAAATAATCTAGGGGCTCACATGTAATTAATTAATTCCTAATTAATTATATATATGTACCTTACAAGTATATATATGAAAATGTTCACTAATATTACTAATGTTATAATATATACTTGTATTGACGTGCATGCATAGGAGATTGCCACAGTTTGAGTAATAATGATAAAGCAATATAATAATAATAATAATAATAATAATAATAATAATAATAATAATAATAATCAAACTTACCTAGGAAGCATTAGATAAGGTGGTGGCGGTGGGATTATGATAAATGCCACCCATTTTTCCTTCTTCTTAAAAATCTTTTTGTCAATATCTTAACTCTTTTTCTCAACTCTCTGCCACCCTCTCTTTCCCTTTTTTCTATTTTTCCTCACGTTGTCTTCTCTTCTCATGACAACGAGTCGTGTCGTCGACGTAAGCCGTCGTGGTCGGCGGTGCTGTGGATGAGCGTAGGTGTATGCCGTTGTAGTCGGAGGCGTTGAAGGAAACGAGAAAAGAGGAATTATCTAGGACTGCTCGATAATTTATGAATAGATGCACCATCTCTTCCTAAGATGGGAGTAACTTAAGAAAATAGGGTAATAGAAAACAGAGCATCGTCGAGAGAAAGAAAATATCAAGGGAGTTCTAGAGGAAAATTTGAAGCTTATACAACCAAAATCAATTGAATTTCAGGTAAGTAGAAATTTATTATAACTACAAAACATAAAATAGTATTTTGAATTAATTGAGTTAGTTGATTATATATACATACTACGTGTTTTACGAGATTTGATTTGTTGTTATTGTAAAATAAATGAACCTATGAGTTCAATAATTGTTATGAAATTAATTTGATAGTTGAATGACTATTGTGGAATGAAGTTGTAAACCCTTTCAAATGACGTGTTTTGACAACAAGGGGATAAAATTGGCGCTGTGTGTGCAAGGCTGGTGTTGTGTGCAATGAATTGGCGTTGTGTGCATAAAATTGACACGGTGTGTGCAAGGCTGGTGCTGTGTGCAATGAATTGGCGCTGTGTGTGCAAGGTTGGTGCTGTGTGCATGAATTGGCACTGTGTAAGGTTGGTGCTGTGTGCATGAAATTGGCGCTGTGTGCACAAGGTGGGTGTTATGTGCGCAATATTTTAGAAATTAACTAGTTGAGTGTTTGAGTGAAAAAATAGAAATGAAATAGGTGATTCAAGAAGTGGATCCATGGGAAGGAGTTGTAAAGAACCATACTATTATGCATAATTTCTGCTTACTAAGATTTATCTCACGTAATTTATGCTTTGTAGGTAACCATGATGATGTGGAATGTTATGGACTACCAGGCAAGCTGTGGAGCTCTTACAGAATTTTGAGCACTCATGTACATAGATGACGACCTATTGGGCATGATTGTGGTTTATGCTATTTTTGATTTTAGATATCAAGTCTTGTTTGGACATATTCTGTATTATATAATGTGATGCGTACTAATGAGTTAACATGAAAAATTGTTTGTAAGTTGCTGATTTGTTGAAACTTCTTTTATATGAATGTGAACAGAGTAGCTTTGGGTATGAGATAATATTATGTGATAAAAAAGAAAAATTAATAATAATAGATAACAAGGTTTTAGATTGTGTTATATTTAAAATTCATTTTAGGTGCGGTTGAGTATGTGTGGTCATGACAAATCCAGTACCCGGTCCGAGAGGCTCGCTCAAACTGTTTTTGGAGGCTTGCTCGGACTTCGCATTGATCGCGGGGTCAGACCAATGGTCTAAAAACCCCTTCCAGGTCGATTCTGGAATGCACTCAGGTAGTTTTCCCTTTAGGGTCCATTTTTGCTTCCAGCTGTTTATGAGATTGTAGTAGTGGGTCGAAGCTTTCTCTAGGTATAGGCGTCGAATTTCTTCGTCCAACGTCGGATCCCAAGTGCACCATTTAAAAAAAAATATTCAAAAAAAACAAAACAAAACAACATTTAAGTAATCATTCTAACAAATTCATAATAATAAACATAAAATAAAGACAATTAAAGCATAAACTTACCGAGAACTCCTCCAAGTACACTACTTTGGTTTCTAGTAAGACCAGCTTCCAACTAAAGCCCTTTGCATTGAGATAGCTCTCGAACACATCATTCAGAAGGGATGACCATTGATGCGACGACATTATGTTGCACAATTATTTTTAATTTGTCATAAACAAAATTTATTATATAATAACAAAAAATTAGAAATGAAAGTGTACTCATGCTTCAGAATCGATCCACAATACTATTCGGTGAGAGGGACCAGCAAGCGCCTGTGACGTGGTCTGTTGTGACGATGTCGGGTTAGATGTAGGGACACATGTGCTGGTGGATGTGCCATCTACATCGTACGTGGAGCGGACTCCACCAGTCAAACCACCGAAAAGTCGGTCGGTGGTATAGTAAGCTCAGAAGTAGTGTGGTTTGGCTTTTCAACCCGTAGGCGACAACCTACGTCTCGTCCACCTTGAGACCATCCTTCTCCACAAGGAACTCGACCTCTACAGCCATCTAAGTATGAAAAAGTAAGAGAGACTAAATTTCTTATTTGCAAACCAACTACATTTTCTAATAATTAATTAGCCCTAAATTCTAATAATTAATTCACACTAAATTCTAATAAAATTTTGGCAGCATTTCGACACATACAATAATCAATCAAGTTATACTCTTTGTCTCTATAAGAAAACAACATGCATTACCTAACAATTCGATAAATCCCAATAAATTCGAACTCATTACCTAACAATTCGAACGGGGAGCGAAGATGAGTTGGGAAATGGGTGGGGTAGGGGGAAGTTAGGGGTGGGGGACAATGAGGTGTTAGGGGGTGAGGGGTAGTGGGGGAGTGGCTGGGGGTAGTAGGATGACAGGGGACTGGTTGGTAGCGGCGGCATAGGTGGTGGCGGTGTGAAGGGAGAGGGGGGTTGAGGGAGAGAGAGAGAGTGACAACAAGTGGTGGGGTGATAGCAGTGGCTTAGGGTGGTGGTGGGACGACGACGACGGGTTTAGGGTGGTGGTGGAGTGAGAGAGAGAGAGAGAGAGATAAGTAAGAGCAGGGGAGGGAGAGGGGCTGCGACCTAATTTATGTTGTAAGTACCTATGGAATTTCTGTCGGTAAATTTAGATGGTAAAAAACGGTGTCGTTTTAACTTATCCAAAAAATTTGGGGGGGGGGAATGACATTGTGCTGAAATATGGGTAACCATGCCTCGTTTAACGTGGTTGGTGTTAGAAGTGTTGTGCTGAAACTCACTTCTGAAAAAGAGCTGAACTTGAAGAATGTGTTGTATGTCCCAGACATTCGAAAGAACTTGATTTTTGGCTCATTATTAGCTAGTCAGGATTTTAGACTTGTTTTCGAGCCTGATAAGTTTATACTTAGCAAATTTAGATAATTTCTAGGAAATGGATACCTAGATAATGGTCTGTTTAAACTTTCTGCTATGGTCGTTGTAAGCCGTGCTGGTAAAAATGTATTCCACGATGTTGATACAAATGTTGTCAGCGATGTTGGCAAATAAGTTATGAATAAAAATGGTTCTACTTCTACTTATTTGACTGAGTGCTCTTCTTTATGGCATACCAGATTAGGACATGTAAATCTAAATGCTATAAAAATGTTAGTAAATCTCGATTTATTTAACATTTCAAAAACGGATACACCTAAAAATGTGAAGTTTGTGCTGAAGCCAAAATGGTTAAGTTACTGTTTCATTCGGTAGAAATGAGCACTTGGCCTCTAGACTTGATCCACACAGATATTTGTGATTTAAAGTTTGTGCAAACTAGAGGTGGTAAAAAGTATGTCATTACTTTCATTGATGATTGCATAAGGTTTTGTTTTGTTTATCTCTTGCGGAGTAAAGACGAAGCTTTGGAAGCTTTCAAACTATAAGAATGAAGTTGAAAATCAACTTAACATCCGAATTAAAGCAATTCAAAGTGATAGAGGTGGCGAGTATGTAGTCCCGTTTGAGCAGTTGTGTTCCGAGTCGGGCATAATTCACCTAACTACGGCTTCATATTCACTGCAGCCTAATGATGTTACTGAATGAAATAATTGAACTCTTAAAGATGTTGGGATATTTCTGACTAGGTTTTGATGAGACAATGTAAAACTAGATGATCTTTTAGAGTACCCATTTTCCACGTTCTATAAGTGGAGTTTTGTTTGCTTATCAAATCTTTCAAAGATATGTTTTGAGAAGATGTTTATATCAGAAAGATAGGTAGAACTGATTTGAGCAGGATTCTGGACTTAAAGATCTTGAAGACTGAGTCTCAATATGAGAAATCAGAAAGTTGTTCAGAATCAGGAAGTAGGACAGGATTCTAGAATAGGAAGCTGTTCAGAATTAAGAAGCAGATCAGATAGGTCACGCATGTCAGGAAGCTGACTGCAGGTTTCGAGAACAGGAAGCTGTTCTGGAACAAAAACCTGGCGTATAACAGAAAGAGACTACTACTATCAGAACATCAAAAAGTAAGTCTCTTTAGCCTATTCAGTGCAGTACGAGGTACATACTGGTTAAAATATGAGGTTTGGTTCCTGTTGAAGTTACCAGTACATAGAAGTGTGTGATGAGCCAGTGAGGTGTTGCCACCTGGAAAGCGGCTCTGTAAAGTACTGTGGCTAGAAGTATGGCACCATTAATGTGGATCAGAGTAGGACATGCTCCAAGACTCTGATTTTCCACAATGCATTAAATACGAAGATTTGAAGATCTTTTAGATGGCAACTTGGACAATGTCTTTCTTCAACGGGCATTTTTCAAAAGTTTTATATATAGAAGGAAAAGAGGACTGTGAAGACTACTGAACAACTGAGCTTACTACCTCTCTAAGCTATCTTGCTTCCAAGTTTTTATCAAGCCTTCAAGTTCAGTCACTCAACCTTCAGAAGCAGTCAAGCCAAGCATTCGAGCTTTCTAGTTCAAGACTGTCTTCGAATCACACCAGTTGAAGAAACCAACATATACTTTTAACCATTTGTTGTGTGCTAGGTTATTTTAAGTTTGATGTACTTAGTTGATAGGATTTGATCCTTACTAAGTTTTGTAGTCTTGTGTCACGCCCCGTTTTCTTTCTTAAAATTTATCAGAGTTTTCTTTGCGGGCGTGAAGAAAGAAGGGGAAAAAGACGTGCATGATATAAAATAGAAGGAGGTAAGAGATGATCATAAGAAGAATGCCGTAAGAGACAATTACATATACAGAAGAAGGAGGTAGGAGATAGTTATCAGAAAAATGAGATGAGAGACGATCAGAACCATTCGTATATCAACAATCGGATTCAACCGATTAACAAAACATAGCAGTGGAAATAAAACATCAGGATCCATCATCCAAAGCATATACGAGATTATTTGTTACAAAACATGAATTATAAAAATCATTATTTAATTGTTGTGGGACATCAAACTTAAATACACAAGTCCAGATAGAACACCACCCCTCTCTCTCTAAGGTTCATCATGCTCGTCATCTCCTGTAACGTGAATTACAGAATAGGGGTGAGTGCGTGGAATACACTCGTGGGGATAAAATCCGCATTTTATAACATTCGACAGATATTTTATTCAGGAAATGTAACATTCAATCACGTTATCACAACACATAAAATGCATAGCACGTATCTCGTAATCCATCCTTTAGGTGCGGGCATTTCTCTTCTTACCCTACAAAATGGTCTTAAATACCACTGGCGCATTTACAGGACCGCCAAACCTTTCAGATAGTAGAAGACGTAAGAGACAGTTTTTTTACGGTCCATAAAACCCTCCGAACATGAAATATGGACCGTAGTCCTTTCACATTATATCATGAACACATATACATAGCATATAATCACTGCATTTAGTATTCCTCAATCATGCTCTATAATAGGAAAAACTATAAACAGATAAAGAGTTAGAAATTACCCCCACCTTGTTCGGTGATTACCACTTGAGTAGCAAATATCAAATAACTAGTATCTCAATACTCAATCCAAATGGTAGCCTACATAAGTTACGGTGTTTCTTAGATCCTTAATAAGTATAATTAAAACTATAAATGATTCTGGAGAAAGAATGATCGTTAAAGACACGACGGATCGAGAGATCTAAAGATTGAGGTTGAAAAAACAAGAGTGGATGTTCAGTTCAATAAACTTATATGAAAGAGGGTAAGATTTGGGTCACAACGGAAAAAGAATGAGCTCAATCGGAGTTGAAACGAGCTCAAACGAAGGGTTTTAAGATTGAGGGGTATTTTGGTAATTTTGGTCAAAGAGTTGACTTTTGACCGGGACCCATGACTCATGATCGACAACATCACGTCGACGATGACTTGATGATAACGTACGATGGAAAAAATAGGATTCGTATCGAAAACACGGTGCCGCGCGCGCACCCGTCTCTTAGCGTCGCGTGCGTGCAATTCCTGTCCCCAGCGCCCTGCACTTTCTCGGCAGACTTGGCAGCTCCCAGCGCCCGTGCCCTCGTGCACGGTCGTGCGCCATCTTCCAGTAGTTACCCGGCACGGGCACGCCCGCGCCCGCTGTGCACGACCGCGCGCCCAACGCGCACCAGTAGCTCCCAGCTGCCGCCTACTACGGCGCCGCCCCCACCTGGCCCGCCAGCGACCACCACCTCCGGCCACCCCTCGCCGGATTCCGGCATGAAAAACCCCCATTCCCCCAAACTTCCAAACACACACAAGCATAACACACCCAACCAATCACAGCCTTGGCCGGCGACCACCAATCGCCGGTCACTACCACTACCTGATCTCGCCGATGCATCACCAGCATCGGCCAACAGTAGCTCACGGCGGCGCCACCAGCGCCGCCCTCAACAGCATGCACACACACGCACACAACAACACACACAACACATCACATACACTCACATACACAGCCACTGTCCGGCACCGGCGGTGCCGCCCCTCCAGCAGCTTCCCCCACCTCCAGCAGCTTCTCCGATGATTGCTCCGGCGAGAAGGAGAGAGAGAGAGAGAAATCAGAGGAGAGAGAAAGGGTGATAAGATATAAGGTTTAGGGTTTGTAGGCGGTTTTTCGCTGTTTTCCGATGAACGAGAAATCGGAATGGAATTCCGAGAACTGTCCTAGACACGTCTCGACGAGACCTATGCTTTGTGCAAAAATTGGCCGAAACCGATAACGTTGAAATTTTCCGGCCACCAGGGGTGGCAACGGCGCCGAAGACAGAAAACAGAGGAGCGAGAGAGAAAGAATGAGAGAGAGACTTACGTGTTTTCGTCGCTTTAGGCTCAATCGGAAAAACGGTGAAAAATTGAATCAAATGAGCCCCTATTTATAGATTTTTAAAAGTTACTATTCATCAAAATATCTCATTTTACTATTCACCGAAAATATCTTTCATTTTTCGAAACTTCATGTTTTGTCCTTTTTGTCACCACTTGAGCTACGGGTCTTCGATTGACCTCTAGTTCGTTTCTATCTTATCGTTTTTCCATTATACATCTAATGGTATAAAAATGTTCTATGTTCCATGTCTAGAAAAATATTTCCATCTAAATTATGCATTAAACACGTATCTGAAACACACAAAATTAAGTTAAACAGTCAAGATTAGCGCAACATAATAATTCAATTAAGGGTTTAATATTTAATTATTCAATTATGCTTCGTTTTTGGTCTGGGGCGCTACATCTTGTGTAGGCTATTTGTCCTGTGTGGGATTTGGCCTAGGAGTCGTGTGACTCTTGTAGGTGATAACTTGCTAGGAAGAAGTTTGTAAAGTTGAGACTTATAATTCAAACTGACTTAACGAAGTTCCTCCTTAGTGAAGGAGTAGAGTGGACGTAGAAGGATTACACCACTTTCGTACCACTATAAGCCATAAGTGTTTTATTGATTTCTTATTTGCGTTTTATCTTTCATATCTATCTTTGTCATAAGCATAAAACGTTTTGATAAGGATCATATTTGAGAAAACCAGTCTTGTGTCTTAAAACTGTTTATTTCTGCTGCGTATAAAACTCTAAGTTAAAGCAAGCAACATTGCATCCTAGTGCTGTAAGCACTAACTAGAGATCGAGTTAATTAGCTCTAGTTTGCCGCAGAACTTGTGGGGGGAAGCCGTTCTAACAACCAACCACATTTTGAATAAAATTCCATACAAGACTAAGGATGAGACTTTTTATGAGTTGTGAAAGGGCAGACACCATCATATAAATACCTCTAAGTGTAGGGCTACATTACACGAAATATCCAGCAGTACGCGAATGGTACAATGATGCTAATTGGATATCTGATACGAAAGACTTGTTTTCCATAAGTGGATATGTGTTCACTATCGGAAATGGAGTAGTGTCATTGAAATCCAGAAAAGCAAATGTGTATAGCCCGATCCACCATGGAGTTTGAGTTTATAACTTTGGATAAGGCTGGTGAAGAAGTTGAATGGCTTCGTAATTTTCTTGAGGATATTTTATGTTGGAATAAGTCTGTACCGATGGTAATGGTGCATTGTGATTGCCAAGCTACTATTGGTAGAACGTTGAACAATATGTACAACGGATAGTTTAGGTATATTCATCATAGACACAATTCCGTGAGACATTTGATTTCAAGTGGTGTAATGTCAATTGACTACTTTAAGTCAAAAGACAATCTAGCGGATCCGCTCACAAAAGGGCTAAACTGAGATCAAATGATTAAGTTGCTAGAGGGGATGAGTTTAAAATCCACAAAGTAAGAACTAAAATATTGGTAACCCAACCATGATGACTAGAGATCCTTAGAACTTGGTTCAATGGGAAAACTAAGTTATGGATGTTCATTGGAACACTTGATAATTACAATCCTTCCTTAGAGAGCACTTGACCAAGTGTTGAAACCTGCAAGATGTGATGAGATTAAGTCTTTGACTTTTAATGGTTCCTAAGCCTTGTTGAGGAAGAGTATGACAGGATACTCGTGATAGGAGTTCACCTATATAAGTGAAAAGTGTGGGCTATTTCGAAGTAACACTTATGAATCCAAAGGATTGTCTACTGCCAAAACGAACAAAAATGTGAGAACAAAAGGTGGTGAGACATCATTGTGTCGATACTGTTGTCTCGGTATACACCGAGGTGGAATAGTTCAAGACATCGCGTCCACTAAGCCGCTGGTATACTCGATGGTATTCGACTATGAAGGGTTCAAAGCCACAAACTACATTTCCTTATGCGATTATGTCTCAATTGGACTAGATTGTGGGTCTGCATGTTATACACATTAATTTCCACTCATGTGGGGGATTGTTAGACAAAATTGGTTTTGATCTAATTATAAATAATTTGAATTGGTTTTATTTATTGAATTGTATGGAATTGCATGCTAGTTATGTGTAAAGATGGATAGTTGATAACTTGATAGATTAATGCAGGTGTCAAATTGTTGTTGGTTTTTTGTTAGAATTTAGTGTTTAATTAGAATTCAATAATATTATAATGTTATATTATCGTATATGTAATGATTAACAACTTCGATTGAAGTTGACAGGTCAATGAGTTCTACCGATAAGATATTACCAACAAGAATATCATTGACATAATATTTCCTCATTAAATCCATCGATAGAATATTTGTCGATGAAAATAGAATTTTCTATCGGTAATCCACGTGATTTTTATAGTATAAGTGAAATCTAGGATTTTCAATTTAATGACGAATTGAGATTTTGTATCTCAAAATTAAGCTTGTGGTAATGCAATAGTTGGATATGGGCGATGATTGAGAACTTAGTGAACTTTCAAATTTATACCTTCTACAAAGTTATCACAATGTTAGTTTTGGAGACCGAATCTGGTGTGCTTTTTTTAAGCACAAATGTGTGTGTTGGGATATTTCAGTAGTTATCTTAATAAGACAAAACACAAATAACACAATAAGAGAAGAACAATTTGCTTAAGGTATTGATATCTAGTTTCCACATTACATGATCACAAGTTTATTGATAAAAAAAGAAAGATCATGTAATGGTTTTCCAAGATATAAGGAAAACCAATCTTAGAAGAAGTAAGAACACTTCTGAAGATCAACATGCTGTGGGGAACATCAAGCTAGAAGAAGTATCCTTAGTAAAAAAGAGATATGATACTGGAAAAGTAGTCAGTAGGTTGTGAGAAAGCTGTTCTGAAAGAAGAACTCAGAAAGTAAGTAACTGCTGCAAAAAACCAACAGGAGCTGTAAGAACCCATTCTTGCAGCAGAGACTGTTGAGGATACAGGACCGGCCGAGGAGACGGGGTCCTTGCTGAAGACCTCAGGCGAGTCTGTTGTTCAGACAATACTCTCTGAGGATGAGAAGACCTCTGAAGGAGTGGCTATTGAGACAGTACCCTTAGAGGATGTTCGAAGAGATGCTGAGGTAACCGTTAAGCAGCTAGAGACACCTCATAAGGAGGTTGATGCTGCTGCTGCTGCAAGCTCAAAAGAACCTATCCAGGTTACAACAGCAGAGGTTACTGAGGAAGCTGCGTATGCTGAATTCCTCCGAAAGGGCGGCAAGTAGCTACTGCAAGAAAGCAGTTACTGCATTACAACAGAGTAAGTAAAAATGGCATGCAGCATCACTGCAAGAAAAAGTTACAGGAATACTGTAAAAGAAGATACAGCAGTACTGTACGAAGATACTGTAAGAAGGTCTAAGCTACAGCAGCGCAGTAAAGGACAAATAGCTGCAAGCAGACCTAGGATACAACGCGAAGCTTTCTACTCAAACAGTCAACTGAAGAAGTATCCTGCAATTCGAGGAAAGATAAATGCAGTAGAAGAACGAAGATCCAAACAAGAATAAATAGAGTCGTTCCAGAGAAGATCAAAGTTGTAGACACGGAGCTAATGCCAAGACGCCACGTGGACTGACGCGCTGTAGAAAGCTGCAAACCGCAACCACCGCATTAAATGCTCAAGAGAGAAAAAGTCAAGACGCATTAAATGCAAGCCATGACTTTGATCAAGTACTCTTAATTTCAAAATGGGAGATATCTCTCAACGGATAAAACTCTCAAGATCTATAAATAGAAGGTGTGGCTGATTGAAGAAATTGTTGGACAAAGTTGAAAGAAAATTCACATATCATCTAAAGCTCTTCAAGCTTTCACATGTTCAGCCACTCAACATTCTAGGAGCAGTCTACAACAACAAAAGGAGCTCTTAGAGATCAAGACTGCTTCTCACCAGTTGAAGATTTATTTTCTTTTTAACCTTGTTGCTATGTGCTTAGGTTGTTTTAGGTGTCGAACAGTTGATAGGAGAGATCCTTGTTATTTGTATAGTTGTCTAAGTTTTAGGCAGTTTCCCTGTGTGGGAGTTTGGAACCCTGTGTGGGTTTGCCTTTAGAGTTTGCAATTGTTGTGTGTACGCTGAACTCTAGTAGGTGTTTAACTTTATAAGTTGATATATTGTTAGGAGTGTCCTGTAAATCAATCTTGCTTAATGAAGTTCTTGCTCGAGGTAGCAGTAGAGTGGATGTAGAAGGGTTACACCACCTTCGAACCACTATAAACCATAAGTGTTTTATCGCTTTCTTATCTGCGCTTTATCTTTTATATCTATCTCTGTCATAAGCATAAAACGTTTTGAAAAGGATCATATTTGAGAAAACCAGCCTTGTGTCTTAAAACCTTTAGTTTTCCGCTGCGTATAAAACTCTAAGTTACAGCGTATAGCACTGCATCCTAGTGTTGTAAGCAGTAACTGACTGGCGCTGCAAGTTCAAGTAACTTGCAGAACAGTTTGTTTTAAACAGATTTTCAAAATCGACCAAGGTTCATTCACCCCCCTCTGAACCTCGGACACCACTTGGGACCAACAGTGTGATATTGTCTCCATTATGCAATAACTTTACATTTATTTTCACAAATTCATTACTTATATAGTGTAAATTATGACTTGAGAAATCATGAGTCAAGATGTATTGAATAATTCGAAGTTGTGGGTGAAATTGGCAAGTCATTTAAAACACTTAAATGAGTGTAATAGTGTTCAATAGATGATAAACCAAAGAGGTTTTAGTGGGTATGTATTAAATTCACTATATGAAAAATCTTAGTTGACTACTTCAACAATAATTGGGGATTCTGTTCACATGTGTGTTTACCACAACTTATGATATCTGGATATGTCATAATGAGTAAGTTGCAATGACCATAACTATTTTGTGGTCCGCATACCAAGTTATATTTGATGAGATAGATATTTTAGTTTTTATCTAATCTTGTTTAGTTCATTGGGAGTATTTTAAGTTCATATTTTCATACGTTATGGATCTTTGGATTTTAACCCTATGCTACTCACTATAGTGAACAAAGAATAAGCGGGTATGATCCACTATGTTTTTAGAAGCAATCATTTTATTCCAATATGACGAGTTATTTGGAACTAACAAATGAGCAAATACAGTCTGATAATATCAAGTATTGAATTGTTTGGCTTGTAGGAACATTGGGACAAAAGAAATAACACTTTGGTGTGTTATTACAAGTTGCATTTCATGTTCTTAATGCACACATTTAGAGGTGTAATTGACAAGTGTTAATCTATTCAACTAATTAAATCATTTACTTATAGCACTGATAATTCAGGTTGATAATTGACATTTCTAAAAAAAGAGGAAATGTATCTTATTGTTTTTCAAAAGAATTGGATGGACAAATACATAAGTTATGATACAAATTACAAGGCATTCCAACTATGATTTTGAATTATATTATGTTGAAAATGATTATCTTGGCATCAATACTTGCAGTATAGAATTACAAAATGATCTAGCACATTCTTTTTGTATGTTATTCTTAAATTCATTGAAATTTGACTAGTTAGTTCTCAATAGTTGTTCTTCAACATTTTGGATATAACTTGGATTTATAAAATTCTTGATTGGTCAATGTACACAATGATAGTTTTGTCATTAGACTTTATGTTGTTGTTTTCCTGTTGTTGGAGTGAGACAAATATGTTTCTGCACTAAAATGTGAATTTATTGGTACATTAGTTACTAAAATAGTTTGCATTAGACAGAGTATGATGAAACGATAAAAGAAAGATAATTTTGATTTATCTCCCTCAACTGTTGTTTTATTTATAGAAAAAATTGTCTTTCTTGTAGTCAACATGACAAATTATAATAGGTCAATATGGTCAAAACTTTAGAGTATCCTTAGATGTTTCTAAAGTGTGAGAATTTGATTGGTATGTTTTAAGTATCAATTTGACGAAGAATAACACAATCTAGTAACTTATCATTCTTTATACACTTTTTAACTAAATTGTATGGTGAAGAATGGGGAAATGATGTTCCTAGATGGATGTTACTAGATATGTTAAGGCATATTATGGTGAAAATCAACTTGTTAATGAACTATACGAGTAATTTCTTATTGAAGTTAGATCACGAGACATATATTTTTGGAGATATTTTTTTTTTTCTAATATGAGTTAAAAATAGAAAGTATGCCCTACTTGAAACCTCGGAGAGTAATTTGAATCAAATTGATCTTGCAAAGATTTAAGAGAATCGACTATATGATAGACTAGCTAGATCTCAGTGGTGGGAGACAAATTTGCAGTGAAGACATCTTTCTGAATTTCTTTATTGGGAGAATACAAAATGCATGTCTAGCATCTCCCACACTCCCAAACTTCTTCCCCAAATTATGCACTAAATCCTCACTTCATCCGGTCATTCTTGTCAACTCCCACCTCTACCCAGAAAAGGCTTTACTTTACCTTCATGCTAAAAAAGAATAAAAAAACAAAAAGGAAAAAAAGTGAAACTCATGTCTTAATTTCCCCTTCTCACAGATGATGTTAGTGATGAGGCTATGCGAAATATCATCATAAAACATGTATATATTACCGAAGAATGGTGAAAAACGCACAAGTATACAAAAGATGAGGAAGATGATGTTTTTTCTTAGATTTGAGAGCCTGAATAATCTCTTCAGTAAAGTGGTGTGGCCTCCTTCCAAAAATGTGAAAATTTACCCTAAAAGGTTATACAGTAAAAACTCTCTATAGTAATACTCTATATAGGAATAAACTCTCTATAGTAATAAAAAGTTCAAGTCCCAACTTGGGACTAGTTATAAATAAGAATAAACTCCACATTGTCATAAGTCATACATTTTTCAAGTCCCGTCTTAAGGATTTATACCTCTATATAGGAATAAATGATTAATATATTATAAAAATATTTATTAATTATATTTTTGTTTATCAAAATCAATAACATTTTTAAGATGACTTAAAATATTTATCTATAGTCGATTGTGACATCGACTTAATTTTATAGATCGATACTTGATCCTTCAATTTGCGAGTGTTCAATAGCTTGCTTGCATGTGATCCCTCTTGTTGAAGCCAAAATGATTCCAACTTATCTAACATAACTAAAGCTTCATGACACGAAACTTGTGGTATTTCAGCACTATCATCTTCCGGATTATCTCCTTCGTCTTCTTGCCTGATTCCCACGATAATTTCTTCATTGGTTAAGACATAAGTAATTTGTCGCTCATCCGGATGATTAAGGAAGACATCAATATCCATTTCGTTGTGGTAGTGTAGTGCCTTAATTTGAGAGCTCAATTCAGTGAGTAATTTTAGCATCTCTTCATCCATTTCACTTGCAACTTGTACTTCATCAACACTAGAGGTCCGAATCTTGCAATGTTTAAAGAAATTTTCAATCGTTTTTGGCTTCACGTCTATTGACTAAGAAGCAACAACATTTACAATTCCATCAAGGATAGATATCTTTGATGGTTCCAAAACACGATTTTCAATTCTTTTCAAGAGTAGACGGTTGAACCTACGACGATAATAACCTTTAAAGTTCCTTATGATTCCTGCATCACATGGCTGAATTTTGGATGTGCTATTGGGTGGCAAATACATAACTGTTGTATGACGAAGAGGGGGGAGATGATCCTTTTTTCCATGAGCAGTACAATTGTCCAAAATGAGCAAGACGTTTCTGTCTAAACGATTATCGAACCACTTTAGCCATTCCAAAAAGAGTAAGGATGTCATCCATGCATTTGAATTCGCTCGATAAGTACAGTTGAGAGTATCACGGTTAATATTTTTGAAACATCTAGGATTAAGAAATTTACCAATGATCCAAAGAGGAAGTTTGTCGGAGCCATCCCCATTGCAACAAATGACGATTGTAATCCTCTCTTTATTTTGTTTTCGGCCCTCCAACTGCTTTGTCGTAAGAGAATTATCAGCTTGCATTCGATAAAATAGACCGGTTTCATCCATGCCCATTTGTCCAATTCTTCTCTTATTGAAGGCAAGCATGCTTCAATTTTTTCCATATCCACAGAGCCACTCTCACCAAAACGGCGATGTGATTGAATTGCATGTCTTTGCTTGAATTTTCCTAACCACCCATTTGAAAATTCAAACGAGGTTGCTTCTGGATAAAGTTGCTTTAAGAAAATGTTTCCCTTTTCTTTTAGTAATTCACCACTAATATTGACATGCTCTTGGTTACACACAATCCACTCATAAAGTGCAGACTCCATTAGTGGGTACTTTACCGATTTTATACGTATTGTATCTGGGTTCAGAACATCTTTTTCACGATCAACTGCCTTCTTGAACGTCTTAGATATTGTTGATTGTGATACTTCCAAACCATGAGTCTCTTTGAGCCACTTCATAAAATCCTTTTGCTTCCAACTAGGGTGCAAATCTTTCTTTTTGTACAACTCAGCTCTAATTTTTTCAGGAATTTGAGTTCTTTTCTCTTTAGTTTCCGGTTTGGATGCCATTTTGTTTGATGTGTAGTACAAGAAGTATAACCCAAAATTTATACACATATATGGTCAAAGTTTATAGTCCCTAGATTCATTTTTTGATTTAACTCAAGTGTATGTATTTAAATTGTCAAAGCTTATAGTCCCTAGATTCATTTTTTGATTTAACTCAAGTGTATGTATTTAAATTTCTTAGTCAAAACTATTAAATTAGTTACATGAACTTGTGAGATAGATAATATACAATGTATATGTTATTTTTATATTTATATTATTTTTTATACGAAATTTTTTTATTTTTGTAAAACTCTATATAAGAATAACTCCGTATAGTAATATTTTTTCCCGGTCCCAACGATATGACTGTATGGAGTTTTTACTGTAACTTTAAGCTATTTATACCTACTTCATAAGACAAGGGTAAAAAAGACAATTTTCCTCTATTAAAAAAACCCTAATTACATGAAATACCTAGGCCCATGCCTTTTAACTACATTTCTTTAAACACAAGACTAAGGTCACTTTAGGATAGATTTTCATCTATCCTAGTAGCTTCGGCAGATCTGAAGTATTCAGTTCAATTTCTTTATAGACCTCACTCGTTCAAGTCTGGTTTCTCCTTAAGCCGCCTCCCTTTTGTATTAAAGAAGTTGGCCTAACTTAAAAATTTCCACATCAACATTCCATCTGGTATGGCTTAGCAAATCTAGTTTAAAGAGCTGGTCATTCAGAGCACAAGTGTTGGGGATGAATATCCAGATGACAAGGCTCCACATAAAAATTTCTTAGGTTCATTTTATGATGCAAATGACTTTTTATTTCGCTTGCTTCGTTTACCTGTAATGCAACAATGATAATAAACAAGTTAGTCTAATTAATTAATAATGTTAATATTTAGACTATTAAATTTCTTGAAAGCATAAATCTGCATTGATTAATTAAAATACATTTAGCTATCTTCACTTGATTATCGATAAATCTTGTGGAAAAATAGTTGACTTCCTCTCGCCTTTTATTCGTATCCTCAATTATTGTTTTTTCATCATTAGTAATGACTGAAGATGCTAGCATCATCATTGTTTCAGCTGCTTCTCGTTCCTCCTACGTGTACATAACAATACTTGTCCAAAATTAGATGCGACATACTCAAAAATGACAAACTAGAATGTAGATATAATTGACAAGATAAAAAAGGAAACGGAAATTCCTTACCAGAACTTCTTGTGCTGATTTTTGAGTACTTGTAATTTCAAGATCTTTGACTTTGCAAGAGTAGAGGATAAATGTTATCACCTCGACAAAGGATCGAAATTGTCTACGCCGATGATAGTAAAACTATCAAAACAAGAGGAAATGAACTCGGTAATTTTTTTGTGAAAATTTATGATAAAATATTTTATACAGACGAAAGATTAATAATAAAATACATGTTTATGGAAAACATAGAAGGGAATGAAGAAAATTACTTTATCTACTTTTCTAGTGCCTCGTTTTCTATTTTCCACAGTCCATCCTTTGAGACGTTCTTCCAATGACAAATCGAATGTCTTATGGAAGATAGATGGACTAGGGTCTTGTAGCATTGGTACCACATCATGGTCACCCGGTTCAACATTATAAACTTTAACTTTCCATTTTTCATTATTCATATACGCTAACACTTGACATTGTTCAGTACAACCCGTTTTGACCTATACATATACAATAACAAGTGAGAACATATTATATATGTATGAAAAAGTACAAGTAATTAATTTTTCATATACCTCTTGGATTTCAAGAAGATATTGTTCAATAGCTTTTTGAAACCTAAAAAGTCTGAAAGAGAACTCCACTTCTCCTTCAGTTTTTCGCCTTTTTTTACTTGATTCACCATTATCTAAGGTTGAGTCCTGTTGCAACAAAATAGATAATAACATGATCATTAATCAATCATTGCATATGCAAATTCATGAAGCAACAATAAATCTCAATTTCAATTTATCATATAACTTATCGTCCACCACTAGTTAAAATTATGGATAATATATTTTTAATGTTAACTTGTATGTTGACCCTCTCTCTCTAATAAGAAAATTGAAAATTCACCATTAAATCATACTCCATCCTCTATTATAATTTTCACTGGTATATAAAATAACAACATTGGTTATAACAATCCATTAATAGTGAAACATTGAAACTCTTCTCAACATTGTATTAAAAATTCATTTTATTAAAAAACAATGAGAATCATGAGGTTGTGTTTGTATTCTTGGATTAAAATACATGATTTGAAATAATCTACCCAAATTAGAGTGGATTGAAAATTCAATCCACCCATATTATTAGAAAATTAATTCAAAATAAAAGTGACGAATTTCAAAAGACAAAAAATCATATGCCCCAACCCGACCCGGCGCGTGGGCCGCTTCCACGCGCCCTTGTCGTGTGTCCACGCGCGCGCACATGTTGGTATTACATATTTATTCTAAA
The DNA here is from genome assembly GCA_946896805.1 of Scutellaria galericulata. Lineage (NCBI taxonomy): Eukaryota > Viridiplantae > Streptophyta > Magnoliopsida > Lamiales > Lamiaceae > Scutellaria > Scutellaria galericulata. The sequence continues at coordinate 11,118,763 of OX335791.1, read as the reverse complement.
GATATCACACATATACTCTTCAAGTATCAAATACCTTTAGTTCATGTTTGTAATACATATAGAACAAATGTGTGATACCTCAAAACTGCGCGCCCATGCACCCATGTTGCGCGCGCACGCCGCGTACCCACACTGCCCACACCTGCGCGCACCTTACAAGTCTAAAGGTATCACACATATATTCTTCAGGTATCACATATGTGTAATACCTATAGAACAAATGTGTAATACCTCAAAACCACGCGCGCCCATGTTGCCCTCCCACACCGCGCGCTAACGCCGCGCGCCCATGCGCCCACACCCGCCGCGCGCGCACCTCACAAATCTAAAGGTATCACACATATACTCTTCAGGTATCAAATACCTTTAGTTCATGTTTGTAATACCTATAGAATAAATCTGTAATACCTCAACAGTATATGCGCGAAAAAAAAAAATATATATATATATATATGTGTGTGTGCAGGTCAGAGCGGGTCGGGGGATTTGTGCCCCAGGGGCACACAAGTGTCACTCATTTCAAAATCATAGAAATCCAAACACTACCAATGAATTTACTATTAAAAATTCAAATCTTTCCTCAAATCCATTCATCCAAACACGACCCAAATTTTGAATCTATAACATGTTAAAAAAAGTGTTTCAATGAAATGTAACAATCTTTATTAACATTAAATCTAGCAAAATATACCTTAATAAGAGGAGAAGACTCTTCTTGGTTATGAAAACGTTTGTGATTAGTTTCACAACCATTTTTGTTCTCTCCGAGAGACGCCATTAACTCTGCAAAATTGAGGGGATGGTAATGAAAAGAAAAATCTAACTTGATATTATAAAAAGAGAGGCGGATGCTCATCAACCGACGGAAAGAATTCAAGAGAATGTGATGTATAATTAGGTTTATGGTCTCCTTATATAGACCTCGTTAAGGAAATTGAAATAATTTTTTTTGAATTTGAATGTGCGTGTAATAATTAGGCGGATGAGGGTTTTAAAATAATTATGATTTAAAAACTGGATTATGTGTGTAAATGCGCTTAGATTCTTGAATTTTTATTTTTATTTTTAGGAAATACGGTCAACATTTGAAACATCTACCATTAGATTTTTGTAGTATTTTTCCTCAAAAGGAAAAAAAATGGTTAAATATATGAAATTAGATTAATCTCATAAAATTCACATACTATAATTCTAATTTCAATCAGAGTTTTTATTGGTAATAATATTGTTTATAACTAAATTTCTTTTTTTTTTTAAATTGCAACATCACACTAATGTTTCAAACTTTGTATGGATGTTATCTCCATCATTTACATGCCTTGATGACGTTGTCTTAAATCCACTAACAATTTTACAATCTGTCGTAGGCACATCGTGAATGAAGGGTGAGAATTAGGTTTGTTATATTTTCACCCTCAATTTACAACGCTAGTTGTAATAGATGAAAAAATTGGTAGTAGATTTGAGATGTTCCACTGAGATGTATCCAATTTGATGTCATAAAATAAGTTTGATATTATAATTGATAAAATTTCAAAAATCGTAAAACCAATATTATTACAAATAAAAGTTCGTATTGTAATTGATAATTAATTAAATTCTTGTAATGTTTTGATTTTTTAAATAAAATTTCAACATTTTGAACCATTTTAATTAATTACTCTATATTAGTTTTATAGTTATATTTTTGGAAACAAAATGACATGAATGAAATAAAATTAAAATATATGAATATTGTCGAAGGACCATAAATGCGAATGTACATTTTAGATACGTTATTGAATTATAGAAAATATCATTTAATGTGAATTAATTAAGGATAAAAACGTGTTAACCCACATGTATCGCACCCCATAACAACATCTACAACCTCATATTTAACAATGAGCTGTGTTGGTCCCAAGTGGTCAGAGGTTCAGAGGGGGTGAATAAACCTTGATCAAATTTTGTGTTTTAAAACTTTTCTATAAACAGGTTACTGATTCTGCAGGGAATGTAGTAACCTCTCGATTCATAAACCTGACAGTATGCTATATCAGGTTACTGTCTCGGTATCATAGTATGCAGTTGAATAAACTAAGATAGAGTTTCCTTTTGAAAAACAGTTTTCTTTTTACAAGTATTATTTTATCAAAGTCCTTTTAGCAGTATGCTTATGATGTATGTAGCAAGATAGATATGCAACAATGCAATGCAGCAAGTAATCAAGAGCAGTAAACACTTAGGGTTTATAGTGGTTCGAAGGTGGTGTAATCCTTCTACGTCCACTCTACTCCTTCACTGGGAGGAACTTTGTTAGGTCAGTTTGCTTTACAAGACTCAACTTTACAAACCTCTTTCTATCAAGTTTAACCTACTAGAATCAACAGATTCCTAGGCACTATCCCACACAGGGTACAAAAGACTCATACAGAGTCATAAGCCTACACAAGACTCAACACTTAGCGAGGATCTAATCCTTCCAACTAAGGACACCAAACTAAAACAACCTAGCACATAGTAAATGGTTAAAAGTATATGTTTGTTTCTTCATCTGTTGCAACTAGAAGTCAGCCTTGAACTTGAAAGCTTGAAAGCTTGAGTGACTATTTCTGAAGGTTGAGTGACTAAACTTAGAAATCTTGAGAATAGCTTGAGAGTTTGAGAGCTTAGAGAATAATCAATTGTTCAGTAGTCTCTTCAGTCACCTTCACCTTCTATATATACTGTATGGAAAATGCCCATTAAAGAGAGACATTGTCCTTTGTTGAATTTCAAAATGATCTTCAAAATCTTTGTAATAAATGCAACTGGAAAAACTGGGTTGTAGGGCATGTCCTACTCTGATCCGCATTAATGGCGCCACTCCTCGGCTATAGTACTTTTGCAGATCCGCGGGTCTAAGTGGCGTCATCTCATTGGCTTGGCGCTAACTTCTATCTACCGGATACTTTGACAGGATCGAATCCTCATACAACATTCAGTAAATACCTCGTACTGTAATGAATAACTTAGAAAGACTTATAGCTTGCTGCATAGGTTGCAGTAGCTTCTTTCTATTTTGCGCCAGCTTTCTGTTTCAGAACAACTTCATATTCCTGAAACCTGCAGTCAGCTTCCTAATCTGCGATAGCTTTCTGATCTGCGTTTGCTTCCTGTTTCAGAATAGCTTCCTGTTTCTGAAACCTGTTTTCTGATTCTAAACAGCTTCTTGCTCCAGAATCCTGCAGTCAGCTTCCAACTTTCCATACTGCTTTCTGTTTTGTTGCTTACTAATCCAGCTTCCTGATCCTGGTTCCTCCTTCAGGTTATTGATTTTCCTTACTGAAAATCAGTGTCCAAGACTTCTTCATATCCAGAATCTTGCTATCATCAGTATCCTATATCTTTTTGATTTTTACATCTTTACAAAATAAGACTTAGAAAGATAAACTTAACAACCAAAAAACCACATATAAAATGTGGAAAATGGGTACTCTAACTTCCTATCTAAAGTTACATTGTCTCATCAAAACCTAGCAGAAATGTCCCAACAAGCTTGAATATATTTTTTTAGATAATTGAACTAAAATGGTAGTTTCTAGATCAAATAAGATAATATCTTAGGTTAGGATATCAATGTTTAGATTTTGATGAGGCAAAACCGATAATGTAACAAGACTTAAAAACCCCCATTTTTCACATTGTATTCGGTAAAGCTAGATAGTGTTAAGTCGATAGCTTAGTTTAGATAAAAATTGCTTGAAAAATAAAATTTCTAAAGCTGCTTGAAAAAGAACGCTACTTATACAACAAGTAGAAGACTTCAACAAGTTGTAGAAGAACATATGGAGATGACAAAAGATGCTCAAAGATAGTATAACTAGACTCAAGAAAATAATATTATAACTAGATTCTAACAAAGAATAATTATTTTTATTTTATTTTAATGAGCTGTGGTGCTGACAAAGATAACATTACTAAAAAACAATTAGCCTACATGTGACTAACTTTATATGTGAAGATCAACATTAAAATAAGAAAGTTTGTACTGGTAACACTTGTACTGACGTCATAAAACTCTATGGTGCCCTGCAGAAAATGTATTGGTCTTGCTTAAATCAATACAACACTGCAAAAAACAACAAACTACATAGGCCTAGACCTGCTACCATCAAAGGTAATTTTTGTTAGTCCCAAGTGATTTAAAGGTTCAGAGGAGGGTGAATGAACCTCTGTCGATTTTTTAAAATCTATTCGAAAATACAGCACTGTATCTTATAACATAATATAACACATAATGCAGTACAACTTACTAGGTTAGAATGTAGCGCAGCTTGCTATACCAAAGTTCGTTTGCAGTAGAAACCTTTTAAACTAGATAGAGTTTCTTTTGAAAACCTTTTCTAAAACATGAGTTTTAACAAAACTTGAATGCAATATAATGTGATGTAGAATGCAACGTGATATAACCACAGAGATGCTAAAACAGAAAGATAAACACACAAGGCTTATAGTGGTACGAATGTGGTGTAATCCTTCTACGTCCACTCTACTCCTTCTCTGAGGAGGAACTTTGTTAAACAAGTTTGATTTACAGAACTCGATCTTATAAACTATCAACCTAATAAGTTTCACCTACTAAGATTCAGCTTCCACACAGGTTGCTCGAATCAAACAAGCTAACCCACACAAGATACTAAACTAACAGAGTTTGTTTGTCCCAAGTGGTCAGAGGTTCAGGGGTGAATGAACTTCTTTCAAATTTTTACTTTCTAAACTTTCTGTAAGCAAGTTATTGAATTCTAGACAGAATGTAGTAACTCAACCAAATCAGTAAGCTGACAGAATGCTGTTTCATCTTACTGTTTTAAAGTTTATAGTATCCAGTTGAAATACTATGATATAGTTTCTTTTGTAAAAATGTTTTATTTTTAAAGTATGTTTTTCTCAAAGTCGTTTATGTAGTATGATCAGGATATATATAGGATGCATATAAATATAAAGCAATAAACACACAAGAATTTATAGAGGTTCGAAGGTGGTGTAATCCTTCTATGTTCGTTTTTCTCTTTCACTAAGGAGGAACTTCAATCAGGAAAGGTTCGCTTTACAAGTCTCAACTTTACAAACCATCTCCTAACAAGTTACACCTACTAGAATCAGAAAGATTCCAAGGCTAATCCCACACAAGGTTAACAAACTTACACAGTTAAAAGCTTTAACAACTTAAGGCACCACTCAGTGAGAATCTAAATCTTTCCCACTGAGGACACCAAATACACAACCTATCACACAACACAAATGGTTAAAAGTATATGGTTCTTCAACTGGTGTTTTGAAGACAACCTTAAGATTCTTGAAGTTTTGGAAATCTTCAACTGGACTGCTTCAGGAAGGTTGAGTGACTAAAACTTGAGAGAAAACTTGTGTTTGCTTGAGAGAGATTGAAAGATAATAGTTTTAGTAGTTTTCTCAAGTAAACTCTTCTTTCTTATAGAGTTGTAGGAGAAAGTCTATTGAAGAGAGACACACTTCATCTTGAATTTGAAATCTTGATCTCATTTGATTTTCGCATTAAATGATTATGGGAAAAACTGGGGAATAGGGCATTTCCTACTCTGCAGGGTATTAATGGTGTCACTCTTTGGCAACAGTGCTTTTGCAGGCTCTCGATCCAGATGACAGCACGTTATTATACAATTTCTAACTTCCACCTTCCGGCTACTTTGATAATGCTCAATTCTTTGCTCGTACTACAATAAATAATAGAGATGTATCTTCATGTTTCCAGAATAGGATGCAGTAACCACTTTCTGTTCTTCGCCAGCTTTCTGTTCTAAATCTACTTACTGATTCTAAACAGCTTTCTGAATCTGAACAGCTTTCTGAATCTATACTGCTTTCTGATTTTGTTCCAGCAGAAAGCCTCATAGTCCTCCTTACTACTTACCGTATGTTGTTTACTAATCAGCAGTATCCGATAGCACTCTCTTACAGAATCCTGCTGCTATCAGAAACTTCACATCGTCTTGCTTTCCACAAATCTTCTTTACATCATCAAAACAGAAACTTAACCAAAAACTAAGTTTCCACATAAACATTATGGAAAAATAGGGTACTTCAGATCCCTATACCAATCTATTTTGTCTCATCAAAATCTAAACAGAAATATCCCAACAATTTCCTCTTTTTTAATGATGACAAAACCTTTACAAAGCAGCATATACAGATGTAATAGATATATACAATTTTGTATAAATAAAGTACAAGTGAGCTATCATCAAAAACTACATAGCTCAATGGCTCCAAAAAAGAATTTTGAAAGAATAAAAGAATAAGGAATAGGTTACAGGAAGTGCTTACTAATAAATCTTCTGAGAAACTGCAGTAAGCCGCTACTTCCTCAGAATTATGTTCTTCCAAAGAGCCTTGTTTTTACATAGTCAACTCTAGGTGGCTTCCTTATTTTTTCATATTTCGTTTCCTTCCACCAATTCAAAATTGACTCTTGATAGGCCTCATTAAGCTTATTCTTGATTTATAGAATCTGAATCCACCGGAGCCAAAAATCTTCATAGAATGGAATCTGCGCTCTTTGCTTGACTTTATTGATTAGATATTTCTGAGTATCCAACTATCCATCCATTACCAGTTGCTCATGTCTCTCCAAGGCTTCGAGACATGTTGGATATCCTATAAATCGCTTAGTTTGACACAAGTGTCTGAAATATCTCAAGTACTCAGACCTTTTATAGAAAGTGATCTCTTCGAATGTTGGGTTCTTATCCTTCGACAGAGACACCCTATCAAACATCTTCAGATCCCATGCAATATTTTCTTTATGGGGCCTTTGTTCCAGCTGAACAGAGACTTCGACGGATGCTCGATCTAGATCAAGACAGGGAACATCTTGACGTAGGTATGAGTACAGAGCTTCATCAACTTTCTTTGCAAGCTCTGATTTATACTCTTCGATCAATACCTAATCTTGATATCCAATCCTCATTCTCTTTTCTTCTCATTTCATCAACTTCTTTCAGTTGTTTCTATCTTTCTTTGCTTAGCCTTCTATCTGTAGCAACACTCATATAAGGTTTAACTATCTAACCTGGTTGTTATTGCTTCTGTTTGCCTTGTTGTTGCTGCTGTCTGGAACTCCTTTTCTGAGTAGGTGCAATTACAATTTTCGCTCATTGCTGAGCTGCAGTGTTGCTTACTGTTTTGGAAGTAGTAACCCCAACATCTACACCTCCTTTATCTTGATCGTCCTTCCTCTTCTTGGATTAGAGACCTTAATCATGTTTTGAGGTAGATCGCTTGCACTTCTTTATGATTAAAGATTCATCATCTTCATCATCTTCCTCCTTAAATTCCTTTATAACTTCCTCCACTGCAGCCCTCATCTCTTTTTCAGCTTTTGTTGATCTTTCCTCCTTTTTGGCATCATCAATAGGAGCAAATCCAGGAGACATTGATTCAGTGGGTACATGCTGAGAAAAAGCCCGATGTAAAATCGTTCTCATCTCGCCAACAAACAGCTCAAGATTAGAAATCCTGTCGTTTGTGCTCTGAGCAGCACGAACTTGTGTTGTGGCATTTTCCTAGATAGAGTTGAGCACCAAATTTTGTACTGCAAGAGTGCTTTTAATCTCATCAATTGATTTATCCCTTACCTCACTGGTAGCTTGTTGAAGGAAGTTCAGACAGCTCCATTCACAGATCCTCCATCGAGGATGAGTGTGTTTTATAACTTTTATGGATATTGTTTGTCATGTTCACTTCATACATCTGCAAGGCTCGAATAAGGCATTGAACAACATCCATAATCCCTTGGAGGGAATTCTCTTGTGAATCAGAGAGAGTAACAACTCCAACTGTAGCAGGTTCCGCAGCTTCTTGAATATAATGAACCAAAGCTTGACTCTGATTGACTTTCTATTGTTGTGTTGCTTCTTCAGCATACTGTTGTATTCGTCTTTTTAAAGCATTAGTAGTTTCCGGGATCTTGTAAGGTGATCCGGGTGGACTATCTCCTCCAGGACCTTCATCATTATCATCTGAAGAATCTCCTCCATCATCAGGATCCTGTTCCGGAGCAGCAACTAGAGCATCTTTGCCTCCTCTAAGCAATCTCTCCTCCTCTGGGTTCCATTCTTCATCCTCCGCAAGTACTGCCTCAGCAGTTATTGCACCCGAGGTCTTCACAAGAGAAGCTGTCTTAACAGCATTCTCAACATCATCATCAATCTGGCTTCAGTAGCTCTGGTGGCAACGTCAATGATCTCAAGATTCTGAGCATCAAGATATGTTCGTTCAATCATCTACTGTAATTCCACCAGGAAGTAATCATCTTTTGTTCTTTCTGATTCAGCAAGTACTACCCGACTGATTTCTTCAGTAAGATCTATCAGGATTGCAGCATCATCAGCATCTGCATCCTATTCATCATTTGCATTTTGTACTGCTATTAAAGCCAGTACAGGGAGTCCTGCCTCAGCAACTTTCTCCGTGGTTACTTTATCGGTAAGTTCCTGATTCAAACTGTTCAGGACTCCTTGTATTTTCTCTGAAGCTTTCCCCTTAGAAGGTATAACATTGTACTCCGGGGAATCTTCATAGTTGGCCAACTCCTGCTCGTCGGTCTCCATCATATCTAAGCTCACGATGGGGGACAATACTGCTACTACATTTCGGAATGTAGGAGAATCATGGCTTTCAGCAGCAGCACTAGTTCATTTTCCTGCCTGCAGTTTTCGTGGGGTTTGTCTGATGGATTCTGCTCTACTTGATTGCAACCCCAACTACAGCATTTGTTGGTTAGCTTCCTCAACATCGAGGTGAGCTAATTGAGCTTCAGGAAGCTCAAGTTCAGACGGGGTCCTTACAATCTCAGCAGTAGGGTTCATCAATGTGTTGTCTTCCACAACTCTCATCGACTGTTCACCCTTTCGATCCTCAAAGGTACTCTTATCTTTGTCAACTCTATGTTTCCTCAGAATTTCCTACCTCTCAATAATCTTTTGAATCATGGCATCCCGGCAGGAATCAGCAAATTCTGGCTAGAGTAGGGGCAGTATACTGTCTACATCAGTAAACTCTACTACCCATGTAAGGACTAAGTCCTCTACTCTTAGGAAGTCTTTCCACACCAGTAACTCTCTTGCACTTGAGAGTCGCATTAATCTCAAAAGCTAATACAACCTAAAGAATCCTCCAAAGATCAACTCAGTTGTTTCTCTTAGAAGATCTCGTGTGTCGTTTGAGTCGATATCACTGATGGACCACTCAACATCAAGCAGAGCTTGAATCTCATTGATATGCTTCCCAGGTTCATCTCTAAACATCGGTACTTTCTACTTCTTTACTTGCTTCCAAGGTCTGTTGCTTCATTTTCCCTTTCTCTTTACAGCAAGCAATTTCTTCATCTTCTTCGTCTCCTTCTTACTAGGCAGGACGGCGTGCTTCACTTCAAGTACTGGTACAAGGGCCAGACTGTTTTCTGCTTCCTGATCAAAATCCTAATCGGTATTCTATGCTTCCTGATTAATATGCTTGGCTTCTTGTTCTACATCAAATCTCTGATCAGGGACTATATCTGCTGCAACAACCATATTGAGATTCTTCAATGAGTTCTTCTTCAATTGAGTTTTCTTGATATCCTTCTTTATGGGTCTTACAACAGATTGAACCTCATCAGTCAAAGAGGCTCTCTTCCTGACCTTCTACACCGGCCTCCTAGCAAGCATATCATCATCATCACTAGATGAAGCCCAGTCAGCAGCTCCTCGTGCAGCGTCACTGCTGCATTCTGTTGTAGCATCTGAGTCACTTTCTGCAATCTTACCTTTTTCAGCAACCTTCATCTTTGATTGTTGAACCTTCCTCGCAGTCTTCTTCTTGAAGAAACCCTTCTTCACTCCTAAGTACCAATCGGGGATTATTGGTACGGCTTCTTCTACTGAGATCCCTTTCTTGTAGAGAATGGAGGTGATGGTGATCCCGAAACTCCTCATTCTTGTCTTCTTGGAGACCTCTTCCCAAATCCTCCATAAGAGAAATTGACCCCAGTTGATTGCTTCTTCTCTGACAATCGCACTCCTTCACTGGAGTACGTACAGATGTCATGAAGAAACAAATATTCAGGCTTCAGTTTCTTCTTCTCAAAGCTTTTCTTCAAAGGCTCTGAGATGGAATCCTATTTGAACAGGTTTCAGTTTTCCTCTAAATATTCAGTCATACTTCTCTAGCTCTGAGGGCTATAGGCCATTGACGGAAATACAGAAAGCGGCGTTGATGTCCTCCGCCATCAGCAAGTATTTTTTACCATCAGGACTCAACCTTAAGAAGATCATCTTTAAGTCGCTAGACAATTCGGCACTGGCATAGAACTTCTAGACAGACATGACCGAGAGCCCGCTGTAGCGAGTAGTGAAGAGACCAGTGATGCCGCTCTTATCAATATGGCTCCAAATCTTGTTGATGGCATCTTTGTCATAGAGGATTTCATCCCGAGCAACACCTTAGTGTTGACTAGTCTTCCTTTCAACACCACGGTTTCTTTCCTGCTTACCATTGATGAATTCAAAGATAGATCTGTAACACTATAGAGAGAAAAAAGTAGATAACATTTTGAATGCAGAGAGTCGGTTTTTGCTTCTCGAGAGATAAGAATCGAAATATAGAGTAGAGAGAGATGATGATCAGTTTTAATTTTCAAATGAAGAAATGGTTTTTGATCAACGGTCTTAATCAAATAACTTATATGAAAGACATGTAATCTGAAGGTTGAGATAAAAAGATGGAGGGGCCTTTTTACAAATATCGGAACATCTGTGTCAGGAGGATAATCCGAGCATGTTCGTTTTCTAAAAAATGGTTTTTACATTAAACTTGGACGTCAAATTATCATTTAAATGATTAAGGATATGGTTACTATTCCTAATACGAGGTTGCAGGTCTCTTAAATGTTGTTCTAATAAATGTTGTATCTTGCTTGCAGTATCCTGTTTTCAACTCTATCCTGATTGCCGTTGTATTTTGTTTGCTGTTGTATTCTGAAACAGAATACTGATAGACTAAATACTGTTTAGTTGTATCTTGAAATACTGAATATTCCAATGTTGAAAGTTGAAATTCTGCATACTTCCCCTTACTTCCTGAATCCTCTTGCTGAGAAACCTATCTCCTTCTATACTTTATAGCTTGATGATCCCAAGCTCATTTCTTAACATAGAAAACCTTGATTCACATAAGGGTTTAGTGAATATATTTGCTAACTTCATATCAGTGTGCACCTTCTCAAGCACAATATCTTTCTTCTTCACATGATCCCTTATAAAATGATGTCTCACATCTATGTGCTTGGTTCTAGAGTGGAAAACAGGATTGTGTGTTATAGCAATGACACTTGTATTATCATACAGAATGGGAGTTTCTCTTTAGAAATAAATGTAAAGATATAGGAATGTTTATGATGTCTTGTGTTATTGGCAACATGAAAATTAAGTGTCATGTTAGACTTAGTTGCATCCATTAATATCATGGCATACTTAATTTATCGTGCCTTAAATTTGGGCTCTTTGAAAGAGACTAAGGTTGTTATTCATTTGGCAGATTGTTCTAATATCTTGAGATGTTATTCAACTGGCTTACTTGGAAGGGGTTGTTGAGGATGTTTTGGTGCAAGTTATAGATTTGATTTTTCTAGAAGATTTCTATATCTTGAAAACGAAAGATGATTCTGTGATGAATTCAACTCATATCCTGCTAAGACGTCCATTTATGAAAATTGATTTGACAAAGATCAATGTGGATGAGGGCATCATCTTTGTCGATTTTGACGAAGAGATTGTGAAATTTAATATTTTCGATGTTATGAGATACCCAAATGAAAATTTGTTATGAATTTTTCATTGTAATTTTAATGATGACAAAACTCTTATCTCTTATAGGATGTCCTCCATGTATAGATTGAGTCTTTTGTATAGTTATGTTCCCTAGGGTCTTCCACATGGTTTGCTAGAAGACCATCTATTCAGATAGAAGATCATTCTCCTTCTCATATACTAGAAAGCATAAATTAAGGGGGAACACATACCAGAAGAATATCTCTCAGAAGACTTAGATATTTTGTTCATCTAGAAGACCGTTTTATGATGAAAGCATTTCAAAAGAGAAAACAGACGACAGAAAAATGTCATCTTAGAGACACATGCCATCGTTGAGAAAAGAGGAGTTCGCGCATGTTCTCAAGAAGACTTATCGAAAGAAGAAGAAGAAGAAGAATGAAACTCTACAGAAGACTTTTTGTTAAAAAGAAGAAATTAGAAGACTTTAACAATCATTGGAGAACAATTATTAAAATCTCAATCATTGAAGGAGACACATTTAAGGAATCACACATTCTCTATCAAGTTTGCTATCAGTTGTCAAAGTCAACTAAAGGAGATCAACCTTGAATTGATCAAAAGCAGCACCTGATTTGAAAGACAAGATAAGAGACTTTAGTTACCATTAGTATAAGGCCAAAATCCTCTGACAACCAAAAACAACCTTAAATGCTACATCAACTTTTCAGAAAACTGTTGTTCCACAATAATTCCATATTGAGGAAACAATTCTCGATTGGTAAAAAGATGTTGTTTTACAATTCTTGTCTCAAGTTGATGCCAAGTAAACTTCATTCTAAATGGTTTTGTCTATCTCTATGTCAAAAAAAATAGACGAGTAACCCTGAACTGAAATAAATAACTATTCTTACGGAACCTTCTCTTCTACCGTATATTGGATATAGATAGACGAATAAGCTATTAATCTTCTCCATTGCTTACTATTTTTTATTAGCAAATCAAATGACTACACCATCAATATATATATATATATATATATATATATTATTTATTTATTTATTTAGTCAAAAAGATTAATCTACTTTTAAGAACCATTTAATCCTATAAGAGCACCCACAATGCATGCCTCTTTTTCGATTTGGATCCCACTTAAATGGATTTGGTACATTATGTGTGTAGGATGGAGTCCATGGTGGAGGAGAGAGAAGGTTTTGGATCCAAAGGTTTGGATCCAAAAAGGCAAAAAAAAACAATTTCAGAGCCAGCACGTGAATCACATGCCAAATTGTGATTGGCGCGTGATTCACACGCGCTCCACAGGCGAGTGAAGGGATCCGACAGCTGGGTCCCAGTTTGGCAAGCAGATTATTTAATTTTTTTTTGTTTTTTTCTATTTCTTATTTTTAAAACCAATTATATCTTCTAATCCACTAATATTATCCTTATCCACCAATTATCCTATCGAGATTATGAAAGTTATTTTGTATTTATTGTTTTTGTTCATTCTTTATTTAATATTAATTTAACAATTAATCCTAATATTTTTTTAATTAAGGTAATAAAAGCAAATCATGACTTTTATTATTATTTTTATTCTCTTTCCATTAATTATTAAGATTGCCGATAATTTGCATTTTTTCTTTTATTTTATTCAACTTTGTATGAATTTTATTCCACCTATAAAATTTGTACATTTTAAAAATATTTTTAACCACAATATAAAAATAGGATTTCAAAAAAATTGAAACTCAAATTATAACATAACTTGTAGTAGCATTGTGTTGTCAATTCAATATTTTTCAACATTTAATAGCATTTTGTTGTCAATTAAATATTTTCTAACATTTAATCAAATAATGTTGTCAATTCTCTGCAAAAGTTTAATTGAATTTGAATATGTTGACCAAAATTTTTGTATTAAAAAATTTAATGATCCCACGTTTTTACTTCTATAAATAAACCATGGTTTTTACAAGAAAATATACTTCTCCACATCTCTTCTCTACTTTGTCTTATACACTTTCCTTTTCAATTTGTAGTACTTGTCTTATTGAAATTTTTGCAGAAATGAATGCAAATACTAGGAAAATGTTACAAGATTTCTTAGATTCTCAAAATGTGGAGGATGCAAATGATACTCCCCAAAATTCTCAAACCCCACATAATCTTCCATATTCTCAAATCAATTTTTCCGATTTACCCCAAAATTTTTCATTCCCTCAACATTATTCTCAAATTTTACCGGGTGTTGGAAGTATGATGAATTATACAAACAATTCTCCCCAAGTGCTATTTATATCGGAGTTTTTGAGGGGACATGGATATTTTAATCCAGGTGTAACAAGTCAGCCTTTAAGGCCTGAAATGGAAACAAAACCGATCACACCATGTTATGTCCCAGAAACTCAATTTTCTGATCGGGATTCAACACACAACGAGGATACTATCGATAAATCAAAGACCGGTGTTAAAGTTCATCGAAAGCGTCCAAATTGGAGCTGGGATGAGGATGTGCTCCTAGTGAAATCTTTGGTGACAGTCAGCGATGATCCAATCACCGGTAATTATCAAAAGGTGACGACATATTAGGTACGTATTGCTCAATATTATAATGAAAATAAGCCCAATGAATTTATCTATCGAGCACACATTGTGTTAAGATCACATTGGCATAATACGATTCGTCTGAAAGTGAATCGCTTCAATACCGACTATAATCAAATATATAGTTCGTATCGAAGAGGTCACAGTGATGAAGACATTTTGCATCTCGCCTATCAAAAGTATCGTGATGAAAATAATGGTGTTGCGTTTAATTTGGAGCACGTGTGGAGGATCATGAAGGATCGACCACAATTTACTCCACAATCCTCTGGTCATTATGTTGGTACAAAGAAAGCGAGAACTAACTCTTCCGGAGCAAGCAAGACTTCATCCAATCAAGACACCCATATTGATTTGGGATCAAATGAAGATGAGGTCCGTCCAATCGGTCAGAAGGCAGCAAAACGAAAAGGAAAGGGGAAGAACCATGCAACAACATATGTCATCCATGAATTAAAAATGGAGTACACCAAGATGGTGGATGAATTATCGTCATTTACCATTGTAAGAAAACAAGACGTGGAAAATGAAAGTAAGAAAATTCACATGAGGGAGTATAAGATTCTTGTTAAAGACACAAGTCATTACACCTCCGAACAACTTCTCTACCATCAACAAATTTGTGAGGAAATCAAAGCCAAGCGGTGTGGCTAAATATGTTTACTCTATGATTTTATCAATTTGTATTTTGTATTATGCATTTTCAATTGGTTTGTTTCAATTTGTATTTTATATTATGCATTTTCAATTGATTTTCTCCAATTTGTATCACGTATTATGTATTTTCAATTGGTTTGTTTCAATTTGTATTTTCTATTATGCATTTTTAATTAGTTTCAATGTGAGGAAAATGTAATATGTTTCTAAATACTGTTGATTTAGTATTAATTCATTTCAAGTCAATGGATATTATAAGAACTTCATAAAAATCCTCACATGCACTCTGTAAAAGTTGTCTCTCACATACACTCTGTAAAGGTTGTCTCTCACATACACTCTGTAAAAGCTGATCACACCATTATTACATGAGTCACATGCACACAGTATCAAAATAATGTAACAATCAATTATGAGGGAGTCACATGCACACAGTATCAAGATTATACAACAATAAATACAAGAGACTCTATTCACACTTTCACATTCACAATACAACACAACATAAGTTTGCAAAATGTCCACATATTCTAACAACTCAGATTCTAGCGATTCAAGTGATGTGGAAGCTGATTCACGAGCTAATGATCGAGAGATGGAATTGATTTCAAGGATAGTTTGATGAAGCAACGAAATCCTTCAAATATGTGTACAAGAAAATGAGATGCGACAAAGAAGAAGGTATATTAAACAGGATCGTGAAGCCGGACATGAAAGGTTAGTCAATGATTATTTCTCTGAGGTCCCTGTGTATCACGAAAATCTGTTTCGTAGACGATTCAGAATGCGAAGAGAATTATTCATTCGCATCGTGAATGCATTAGAAAATCACTCAACATTTTTTCAATCAAGAACTGATGTTGTGGGAAGCCAGTTGATCACCATTACAAAAATGCACAGTTGCTATTCGTCAATTGGCGTATGGAGTTCCAGCGGACTACCTCAATGAGTACTTACGAATGGATGAGTCAACCTCTATCAAGTGTCTTTTCAGTTTCTGTCAGGTTGTTAATCAAATTTTTGGTGATCAATACTTGAGGAGGCCAACCGTTGACGATACACATCGTCTTCTCCAAATGCATGAGGAGAAACATAGCTTCCCAAGTATGTTGGGAAGTCTTGATTGTATGCATTGGGAGTGGAAAAATTATCTGGTTGCTTGGAAAGGCCAATTTTCAAGAGGACACGGGTCTCCTACAATTATCCTTGAAGCGGTCGCATCTCAAGATCTATGTATATGGCATGCATTTTTTTGTATTGCAGGCTCACGCAATGATATTAATGTGTTGTATGAATCACCTTTGTTCAACAATGTGCTGCAAGGAAATGCACCGGAGGTTAATTTTACGGTGAATAACACAACTTATACGAAGAGGTATTATTTAACATATTGAATCTATCCAGAATGGGCTACTTTCGTTAAAGCATTTTCATGCCCAAAGGATCCTAAGAGAAGATTGTTCAAAGAAAAACAAGAGGCTGCAAGAAAAGATGTTGAACGAGCATTTGGGGTGCTTCAAGCTCGATGGACAATTGTGAGAGGTCCAGCACGATTTTGGTATAGGAAAAAATTTAAAGAAATCATGTTGACTTGTGTTATTTTACATAACATTATTATTGAAGACGAGGGAAATATGGTTACAAATTGGTACAATGACGAAGGTGATAATCCCGTAGAACACAATCGAGGCCCAACTCGAGAATTTCAAGAATTTCTCCGAATTAATATGTAGATACGTGACACTCAAGTGCATCACCAACTTCATGTAGACTTAGTTGAGCATATTTGGGAACACTTTGATGTCTCGATGTAGAATTAAAATGCTTAATCTATATCTGTTCGATTATGTTACCTTTAATTTTATGTTTTTAAGTAGTACTTTTTTCAGTATTTATGAAAATGAAATAAATTTGTTTAAATATTTTGTTTTAATATTATAATTTTATTTACTTAAAATATATTTAAATTAATTTGTGATATCAAAAATAGAAAATCTAAATTAAATCAAATATATAAATTAAGAGAGAGAAGATTGAGTGGAGATGGGACCCATAAAACAGTGAATTTGGATTTAATGGATTGTGGGTGTGGATTTAAATTGATGAAATGTTGATGTGGATAAGAGAGAATCCACTTTTTGATTAAATGGATTGTGTTTTGGATGGATGGGTTGTGGATGCTCTAAATGATTGTTCAGGTCTATCATGGAAATTGTTTAGGTTAGTTGAGGAATAGTCTAACCTAAGGCTTAGGATAGATGTTAGGATAACCAAGGCTGCAAATCTACTATAAAGTCCCTAAAAAGAATAGTCTATTAAAGCACTTCTTTAGGAGTAATGCTTCTGAGAAGAGGTAAGCGAAATGCAAACACGGAATCATGATAATCCTCAAAAAAATATAAAGTTCTGAAAAATCTATCCAGGAAGACACAAAAATAGTCTCATTAGAAAAATTATCGCAAAAGTAGTCCTACTTTTTCTGAGTATTGCAAGATTAGTCCCACCAAACTAACACTGAACCCATGTGCTTCTCACCTGGCTGTTAGCTCCATACCCCCCTCTTATCATACACACCCCACCCTCTTTCGCCCAGAGCACACCTCATCAGAAACATGGTTGATTCTGATTTGTTCGATCTTGTCCCTTCTTTCCTTCCTTTAAATGTGTTTTTTCTTCTCCCTTTATTACAACAACAACGTACCCATTTGAAATAATGTAGCAACAACTCTTTGTTTTTGTCTCAATGAAGCATACAAATGAAAAAAAGCAATTCTTTGTTTTGTTTTTCTATAATTCTATTGACAAGAAAAACTCCTCCAGATCTTCATCTCAATTCATCACAATTGATGAAATTGGTGGTCCCAACCTAATAACCCTAACTCTAGATTTACAAATTCCCCCAAAATTCACATTTTTGAATTTGGTACTAAATTTGCAACAAAAATGGAAACGTAATGGTGGAACTGAAAATGCTTTCTGGTGGTAATGTTTTTGCAACCCTTTGGACCAAATTGAAATGACATCATTACCTGTGGTTGAAATTTGCAATTTTCTCTATTATCATTAATTAAAATTTCAAGTATCATTTAAATTTTAAGAGGATCATATATTGAGAATTTGATCTAGAAAGTATCCAATCAAAATTTTTATAAATCTCAAAGTTTATTTAGTAATTTAATCAAAACTCGAGGGTAGTTGATATAATCCACCCTATTACTTATCCAAAGCAAATCTCTCTCAATTTTCTTTTATCCAAAGCAGATCCCAGTAGATGATGTTCTGCATCTCATTTGTGAAGATTAAATTCTTGATTCTATTTACAATGTTTCCATTGCACAACACTTCTCAAGTTAAAGAATTGTTTTTTGTACTAATTTCACAAAACAAAGATTGTACAAATTCATCCCCTAACTCTACACATTTGACAACATCCTACACATAGGAATCGCCAGAATAATGTATTTGAAATCGCCATTACACCTCTTGAATAAACATCGTCTTTTCCTTGAGAAAATTCACCTACATGTATGATCCTTTCAGACTTTAGAGTTGCTCCTAGCAGCATTTCTTCTTGCACAGCATCCAACGAAGTAAATCATCGACTACATTGAAACGAGCAGAGATTACAGAAAAATCAACCAAGATGAACCATCAGATACTGATATATATCGTGGAAACTATATAGCCTACACGTCTTAGAAACACAGCATTGTCCTAATACATGGATCGAAAATCCAAAAAGGTCCCGTTTTTTAGGTGATCAGCCATGATTTATTGGAACCATAATTGTAAATAATACTAAGAGATGTAGTTTACCAGGACAACGAAGAGAATAACATTGAAGATTGCGACTACCCTCCACTCGGTTTTCATGTACTGTGCAACTCCAGCCCTTGGTTGTTGGTAACATAGGAAGATATGTATGAGCTGTACGAGTTTCTTAGCGTATAAAGAGAAATATGAATAAAGGTCAGTGATATTACTTGCAGGAATCACAATTATAACACTTGATAGCCTTAGCATTTTTGTAAAGCTTGCAATCTTTATTGGAACTTATCGGGTGGAAGCTCAGGTCATAGAATGAGGCATTAACAGCAAGGTAACCACACCTGGAGAGAGAGAGAGAGAGAGAGAGAGGTAAGGTACATATCTCATAAACACTAAAATGATAAGAGCAGGATAAGATATATACTCAGAAGGTGGTCGACAGCAACCAGCTTCGATGGGGCTTAGTTTTGCCAATTTATATTGTTTAAGACTCTGCAATAACAGGGTCAAAGCATATACGAGATATGATGTTAGAGAAATTTCCACGCGTAAAACAATATAGTAAAAAATGGGAGATCAATCAAAGTAACGTAAGAACCTTGTATTTTCTGGAAAGGCTGTTACAATCATCGGACTTGACTAAGCAGCTCTTCAGGTGCTCCCAATTATGAGAATTGTTCAGCTGAGACACAGCCAGAAAGTCTAAAACTTTGTTTTCATGATCTGACATCTT
This sequence comes from Scutellaria galericulata, assembly GCA_946896805.1. Classification (NCBI taxonomy): domain Eukaryota; kingdom Viridiplantae; phylum Streptophyta; class Magnoliopsida; order Lamiales; family Lamiaceae; genus Scutellaria; species Scutellaria galericulata. The sequence continues at coordinate 11,099,191 of OX335791.1, read as the reverse complement.
CATTCAAAATCTTATGCCTAAGAACATGTAAACGAGCACTTACTTGTTTCAGAAACCAGGAGCTATAATCTTGAAGTTGATACTCTTTATACCTAATTGGAGAGGAATTAATATCTTAAGTTGAACTGAACTGAAATGGTGGATAGAGATGATCAGGAAAAAAGAAAATGATTTATCAGGAATTGTAAACACCATTGTCATTCTCTGTGTAGAAAACACAAATGTTTTAGTGCTAACAACGAGATGCTAAATAGAGAAGTTGTCGTACCTCAGACCAGTTATATTGTGACCGGAGCCATTATTTGTAACTATAAACCTACAGCACAGACAAATAACAATGAAGTCATGATAATGGCAGATATAACATGCAACATCTCTCTCTCTCTTCAAAGTTCAAATCTATATACCTCGCTAAAGTTGAAAAAAGATCGTCATTGCAAAACAAAACTTATGATTGTAAAGGATGGGGAACCCATTTGAGTGACAGTAGACAAGAGTCAAGTTGCGTTGTAGGAATATAGTATATGATAGGTCGCTAGTGTCATGGAGAAACATCGCTGTGAATAGAGGTAGACTAATGCAGGGGATGGCATTTGATACATGTTGTATGTAACATGTAAACTTGGCTGTTTACTTTTAGAATAAGTAAACCTTTGATTTTGTTTGATTTTATTTAACAAGTGAAAAAAATCATGATCATCGACTAGTATCTTGACTTGGTTTCAAGCTTATAACTAATTAACATTGAGCCATGAATAATAGTTGTCAAGACTCTCAACTTCCTAAAATCCACACAGCAAGACTTCGTATACAAATAAATAGAAAATAAATCATGCTTGCTCCTAAATACATTGGCACCCAAAAAAAAAAAAGGAAAAAGAAAATGAAGAAGTTCTCAAGTTAGGAAATACTAAAGTATTACAAAAATAAATTCAAAAAAAGAAGGGTGAACAACATCTACCACCCTTGAGGTTTGATCAATTTACCAAATAGACACTGACATTTGTGAAAATTACAATCAAATCCCTTCAACAACCGAATTTTCAATACACAACCCCCTTAAGACATAAAAATGATAGCATGGTATGATATTAACAAGAATTGAGTGAGTTTGGACTTCTTATGCCAATTTTCTTGGACGCGTAGGCACAGTTCTCTACTGATAAATCACAAAAATTGTCTTCTAAGAAACAAATTATTGCTGACTCCTGTTTCGACACATAGTGAAACACATTACTGCACTAACTTAAGCTGCAAAACCTTATCATCCAGATGACCATATTAATTGCATTTAGAGTTCGACTAAAGTACTCTCACTCCTATCATCATCATTGTCATTTCTTCATACTGCATAATGGCTCCAGTCGAAAGTCAATTTACTTTGTTCCTCAAAGTTCCAGTTTGTCCCTTTGTATGTGACACTTTCAAGTTAGTTGCAAGACATGACAACGTTTGTCAGCTTGACAGTCCATCCAAAGCCAATGTCTACATATAGCTAAGTATTAAGTCTCCACCATTTTATATTTGTTGGTTAAATTGGCTATATATATTAACTATATTTTGTAAAGCAAATGCCCCTTTTAAAAGTTACCATAGTAATTGATACCATATCTATAAAAATTGAAGTTCTTGAAAAATGGTTGATATAGGAGAATAACTCAAACAAAGTAAACATAAAATTGCAGAAGACATTTCAAAGTGTGTAATTACAATTAGCAAATTAGAATGTAGATATACAATTTTCCGATTGAGAATACTTACGCTAACACTGTGAAGACCAAAATACCCACCAGTATGATGCAAAGGAAGATGAGATACTGCAAGTACAGGCTAAGGAAGAACTGAGCATAAGTATGACATAAAGAGAAAACAAGCATGATACCACAAGTTAAGAAAAGGATACGATCCATAACAAGATTGAGTTGTTCTTCAGTGCGCCGAAAAACCCAATTACTGATCTGAACAGATTTAAAAATAAATAAATAAATAAATACACTGAATTGCAACAAGAAAAGATTCTTTCATTTCTAGTTAGTACAAAAATAGTGAAAAGTTATTGAAGCTTACACTAGAAAGATTACAGCACCAAGGCCCATAACCGGCAGCGTAAGAGATTTCCTACAGTTGTCATGATGAGTGCTCATCCACACCCCAAAACCGATCACACCAACAGCTAATAACTACGAAGAAAATGAAAACGCAGCTCATACATTATAAGGCAGTTATTTAAAAGTGCATTGTTAATTTTTATAAGATCATTGGAAATGCAAAGTTCTCTTTTAGCCATAACTAAATTTTCCATCGTTTCCAAGTAAGAGAATTTCTTTCTTGATATCACTACCCTTCTTGCTCATACCACCAAATGCAGGCTATCGCACCCTTGTCCATACATATAGAAACGGGGCAATTCCACCTGCACTAGCCTTCACCCCACACCATAGGAAAACAGGCTAAAAACCAAAAGGGCGTAGCTGATGAAAAATCATTCCTCTTGGCTAAAAATGAGAGAAACTAAAGTTGTGGCTGAAAATAATTTTTTTTTTTTTTTTGTTTCTTTCTTCATTCACATGTGGCTAAAGATACCTATAAAGTTTCGAATTTGCAAGTGAACTTCCATTAAAATTCACAGCATTGTAATGTCAATAGTGCGAATATAAGGATCATATTCAACAAAATAAAATAAATCAAACCCAATACTCTTAATTGTTGTTTTAGAGAGAAGTCTAAAGCACCAGTGAACTACTCAAGAATCAAGATCCACAAACATAAACCAAAACAAAATCGGGGCAATAAATAAACGGTGAGAACAAACAAATAAATTTAAAAAAAAAAAAAGATAACAGACGAAAAGGTAAATTAGCAACGCAGGGGATATTCAAAGAACAAACGAGCAAAACGAAAAGGGTTGGTAGATACAACACACCATTGTAAGAAAGTTGATCCATCGGATTACAAAAGTGCTTGTCCCTGTCTCTGAGCTCATGCTCTCTCTCTACCCTTGTCCAGCTCACCTCCCTCTCTCTCTTTTTCTCAAGTGCTCCACACACACACAACACACATTAGGAGTTATTGAGAAATGGGAAAGATGAGAGCTTTACAAATGTGTATTAATGGCGGTGGCAGTGTGCAAGCAAGAAAAAGATAGGGACAAGGAAACACTAAGACAACGGGACTTTTACATATTTTTATAGTCGTGGAAAAAAGCAGGGGTAGTTTGGGTAATGAAGCACGAAATCCAAGGGTGGTATGGGAAGAGAAAAAAGATGGTCACATGGATTGTGTTCAAATTATGCGTACCTCAAACACGAAACGACAAATGGGATAACGGAAGAGGGAAGAAGAGTTGTTCAAGATTTGCCTCTGCTCTCTCTACTCTCTACTCTCTCCTCTCTTTTAACATTTCTTATTAACCCAAACACATAAAATTTGACCCTAGTGTTGGACTAATTTGACCATCCTATACTATGTAATGGGTAGGACCTACTATCCACTTTTTTAAAAAATGAAATTTAAATAAAGTTAAAAGACTAAAATACCCTTTATGTAAATAAATATACCTCTTTTCTCCATTATATTTATTTATCCTTATTCCTTTTTACTTCTTCTTTCTCCATCTCTTAAACTCTTACAAAAAAGATCACAATTACACGTTAAATCTTTCATAAAAAAAATATTGTTTATTCAAAATGATTCGTTGAAAATATGGATTCGATCTCTATGAAACAGTCAAACAAGTTATAACATGTTTAATGTCTGATGATCAAACATATTTTTATTTTGCCAACTAAGGTTGAACAACGCTTTAAACAGTGTTTGTCTCAAATTAATTTGTTAATATAAATGGTATTGAAACCATTCTTTATAAAGTGTGAATGATTTGTTCCATGTTGGTTAGTTAACTAAAATGACAATCAAGCTATGATTATAAATGATGTATGTGTTTAGTAGTGCATTTACTTGACAATGCCTTAGTTACTATCACTAGGTTTTAAAAAAAAAGTTAAAATTTTTTAAAACAAAAAAATTTGAACGGGATTTTTTTCGGTTTTGGCCCGTTATGACCAGTTTTTCTTGGTTGAATCGCAAAAACTAAAATTAAGGTCCAACCGTTTAAGATCAGTAAAACCGGCTACAAAAAGAATCGATTTTTTTATATTTTTTTAGTTTAAACTCTTTTTATTTGAACTTAAAAGAATTGGTGGACAATTAGATTATTGGAATCGGTTTTTTTTTTTAATTGTAACTTTTTAGTTATTTACTTTTTAATTTATTTTAACTTTAAAGAATTGATGGACAACTACATTTCTAGTATAACATCATTTAGAATGCATAGCTTCGATGTTATTTTTTATTCTCAACTAAAGTGGGACAAAAATCTCATACATTTGAGTCATTTATAATGGATGACTTGAATATCATTTTAGTTGTCTATCTATATGGGACAAACTCTTACACTTAATACTTTAAAAATATAACTATAATATCTTCACAGAATACAATAAGATGCGCGCACGGCGCACGCAAACTATGGTGTGGCCTCGCGTGAGCGCGCATGGGAGCGGTCCACGCGCCGGGTCGGATTGGGGACACACAAGTTTTTGCCTTTTGATATATACTTTCTATAGTTTTATATGCACTAAATATATAAATATCTAATTATAGATCTTTTTACAATAAATTATAAATTTTAGGTAATATATTATATTTTTTTAGAGTATATAATTTATTTTGTTTATAAGTTGATGAATAATATAATTTCTTATTTATACTTATTAAATTTGTTAAGGCTCGATGAAGTTCGTAAAGTATAAATGTATGTGATAAAATAGGCTCGAATTCATTCAATAAATTAACAGACCAAACTCAAACACTCAATAATTCGATTCTATTCGATTAGATCTCTATTAACAATTGTTCCAAAAGAATCTAATTTTAATTCTTCACATAAAGATATTAATTTTCATTGTTTGATTGAATTGAATGAGTCCAGTGCTCGGCCAGCAACCAATAGACCTGGCCCATCATTATTTTTAGAAAACGAAATATATTCTTTGATCTCCATAAAGAGTAAGTCTTATTTGAGACCGTCTCACGGATCATCTTATGTGAGAAGGGTCAACCTATAACCCACACTTCACAATTTACATACAAATTTATGAAAATGGATTTAATTTGTGGATAAAAAGAATCCGTCTCACGTAAGTTTTTGTACTCCATAAAATGCATTTTATTTATTAATCAATTATCTGGATACAAACATGAAAATAAATATAATATAATAAAAATTTATATAAAAAACTAACTTGAAGAATGATCGTTTTTTAATTTACAACATAAACTTTTTTTTCCTTTTCCAATTAGCTACCACACAGTTCACAATTTCTTCAAAGGGAAGAAGGTTAATAACCAATTGATATTTACCCTTAGGTACATATATCTCATTTAAATAAGCAACTAGGTTTATTCAAAATTGTAATTTTACTATTGGCAAAAACTTATATACCCCTGATGTACATACCCCAAAGATATTATTAGTTTGATATTAGTTATATACTCATAAGGTACTAATTGTATACACATAAGATGTTAGTTGCAAGGTATTGTTAGTATAACCAAAATATATGTTTTAGTGAAACATATTAGTTGTATATTCATAAGGTATTAATTGTATATTTATAATGTATTAGTTATTTACTCATAAGTTATTTAATTGTATGACTGAAATATATGGTTTAGTGAAATATTTACTAAGGATTAATTTCAATTTGCTACCTGAACAATTGGACATTTTTTCTAGTGGGTGATCAAAAAAATTCCGATCACTACCTATTCTCTTCAAAATTTTCCGCTTGCTACCTCAAACTCAAATTTTGACATATTTTCCGGCAAAAATTCGTCGGAAAACTTGAAAATGCAATTTACTTTCAAATATCAGTAAAAAAAAATGCATGATTCATATGCCAAAATGACCCTTATTCGAAACCCTATTATAACCCCAAATCGATTTCATGAATTTCATTCTAATCGATCACGAATCGAACAAAAAATATTTTAGGGTTTTGAACAAATTTTTGTTCGATTCAAGTTTAAATCAAACAAGAATCGTGAAATAAACTTAGGGTTATAATTTGACTTGGAAAAAAGGTCCTTTTAGCATATGAATTATGCAGTTTTAGCTAATATTTGGAGGTCAATTGTATTTTTGAGATTTCCGGTGAATTTTGGTTAGAAAATAAATGTTTGGGGGTAGCAACCGAATTTTTTTGAAGAGAATAGATAGTGATTGGAAAACTTTTTGAGTTTAGACACCTACTAGAAAAAAAAGTGCAATAATTCGGGTAGCAAATTAAAATTAACCTTATTACTTAAGGTATTACTTGTTATATGTAAATATATTAGTCATATTATTTAAAGGTATTATAAGAGTTAGGATTTGGGGCACACCATACCCAAGAGACACAAAAATAATACTTTTTACTAATATATTATATTGTGGATACTATTTTTGAATTTAATACATGATGAATTATATGCACCTAAGAGTAACATTAATGAGTTATTTGACCATTTTCTCATTTTCAAATTACACTAATTAATAATTTAGACCATTCTTCCAGGCAAAATCGAAATTATTGGTTTGAGTTTTTTAATCAAAATACATGAAATCTATGACAGAACACTTTATAATTAAAAGCAAATGAAAACTCCAAATTAATTTTCTGATATCATCCAATTCAAATTCAATTTGAGCAAAAACCGTCAGAAAATTTCTAACTTTGATCGAAAAGAAGTCCTCAGTACTAATTACATTTGATTACAATCTAAAAAATCATAAACTTCATGATTCAATCAAAAAAAGAAAAAAAATATTGTAAATTAAATAAGACCATGTTTATCAGCCATTTCACACCCAGGTCATGAAGAAAACGCCAAAAAGCAAAAAAAAAAAAAAGGAAATGAAATTAAATTTGATGACCAAGTTATCCCAAGATTATGATGACACATGTCATCGTATGATTGGTCGAGTGTATTTTATTTAGATAATTACAGATTTCGATTTATGCACTTAAAAAAAATTTATACACCAAAATTCATAAAATAAAATTCTCTATAAATAGATATGATATATTTTGGATCACAATCTCATACACTTCCTTTTCTCTTTTAACTTGTGCCAAATCTCCTAATTTTTATTATTTTTTTACATGGATCCAAATCATCCAAATTACTCTCACTACCCCCCAAACCATCCAAATTCTCGAAATGATCAAAATATTGAATCCTTTTTTTAATACTATTGATTCCCAATTTTCTCAGTATTATTAGAATTCTCAATTTTCTTCAAATTTTAACTGTATGATAATTTTTTTATTATAATTAAGATTTTTTAATATTAAAAAATTGTATATATTTCTTAAATATTTAAAATATAATAAAAATTAATTATAGATATAATTGTTAAATTATAAAAATAATAATTTATTAAAGGTTGGTTATGGTTGTGGGTGGTTATTGATAAAATATGAAAAAGATGAAATTGAGTTGTAGTGTAGAATATGTATGTGGAGATGAGAGAAATGAATTGTTTATTAATTGGTTATGGGTATCGTTGGGTATGGATAACACCAATATGTAAAGTTGATTTTTGAAATTGACCAAATAATAAAGATAATACAAATAATAAACATGTGAATCTGGAGTGAAATGAAAAGGACAGCGCATGTGAAGATTCGGAGCATAAAACTCAGCATCTTCCTAATTAGCTAACATACCCCACCATTCGACACGTGCCACCTCACACGTGGGACCCTGGCCAACGGGGTCCATCCCTCTCCTTTGAACACAAGAACAACTAAACAACGGGGTCCATCCCTCTCCTTTCCGTTTATAAAATTACGCGGTTTCCCTTCTTCTTTCTCTCTCCTCTCTCTTACTCTATCTAGCTGTGTTCTATCTTTCCTTTCAATCCTCGGCGATCTGAGAGAGAGAGAGCAGAGTGTAATTGCGTGCGTGTAGATGTTGTTTCTCGGGCCTGAAATTTAGGGCGTAGCTTTCGCCCTAGCACATTGTTGACGTCAGATTTTGTAAAGTACAAAATCATAGTTTAACACAAAAAAAATATCGATCCGGCTTAAAGAAATCGAATCGAATTAGAAATAAGAAAAATAAGAAAAAGACATGTCAGATTTTGTAAAGTACAAAATCATAGTCTAACACAAAAAAATATCGATCCGACTTAAAGAAATCGAATCGAATTAAAAATAAGAAAAATAAGAAAAAGACGGTGCCCGGTGCCTACTCGGGCAAATTTGCTAGGCTTATTCTGGTCGGTCCGTTTTGGCTGGCCAGAACATTTTTTATATAAGAGTTGAGAGTGAAAATCTCTCTAATTACAATGATTTCAGATCTAGAATTTGATCATTTTGAATGATAATTGAGGCTCTATTTATAGGCTAAACCTGAGATATGAAACTTGGAAAGTAAGAAATAAATCCCCCGACTTTAGGGTACAGATAGGGAAAAACGGATTAAATCCTATCTAAATCAAATATGATTCGATCTTGATTTGGTTCCTTCTTTGAAAACTCTTTCTTGAAATAAACTAACTTTTTTATGCTCTCCTTATGAAGATTGGTTTCTGGTCTTCCATTTGTATCTCCAAAAATGTATTGAGTAATGACACATCTGGGTCATGTCGACTACAGTACTCGAACTTAAATCAATGTGAGCCGAACCTAATAGTCATATGGACATGACCACGGACCCGCCTGGTCGGGTCGGGACCCATCGGCTCGAAGCCTAGCTAGCTCGGTCCCTGGTCGGGCCGGCCCCTGGTCAGCTCGGTCGTGGTTCGGGTCGGCCCAATCGCGGTCGGCTCGGTCCCTGATCGAGCTCATGGGTCAGGTTCTGGTCGGGTCGGTCCCTTGCCTAGGCCGGTGGTCTGGTCTCCACTTGGGCCGGACCCTAGGTCGGGTCGGTTTGGTGGGGGCCCAACATTAGCCCCTTAGGCCGTGGCTAGATATCATTCTAGTCGGTAGGGTTGTAAAAGAATCGAACTTTTTTTATTCGATTCGGTATTCGAATTCGAATATACTGATTCGAATTCGAAAAATCCAAATAAGAATCCGAATAAGAATATTTTTTTATATTCGAATATTATCCGAATACGAATATGAATATAATCATATTCGATTCGAGTATTCGCGAATATATTCGAATAATATTAAATAAATAAATATATATATATAAATATATAATTTTAATAAATTGTTAATAAATATTTATTTATAAGTATATATATTCTCAATCCCAACCAAATTCTCAAATTCACAAATCACGAGTCTCATGGGCCCTTTTTGGTTTAATTTTAGGGTCTTGACCCAAAGTTTTATATTCATGTATTTGATAAATATTTTAGATGTTAATTTGTAATTTATTGGTTTATGAATTATTACACTTAATATAAAGAATTGATGGATTTTATTGCTTATTATAAGTATTATATAGGTATTGTATCATATATGTATATGTTAGCTTTATGCAATTTTGATATTATTAATTTGAAATTAAACAAATATTTGAAAAAAAAAAGTGAAACTTCCAAGTTCAAATTCGAATTCGAATAAGAATATTCGAATGAAACATTCGAATCGAATACGAATTTTGTATATTATTCGAATAATAAACGAATACGAATACGAATATTCGAATAATAAATGAATACGAATAGAATATCATGATATTCGATTCGATTCGTTTACAACCCTACTAGTCGGGGCCTAACTCAATCAGCCTCCTACAAGCCGACCTCATCTTTCATTTTATTCCGACATCCCATGATTTTTTGGGTAAGTGTAGGTTTCTGGTCATGCTAACCGTACTTCAATTTTTATGTTCTTTTGTGCTCGAGCTAGGTTCGCTTCAGCGCTGGCCTCGGCTGGGTTGGTTCTAACCGAGTCGGACTATGTGGCTCGAGGCCTGGCCGGGTAGGTCCAAGCTGGGTCGGACCTTGATGGCTCGGAACTTGCCCGGAATGGTTCTAGTTGGGTCGGGTCCCATCGGTTCAGTCGGACCCCACCGATTTGGGTCTGGACGGTTCGGTCCCCGTCGGCTCGAGCCGAGTCTGCTCAAGTGCACGCGCAGGTCTGCTCGGCACCCGGCGTACGCGCGCGCGGGTTCTGCTCGGCACCCGACGTGTGCGCGCGCGGGCTAGGTTGGCTCCCGGCGTGTGCGCGTGCGGGCCAGGTCGGCTCCCGGCGTGTGCGTGCGCGGGGGTCGGCGCGTCACCCGGCGTGTGCGCGCGCGGGTCTGCTCGGCATCCGACACGTCGCCGGGTCCGTTTCTGATTTATATGATTAATTATAAAAACTTAGATTGTTAAGTGATTTTATGTACTCATAACATTTTGTTAGAGCTCATAACTCACTCCAAAAATCTTTAAGTCATATTGTGCTCATAAGATTTTTACAGAACAAATTCTTCCCAGAATCTCATTGGCTACCAGTCTCTTATGAAGGTTCAAATTATGATCTTCAGGATACTTGAATACACATATCTTTAAAAGAAAAAAATGAAATATGCAAAGTAGGCTGCTTTGAACAATGGAGTTTACTTGTTTAAACTCGATTTTTTAAAACTCCAATTTTGATAGGTTACCTTCAGTGACTTCAAGAAACAAGTATTGCTGTTCTTTAATATATTTCTTCAGATATTGTTAAGGTGAGTATTTCATTAGGTAAGGTATTCAATATATACCTTTGTCATTTGCAGGTTGGAGTAGAGAAAATGCATAAAGATACAAAGTATGTGCAGATATTCATTCAATCAAATGCATTAAAAAGGTTCATTATCAAGAGGAGCATATGCAGAACTTTGAATAGTTTCTATGAAAATGGAAGATTCTCATAAGGATGATCATAGTGATTTTAGCAGAATTAGATATCTAGAAGATCCATGAATGCATTTGCTTTTGAAGCAAATCACCTTAAGCCCCCTGATGAAGTTAGTAACTCACATAGGTGTCATCGATGTTTTTCTAGTCTTCTTATGAGCCACTGTCTCATACTCATAAGCAATAGTTTAAAAGATCAGTCTAGTTATGACTACCCAAAAAGTGCTCTCAAAACGGGCAATGAAGCCACCCATAACACGGTTCTCTTTGAAGTCTCCCATTGTTTTTCCCTGTTCTTTTACTATTTACTTCCATTGTTCCATTGCTTCTCTTTGAACATGGATGGACTGTATACTATCTCTTGTAGCATGCTTTCTTTCTTATCCTGCATGAGTGGATGCAAAGTTAATGGGTTATCTGAACTTCTTTCGACACTTTACCTCTGGCTCTGAATTGAATTTATGGTTAAGATGCTATGTCTTTTTGCATGATTGTAATTGGTAAACACCATTTTTTGTTTAAATGCATACACAAAGTAGTTCTCCCTCTTTCCATTTTTGTGGAGCAATAAGGTTGTTTCCCAGGGTTGGTGTTGGCTGGTTGCCATGCTTTGTGTACAATTATCGAACTTGACAAGAATCGAGGTCCAGCTCTGCAATTTGTTGTCCCCAGAGGCTCCACCATTATCACTTGCAACTTATAACTGGTGTCTTGTAAGTCTTTTCCTTCTCTCACTATTTTTAATGAGTTTGGAGAAGAATATGTATATATGAAAAGGGCAAAGGACTTGAATTCAAATAGCTAGAATGTAGCTTACTGGTGGGATGATGAAATTAATAATTGGTTGATTTTGAATGGAACAGGTATTTATAGCAATGCTGGTAGACAATTTTTTGTATCCTGTATCTGCAATGCGATCACATTTCTCTCAGTCCATCGATTGGTCGGGCATTCGATATCATTTCAAGGATGGCAGGATATACTAACAATACATTACCAAATTAACATCACAACACCAAAATGGAAGCAACAATAATTTTGAATGCATGCCAACAAATAATTAATTAATAGACATAACAATATAATATACATATTATTTTCAAATTTGTTTGACGGTAATTAATTATGATCACAAATGCAACTTATATTTCAGTTTTCAAAATAATTTTTAATCATATTAGGTTATATTAGATGTATCATTTTCTATTATATGTTGTTTTCTTAATTTGTAATATTAATACAATGAAAATTTTGAAATACAAAGTTTTGAAAATGGAATGATTGTGATGATGGAATATTAAATGTCTTTCGGTATAAGACATAAGAAAAAATATTAAACTTAATTATGAAATCAAATATGTATTAATAGATTTAATAAACTATTTTACCCCAATAATATATATATATATATATATATATATATATATATATATATATATATGATAAATTACATAATGATTGCCAAACTATGGTCACTTTTCCATTTTTTACCCGAACTTTCAAAGTTTACTGTAAAATAACTCAACTTTATTTTTCTTACCAAACAATAGCCAGAACTTTCAAAAATTACTGTAAAATTACTCCGGCGGAATATTCCGAGAATATTCCGTTCGACCTTTCAAAAATTACTGTACAATAGCTGAACTTTATTTTTTTTTTTATACCAAATAATAGCTGAACTTTTTTTTTAATAACTAATTAATTAAATTAACTAATTAGAAATAACAATATTATTAATAACTATAAAAATAATTAGAATAACTAACAAACAATAAAAATAATATTAATAATTTTAAAAAGAATCATAATGTTGTTTAGATACTAACAATTTTTATTAAAATACCTAAAACAATAATATTTTATTAATAACAAAAATAATAATTTATAAAAAACAAGTCAACAACATCAACAACAATAATAATAATAAATAAATATTATTAATATAATAATAATTATTATTATTATTGTTGTTGATTAATTGTTATTGTTATTATTATTATTATTATCCTTTTATTATTATTATTATTATTATTATTATTATTATTATTATTATTATTATTATTATTATTATTATTATTATTATTGTTATTGTTGTAATTCATATTTTAGGTATTCATTATTGTCATTGGTATTCCGCTTTGTTAGATGATCTGGACATAAATGTTATTCTTTATTCTTCCTTTTTTTAATTTTATTTATTTATTTTAGATTGCTCATATTATCATAATTCATCATGTTTAATTGTTTTAATAATTTTTTTTTAATAAATAGTGTAAATAAATAAAAAATAGAATATAAAAATAATACTGTGAATTGTTTTCTGATGAAATATGAAAATAACTATTGTAAAATAAGAAAAGATATTTGAAAGTAAATTATAAAAAATCCGAAATGGAATGAGCATCGCATCATTTTTCTATTAAAATGTACACTCAAAAATTAAAAAAGAAAAGTTATATGTAAACCATAGAAACTACATGAAATTTTTTCACTTTCGTTCGAAGAAGATCAATTATTCTATGGATATTTATAACAACAACAAAAATAATAATAATAATAATAATAATAATAATAATAATAATAATAATAATAATAATAATAATAATAATAATAACAATTAAACAACAACAATAATAATAAATGTTATTATTATTTTAATAATTATTATTTATTATTATTGATGTTGTTGATGTTGTTGACTTGTTGTTTGTAAATTATTATTATTAGTATTATTGTTGTTGTAATTCATATTTTAGGTATTTTAATAAATATTTTTAGTATTCTTAATTTTATTATTACTATTGGTAATATTATTGTTGGTAATTAATTTTTGTTCTTATAATTATTGTTATTATGATTGTTTTTAGACTTATTAATATTATTTTTATTGTTTGTTAGTTATTCTAATTATTTTTATAGTTATTAATAATATTGTTATTTCTAATTAGTTAATTTAATTAATTAGATATTAAAAAAAAGTTCAGCTATTATTTGGTATAAAAAAAAATAAAGTTCAGCTATTGTACAGTAATTTTTGAAAGGTCGAACGGAATATTCTCGGAATATTCCGCCGGAGTAATTTTACAGTAATTTTTGAAAGTTCTGGCTATTGTTTGGTAAGAAAAATAAAGTTGAGTTATTTTACAGTAAACTTTGAAAGTTCGGGTAACAAAGTGGAAAAGTGACCATAGTTTGGCAATCATTTTGTAATTTACCCTTATATATATATATATATATATATATATATATATATATATATATATATATGCGCCAATTCACGCCTTATTTTTTTCTTTCTTTCTTAGTTTCCATTATTATCAATAGTACTTGGAAAAATATTTTAGTTATATATATGTTTAGAAATTATCATAATTTCCATTAATATCAATAGTACTTGAAAAAATATTTTAAGATTTTTTTAATTTTACATAAGTATCAATAGTACTGCAAAAAATAGTTTAATTTTTTTTTTAATTGTACATAAGTTTAGAATTGTCTAAAAATTTCATATAATTGTAGATCTTATGGAGTAATCTTAACCATCTATTTTGATCTTTATGGAGTAATCTCAATCATCTTATAAACCATTCAAATTATCTTCACAATGTATAAGGAGTTGACAAGACAAAAAGTGATGTGAATTATGTTTCTATATTTTGATAAGAATGTTTGGATTAATTTGAATAATTTATAAATATTCTTGTTACAATTCTTAAAATATTTTTCCAAGTACTCTTAAAATATTTTTCCAAATAATATTGATAATAATGGAAACTAAGAGAGAAGAAAAGAAATTGAAAATTAGTTTTAATGTTAAATAGAAAAAAAAAAGGATAAAACGAGATGAGTTTGAAAAATAAAATATGAAAATTAAGAGAGAAGAAAAGAAATTGAAAATTAGTATTAATGTTAAATAGGAAAAATAAAAAGGGGCATAAAATGAGATGAGTTTGAAAAATAAATAATGGAAACTAAAAGAGAAAAAAAGAAATTGAGGTGACAAGAAGTGATGTGAATTATGTTTCTATATTTTGATAAGAATGTTTGGATTAATTTGAATGATTTATAAATATTCTTGTCACAATTCTTAAAATATTTTTCCAAGTACTTTTAAAATATTTTTTCAAATAATATTGATAATAATGGAAACTAAGGGAGAAGAAAAGAAATTGAAAATTAGTAAATAGGAAAAAAAAAAAAAGGGATAAAATGAGATGAGTTTGAAAAATAAAATATGGAAACTAAGAGAGAAGAAAAGAAATTAAAAATTAGTATTAATGTTAAATAGGAAAAAAAGGGCATAAAATGAGATGAGTTTAAAAAATAAATAATGGAAACTAAGAGAGAAAAAAATAAATTGAAAATTAGTATTAATGTTAAATAGGGAAAAAAAAAGGAATAAAATGAGATGATTTTGAAAAATAAATAATGGAAATAAGAGAGAAGACCAAACTCGTTAGTTTCATAGAGAAACTAGTGAATCAAACAAGTTGATTACTTTGTGGTATTTCAAATAATCATAGACAATCAAATTTGTTAGATATACAATCATGGGTTGTGGATGCAGCATTACAGTTCAAAAACGGGTTATCTGAAATTTTAATAACGACGATTCATAATAAATACCCAAACATATCGAATATGGGTCTCAAATGATTCGTAATAACGAGATGCATAATACAAACATATTCGATTGCGGTTTTATAGTTGCAGATTAATGATATATACAATTAATGAAGAAGGTAGATTTAGACTACATTGCTCAAGCTCTTTTGGTTGTTGGGGGGAATTCTTAGATTTTACTGCAGTAATTTCTCAAGATAGGTAAAAAAGGTAAAAAGTAAATGAAGGGTCAGGATGCAATCATTCAAAATCTAATGGTTGAAAGCAACAGTGTATTAATACAACGGTGTACTATAGAAGGACCTCATAAAAGGTATGTCTAATATAACTAAAATGTATGTCTAACACTACTAAAAAATATGTTTAACATAACATAAAGGTCAGACACCTGGGAGCATATTTGAGCGAATTTTATCCGCGACCTAGAGACGCGTGTAAGCGCATGCGGGCGCGTGATGGGCCGGGTTGGAACTGGTGCATGGATCACAGATCCATGCACAATGTGTATATAAGTTTTTGTGAAAAAAATTCAATACTCTAAAGAAGAGTATTAATTAATTTGTCACAATTCTGATAAAGTTAATAAATTACAATGTAAAATAATAACATCCAAAATTAGTAATTTAATTTTATTTCAACATATGATAACATGGATCATGTAAAAAAAATCATACACATGAATTACAACATTATTCTTCTATAATAACTTAGTAAACAAACATAAGTACCCATCTCTTACTACAATGAATTTTTTTTCATAACTTCAAGTAGAGATAAATGATCATCGATAAACAAAATGCAAAATCATTAATCAGTCTTTTTCAAATAATCACTCAATCATATATATAATTTCAGACATAATAAATCGACAATGATGAAGAAAAAAAAAAGAAAAAAACTAATATATAAATACCATCTTATCTTGAAATTAAAGGGAAAATAAATTGTGAGAGAGAATGTAAAGGGTAGAATGGGGCTGCAAAAGAAAAAAGAGGAACTCAAAGTAGAGAGGACGATGACTTTTAACTAATTTATTTTTTATTTTCTTTTTTAATTAAAATAAGAAATTACAAAAATACCCTTACAAAATTTGGAAATTTCAGGGGCTCAACGCCTCCCTAGGCCCTTATGGCAGTCCGTCTCTGGTTATATAGTAGGTCTCATGTGCACTAGGGTTGGTTCGGTATGGTATATCGAAAATTTTATACCATACCATATATCGTACCAAAATATTCGGTATGCCAAAAAAACTTACCGATATCGTACCGAAATTTTCGGTATATTGATAGCCTCCATTTGATACCGAATTATTGAATTTTTCGGTATATTGAAATTTACCGTCATACCATCATACCATACCGAAATTTACCGAAACTATCGAATATTATCGAAAATACCGAAAAATATATATATACCGAAATATTTATTGAAAGCCCTAAGTTAATATATATATATATATATATATATATTATTAATATTAATATATTTCGGTATATACCGAAATACCGAAAAATTCTAAATCGGCATGCCGATACCGTACCGAAATTTTCGACATTTTCGATATTTTTCGACATGATATGTGCGGTATACCGAAATTTTCGGTATTTTGCCCAGCCCATTAACCAACTCCTTATCAATTTTGATTCATTTTTAATTTTAATCTGAATAAGAATTCAATCGATTCGATTCTAACAAATATGGAACAATGGAATAACAAAACTTTTCGTTTATTAAGAATGAATAATAATTAAAGTTCTTCTTTTTTTTTTTCGAAAAAGACATATCGAAGTGATGAGAATGTAAGAAAAAAAAGCGGGGAAATTGTACACTAGGTGCATGGTACACTCCGGTCGCCTGGATTTGCACCCTTTTTTTTTTTTGCAGTAACCTTTATACTATATTAGTCATACATTTATGTTATATTATTCATATCTTTATGTACAAATATCATAACTTTTACGTAATACTTTAACTTAAAAAAGAATCAATTTCGGCACAATTTGTACATATATACATTTATGTGATATTACTTATATATATATATATATATATATTAATATAGTCATACATTTATGTAATACATAAAAGAACAACTAACATAACTAAAAGGTACAACTAACGTAACTAAAATGTATGAAAGGTAGTAATGCCTTCTAATAAAATGTTAAGGTATAACTAATATTGGCATGACTAACATAATATAAAAATATGACTAATAACTAATAGATATAATACATGGAGCGAATTTGGGCATGGAAATCCAAACATGTGGGGCGCATCAGAGCGCGTTTCAAATTGGTACGACCCGAATACATGGATTTAAGATTTATCCATTAAGTGTATACAAATTTTTGTGATTGTTAGAAAGATACATTTCTAAAAGACTTTCCACTCTTCCCTTCCTTGAGGTGGGGGACAACAAGAAAAGGATGAGAATTATAAATCAATCTCAGAAGAAGAAAAAATAAAAGTATAACAACTGAGGAAAAAAATGAGAACTATAAATCGATCCCCGTACGTGCTATCATCCACTAATATAGTAAATAACAAAATTGTCCTTAATAATGTTAGGATGATATTTTTATCTAAATAAAATTTTGAAAACCCATTCATAGTAACGCTTTCATAATAGATAAGAGTTGCAGACACATATAAATTATGTCCTATTAGATTATGGATTATATGATTCGATGTGACTTAAACTACTTGGTTTTATTGGTATAGAATATGATGAAATGATTTTAAATTTGATAGTGTTTGAGTTAGTGTGGGTAGTACAAACAAGGAGTATATAAAATGTAAAAAACAAAAAAAAAAAAAAAATTGATATCTAAAATCAAGAATTTTAAATGTGGTTAGAGAATAATTTGTCCTATCACACGTGTGCTTAAAAGGAAAATGCCCTAAGTAAAGCGTGCTTAAGAAACATTAAAAATCAAATAAAAAGGAATATTCATAAATAATAAAGAAATGGTTAGTGCATTAACGCTGTGGAGTGTATATTAGGCCAAAATCAATCATCCTTGTCATGTAGCAGCCCATAAAACACTCTTTAATATTTTCTAAGCATAATCACATCAACACTTTTTGACTTTTTTTTTTTTCCTGAAGTTGAGATCACTAACACATTTGAACGATTTTTTAATAATTCTAAAGCACGCTGAGATGATTGTGATTAATGGGTAATTAATTAATTAATTAATGCAATCAGTTTAACAGCTCCATTAATGATATTTCAACGTTCTATGCATTATTATTATTATTATTATTATTATTATTATTATTATTATTATTATTATTATTATTATTAATTTTTTTAGTATAAAGTTATTGCCTAAAATCTGTCCTTTACTAATTCTCAGGCAAAAGATCTTCAGTAAGCTGGTTACTATTTTTAAGGACAGATGTCGCTGCTTCAATCGAAATTAAATTTTATATAGGTTTATTTTATATTATTTTAATGTTCTAAATAAAATAAATAATTCAGTATCAAATTATTTTTTTGAATTACCAAATGGAGTGGGGAAACTCGGATCTAAGACCTTGCTCAGGCTTGGAGATGTATTTATCGTTAGACTAAACCTATGATGACATTTATTATCAAATTATTAACACTAAATAAATTTATTTTGATTTCATACTTATATATACTTTATAATACTCGATTATAGTAAATATAATTAATATTGAGTTCCCTTAATTATGTTATGCATATATATTGCATACTTTAATTAAATCATCCAACTTTTTTTGTTTACATAAAAGCATTTCCTTCATATAAGTGATTTTTTTAGTCTCCAAATTTATATTTTCTCACTCAAAATTATTACATTTCATATTATTTAAAATTATTTATTTTAATGAATTTCATGTACCATAGACTTATACTAGTATATACCCCTCTTCATCCTACAAAGATGAGACATTTTATATTTAGTACAAATAAGAAAACACATTTAAACTATTTGGAAAACAAATTTTGCGCACAAAAACTTCCTTTTATATTCTTATTTATATACATTATAATATAAACAAAAAACCACCCAACGTTTATATACACTCTCACACAAGTTTCAAATATTAATTAAAGATATTTTAAGAAAATTATATTTTACAAATAAAGAAAGTGATTATAATTTAAGATAAGAAAAGGAAATATTTGACTATCTTTGTGAGATGGGGATTATATCTTAATCAATGCATTTTTTTTAATGCGCACTAAACTAGTAGAGCAGTTACATTAATTTTTAATAAGTCTAATTCACTCACATTTTCTTTTTTGGTGGTCGGTGATAATTGTGTTACCAATAATTTTCATTTAAGTTCATGCACGTGGATGAATTAGAGGAATATATAATTTAAGATAAGATTCTATACTCAGAATCCAATAAAGTTAAATGCAATGCGTTTAGGCATCTTAAGACTCCAACAAGAAAACGATTTAGCTTTCTATTATTTATGGCTTTTTAAATGTGCTTTGGGATCCAGCCATATGTATGTGGGAAGAATGTCAACTAAATAAATGTATGTAGTGTCTGCCTATATATAGTCCAATTATTATTATTTGATGTGATTAAATCTGCGACATGATCTCATAAATTCTATTCGTGTTGGAATATCCAATTTAATAAGTTTAACTTTCAATGATGTGGTAAAATGTACTAGGATTAATTATATATTTATTAGGGGTTTACAGTTTACTGGACCTATATAAACTTAGAATGATATAATTAACTTTTAGTTCAGATTTTATTCTAAACTAAAATTTATAGAGGAAAGGCAACTTAATTAAACCATAGTTTAATTTCGATACACGTGTTTGATTTTTTTATAGAGGCTTGGGTTTTAGTGTCTTTCTATTTGTAGAGAGAATATATAATACACGTTGTGGACAGTGCTTTTCAGGATCATAACCTATGTATGTATTATGTTTTCCTTGATTATTTTCAGTTAATTGGTGTGGATAATTGGAAATAAAGATGGTTAGTATAAGATCCTTTTGTTTTGGTTAAGTCAGTATATTTGTTTTAATTTGAAATATTTTTAATTTAGAAAATTGATCAAAGTATCTAATTGTCTTAGGTCTCCGAACCTAACCATTCCATTGTGCCCGAATTTTTTAATCGAACTATTCTAAAATAAAAGTAAAAATAAAAATCTCCCTTAACCATCATGATTTTTGGTTTGGCTTCGAGAGGATCTCCAAGAGTTGAAGTCATTTTTGTGGAAGTTTTGCAAATTCCTTAGAAAATTAAAATCCATTTCCAAGGTTAGCATATTTCATATTTAATTTTATTAATATATAAAATACTATAAATGGATTTTATTAAGGATTTGAAGTTGGTAAATCAACGTTTGACCCCTCAATTTCCAATAATTGCGAATTGGCCCCCTTTTAGAATTTAAATATTATAAACTGACCCCTTCATGTAAATTTTTGCGAATCCTACACCCAACCATCTACTAACACGTGGGTCGGGTTTGGATTTAACGGGTCCACGTGTTAAGTGGGTCGGATCCTATAATATGATAATTAAATGAATTGATTACATATTAGCTTGTTATAACTCATTAATTTGTTCACAAATGTAACTTGTTTTTATTTTTAGAAATAGTAAAAAATATAAAAAATAATTCCTAAAAACATGTGTGAAGCCATGGCAAAACTTCTGTACCCGGGGCATGGATCTAAGATTCGTGCCCCCAACTCAACCCGGTTAGAAAGTGAGTCAGTATATATATATTTTTTAATTTTCCTCTTATTCTCTCATTTGGTTATGGTTCTCTCATTTAGCCTGTTACTGCTCCGTTTTTCATTTGCCCCACGCCTCCTTTCTTCCGTTCTAAGCGCCCAAGGCAACCGGGAATGCCAGGTAAAAAGCTCGATTACACTGTCCCTTGCAAGCATCTGTTTATTGTAGAGCTGATATATTTGTTGTGTTTCTTCTTACAGATGACGACCCGTCTGATCTAGACAACTTGTTCAGGAGGACGATGCCATGGATTGGAGACGACTTTGGCATGAAAGACCACCAAGCTCTCCCTGGCCTGAGCTTAGTCCAATGGATCTATGCCCAGCTCGATTCAGCCCAACTTTATGAATTCAATGCTGCAAAACTTCCCTGGCGGTGACATTTCTCGTCAACTAGGCTTACCCGCTAATCAAATTCCTTAGCAGAACAACATGCAGTTCAATGCTCAGAGGCAACCTCAACCGGCACAACAGCTCGATCAGCTCCAAAAGCTGCCATCCTCAATGATGAACCCTTTGGGCTCAGTTATGCAGCCACAGCAGCCATTGGTTGACATGACTCGGTCGAGACAAAACGTTCAGTCCTAGATGTTGCCTTCGCAGAGCTCTATGCAACCCCAAAATGTTCTTCACCAGCAACAATCTCTTCTAAACCATCAGTTTCAGAGAAATCTCTCACAGAATCTGCCTCAACAACAACAACAACAGATTCTGAGTCACTCTCAATAGCAAAATCTGATGCCGCCATCTCAGCCGTCTGATCACGTGAACCAACAGTTACATGTGCCGGATAACCAAATTCAGATGCAGCTTCTCAGCTTCTACAGAAGCTTCATCAGCAACAGCAGTCGATGCTGGCTCAGCAGTCGACAATGCAACAGCCTTCTCATCTGACACAACTCCAAGATCACTCAAAGCCTATGTCAACGAGCCAGATGATGGATGCGTCTCAAATAACATCCAGTATGATCCCTCAGTCTCATGCTATTTCCCAGCAGATGACCAGGGATAATAGCCAAACAAATCTTCGTTTCGCCCAACCGCCTCAGCAGCAAAAGCCTCAGCAATCTGGGATGCTACCAAAATTGCCTGGACATGTGGGCCATACATTAAACCCCATTAACAATCAGCTTTCAGCTGGTAGCAACTGTTTCTTGACAGGACCTGCTGGTGGAAGGCAGTCTGCAGTTACCGATGATGTTCCATCTTGTTCGACTTCACCATCCACAAATAACTGTCCTAATGGAATCCAGACGATGATGAATAACAAAAATCACCGTGTTGCGTTAATGGGGATGAGATTACTCAGTCTTCAGTGAATTTATTGAATCCAAGTAACTTTGAGACTATGCCTCCTTCTAGTGGTAACTTAATGAAAGATATGCAGCAAAAAGCTGACGCTAAGCCCTCGTTGAATGTATCCAAGAGCCAGAACCAAGGCTTCTTTGCATCACAACCATACCTTAATGGTACTGGAACCCATGTAGACTATTTGGATAGTTCATCTTCAGCAACATCGGTTCTTTCACAGAATGAAGTGCAGATTCCACCAACCAACAACTCCATGTCTTTCAATTCTCAGTCACTGTTGTTTAGAGATGCGAGCCAGGATGGGGATGATCAGGGTGATCCAAGGAGTAATGTCCTGTTTGGGGTTAACATCGACAATCAGTTGGGGATTCCCATGATGCCCGAAACGTTGATCACTAAAAACATGGGATCGGGTAAAGACTTTGCAACTAATGTCTCATCTGGAGGAGGCCTGCTTTCCAGCTTCGACAACCCCAAGGAAGCTCACTTCTTGATGACATTGTTCAACTTTTTAAATGTGAATGGAAGGAAGTGATGAACTAATTGAAAGGAAATTCTGAATGATGATCAAAGTTTCTCATTAGGATTAAGTTTTAAAAGATACTAAAATATCAATGCCAATATTGGAATTTCTCTTCACTGGTTTGGTCAACGCTTTTGGGGGATGTCTGAATCTATTCGATGACACCACCTTGTAAACCCATTTTAATGTATTTTAGTTTGAACGGATTTAGCTTAGTGTATTACTTTATAGAAATTTCCAAGTACATCAAATACACACTTCTTAATTTGTATGAAAAAACATGGGAGTTGCCAGTACAGAGTAACAACCAAACATATTCAGTAGGACTATTTAAATAAGCAGGGCCCAAAAGTTTACAGAGCAGTGTAATAAAACGAGATGAGCTGGCAGATAATAAAAGGTCTAATGGAGAAATCAAAGTTCAACTATGACAAACAAGAAAATGATAAAATTCCAGGCTGAGAACAGTGAATGCACAACTGAGAGATGGGACAAGAGTTGCGTGCACATAACTCCTTGACGTAAATATAATGGTTCGTTGACAAGAAGATTAACTAGATTTTTGTCTCATGACCCATCTGGTCTAGCTGACCATAGGTTCAGGACTCCCTGCTGCCAAAATATCCAACAGGGAATCTTTGGCTTCAATCTCTTCATGCCATAGAGGAAGGGTGTCGCCTGGGTAGAATTTCCTTGTTGCCCCATCTTTGTTAATCTGCAATATTGAGCGAATAAGGTTCGTGCAAAAATGCTGGTATAAAAACACTGAATCCAACTACTATATTGTTTGTATGGTTGAGGCAGAACTGGTATGGGTACTGAAGACACACTGCAACTGAGAATTATACAAATATATAAAGTACTATACACAAGTAACCTGGCAATTTACATTTCCAATTTAAAAGGTGGGATCACTATTTAACAAGAAAGCATTGGTCATCATCAGAATAAGAGATAAGAACTCACAGTCACAGTTCGAACAACACCACCACTTGCACCATCCCGAGCAATAGCAAGAGAGACAGCTTTGACAACTAATTTCTGAGGGAAGAAGATCAAAGAGATACAAAATTTAGCAACATCTTTGAGAGAGTTGTTATCAAATTAGCGCATGCAATAAGTGAGACTGGCATGCAAATCACTTGTACATTTTATAAGTTTCTTTTGAAAATCTGTTACAGAGGGATCTTAAGCACAGAAAGTTTCAAAAAGTATTTCTCAAGATAAATTCTCCCTTATCTCCCGTGTAGCACAGATATCAAGACACAATACACACCTCAGCTTCTTCTTGAGTCATTCCATCCCTCCATTCTTGGTCAAAGAAACCATACAAATATGAAGAGCCAGACCCTGGGATACAAGAAAAATTGCCATGTTAAATTAGCTTCCTTAAGTGACAAATATTGCATCTGACACGTAAACTGACACCAGCAAGCCAAGGCCACACCAATTGAAGAATTCAGCAAGCAAAATCCGGAAAAAATTAGTCCCGTGATATGTTAAACCATTACCAGTAACGAATACAGATCAAAGGGTCTCCTAAGAAACTAAAGGAACAAGGATCTATGTCTGTCTCAGAATTGGAGTAAGTACAGATCTGAGACACAACCTTTGTATCATGATCAATTAATCAACATAGTGCTGAAACAAATAGGCATCACCTTTATGCATCATATGAGATATATTGAGTTAAAAGTACTACCTATGGAATTAGTTGAATTGGAATCACGCATCCAGTTAAATTATAAGCTACCAGTAAATCAAGGCTTTGAAATGTTATAGCTCAAGTTAATGAATTATTGACTTAGTTTTATTATAATATTCAGACCAACGCTCACCAATTTTCGTAGTCTACCCTCAAGATAATGAGATTCGTAACAGGTAACTGGAATTTTAGGTTACAAAAACTACATTCAAAAATAATTTACCAGCTTAAATTAGTTTGGTATCAATTCATTAAGGAGACATGACCATATGAAGACATGCAAACATCTCAGAAATAATTGAAAAACTAGACAAGACTAATTGGTAAAAAGGAGGAAATCACACCTCCAATAGTGAAAGGCTGCTCCAATATAGTTCCTCCTAAAGGTATTCCATAAATTTTGCCACCTTCGTACTTATCCCATCCACCAACAATAAGGCCAGTTTGCAGCATGTTCTGAAACAAATTAGAATGAACTGAACACCAAAAACAAATATGCCACTAACTCCAACAAATAACTGAGATTAAAAATAACAAGCACAAACGAAAATGAGCAATGAGAAATGCAATATCATATGATTCACTGATGAAACCAATAGCGACTCTCAATCCTTTTTCATTTTGTGAGGAAGTGTTTTTTACCTATATTTAATACACATATAACAGATGCGGAAAATTTATGTATAAATATGACATCATATTTATATTTGTATTTATTTTGTATTAATTGATTAGAAAAAATCATTATATACATCCATGTATTAGAAATAAATAGTAAACTTTTAACATTGAATTTTGCCAAAAATCATGGCTCCAGCTAGTGGTGCCCAACGGTTCGGAAAAACCGGAACCGGGCGGTCACCGGCCGATTGATATAATCTCACAAACACTGTTTCAAATTAGACTGATTTGATTCTACAAATACTGTTTCAAATCAGATTGATACAAGGAAGATGAACTCTTCAAAATTATGTCACACCTGACATCTACAATGCTAATTCACTTATATAATATGCAGTTGTTTTGTACTTTTTATTGACTTTACTTTGTATAAATAGCTTGTATTGTTGACATTGAAATAACAATACCTAACATACTTTTGTTCTCATCGATGTCTGTAAAATCGGGAAATATCGCCGAAAAATTAGCGATATTTCGGAAATTTGAGGCCATCGATACAAAAAACCACTGACATACAATTTCGTTGCCATATCGGCGATAAATCGCCGATTTTTTGTTATCAAAAACCAGCAGTTCAATCTTATCAATTTATCGTATCGCCGATTTCTCGCCAATATGAAGAAACAGAAGATGAAGAAGGGGAAGAATGTAATGAGATTGACGACCACGATTCAAGATTCGGTTTTGCATCCATGGAGGATAAGATCGGATTTTGCTGCTGAAATTGGCTTGTGAGTTTAAATAGTATTATTCATTTAAGATTTTTATGTAGTTTGAGATGGACATTTCTGGGTATTGGATTATGTTCTTTGATTTGATGGAGAGGAGGAGGGCGAGGAGAAAGAAGGCAGGTGGAGAAGGAAGCAGACCAGAGGGGGCAGATTGGGGATTTGAGAGAAGGAGAGGGGCAAGATGGGAAACGGGGTTTGAGGAGAGAGGGTTTAATGAAGCATTCGGGTTGGAAATGGATAGAGAGAGAGAAAGGAAGGCGACCATGAGAATAAAATATAATACTAGGAATCCTAGAACTAAAATAGGATAATAATTTATATAATAATTTATTACTAAATTTATTGTAAACATATCTTTTTATTTGAAATTTAAGTTCAATATGTGTATTAATGTTACTTATAATATTGTATAAAGTACTAGATATATTTTTCAATTTTTTTTTAAATTTTTTCAATTTTTTACACAAAAACCGATATATCCACCGATATTGATATATCCGTAAAATCAAGGTACCGATATATCCGTCGATACGGATATTTTAGTCCTTGGTTCTTATTGGCCTCCTCAAATTCATATAACTAAGGGAGAATAAATAAGGGGCGATTACAAAAAACAATTTGAAATATAATTTTTTAATACTTCATAATTTAGTTCCTTTTTTTTTTTTTTTTTTTTTGCCTATTGTAACTCATAATTCATAGGTTTTTCTGATCAAAAATAAAATTTTCATTCGATTTCTGGAATTAAAATTTTGGTTGGAGGCTACAATTTTGTTTAAGATAATGAGTATTTTGACGAAGTTTCATATATTTTGATTAACAAAATTGATATCAAAATTGATTTTGGTCAGAAAATTGATCAAAAAATAGTTTTAAATTATAAAGTCAAAAATTCATGGATCTTGGGTTTGAGGTAAATTATAAAGTGTAAGAAAATTATTATTTTAGGCTTTTTTTTCTTATTATTTTTATCTTAAGTCAATAAACAAATAAAAAAAATGTGGTTGAGAAATCTTGTCGTCAACTCAGCTGAAATACCTTGATCCAGAATACAATTTCACAAACCTTATAGTAGTATCTTTGGTTAGGGTTTCAATAATCAGAAATTTGGACTTTAACATCTCTAACAATGTTTGTTGTTTTATTACTTCATTTTGAATCGCAAAATCCCTACACAATCGTAACTTATCATTACTAACTATATCTACAAAAACATATTATGTTTAACCTATTTATTATCTAAAACATATTATCTCACAATACACGTACCAAATTCATTTTTTCATCATATATTATTATAACTACCCTTTTTCTCCAACATTAATTTAAAATTTACCTTATAAAATTCTCAAATAAATATACATATTTATTATTCAATTTCACATTAAAATTGAGGATTTCAAAATTAGAATTTTCTTAATTTCAAAGCTAGCATGAACCCTATCAAAACATACTCCAATTGAAATGACGGCGCTTCTTATTTTGTCATACACAAATTTCTTAATTTTGGCAACTCCCAAAGATTCTTCGGACGCAGCCGCCATTTAGTTTTTGGAACCTTCCACGAATATTGGCTTCCAAAATCCAATTTATTTATTTAATGCTCACTTTTTTCACTCGCTTTCTTCCTGCCTCGTTACCACTACTAGTCTACTAATATTACCAAAAACTATCCACTCATTTCTCTTCTTTATAACAATGATTTATTATTTTAATCCAATAAATAAATAAAAGGCTGATTGAGTTGTAAGATGGATCCAGAATTTCAATTCAGGGAGTCAAATTGATTAATAAAAAAAATTGCAGTAATTATAAATAAAGAGCATGAATTTATCACAATTTAGATAGAGTTAATTTATTACTTTATACAATTATAATAACATCCAAATTAATAATTTAATTGCATCTCAACTTGACAATTGACAACATCAACGTAAAAATAATAATTAATTAAACACATACATTACAATATTTCTCTTATATTTTTTGTATTTTCAAATTGGCGCATGATATTTTCATTACTAACACAATATATATTGGAATTAGATGAAGAATGAATTGAGATGGAGAGAGAATGCAAAAGAGATCCTTAAAATTAGATTTGTGTGGGCTCTGTAAAAGAAAATTAAAAGAAAAAAGAAGAACATAAATGTGCATTTTCTAATTCATTCTTAATATTGAAATGTTCTTACAATATCAATTGAAAAACCTTATCAAATTCAAAGAAATTTTCCTAAACCACTGAATTTTCTAACAAAGTAAAAGCGAAACCTTCAATACTCTATAGTATATTATTAGCAACAAATAGAATAAATAAATTGATGAAATCTAACTACAAAAACGAGCAAAATTCAATCAAACTAAACAAAATGGTGAGGCAAAATTTGTGCTTCAACTAGTTTATAATGAGAGATTAAGAAAGACATAATACTCAACCAAATACAAATGAAATGTATAAAAAGAAATAGTTAAGGGATGAATACATTTTATTTTTTATTTTTTATTTTTTAATCAAGATATGAAATTACTAAAATATCCCTACATATTGAAAAATGTTAGGGGTCCAGTGGCCCTTGACCCATGTCGGTGAAATACCCTGGAGTCGTCCACAAAGACAATTCAATTTTGAGAAATATATATGAAATGAAATGAAATAAATTTTGAGATACACTACTTATTTTGTCATATCTCTATTTCCCCACTCCCAACTTTCTTCACCGACGCCGCCATTTTGTTTCTGGAACCTTCCACCATTATTGGCTTCCGAAACCCAATTTATTTAATAATTTCCTATACATGAAATGATCTTCTTTATAATAATGATTTATTCTCCATGTTGTATGAAGAATTATCATCTCATACAAAAAGGCTTTTTTTTTTTTTTTTTTTTAATTTTGATATTGTGAAGTTGGTGAATTGGGTAAATTACGTTTTCGGTATCCAAATTATGCCTCAATTTTAATTTTGGTACCCATGTTTCAAAAAATCACACATTTGGTACATTTCGTCACTTTGTCGTCCAAACTTGACGGAAGTTTGCGAACTCTAACGATTTAGGGCCAAAAATTGGTTGTCTTCTTTCCCAATTTCATCTGCAACGCTAATAAACCAAAACTCATTTAAATTATCCCAAAATAATGTGTTTTCCTTCCTATTATGCTCCATATACCAAATCTTTGAACTCGAATAATCGGAATTCAACTTTTTCATCTACCCAATCAAAACACCAAAACAAAAAATTTACACTATTTACAAATAGAGCTCCACAACAACTGCACTCTCTTTCTCTCTCTAGAAATCTCATCCACGGCTAATTTTGTCTGTATCTATAGTCAAGTCAATCGCCGCGATGTTGTGTTGTTTAGCCGACTGAGATTTTGCCACCAATTTGTGTTTACTTCCATGTAAAACAAGGAAAGGAAAACGAGATCCTCTCTTTATATATGTAAAATCATCTTATATATATAATTTAAAATGGTGATTGGCCTGATGGCATTAAGAACAAAAAAGTAGGGTTAAATCTATTGGATATTGAAGAAAGGAAGAAGAAATTAGGTCATTTTCAAAGTTGCAGAATGAAATTGGGGGAAAAAGGGGCAATTTTCGCCCCAAATCGTTAGGGTTCGCAAACTTTCGTCAAGTTTGGACGACAACTTGACAGAAGGTATCAAATGTGTGATTTTTTGAAACATTGGGTACCAATATAATTTCAATCCGACTAATGGTGACAAGTTGTGCCTTAATCAATCAAAATAATTTTCATTTGCAAAACACTTTGCTATGCCTTTTAATTTGGAATAACATATTTTTTCGATGTATTTGCATTATTTTAAGGGAGGAACAAAAGACACCCCATAGATTTCTAAGCCCACCCCAACATTTTGATTTTTGAATTAGAAAAGCTAAAAAATAATTTAATTCCAATTTTATCCTTAAAATGAAAAAAAAAAAAAAAGCAATTTAAAACCCTACCCTCTTTTTGCCACTTTTTTTTTTCTCTTTTTTTTTTCAACTTTTTTTATTATTTGATGTTGTTTCTCTAATTTTTTTTAGGAATTGAATGTTAAATTAATGATGGACATCTCACGAATTAGTCAAATGTATGAAAATTGTATAAAAATCGAACGAACAAACTCAAAAAATCGATCAAACTCGACCATCTCCGTTCGGACCTGGTTGGCCGAACACGCAGGAGAGCGTTCGGTCACCATGGCCGAACACACTATTACATGTTCAGCTATGGTGGCCGAACGCTCTCCTACGTATTCGGCCAACCAGAGCCAAACGAAGATGGTCAGGTTTGATCGATTTTTTTTGTATTTTTTCGTTTGATTTTAATATGATTTTCATACATTTACTAATTCACGAGATACCTATCATCAATTTAACATTCAATTCCTAAAAAAATTTAGAAAAACATCACATAATCAAAAAAATTGAAAAAAAAAGAAAAAGAGAAATAAAGTGGCAAAAGAGAAGGTAGGGTTTCAAATTTCCTTTTTTATTTTTTTTAAACTTTTACAGGTAAAATTGGAATTGAATTATCTTTTAGATTTTTTAATTGAAAAATAAAAATGATGGGATGGGCTTAGAAATCTATGAGGTGCCTTTAGTCCCTCCCTATTTTAATTGCCCCTACACTTTAATCTCTATTTTTTTTCAGCCCTAACCTTTCTTTTTTGGCTCCACACATTGCATTCTATTTTTGTCAACTTTAGCCGATTCATCAACAAAACAAAGGGGAAAATCATAGGGTTAAAACAAAAAACCAATAAGAAAAATCAAAATACATGGGGTAAAAAAAGTAGAAATTAAAGTGTAGAGAACACAAATTAACAAAAATAAAAGTGTATCAAGGCAAAAGGTAGAAATTAAAGTGTAGGCAAGATACAAATTCTGGAAGTTCAAGAGCAAGAAATGCAACTATCCTTTGTAAATGCAACAACTATAAGAAGAATGTAAGCACTGATGCACTGTCAATCTACTGATCTATCGTTCTGTCTCTCTCTCTCTCTCCAAAAAACAAAAAAGAGAGAATGAAAGAAAAGCAGCTCCATACCCATTCCAATGTCTTATCTCTTAGGTAGTACCATCAGAATAATACCACATTAAAGATCTAAAATGGCGAAGACCTACCGACTGTGGTGCTATGACTACTTCCACGATTACTAGCTCCTATGATTCGATTCGAATACACACACCAAATTCTGAAAGAAGTCAGGCACCAGAAATGTGCAAACTTGGCTATGCAATACCGAGTTAAATGAAGGGTACAAATAAGATCAACCCAAAATGTCTCTGAGAACACCTCATTAGAATAAAAAGTTACACTTATCAAGATTGCAAAATACGGGTGATGTTCATAACTTGTGCCTTCAATAAAATACAGCACTTCACATCTTCCATGTCCTATAGTCATCAGCTATTGAGATTAAGTTTGATATTGAATGGAGAAAGCAATTCACTGCAATGCTCAGAAGAGAAAAGAACAACCACCGAACAATGGTCAAATAGCTATTACAAATATTAGAACTCAAGTGTTAAGAGTGACGATTTCATTAATGCTCCATCCATGAGATAATCAACTCACCTATGCCAAATCTTGTGAGGCATCACATACAGTAAATAGCTTCATCAATGCGAGGAGGAATTTGTTTGATCTCTGTGCCAAGCTCACGCTCCATCCTGTATCTGTGAAACATAATGGAAACATTTAAAAGAAAGTAAATAGTAGAAAGTCAAACACTGATGTTAATATTAATATGATGGAATGTCTAAAGTACTACAGATAGCAAAGAATAAATTTTCATAAAGCAAAAGAACGTCAGAGACATACAAGTTGAAGCGATCTTCATAAGTAATCAAGTTCACAGCCAACCCAAGATGCCCAAACCTTCCAGATCGACCCACCTAAACAAGTAGATCCAAAAAATTACTTCACAAAAAGTTGTTCAACAATCGAGCAAGATAATTTTCATGCTGGGAAAAGATCTACATACCCTGTGCAGATAAGTTTCCGAGTTCTTAGGAAAGTCAAAGTTTATGACGACATTGACAGCTTGAATGTCTATTCCCCTTGTAAACAAATCTGCATAACATATTTAAAAGAAACTTGTTAGTAAAATCTAATTAGTATATACTATGGATGATAGTGGCAGTATTCACACACTTCATATTGCTAAAATATAGATGAATAATTTAAAGGAGAAAATAAAACTGAAACTTATGTCAAATCAACAGATCTCTGGTACAATAATCACTAGTAGGGGCATTCCAAATAGCTGAACAGAAAAAACTGTCTTTTTAAAATATCATGGGAAACAGATTCAAACAATAATCACACTTTAATATTTCAAATCTTCCACCGTGCAAAGAAAGAATTCACCTTATTTACTAGAAGGAAAAAATATGCCGACACAATCTTATAACTGCCACACATACTAAGTACAACTACAATGAAACCAAACCCCACAATCAAATCCACTTTGTTCCAGTTCTATTGACGGCTTATGGGAACTTCTAAAAGCAACAGGAGAAAAGGGAAAAAAAAGCCCCTGTGATCCTACTGCAAGCACATCCTTGAGTAGGCGTGCATATAAAAGTCAAAAGAAGTATTCACAAGGCAAGTCGCATGTTAGTTCACTAAAAAATCTCTCAAACAAAAATCTCTTTCTTTGGCTGATGCTTTACATAAACAAGTCTTGCATAATTTGAAGGTCATCAATTATGAAGATAGACCTGGGCAACTAAACATAGAATATCTACGAGACAGAGACATGAAGCAAGTATAGAATATCGTCACTCTTTTTAAAGAACTTACAGCAAGAAAACACAGCTGTGCACCAACTATAACTAGTAGTTGGGCACTAGCTCAAATCAAAGCAGATGTAACCAATTGTCCTATAACAGGGAACATCATCAAGAAATCCAATCTGTTGAAGAATATTCATCTTGCAGTATCGATCATATCAGTTAAATAAAGGTGAAACCAAGAAACATATAAAACAACACATTCAATTATATGCAAAAGAGAAAAAGGAAACACACACACACAGTTTACTTAATCCTGTTGCAAAGTGAGTAACTGCAAACATGGAGAATAACTCTCATAAATCAGTTGGAGAATCCCTTCAATTTCATGAAGTGATCAAAGATTTGACATCAAAATTTTGAAGAAGCACTAGTTAAAAATCATGAGCATACCAGTACAAACAAGATTTCTGCAAGCACCATTTCTGAAGTCATGGAACACTCTGTTACGATGATCTTGCAGCATCTTAGCATGAATATAGAAGCAAGAATAGCCTAACTCTGTGATCTTCTTAGCCAACAATTCCACTCGGTTGACAGAATTGCAAAAGATTATTGATTGATTAATTTGTAACTGCAAAGAAAGCAACAATGTCATGTTTCCAATTAGGAAAGGAGAAACCTAAAGAGTCAACCAGGAAGCAGTTAAGATCAAACCTTAGAGAAGAGTGTATTCAGGCAGTGAACCTTCTGTCTTTCTTCAACGAAAGCATAATACTGGGTGATACCTTTGAGTGTGAGCTCATCCATTAAATTGATGATGTAGGGCCTTCGCAAATATTTATCTTTAAAAGCTTTTATGGTTACAGGGAATGTAGCTGAATACATCAGAATTTGCCGATTTGGGGGAAGAAAGGAGAGCAGCTGCTCTATGGAAGGTTGAAATTCTGGAGATAATAGCTTATCAGCCTGCAATAAAAGGATTCAATGCAAATTTAAAGCCATAGCCACCAAATCTCCCTTGTTGTGACTCGTGCATAAGCATAAAGAGTCATAACCTCTCTCTCTCTCTCTCTATATATATATATACACACACACACACACACATATTGTAACACAGCACTCAGTTATCATCACTGCAGCATAAATATAATTTTTCCAAGTAGTAGGTGGGAAA
Source organism: Scutellaria galericulata (assembly GCA_946896805.1). NCBI lineage: Eukaryota > Viridiplantae > Streptophyta > Magnoliopsida > Lamiales > Lamiaceae > Scutellaria > Scutellaria galericulata. The sequence continues at coordinate 11,065,047 of OX335791.1, read as the reverse complement.
ACTACTCTACATACCTCATCCAACACAATCATTGAACAATCCTTCAAAATGCATATCTCTTTTCTGGTGAGATCAAGAATTCTTCCAGGAGTTCCAACCATTAAATGCACAGGTTGATACAACCTCATGATATCATCCTTTAGACTGGTTCCTCCTGTGGTAACCATTACTTGAATTTTCAAGTGTTTTCCTAGCTCCTTACAGACTTGGGATGTTTGAAGAGCCAACTCTCTAGTTGGAACCAATATCAGAGCTGCATTGATTATTAGCAGCACCTAGTTAGTTGTAGGAAGTGATAGGACATGAATTGCATCCCTAAGAAGTAATCTGATCTTGTAAAAGAAGAAAATCTGAAATAACTGTCTTGTAAACGCAACGAAATGAGATTCAAAAGCAATTTATTTATTGTTTGTTTTGTAAAAGCATCCAGTTACAAACACAGACAAATAGAGCTTTAAAATCTATATTTATTGCTTTAAATTCATGAAAAGGAAACTCAACCCATCCATATAAGTATCATCAATGGCACATAATGGCCAACAGAGTAACTAATCGTAAACAATGAGAGATACCCAGACCAAAATAATATTTCCAGAATTAACACATACTCTTTAAGTAGAGGGAGGTGATGCTGCTGTAACTATCATAGAGACCAATCCAAACCAAACAGAAGGATCACTGAACTTTGCCAACAGAAGTAAATATTGGTTCCGAGATACTTAATACCTTCTAAACTTTTGTACTGACATATCAAACTAATAACTATCCAAGATAAAAGTATGGAAAAATCCACTTGAAGATGTCATCATCTTAGAGAGTATGAAATTTAAAAGTACATATTCACAATTTCAACTGTCAACATAGCAATGGAAAAATGAAATATATAATGGAAACATGCATCATCCTAGTTACCTAGAACATAATTAAAATTTCATTACTCTGATGCATGTACAGAAATCAAAACAATGGAACACATAAGTGTAGCCAGTTGGCACAGAACACTTTTCATGTAAATAAGGTTTTGCAGGAACCATAAAAGGTTATGGAAAAATCCCACTAGAGCACTATTTATTAGAAGATGATAATCATTAAAGAGCATCTATTTTGAACTTCTGGGTACATTGCATGAAAAAATCACAAAAGATAACTGATAAACAAGTTGTATACCTTTTTCTATTTTGAGGAAAGATTATACGTCATTTTCCTTTTCAAACCTCCTCTATTAACTTTAAAATTAGACTGAGACTACGATAGGACCGAATATACTCATCACAGTTGCAAAAAGGTTTTCCTTTTAATTGATCGTTGGAGAAAATAATACCAAGAGAATGAATATTTACCTTGAATAACATTGTAATCTGAATCAATTTTTTCTAGCACAGGAATGCAAAATGCAGCAGTTTTCCCTGTGCCATTTTTAGCCCTGGCAAGAATATCACTTCCAGTCAGAGCTATTGGAATACTTTCTTCTTGAATGGGAGAAGGCCTTTCAAACCCTTTTTCATATATTCCCATCAGTAGATCACGTTTCAGAAAGTAATCTTCAAACTCGTTTCCTTTTGTTGCAGTGACATCCTGCAAGAAAAGTAGCATATCAAGCGACAAAGTGAAAATGAAGGACTTGATGCCAAATAAGCTCCCATAACATTAAATTCAGTAAAAAGGTTCTCCATCAAGGCAATTAAACTAAAAGCACGAAAAATAAAACATAGACAGGTGGTTCAAGGAAAATGCGGCTCCATCTTGAAAGTATTTATGAATTTGTGTTCCAGGCGTCACACAAAGGAAATTTTTATGCATACATGCATAGCCAAGTGTCACACTTGTGCATGTTTCTTGCACCTGAGGTGTATAAGAAATGTGGTTCTATCAAATTGTGGAAACTTAGTAAGTATCTTGTGAAGGCAAAAGAAGCAATATTCAGTACACAAATGAAAAGAAAAGAGAAAGTTGAAAGTAAAATGAACCCCATAATCTTTAGTGACATATTGAACTAGCGCTACGCTAATTATCCCGAGGAATGGCATTAAATAAGTAACATTCAGAAAATATGCTGCAATGATTTGTTGGCAGTACCTAATGAACATACTTAAGAAGGAAAATAAAGAGAACGTAATTTCTATAAGGTAGAACAATAACAAGAGGGGTAAAGACAATGTCAGTACTACTACAGCCTACGAGCCATTGTATTATAATATCAACTCACAGCTTAAAATGGAAAGGATTTATCCCATTTATATCCTCGATCTCATACTAGCAAGTTATAAGATATCATTAACATCAGAGTGACTTTCTTCATAAATTCCATAACAGATCTGACCAACTTAAGTTCATTTTTTCTGGCAACTTATGATTGTCCTATATCCAATTTATATAGGAGTCTAAGGAGGAACCTTCTTCTAACCTCCACCCCTTCCCCTCCCAAGTGTTCCACCAAAACAGCACCCAACCTACCTCAGCCAGCAAAATCAAATATAAAGATTGAAGAATATTATACAACCTGAACTGCAGCTACTTGACAAGAAAATTGTAGCCAGAAATTAAGATATTCATCATACTTCAGTCTTATAACGTCTGTCAGGTGGTGGGGGCGCTAAACGAGCCTTCCAATCTTGAGAGCTGATCCCTCAAAAAAAAGAAAAAAAAAAGAGTTCAGTAGTCTCTTCCACCCAAAGATACAAAATAGCGAAAAATAATAAATCTCATATGCAAAGAATAGATTAAATCTAGAGTTTTAGTAGGAAACTTCTTGAAAGAATTCATTCTGCAAGCCAATATCAAACCCGGAAATAAATACTCAAAGCGTTGGTAGAACATGAAACCCTTCCAATGAACAAAACAGGCAAAATCATGTAAAATCCATTTAAAATATACAACCATGCAATTACAGAAAGCATATCAAATGATATTAAGAAATAATTGATATCGAGGAAATGTACGTGGAACCGATGGCATCAGAGTGGACAAATTTTTCAACTTCAGTAGAAGAAAAATCAGAAACGGTAGACGCACTAGGGTCTCGCTTCATCCACTGCTCCCGCTGATTCTGTGCGGTTGGATGTGCCTGCGGTGGCTGCAGTAGAGGGTAATGTGGGTTCTGGCTCTGGTAAAACTGGCCTGGGTTTCCGAAAGCGGCGCCGTCACCCACGGTGGCGCCGCGACTGCTTCCGATTCCCGGTGGATATCGCCCTCGTGCGTAGTTATCATTCATCATATACTGAAATCTATTAAAATCAAGGAGATTAGAGAGGAATATTTCCTAAATCCGCGAAGGAGAATCGAATTGAAATTATATGAAAACTTTATTTTCAATTGCTAACCTTGCGAAAATGCATGCGTCTGTGAGTGTGTGATTAGTTGAAAAATAACTGTTCTCTTCCCAATAAGGAACAGCTTTCCCTTATCTCCAATTTCATATTAAAAAAATAAAAATAAAAAATAAAAACACCAAGTAGTAGTATTTTTATTAGATACTATTGTAGAGTATGTCTTATGTGAGACCATCTCACGTGTGATGGAATCGTGCACGATTGTATTTTAGGATACGACGCGATAAAAATTAAAACACATGTTTATTGCTCTAAATCACTTATACATTGTTGTCGCACACAGTCAACATGATCATGCACCACACACGCAGTTGTGTTGTCACACACGATCGAACCGTGTCCTGGGACACTATCGTGCATTCTGTCATCACACGCGAGACGGTCTCACCTGAGTTTTTGTGATTAGTGTATGGTACCGTCTTATATGGGTCGGGTTGATTCTGTTAATGTGGATTAACGCTCAATTAATCATGTCAACAAAGTCATATAATACTTTTATTTGTACCAGATAATACTGTAGCGCCCCGTTCACCTTTTAATTGGAAATATATCGTCACCCTTTACTTATTTAGGAACTAAAGAAATTATAATTACTTTCTAATATACAACGGAAGACTTAAACTGAAGACACGAGAGCTATTTTATTTTATTTTATTTTATTTTTGTTTAAAACGTAACATATATACATATATATCCAACTATAAACTAAGTCTAGTCGTGCTTCACCCACATTTCTAGGTAAAATGTTTGAACCAAAACCTATATGAATTAACACAACAAAACATATATATATATATATATATATATATATATATATATATATATATATAAAACAGGATAAAAGTCTAGGCCCATTGTTTATCATACTATACATATTTAAACAACATATTATTCTCAAAAGGAAACATTATTCTAGTACAATAACTTTATGGGGACAGTGAGGAGTCAACCCAACCTACTACACGTCCACGTCATCATCTGCCGAGCCTGAAAATATAAAAAGCAATATCATGAGACACCTCCGGAGAGGATCCCCAGTGGATAACCTTACTGTCTAATACATTGAAGCAATTAAACTATTAAACAAGTACTACATGTCCTTCGGGTACGCTTACCCTGAACTATACTATAACATAAAGGAACGTGGGAGTCGCTCGCCCACTAAACCTTACTTTTATAGACTAGACACTCTCGCCCTTATGGTCGTCGCCTAGTAGGGAAGCTACCTACCGGTTATAACTACGGGGCTTCAACCGTAGATTTCATACATAATTTATTAATTTAATTATCAACACATAATAGAGAGTAGAAGTTACCCACTTGTACGTTGATTGTGCGAGAATTGCTTCTGGATTCACCGACTGTCTCAAACTGCGCTCGACACATTTAACTGTTTAGTCTATATGTCATATAACATTCAATACATGCTTGCTCCTTATATTAAATTCTAAACATGATCATATCATACACAAATCATTTAAGTGAGATTTAGAATATAGAATACATCATCATACTTATAACTTAATTGTTAAGCATTTAAACTAGCAGTTTTAGACCTAAAATGACATATAAAGATGTAATAATTTTAATAATTCATACATAATTCCTAAAATCACAACATTATTCATATAATCACATATCTTCTTTTACTATAACATACTGAAAATTCATAAACTTTAACTACTTGTACAAATAATTAAAAATCACACATTTAACTAGGTTTTCACTTCAATTTCAGCTGAATAACAGCCTTCAATAAAAAAATTCACCATACCTTATAGGATTGATGAAAACCTTTCATCTTTTTACAGAATTTGGACAACATGTTGAAGTATAGCATATAAAAATTTCAAGTAGAAATAAGGTTCATATAATTAGTTATATATTTTACAAGTTGGATAAAAACAGTGCATAACATAGGCTGAAAACAGGGTTACTTGTAAAATTTCTTATAAATTTATTTTTGCTCCAACATTCACAAAGTAAATTTTACCATGTTATTAAGAGTCAGTATTACAGCATAGTAAACTATGGCTTATAAACATGATTCAGATAAATAGTTATGAATTTTCTAAGTTGGCAGAAAATAGGACATAGTGTATGTTGAAAATAGACTTTCTTGTAAAAATTGGCATAAATCGTACAAGACTAAAAAAAATACACACTAAATTTCTGCACGTATATAAGAATTGATTCTAAAATATAGTAAAATATCATATATAAAATCGAAGGATACAGTTCAATAAAATTGTCTGATTCAGACCCAAAAACGGGGCAAAAATTGTCTCTGAATAGCTTATTTTAGAAAAATCATAGAAAATCGGGTTTAACTCCAAATATTTAGAAAATTTACACACATGTTCTAAACTTCACATACTAGACTGTGGTAAAAGAGTTTAGGCTAATTCGATTCCTACAAGTCTAAGAAAATTCTCGAACAATAGAGAAATACACACAGCAGCAGCAACATACTTCCTCACAGCAGCAACAGGAAAAAAAACGCACAGCAGTAACATACACATGTATACAGGTAGCAGGGCAGCAGACAGTAGCAAGAAGAAGATTGGGTAGAGAGAGATACTGTGAGAGAGAGAATTAAGCGAGAGAGAGAGACGGATAGCCTCCTGCTCTTTTTTCTTTCTTATGTTTTGTTTTTGTTGAGTTCACGATCAAGAAACCAACCAAACAAACCAATTCAACACAGAATTTGTTCGAACACCACGAACCAAGAATGAAGAAAAACCAAAAATGAAATGCAACCAAGCACAAACACGAAAAACACAAGAATTACGTGGTTCGGCTTAACTATGCCTACATCCACGGAGAAAACATCCCACTAATCACTTGAATAAGAACAATCGTTTACAATGTTATAAGAAAGAAGCTATGAATAGAAAAACCTAGCTAAACACTCTGATTTCAGACTTTCTCTCTCTACAACACTGCTCTCAACTCTTATCTAAAAACTTATGAGAAAAGAGATGCTCTCTCTCTATATATAAAGCTAAGTCTGAAAATCCCGCTCAAAATTAGTTATGAGCTGAGTTCGTCAAATCACTTGCATAACCGCCTTGCTTCTCGAGCTTCAGCGAACTGTAAGCTAAAACAAAAAAAATAGAAAACCGTTAGATAAAAAACCGCGTCTTCTTGAAATCTCAACTCTAGCGAACTCTGTGAAAGTTAACGAACTTAGACGAACTACAACTTATAGTTCTCTTCTTATTCAGTTCGCCTTCTTCCTTGTCTGTTCGCTATTGTTCGCTTTGTTTGATCCATGCTTACATATCATCAATCTCCACCTTAAGCACGATCAAACCCTCCTCAACTCATTACTTTCTCAAGTAATACTGGTAGCCGATCTACCTTTAAGTCCAATAAGTGACAGACACAGTTCGAACTTAGTTGTCGGTAATGCCTTAGTGAAGGCATCAGCTGGATTCTCTTCGGTCGGTATTTTCCGAACTTCAATTTCTTCCTTCTCTATGATATCTCGTATAAAGTATAGCTTGATATCTATATGTTTTGTCCTTTCATGATATCCTTGATGTTTTGACAAATGAATCGCACTATAATTATCACAGTTCACTGTGACCTTATGTTGATCAAATCCGAACTCCTTTAGTATTCCTTGCAACCATATTGCTTCTTTGATTGCTTCTGTTAAAGCAATGAATTCTGACTCCGTTGTTGACAAAGCCACTACTGACTGATGTGTAGCTTTCCAACTGATCGCTGTGCCGAACAGAGTAAACACATATCCTGTAAGCGATTTTCTTGAGTCCACATTTGATGCATAATCCGCATCCACATAACCAACTAAAGGATTCAAAGTATCAGTAGTTCTTTTGAACAACAAACCATGTTCCACAGTTCCATTCAAGTATTTCATCACTCCTTTTGTTGCCTCCCAATGAGCAATACCTGAATCTGTCATGTATCTACTGATTAAGCTCATCGAATGAGCTAAGTCTGGTCTACAACACACCATTGCATACATAATACTCCCTACTGCATTTGAGTAAGGCACCTTCCTCATTAGATCCACTTCCTTTTGATCTCTGGGACACTGATCTTTGGACAATCTAACATGTTGTCCAACTGGAACCAAAGTTCTCTTCGACTGATTCATCTGATACTTTATTAACACCTTCTTAAGATAAGTACTAAGATCCAGAAACACTTCGCCATATTCTCTGTTCCTCCTGATGTTCATACCTAGCATTCTTTTGGCTTCCCCTAAATCCTTCATCTCAAATTCAGAATTAAACAAACATTTGATATGATTCAAATTTGAAATAGAAGTGCTAGCAATTAGCATATCATCAACATATAACAGTAAGTAGGTGTGTGAAGTGTTCGTTTCATGTTTAAAATAAACACATTGATCATATTTACTTCTGATGAAATCAATCTTTTCATATAGTCATCAAACCTGAGATACCATTGCCTTGGACTTTGCTTGAGACCATACAAGGATTTCTTCAATAAGCAAGCTTTCTGATCTTTGTTCTCCACATCCAAACCTTCTGGAACAGTCATGAATATCTTCTCTTTCAGTTCACCATGTAGAAATGCTGTGGTAACATCCAATTGGTGAAGTTCCATGTCGAACTGAGCTACCATTGCAAGTAACATTCTGATAGAACAGTGTTTCACTACAGGAGAATATATTTCAGTGTAATCTATTCCCTCATTTTGAGTGAACCCTCTAGCTACGAGCCTAGCTTTGTATTTGATCTTATCACCCTTGAAAGCCTCCACTTTCTTCTTGAATATCCACCTACAACCAACAAGTTTCTGATTTGCGGGTTTATCAATAATTTCCCAAGTTGAGTTCTTGTTTAATGAATTTAGTTCGTCCTGAATTGCAATCTTCCATTTTTCTCTTTGTTTGCAGTTCATGGCTTCAGTGTAGTTGTTCGGTTCATGGAACTCTACTTCTTGAGCTGCAACCAAAGCAAAAGAAACATTATTAGCATTAAACCTTGAAGGTGGTTTGATATTCCTCTTTGTTCGATCTCTGACTAATTGGTAGTTCGCCAATTCATGTTCTTCATCAGAAACTCATTCACTTGAATCTCCTTATTCCTCTTCGGTGTTTTGACCAAACTGAGTATCCTGGTTATTCTGAATATCTTTATTGACATTCAAATGCTCCACCTCGAGCTCTAACCTGTCATTTTCATCAATACACTGTAGGTTAGATTCAATTTTATTTAAGGGCATTTTAAACTCATCGAACACCACATCTCTGCTGATTATGCACTTGAGATGGTCCTTCTCATAACACCACAACTTGTAACCTTTAACTCCTTTTGGATAGCCGAGAAAAGCACATTTCAAGGCTCTTGGCTCCAGTTTATCTTGTTTGATGTGTGCATATGCCTGACAGCCGAACACTTTTAAACCTGTGTAGTTCGCAACCTTTCCAGTCCACCTCTCTTGAGGTGTTTTGAACTCAATGGCTGATGACAGACTCCTATTGATTAAGTGTACTGCTGTGGTAACTGCTTCTCCCTAGAAACTCTTCGGCAAGCCTGAACTTGATAGCATACACCTTACTTTGTCAAGAATAGTTCGGTTCATCCGCTCAGCTAGTCAGTTTTGCTGAGGTGTGTTCGGCACTGATCTGTGTCTTGTAATACCTCTATCCTTGCAAAAGGAATTAAACTGTTCGGAAACAAATTCCAAACCATTGTCAGTTCGCAGACACTTGAGTTTCTTCCCACTAGAGTTCTCCACCTCACTCAACCACTCTTTGAACCTGATGAATGTCTCATCTTTACTCTTCAGAATTACTATCCACACTTTCCTTGAGTAATCATCTATCAATGATAGAAAATATCTTCCTCCATTTCTGGTATGAACCTTAGCAGGTCCCCATAGGTTTGAGTGAACATATTCAAGTGGTTCATTGGTCAAATGAGTTCCAGTGTCGAACTTGATCCTCTTTGCCTTTCCAAGAATACAATGCTCACATAGATCCAGAGTAGTAATCTTGTCTTTATCGAACACCGATTGCTTGCTGAGTTCTTGAAGCCCTTTAATGCTCATATGTCCAAGTCTTCTATGCCAAAGAAGAGTTCGATCCATTTCCTTAGTGGACTGAGCTTCTCCGGTGGCAACACATCCTTCTAGATAATATAGAGTTCGTTCTTCTTGTGACCTCGAAGAACAACTTTGGAATCTTTCTGTCATGGTTGGAGACTCATGGGACAATTTACCTTTGAAGCAGGCTATCTACGAAGGGGTTTACAAATGGAAATCGAAGAAAAGAGAGGTTGATGGTGGCGAATTGAGCAGAGCAAGGGAGATAGAAAGTTGGGGAGCAAAGGGAATCCGAAGGAAAAAAAAGATGAAAAAGGTGGAGTCTTGCAAGTTGATAGGGTTCAGAGCAATTAGGGATTCAAATGTGGGAGTTCCTGAACGCCGTCGTTTTGGATGAGTTGGTTTAATAGCAAAATGGTGTCGTTTTGTGTGGTCCCATTTTTTATATGTTGCTTTCTTTATTTCAGTACTTTGGCCAGGTGTCTTTATTTTAGTGGTTGTTTTGCTGTTGCTCTAACCGTTTGCAGTCTCTATGTATTGTCCTTTTGCCTTTAGCAATGTATCAGAAAAAGTTACAAAATTCTGCTCCTCTCACCTCTTTCTCTCTCATATCTCATCCCCTTCTTGAATGTTCTTATTGTTCTTGGTTATTTTGGTATTATTTGATCAGAAAATTACAAAAAATAGCTTCATTATTTTGTATGAAATTGTTGAATCCTGACATTTGGTAGTCAGAGCAAGTGTTGTCGATTGCTGGGCTTTGAATTATGGCTGATGGCACACGTCTGGAAACTCAGAGAAAACTCCTTGAGCAAAGGATTCAAGAAGAGATGGACAAACGGGAAGCGGTTGAGATGCGATTGGAAGACAAAATCCAATCGAATCAGGATCGAAATGAGAAGATGATGGAAATGTTGCAACTACAATTTACAAAGATGGCTGAGCGTATGAATGTTTACTTTAAGGAGAAATCAATTTTGGGTGAGGGATCATCAATGAACACGGGTATTAATTTAACTCCTATTAACACTTATACTGATGACAGTAAAGTTTTGGGGCAAAAGGGGGGAGAAATTGTAGCAAACAATTCCTATTCACCAAACAATCACCACTCTATTCCTAGGATCAATTTTCTAAAGTTTGATGGAAGTAATCCTAGAATGTGGCTATTTAAGTGCCATGGCTATTTTCAGTTAATGAATACACCTGAAGAACAGAAGGTGGGACTGGCCACTATTCATTTTGATGGGAAATCGGCAGTTTGGTACAGCCATGTGTCTCAGAAGGGTAGAACTCTTAGTTGGGATCAATTTGTGGACCTTGTTTCAGCTCGGTTTGAGGATCTAAAGGAATCTAAGGTGTTGGCAGAGCTTGGAAAGTTAAGGGTCACTAATTCCCTTGAAGCTTACATTGATAAATTTGAAGAGTTAAAAGCTTATTTGCTTATGTTCAACACTAGAACCTATGATGATGAATTCTTTATGACATTTTTTGTGAGTGGTCTCCCTGAAAAAAATCAACAGTTCTTCAATCTATTTGAGTCCAAATCTTTCCAGCAAGCTATAGATATGATAAGGAAGCAGGAAGCCACTCTTGAGGCTTTAACTAGGAGAGCTAAAATGGGAGTAAAACAGGGGTATCAACAGACCCTTACTCAGCCTAAAAAACATATGATTCAGCAAAATAAACCACCACCGAATCAGCCACCAGTAGCAGCACCCCCTAGAAAGCTTTTATCTAAAAGCGAAATGATGGATATGAGGCAACAAGGTTTGTGTTTCAACTGTGATGAGCAGTTTGTACCAGGCCACAAATGAAAATACAATAGGCTCTATATTATTATGACAGAAGACGAAGAACATGAATATTACTCTGGTTTTATTGGTGATAAAGTAGAAGGGTTGGATGTGCATGTAGTGGATGGAGAGGTGTCCCTGAATGCCATTTCAGGGGAAGTTGGTGTAAGGACAATCAGAGTATTAGGGGAGGTTGATGCTGGACCTCTCAACATACTCATTGACACAGGTAGCACTCACAGTTACATTAGTAAAGTGTTAGCTAAGAGGCTGAATTGTTATATTGAATATATTGAGCCAATGGCTATTACTGTTGCAAATGGTAAAAAGATTATATGCCAAAAGGTTGTGAGAGGGTTTAGTTTGATGATGCAAGGGGTATTGTTCAATTTTCTATTGAGGTTGCTTACTTTGGGTGGATGTCATATAGTGCTTGGTTGTGATTGGTTATGGGAAAATAGCCCTGTTAAGTTTGACTATAAAAGGAGGTTTGTCAAGCTGTCAAGGGGAGGACAGAAGGTAGTAATCACAGCCATGGAGGAGGTACCACTGAGGGTTCTGATGCTCTAAACTGACCAGCTAGGGGATGGCTCTATTAGGAGTGGGAGGAATGACTAGTTTACAACTATCAATTCTCATCAAACTACATTGGCAGTTTCTGAGGAAATCAAACTGCTATTACTCAGCTTTGGTGATATTTTTGAAGAACCTCAAGGGCTTCCACCATATAGAGGGGTGGAACACCAGATTATTTTGAAAGCTGATGCTCTTCCTAAGCAATTGTTCCCTTACAGGTACTCTCACTCCTCTAAGAATGAGATAGAGAAGATTGTGGCCGAGCTTTTGGGTTCTGGAGTTATTAGGCACAGTAAGAGTCTATTTGCCTCTCCTGTTCTATTGGTGAAAAAGAAAGACAATTCATGGAGGATGTGTGTGGACTACAGGTATCTAAACACTCTTACTATCAAACATGACTACCCAATCCCAGTGATTGATGAGCTATTGGATGAACTATATGGTGCTAAGTGGTTTACTAAGATGGATTTGAGGAGTGGTTACTTTCAGATCAGGATGAAAGAAGAAGATATTTACAAGACAGCTTTTAAGACACATCATGGTCATTATGAGTTTTTGGTAATGCCATTTGGGCTCTGTAATGCCCCAGCAACTTTCCAGTCACTGATGAATCAGGTGTTTTCTGATCATTTAAGAAAATTCATACTGGTTTTCTTTGATGATATATTAATCTACAGTGCTACCCTTGATGAGCATTTGAAGCATATCAATATCACTTTGTCCATATTGAGGAAGCATCAGTTATATGCTAAGGAGTCTAAATGCCAATTTGGGCAGTCTAGCATTGAGTACCTAGGCCATATCATCAGTGCCAAGGGAGTGTCTACTGATCCTTCTAAGATACAGAGCATGGTAGATTGGCCCAAGCCATCAACTGTCAAATGATTAAGAGGGTTTCTAGGACTTACTGGATACTATAGGAAATTCATCAAATCCTATGGAGTCATCAGTAAGCCCCTTACTGATATGTTAAAGAAATGAGGGTTCAAATGGTCTTCTAGTTCTGAGATGGCTTTCCAAAAATTGAAGGAGGCAATGGTTACTTCACCTGTTCTAGCTTTACCTGATTTCACCAAGCCATTTGTTGTGGAGACTGATGCAAGTTCCACAGGTTTAGGGGCTGTTTTAATGCAGGAGGGGAGACCTATAGCTTTCATTAGCAAGGCACTTAACCCAAAGTGTCAGGCTCTTTCTATCTATGAGAGGGAATTTATGGCAGTCTTATTAGCAATTCAAAAGTGGAAGCACTATTTGCAAGGACATCATTTCATACTCAAAACAGACCAACAGAGTATCAAATACATCATGGAACAAAAGTTCACTACAGCTCTCCAACAGAGGTGGATTTCTAAATTGATAGGGTTGGACTATGAGATCCAGTATAAAAAGGGGACTGAAAACAGAGTGGCTGATGCTCTTTCCAGGGTAAATGAGTCTTCTTCTCTACATGTTATTTCTACAATTCAACCTAGGTGGATGATGGAGGTTTGTGAGAGTTATAAAGGTGATGTTTTTATACAGAAGCTGTTGGCTGCTATTGCTATTGAGGGGGCTGCTTATCCATCACATTCAGTGGTTCATGGCATACTCAGATACAAGAGGAGGATTGTAGTTGGGCAAGCATCAGATTTGAGGGCTACGTTATTGTCTTACTTCCACAGTTCAGTTATTGGGGGACATTCTGGTACTCAAGGAACTTATCAGAGGCTTAAGACTTTGTTCTATTGGCCAGGGATGCAAGGTGATGTACAAAAGTTAGTGGGGAATTGTGATGTGTGTAAACGGGCTAAGCATGAGAATAGCCCTTATCCAGGGTTGCTGGAACCACTGGACATTCCTACAGGAGCTTGGACTCATGTATCTATGGATTTTATTGAGGGCTTACCTAAATCAGAAGGAAAAAATGTCATACTTGTAGTGGTGGATAGACTCACCAAGTATGCCCATTTTATACCCCTATCCCACCCTTTTACTGCTGAAACTGTTGCTAGATTGTTCTTAGATCATATTGTGAAGTTACATGGGCAACCTGTGAGCATGGTTACTGACAGGGATAAAGTTTTCACAAGTCAGTTTTGGACTGAATTGTTTAGCACTTTGGGTACTAAACAACATATGACATTTGCCTATCACCCCCAATCTGATGGCCAGATAGAAAGGGTGAATCAATGCCTAGAGAATTACCTCAGATGCTGCACGAGTCAACATCCTCATAGGTGGATAAGGTGGTTATCTCTTGCAGAATTTTGGTACAATACCAACTACCATACTAGCTTGAAAATGACGCCATTTCAAGCCTTATACGGTTATCAACCAACCCCTCTAGCTGTTAGTCCTTACTTGGATAATCTAGACACTACTGTTGCAGATTTGGTTAAACAGAGAACAGCTACCTTGGACTCATTCAAACACAACCTTGTGTTAGCACAGGAAAGAATGAAGTTTTATGCTGACAAGAGAAGTCTATTTAAAGTTGCAGCCATACAGACAAGGTTCAGTGGTTCACAGGCCAAACCACAAATTATCAAATAAATATTATGGTCCTTACACAATTGTTGAAAAAATTGGGAAAGTTGCTTACAAATTAAACCTACCAGATGGGGCAAAGGTTCATAACGTATTCCACGTTTCTTTACTCAAACAGAAAATTAAGGGTACTTACACTCCCTCTGCTACCTTACCAGATTCAATTGTTGCGGATCTCCATGGCCCAGCACCATTGCAGCTTCTGGCAAAACGCGAGCTTTCATCTTCCACGGGAGTTCAGCGCCAAGTTCTGGTGCACTGGCGCAATACTAGTCCCAAGTTGGCATCTTGGGAACTTCTTGATGATTTGATGGACCGGTTTCCTCAGTTCGACCCTTGGGGACGAGGGTCATCTCCAGCGGGGGGTAATGTCATGGTTGGAGACTCATGGGACAATTTACCTTTGAAGCAGGCTATCTACGAAGGGGTTTACAAACGGAAATCGAAGAAAAGAGAGGTTGATGGTGGCGAATTGAGCAGAGCAAGGGAGATAGAAAGTTGGGGAGCAAAGGGAATCCGAAGGAAAAAAAAGATGAAAAAGGTGGAGTCTTGCAAGTTGATAGGGTTCAGAGCAATTAGGGATTCAAATGTGGGAGTTCCTGAACGCCGTCGTTTTGGATGAGTTGGTTTAATAGCAAAATGGTGTCGTTTTGTATGGTCCCATTTTTTATATGTTGCTTTCTTTATTTCAGTACTTTGGCCAGGTGTCTTTATTTTAGTGGTTGTTTTGTTGTTGCTCTAACCGTTTGCAGTCTCTATGTATTGTCCTTTTGCCTTTAGCAATGTATCAGAAAAAGTTACGAAATTCTGCTCCTCTCACCTCTTTCTCTCTCATATCTCACCCCTTCTTGAATGTTCTTATTGTTCTTGGTTATTTTGGTATTATTTGGTCAGAAAATTACAAAAAATAGCTTCATTATTTTGTATGAAATTGTTGAATCCTGACACTTTCGTAACCTCCATCAATCCTCTTTGTGCTTGCAATCTGTAGCCTTGAGAGTCAAGCATACCTAAGGATATAAGGTTCCTCTTCAATTCTGGTACAAATCTAACATTAGTGAGAACTCTCACTACTCCGTCGAACATCCTTAGACGAATAGATCCAATTCCTTTGATCTCACAGGTTTTGTTATTTCCCAACATTACAGCTCCTTCATCTCTCAATCTGAGATCGTTGAACCAATGTTTTATGGGACTCATGTGAAACGAACAACCTGAGTCTAGGATCCAACTGTTTGTTATATCTCGAGTAGTGATAGCAAGTACCTCGGCAGATTCGTATCCATTAGTCGAAGTGGTTGCCTCTCCAGTCTGATTGGCTTGCTTACCATTGTTGTTCCCTTTTTCAAATTGAAGCTTCTTATACTTGAAACAATCCTTCTTGAAATGCTCAGGTTTATGGCAATGGAAACACCTTTGACTTTCAATGTCATCCTTTGATTCCTGGCTTTGAGTGGCACCTTTCTTGGATTGAGGTTTAGATCCCTTCTTGTTGTGAATTTTCTTCTGAGGCTTGTGTTTAGCCACCAAACCTTCAGCTCCTCCTGTTGGCTTCAGATCTGAATCCTTAAAGAGCTCTTTGGTTTTTAATGCTGTGATAACTTCTTCCAGAGTTATCGAATGTTGCCTACCATAGAGAACTGAATCACAGAAGTTCTCAAATGTTTTTGGAAGAGCACTCAACAACATAAGCGCTTTATCCTCTTCTTCCAAAGTAACTTCCACATTCTCAAGATCATCAAGAATCCGTGCAAATTCATCCAATTGATCAAGAAGAGGTCGATTCTCCATTACCTTGAAGGCATACAACCTCTTCTTCAGGTACAAGCAATTAGCCAAAGTTTTAACCATGTATAACTTTTCTAACCGTTCCCAAACACCTTTTGTTGTTTCTATCTTGGCCACTTCCCGAAGGACTTTGTTCTCCAGGCTTAGGATTATCATACTGTGAGCCTTCTCCATCAAAAGAACATTCTGATCGTTCTGCATCACCTCTGGAAAGGCTTTTATGCCCTGCAAAGCCGCTGCAACTCCCTGTTGAACCAGCATATCTTTCATCTTGATCCTCCATAGCCCGAAGTCACCAGATCCGTCGAATTTCTCTAGTTCAAAACGTGTTGAACCCATCTCCGATCGTTGGCTTCCCACAGACGGCGCCAATTGTTGAGTTCACGATCAATAAACCAACCAAACAAAGCAATTCAACACAGAATTTGTTCGAACACCACGAACCAAGAATGAAGAAAAACCAAAAATGAAATGCAACCGAGCATTCAAGCACAAACACGAAGAACACAAGAATTACGTGGTTCGGCTTAACTATTCCTACATCCACGGAGAAAACATCCCACTAATCACTTGAATAAGAACAATCGTTTACAATGCTATAAGAAAGAAACTATGAATAGCAAAACCTAGCTAAACACTCTGATTTCAGACTTTCTCTCTCTACAACACTGCTCTCAACTCTTGTCTAAAAACTTATGAGAAAAGAGATGCGCTCTCTCTCTATATATAAAGCTAAGTCTGAAAATCCCGCTCAAAATTAGTTATGAGCTGAGTTCGTCAGATCGCCTGCATAACCGCCTTGCTTCTTCGAGCTTCAGCGAGCTGTAAGCTAAAACAGAAAAACAGAAAACTGTTAGATAAAAAACCGCGTCTTCTTGAAATCTCGAACTCTAGCGAACTCTGTGAAACTTAACGAACTTAGACAAACTACAACTTATAGTTCTCTTCTTATTCAGTTCGCCTTCTTCCTTGTCTGTTCGCTATTGTTCGCTTTGTTTGATCCATGTTTACATATCATCAGTTTTTCTTTCTTTTTATTACCTTTCCAGCTTAGTGTGAATCAGGTTGTGGATATTATGTGTTTGTGGTAGGAGAAGGGGTTTGGTGGCATGTGGCGTGAAAAGAATTGACTAAGCCTTCTCATGGCTTAGTCACTTAATTAGGATTAATTAAATCTTAAGCTTAATTAATTAATTCTTATACTTAATTAATATATATATATATATATATCATTACTCCTTAGTTAATTAATTATGGTGTTATAATTTTATTTGTGTGATGAGGAGATATTTTAATACACAACGAATTAGGAATGCATATTAATATATATATATATATATATATATATATATATATATATATATATGATCACAAAAGAGACTAAAATTAATACTACATGCATAATTCATTTTACTAAATAATATTCATTATAAAAAAATACAATTTCCATTTCATGCATGTATGTTCAAAATTGCATACCATGTCTTAAGATTTTATTTTAAAAGATATATATTGATACACATTATGATGTATGCATGTGTGTTCAAGTAAAATGATTTATCACATAAAATCACATAAATAGATCATACGTAAAATTACATTAAATAAAGCATTCATAGGTACAAACGAGTAAGTTAAGTGTCTTAACCTAATATAATCTTAATTAATTTAAATTTGTCTATTATCTTATCTTTTATTTTCATCCATGTTTGTCGAGTGAGTTGGGAGCGAGCTCGGTTTCCTCCGTGAGCAATCATGCAAAAACCCTTAAAATCTCGAAAGAAATATATGTCATAAAATCTTTAAAATCATCAAGCATAACATAATACATAAATCATAACTTTAAGTAATGTAAGATCTCACACTTAAATCATTCATAATTGAACGCTAAAAGAAATTTTTATAAAATATGCAATGCAGGTTTTTTTGAAAATGAGGTGTTACAAATACTACTAAGAAATTACTCAAAAACTCTTGCGCGCCAATTGCATGGATTTAGATCTATACAATTCGGATCGACTCAATCCGATACACACCCTAGAGAGGACGCTCACACACTTAATTTATTTTCTGCATTTTTAAAAATAATAAATATACCTTTTAATTGTAACATTCATACATTTATGTTATGACATTCATATAAAGATATAAATAATATTATCACATAAATGTATATATGTATAACGTGTGTTGAAATTCCTTTTTTTTTAAAGTTAAAGTATTACATAAAGATTATGATATTTGTATATAAATGTCATATTAATATAGCATAAGGATCACATTAATATAACATAAAAGTCGAACACATGAATTAAAAAAAATGCACGAATTCGGGTCGATTCAATTGCACTGTGCACCAGTTGCACAAGAGACCAACTCAAGAAATTATAGTTTGATAACTAATATTTTATAATACTTTTGCTTATATAAAATTACATTTGTATGTGTATTATGTAATGTTTTTGTTATATGACTTCAAATTCATGATTAATTTGAGAAATTGTACAAAATAATTTTTTAATTTTCATTATGTAATATTTTTATGTGTATCATGTAATACTTTACATGTAATACTTTATGTTTATCATATACTTACATGATATTTAAAGATTGTGTTTGGATAGAGAGATTTGAGGAGAAATTTGATATTCATGACAACAAACTCATTGATGGTGTTTCAATAAATGTGGATTTGAAATACTTCAATTTCATTTTGAACTAATTTTTTGAGTTATATAGGTGGATTTCAAATCCACTATCCATTCATTTGAAATTCTAAATTTCAAATCGTTCTATTCAAATACAACCTAAAAGTATTACATAATATAAATAAAAGTAATATTTATTATATCAAAAATTGACTTTAGATCATGTTAAATAATGTTGGCCCATGTTGATTGGGTTGATCTGACCCAACCCCGAAATGAGATTCTTGAGATATCATATTAGATCTACTCTTTTAATAAATTTTTTTTTACCAATTTAAGGTATGAACTAAAATAGTAAATTATTAATTTGAGACTTGAAAAAGAAAAACTATTAATTCAAGACCATAAATGATAAAATTATTGATTAAATAGTCACAAAATAAAGATTTTGTTCGGCAGATTGAGATCCCTAATTATTAAAATAATTTTCAAAGAATAATTCCAAAATATAATTGATGAACACATATATGAACGAAAAAGAAAAAAAAATAGAATAATAGAAAAATTATGCACATTATGAAAAAGTTAAAACTTTGTGATGACATACATGATCTTATTTTTGTGGGGGTTTTGAGTGATGATTTCATTCTTTAGGACACCAATCGATAGTGTTTATATTTTAGAGATCGTATAATTAATTAATAGTATTTGTACTTTATTGTAGGAATCATTATATTTTACACTTTATCCATCTTATTTATATATATTTTTTCCCTCAAAAATCAAAGATGTTATTAATAAAGTAGATTATTATATGAGTAAATATCTTTTAGACCACCTGACGGGCTAGCCCATACATCCATAAATATGGATGGGTTGAACTATAAATATAACGGTATTATTTGGTCTGAACCAAACAACCTAGCTTGATGGGTTTGATTTGAACTGGACTGTCGAGTTGGCCTATGAATCCGATATTGTGTTTTTTTTTTTAACAATGAAAAGACAAGTACATTGTATTAGTCTATTAAATTACTAAACAGATAAAACACATGAGTAAAAAAAAACTCAAAACTCATAATCCATGAATGATGAATGATGTTGACTTTAAACTTTTGTAATGAATATTGGCTTTGTGAGTTGTTAAATAATTATTTGTATGTGTAATTGATATGATGACATATTGTTTATTTGCTTTGTTTATTTTTTATTTTATTTGGTGTCACAATTTAGTTAATTAACTTCATTTTTATTTTTTTAAAAATTATTAGAGGTTTATTAGGCTATTTTGGCTCATTGGTTCAAGGAAGGCTGAGTTAGACTGTAATTCTACGGGCCCAACGAGAAGAGGTATTGACCCAAGTCGGCCAGACTATATCACTTGACCGTCTTATTGAATCCAATTTGACAGCTTTAATATTAATATAGTCTTATTTAATGAGTCAAAAATCAATCAATCATAATTAATATTATATATCGTGTTGGAGGTTGGAAATTCCCAACATCAAATTAATGAATTACATTGGAGAATTGGATGAAAAAAATAAGAACTAAAGAGAGATAATGTTGAAGAATGAAGAATACTATTTTTTTGAGTGAATGACTTGCCTCAAAATGGAAAAGCTTTAGTTACAAGACATGATTCTCACTATTTATATCTACCTAGTAGGTCAAAGGGTACTAGGGTCTTTTCCTCTACTCTTTATGAGAACCCTATCATAACTAGAAGCTCATTGGGCTAGACCAAGGTCTCCCTTCACATGTTAGACTGAGTTTTTCCTATTCTCATGGACTTAATTCCCTTTTTAGTTGGGTCTTTTAGATCATGGGACTCAGGCCCATTACCTTAAGAATATCCACATCATGTTGATATCTAAATTTGTTAAGGATTTATTACCCTCTGAAAAAGAAAATTATAGATGAATAAATATTGTACTGATGAAGGTTGTTAGATGCAAAGGAGATAACCGTTCCCACAAATCATGTGTTCTTCATGCAATCAAAACGGATGCATAGGGTTTGGTTCCTTTTTTTTCCCTTAAAGTGTTCCTTTGGAATTACACTATTTTTTTCTATTTGCTGAAAATGAATTTCTATAAGAGCTTTAAATTGAGTTTTTACAATTTTGGGAGACGGACTCCCTATTGACGACTAGATGTAGAAATAGATTAGGTTGGACTGAACTTTCTTATGATCGGTCTAAACCTGCATTTTAAATATAGGCCTAAGTCTAATAAATAATAGACTTTATTTTTGTTTGAGCCCGACCTATTTTGTATTGTAGATAAGTTTAACTTAAAGCCTATCTAAAGCCTATAAAAAGTCTACAATGGATTTAAAAAATTACATTGAAAAATATGAAAATGAACAATTCTCTAATGCATTCACTTAGTTCTCCCTAACTAAAGTGAGCTAAGGATCTGCAGTATACAAAGAACATCTGCAGTATACAAAGAATAGCAGCCCAACTATAGTTGAATTTTTTTTTTAGGGTGCGTGAACTAGTCTTGAATAATGAATATTGGGCTTATAAAATTAAGATACAAATTAAAATTATGTATGTTATATAAATATGTATTATATATCTCTATAATACACTATAAAAAAGTCAGTCTGTTAGGCCCTTTAAGCTTTTTTAAGACCTAGGCCTTGCCTATTATCATAAAAAGGCCTGATAAAAGGTCTTGGTCTGACTCAATTATTAAATAGGCCGAGGCGAGTAGGGCCAACACTAGGCCGAACCATAGATCCCTGTCGAGTAGCCTGATCTATTCCCACCTCTATTAATGACATACATATTTTGGAGATTTTTCAAACTTGATTTGTTGAAACTCTCTCGAATAGCATAATGATACTTGTATATTCCTGTAAATTCGGCCCCACCTATCCTGCTTTTATATCAGTTTATATTTAGAATTCTAAATAATTTCAAATGTGGACATTTTATAAAATTGAAACTATACAAGCTAAGAAAGAACATGAAAATCAAGTAAAAAAAATCCTAAACTGAGCTAAATTCCCAAGTTGAACCACAAGTAAATCAAGAATGAGAGGGAAATCACAATTCATATAATAACCAAAATTTGAATGATCTTAGAAGTATCTACTAACTATTTCCAATCAAAAGTGATCCTAATTAAGTATCATCAAGTCAACAAATCAAGACTACATACTTTGAGATATATAAATAAGTGGGTGCAACAAGTAATTAACACAAACAAAGTTCTGAGAACCAAATCAGAATCTCAAGAATGAGAAGAAAAACCAATTTATGTTTCCTGTGTTTGAGCTTCTGTTGAGTCATCACCAGGTTGCTCCGGCTCAGGTTCAAGCTCGGGTTCAGGCTCAGACACAGGCTCAACAGGTGTGGTATCCTCAGCATTTTTCTTGACAGAAGCAGACTTATTAAGATTAGAGTAGCTGCCTTTCTCCTTGAAGAGCTGAGCAAAATGGGGCTTGCAGTAGAGGATTCCATCCAAAGCAGCATAGGATGAGGGTGTGATCAAGCACCCTCCATGAGCACATTTGAAGCATTGCTTATGGTAGAACTCACCCTCAACTGTTACCTGCAATGGGCATCAAACTTCTTTAAATTTTGACTAGGTATAATTGAGTTGAAGTGAATGAGGAAGTTGTTAAGCTTGGTTGATATTTTTTTCAACTTAGAGTGTGGTGGAGTTTGATTATGGATTTATGGTTATTAGACAAGTACTATTCAACTCAAGTTTTATCATTTATGATAAAGATTAAAAGATGTGTTTGAGAGGTTCAAGTTGAAAGAAGGATCTAATAACTATTTCTAGTTTAGTACCGAGTTTCATTCATAAGAAATGAAAAAAGGAAAAAAAATGTCATTATAGATGTCAACACATGTTGATAGACATCGGCCCATAAGTCGTAACCCATTATTTGGCAGGATGAGCCTTCTTTACGGCAGACTGTCAAAATCTCAATCCATCACAATCCACCGATGGACTGTGGTTGGGTGGACGAGCTCATTGAAATTTTATTTATTTTTTTAAATAAATAAAAAGTGTTATATGCAAGATTTTTCCCATTTTATTGAAATGTACATGCATACAGTTGTGTATAGAATATGAAAATGATTTTTTTTTAAATAAGTCTTTTGTGGAAATTTCTTAAATTTTATAAATAAATATCTCACATTAATAGTTTATACAAAACTCGTTGAATTAGAAAATAATTTTTATCGTTATTATTCATTTCTCATCTATATTTTCATTTAAGAAAAAAAATTAAAATAAAAAAAGTTTAGAGGTGGGCCAACCCAACAAATGCCCATCTCACTGCAGGCCAACACACTAAGTTTCGTCTTCTTACGAGAGTCTAATCACTCAACACAACCATCATTTTAATATGGTGGGACGAACTAACCCAACAGACCTGATCTATTAAATAGCTCTATTTCTAATGTAAAATACCAAATTGAGTATCAAGTAGATGATTGATAATATACATAAATTAAATTTTATTAGTGCAAAAGGGCATAAATTCAAATAAAGGAACATGGGCTTACAAATAAGTACAAAAAAAATAAAAATGGAGAAATTATATTACCTTCTCCAATGGGTAGACAGTCTTCTTGCACACTGCACATTTTTCTTGGGTGCCAGAGAAAAATGAAGAGACTTTACTAGGAGTCTTACTCTGCAATAACATTGGCATCCAATATCCCCAACTCTTAGTTTCGAAAACAAATTCAATGGTTCATATGCAAAATCACAATATTAGATCATGAAAACACAATATTGTCCTTGCCAGATCAACAATTGACACATTAAGTTATATTTATGATGAGAGGAGAAATAGTTCCATGTAACGGAAATATAAGGTTAATTTATCGCGGTATAGTTTGTTTACCGGATCTCCTAGCTTCGTCCCAGCTGAGAAAAACACATGAAAATTGATATAATTAAAAGATAGAGATATTGAAGAAAGAAAAGCTATGTTTGTTGGAGGGTAAAGAGAGGTTAGAGAGAGCTAACATGATTGAGATTTCTTAGAAGTGAAGCTTCCAGTTTCTTTGAAGAGTTGTTCAAAGTGAGGCTTGCAGTATAGTTGTCCATCCACAGCTGAGTAGTTGCTCATCTGCAAATTCCATACACAATTCTCTTTTATTATCATATCTTTTATGCATGTTTTGAAGGAAGGTGAGATTGTTTAAAAAAAAAAAAAAAGAATATTGTATGTACATGACATAAAGAGATTGTTTTAAACCAAAAAAAAGAAAAGAAAAAGAATATTGGATGTACATGACATAAAGAAGGAAAATTGAAGAACACCAAGTTGGATACTCAATATAAAATTATTATAATATATCTATTAATAAAATAAAGGGTTAAAATAAATTTAGCCTAAGTGTGACCTTTTTTTTTTTTTCACTCAATCTAAACTCGTTTTTTTTTTTCTCCGATTGCGCTCAAAGTCTACAGGCCTTCACTTTACAACCTAAAACGCTTTCCAATCATTTAATTACATGCAAAAATTGAGATTTTGGTTTTGTTTTTGTTCAAATGGAACTTGAACGAATGGAAATCAGGAAATCAAGAGGGGCTTTCATTTGGCTTTAGATTTGAATCATTTTGGCCCATGTTTCATGTTCTCTGGTTGAAAAAATCAGAACACAAAATTAGATTTTAATCAGACAAGTGATCAGAATATGCTTTAAGATTGCACATGAAAAATTCGTAAACTTTCGATTGAAGAAAATATTTGTAAAATGCGAAAAAACATGTCATACTTTAACTTTTTTTTAATTTAATCTTAACGCTAACAACATGCATAAGATGTAGATTAAAAAGAAGGGGGGAACCTTTTGGACTTTCCTAATACACATGTTTTCACTCTTATTAACAAAAAAAAAGAAAATTTAATTGTATCAAAAACTTAATTACTAAACTATATTAATATAATAGAAAAAGAAGAAAGAAAAGCAAAATGATCATACAGCAAGACGTCCATTACAGTGGCTGCATTTGAAGCATGTATTGTGATAAGGAACTCCATCTGCAGATAACATCTCTACAAAATGTACTGTTTTATCACAAGCCTTGCATTTCTGCGTCGTCCCAAAGTTAGCCATTCTTTTTTCTTTTTCTTTTTAATAAAAACAATTTTGGATCAAAACTTCAAACTGATAAAAGAAGACTATTTTGGATCAAATTTCAGATTTAATAGTGAATACGTTTTTCAATTATGAATTTTTTCTCTTTCCTTTTGGAAATTAGTTGGTAAAAGGCTAATTATGTTATGGGGCTGAAAATCGAAGCAGCAAAGTATTAGTGGAGCAGATGAATTCAGGCTGATACTATGGAGATGGAATGGAAGAGCTACAAATGTGGAAAATTGAGATGGGATCATTAATTTGTCACCTCATAAAAGAAATTCTAGCTAATTAATCAATAAATAAATAAGTTATTAAGCCATTTTAGTACCTATAGTTCAACTTCTAATTATGAACTTCCAAATTATGGAGTATTGAACAACATTTACGAACATAAGTACTTTTATTTTCTTTTAAAAAACAATTTACATTTATTTGAAAAAAATGTAATGTGGTCACGTACAGTTATAAATATTCTTTTTTGTCAAGTTATTAAATTTTATTTTTTGACACCTAAGATAAATGATTTTTGCCCAACTATACTCTTCTAACATTTGAGGTGTAATATGATGGTACGGTCTACGAACATTAATAATGGTACGAGAGTGTAATATGGTAGTACAAGTTACTTAATATTGGTACGAGAGTGTAATATGATAGTACAGACTTCATTCATTATGGTATGAGGGTGTACTATAATGGTATGAGTTGAAATGTGATATTGGCTAGTAGGGATAAAATATGGTGGTATGGGGTAATTTCATTAAGAATATAATAGTCCAAAAAATTATTTTTTGGGCTAAAAAAAAAATAGTTTCGAACTCTTGGTTAAAAAAAAATGTTACTTTTTATAGTGTGCTAATTATAATTTCATTCTTTTTTTTAACCACAATTTAACCTTCATTCTTTTCTAATCATATTTGATGTTCTTGTCATTTTTATCGTATCATCAAAATTGACGTCGTACTACTCTCTCATGTACCAATATAATTGGTCCGTTTTATTTAGATTATATAGTTTGATAACATATATCCAAAAAAGAAAAGAAAATGGTAAATTACAACTACTTTCTTTGAAGAAACATGCCACTGGAATTTTTACTTTCTTATAATTACCTTGATCAATTAGTGTAATTGTAATAGTGGGCCGGCCCTGATTTGCCTTAGGCCCAGATATTCTGATGGCCCAAGCTGGAGGCCCAAGCCCCTTAAGTCAGACCCAACATATACCCTCCCTTTCTTGATCCTCGCCAAAACCTAGCTCTCTCTCTCTCTTACTCGCGGCACCCTCTCCATCTTTTCTCTCCCCGAATCCCGACCGTATTCTGTTGATCGACCATGGATTTCAGTGCTTTTCTTTTCCGGTTCGTTTCCCCGATCCTACTTATAGGGGAAGCCAAGAGGTCTTGGACAAGGAAAACTGAGTGTGAATCCTTCTTCTTCTTTATCCCTTCTGGTAAGTAAGAGAGAGGGTTTGAGAGTGTGAGATCTTGTCCTGTCCGAATCAGTTATATATGTGTTGATAAACTGATTCGAAGTTCTTTAAAAGGGTACTAGGGTTTCCTGGGTTTCTGTCTGACTTTTGGGTCTCTGGTGCAATCCTTGGAGCCACCACCGGATCGAGGTGTTACTGTGTGTGTTTTGGACGGATTACTGTTGGGGGACTGAGCCGAGTACTCTTCAACACAGATCTGTGTGTTGGCGCCTCTATCTGGTGATATCTTTTTGTTTTCGCTTTTCTTATCTTTGTGAACCATTAGTTGGTTTGTATCTAGATATATCTTTCTATAATAGTTGATATTAGGAGATGTACTCTCTTGTATCCGGATCCAATCCCTACAGTGGTATCAGAGCACTGTTGGGGGAGATCCGGAGCGCTGCCAAGAAGGTCAGGTATTTCGCTATCCTTATCTTGTTTATATTTGGTAAGATCTTGTGAGTCTGTTGGGATATTGTGCTTGGTATAAGTCTAGGGCTTATCTCTGCTTGTGATCTGCAATCTGTGTGATTTCTTGTTTTGTTCCTTTTCTTCTGCTGCTTATCTCTGGTTTTTTGTCTGGTCCCCGCTTGAAACTCACCTTGTCCGGTCCGATTAGTGACCCTGGAATCTGGGCTGAGGGGTTGACCAGACTCTGTGCTCTGTGCTTTGTTTTATCTCTTTGTGTGCTCTCCTTTTTTGTTTGCATCTGGTGCTTCTTAAGATGAATGCTTATCCTGTTGTTATTTTTGATGAAAAATGAGATTTTTCTATATGACAACAAAAAATGAAAGGTGTGCTTGTTCAAAAATGTTATAAGGCTAACTCAGAGTTATGATGAAAAAGTATCTAATGAAGTTAAAAGTGAAATTGATGAACTTGCTTATTCTCTGATTATTCTAAATCTATCTGATTCTGTAATTAGAAAATTAGGGAAACATGACTCTGCTGAATCTTTGTGGAACAAACTTGAAGAATTCTATACTGAAACTTCTTTGCCTTAAAAAATGTTCTTACTTGAAAAGTTTTTTAGATTTAAGCTTGATGTGCATAAGGACATTGATGAGAATTTAGATGTTTTCACAAAACTGATTCAAGATATAAAGCTCACTGGTGATAAAACTATTGATGAATATACACCTATTGTCCTGTTGAATGCTATACCTGATTCTTATAATGATGTTAAATCTGCCATAAAGTATGGGAGGGATAAGGTAACTTTGGATACTGTTATAAATGGCCTAAAAAGCAAAGAGTTGGATATAAAGGCCAGTAAAGGAAATAGGTCCTTAGGAGTTGCTAATCATGTGAAAGGGAAACAAAAGGTTGACCCTCAGAATAAATCTCCTACTAGTAACCAAAGTAAGCCTAATCCAAACCAAAATCATGGACAACCTCAGAAAAAGAATGGTCCTAAACCTAAGCCTAAAAACAGGAAGTGTTATAACTGTGAGAAACCAGGTCACTATGCTAATGTGTGCACTGAACCTAAGAAAAAAAAGGTTAATGGACAGGCTAATGCTGTGTCTGACAGTCTGGGTGATGTCTTTCTCACTAATGATTATGTGAATTCTGTTACTTCATCTCTATGTGATAATGACTGGATTTTGGATTCTGCATGCACACATCACAAGACACCTCATAGGCACTTGTTTAGCTCCTATGTGGAACTTGATAATGTCAATGTTTCTATGGTTGACAGTAGTAAGAGTTGTGTGAATGGTACTGGAACAATCTGTCTAAAATTTGAAACTGGTTTCAATTTAATTCTTGAAAAAGTAAGACATGTTCCAAATTTGAAAAACAACTTGCTCTCTGTTGCCATTCTTGAAGATTGTGGTTTGCATGGTAATTGGGGAAAAGGTTGCCAGATGATTATGAAAGGAAATTTGTGTGCTTTCAAGGCTGTTAGAATGCAAAACTTATATGTATGCTCTTCTGAACCTGTTCTGAATGCTAATTCTGTGAAACATGATATGACAAATATTTGACATAAAAGACTAGGGCATATAAATGAAAAATGGCTTGAAATTCTGCATAAAAAATCTTACTTTGGGAATGATGTTATCTCTAATATGCCTCTTGTGATTCTTGCATCCTTGGAAAACAACATAAAGTAAGTTTCCCTGTCTCCTCTCCCCCCAATCCCTCTAAGTGCTCTTCTATTCTTGAATATGTGCATGCTGATGTATGGGGTCCTGCACCTGTGCCAACTCATGGAGGAAATAGATATTTTATGTCTATTGTGGATGATTTCTCTAGGAAAGTGTTTGTGTTTCTCATGAAGAATAAATCTGATGTGCTTGAAAAGTTTAAAAATTGGAAAACTCTTGTTGAAGCTCAAATTGGTAAGAAATTAAAAACCTTGAGAATCCTGTAATGATGATCTTGATTCCCTGTGCATTGAACATAGCATTAGAAGGCATAAAACGGTTGCATATACCCCCCCAACAAAATGGCATTGCTGAAAGAATGAATAGAACTTTGCTTGATAGGGTAAAATATATGTTAAACTCATCTGGTTTATCGAAACATTTCTGGGGTGAAGCTGTCTTAACTGCAACTTATGTAATTAATAGGTCTCCTTCTGTGCCCTTGAAAGGGGAATTACCTGAAAATTTGTGGTGTGGTAAACCTGTTGATCTGTCAAATTTAAAAGTGTTTGGTTGCTCTGCTTTTGTGCATCAGAAATTGGACAAACTTGAACCTAGATCTATGAAGTGTGTCTTCCTAGGTTATCCAGAAGTGTGTCTTCCTATGATTTGTCAAATTTAAAAGTGTTTGGTTGCTCTGCTTTTGTGCATCAGAAATTGGACAAACTTGAACCTAGATCTATGAAGTGTGTCTTCCTAGGTTATCCAGAAGGTGTTAAAGGTTATAGATGTTGGTTAAAAGGAGAAACAAGTTTTAAAACTATTACTAGTAGAAATGTAATCTTTAATGAAGAATATCCATGTTTATTTGCCCCCTTCTGTGAATGTTCTTGCTGAGGTGGAGACTCCACCCATTCTACCTATCTTACCTTTGCAAGCTGATGCTGTGATTGAACATTCTGATAATGATCAATCTGATAATGAACCTGTTCAAGTTGTTGATGAAATTGTTGAACTTTTGCATGATGATCTAAGTGACTATCAGCTAGCTAGGGACAGAACTAGAAGACAAACTAGGATTCTCAAAAGGTTTGATGATTTTTAGCTTGCTTCCTATGTGCATAATGTGTTTGAAAACCTAGATGGTAATGAACCTAAATCTGTAAATGAAGCCCTAAAATCTAAAGAATCTGCTACTTGGTTAAATGCTATGAAAGATGAGATTAAATCCCTGCATGATAACCAAACTTGGTCTCTTGTTCCTAAGCCTGATGCATGTTCTGTTGTTAACTGTAAGTGGTTGTTCAAAGTAAAACAAGAATGTGATTCTGTTAGATACAAGGCCAGGCTTGTAGCAAAAGGTTTTACCAAAAAGGAAGAAATTGATTACATTGAAATTTTTGCACCTGTTGTGAAATTCACCACTGTGAGAATAATGCTCGCCTTGATAACTCATTTTAATTGGGAATTAAAACATCTGGATGTAAAAACTGCTTTCTTGCATGGAGAATTGGATGAAAAAATATTTATGAAACAACCTGAGTACTTTGTAGACAAGGCTCATCCAAACTATGTGTGCTTATTGAAAAAATCGTTGTATGGCCTTAAGCAATCACCTAGACAGTGGAATAAAAAGTTTGATGCTTGCATGATGTCTATGAAATTTAAAAGAAGTTCATATGATCCTTGTTTATACTTCAAAGAAAATGCTCAAACTCCCGTGTTTCTTATGATCTATGTGGATGACATGTTCTTGGCTAGTCCTTGCTTGAAAGCTATTGACTACGTGTGTAAATATCTAAGTGACAATTTCGACATGAAAATTCTTGGTGATGCAAAACGCATCTTGGGTATGGATATTGTTAGAAATAGAGATGCCTGCACTCTGTCCCTAAATTAATCTGCTTATTTGGACAAGATTCTTGGTAAGTTCTCTATGACAAATGCTAAAGCTGTTTTTGTTCTTCTTGCTACTCATTTTCTGCTAAGTAAGGAACAGTCTCCTAAGACTGAACCTGAAATATCTGAAATGTCTTATGTGTCATATGCCAGTGCAATTGGATCAGTTATATACCTTATGGTTAGTACAAGACCTGATATTGCTTACGTTGTCAGCTACATGAGTCGTTATATGTCCAACCCTGGTATACCTCATTGGGAGACAGTAAAATGGTTATTAAGATATCTAAAATGATCTGCAAACCTTGGAATAAAATTTGGAAAATCAGATAAAGGAATTGAACTCTGTGGCTATGTGGATTCTAATTTTGCAAATGATAAAGATAATAGAAAATCTACTACATCCTATGTTTTCACTCTGTGTGGTGCATGTATATCATGGAAATCCCAATTGCAACATATTGTGGCTTTATCTATAACCGAATCTGAATATATTGTTGCAACCGAAGCCATAAAAGAAGCTATCTGGCTTAAAGGGTTACTTTCTGAAATTGATTTCTTGAAAAAGAAAGTTGTAGTATTTTCTGATAGTCAATCTGGAATCCAACTCTGTAAGAATCCTGTGTTTCATGACAGAACGAAACATATCGACGTAAAATACCATTTCATTCGAGAAATAGTTGAAAAAGGGATTATAAGCCTTAAGAAAATTCCATCTGAATTTAATCCTACAGATATGGGTACAAAATGTTTACCCATGAAAAGTTTAGGTCCTGTCATAAGGCCTTAAACCTTGTTCCAGCCTTATGATATCATGTGTTACCCCCAGTCTGAGTGACTGACCTATGATCTTTGTGATCATAATTTTTTCTTTATCTGCTTATATGATTATGACTTTGTGTGTTTTGTATTTTGCAGGAAAGGAGATCGGCGATGATGACCCCCTTTAATCCTGTTATGTCCACTAGATACCATGGTCCGGCCCAAGGTGGAAAATGTTATAGTGGGCGGCCCTAATTTGCCTTAGGCCTAGATATTCTGGTGGCCCAAGCCCCTTAAGTTAGACCCAACATATACCCCCATTTCCTGATCCTCGCCAAAACCTAGCTCTCTCTCTCTTACTCGCGGCGCCCTCTCCATCTTTTCTCTCCCCGAATCCCGGTCGTATCCCGTTGATCGGTCATGGATTCCGATGTTTTTCTTTTCCAGTTTGTTTCCCCGGTCCTACTTATAGGGGAAGCCGAGAGATCTTGGGCAAGAAAAACTGAGTGTGAATCTTTCTTCTTCTTTATCCTTTCCGGTAAGTAAGAGAGGGGGCTTGAGAGTGTGAGATCTTGTCCTGTCTGAATCAGTTATACATGCGTTGATAAACTGATTTGGAGTTCTTCAAAAGGATACTAGGGTTTCTTGTCTGTCTGACTTTTGGGTCTCTGGTGCAATCCTTGGAGCCATCGCCAGATCGAGGTGTTACTGTGTGTGTTTTGGATGGATTACTGTTGGGGGACTGAGCCGAGTACTCTTCAACACAGATCTATGTGTTGGCGCCTCTGTCTGGTGATATCTTTTTGTTTTCGCTTTTCTTATCTTTGTGAACCATTAGTTGGTTTGTATCTAGTTATATCTTTTTGTAATAGTTGATATTAGGAGATGTACTCTCTTGTATCCGGATCCAATCCCTACAGTAATAAAAGTAAATTATTTAATAATCGACTTTAGATGATCGTTAAAACACTCGTTTAAGCCCGATTATGACGATCCTAGATCTCTCTCTTATGAAAGTTGAAAAAAAGTTGTGCATACCAAATCTTAAATATATATTTTCACCTATACAATTATGCAATTCTATAATTATAAAATTCTGTGTGCTCAGTTTTTTTTGAGGTATTATAGATTTGTACTATAGGTATTACAAATATGAACTAAAGGTATTGATACTTGAAGAGTATATGTGTGATACCTTTAGGCCTATTAGGCGCGTGCGCGGTGTGGGCGCGCAGTGTGGCAGGTATTACAGATTTGTCCTATAGGTATTACAAATATGAACTAAAGGTATGTGATACCTGAATAGTATATGTGTGATACCTTTAGACATGTTAGGTGTGCGCGTGGCGTGAGCGCGAGGTGTGGGCACGTAATGTGGGCGCGCGGTGTGGGCGCATAGTTCTTGAGGTATCACAGATTTGTCCTATAGGTATTACAAATCAGGTGATACCTGAAGAGTATATGTGTGATACCTGAAGAATAAATCAAGTGCGCGCGTGGGGCGCACACCAACTACGGTGTGGGCGCACGTGGGGACGGCCCACACGCCGGGTCGGGTTCGTGCCCCTTGGGCATACAATTTTTTGTCTATATATAGAAGGAGGGTTTTGTCAATGGAATGGTTAAACATCCACATGAGATTATTACGAAATTATTCTATCTTTTATGTATCAATATCTTTTGATTCTTTTAATATGTTAACAAATAATAACAATCTTGTAATGATCATGTCGTTTAAAAATCACACACAAACTCATGTATATATTACATGTGAATGAATCAATGCAATGGTAGATATTATATCTGGTGTATGGTGTATTTCAGTTCATCAAAAGCATACTGATTGACAAACTCATTTGCAAACCAAACAAAGCAAATTTCTAAAGGAGTAGATATTGACCAAATTGGCGTAAGAGAGCAATTTCTTTTTGTTTTTACTCTATTAAAAAATTGAAGCAATGAAAAAAAATCTTCCTACATTTGTAACACCACTCTTCAAAGTTTTCGTGCAAGGAAAAAATGGAGTCTTCTAATAGAGACAATATGTCAAAAGCTTTTGAAGAAATAACAATGAAAGAAGAAGCATGGCATAAAGACGAGGACGCGGAAGACAAGGAGGAGAAACTATGTGATTGAAGACGAAGGCAGCGAGTATGATTGGAGTGAGTCACTTCTTTCAGTTGTTCATGTCTGTCTTAAAATTACAGATTTCTTCCAACTTAAAGCTACTCACCACTGCAAAGCATTTCAATACTCTGGAAGCTACGTGATATATCCCAAAATAGTGATATCATTTATACACGAGCTTCAGGACTTGTTTGTCGTGCCGACCCCACAACAGGTTTCCAAGAGGGACAACATCATCGTTAGAAAAAATGAAACCCTGTCTGCTTTTATCGGTTTCCTTCTTCAATTGCTCTATCATAAGATGAATTTTACCGAGCCTTTTAAGGATCAAATCCAAAGTCTTGAAGAGGGTCTGAGATTTCTCATCGTTGTTCTTGAAGATACGTTGTTGTTTTGCGATGAGCATGAACTAGTCAAGAATCCCTTGGTGGAATTTGAAGTTGTTGCCAATGAAGCTGCAGCTTTACTATATACCTTATTTTTCTCCGTGGATTCAAAATTCGAGCCGATTGGTATGAGCTTCGTTCTCAAGAATATTGATATAGTGAAAGCTGATATCATCAACTTCTTAACTCTGCCCCCATTTATAGTTAAAGGTAATTCAACTACAAATACAACTGTTGTGGATTCACTCTTCATTGTTGATTCTCTCATTTCTTATCTCGACGAGATACTGAATCGAGACAACGTTGATCAGATGGATCAGATTAAAATTCTGCATTACGAGCTGAAGTATGCAGAGTCTTTTGTAAAGGGTATAAGTTGGGTAGAGATGGAGGAAGTGAAAGAAGGTGTGATACGGCTTAGAGACGGGGCCTACAAAGCTGAATATTTGATCAACTCTTTCTTGGTTGGAGATGCTCTTCTTTCGTATTTCTCCATTAGGCTTCCTCAAGTTATCGACAAGATTAAGCTGCTGGGAAACGAGCTCCAAGAAATAGTAAGGAATCATGGCATTAGAGGCCTAGAAGTTGCGAAGAATTTCGTAAAACAACTGTCATAAAAAACTATGAGAGATGACGAGCTTATAGTTGGTCTTGAGGAAAAGACAAAAAGTATTCTAGAACAAATGTTGGGAGGAACAAATAAGCTGCAGATTGTTTCCATCTTTGGGATGCCTGGACTTGGCAAGACGACTTTAGCGAAAAAATTATATGATCATCCTTCAATTACGTATAGGTTTGACAAACACTCTTGATGTGTCGTTCACTCTACGTATCAGAGGAAACGTGTGTTGATCAACATTCTGATCGGTTCAACAATCGAAGGTGGTGAAGGTGAGTTGTTGAATATCGACGAAGAAATTTTAGTGGAATGGATATACAAAAGTTTGAAAGGAAGAAGATATGTTATTGTAATGGATGATATATGAGATTCAAATGCATGGGATGATTTGTAGAGATGCTTCCCAGATGATGAAAATGGAAGTCGAATATTGATGACCAGTAGAAACAAAGATGTGGCCCCACCAAATAGCTTATCATACGTGTCGAACGAGTAATGTTGGGAGCTATTGAAGAAGAAGGTGTTTGGTAACAAACATTGCCCGAAAGAGTTGCGACATACTGGAGAGAAAATCATGGAAAATTGTTATGGATTGCCTCTTGCTGTGGTGGTCATAGCTGGATTTCTTGCTAATGTGGGTGAGAGACGAAGTAGAGTATGGGAGAATGTGGAAGGAAATCTAAACTCATACATTTTTTATTGTAAAGACGAGCATGTTATGTAGATATTGGAACTCAGTTACGAGAATCTACCTGGTCGTTTGAAACCCTATTTTCTGCGCAGAAATTCCTGTTCGTAAGATGATGAGGCTCTGGATTGCTGAAAGATTCGTACTACATAACGAGGAGAGTGTAGCCGAAGAATATCTACAAGAGCTAATCGATAAGAGCCTCGTTGTGCTTGCTAAAAGAAGATCAGACAGTGGTGTCAAAGCCTATATTATTCATGATCTATTGCGCGACTTGTGCCTTAGAAAAGCCGAACAAGAAAAGTTCCTAAGATCAATTGAAAAGTAAACAACTATTTTCGCCTTTCTATTTGGTTTCGATACAATGCATATATAACAACTCTCAATCTCTTTTTTTTCATTGATTACTCATTATATACAAAGCATCATCACCTCTATGTGAACAAGAATCCTGTTTCTCAAATTTGGCTCCCTTTTGGTCTGCACGCGCGCGCGCTCTCTCTTTCTCTCTCTTCCATGTTCATCCCAACATGCAGTTACTCAGTCCTGGATTTACAGAACATAAGTTTGAGCAGTGATGACGTGGTTGGAATCGAGCTTCTACTTCTCTTGAGATACTTGGCCACGACTTTTATGCCGTCTGCAATAGGCAGCCTTGTCAACTTAGAGTTTTTCATTGTAGAAACATCATACCAGCAGACATTGATATAGTTTATACACGTCGGGCTAAGGCCCGACAGTAGGCGGGCTGCTGGAGATAATTGGATCAGTTATTTAGTTATTTATTTTTATATGGGCTGGTTCTGGTTAGCCATGGGCTTGTCATGGTCTAACCCCTCTCATACTAGGATTAGGTTTCCTTTCATACTAGGATTAGGTTTCCCTCTCATACTAGGATTAGGGTTCCTTTTAGATGTCTTTAAATACTGCTTATGGATAGTTAATTATTTTCATCGGATTAATAAAGTATTCGGCCATACGGCTTGGACGGGAGATTCCCGGTAATTTTGTGCATTCTTCGTGTGTGATCCCTTGTCTTCATCAATTTGGTCCGACCTGCCATGACTCGAAGCCAGGACACCGATGCTCGCCTCTCAGCCCTCGAGAAGGGTTTGGAGAAGATGGAAAAGGGACTCGAGGATGCAAAGTCTCACTTTTCCTCTAGACTCGATGGGATTCGGCAAGATAACGCCGAATTGAAAGACCTCACGCAATTCATCTGTGGGAAGACACCGGCCCCTGATGCGCCTTCCACATCGACTGCTGTTTCCCCGGGCTCGCAACCCTCTGTAGTTGGGGCCATCCCTACATCGCTGGATTCCTCTCAGCCTGGCCTATCCTTGCCCACATTCCAGGGCGACAATCCATCAGCATGGTTATCTCAGGCAGAACAATATTTTGTCATCAATCACATTCCTGATCATGCACGTGTAAATCATGCGCTTATCGTCATAGAGGATGCAACCCTCCATTGGTTGCAGTGGCTTCTGGGCCGTATCCCTAACCTGACATGGTCCAGGTTCGCTATTGAATTGCTTCGGTATTTTGGTAATGATCCCACCGCAAACCCCTATGAAACACCGGCAGCTACTCGCCAAACTGACACGGTGGGCGACTATATTCACACATTCTTAACACGGGTTTCTCATGTTCCTGGACTGGATGAGTCTCATTCCTTGGGATTATTTCTCAATGGCCTACAAGATGATATTCGGGTTCGTATTCGTTCTAGTCTCGCTATCAATTTACCGGCCACTATTCAATTGGCCCGTGAAATTGAGAGAATTATTTTCTGTCCGACCGTCTCACCCATCCGGCTTCTTGTCTCGGTCCGCCGGCCGCCACCACCATCGTCGCCCCTTCTGCACCTGGGTTTTCTAATCGGAGCGGCCCTCGGCCTTCTACCCAGTCATCTGCGACCTCCGTTGGGTCTTCCTCATCTCGACCCCGGAGTGCCCAGAACATGTCTCACACTGAATATATGCAGCTTCGAGCGAAGGGCTTGTGTTTTCGTTGTAGGGAGCCCTACTCCCCACTACATGTATGCTCTCAGAAGTCCCTCCGTGTCTTGCTCCTTCATGAGGACGATGAGGCCATTGATGATCCTGCTCCGCCGGTCGAACCCAACACTCCGGATCTTCAGCAATTGGAGTTGTCGCACCTGGTGGCTGGAGGTTTTGATAGCCCTCGCACCATGAAATTGTATGACTCTATTGCTGATCGCCCAGTCCGTGTTATGATTGATAGTGGGGCTACCCACTGCTTTCTCTCTAATCAACTTGCCCATGATCTGTCACTTCCTCTCAATTCCGCCAAGCGCCGCTCTGTTCGCTTGGGCAACAGAGATATTTCTATGACTTGGGGTTCTGTCATGATGTTGCGATTACCCTTGGTGGGGCATGTTTTCATATTTCCTGTTATATCTTTCCTTTAGGTGATGTTGATTTAATTTTGGGAGTTTCTTGGCTCGCGTGTTTGGGGGATGTTCGCGCAAACTAGACGCGCATGTCAATGGAATTCACAATAAATGGCGTTTCGGTATCATTGCGTGGTGACCCCTCTCTCACCC
Organism: Scutellaria galericulata; assembly: GCA_946896805.1. Classification (NCBI taxonomy): domain Eukaryota; kingdom Viridiplantae; phylum Streptophyta; class Magnoliopsida; order Lamiales; family Lamiaceae; genus Scutellaria; species Scutellaria galericulata. The sequence goes on along the minus strand of OX335791.1, from coordinate 11,027,593 downwards.
GTTGGGTGATTTCAGCTAGCAGTCTAGCTAAATTAACCGATGTCGGAACTTAGTGGGTTGTCTGGGCTTCTCTCGAGGCCACCCCTGAGGATCCGGCCTCTTTGGCCGCACCTTATTTACAGCCCTTGTTGGAGGAGTTCGCAGCCATTCTCCAGCCACCGGCGGGCCTTCCACCAAGACGTCCATGCGACCATCGCATTCCTCTGGTCACCGACGCTACTCCTGTATCACTCAGGCCCTACCGCTACTCTCCGGCACAAAAAAATGAGATTGAACGCCTCATCTCCGACATGCTGACTGCAGGCATAATTCAGCCTAGTACATGACCCTATTCTAGTCCGGTCCTATTGGTCAAGAAGAAGGATGGTAGTTGGCGGTTTTACGTTGATTATAGAGAGCTTAATAAACAAACTGTTCTGGATAAATATCCTATTCCGGTTATACAAGAGTTATTGGATGAACTTCATTGGGCCTCTTGGTTTACTCGCTTGGATCTCAGAGCAGGTTATCACCAAATTCACATCTCTCCGGAAGACATCTCAAAGACTGGGTTCCGGACTCATTCTGGCCATTACGAGTTCGTTGTTATGCCCTTTGGCCTCATGAATGCCCCTGCAACCTTCCAGGCCGCCATGAATGAGCTATTTCGGCCATTTCTTTGCCGTTTTATCTTGGTTTTTTTTTTTATGATATCTTGATCTACAGTGCTAATTGGGATGATCATGTTTCACACCTACGGACGGTACTTTCTTGCTTTTCTTCTAATAATTATGTGGTTAACCCAAAAAAATGTTCTTGGGCGCAGCGTTCTATTGAATACCTTGGTCATATTGTCTTGGAGGATGGAGTACAAATGGATCCATCCAAGATCTCAACAGTATTGCAGTGGTCTGTGCCTAAATCTGTCAAGGGGGTTCGTGGGTTTTTGGGCCTCACGGGTTACTATTAGCATTTCATCAAGGATTATGGTCTCATTGCCAGGCCTCTAACCCAATTGCTACGCAAGGAAGAGGTGTCTCATTTTCAATGGCCGCCAGCTGCTCAGGCTGCCTTTGAGGCCTTGCAAGTTGCTATCACATTGGCTCCGGTTTTGGCTATGCCTGATTTTTCCATGGACTTTGTGGTCGAATGTGATGCTTCGGGTCAGGATATTGGCACAGTTCTCATGCAGCATCGTCGCCCACTTGCTTATTTTAGCAAAGTCTTATCTCCACGAAATGTAACAAAATCCACATATGAGAAAGAATTAATGGCTCTCGTCCTTTCGGTCCAGCATTGGCGCCAGTATCTTTTGGGCCATCATTTTATTGTGCGCACTGATCACCAAAGTCTTTGTCACTTTCTCTAACAACCCTTGCAATCTCCTACTCAACAACATTGGGTCGCCAAATTGTTGGGTTATGATTTTACCATTGAATATCGGACCGGGGTCTCTAATTCGGCTGCTGATGCTCTTTCTCGTCGAAATATAGATATTGAGGCCGCTGCTTTATCGGTTCCCCAGTGGCTGGACTGGGATCAACTCCATCACGAAGTGGCCGCCGATCCTATTTATGTGCCCATTATATACGATTTGTCCGCTGGCCTGCCTGTTCGCCGGCCGTATTCCCTCATTCAAGGGACTTTTCTACAAAGGTCGTCTTGTGGTTCCTTTGGCTTCCTTGCTGGTTGACCGCCTTTTAAGTGAGTTTCACGCTTCTCCGATAGGTGGCCATGTTGGGGCATTTCGCACTTACCAACGCCTCGCCGCTAATGTTTACTGGCCGGATATGATGGGCCGCGTTACTCGTTTTGTGGCTGAATGTCTTATTTGCCAGCAGCACAAATATGATTCTCGTACTCTGGCGGGTCTTCTTCAGCCTTTGCCAATTCCGGAACGCGTTTAGGAGGATGTGAGTATGGATTTTATTACAGGGTTGCCTCATTCTGATCACTTTGATTGGATTTTGGTAGTGGTCGACCGCTTGTCTAAATACTCTCACTTTGTTGGTCTTCGTCATCCCTTGACGGCACGACAGGTTGCCAATTGTTTTGCTCGTGAGGTGGTCCGTTTACACGGTGTTCCTCGCTCTATTATCTCTGTTAGGGACGTCAGTTTCCTCTACATGTTTTGGAAGAATTTGTTTCGTGCACTGGGTACTAAATTATGGATGAACTCTGCCTATCATCCGGAGACTGATGGTCAAACCGAAGTCATGAATCGATATTTGGAAACTTACATACGTTGCTTCACCTCTGAGCGGCCCAAGCAGTAGGCCAAATGGTTAGCTTGGGCGGAATTTTGCTTCAACACTAGTTTCCATACCACAGCTGGCACAACACCATTTGAAGTAGTATATGGTCGTCCTCCTCCTACACTATCCCAGTTTCTGCCTGGGGAGGTTCGGGTGCGTGCCGTAGCCGATGAATTACGTGCCCGTGATGACATTTTGCGTGAACTTCGGGCACATCTTGAGAAAGCGTAGCAGTGTATGGCGAAAGCGGCAAATAAGCATCGTCGGGATATGGAGTTCCAAGTGGGTGATCGAGTGTTTCTTAAATTCCGGTCGTATCGTCAAGTTACTTTATTTCGCAGGCTGAATGCTAAGCTTGCACCTCGTTATTTCGGGCCATTTTTTATCGAGGAGTGTGTGGGTTCGTCTGCTTATCGGTTGCAATTGCCGCCTGGTTCCAAATTGCACCCTGTTTTCCATGTCGCAGCTCAAGCAGGTTGTGGGTGATCATGAAGTGGTGGAGGCATTGCTGGTAGATTTGTTGTTAGACGAGGTAGATTTCAAGCCCGAGGCGATACGCCGTCGCTGAGAGATATGGCGCGGTGATGATAGGGTGGGATAATTACTCGTGCATTAGAAGGGGCGTCCTGCTGATGATGCTACTTGGGTTGATGAGTTGCCGTTTCGTGCTCAGTTTTCGAACCTCAACCTTGAGGACAAGGTTGTGCTTAACGGGAAGGGAGTTGATATAGTTTATACGCGTCGGGCTAAGGCCCGACAGTAGGCGGGCTGCTGGAGATAATTGGATCAGTTATTTAGTTATTTATTTTTATATGGGCTGGTTCTGGTTAGCCATGGGCTTATCATGGTCTAACCCCTCTCATACTAGGATTAGGTTTCCCTCTCATACTAGGATTAGGGTTTCTTTTAGATGTCTTTAAATACTGCTTATGGATAGTTAATTATTTTCATCGGATTAATAAAGTATTCAGCCATACGGCTTGGACGGGAGATTCCCGACAATTTTGTGCAATCTTCGTGTGTGATTCCTTGCCTTCATTAGCCATCTTCAAACTGACCAAGTTGAGATTCCTTCATGTAACAAATCATGCCATGTTTAGCGAAAACTGCTATAGCTCTCAAACGAATAGCACAGGGATGAAGATCTGTTGAAACTATCTCCCAACCTTCGCAAACTCAAATGCATATGTGCACATGATCGTTATCCTGATCTTAGATTCTTCATGCAACTTGAGTCACTCAAAATCGACTGTTACTAGGGACCAAAAAATCGGGAAATTTCACCGATTTTTCGTCGAAAAATCGGCAAATCAAGGACACCGAAAGAGAAAATGCATGTTATATTTTTTCGACTAAAAATCGGCAAAAAATCAGCGAAAAATCGGCAATATTTCGATGTCGCCAAACAATGGCGTTTTCAGCTCAATATCGGCGATAAATCACCGATTTATTGCCAAAAAATTGAGAAAAAATCGGTGGTGGGTTTGTGTTTTTGACTTTAACTAGAAAAAGGAAACAATGAAGGATGCATGAGACAATTTGATCTAAAACAACAAAAAACAAAACCCTGACCATCCAAGGGACTAAGTGAGTGAGAGTCTCCTCGCGTTCTTCACTCAATCGAAGGGGGAAATTCTAAACCTCTGCTTCAGATTCTTCAGCTCGGCTGTTAGTGTAGCTTTCACACAAAAAAATTGGGAGAAATTTAGGGAAATTGAGAGAGAATGCGATAGGGATTCAAAAAATTGGGGTAGGTGTGGACTTTTTTCTTCCATGGACCCTCTTTGTGGGCCCCTTCACTCAAGTGCTGCCAATTAATTATTACTACAAATCACCTCTATTTAATTAATACATTCAAAATAAATATCTTATTTTTAGAAATTAGTATTATATATATATATATACACACATAATATTACTTTTCGAATATATGAAATTATGAACACATGTCATATATTAAGTGGTGTTAATACACAACATAAGAAAGTATTATAGAATTTCATAAATTTGAGACTTAATCAAATATTTAATTTTATTATTATATACATTAGTACAACAATTCAATAAACATATCTTTTTATTTGAAATTTAAGTTCAATATATGTATTAATGTTATTTATAATATTATATAAAGTACTAGATATTTTTTTCAATTTTTTTTACAAATTTTTAAAAAAAAATTCGTAAAAAATCGATATATCCACCGATATCGATATATCTGTCGATATATCCGTAAATCAAGGTACCGATATATCCGTCGATACCGACATTTTAGTCCTTGACTGTTACCGGTACCAACATGAGAACACAGTGAAGCTTAACCTCTCATTGAGTATCAAAAAGCTTACTCTATCGTGGTTCAAATTTCCTTAGAAAATGATGTCAATAGTGAGGGGATTGCCAAACCTGCAAGTTCTTAAGTTGACAAATAATGCATTCATGGGAGAAACATGGAACATAAGATTAAATGCCAAATTCCAGCAGTTGCGATGCTTGGAACTCGAGAAGTTAAGGCTCGTTGACTGGAACGTGGAATCGAGCCAATGTTTCCTCAAGTTGCAATGGTTGAGCTTACGTGATTGCTATTACCTGGGACTGGGAGAGATTTCGAGTAGGGTTACAGAAATCCCAACGCTAGTGTTGATTGAGGTACATGGATGGTGCACCAAGTCTGTGAAGGACTCTGTTGTTCTGATTCAACAGGAACAACGAGACATGGGAAATGAAGACCTTAGGGTCATTATCGGATACTGACACCCATGGTAAGAGCTTACAACACTTTTGTATCACTATTATCATCACTTAGCTAGTTTTGTTTCTAACCATTATATATACACAAAAACTCAGGTGAGATTGTTGCACCTGCAACTGCATCGTGCATGGTTGTGTCCAGGAACACAGACCGACGACAATGTGTAAGTATGCAATTTTCAACCATAAGTATGCATTTTGCAGTTATAAGTATGCGTTTTTATTTTCTTCGCGCACAACCGTGTCCCATGACACGGTCCAACCGTGCGCGACAATCACAACAATGTGTGTGTGGCGGCGCGCGGCTGTGTCCATGGACATGGTCTGACCGTGCACGATAATTATGTGAGTATGCGTTTTCCAACTATAAATATGTGTTTTTGAGTTATAAGTATACGTTTTTTTATATTGCTATACACGGTCGATCGTATTTCTTGGGACACAACCATGTACAGTAACATCGCACATGAGATGGTCTCACACAAGTTCTAATTATATAAGTCAGAGTGCATATTTTTTATTTAAATCAGAGGTCGAATGACATAAATGATCTTAAAATGGAGAAGTTGGATCTCAATGCTCAAAGCACCAAAAATTAAATCTTGATGGTATTTATCTTCGAGATATATTTCAATTTATTTTCATGTAAAACTTTGGATCTTGAAGGTCAATGTATTAGAATCAAACAAATTTAAGTTTGTATTTGGACGAGAGATTTGAGGGAGGATTTGAAATGCATGATTATAACTTTATTGGTCGTGTTTGAATAAATATGATTTTAAAATCTATCACTTTTATTTTGAATTAATTGTTTTTTTAACAATATTAATGATTTTTTAATACACTTTGATTGAATTTAAAATTTATTCATTTGAAAATTTTTGTATTTCAAATTTCTCAATCCAAACATATTGGTGAGATTTTACACTTTTTTTTTTCAAAGATAATAAAGATAGTGGAATGAGAAAAAAGAAAGATAATCAAAATGTGGGAGGAGATAGATGAGATAAAGAATAGATGCGAAGAAAACAGAAAGTCATTTTCTTTAAATTTCAAAAAGAGATGATAGAAATTGAGGGTGAGATAATTGAAAAGGTCATTTAAGACATTTAAAAAAAATAAGGCAAACATTTCTTTTTGTTATAGATATTGGATAGAAAAACACATTTCCATCTATTTTTTAATATGAAAAAAAAAAAAACTGTGATGATATATGGAAGAGTAACAAAACTTGTTGTATCTTTGATAATAGAAAAAGATTCTACCTGATTACCAATCACAGAGGGATTGCCTTTGAGGGTTTTGATGGAATTGGTGCAATGTATATATCTATTTATATAAATAAAATGTCTTTATTATAGTTGATTTAATTTATCAGATCTGACATCCACAAGATGGATGGAAAATTGGAGCAATTACAAATTTCAGAGACTTGCTGCTCGGTCATTGGAATTGTTATGCTGCTGTCTATGGTCCTGTTTTGATAAAATAATTCTGGAAAATATAGATATTACCAGGGTATGATTGGGAAATTTTATCTATGTATGATTTTATTTTGCATTTGGTATGTTTTATGGATAAAATTATGAGCTTGCTTGGTAATCTATGTCAAATGAAGTTTGAAAATAAATAAATACATCTCAAAAGGTCCAGCTGAAGAAGTGCAAAAATTGATTTGAATATACTCACTTATCTCAACAAGTTCGTGCTTAAGAATTCTATTTTGAAAATAGAACTCATATTTTTTGTGACGAGAATGTAAGTAAAATATTAATTTCTCTTTCGTCCACATACACAACCTACAATCCAATCCAGTTCCGTCTTTTGTATACTTTATCAAAGACACCAACCTAATTTTTAAGATATTTTTTTTCTTATTATTTATTAATTATAATCAAATTTTTTTATATTTTAAATGTGTAAGAAATAGATAAAAAATTATTTGATATTCTAAATTTGTAATTATAATAAGAATTTTTTTTACGATATGCTTGAAATAAGCTACTAACACAATAACTAAATTATATTTACAATAGTTAGAATACGAAATTGAAAAGAAATAAATCAAGTTTCAAATAGATGCATGAAATACTAAATTGCAAATATCAATTATACATATTATATATTTAATTGTGTTTCAAAATATGTTAATATTTGACTCTATTTATAGAGAAAAAAATAATATGAATTTTGATAATTTTTTTATTATATTTTAATAAAAAATATATTCAATATCAATAATTTAAATTATATAATAAAAATATATTCCCGTCAATTATATAGTGAAAATGTCACAAATGGATTGAATGTTGGTTGAAAATACAGGTTGTTGGCTAGCCAATCCAACCGATGTCATGACTTTCCATGAATCTTGATTTATCTTTTTCTAAAATGTTGTTTTTCTTTTATTATGACCCCAAACTCAGGGTCATTGATAAAGATAGTTTAAAAGCCTAAATAAATAATTAAAAACTATTGATGTGTGGATATTTCAAGTTTGGCCTCTGACACTTGGGAACTAGCTCAAAGAGATGATAAATTTACGTCGCTCAAATATGCAAATTAACTAGTAGATTCGAAGGCCTTAGGTCTGTCCAAAGCTTTTTCGGAGGACCAGATAAGAGACTCCATTAAAAGGTCTAGTCCAATAGTTAATTAGGGTTTTTTCTTATAAGGAAAATGTCATTCTTACCATTGTCTAATAAGTATAAATAGTTAAAATATTCAACTTTTTCCTCCAATTTATTCATTTTTCAAGAAATAATATCTCACCCGTTCGATTGATTCTCCTCACTTTTATCTTCTACCTAACCCATTTGTGTGGAATTTGTGATGAATATTTTTCATATCTTTCATCAAGTATCTATTGATATTACAAAATAGATGGCAAAAGTAAGAAAAATCATCATTCGGTTTTAGACCGTGACAAATATCCAGTGACATTACAAGTAATTTTAGTAACGTAAGTTTTCTAAAATTAATTTGTTAAATGACAACAAATATCCCAACACTCCAACAAATATACAAGAGATTTACAAATGACATATTATATCACATAATCATGCCAAGACACCCTAAATTCTAAGGCAGCAAATCGGCCCCAACATAAGAACAAAAGAGCAATTAAAGTCACAAACAAACACAAATTAGGTGTAAATTCATGTAGATATATTTCCTTGACAATTTCTTATCATCGTATTGATAAGCAGTAATCTCAGCAGCTAAAGCATGCAAATAATTTCTTGGGCACAGTGCCCGTTGCACGATATTTAGCGGCAGTTTCTTCAACCACGACAAACTCTTTCCCTCGATCAGCTTCGATCACTGCCCTCTTTTCTTCTGCTGCCTTATGAACCATAGCCATCTTATTCTTTATCTTCTCTGCATATTCTGCTTTCTTCTTCTCAAAATTTTCCTGTTCGTATTCAATTCTTGAATGAATCCATCTCTTAACTAATGCAAAGTTTAAGTAAAGAAATTAAATGAAAATTAGATCCTCACCTCAATCTGCTTCAGTTGAGCTTCTATGGATGCTCTTTTCGTATTCTCCCAAGTATCTATAGAAGATAACTTTTTGTGAGCCCTGAATGATAGATTCTCGCGTGTTAAGACAATTTGAAAAGAAAAATTAAACAAAGAAAACACTTTTGCTATGTGTAAAAGAAAAAAAAAAGATAGTATCAAATGCATATCCTATGTTTATAACTATTTTAGTTATAGAAGATGGCTATTTTATAACATATACATTCATATCAATGCAATTTAATTTTGTATTCTAGCTTTTCTTGTATTTAACAACTCATGGGTACAAAGTAGCAAAAGCTCAATAAAATATACATTATCCTGTTTTTGAATTAGTCATAGAGATCACTAAATAGATGTACAACCATTTATAATCTATCAAAACTCTATTATACTTATTCTTAACTCTACTTTTAGCAATAATGGATGTGCATAAACAAAAATAAGTAGTAAGCATATTTTGGTACAAGGGCATTGCATAATTCTCAGCTAAAAAGAATCTTAAAATGTGACTTTTTTATTCAATATTCAAAGATGAAGCTTCGGCTCTAATATCACTCGTTGAGATTAAGCGGAGCTAACGAACATGTGAAGGAGTGCTTCACTTTAATTTTTTCATCAAGCTCATTCAAATTAAAGTAGTATTAAGTTATAGCAATTCTATTATTACCAAAATTACAATTTATTTGAGAAATTAGTGGACTCAATTCTAATTTCAGATCTTAAGATAGAGACATAGACAAAGTAGGTGAAGTCCAGTGTCAAGTTTCATGACTTCTTTTCATATACACAACACAATTGCTTCAACTACAGAGAAGCCAATCTAATCCACATCATAACCACCCACAACATCCTTCTCACACACAGAGAGAGAGAGAGAGAGAGAGGAATGTACTTATTATCAGCTTTGGTTTTCTCGTTGTCTTCCCATGCTTTAATTAGTGCCAATTTTTTCTCAAGTTCAACTTGTGCAAGCGCAACATCTACACATTCATTAACAAACACAATGCATCATAATTAATCTAAATAAAATCCACACTATAAAAAAAAAAAAAAAAGGGAATTAATTTCAATTATATATAAAAAAAATATTTAAATTCATATGCTCTGTACCCCTGTCCTTAGTTTCTCCAGCTTCAGAGTCAACTGCATCTTCTATCAAAACAATCAAACAAATAAGCAAACTTAAGACAATCTTAATAATCACATCCAAAAACCAAAACTATTTGAATTTGAATTAAAATTTTCAAGAACCAAAGTAATTAAAAGATATATATATATATATATATATATATATATATATAGAGAGAGAGAGAGAGAGAGAGAGAGAGAAAGAGAGAGGGAGATAGAGAGAAAGAGAGAGAGAGGTACTTAGAGTAAGAAGTGGAGGGGGCTTGGAGATGGAGTCCAAGTTCTTGAATGGAAGTAGGGCAAGTTCTTTTGCAGGTGACTCATTATTTATAGCATTTTTTTCATCTGTTGCTGCTTCTGCTACTTGTTCTTCATCAACTTTTTTTGTAATTTCCTTCTCTCCCATTTTCTTTTTTTTTTTCTTTTCTTTTTGGCTCTGTAATTTAGTTGTATTTGGATTTATGTACTCTGTGAGTTTGAAGTTTGGAGAGAATAGAATATGAGGGAAATATCCAGAATTTCACATAGAAAATGGAGGGGGGTAGGTAGGTGGATATAGTTGGAAAATGCCAAAAAAAAAAAGGACTAAATCATAGTATAGGTAAGTTCGGTTGGATATCGCTGGCAAAATTTATTTTCTTTCTAGATTTAGTCTATTATAGCTGCATTTGTTTGGCAAAGTCTAAAGCCCTTTCTTCATATTCCCAAAAAATTAAAAAAATTGTTATTCAGTTAAAACCTAGGGGAAAAATACTCAAAAGATAGCTCATTAATTGTCCACCTAACTACACTATCACCATTAATTTGATAGCATATGAAAAAATAACACAAAATTTCCTGTGCACCTGGTGCACGGATCTTCGATCCGACCCGGATCCGCGAGTTTTTAATTTTTAATTTTTTTTTCTAAATTTTTGTCTTGACCTTTATGTTATAAATGTGTGACATTTACGTTATAAATGTGTGACCTTTATATACAACTATCCCTACCTTTATGCACTGTAACTTAGGAAAAAAAAATGAAGATTTTCAACACAATTTGTACTATGTACCTTTATGTGATATTAATGTGACTTTTATGTTATATTATGTCACCTTTATGTATAAATATTCTGACATTTATGCATCTTTATATATTATATAAAGGTCAGAATATTTGTACATAAATGTGACATAATATAATATAAATGTCGCATTGATATCACATAAAGGTGTACAGTTCAAATTATATTAAAAATCTTTTTTTTTTCTAAGTTACAGTACATAAAGGTCATGATAGTTGTACATAAAGGTCACACATTTATAACACTAGCAGCACACCCGCACGATGCGCGGTTTATTATATAAAATCTAATAATTTTTAATATTGATGACATAATGCAATGATATATAATTTAAATATAAAATATAAATTGCTTTTAATATCTATATTAATAAAAATGTTAATATTGCAACTTTAAAATTATGTTATATTAAATAATTGTATTTGATAAAATTAGAAATTTTGAAACTCAACATTTTAAATTTGATATAATTATATATGCAATGTAAATAATAGATTCTGAATTTTAAAATAGATATGAATTTAATATAACATGCATTAAAAATAAAATTTAAATGTAATTACAAATATTAGTAATTTATAAATATAACACAATACAATATAAAATAATCAAATATGAATAATAAAATAATAAATTGAATATCAATATTCAACAATTAATAAAATAATAAATATAACATCAATATTCAACAATTAAATTTGAAAATAAAATTGAACGCAATAATAATAATAATAATAATAATAATAATAATTTTGTGTTTATTAGTTTTAATTTTTGAATAATTAAGAAGTGGTTTATTATACTTACTAATATGTTTTGTTCATATTTTTGTTCTTTATATTTTAGAATTTGTAAATAATTTTTTGCATTGTTTTTAGATGGATTTGTTCAAAAAAATTAAATTTATTCCAAAATTTAGTTTATATCTAAAATATTTAGCTTCCAAATTATTTTTACATTTTAAAATAATAATTTTTAGATTTTTGAAATCATGTTTCAGATTATTTTAGAACAAATTATAGTTTTTTTAAAACAACTTTTGGATTAATTATATCTCTTTATTTGAAATAATTTCGAATAAATTACCAAATATTTTTATTATTTTTATTAAGATATTTTTTATTCAATTTATTGATATTTATATCTTTCAAAATTAATATTACATATATATTTGAATTAATTTTTAAATTTTATTTGTTGATTTTAAATTGTTGAACCTTGTTATTATTATTAATTTTAAATTTTATTATTATTTTGATATTTTTATAATAGTTTTCAAACTTTCAAACATTTTATAACACCTTGTAAAATTATTTTTCGATTTTAAAACTATTTTCCACATTATATATTAAAATTTTAAACTAATTTTTTAAAATTTTAATTTTTGGCATAATGTTTAAATTTCATTATTTTCAAATTTTTAATCACATCATTAAAATATAATCATATCCTTAAAGTATATGATTACCAAAGTGAATATGTATGAAATTATGTTGGTGTGTAGTGCTAAACTTCTCTACAATTTATAGAAGCGGACAAATTTTGTTTAGTAATTTTCTTGCTATTTTTTTTTTCCTAAAAAACATATTGAGTAAATTTAAAATTAGAATGCAAAGAAGTGAATTCTATTGGAATATGGTCCACAATTGAAATTTTAAATATTATTATCATAACATTGTTTTTTTACATATAAAATATTATTTTTTTAGAGCCTACAAAACAAATCAAAAAGAAATATTTATACAATCATTAATTTGATGTGACATTTTTAGGAGGGAAAATGGCAAATCAGTAAAATTTGTCAACTTCTCTCATTTTATATATAGTATAGATAAAAGTCACATATTTACAACATAAAGGTCACAACTTGAAGCAAAAAAAAACAAAATTTAAAAACATGCGGATTCGGATCAAAAACTGGATCGATCCAGATTGCATGTACACGTGCACACAAGACCAACTCAAAAAATAAATGTATCATCCTCTGCGAAATTGACTATGAATTATCCGAGACATTTTTCACAAATGTTTTTACATGATATAGAACTCCTACAAATTAGTCAAAATTTCGATCAATGCGAGTCCATCCAGCCAATAATGGTCAACACCATTTAACATACTAGTCAATCAATAAGTTTATAAGAATATTAATAATTCGCGTATAAATATTAATTTTATGACTAAAAATATTATGTTTTAATGTAATATTTTTAACTATAAAGCTATATTTATACATGTATTATTATATAACTTTGTAAATGAATATAATCTCAATATATATTCTAGCTGCTCGTAGTTATTAAATAAAGTCAATATTATATTTTTATAATTATTTAAACAACTAACAATTTATTGACGAATAAATGTATTGACTATTGTGTAATGGTTTATTTTTCTACCACTCCATACAATTTAACTGGGTGTACGCAGGTCGGGTTGGTTCTGATCCGGTTCGGTCTGGATCAGCGCCCAAATTAACTTTTTTTTTTTAATTTTGCGATAACTTTTATGTTATATGAGTATAACTTTTATGTCATATTAGTATAACATTTATGTATAGATATCATAATTTTTAAATGATAGTACTTAGACTTCTTTAGTATAAAAATTCATGTAGTATATCTAAAAATTTATGTTATAATAATTTAACATTTATGTTATATTAGTATAATCTTTATGTTCAAATATCATAACTTTTATGTACTTGAAGAATAATATAAAAGTTATAATATTATAACATAAATGTTAAATTATTATAACATAAAATGTTATATTATTATAACATAAAGGTTTTAAAGTTATTTTAGGTCTATAATACACTGTAAAACGTTAAACTAGTATGAACATAAAGGTTATACGAACATAATATAAAGGTTACACGAACATAATTAAAATGTTAGACAAACATACTAAAAGGTTATGTGCGCAGGACTATGGTTTGAGCACGGACTTGGGGCGCGTGAAAAGTACCACCAGATCGGGTCGATCCAGTTGCATGATTCCCAACCGTGCACCTGGTGTTCAAAAAAAATTGTGATATAATTTTTATTTTTTTACCACAATCCACTAAAAATGACATTGTTCCCCTCAAATTTAAATACATTGATAAGACATAAATTAATTGACTCATCTTATTCTCATCGTAAATAGTAAAAATACAAAGGTTCTTTTAGATAATTTACCAAAATTATGATAGAAAAATAATCAATATATATTATGTTGTAAAAAAATCAAAATTATTTAATTTGATGGTATTTGATGATATTTTACCTATTTTATATTTATATACGTGGTTTAGGTTAAGTTTTAATTTTTAAACGGTGTTGTGTCCTTATCCTAATCCTGAAGTAGGGAGACAAGACACAAGAATACTCATTGGGACACCGTCCACCTTGACTTTTATATTACACCATAACTCTCATGTTCCATCAAAACTCATTTGGAGCTTGTGATTTGAATATTTGAAATCCTCAACATGATTATTCATTTTTGTTATTGAGTAAAGCAAAATTCAGTATATATTTTGTCACTTATATGAATAGCAAATTCTTGTCAGACTCGAGAGGAATTGTCATCTTAGTGATCATTTATATAACACAAAAACTTGGTGCACCTGATGTATCAATCATAAATACATATAATCAAATCCACCTAACTTTGGGGTCATTTTTTGTTATATTAGTGATATTTTTTAGTTATATTAATGTTATCTTTATATTATGTGGATAATACTATTACATTATATTATATAAAATGAGGTAATACCTTTACGTAAATGAAATAATACATTTGTGATACAACTAAATACACCTAATATTTTTATGTAATACATTAATATTTCGGTAAAATAACATAAATCTTTTCTAAATAAAATTAGGCAATATCTTTAAGTAGATGTATTAATACATTTATGTTATATTATTATGAGTAAATTACAAATATCATGCCAAACTATGACCTTATTTGCACTAAGGTAACTGAACTTTGGAACTTTACAGTACAACCGCCAACCTTTGCTAATGGTACTAATAGGCCGTCACTGTGGAATATTCGCCCAAAGATACTTATTTTTCAGGGTATTTTAGTCTTTCAATTAATTATTTTATTTATTTATTTTTTAAGCATCTTCCTCCTCCAACCATCAGTTCGCTAGCGACCGCCACACCATCGCTACCGAAAAATCCTCCAAAACTCCAATTTTCGCCTCAATCCTCATGTTTTTGGGTCAAATTCAATCGGACATTATTTTCCCTTTTGTTTTCCAGAAAAAAAAAAAAAAAAAAAAAGGTAAAAAACACACCAATACCATCAAGAAACTGCAACCATAGTCACCAAAAAACTCCATAGCCGTCCCCTCAAGCTCAAAATCGAATTTCCTCCAAATCTTAACAAAAATGCACAAAATTCACGTCAAATTATTTCTCTCTACAAGTCCAACCAAAACCTCAACGCAATTCTTTAGTTCTCACTGAATTTAAGCTCAAATTGAGCAAACATGGAATGAAAATTCAAATCAAACCATTTATCTTGAACTCTTTAACATACATGTATTTTCATAAATTGTTTTAGGAGTTTTAATTCTCATGTTTTGAGCATCAATTTTTTTTATAAACTTTTTTTATTTTTGTTATCTTTTGATGACTCAATTTATCTCGTTTATTTTTTAATTGAAGGGTATGATTTTGAGAATTCAAAACATTATAAGGACTTATTTATAATTTTTATGGACTTCGAAAAATCATAGTCTCCAACCCAAGTTTCTAGAATTATACCTTTCCACCACAATTTTTTTAAAAGACAAAAATACTCTCGAGAATGAGCATTTTCTAAAGAATATTCCACCACCGACAGCATTAGGTGGCCTATTAGTACCATTCGTTAGGATTATCGGTGATAGAGTAAAGTTTCTAAATTCAAGTACCTTAGTGCAAATTGGTCATTGTTTAGCTTAGTTTTTGTAATTTACCCTATTATTAATACATTTACGTGATAAAAGTAATATCCTTACATTGTATTTCAATTATAAATGAGGTAATACATTTATGTGATACGAGTAATATCTTTATGTAATACAACTAATAGATTTATGTGATACAATTAATATATACACACACTTACATACATCATATTTCAGTAAAATAAGCTAATACTTTATGTAAATGATTATGTAATACTAGGGATACATTTATACAACGTTGGTGATACCTTCAATTAATATATTTCAGTAAAATAATAAAAATCATTTTTTCTCTATATTTTTCTACAACTTATAATCTTCTTTGTTTTTGTAGAAAATTGGACATGGTTATGAGAAGAATATTAGTAATAGAAAAATAAATCGACATACATTCACAATATGAAGAGGAAGAGAGAGGATGAGAAGAGAAAAAAAACGAAAATAAGGATGAAGACAAGAGGAGAAGACGATAGGGGGAGGAGAAGATGAAGAATGAGATTCTGCGAAAGAAGTAAGAGAAGAGAAGAAGAACTGAGGTTCATAATTAAGAGCATCTCCAAGGGAAACTCTATTTTGGTGGCAACCTCAAATTTTAAGGCAAAAGCCTCTCCAAAGGAGCCTCAAATTTTGGACTCAATTAGTCACCGGTGAACTGTAGGTGACAAAGTTGCCACCAACTATTCACAACTCAATTTTTTTTTTGATTTAATTTTATGGTGTTTATTTATTTACTTGTTTTTATTTGATTTATCTTCATTTAATTGTATCAAATATTTCATCTAGTTATCAATTTACTTTAAATATTATATGTATTATATTATGTGATTTTATATTCATGAAAGTTTTAAAAATTCAAAAACATATATAAAGCATTGCATTATGTTATATGACTGTAATTTTCTTTAGTATTAATATGTACTAGGTTTGAATTCGTGCATCGCACGACATCATTTAAAACTTATCTAATTATTATTTTATAAGTAATTATTATTACTTATCTAAGAAAGAGCACATCACAATCCAACCATAATATCCTTTTAGAGTAAGCTTAATTTGAATGGAAGAATGAATAATTCTACTAAAATGAATAGAATGAAAACATCCCATTACATAATATGTATTTCTAGGAATATACATATACCTTATCCTACAAAAATTTAAATAACTAAATAAAAATTAGAGACAACAAACACACAAAAAAAGAAAACCACTATGTTAATGCGTAAACGAAATAGATAATCACTTAAAAAACACGGGCCCATAATCCATAATCACATTTCTACATAAGGCTTAATATTCAAATTAATTAAATTTCAAGCCCTTATTTAGTAGCTTCAACCAGAAATCGTGTTAAAAAGTTGTAGATAAAAATAGAAGTAAAGATGTTTGATGAAAAGACTAAAAGAGAAAAGGAGTTCACCATCGTCCTACTGGGTGAGAGTGACAATGCCCTCGACGGTCTTTGAGAACAACAACTAGCTAACCGCCTTCTTGATGGCGGCAACACGTTGAAGTAGAGATCGTTCACAGATTTGCTCACGATATCAGCGAAGCGCAGACGAATGAGATATTGGAATGATTTATCAACGCTCATTCTCCACGTGATATTGAAATCGGGGACCTGAAAATCAGATGAAAGAACGATATAATTTCAAGAATTTCATTGAGGACTTTCATCGAACATCTTGTGTGCATTGTTGATTCAGTTTTCCAAGTGACTACATCAATATAGTAACCATTTAAATGATTTGAAGAAACATTAATGTAAGTGTTATGCTGCTAAGAGCTGGAGACCTACAGTTCGATTGCTATTGAAAACTATTCTCTTCAACTTTGAGTTACATGGAGGTTGCTTAATCTATGTTGCTATTCATTTACTTTCTTTCCACAATGATGCCTGACAGGGTGGCGGCAGAGAGAGCGAAGAATGGTTACACAAGCTTAAAGAATACCTTATCAAATGATTCATATGAAAATTCCAATAGATATTCGGGCCAAATAGGCGAATAGCATCACATAAGCATAAAAATCTTGAAATAAATGTAAAAACAAATCTTACAACTCTAATAATCAAAAGTACTGAATGTTAAATAGACTAAACAATCAAGTAAATTTATATGAATTTTCCCTTTTCCCTAACATGATTTTCAATTTTCACGTATATATGCATCCATTGCACTCAACTTTATACAAAACTAATAACCAACATAAGGTTGAATATTAAAGGATTAGGAATTAAAGAGAAGATTTGTACGAATTACAATTGATTCAACCAAAAATCTTAGTTAAGATAAGAATTGATTGATAGTAGATGCATAGAAGGATCAGTACCTCCATGGGTGAATCGAGCGGCAAACATCATTGTCCGGGAAGAGAGTGTCGTTTCTAGACACTAAGAATCAACATTCATGTTCTCATAAGAATTGAAATTGAGTGAAAATATGAAGCACTGAGAATGGGAATTGAGAGAGTTTTGGCAGAATTGAATGAATGTTTAGGAATTGAATGACATTTAAGAAAATGTAATAATGGCAGTTTCATTCTCTCTTTTCTCTTAGAATGTGAAATGAGAGATACTTGACGGATGCAGACTTCTCCAAAATGCTGAAGTGTCAAGTTTTGGGAGAGCCAAAACCTCATTTTATATATATAGATTTGTGATGAATTTTATAATATAATTTTATTATTTTATATCAATTTTCTTTTACAAGATTTTTTAATTTCATTGAAACATTATATATTTAATTTTTCTATTAACTTAAGTAAACATACATTTGATAAAATACAAAAATATAAAAGAAAAAATGAAGAATATTCTAAAAGAATATTCCAATTGAATCCAAATTTGAGTTTAATGATTGGAGATAATTTTGATATTTGTAGCAAATTTGGTGGCAAATCCAAATTTTGAGTCCAAAATGACCTCCAAACCTTGGAGATGCCCTAAAATGAGAATGCTCCCCTCCAATGCGCTCTGTAAATTTGAAATAAAGAAAAACAGGAAAAAAGTTATATATTGTGGGACCGGATTCGGGACAATCCAATTGCACAAATATTAGTTTACAAGAGTGTTACTCCCTATATATATTAACAAATAAATATAATTTATTATTTTCCTTTTAGAATTTTCAAATTACCGTTTAAAGAATTAAATTTTTAAAAGAAGTTCTATTTCTCTTCTCATATTTTAGACTTACAGAATCTCGATAACAGTGAAGCACATACAGATTGAGACAATCACGTGAAATAAATAAATTTTCATCTTGAACAAAAAGGTATCTTAGTTTCTTTATATATCAAAGGACTATATCTATATTCATTTTTATTTAATTGTTAGCTATTTTCCTTTTGCTGTAGTCTTAATGGCTAAAATTATTTTAGTCTCCATATTTAATATGAATACATAAATAAAATAAGGGATGAGATGGTATACTTAAAAGTGAACCTTGCCTTGGTACCTGCATTTACATAAGTGCACCTTGTTTAATCTAAACCATGGGTCCCCACCCATAGACTATCATCTCCATTCCCTGCTTTTTTACATTACAACATTTATTAAATAGTTTTGCTAATCTAATTTTATGAGATGTTTATTATTGGATGGTTTCATTTATAATCATTTGTAGAACGAAAAATTGTTTTTCAGCCAACTTATAATTCATTCATTTTTGTCAAAATTTGACATTTCTATTTCTTTTATCCACACCACATGTATTAGCTCACACCATCAAAATTTTGAATATACCACATCTCATACTGTACCAGTAGAGTTGTGTCAATTTATTTACATCAACTCGTACCATCCAAAACATAAATCATATCACCCATCTCGTACAAATAGAATTAGTTGTTTTATTTTCATTAGTCTGTATCATCCAAACTTTAATCATACCACTTTATCTTGTATCAAATATATAATTGACCATAAAAATGAAAAGCAAAATAAAGAAAAAAAAAAAACTTTTCTTACAAGAATTGATTAAGAGTAATATTATTAATAAAAATAAAGATTAACTTGTGAACAATGTTATGGAAGCTTTTGTTTTTAACCTATAAAAACCTCCACCCTGCTCCAAGCACTTTACATATTAAACATCTTCTTATATGCATGCATTTTGGTGATGGATGTTTACATTTCAGAAGAGTATATTGCTAAGAGAAGAATGGAGAGAAAAGTTGCAATAAAGAAAGCCAAAATCAGCTCTTCATCACACATTGCTCATATGCACCGCCGGTCGCCGCCGCCACCGCCACCGCCGGAGAATGAGATGATGATGGCGGCGCCTGCTACATTTGCTGATCTACTTTTTACTTCTTTTTCTGCTTAAACCACTCTTTTGTTAATTAGCAACAGATATTGAATCCAACATTAATGTATGAAATTTTGTTTGAATTTATTTCTTCATCAATGTAATTACGCTTGGATTAGTTTTAGTTCAGTTGATTATATTATTTCAGATTTTTCATTTGTCTTAGTGTTTTCATTATCTTTAAATTTTAATTATCAAATGTATGCAAAACATATATGAAAGGTTATGAGGTTTATATGTTGTGAGATAATTTCATGGATATTGATCGATGACATGGGGCTCCATTTAAAAGATTTGAATATAGATAAAAATTTAAGTTAATAAGACAGAAATGAATTAAATGGGTTTCGATTCATAAAAATGTGGTTATTATCAAAGTGTACTTGGTATATTTATTTTAACCAGTTTATATTCTTTTAGCAATAGCAATCATGTTGGAATAAGAGTTTTGTATTTATTACTTACACTATAGTGAAACTAACTCGTGAGATGTTCAAATTGGAGGTTGATTTATTTTTACTTATTTATACTTTTTTATTTTAGAAAATCTGATCTCACCACAGTCAACAATACCAGCTGCAGTAGGTTTAATTTTATTTATTTAGTAAATGGGGGGAAACAATACTTTTGGGCCCAACAGCAAACCTTGAGGCCCAAAAGCCCAGATTTGTACTGCTTGCAAGGATGTAAACCAACGTTCTAAATCCTCAAGCCCATGGGCCGACGACGCTTATTTCACTAAATAGGCCCAATTGTTTTCGAATTTTATAGCACGACCCAATTTATATATTAGTTCTCAATTTTTTATCCAAAGGGCTTAGATTAACTTTTCCTTTTCTTAATTGAAGGCTTCAAATTAGATTGACTTCTCAACTCAAAACAAAATGTCATTTTATTTTTATTTAAAAACTTTTTTATATTTAATTATGTATTTATATTTTCGATAAATTAAATCAAGTTAGTGCAATTTTGAAACAATCTTCATCCAACTTGTCTTAATTTATATAAGAAAAGAACGAAAGAAAGAAAAATATAATTAATTCAATTCATAAAATTAAGATTCCTTTATTTTCTTAATTTTATGAATAAAAGTATAGAAAACCGATTTAATACAAATCAATATAAATTATATTTATGGATTGAATTTAATTAATTATATTTTTCTTTATTTTATAAAATTAAGATAGGGCAGATGAAGATCATTCTAAAAGTGCACTAATTTATATCAATTTATCCAAAATATAAACACATATTAAAATATAAATCCATAAATAAAAAGAAAAAGAAACGAAAATGGAATTGTGTCTTGTATTTAGAACTCAATCTAATTTCAAGTCTTAAATTGAGAAAAACAAAGATTAAATTAAGTCCCTTATTAAAAAATCTCAACATTTTAATCTAAAACTAAAAACTAATATATAAATTAGATCTTATTATAAAATTTATCCACTCTAATTTTCTCCCTTGAATTAATGATGTTGCCTACGATTCAATTTTTATATTCTTTGTCAACAATTGGTTCCATTGAATATGTGTACATTATTAAAATAAAAAATACATAAAAAATTATTGGTATCGAAGTCCAATAAGAGTAAATGAGATTTTTTTTTTCTCATATTTCACTTTCACATTTAATTTCACTATCATGTAATATAAACTTGTCAAATGAAATATGATAAAGGACACAGACGATTATATTATTAATAAAATAGCAATTTAAATTTTTACACCTTAAATTTATCGTCACAAGAATAATTACGAAAATTATTAAAAATGTCAATTAAATCAATCAATTTCCTATTATAACCAAAGTATTAAACCCTATAGTAAAATATGTAATGATTAATTATTATTTTTTAAATATTTTGAAGATTAAGAATATTAGTTGAATAAAGGTATATTAGTAAATGAGATAAATAAATAGAAATAATTAGACTATATATTTGGAACATTTAAAATAGGAAAACAAGAGTCTATATATATGAGATGTATGATATATTTTCATTCATTTTCATTTGAAGAAATTTTATATCTCATTCTAAATGTATTACTTCTAAAATATGTAATTATCGAGAGTCACGAGTGTCATATTCTTATTTAATCCAAATATTTGAAAATATTATTCTTGAAATAAACTTTAACATCTCATAAACAGTATGAGTGTGTTGGTTCAATGGTTAAGTTAGTTAAAATTGGCATGATATATATGGTGGATGAACACTGTTTACAAAATTGGGATTTGATGTTTTATTTATTTATTTTTAATATGTTTGGTTTAAGTGTATGTTTTTTCCAAATGAATTAACTTAATTAACTCTTGATTGGTACATGAGTTTATTTTACATATAGTATAGAATGTCCATGTTAGCTCAATTATTCTTTTTTTAGCAAATTCAATTTTGAAATTATATTAATTGAACAATACGGCACCGTTTCCTCAACATGGATGAGGGTTAGTTGGGAGAATTGGACATTGGGCCAAATTATTCAACTTTAGTATGTAAAATTCGATTTTGGGTAATTGGAATAAAGCCCTTTTTGTCAAGTAGACCCATATTGCTATGGCCCCATCACTGCCCAATCCTGGCGTAAAAAATTCTCCCAATAATATCAAAAAATCATTAAAACTCAATAATCGATTTTGGGTTCAAAATATAAAGAAAAAAAATATTCATGTATAGAACTGAGATCGAATGAACAGAAAACACAAAAAATATAAATAACCAAACTGATCAGACATGACATGAGGATTCAGATTACCTTCGAAGATGTTTCCCACAATATGCACCACTAGGTCACAAATTGAAGAAGAAAAATGGTGATTATTGGGATTTTTTGTTGATTTATATAATTAGTATTTCTGTGTAATCTAACATATTTTGAGGGTATTTTTGCCTTTTCAGTTATAAAATCAATGCATTTTCAATTCGTGCCACTAAAAACCTACTGGTTGATGATTTGAGATGATTTAAGAGTGATACTTGCACAAGATGCACAAATCCAGAACTATGCATAACAAATATTGTTATATTATATGAGTAATACTGTTAAAACTATATATAATATAACATTATCACTCATATAATATAACAATATTACTTTATATAATATAATAATATTGTTGTATACAAATTTGGATCCGTGCACTTTATGCACAAAAGTTTTTGCCTGATTTAAAACTAACAAACATACCCAAACACACCCTATAAGTATATTTCAACCCAAACTTTAGAAAATTTAAGCTATGGCAATTAGGCTATGGTCAATAGCCCAACAAATTTAACAAGCCCAATGGGCAGTATAATTTGGGTTGATCCAATTTAAACATATATTAATCATCTTTAGCTTTAAGGTAGGACTTTTGGATTTCATAAATATATGTGAAATTATTTTATATGAATTTTTATGATTATGATTATGATTATTATTATTATTATTATTATTATTATTATTATTATTTACTATCGTTTCAATTATGAGTTAAACATATATATGCACACATGTACATAGAAATCACTCGCCCTAAACTTAAAATAATAATAACAATAATAATCAATGTTCATAAAAGGTTGTAAATAATACAATAATAAACATTTATTAAATATTTCTAGTTCGTCCTCCTCCACAAAATAAAAATAATCATTGTATTCTTCAATTTTAAAAAACTTCAATGAACAAATTGTCAATTCTTATGTCAGATTGTATAATATTTCTATAACATGTATATTCTATTACCCTAGAAAAAAAACATCAATCTTATTAAATTAGTCCTAATCTTTTAACATTAAAACCCAAATTATAATAAATTTGTACACAAATTGTAGTATACTATTATTGATTATCTATTTATTTATACAAAAAAATTGAGCAAATATGGTGTACATTTTGCAAGTGCGGATATTTGTGGCCTTTATGTGAGTCACGAGCATGCACACTACCTCATGATTGCAATTGCCAACCTCACTTGTTTGTGTTTTGAGATTAAATATCCCAACTTTTCTCATTTTTTGTCTCTTTCTTTTAATTTCTTTCCATTATTCTCTTCCTTTTTTTTTCCCTCAATTTTAATTTCTATCTAAATTAGCCTACTCTGCAAGTAAACAACTTGTGAATTGATCATATGCTATGGTTGATGATGAACATGTGAAATAAAAAGATAAAGTGTCCATATAAAGCAATCATCTTCTCGTGAACTAAAGTCATCATGGATCTTTCTCACGACTTGGACTATGTTTTTTCTTTTTTCATTCATTATTATTATATATATGGCATAACATTTTGATATATATCTTCATTTTTGTCTTTTCTTTTTGTTTCATCATTAAAAAAAGTCTTTTTGTCATTTGTAGAAATTTTTGGTTAGCCACAACTAAATTCATATTTTTTTAGTCGGCAGATATTGTTTTTTAAATTATAACATTTTCTTACTTCATATATATTATTTACATTAGCTCGTACCATCAAAAGTAAAGTCGTTTCACTTCATCATATATAAATAACATCAAATCATTTAATTTACATTAGTTTGTATCATTTCAATATATAAATACCCGACATTTCATTTACATTGATTGTATCAACCCAACACGTACCATCAAATCAAGAAGAGCATAATATTTAAAATAGCTAAAAATGAATAAAATTTAACGTAAAGGAAGTTAATTATCAGTTTGTTTCGAATACTCAATCATCAATTAAACCAATGTTGAAAAGAAAATCTGATTAAGTAAATAATAATGAAGAATTAGAAAATAGGGTGTAGAAGCACCATCTATGTATATATGTCCAATTTGGAAGCAATAAAGAATTGACATCTGATAGTTAATCATCACCAGTAAGTGCTTCGATACAAGTTGGACCACGATACGTATGGTCCTTTTCTGCCTTTTCTATGAGAATCATTATTTATTTATTTACTTGTCGTTTATAATCTAATTTTGGTATCAATTAACTCACATCCCATAATCCGAAAAATAGAATTTGATTTGAGAAAATGATTTTGAATTGTGGATAATAAAACTTCACTTTACGGAATTATATCCATGAAATAGTCCACACATTTTTTTATCTTAATTCTATCCATATGTTCATGTTGGTATACTTTCTTTAATTTTGATCAATAGAACTTTATTTTCCTCTCATTTTTATTATTTCTCTCTATATTTTTAGTTTATACTATTATCACTTTAAAGTCGGAGATAATGTAGGTGGTTGTTTTAATTTTGTCTATGTCGTACAAAAAACATGATTTTTTACTTTGGTTGTAAATTTAACCAAACACAACAACTCATGTGAGACGGTCTCATGGATAATTTCCGATGAATTGTAAAATTTGGGTAGTGAATAAGTGGATTATGGGTTAACCCGTCTCACGCAATGCTTTAAAATTTCGTGAGACGGTCTTACAAGAGACTACTCGATATTTGAAATTTGATTAAAAAAAAAAAAAAAAAAAGCATGCACGACTTTGGTATTGCAGACCAAGCCATAGATCAATTTTTTTCAGTAATCGTAATGATGTGTTCGATACTTATATAATTTATTGGTCATACTAACATTAACAAATGACAAATGAGTTGTAGTAATGTCAGATATATCATAATCCAATCACCAAAAAGTTAAACGAAGATTTAAATTGTAAGTTATAATAATTAATACCATGTTCTTTTCCGCCTAAAAACTTGGTTAAATGTAATTACTATTAAAGCAAATGTCAAGATTTTTTTTTCATAATCAAGCCTTTCATTTATCATCATTTCTCACGAGATTGCAATGATCATGGTGTAATTATGAGGTAAAAAAGGCATAATATTGAACTTTGTTGGATAAAGCATTAGCTTAAAATTGCAATTTTTATGTAAATATATTAGAACCTTTGACACCAGAAAAATGAAGAAATAATTTGGTTATGGACTCCCCATCGCCAAAAAGGTTGGGAAGGTTGTAATACAAATATCTGGGACGATGATTGGATTAGAATAACAGCTAATTAATCTTGATGGATGGGCTAATCTCTCCTAACTAATTTGCAATTATATGAAGCTATATCTACCTAATTCCTCAGAAGTCATTTTTATCTATGGAGTAATTATTAATTATTTAGTACTTTTTTATCTTAAAATCCTTCCTATATGATAGATTATAAGGATTTCTTGATTTTGAACCAATCATAATTATTTAAGGGTCCATTTGAATAGATGGATTTGAGAAGAGAAATTTGAAATCCACCACTTTCATTTTAAACTATTTTTTTAATAAAATTGACGGATTTTAAATTCATTCCAACTTGAGGGATTTGAAATTCACTCATTTAAAATCTTATATATCAAATTCATTTATCCATATGGAACCTATGATTGCGAATCCAAAGTCTGTTTATAAAGAGAGGATCCATATTTGATTTCATTTATGTAATACTTATTGATGTGGCTTTGTTGGTCAGAGCTAAGGAATTCTTGAATTAATACACGAGTATGGACGATTCAAATTCTTTAGTACATTTACAACGGTGCACACAAAAATATTTTAATTTTTGCATTATTTAAATATGAGAATTGTCATTCACCTTTAATAATCTGTATTATTGTTTACACTGAAAATGAAATATTATTTCTTATTATTAAATTGTCGTTACTTTGATTTTTTATTTGTCATGTATTTACTAATATTCATAAATATTCTTAATTCAACAATTTTTTTTTATCTTTATTATTTTATAACTTAAATTTTTTTATATAATTAAATCTTATTTAATATAATATTTGACCTCATTTCATATTTTTTACGTCAATGAAGTTTTAGAAAATATTTCAAAGTACATGAAAATAATGTAAACTAAAAACATAAAACTCATATACAACCATCTCGATTGCGGCGAAACCGTGTACAGTCGTGTCCTCAGTCATAGTCGACCGTACGCCATAACAGTATACAAGTATGCCTTTTTCAACTCTAAGTATGTGATTTTTTTTCTCACGCACGGCAGGGGCACTGTCCGACTGTGCACAACAATACAACGACATGTGTGGCATACGGTCATGCCCCGAAGATAGTCGACTGTGCGTTACACAAGTATGTGATTTTCAATTCTAAGTATGTCTTTTAAGGCTATAAGTATGTGATTTTTTTATGGTGCAAGGTCGACTGTGTCCCGGGGCACGACCGTGCGCGGTCCTATAACACATGAGACGGTTGTACAAGAGACCAACTTAACTAAAAATATCAATTAATAATATAACAATAAAAACATAGGAGATATCTATCGACAACTTATCGATATATATCAATATCGATATCTATCAATTGAGTTGAAATATCTATATGTCGATATAGAATATATGTCAATGATTCATAATATCTATATATTAATATCGATATCTATATTAGTTGTGATATGTATATGACCATCAATAACGTAGTTTTATCTATAAATTATGTTTAATTTGCCTATTTTTGGGCAATACAATTGTGGGTCTTATACTCAAATAAGAAAATTAAAGTTAGATCATGTTCTCCTTCGAAAAAGATTTGAAATGATATATTATTTGTTCAAAATGGTTAATGAGTGAATGTGAAATTGAAGATCAAAGTAAGGTTGAATGATGTTTAGGAGTTGGGGAAACTTAAGAGCTTGTCCAACATCGGGAAATTCATGTTGGTGTGTATTGCTATAAAACTCTATCTCATGCACCCTTGCGCAAGGAACTTGGTGTATGTGGGTGCGAATTCAATGGGCCCACGTCCGTTCCTCTCAAATTTCCAACTTTACTTTCCATCAATTCTCGAATGGCTATTAGCTAGTTTTCTAGAGTAGGAGTTTGTGCTAAACTTGTTACTGGGTTCAACTGTTGTATCCTGATGCGGGTACAAATTCTCGCGTCCATTCCTCTCAAATTTCCAACTTCACTTTCTATCAACCCTTGGATGGCTATTAGTTTTACTTGTGTGCATGTAGGTACGAATTCAGTGGGCCCACGTTCGTTCCTCTCAAATTTCCAACTTCACTTCGATCAATTCTCGGATGGCTATTAATTTTCTGGAGTTGGAGTTTGTGCTAAACTTGCTACTAGCTTCAACCATTGTATTCTGAGACACCGACGTCCATCATATCCTCTAATACCGTGAGAGGAGACAAATCTATTTTTTCTATTTTAAAAAAATTGTATCAAATATAGGCCTCAATCTGTTTTTTCTATTTTAAAAAAAACTGTATCAAATATCGGCCTCAATACTTTAATTGGTTCCTTGTTTCTTCCTTCTTATTCCACAAATTAACAAAATTCATTCGAACCACAAGCTTTGTAATTCAAATGGCATCCTACTTTTATAAAGATACACAGATTGTGATAACTCGAGTTCGAATCCGGGTCATGCAAGTTTTCTAGTTTTTATTGTTCCCCTCCCTTCCACTTCTCCAAACTCATTAAAAATGGGTGGGACTATCCGCACCCCATATTTTTCTAAGCACACCCCAATTCCTTTAGAAATTGGGCACACCCATATGTGGAAATTGGGGTGTGCTTAGAAAAATGTGGGGTGCGGATAGTCCCACCCAAAACAAAATTCATTTGAAAGAAGTGCACATTTATGGCTATTAGTATTTTTTTTCCCTTTTTTATGTATTTTTTTTCCTTTCACTTGTAGTGAAGTTTAATTACCATCCATTTCTTTAAGAGCCGTTAAAAAATAATTTTTGTGTAAAAAATATCTATTTAAAGATTGAGTTTTGCAATTGTCTCCCAAACATTGATGTAAATATAGTATGAAGAGTAGCATGGAGAAGCCATGCAATCAGCCTAAGTAATCAGAAGGAATTGAGTATATAAGGCTGTTGTGATATTTGGCTAAGTAATAAAGAAAACGTATCTGACTAATTAAAACGTAACTCGGAAATGCGACTTCATAGCGGGTAAAACGGTTATGAGCTAACTTGTGTTTTCAAAGTCTGTTTTGCAGGTTATGCGCAGCGGTTTTGCGAGGCTCATATCTTACTCGATACTCAACGGTTTCGATCAAGATTTGTTGCGCTGAACTCAGTATATATAGGTGTATATTTCTCTAGTTGATCAATTTTCATATAGAGCTATAGAGAGAGAGAGAGAGAGAAAGTCAGCTGTATACAGAGGGTGCTCGTTTTAGGGTTTACTGTTTCAGTTCTCATTTTCTTTCTTTGTAATTCGTTGGTTCTGAGATTGATCAATATAGTGAAGGGTTCTGAAAGTGGATGTAGGCATTTTAAGCCGAACCACTATACTTCTGTGTGTTGTGATTGTAGTTCTTTGTCTTCTTCAGTTTTGTTTTGTTTTCTCCACTGTTGAAGCTTGAGTGGATCTTGAGCTTTGTGTGTTTCTTGATCATACTTTTAAGAAGTGGCGCCGTCTGTGGGAAACGCTGATCAAGAATGGGGTCTGCACGGTTTGAAATGGAGAAGTTTGATGGAACGGGTGATTTCGGTCTATGGAGAGTGAAGATGAAAGCAATGCTCGTTCATCATGGAGTCACACCAGCTTTGGAAGGGATCGAAGCATTCCCAGAGAATCTGAAGCAAGATCAGAAGGTCACTCTCATGGATAAAGCACATAGCATGATCATCTTGAGTTTTGAAAACAAAGTGCTGAGGGAGGTAGCAAGGATTGAGACTGCAAAAGCCGTATGGGAAAAGCTTGAGAGCTTATATATGGTAAAATCTCTTGCAAACCGCCTGTTCTTGAAGAAGAAACTATATGCATTTAAGATCTCAGATGATAAACCTTTGATCAGTCAGTTAGAGGATTTCAACAAGATCATAAATGATCTTGTTGATGTTGATGTCAAATTAGAGGATGAAGATAAAGCCATCTTACTTTTGAATTCACTGCCAAAAAGTTATGAACACTTTTGTGATTCAATCCTCTATGCCAGAAAATCTGCTATCACTCTTGAAGATGTGATGACATCTCTGAAGACTAAGGAATTGTCCAAGGGAGCAAACTCAAAGGCTCAAGGTGGAGGAGAAATGCTTATGGCTAAGCAAAAGATGCAGAAGAAAAACTCATCAAAGAAGGGAACCAAAGCACAAGTCAAGAGGTCTGCTCCTCAGACTCAAGAAGCTAAGGATGATGTAGAGGGTAAGAGATGCTTTCACTGCCACAAGCCTGGTCATTTCAAAAAGGATTGTTTCAAGTACAAGAAGTCTCAACAAGAAAAAGGAAATGGTCCTGAAAAACAAGTCAATCATACAACTGATGCTTCAAGTTCACACTCAGGATATGATTATGCAGATGTATTAGTTGTCACCCAATCTGATACAAAAAGAGAATGGATCTTAGATTCTGGTTGTTCATTCCATATGAGCCCTCACAAAGAGTGGTTCAAGAATTTGATCAAAAAGGAAGAAGGTACTGTTATGCTTGGGAACAATTACACTTGCAAGGTGGAAGGTATTGGTTCTATACCTCTAAAGATAAAGAATGGAACAATTAAGCTGCTATCAAATGTAAGATATGTTCCAGATCTTAGAAGAAACTTGATATCTCTTGGAGTATTAGATTCTCAAGGATTCACCTTATCAGTTCAAGGTGGAGCTATGAAAGTGTATAAAGGATCAAGAATAATTCTGGAAGGATCAAAGAAGCATGATTTGTATTATTTGGAAGGAACTATTGATACAGGTAGTGCTCACTCAGTCAAGGAGGTGGATAGGACTATGACGTGGCATAGGAGGCTAGCACATATCAGTGAAAAAGGTCTTCTAGAACTGCAGAAGCAACAAGCTTTTGGAAAAGATTGCATCTCTAAACTGGAATTCTGTGATTATTGTGTCTTGGGTAAGGCAAAAAGGTTGAAGTTTCCATCTGGAACACACTCTACTTAAGGGATTCTTGATTATATTCACTCAGATTTGTGGGGTCCTGCAAAGGTTCAAACCAAGAATGGAGGGAGATACTTCTTATCAGTAATTGATGATTACTCAAGGAAGCTTTGGATTATGATACTAAAGACTAAGGATGAAGCATTCTCCAGATTCAAAGAGTGGCTCATTGGAGTTGAAAATCAAACTCATAAGAAACTTAAGTGCTTAAGGACTGATAATGGACTAGAGTTTGTGTCCAGTGAATTCAATAGCTTCTGCAAAAAAAGGGGGAATAGCCAGGCATAAAACAACACCTCATACTCCTCAACAAAATGGGTTGGCAGAAAGAATGAACCAAACATTGCTTCAAAGGGTCAGGTGCATGCTACTAAGTTCAGGGTTAAGTAGAAGTTTTTGGGGAGAAGTTGTAACTACAACTGCATATCTGATAAATCGATCACCATCCTCAGCTATAAACTTCAAGACACCTGAAGAAATGTGGAGTGGCAAGCTAGCAGATTATTCAAGATTGAATGTATTTGGATGTTTGGCATTTGTTCACATAAAGCAAGACAAACTGGAAGCTAGAGCCCTAAGATGTGTATTCATTGGTTATCCTGTTGGAGTGAAAGGCTATAAACTTTGGTGTATTGAGGAAGGAAAACAGAAGTGTATAATCTCAAGGGATGTGACTTTTGATGAATCACTCATGCCATTAAATAAAGAAGTAATAAGAAGCAAATTAAACCAGGAAGAGAAGAGATCACAGCTTGAGGTGGAGTCACCAAGCTCAAGTTCAGATTCTAATCAGGAGATACAACAAGAAGCTCCTGAAAATGAATCAAATGAGGAAGAAAATGCTGAAGAAAATGCTCTTACCAACTATCAACTAACAAGAGATAGATCCAAAAGGTCAGTAAAACCTCCTTTAAGATTTGATCAAGCTAACTCAATTTCTTTTGCTCTTCTTGCAGCAAATGAAGTGGAATATCAAGAACCAAGCAACTATAAAGATGCTGTAACTTGCAAAGAAAAAGAGAGGTGGAAAGCTGCAATCCAAGAGGAGTTGAATTCACTTGAGAAAAATAAAACTTGGATTGTGGTTAAAAGACCAGATCATCAGAAGCTAGTAGGATGCAAATGGATCTTCAAGAAGAAGATAGAAGCTTTTCAGAATAATAAAGTGAGGTTCAAGGCTAGATTGGTGGCAAGGGGATTCACACAAAAGGAGGGTGTAGACTATACAGAGATTTTCTCACCTGTTGTAAAGCATTGCTCAATCAGATTACTCCTTGCAATGGTGGCTCAATATGACTTAGAGCTACATCAAATGGATGTAACAACAACTTTTCTTCATGGTGAACTCAAGGAGAAGATCTACATGGAAATACCAGAAGGTGTTTATGTCAAAGGTAGAGAAGGAAAGGCTTTGCTACTGAAGAAGTCTCTCTATGGCTTAAAGCAGTCACCAAGACAATGGTATCTCAGGTTTGATGATTTTATGAGGAAGATTAAATTCATGAAAAGCATGTATGATAGCTGTGTTTACTTTAATTTGATTCATATGCTTCTGTTACATTTTTGCTCTTATATGTTGATGATATGCTTATTGCTACTAATTCTTTAGCTAACTTGCATAAAATCAAAGGTCTTCTAAACTCAGAGTTTGAAATGAAGGATCTAGGGGAAGCAAAAAGGATATTGGGAATGAACATAACTAGAAACAAGAAGGAAAGTGAAGTGTTCCTTGATCTTAGTGCTTATCTAAAGAAGGTACTAATCAAATATCAAATGAATCAGAGTAAGCTTGCAGCAGTACCTTTGGGACAACATTTGAAGCTCTCAAAAGATCAATGTCCAAAGTCAAGAGAAGAGGAACAAAGAATGAGAAGTATACCTTATGCTAATGTTGTTGGCAGTTTAATGTATGCCATGGTTTGTTGTAGACCAGATCTTGCCTATGCTATGAGCCTAATCAGTAGGTTTATGGCAAATCCAGGCTTATCTCATTGGGATGCAGTAAAATATGTGATGAGATATGTCAATGGAACTGTTGATATGGGATTGAAATTCAAGAAGAAGGCAGATTCAAGCTCACCAATTGAAGGTTTTGTTGATGCTGATTATGGTGGGAATTTGGATAATAGAAAGTCCTTAACAAGCTATGTGTTTACTTTGTTTTGGACAGCTATAAGTTGGAAGTCTATCCAACAATCAGTGGTGGCACTTTCAACTACAGAGGCAGAATTTATTGCATTAACTGAAGCCATCAAAGAAGCCTTATGGCTAAAAGGAATCATGTCTGAATTCAAGGTGATTCAAGAGTGTGTTTCAGTTCACTGTGATAATAATAGTGCCATACATTTGTCTAAACATCAGGGGTATCATGAAAGGACAAAACATATAGATGTTAAGCTATACTACATCAGGGATATTGTGGAAAAACAGAAGATCAAGGTGTGTAAAATAGCTACTGAAAATAATCCCTCTGATGCCATGACAAAGGCTTTGCCTGCTGCTAAATTTAAGCTCTGTATGGAGTTGATTGGCTTAAGGGGAAAGCCAGCTTCAGATATAACTTGAAGGAATGAAGCTACTCTTCATACTAAGGTGGAGATTTGTAAATATAGTATGAAGAGTAGCATGGAGAAGCCATGCAATCAGCCTAAGTAATCAGAAGGAATTGAGTATATAAGGTTGTTGTGATATTTAGCTAAGTAATAAAGAAAACATATCTGACTAATTAAAACGTAACTCGGAAATGCGACTTCATAGCGGGTAAAACGATTATGAGCTAACTTGTGTTTTCAAAGTCTGTTTTGCAGGTTATGCGCGGCGGTTTTGCGAGGCTCGTATCTTACTCGATACTCAACGGTTTCGATCAAGATTTGTTGCGCTGAACTCAGTATATATAGGTGTATATTTCTCTAGTTGATCAGTTTTCATATAGAGCTAGAGAGAGAGAGAGAGAGAAAGTCAGTTGTATACAGAGGGTGCTCGTTTTAGGGTTTACTGTTTCAGTTCTCATTTTCTTTCTTTGTAATTCGTTGGTTCTGAGATTGATCAATATAGTGAAGGGTTCTGAAAGTGGATGTAGGCATTTTAAGCCGAACCACTATACTTCTGTGTGTTGTGATTGCAGTTCTTTGTCTTCTTCAATTTTGTTTTGTTTTCTCCATTGTTGAAGCTTGAGTGGATCTTGAGCTTTGTGTGTTTCTTGATCATACTTTTAAGAATTGAGTATGTACTTATCATGATACAATTATTCCAAACAAAGAAATTTAAAAAAACTGGAAATTCCTACTAAAGAAAAAAGAAAAGGAAATTAATTTGTCCTACTCAAAAAATTTGCCACAACAGAAATACAACTCATAATTTCACTCTATTAACACATGAAATGTTTGTTGGGGCATAGATGAGAAACCATCAACTATGGTCCGACCATGTGAATTTTGGCTAACAGTACAATTTATACATGTGTGTAAGAGATGACGATGACAATTGTGATGTAGGAAAACTTTGGTCCCCTTTCCCATGCCTAATTAACTTTTGTTAGGCACAAAGTGATTTTATTTAATATATTAATCCAGATATCAGAGTTTTGACTGATCAATTTTTAGGATTGACATAATTTCCTTTTAATTCATTCTCCAGATAAATTTGAATGTGATTATAGCTTATTCACAGTTGACATGAACATATCAACACTAATTTATATATGCTCAATTAATGTTGGGTTCTCGTGCGTTCATCCATAACACTTGCAATTAATATCATGTTTGATAACATGTTAAAACCTTTTGATTTATAGATCAAATAATTTTATATATTTGAAGATATTTGTTCATGACATTGCATGTGGGAATAAGAGTTTCTCATTCACTTATGTTTGGATGACTGTTTTATATGCACACCTTCAAACACAAATTATGATATGCATATATGTCATGTATTGAATGGACTGTAAATCCATGGTTCACTATTTTACTTTGAAATACCTAATTCTTCAAAGTCCAACCCAAATTACGATCTGTATTATATTGAATAATGGATTTAAATCCAAAATCCATTATGTTACTCTAAAATACCTAATACTTCAAAATCCACGTCTATATCCATCAAACACATATATCGTGTCTTCTTTTTTTTTTTTTTTCTTTTGGAGATGATAGTCATATATACTTAAGACGATGACGTGGTCATTGAGTTGTTGGTATCATGCCACCTTAGACTAATGCTTGTGGTCCAACTCATAAATAAATGTACCTTTAAAAGTGAAACCATTCTCCAATTTTCCATCAAATTGATTGTTTATAGAATTATAGCAACTTTTTAGCTCTATCTAAATGAGCCTTGATGAGGGCCTACCCCGACTAGCCAAAGATAAGTTCATGTCATCAATGTTTTTTTGTGTCATCACAAAATGTAAGCTTCCAATTTCCACACACTCCAAGGATCGATCTCATGTACACAAATTTGCATATCAAAGTTAAATAATAATACTTGAAATGAATTAAAATACTCTATCACCAAAAGAGACGAACAGGTCATATTTGAAAAATTAAAATTGGTTTTGAATTCAAAATTTTATAATGTTCCTATACCAAACACTATTTAGAAAGGAAGCCCTTATAACCAACATAATTGATTAACGAATTTGATGAATATTTAGGGGTAAAAGTAAGAATTAATGACATATAACTATTTGTTTTAATGGGGTGACTTATAATTTCAAAAAAAAAAAAAAAAAGAAAAAGAAAATGCCACTTTCTTTTGGAACGAAGGAAATACTACTAACTAATAGTCTTTTATGTGGTTTGCAAAAATAAAACAATATGACTTTGTTGTGTAACAATTAAGGAGGCAGTATCATTGTATACTCCAAACACTAATTACTTAAAGTTGATCTGTTATAAATTTTATTATATATTAAATGAGGGTAAAAAAACATTTTCATATCCAAATTAGATTATTAGAAGTCTTGTTTAAATTGAAAATGAAGAAGACTTATAATTAAGAGCTAAAATAATCATAATTTTTATATGTTTAAGTATCAATAGATGATTTTTAATTTCTTGAGGTTCCAATAGAAAATAGAGAAGAGCTATGGTTTCACACGCCAGTTATCTAATTTGAAAAATCATAACAGTTTACATATAAATTGATTTTTTTTGTTTTGTTTTAAACTCATTGATATCTTTATTTCGATTAATTTTCATAGACTAAAGGATCTATTGCATTCTGGATAAATGTGTAAATGTCGAGTATTTATGTTGAAGCATGTCCATTTAATTTTAAGTATGGATTACTAAATTAGTAACAAAAACTAGTATTGGGTGTGTGGAAAGTGACAGTATAACAGGGTTCACATGGGATTGGCATCAAACAACACCTAATTTATACCTCACACTCACCCCCATCAATGATGCTCTTTAAAGCTAAGAAAAGCTTCAAATTTCAAATTTGATTTAAAAAAAAAAAAAATTAAGATTATTGTTCAGAAAAGAAAATTTTGAAGAGTATTGCTTGAATTTTATGTTACTTTTCCTTTGTACGTACAATCTTTCTTTCAATGTATTACATGCTTCAGTTCATAAAATATTGTTCAGGGGATAGATTTTTCAGTAATAAAATTTTACCCATAAACATTTGTCAAGATTTTTGGTGTATTAAGCTACCCTATTTTTTAAGAGGTGCCTCCCAATTTTGAATCGCATCCTCTGTTTCAATGTGTGTTTCATCTTATATTTTATTATTTTTAATTTACTTAATATGTTAATTATTTATTTCATCTTTATATTTAGTGTGTGGTTGTTATTTTGGAGCATCAAAGTGAAATAAAGAATCTTACTTTCACAATTCATTGCATTTTATTATTAAGTCAAAGTGGATTATCTATTTTTGAATCTTCAAGATGACTTGGTCTTTAAGTAAATCTCACGGGAGATGGACTTTAAACCTTTTCATTAGATTTAAAAAAAAAAGACTGGTAAAAATTATATATTGTAAAGATACTTAATATCCAGATTTGAACCATTCGATATTAATATTGTTTATAACACATGATCATAGTAATTGAAAATATGTATTCTTTGTTATATGGTGCAACTATATTTATAGTCCTTAAAATTTCATCAAATTATCAAATAGCTAGGTTTTAAGGTTCGTGAAAATTACATTTAAACTCATTAACTAAAGAAAAATAAAAAATCAGGCAATATTTCAATGAATTTATATGAGTAATTTGATTTGAACTCACTCATTTTTGTTGGTATCATACTATATTATCATACAATAAGTTTTAAGTGAGTCATCTGTTAAAAAAATTGATCGTTGAGGGGATCTAAATGTCATTTTCATAAACTACAGGATCGATCGATTTAGTAATTTGACCAAATTTGAAGAATAATAAATGTAGTTAACTTATTATTATTATTATTAGCTGTAAAATATTGTGACAAAAAATAAATGCAAACTCCAAGGTCAAAAAAACGACACAAATAATTTTAATTTTTTTTTCGAGTTTTTTTTTTCCGAAGGTGTAAGGTTAGAGTACAAGTTATGCTAGAAGTAAAAAATTAGGAAATATAGAATGTGCAGTATATATATATGGCTGGACTTGATAAGGTTCCAAGTTTTCACTTTAAGGTCCCATCCACGCACCAAATTATCTTTGAAATTGCAGACTTTGAATTCCCGAATAAGCTAAATCTACACACCACCACGTGGTTACTTTCTTTTTCCAAACTTTTATTTATTTTTGTTTCTTTTTCATTTATCTCTCTATCTTTTATTTTTTTCCCTCACAAAATACATATTTTACCCAATTTTTTTGGATGGAAATTGATTATAAGAAAAATGAGTATTTGTGATAAGATTTTTTGCGACAACAAAAGTAGTAGCAAAAAATCTAGTTATTGCGCCAACAAATTATCGCAAAAAATATTAATATAAATTGACAATACATTGTCACAAAAGACAATGAAAAAAAACTATTTGCGAGAAGGTTTTGAGATAATAATTTAGCGACAAAATGTTGGCGCAAAATATTTTTGCAACAACATTTTATTATCATAAATACTCATTTTTCTTGTAGTGTACGATGAGTTTCAAATCTCGACTCACACTAAACATATCTTGTTTGGGATGGGTCTAAACCCGATCAAATGTGTTTTCAACGTGTTCTAGACGAGTGGTGGCTGATGGGTTTAATCATATCTATTAAATATTAAATACAACATTTGTGAAAGCAAACCAATGGTCTAGTTAGGTTTTTCACATCTTTCTTTTTTCACTCATAATAGCCTAAAAAGTTATTGAAGTCATCAATATAATATTTCACTTATATTTGAAATCATTTTTTTAACCTATTTGTTGCAGAATATTGAACTATAGATTTCAATTTTAATTTTGATAATTTAATGTAGTATTTAAATTATAGTAACCATTGAAGCATTGAAATTTTTGAAATTGAAAATGAAAATAGCAACAAGTTAGTGGGATGGGACGGCTTCCAATTTTCTATTTTTGCCTAGCAGGGTGGATTCTTAGAAAATAAAATATGATCTTCTATGGAATTATAATTTTAATATAATTTTCAAATTTTGCAAAATGAATCATGAACTTAATATTATTTTATAATTCTAATTACAAAATTATTTTTAGGCAAAAATTTGCAGGCGTTTATGGTCAATTTGTCCATATGATTAGCGTTATTTTGTTGATCAAACCAAGTAAAACATAAAAGTTGAAGTTCAACTCTATAATTTGTGCAACCCTATTAAAATTTAAGTGAAAACAGATCGTTAGTTAATTTCACAAAAACGATGTCATTTTTTTATTCACGTTTTATTAAATTTTGTTTGACATACGATAAGGCAGCCAGTATGGACAAATTGGTGGACACATCTACAAGGTTCAACTGGAAAATTAATGATTATTTGAATAAAAAATTGATTAAATTCGTGATTTGTTTGGGTAAAATTAAATTTTTTAATTTCAATTAGAATTTTATAAAAAAAAAATTTGTTTTATGTTTCAATTAAACTAAAAATAAAAATTCAAACAGCAATACATAAGCATAAAAAATAAAATAAAGGGAACAAAAGCCATTAAAAAAAGAAGCTGCATAACCAATAAAAGGTAGGTTTTGTATACAGATGGAGACAGCCACCTCAATAGTTTATTTTCGGGATTTTATCGATCCCAAGTCTCGAAAGATAAATTAACTATCGATGTGAGGTATGAAAAATAAATCTATCAATCTAAGGTTTGAAAGATTGGAATTATTAGGCGTTATCTCACCCTTAGCTGATGTGGCTGCAAAAACACAGCTGATGTGGATATCAAATCACACTGATGAATTTTTTTATGTTTATACACATTTCTATTATTTAGATTATTGATTATTATATTACAAAAATTAAATCACTGTTTTTAGTACAATAATATTTAAAGATAATCCAATCAATGTCATATTTTGCAATATTGTATCTAAAATAGTATGAACATTTTGAGATATTTTATTTTTGTCATATAATATATATATATATATATATATATATATATATATCAATAGTCAGCAATCAATATCGATATTTTGTGATATTGTATCTAATATAATATTGATATTGATTTTTTTTCCCAATAATATATATCGAACAAATATTTGTATGATTATATTGATATCTTTAACCTTTTTTACGATATTCATTTTCATCAAATAATATATATTGATAATACACAATCAATATCGATATTTTGCGAGATTGTATCTGATATAATATCGATAATTTAACATATTGATTTTTTAATTAATAATATATATCAAACAAATATCTACATGATAATAATTATATGTTTACAAGTGTAATAAATTGATAATGCAAATAATATTTCGGTGCGGATAATATTTTGCATTTAATTACTATAATGTATCTAATAGTAATTAAAGTGGAGTATATATAAAAGAAATTAATAAATTTTGTATTCAAATGGATATTTATCAAATATCATAGTTAATTAAATAACTATTTAAAGTTTTACACTCTAATTTTAATTTTAATCTTTCAATTGACACATCAATATGATTAGTAATTATATGTTTACAAGTGTAATAAATTGATAATGCAAATAATATTTTGGTGCGGATAATATTTCACATTTAATTACTGTTCACTAATTTCTTTTAGCTACTCCCGCAAGTATACGGTGTAGGGTGTAGAAGTAGTAAATAAGGTCGATCTCATAGAGACTGGCTATTTAGGAACTAACTAACTACCCAAATTCAATTCTCAACTTTATCTAAATCTCATCAATTGCAGATTAACTCAATAGAAAAGTAACTACGCAGATAAATTCACTCAATAATAACAGATAATCTAAGACAGGTTCTAGGACATGTTTTTATCTAATTCTCATCAAAACATCACTTTAACCAATTCAAGTTCATTAATCAATCATCCTATATGAGCAATCACATATATCGAATTAACAGCTCTCCCGAGTCAGTTAACTGGTTGATTATTATGCCACCAGAGGTATCCCTACTCAATCTGATAGAAACATAACAACTCCCAAAAGTACTTAAGATTGATCTCCCATCACATAAATTCCTTAATCTCCCGATCTAAGTCTTTTTATATGTCATGTGTTTATTCTTCCATAATTAAATCTCATCTCCCGAATTTTGATCTAATTACTAAAACATGTTCAATTACTAGCCACATAATAAACAAGAAATCAAATCATAAACACACAAATAGGATAAACGATCATAAACATTGAATTGAAATCAAAGATCCATCAAGATTCGAATCAGATTACTAACAAGCCCTAGAAACTTAGCTAGACATGATAATAAACAAACTCATAGACAAGATTGAAAATATCATATCTACTAATATTCAACAAGGGAAGAAAAGAATAAAAACTCTATTGACGACGATATCGCGATGCCTCGATCTCTTGAATTCTTCTTCTACTCCTCTCGATATCTCTCAGACTCTCGTGTTTTTCTCTATGTATTTTTTTTCTCTCTATTCTCTCTTCATATTGAGTATTTATATCACCTTTGGGAGTCTTCCAAGTGAAGTAAGAGATGAAAATACGCCAAGAAAACTAAATCTTCACGTTTTCCTGTTCACTCGGGCACGGTCGTGCTACAGGGCACGGTTGTGCCCCACGGCACTGGCACGGTCGTGCCCCACCGTTAGCACTTTCTGCACAATGGCGCACGGTCGTGCCCCACCATCAGCACTTTCTGCACAATGGCGCACGGTCGTGCTACATAGCACGGTCGTGCCGTGCACCACCAATCCTTCCCCGCGATCTCGTATTTCACTTCTATTCTTCCTTGATCATCAATTACACTTGAAACTTGCACTTTTTCTCATCAAAATCATGAAACTAAGCACAAACCCGTCAAATGCAACTTATACAAAATAGTATCATAAATCACCATAAAAATGTATCTAAACATATTCAAACGAATACATAAACATACGCAAAAATACGTGAAAAACGACACTTATCAATTACTATAATGTATCTAATAGTAATTAAAGTGGAGTATATATAAAAAAAATTAATAAATTTTGTATTCAAATGGATATTTATCAAATATCATAATTAATAAAATAACTATTTAAAATTTTACACTCTAATTTTAATTTTAATCTTTCAATTGACACATCAATATGATTTCCCAGTAAATTAGGGGAGAGAATGAGATAACACCTACCAGAGAGAGAGAATGAGATAACACCAACCAGAGAAATTTTAACGCGTTTCATTTTGGAATCTTAAATTGATAGTTTCCAATCTTATCGATAAAATTTATCTTGATAGTTTTCGATCTTTCAGGTCTTGGATCGATAAAATTTATCTTTCATCCTCTAACATTGATAGTTGACTTAACTTTCATTTGGAATCTTAAGTTGATAGTTTCCACATTTTCAGATCTTGAATAGATAATATTTATATTTCATAATCCACATTGATAGTTGTCTTAAATTTAGGGCTTTGATCGATAAAATCCCTTTATTTTATAAATTAGTTCTTTTGATGAACACATATTTTAAAAACTAAGCCTTAAAAATGCAAAAGACTAACAAACAGTAGGCCTTCAACTATATATATAACACTCCAACCCCAATAAAATAATACAGCACATATGAGTGGTTCTATAATACATTTAATTTACCAGACCGTTGGACTGGCTCATAAATAATAAATGTGTGTGACCAACTATTTAATATTCTTGTATATCTTTCAGTTTTCTTTAAGACAAAAGTTGTTAGCATACCCTTTTTTTCTTGGTAAAGAGTAAAGACATTCCCTTCAAATAGATATATATTTAAGTTGTGAAAATGGTTATATTCATAAGATAAGTTTTTGTATACTTTATAGGTTTATGTGTATATAGTACTCGGCTTTTTTTCCTTGAAATTTGTTAAAAATTGATTCTAAAAAAAAGTTGGTGACCTTTGATCAATTTTTACATGGTATTTCGTTTGATTAAAAAGAAAACGAGTTGTAAAATTGGAATATATGTTTCAAGTAGATAATTTGATTCAGGGATGAGGCCATGTTAGGGCCAAGGGGCAGCGGCCCCCTCTCAAATTTAAAAAATATTATATAATACTCCCTCCATTCCTCTTTAAGTGACGTTTTGAAATTTTAATTTTTTTCTTATTTAATTGACGTTTTGTGCGTTATTTCCATATATACCCCTATGATTAATTAATGTCTAAATTAAATACATTGTATAGTATCCAAAATGGTCAAAGAAAAGCTTAATTAATGAGGGGTATATTAAGAAAATAAAATTATTCTTAATCTGTGTGTAGAGCTGTAGGACGTCACTTAAAAAAGAATGGAGGGAGTACTAATTTTAAAAAAATTTATGGAAAAGAATACATAGAAGAAATAATTTTCAATGTTATGATATAATTCAGTTACAATTTTTGTAATTTTTTTTGTTGAGTCACTATATATTATTTTTCTTAATTATACATGAGTCGTATGCTTTTAAATTTTGCAATAAATGATCTATATATATATATATATATATATATATATATATATATATATAGAATAGCAAAAGGATTTTCCCGCCCATTTTAAATTTCTATTTTTGGAAATTCTATTTATTACTTTTCACATTGCATTTATTGTATATTAATATGTTTCACCAATATTGAAAGTATAATAATTATTTCATTTCAAATCCAAGTATAACATATAATCAATCCATTTTTAATGATCTTTATTTTGTTATCCATAGTGCATAAAAATAATGAAGAGTTGGTCTCTTGTGAGACCATCTCACATGCGATGAGATTCAAGTATGTTTTTTATAGGTATACGTATGTGTTTTTCAACTATAAATATGTTTTTTACAGTATAAGTATGAGTTATTCAAGTATGCATTTTACAGCTATAAATATGTCTTTTTGTACTATAAGTGCAATGCCAAAAATGAAATGTGCGATTTGTAGATTTGAACGATTTTTATTTACTTTACACATTTGTGTGAATACATGACAAGTGATTTTTTTACTAATTATTGTAGTTTTATATTAAACTGTCGTATCCATATTCGAACACTAGTCATCACAATCTTCAACTACAAATTTGGTCAAATCGAACACTTTTATTTTTCTCATTCCTATTTCGAATATAGATTTTTCAATTTGTTTGTTTAATTTATTTGTACATTTAAATAGATTTTACGTACATTATGTTATTATAATTTTAAAATTATTAAATCTTA
Source organism: Scutellaria galericulata (assembly GCA_946896805.1). Classification (NCBI taxonomy): domain Eukaryota; kingdom Viridiplantae; phylum Streptophyta; class Magnoliopsida; order Lamiales; family Lamiaceae; genus Scutellaria; species Scutellaria galericulata. The sequence continues at coordinate 10,984,018 of OX335791.1, read as the reverse complement.
TATGACAAAATCATGCAATGCACGGGTACACTACTAGTTGTTATTAAACTTTTAAGTTTAATTTTTGAGAAAAAAAAGTTTTATATACCAAATTCATAGTAATAGATTGTTATTGTGAATTTTCTAAATAACTAATATGAGTAAATTATAGTTGTGGTCACCTTTTGCATTTTTAAGTATCCAACATTTGAGTTTTATCAATTTAGTCATCCAACCATTAATACAAATTTGTTAAAAGAATACTAAAAATCCAAACTTTAACATTGTTCAACCTAAAATGAAAAGTACCTAAATAAATGTATAATTTATACATATTCTTAATTTTTATACAACTATTAATTGGATCTCCTAACAAAATTTTTGGTTCCGTCACTGACTTGATTAGTGTATTTACTTTTTAAAATCCAATTTTGGATGAATGATAACACTTAAATTGATAAGCATTTAAAATAAATTGATGGATAGTGAGATTATGAAGACACCTTGAGAGAGATTGTTAGTTTACAACGTAACTTTCTTGGGGGAGGAGGGGGTTGGGTGGGGAGAGCAATAGAAAAGTAGCTTGGGTGGAGTGGAAAACAATATGCAATTCCAAAGATTGGGGGGGGGGGGCTCGGAGTTAAGGACCCAGGATTGTTTAATAAGGCTCTTGTGGGTAAATGGATGTACCGTTTGTTGAATGAGAGAAATAGTCTTTGGGTTAGCGTTGTCGAGTCCAAATACGGGAGTCAAGGGGGACGGGAATCAGTAGGAGTGTCTTTGAGTGGTAGTGGGAGTTGGTCGGGGTGGTAGAGAGATGTGGTGAAGGTTAGTTTTGGAGAGGAAATGAACTGGTTTAGAAGCAAGTTATTAAAAGTTATAAGAGATGGTGGTGACACGAATTTCTGGGAAGATATATATTTGAGTGGGTGAAGAGCCTTTGAAATTGAAATTTATTAGGTTGTACCATCTACTAATGAGAAGAATTGGTAGCTGACACACGAGATTCGTAGAGATGGACGGGTGCTTCTAATGGACTCTACAATACGAAAGAAGCATATAAAAATCTACTCAACCAACGAGACGATGTCCACATTAACGAAGAGATGGCGAAGAGCTTTAGAATGATATGGAACAAGTACGCCCCTTTGAAGGTTGTTGCTCACGCTTGGAGACTTCTATGGAATCAATTACCAACCAAAGTCAATTTGCATAGAAGAAATATTCTCACTCATGCCAATGACTTGCGATGCCCTGTTTGTGAGATACATGACGAATTTGAGAGACATTTTTTCTTGGAGTGTGACGCTTCTCAAAAGGTATGGATGGAATGCTATAAGTGGTTTGGTGTCTCAACTGTTATTCATTCTAATCCCCTAATCAACTTGATCGTTCACTGTCATATTTTGAGGGGTAAGAATTGGAAGAAAATGGTTGCATCCTTTTGGCTCTGTATAGTTAGGGTTTTATGGAAAAGTAGGAATGCCTTATTTTTTGGGGAGAAGAATTTTTGATAGAAAAAATTGTTAATGAGAAGAAAACCAGACTTTGGAATTGGATTTATGTAAAAGAGATAGACTATACTAGATTTTCATTTAGAGATTGGTCTAATAATCGGAGACCAATCATAGACTATTAGCTTATTGTGTGATGTTCTGTATTTGAATATATCTTATACCCTTCATGTAACTTTAATAAAAATTTCACTTTGATCAGTAAAAAAAAAAAAAAAAGAAGATGACATGTATGAGACTGGAAAAGTAATGGAAAATTGATTATCTTATTAGTAGAAGGATCGAACACTTAACTAAAAAATAATCAAGTGTACTTCTCCTATATTATAACCTATAGCTAGTGGTATTTTGAGGTTCAAACCAACCAAAATATAATAATGTGTTATTTCTTCGCGTACAATAATAAATGTTCTCCCAATTAGCTTACTTTTACATTAATGGCCACCAAGTTTTCTCTTATTAAAGTAATAAAAGAAAAAAATAATTCAATGTTAAAGCACCAAACATGAAGTCCCATTAATTTATGAAATGCAATAATATGGTCTTTTGACATTTCCTTCTCTCGTGCTTTCGATTCATTTTATAGTATTAAATATTATTAGTAACTCATGCATTAATTAAAGATGTCTCTTATCTTTAAACGATATGTAATGACAAACTTTATTGATTTAAAATAGCGATATGTTTGCCAACGTGCAGAAAAGTGCATTTATGTATATAGATAACATTAAATTTAATATATTTATTGTCTTTTTACGATTACAATATAAAATATTATTTAAAAGTATTTTTAATGGATAAATTTCATAACAAGACCCAATTTATAAATTAATTCTTAATTTTAAATCAAATTTTTTCAGTTTTTCAATAAAGGGCTCAATTTAATTGTTTTTCTTAGTTTAAAACTTAAAAATTAGATTGAGTTCGCAATTCAAGACAAAATTCTTTTTTTATTTTCATTTATATTTATAGATTATTTATATTTCGATATATATTTATATTTTAGATAAATTAAGACAACTTAATACAATTTTGGAACGATCATCATCCGACTTTATAAATTTATATTAAAAAAAGAAAAAAATATAATTATTTTTATTCATAAAATATAATTTATATTGAATTGATCAATATTAAAATTGGTTTTCTATACTTGCTATTCATAAAAGTAAGAAAATAAAGAAATCTAAATTTTATGAATTGATATATATATATATATATATATATATATATATATATATATATATATATATTACAAGTAGGATGAGAAGATTGTTCCAAAATTGTACTAACTTATCTTAATTTATCTAATCTATATATATATATATATATATGAAATATAAATAAATCTATAAATATAAATAAAATAAAAAATGAATTTTGTCTTGAATTGAAAACTCAATCTAATTTTCAAGCCTTAAATTAAGGGAAAAAAAATGTTAAATTGAGTCCCTCATTGAGAAATTTTAAAAGTTGGACATAGAATTAAGAACTAATCTATAAATTAAATCTTATGATGAAATTTATCCTATTTTTAATATATAGAAGAAGTAAGAAATATCAAAAAAGATGAGCACACAACTAACTTGGTATGATATCTTGATATAGATCTTGTGAAATAATTGCAGAGGACACAAGTTTGTTTCAAAATGATCCAAACGTTTTTACTTTTGTCACAATGTTTAAATCATACATATTTTGCCCTATAAGTTATGAATTTAATTAGCATTTTTAATTTCAAATCCGTTAAATTCTATCGATCGATCTCGATAATTTGACGTTAATTACCATATATTTTGGGATCAAAACTGCAATATCTTAATAAAATTATAGATTAAATAAATTTAAAACGTGAAGAACTAAATATAAAATATATTTTTTAAATCCAAAAAACAAGCAAATAATCTAAGAAGTAATTAAGAAAATTAAAATTTATATATTAAAATTGAAAAAAATATTTAAATCAAGTAAAGACATTATGAGATAAGATCTAGAAGTTATTTAAATTATAGAAAATGTTAGTATGTCCACCGTGAGCATGTGTTAGACCATCTCCAATGATATATGCACACCTTTTTAATGTTAATATTGCACATTTTTAATGTGAAAACCGTCACTGATCTCCAACGGTCTCACTATTTTTTGCACCAAAAGAGAATAAATCCGTAACATTGTTTATTATTAAAAATAAAATGAATAGGAAAGATAAAAAGAAAAGAAAAAAAAAGATGGCGCAAACATATCCGTGTAAACTTGATGTGGACGTGGCAGTTGAGAAGAGTTGGCGCAAGAATTTACAGCATCTTTGGATAAGAGAATTCACAGAATCAAATTGTTTTGGCACATCGTTGGAGATGACCTAATATGTTCACGGTTGATATGTAATTAAAATCATATGCACTAAAATTTTATGATTTGAAATTAGTGGTTGTATTGGAGTTATGACATGTTAATATATTCCCATGGTGGATAGGGGGAGCAGACCAGTTAAAATTATTTAATGAGTATAAATGACAATTACCAAATAAAGTAAAAATAAACAAATAACATTGTTATTACATTATTTTAAAATAAAAAAAATGAAAATATTAATATGGAAACGAAATATATTTTATACATTTGAGAAACTACAAAATAATAAATTTTATTTATTTTAAAAAGTATTAAAATTATAAAATATATACAATAAGAAAATAAAGACCTAACTCTATAAATAAATAAATCCTCAATTTTCAAAAATAAAAACAGATTTTAGATATTGCTTAATATGGAAAAGTATGAATAATTTGATTAATACGTAATAAAGTCTTTTATTATCCAATACTCAATACATTAGATTTATGATTGAGAAAATTTGATTGAAATCGGCTGAAAGGATAATGGAGTATTTTAGACTATCTTTATTGATGACACCCATTTGGGTATCACTAGTGGTGCTCAACCGGTTCGAACCGTCGGTTCGGGGAATCGGTTGAGTTGGAACCGAAACCGAATCGTGGGGCAGTTGGTTTTGGTTCCAATTCGAAAACCGTCGGTTCAACCGAATATTTTTTTTTTTAAATTTGTTGCATGGCACGGACCCAATGTTTTGTTTCTGGTGACCTGGCCAGGCGCTGGGGACACAGCCCAGGCGGTCGGGTCGAAATTTTTTTTTTTTTTGCATTATTAAATTTTTGTGCAATAATTTTAGATTTCTAATAAATTCTTAAGTCTAAACTAAGTAAAATGATTTTTAAATTAATAAAATACAATTTATGTATGGAATAAAATACAATCATAACAAGTACAAATACAACATTACAATTTAAGATTTTCAAAAAATTATAATGAAACATAATACAACTTGAGTCTACAAGATTAAAATGAGTGAAAATTACAATTATGAATTAAAAAAATATTATAACTCAATATATTACAATCATTAATGATGAATCATACTACAATATTGAAGACTTGAAGTTAAAATATTACAACTTTTTCATCTTTGTATAAAATAAATTGAAACTTGAAAAATAAAAATTGAAAGAGTTTGAGTTTCATTCTAAATTTGGAAGTGTAACTTCCAAACTTAGAATCAAGAATTGAGAGAGAGAGAGAGAGAGAGAGAGAGATTGAATCAATAATGATGAAATTAGTATGCAAATTACAAATAGAATGAAGGTTATTTATAGATTTCAATCAAAATTCAAAAAAAAAAATCAGGACAGTTCGATCCGTCGGTTCCAGTTCGATTGAACTGTTGGTTTGAACAATCACAACCGTCCATCATTAACAGTCGTTTAATCACGACCGTTGATGAAATTCAAACATTGAACCGACGGTTTCCCCAACGGCTAGTACATCAGAGTTGTTGATCATCAATGGCTCTATCATCTCGTTTGTACACGTGGCGCAATGCAATTTTTACAAAAAAAAAAAAAAAGCCAAACCGTCGGTTTAACAGGCAGTTGGCCGGTTCGAAAATAGACCGAATCGAAACCGAACCAGTGAATCTCGGTTCATGGTTTCGGTTCGAATCAAAATCGGATCAACGATTTGCTGAAACGTTGACCGCCGGTTCAGAACCGGTTGAACACCACTAGGTGTCATCATATAAAACAAAACTTTAATAAATAAAAGAAAAGAAAAAAAGCACCCAAATATCATGAATGTCATGACATTGGTGACCAATGTCACAACCTTCTCTTTTTATCTACAAATGACACATGTCATTACTTGAATGGTGATGATATTTTTTTTTGTTATAATTTAAATTGTTGTTATTGAAAATAATTTTTTTTTAAAATAATTAATAAAAAATTATCAAAATTCATAATTTTTTTTTCTCTACAAATAGAGTTCAATATTAACATAGATAAACTCATAACGCTCTTAAAAACAACTTAACTGAACATATTTGACAAAATATTAGTATTGATAATTAAATATATAATTTGTATATTTTATATTTGTAATTTAGTATGCATCTATTTGTAGCTTGATTTTTTTTTTTTTCGATTTCTTATTCCAATTATTGTAATTTTGATTTAGTTATTGTATCTATATGTTATTTTATGTGTATGGTAAAATAATTTCCTTATTATAATTGCAAAATTAATATATTAAATATATTTTCATCTATTTCTTACATTTTTAAATATAATAAAAAAGTATCACAAAAATAATATACAATTATTAAAAAATGAGAAAAAATATTGGGTTGGGTTGGGGTCATTAATAAAGTATAAAAATATTGGATTTGGGTTGAATTGTGGATTGTGTAAATGGAAGATAAGAGAAATTAATATTTTATTTGTGGGTTGGATTGAGTGAGACCATGTTATCAGCATAATTGTTGCCCAGGTCATAAGAAGAAGACAAAAAAAAAAGAGAAAATGAAATTAATTTCCATGACCAAGTTGTTCCATGACCATGGTCATGACATTTGTTTTAAATATTTTATTTTATGGTTAATCAATTATAATGACGCATGACATCATATGATTGGTCGAGTGTATTTTATTTAGATAATTGCAAATTTCGATTTATCCACTTAAAAAAAATTATGCACCAAAATTCATAAAATAAAATTCTCTATAAATAGATACCAATATTGATATATTTTGGATCACTATCTCATACACTCCATTTTCTCTTCTAACTTGTGCCAAATCTTCTAATTTTTATCATTTTCTACATGGATCCAAATCATCCAAATTATTCTCACTACTCCCCAAACCATCCAAATTCTCAAAAATTCGGCACTATTAATTAAATATGTAATTTGCATCTTTTGTTTTGTTGTAATTTAACATGTATTTGTAGCTCGATTTATTTATTTTCTTTTGTATTTCAATTCTTGTAGTTTTAATTTTGTTATTGGATGTTGTAATTTATTTTAACTGTATGGTAATTTTTTTTATTATAATTATGATTTTTTTAATATCAAATAATTGTATATATTTCTTAAATATTTAAAATATAATAAAAATTAATTATAGATATAATTGTTAAATTATAAAAAAAAATAATTTATTAAAAGTTGGTTGTGGTTGTGGGTGGTTATTGATAATGTATGAAAAAGATGAGATTGAGTTGTAGTGTAGAATGTATATATGGAGGAAAGAGAAATGAAGTGTTTATTAGTTGGTTATGAATTTAGTTGGCTGTGGATAAATGTAGTTTGAGTGTCACTGATGAAGATAGACTTAGTGAGACCGACAAACTGACACAAATTGAGATATTCAATAGGCCACCATTTAGAACTATTTCCCTTTTTTTTTTTTTTAACACTTTTTAAAATTAAAGTAAAAAGAAATCGTGTATTTCACTTGAAGGAAATTGTACGATTCGTTGTTTGAATTAGGTGACTAAAATAATTAATTACATTGTATTTTTTTCTCAATAATCATCAAAATTGACTACATGATCTGTTTTTATTTTAATTTTGATAATATAAATAAAAGTTAATAAAAATGATTTTATTGTTGTAGAAATGGTGGATAGATTGAATATATAGTTTGTAATCACAAGTCTAATACATATTGATTATTAAATAATGAAAGACTTTATTGAATATCAACCAAATTAATCAAACTAAAAAAAATTTGTATTACACAAGTTTTATATTAATAAATTATGGACAATTATGTAGATTAATAATAAAATATTTATTAATTTATGTTTGTGTTTATGAAAGACAAAAAATCATATGCCCCAGGGGCACACATCTTAGATCCGTGCCCCCAACTCGACCCGGCGCGTGGGCCGCTCCCACGCGCTCTTGCCGTGTGTCCACGCGCGTACATATTTGTATTACACATTTGTTCTAAATGTATCACACATGTACTCTTCAAGTATCAAATACCTTTAGTTTATGTTTGTAATACCTATAGAACAAATGTGTGATACCTCAAAACCGCGCGCCCATGCACCATGTTGCGCGCGCGCCGCGCACCCACACCGCCCACACCCGCTGCGTGCACCTCACAAGTCTAAATGTATCACACATATACTCTTCAGGTATCACATATGTGTAATACCTATAGAACAAATGTGTGATACCTCAAAACCCCGCGTGCCCATGTTGCGCTCCCACACCGCACGTTAACGCCGCGCGCCCATGCACCCACACCCGCCGCGCACGCACCTCACAAATCTAAAGATATCACACATATACTCTTCAGGTATCAAATACCTTTAGTTCATGTTTGTAATACATATAGAACAAATCTGTAATACCTCAACAGTATATGTGCGAAAAAAAAAAAAAATATATATATGTGTGTGTGTGTGCGGGTCAGAGCGGGTCGGGGTGGGTCGGGGGCACGGATCCCAGGGGCACACAAGTGTCACTCTTATGAAATGACACTAACTTGAGGAAGAAGTTAGCCCTACAACAAAGAATCTTGTGAAGAAAGTCGGAAAAACAAATCTTTTTAGAACTTTGTTCAACTTTGGTTGATGGAATATATATAAATCTGTTTGATCATCAGACGTCAAACGTAAAAAGGAACGTTCAGTTTGAATATGTCAAATAAATTAGGTTCGACCCTTTTAGATTGAGCAATGTTGGAATGTTTGACTCAGATGTGTCGAACAGAATGTACTTGATTCAACTTGTTTAGATCGATTATGTCGTGCAATGTTCGATCTAAATAGGTTTCAAAGTTTTTATTTTTATTTTTATTTTTAAATTTAACACCTTCATTTATGAAATATGCAACTATACTACATAATATTATAAAATACTTGAGGAATGTTACATTGTCTATTTTAAATATTTTTTCATACCTCATTATGATTTTTGTTAGAGTTAGGTTTTGAGAAGAAGAAGAGAATGTGTGAAATAAAATATAAGGAATGGAATTATAGAAGGTAATTTCAGCCTTTTTAACTATATTCAATTTACATTTATTTTACTGTAGGGTATAGATACTCTCATCCAAATTTTCATTCAAATTTATATTTCATTTTTTATTTAAAAATAATTATTGCATATTACATATACAAATACTAATAATAATAATTAATATGTTGATTGTAATAAAAATTATAAAATATTAAATAAGATATCAAAATGTAACAAAAATGAGGTAGCTCCTAAATAAAAGCAAGATGTAAAAGTAAATTCTTTTGTTTTTTTTCATCCACATAAGCTTTACCCTAAAATATTTTATGGTGTGTGCTAAAGACACCACACCCTTTTCTAAGGACACCACACTCTATTAATATATTGATGTAGTGTCCTTACATACTAATAGAGGCCTACATACTAATAGTGTGGTGTGCTTAGAAAAAGGCGTGGTGGCACACCCCTATTTTATTCACATTTTTGTCCTGCATAGAAAGTTATTAAAAAACATAAATGAAATATGTGACTCCTCTCTCTCCTCTCTTCCAGAGGCACACCATCACGTATAGCAGATATAGAGAGAGAAACACAGCATACTGAACCAATGACGTTATGTCCATTGCCAAAAGAAACTGCTGAACAAGAATAGCTCATCCTTAGATCTCCCTTCCCCATTTCCTTTCATTTCAATAAATGGTGTTTTTTCTATAAACATTAAAGAGTCCATAATTCTCGCAATTTCATCCAGCATTGATACATTGAGTCTGCACAGTCCAGTTTCCTTCAGTACCAGGGAATTGATTTCTCTCTGTTTAGCCTTTTTAGCTCGAAGCTCGAAGTGAACATTTGGAATTCCCGGTGCATTGAGGGTTTTCGAGCTCGATTGGCGTTTTCCGGCTGAGGTCGCCGGAGCTCCGGCGATTGCGGTGAACATTAGGTTAAGTGATGTGTAATTTAGGGTAATTAGTAAATATGTTCAAGCCGCCGCGATGGTGGAGCGACAAGAACAAATTGAAAGTTGTTTTCAAGTTGCAGTTTCATGCATCTCAGGTATTGTATTTGTCACCTCTCTTATATGAGATTTATTTGGTGCATTTCTTGTGTATTTTGTGGTTTGTGTTTGAGTTAGGTGAGAATAGTTTGTGAATGATTAAACACATGTAGATGGAAAGATGGTGTAATTAGGATGTTTGGTGAAATGCTAAAGTGAAATAAGCATTCTGTTAAGTTCAGGTTACACAGTTTGGAGGGGATGGATTGGTGATATCTGTTGTTCCGGCTGATATTGGAAAGCCGACTGTAAAGTCCGGCAAGGCCACCGTTCGTGATGGGAGCTGTTTGTGGGAGAATCCTGTGTATGAAACTGTTAAGTTTAATCAGGATCCAAGATCAGGGAAGATTCATGAGAGGTTATACCATTTTGTGGTAGGCATGGTATGTGATGTCATAAGAAGATGGAATTCATATGCTTTTGCTTTGTTAATGTGATTTGCTTGTTCTTATAGTCCTTTGTTGGTAGGGCTCATCTAAATCTGGAGTTTATGGAGAAGCTTCAATCGATTTCTCAAATTATGTAGAGGCAACTAAAGCCTTGTTGGTGTCCCTTCCTCTCAGGAATTCGAAAAGTGGAGCTGTACTCCATGTGAGAATTTATAAAGTCTGCATATTTATATGCTTTAATTTGTGACTTGATAAAAATAAAGTATATATTGTCTATGAATTGGTTGAGGTTTTATGTTCTGGATTGAGATCTGATTTGCTAAAAATGTCTTGATAATAGGTATTGATTCAGAGGGTACAGGAAACCATGGACCGAAGGTGCTGATTATGTTATGTTTTGTTTAACATTAGCATGCATTGATATGAGATTATGCTTATAGGCTTTATTTACTGTGCACAGGGACTTTGAAGAAAATGAGAATGTAAATTTGTGTTCAGAAGATCACATCTTGAGTTCACAGTTGGGCAACCATGATACAGATGGAACAATCAGAAGCAATTCTGTTGAAGTAAAATCTCATCTCCTCTAGTATACTTTTCTTTTGAAATTCAAGCTATCATGTTATAATATCACAAGCCGGGGTATCCCACCTTTACAAAGGTGCAGATTGTGATGACCTGGGTTCGAACCCGGATCACGCAAGTTTTATAGTCTTTATTATCCCCTCCCTTCCACTCCCCCAAGCTCATTAAAAAGAAGTTATCATGTTGTAATGGAAACGGGATTATTTCTGAAATCTGTTTTGTTTTACAGGATGAGCCTTCCGATAAGATTGTTTCCAAAGCTGAATATAATACAAAGCATCGAGGGTCTAGTGGTTCTGATGTTACGTTGTCAAGTTGTGAAAGCAGCTCTGGAAATGAAACACATTGGGAGCTAAAGAACGATCACATCCATCAGGGGCCGAAATCTGATACCCCTACAACACCTATATACGATGAGAATCAGAGTTCTTGGGAGTGGCTTGGGAATTCTGCCATTGAAGATAGTACAGATGACTCTGAAGAGGCTCCGGATGTTGTGATCGAGAAGCTGAAAGCTGAGGTGGCTGCTCTATCCAGACAAGCCGAGATGTCTGAATTAGAATTGCTGGCTCTTCGTAAGCAAATTGTTAAAGAGAGCACAAGGGGTCAGGATCTGTGGAGAGAGGTTGTTTGCTTGAAAGAAGAAAGAGATGCTTTGAAGGGAGAATGCGAGCAACTCAAAGCATTGAAGAGAACTAAGACAAATTTGGTCTTTGATGAAGTGGATTCTCAGGTAATTGTTGAAGAACTAAGGCAAGAACTGAGTCATGCGAAAGAGCTGAATGCCAACCTTCGAATTCAACTTGAGAAGACTCAAGAATCGAATTCAGAACTGATTTTTGCTGTGCAAGACCTTGAAGAAATGTTGGAAGAGAAAAATGGAGAGATATCGAACACCTCTGACAGATCATTGGAAAAAGGCATGGATGAAAAGTCGAGAGAAGTGGTCATCACATATCAACCTGATCATGATGTTGATGATGATGATGATGAAGAAGAACAGAAGGCACTAGAAGACCTCGTGAAAGAACACAATGATGCCAGGGAATCAATTCTTTTAGAACAGCAGATTATGGATCTGCAAAGTGAAATAGAGATCTACAAGAGAGATAAGGATGAATTAGAGATGCAAATGGAGCAGCTTGCCCTTGATTATGAAATCATGAAGCAGGCTAATCATGAGATGTCTTATCAGCTAAAGCAAAGCCAACTTCAGGAACAGCTTAAAATACAATATGAATGTTCATCTCCTGATGCTGCTGCGCATGAACTTGAAACGTGTGTGGAAAATCTGGAGAATGAGCTGAAAAAACAATCAAAAGAACATGAAGATTCTTTGGTCACAATAAGTGAACTTCAAGCTCATGCCAAGAGAGTAGAGGAAGAACTAGAAGCCCGTGTGGAAAATCTGGAGAATGAGCTGAAAAGACGATCACAAGAATATGAAGATTCGTTGGTTGCAATAAGTGAAGTTCAAGCCCATGCAAAGAGCCTAGAGGAAGAACTTGAAAAGCAGGCACAAGAATTTCAAGCTGATCTGGAAGCTATTACTCAGTCGAAAGTTGAGCAGGAACAGAGAGCAATATACGCTGAACAAATGTTGAAACAAATGCGGTGGAAAAATGCTAATACAGCAGAGCGTATTCAGGATGAATTTAGAAAGCTTTCTGTGCAGATGGCATCTACATTTGAAGCCAATGAGAAGCTTTCTACAAAGGCTATGGCCGAAGCTAATGAGCTTCGTTTGCAGAAAAGTCATTTAGAGGAAATGCTCCATAAAACTTCAGAAGAACACAAGTCAGTCACATGCCATTACGAGACTAGATTGCAACAACTTACGAGCCAAGTGACATCAATGACTAATGAAATAGAGCATCAGAAAAAGCATGCTGAGGATACTCAGAGGCTTCTCTCAGATGAAATTTTAATGCTCAAAGGTGAGATTGTAACACTCATTGCTAAAAACAAAATTCTCTTAGAGGACATGAAGGGTAAAGAAGCTTTGATGCATGAGCTAGATAAAATGAAAATTTCCATTAAGGAAATGGAACTACTTGTTGAGCAAGGGAATGGCGAGAAAGATGAACTGGAGAGCAGGGTGTTACTTCTGAAGGCTGAGGCTGAAGAATTACATAAGGAATTAAATAAACTGAAATCTCTTGTTAAAGAAAAAGAATTGACAGCTGCGTTGCAATTAAAAATTGATCTGAAGAAGAAGGAAGACACATCCAATGGCATGGAGAGGAAAACAAAGGATGGTCGCATTCGATCAGCAGCTGTTGATGCAGTGAAAGCTACTTCAAAAACGAGCAAGCCTCACCCTCGTGAATCCAAAGAGGTCGCAAATCTCAAGGAGAGAATAAAGTCACTTGAGGTAAATCTACACTTAATTTGTCTTATTTCAGATGATTATATACAAAATAGTACTTCTTGTAATTGGATCATGGCATTTCCAATCCATAGAGTGAAAGAAATATGTTACACTTGAATAAATAATACTATGCATGGCTAGTTTCTGATCATTTGACTGTTTCTTTAGGTCATTCTGATGAATGCTTCTAGGGAATAATTGTTTTTCTTGTTTTTTAATCACACATTCTTATCTTGGTTTTACTTGTGTATTCTTAGACACGTCAAAAATGTTCAATGTTGCAACATCTTTTCATTTATCAATTTCGTTTCCGTGTTCAACAGTGCCAAATCAGGTCAAAGGAAACTGCTCTCCAAAATTCAGCTAATGCATTTCTCAAGAAGGAAAATGATTTTCTCAACAAAATTGAAGAGTTAGATGGAAAGCTTGAAAATGAAGTTCAAAAGGTTGGTAAAGACACACTTCATTTCTTTGCTCTGAGATTTATAGCAAGTTACACTTTCTTTTGTTTCATTTCCTTTGTCAACTCAACTTTGAGCTATCCATATTTCTCCAAGATTTTCTTTACATACATTGCAATTATTTGTTTTACAAAATTCCAACGAAAAATTCTGTTGGAATGCAGGCAGCTGCGATTGTTGTGGAGGACGAAGCTCCAAATTGTCAAGAAATCCTATTGGCAAAAAGGTATGATTGAAAGATTTAGAACACCAATTATTGTCTGAAAGAAAAGTTTTCCCAGCTAACCTTCAAAGCGCTTGCCAATGCAGCAACGAGTCATCAGAAGAAGGAAAAGATGGTAGTGCTGAATCAAATGAATTAGAAAAGGAAATTGGATTATTGAAGGAGAGGAACATAGCAATGGAGAGAGATTTGATGGAAATGCAGGAGAGATATTTGGACATAAGCCTCAAGTTTGCAGAGGTGGAGGGTGAAAGACAACAACTTGTAATGAAACTACGCAACCTCACGAATGCAACTTATAAGAGCTCATGACATATTCTTGATTCCTTCATTTCATGGTATGTAATATAAAATCAAAAGGTGATTTTCACCATGTAGGAGATGTGTCTGAAGACTCTGAACATCCTATTCTTTTATTCTTTTCTTGTTTATTGTTGTGTAATATTCTTAATGCTGTTTGTGGTTATAAATAGAATGCTTTACTGAATACTGAGTGCTTTGGTTTTGATTAGGGATGTAACAGGTTTCTCTGTTTTTTTACTCGAGCTGGGTTTGGGTAATACCATCAAGTAAATCACGCATTTGGTTTTTTGTTATACTAGCAAGTAATATGTGCATTGCACGCGTATTCATAAATTTTATGAAAATAATTATGTTGTTTGGTATTCTATTAAATTATACGTAAAAATAATAGTATTTTGTAAAGTAGTAAATTCAGTGAAACATTTTAGATTTAACTGAAAAATAAAGTCACCATCTTTTAAATATTCGCAAATTTATCTTCCATGTTAATTTAGGAAATGAAAAACAAAAACAAAATCACTACTTTATTTAACTGTTGTAACTCAAATCACAATTCGCAACTGGAGTTTACGTGTTCGACACAATTTAATCAAATTTGGAGAATATATAATAAATTACAATTTAATCCTGATTTGTTTACTAAAAAAAAGTTCGCGGAAAAAATAATCATTACTTCTATTTAATGTTGCAATTTGAAACACAAAATCCTTATTTATTTATTTTTTATGATCTAAATCCATGTTATTGGCTAAATAGCCACGTAGACCTCACATAAGCTACATAATTATGAATTATATATCGTGAAGTGCAACAAAAGAGTTTAAAATTGGATAAATCTCGCAATAAGACATAATTTATCCATTTATTTAATGGTTTTCAATTCTAAACTCAAAACTTGAGATTTCTTAATTTAAGGTACAATTTAATCTTATTTCTCAGTTTGGAGCTTTAAATTGGGGAAACTTTAGAAACAATGTCTAACTTATTGGTTGGTTCTCAATCATAAGCCTAAAATTTGAGATTTCTCAATTCAGGACCATATAGTGGTAGTCGGTACGGTATATCGAATCGAAAATCTCATACGTATTAAAAATTTCGGTTTGCAAATATCCATACGGTTACCATACTGAAATATTAGTATATCGAAATTTCGGAATCATAAGTAGCCGTATTGTTTCTTAGCGAAATTTTTCGATATACCGAAAATACCGTTATACTAAAACGAAAAATATATACCCAAACATCGGTATACTGAAAATACCGTTATATAGAAATGAAAATTACATACCGAAACTTTGGTATACCGAAAATATCGAAATGAAAAATATTATATTTTTTCATTAATATTAATATTTTCGGTATTTCGATATATATCGAAATACAGAAATAGTCATACTGAAATTTCGATATTTTCGATATTTTTTCATTACGGTAATCCTGATAATTCGGTATTTTTCACCCTAGAACCAAATTGACTTTATTTCTCAATTTGAGACTTTAAATTAAAATTTATCTTCAATTCTAGTATAAAAGCGGATAACAACACGGAGTCTAAAAAAATTCCATTTTTGTTTCTTTTTTATTTTTCATAAAACTAAATAGTGGAAAAAAAAAATCTCTCTTTTTTCTTCATGCTAAGAGAAACATAGTATCTCTCTAATCAATTACTTTGCATCAAATCCTGGTTTTTATTGTTCGAATTTATTCTTCTTAAAAAAAGGGATAAAAAAAAAGCTGAAATAATTAAGAAAAAAAAAGAAAAATGAAAAAAAAAAGAACTCAATTACATCTATTAGTATCCTTAGTTATCTATATTTGTTGAGAACTCATTTTCATTTAAAGTCCCAAATTAAGAAATAAGACTAAATTAGGTCATGAATTGAAAAATTTCAAAATTTAAAATTAGAATTGAGAACCAACAACTAAATTGAGTCTTTGTTGTGAAATTATTCCAAATTTGAATTTCTCTGATACGATTTTGTTTAGACATAGATCAATTTTTTTTTCCTAGAAATTGTGTGTCCTATGGATGTCTAATGTGGCTATTTAGCTGGATGCATAGATTTAGATCGCCGAAAAATAGAATTGTAATTCCAACTACAACAATCAACAACGATAAAAATTAAGTTTTAACATTTTACTAATTTCCAAACAAGTTGGAAATTAATTGTATTATTTGAAAATGTGGTGATATTATTATTATGAGCAACTCTCCTATGCACCAATTGCGCATGCAACTTACGGGTCTGGTTTGGATTGATTTGGATCTGTGCATTTTTCCTTTTATTCTTTATTTGGCATTCAAGCTCTTAAAGATCGGAAAGAGGACCTCCTTCAAGAACACCAATCTATCATTGTGGAGGGGGCCATAAGCAACCATAGTAGAAATAGAAACAATGGAGGGACTTGAATAGAAGAGTCCGTCGCTCCGACCTTTATGTTATGTTAGTCATATCTTTATGTTATATTAGTCATAATACCTTTATGTCCAGATATTATAACCTTAGTGCAATACTTTAACTTTAAAAAAAACTGCTGAGTTTATACTATGTTAGTCATATTTTTATATTATATTAATAATGTATTTATGTTATATTAGTCATACCTTTATGTACAAATATCATACATTTATGTAATATTTTAACTTAAAAAAACCCTAATTTTTGCACAATGTGTACATGTTTACCTTTATGTTATATTATTCATACATTTATGTGATATTATTTGTACCTTTATATCAACATAATCATATCTTTATTTAATATATAAATGTACATGTTAGTCCCAAGTGGTCATTTCAAGCTATGATTAACCAGAGGGGGGTGAATGAACCTCTATCAGATTTTCAAGCTTTAAAACTTTTTGGTGAACAGGTTCCTGATTCTTAGAGAATGCAGTAACCTGACTCAATTCAGAAACCTGGCAGTAAGCTGATTCAGGTTCCTGACTCGATTATCACAGTATGCAACAGAATAAACAAAGATAGAGTTCCTATTTTGCAAAACGTTTTCTTTCACAAGTATACTTTTAACAAAGTGTTTTAGCAGGATGGTTATGATGTATGTAGCAGGATGTATAAATGTAATGGAGCAAGCAAGATAAGCAGTAAACACTTATGTCTTATAGTGGTTCGAAGGTGGTGTAATCCTTCTACGTCCACTCTACTCCTTCTCAAGAAGGAACTTTGTTAAGTCAGATTGGTTTACAAGACACTGCTTTACAATCCTCTTCTCAACACAAGTTAACCTACTAAAATCAATAGATTCCTAGGCTCTATCCCACACAGGATACAAAAACTCACATAGAGTTACTAAGCCTACACAAGACTTAGACACTTAGCAAAGATCTAATCCTGTCAACTAAGGACACCAAAAATAAAACAACCTAGCACACACCAAATGGTTAAAAAAAGTATATGAGTTTCTTCAACTGGTGTAGCAAGAAGACAACCTTGAACTTGAAAGCAAGAGTGCTTGAATAGCTGCTTCTGAAGGTTGAGTGACCGAACTTGGATAGTTTGAGAAAAGTTTGAGAATATGAGAGCTTGAGAGAATAAAAGCAAGTTGTTCAAAAGTTCAGTTGTCTTCACAGTCACTCTGTTGGTCCCAAGTGGTGTCCGAGGTTCAGAGGGGGGGTGAATGAACCTCGGTCGATTTTGAAAATCTGATTAAAACTTACTGTTCTGCAAGTTACTTGAACTTGCAGCGCCAGTCAGTTACTGCTTACAGCACTAGGATGCAGTGCTACACGCTGTAACTTAGAGTTTTATACGCAGTGGAAAAAAAGGTTTTAAGACACAAGGCTGGTTTTCTCAAATATGATCATTTTCAAAACGTTTTATGCTTTATGACAGAGATATATATAAAAGACAAAGCGCATATAAGAAAGCAATAAACACTTATGGCTTATAGTGGTTCGAAGGTGGTGTAATCCTTTTACGTCCACTCTACTGCTACCTCGAGCAGGAACTTTGTTAAGTAAGAATGATTTATAGGATACTCCTAACAATCTATCAACTTACAAAACTAAAGACCTATTAGAGTCTAGCGTACACACAACAATTGCAAACTCTAAAGGCAAACCCACATAGGGTTTCAAACTCCCACACAGGGAAGCTGCTTATATCTTAGACAACTATATAAACAACAAGGATCTCTCCTATCAACTGTTCGACACCTAAAACAACCTAAGCACACAACAACAAGGTTAAAAAGTATATAGATTTGTTCTTCAACTGGTGCGGTGAAGTGAGCTTCTGAATCCTTCAAAGGATCTTTCAACTTTGAACTTACTTCACTTCACAGAGGTTGAGTGACTGAAACTGGGAGTATACTTGAAAGAGTATAGCTTGAATGCTTGAGAGTTTTTGCGCAAAAGTTTCAGTTCATAGCTTCAGGGTCGCTCATCCTCTATTTATACTTGTAGAGAAGATATCCGTTGAAGGTGATATCTCCTACTTTGAATTTAAGTGTACTTAATCAAAGGCATGGCTTGCATTTAATGCGTCTTGACTTTTCTTTCTGGAGCATTTAATGCGGTGGTTGCGGCTCGCAGCTTTCTGCAGCACGTCAGTCCACGTGGCGTCTTGGCATTGGCTCCGTGTCTGCCACTTTGATCTTCTCTAGAACGGCTATATTTATTCTTGCTTGGATCTTCGTTCCTCGTACTGCATTTACCCTTCCTCAAATTGTAGGATACTTATTCTATTTGTCATTGGCGCTGTTGACTGTTTGAGTAGTAAGCTTCGCGCTGTATCCTAGGTCTGCTTGCAGCTGATTGTCCTTTACAGTGCTGCTGTAACTTAGACCTTCTTGCAGTATCTTCGTACAGTACTGCTGTATCTTTTCCTGCAGTATTCCTGTAACTTTTTCTTGCAGTTATGCTGCATGCCGTTCTTACTTACTTTGCTGCAATGCTGTAACTGCCTTCTTGCAATGTTGCTGTATCTGCTTTCTTGCAGCAGCTTCATTCTGAAATCTTCAACACAACATTGTATGCATGTGTACCTCCATCTTTCAGCTTCTATAACTAGACTCAATCCTAGTCTATGTTTTCACTTAAACATTGTGAAAAATGGGGTACTCAAACTTCCTATTACATACTTGGTTTGTCTCATCAAAATATAAACACTGAAATCCCAACAATTTCCCCCTTTTTGATGATGACAAAACCATTACATTATTTCATTCATGAAGAAGGCTTTTACATTGCATTATATCATTTTTCAACAGGATTACATATTTGATAAGCTTTGAGAAATAAAGTCTTATCCTGGATCACATATATTGATTATTGCTGAAATAGGGACCTCCTTGTAGACGTTTCATCTGGTCTTTAAGAAGGACTTCTTTCAGCAGTCCTTCCTTCTTACTCTGCTCTTTCTCTTGATCCTTTCCACCAGTCTCGAATGGACTCCTGATAGGATTCTTCAAGTATCTCCTGAAACTTTGGGATTTGAATCCATCTTAGCCAGAAGTCCTCACAGTAAGGCACTATATGGCCTTGCTTCACTAGGTTTATGTAGTAATTCTGGATTTCAAGCTCTCCAACCCTAGTAAGCTCTACATATCTTCTCAGTGCAGTTTGACAGGTTTGAAATCTACTGAATTTGCCCTTTCTGCACAGAAATCTGAAGTTTCTGAGATACTCGGATCTCTTGTACAGCGTGATTGCTTCAAAGGATGGATTCCTATCTGTAGGCAACTTGACTGCCTTGAAGATGTTTAAGCTCCAGGCCATGTTCTCTTCATCGGGCCTCTGATCCATCAACACTGAAACTTCAGCAGATATGTTGTCCGTGTCGAGACGTGGAATTTCTTGAGGGGGATATTGGTAGAGGTCTTTGTCAAAGATTCTCATCTCACTAATCACTCCAAGCCTTTGCATCCAGACATATTCTTCTTTTTCAGCTCTGGTTCTCTCCACCCTCTGAGCAGCCATTTTCTGGTTGTAATGCCTTTCAACCTCGGCTCTGCTCACCCTCTTTCTTGAGTCTTGCTGCTAGTTCTCTCTCCTTCTCTTTGTATGATGAGAAGAGAGAGGTGCTGCATCTTTGCTTACAGCACTGCTGTATGCAACGCTTGCTACTGATCTGCTTACAGCAGCTGCACCACCAGCTCCTCCTTCATCATCTTTTCTCTATTTTTTTTTGGAGAAGGAGCGTTAGCAGCAGCAGATGATCCAGACCTTTTTCTCCTCCTGCTTAGATGCTGGTCATCATCTTCTTCTTCATCTTCTTTCTCTCCAGAGCTCTGGTATCTATCTTGAAATCCTTCCCCCTTTTTGGCATATCAAAAGCCGGGGGTGGAGTAGGGGCATTTGGAACCACTTTAGAGCGTAGTCTTCTTGCAGGTGCTGGGGCTTCTCTGGATCCTTGGGCATACTGAGGGAATGCATTCACCATAAAGTTCCTTAGTTCTCCTACAATCAACTCCAGGTTCCCCAATCGATCATCGACACTTCTGGTTCTTCTGGATTGATCGGTTACATGGTCCAGAAGTGTCTCTAGCACCATGGAGTGAGTGCGCAGCCCATCCGATACTGTTTCTGCATGTCGCTTGCAGAGATTGACTTCAGCTCGGGTGCTTGCAACTTTTCTTTTCAGTTCTCCCTCCATTCTAACCCTGTCCATGTACAGCCTGTGAGCATTATCATTTAGAGTTCGCTTGATCATCTCAGACAGTGCTTTAATATTTTTCTTGAAGCAGGACATGGTTTCAGCGTGGAACTTGGCACCGACCATCATGCTATTCTGCATGTTAGACTCATGATCCTGAAGAGCATGAAACAGGTGTCTAACAACAACAACTACCCTGTTAATCGATTCATCAGGGGTCAGGCCTGCATTCCGTCTTTGAGAGGCAGCAGCCGATGCAGCATAAGGAACTAAAGATCTTGGGGGCTGTGTTGCATCCTGCCTTGTAGCCTCAGGTTCAATTTTTTCATCTTCATCCTTATGAAGGCTTGATAAGGGACTTGAGCAGCCTGAGGTGGGATTTTCTTCAACAACTTCTTCCTCCTCATCGGATGATATCGTGACTGTCACGTCACCAATATTTCCATATTTAGCTCTGTTGCGGTCAGCCATCCTCTGGAGGAATTCAGTATACTCAGTTTTCTTAGTAACCTTTGCTGCTGTAACCTGGGTAGGTTCTTTTGAGCGTGTAGCAGCAGCAACATCAACCTCCTCATGAGGTGTCTCTAGTTGTTGAGTGGTTACCTCAACTTCTCCTCGAACATCCTCTAATGGTAGTGTCTCAACAACCGCCCCTTCAGAGGTCTTCTCACCCTCAGAGAGTGTTGTTAGAACAACAACCTCATCTGAGTTCTTCAGTAAGGACCCCATTTTCTCGGCTGGTCCTGTAACCTCGACAGTCTCTGCTGCAAGAATGGGTTCTTGCAGCTCTTGTTGGTTTCTTGCAGCTTCCACTGTATGCAGCACTGAAAGCTCGACTGCTGCAAGAATCTCAGCTTCCACCCTTATTGTTTCTTCTGCAGCTTCTGATAGGGTGGCTGCTTGTTGTACTGCTGTCTTCGCCAGTACAGAGAGTACCGCCTCTGCAACTTCTTTCGTGGTCGCATCATCGACAATCTCAGCAATGTCAGAGAGAACATCTCTGATAATGACGGTTGGTTCCCCCCGAGTATCTGCAATATCATTAGGAACGGTGTGAACCGGGGAATCGTCGTAGTCCACCAGTTGAGGCTCCTCCTCCCCCAAAGAATCAAACATGACTATATTGGAGAGACCTTCAACCATTTGCTCCTATGCGGGGGAGTTTGAATTGTGATGACTTGAGCTTCCTTCTCCCCGCATCCTCTTAGGAGTGTGTTGCATCCTTGTCTCCTTGACACTTGCTTGCAGCGCCTGTTGCAACATGGCCTCCTCAGTCTGCTCCACTCCCAGGGTGTCGATTTGCTCTTACGCAAATGCGACGTCATCGCCCCTTCTTACAGCCTCCACAGCCGGGGCTAGGAAGATTTGAGTATCTTCCGTTGCTGCTTTCATCGGTAGCTCTGCATAGTGGGATTCTGCCGGAGCTTTGCCCTTCCCTTTGTCCAGTGTTTCCTGAGTAGCAGTGCTTCTTGATTGATCATGCACCTTTGCTGTATACTCAGGTTGCAGGAGTGCTAGAATATCTTTTGAATAACTTTGCTGCATACTTACTTTGCTGCAATGCTGTAATTGCCTTCTTGCAGTGTTGCTGTATCTGCTTTCTTGCAGCAGCTTCGTTCTGAAATCTTCGACACAACATTGTATGCATGTGTACCTCCATCTTTCAGCTTTTATAAATAGATTCAATCCTAGTCTATGTTTTCACTTAAACATTGTGAAAAATGGGGTACTCAAACTTCCTATTACATACTTGGTTTATCTCATCAAAATCTAAACACTGAAATCCCAATACAATCCATCCTTCTATTTATATAAATAGGAAAATGCCCATTGAAGAGAGACATTGTCCTTGTTGCATTTCAAAATGATCTTCAAATCTTTGCAATAAATGCATCTGAAAACACTAGGTATAGGATCTCGTTCTTCTCTGATCCGCATTAATGGTGCCACTCCTCACTACAGTGCTTTCGTAGAGCCGCGGGTCCAGGTGGCATTACCTCATTGGCCTGACACTAACTTCTATCTAACGGATGCTTGACAGGAACCATTCCTCGTACAACATTCATATTTTACCTCGTACTGAATTAAATATGTTAGATATACTTACAAATTTCTGCTCAGGTTGCAGTAGCTGCTTACTGTTATGTGCCAGCTTCCTAATCTGCGTTTGCTTCTTATTTCAGAACAACTTCCTGTTCTCGAAACCTGTAGTCAGTTCACAGTCTTCCTTGATGTTATCTATTTACTGCTTATTGATCCAACTTCCTGATCCTGGTTCATTCTTTAGGTTACTGACTTCCCTCGCAGAAAGTCAGTCTTCAAGACTTTTCCATCTCCAGAATCCTACTATAAATAGTATCCTATATTTTTCTGTTTTATACAACTTTACAAAACACAACTTAGAAAGATAAACCTATCAGGTTATAATCCACTTATAAAACGTGGAAAAAGGGTACTCTAAAGACTCATCTAAGATTACATTGTCTTATCAAAACGTAGACAGAAATATCCCAACAATACACCTAACATAACTAAAATGTATGAATAACATAACTAAAATGTATGACTAATATAACTAAAATGTATGAAATGTATTAATAGTTATCTAAAAATATGTTAAGGTACAACTAAAAATTCTAAAGGTATGACTAACATAACATAAATGTAAGACTAACATAACATAAATGACATAACACAACATAAATGTACAACACGTGGTTAAGGTGCAGTGCCAACTGTGGTTATCAGCTTTCTGTTTCAGAACAACTTTCTGTTATCGAAACTTGCCGACAGATTTCCAGCTCTCTTCAACCAGCTTTCTGATTTTTGAAGGAACCTGCTTCATGCCTTCCCATGTTTTAGAATCCTGCTCAGTGATCAACTTTTTCTAACTTCCTGATGTTTGAAACTTAGCGACTAAAACCAAGTTGTATGAACTTATCAACCTATGATCCACATATACAGAGTAGAAAATGGGTACTTTAAAGCCTTATATTGTCTCATCAAAACTCAGACAGAAATATCCTAACAATTTCCCCCTTTTTGATGATGACAAAACCTATATTAGAGAAAGATAAATAGAAAGACTATTGTAACCTTGCTCAAAGTAAAGTATGCAAGTATAATACAATGTAGACTTTTACAACACATGAATTAAAAATCTTACAACATAAAGAACAAACTAGAAGATTACATACATACAATAAAATACACATAAAGTGTTTTACACAATGGTATGCAGTAGACTTTCTTAATCTTCTTGGAGCTCGAGTAGATTCTTCTTGAGAGATTCTCGTGTAGGTGAAGATAGCCGATTTAGATCCATACATTCTTCATATTTGGTTCCCTTCCACCAATTAACAACAGAGTCCTGATAAGATTTTTCTAACTGTTGAGCAACCTCAGGGATCTGTATCCATCTAAGCCAGTAATCCTGGCAGTAGGGGACCTGTTCTCCTTTCTTGACTTTCTCAATCAAGTTTTTCTGCCGTTTGAGGTTTCATTCTCTTGCTAATTCTTCATATCTTTTCAGGGCTTTTTCACAGTTAGGAAAATTATTGAAGCAGCCTTGTTTGCAGAGTTGACGAAAATACCTGAAGTATTCAGACCTTTTGAATCTTGTTAGTTCATCAAAGGTTGGATTTCTGTTTCTTGGAATCCTTACTTGTTCAAAACACTTTAAATCCCAGAAATGCTGAATATCTATAGGTTTCTGATCCAACAAATACAGAACCTCCGCAGGAGCATCCTCTTTGTTGAAGTCAACAGATTCTTGTTATGGGAATGAATGCAGGGCTGCATCAACTTTCTCAACAACTTTTAATCTAAACCCAACGATTTCCAGTCTGGAGATCCATTCAGTCTCCTTCTTTCTTCTTCTCTCATCATCAGCAGCTTTCAGCTGCCTCCATCTTTCCCCTTTTAGAAAAGGACCTACAGGAGTCATTATATAAGTTTTATCAGGAGAGACCTGAAGCTGCAGACCTTGTTGTCTTCTACCCCCTCTTCCTCTTCCTCGATGACCGGTTTGCTGCCTAGATGTTCTTGACAAAGAAGGGACACTAGTAACCTGAACTAATGCAGTACTGCCTGCTGTTTGTAGCCCAGCACCCCCAGTACCTGCATTGTCGTCATCATCCTTCTTTTTTCTTTTAGGATGAGCGTCCTGACCATGTCTAGAGTCGGTTCTTTTTCGTTTAAGCTTGGTCAGGGTGGTAGTATCCTCTTCTTCATCTTCATCAATGTCTCTGGTGGTGGATTCCACTAGATCTAAATATATCTCAGGATCAGCTAGCTGTTTATACTTTTGTTTCATTTCCCCCTTTTTGGTATCACCAGCCTTAGTAACCAGGGGTTCAGTAACAACAGCATCCTCTGTAGGGCAGATTCTTGCCATGATTTTCATCATCTCGCCCACTAGCAGTTTAAGATTGCGAATCCTGTCATCCGCGCTTCGTGTTGTGGCATTCACTTACTCCAGAAGCAGATTCTGAGTTGTCTGATTGCTCTTTACTTCATCAACAGATGTTTTTAAGTCCTTTAAAGTTAAATCTCAAGCATCGGAGGCAGCTCTCTGCTCTCGTTCAAACTTACTTCTGGTGGTATGTTGGAAATTGAATTCAGTGTTTAAATTTGATTGAATCTTCCTAGGGATAACATCTATCTCTCTTTTTAATTGAGCCAGGGTCTCTGAATTAGCTCTTTCACGCATGATAGTGTTGTTGACCAGATTCATGTGATGAGATTCCATCGCACTCATCAGCCCTTGAACATCATTCAGAACCCCTTGAAGAGGCAACTCTTGTTTGTCAGAAAGAGTCAACCCTAACCACTGATTTCGTTTCCAATTGAGTGTGAGGAACCAGGGTTTGACTTTCTTGCTTCTCAGCTGCCTTGCTATTTTCTTCCATAGCAAGGTCCTTTCTCAGCTTCTTCCTCCTTGATTTATTGGATACAAAGACCTTGTGAGACTCTTTGTAAGATGCATTAGGATCAACGTCACAGTTGATTCCACCTTCAGAATCATCATCACTGTTGCTTGATGAATCATCTCCATAATCGGGATTAGTGTTAGCGGCAGAAGTAGCAACCAAAACTTTGTCTCCAGAAGACACAATATCCTCAGATTTCTTCCCTTCTAAATCCTCAGTTGGAGCTGTCTCAACAGCGTTTGAGCCTGAGGTCTTTTATGGAGAAACTGTCTCAACACCTTCTTCTTTCTCAGTAGATACGTCAGTTTTATCTTCAGGGACCTGAATTCCCTCAGCAATCTATTCAGGTACAATACTTGCTTCATTGGGAACATTAGTGAGAGGGTCAACTGTTGCTTCTATAGAGACTTTCGCTACTTTATTAGACGTATCATTAGTCTCGTCAACAACCTCCCCAGTTACGTCATCAGGAACCTGACTATCAACATGTATAGTGATAGGATTTGCTTCAGCAACTGGAATACTGACAGCTTCTTTTAGAGCAGCTTCAGAATCAGGATTCTCTTTGACAGGTTCAATAGGGGATGCTGCTTTCTCCTTCTCAGCATCCTGAAGTGCAATATCCGCCAGAAGAGGGAGTTTTGCCTCTACAGCTCCCCTTCTTCGCCAAACTCCTTTTGAAGATTTTTGCATGCACTTTGGATTTTTGGTGATGGTTCCCCCTCAGAAGATATAACACAGTACAGTGGGGAATCAAAATAATCCATCAATTGTTCTTGAGATTCATCTAAAGTGGTGATGAGAGAAAGAACTACCATACTTGAAAAGGTTGGAGAGTTAGAGATTCTCATGGTAGATGAGCTTTCTTCTCCTGGTTGCAGGATCCTGGGTGGTTTGTGTGACTTAGCATCATCAGTTCTGCTGGCCTTCAATCCGATCCTCAACATGTGGTCATTGGCTTCCTCAGGGGTGAGGTGAGCCAACAGAGCTTCAGCCAAGTTCAGTTCAGTAGGGTTCCCAACAGCTTGGGCATCGAGGATCACCAGAGTGTTGTCTTCCCCTTGGTTAATTGGTTGCTCACCCTGCAAGTCTTTGCTCTTAGCCTCCCAGTGAGCAGTCAACATAATTTGCATATCATAGATCCTCTTTATGATGGGAGTGGCATGCTCCACCAAGAAATCAGAATCGAACAACAGTAGAAGGCCAGTATCATGATCTTCCAGTCTTCCAACAAAGTTGATTACTCACGAAAGGATAATTTCTTCCACTTTTAGCCATTCATCCCATTGAACTAACTCCTTTCCAGGGCACAGTCTTGAGTATCTCCATATCTCAAAGACATCGACAAACTTTTCCCAGATGATTTTGTAGGGAAGGTTCAAGACTCTTTCAGCTGACTCTGCATCAATGGAGTCAATGGAGGTATTGACTCGGTTTAGGATGTCAATTAACATCATGTCTTCCATGAGGCGTGGCCATGCTGAATCGATTTCTATTGAAGGTTTCTTGGCTACTACTCATTTCACCAAGCTTTTTATAGGTCGTGGAGCAGGGATCTCTGTCATATTCTCCTCTTTATCTGAAACCTAAGATGTTCCTGGATCAGTATCCTGTTTATTTAGGTTAGCTTCAGGATCTGTAGCAGGATTTTGGTCATCCTGTTTGAGAGGTACTAAAGCCTTCTCAGCATCTCGCTCCTTGGATTGGTTTTCTTGAGATTCAGAAGAACGAGCAGGGGTAACAACTTTCTTTCCCCCTATCTTCTTCTTTGGAGGGATTGTTCTCTTTGACACATTTTGTCTCTCTGATCTATCACCATCACTATCAGAATCATCGGAGTTGGTGTCTATCGCATTGGGCTTGATTGCTGACTTTCTCTTGGGCTTCTTCTCATTCTTCTCGCCTTTGGAGAAACCCTTCTTTACCCCTAAGAATCATCCTAGAGTATATGAAATCTTTCTTTCTAGGGATATTCCCTTGTTACTCAACAGAGAAGAGATTACTATGCCAAAACCTCTTCCTGAGGAAGTCTTTGTTACTTCCTCCCATATCCTTTCAAAGATGAACTGCGCCCAGTTCACTAGCTCTTCATTTTCAATAGCAATCATCATTCTGAATCGAAGGATGGTGCATTTATCAAAGCTGCCACACCTGCCTTTCAGTCTGTGTACAAGAATGTCATGTAGAAACCCATATTCTAGCTTGAGTTTCTTTTTGCCAAAGTTCCCAATGGAAACCTCCTTCACAGATTCTCGCTTGAATCTATTCCAACTTTCTTCCACAAGGTCTAATCCATACTCCATCAGGTCAGTAGGACTTATTCCAGAGTCAGAGATGTTGAAGGTTCTAACAATGCCCTCCATTGTTAGACTGTGCGAAGTGTCATCATCTTCATCCATCCTAAAGGTAATGGATTTTTCATCTATTGAGAGATCAGCAAAAGCATAAAACTTCTCTACCGAAAGGGCAGAGTACCCTTCATAGGTTATAGAAAATAGCCCATGAAGTTTGCTATTGCACACGTGTTCCCAGATCTCTCTGATCATTGTCTTGTCTTCGAATGGTGATGAGTCTGAGAGAATCACCCTTGGATCAACCAGACGTCCTTCCAACACTTTGGTTTGTCTAGCAGTAGCCATTGAGTTTCTGTTTATCATTTGAGAGAGAGAGGACAAGAAATTCAAAATTGTAGAAGAATAGAGAGAGTTGAGTGTGAGAGAGAGATAGCGTAGAGATGAAATGAGGGTTTTGGCAGTTTTGAATTGTGAGTGCGCGTTTGATTTTGATCGACAGTTCTTATTAGGAACTGAAACGACACTCTTTATCCTACAGTTGAGGTTGGAGTAAAGGTAGGATAAAACAGTCTTTTTGAAAGATCGTGTCAGGCATTAAGCCACACCTTTTTCTATTTCCTTTGAAAAAGGTGAATTTTGCATTTAATGCAGATGCCAAAATGTCTTGCTATAAACATTGGCTTTTGAGGTTACTGTTCCTGGTACGAGGTTGTAAGTGTTATGAATGCTGATTATAAATGTTGTCTACAACCTGCAATAACCTTTTCTAGTACTATGTCCTTCTTTTCCACATGATCTCTGATGAAGTGATGTCTCACATCAATATGCTTTGTCCTCGAGTGGAAAACAGGATTGTGTGATGACTATGACGCTTATCATATAGAATTGGAGTTTCATTTTCTATAATGCCATAATCCTTCAATTATTGCTGTATCCATAAAATTTGTGCACAACAGCTTCCCGCAGCTACATATTCAGCTTCAGCAGTTAACGTTGCAATAGATGTCTGATTCCTGCAGAACCAAAAAACAAGTCTTTGTCTAAGAAACTGACAGGTTCCACTGGTGCTTTTTCTATCTATTTTGCAACCTGCAAAATCAAAATCTGAGTAGTCTTTAAGGTTGAATCCTCCATCTTTTGGATACTAAAGTCTGACATCTTGAGTCCCTTTCAGATACTTGATAATCCTTTTTACTGTGGCAAGATGTGATTCCTTTGGTGCTGTCTTAAATATTGCACAGACTCCAACTAGAAATACTATATCTGGTCTGCTTGCTGTAAGATATAGTAAGGATCCAATAAGCCTTCTGTATTTGGTTATGTCCACATCTTTTCCACCTTCATCCTTATCCAAACTAAGGGATGTGGCCATAGGTATGCTTACTGATGATCTACTTTCCATTCCAAACTTCTTGATTTGTTCACTTGTATATTTGGCTTGATTGATGAATATTCCATTATCCAACTGCTTCACTTGTAATCCAAGAAAAAAACTTAGTTCACCCATCATGCTTATTTCAAACTTACTTTGCATGAGGATTGAGAACTTTTCACACAAATCCTTGTTTGTGGATCCAAAAAAGATATCATCCACATAGATCTGCACAAGTAAAGTGCAGTTCCCATCTTGTATTCTGAATAAAGTTTTGTCCACTGTTCATTTCTTAAATCCATTCTCTAATAGATATAGAGACAGTGTACCATACCAGGCTCTGGGAGCTTGCTTCAAACCATATAAAGCTTGGGTTCGATCAATAAATCGATGAAGGGAGACCGGATCGTTACCCGTTATAATGATATTGTCGACATATAATAAACGATAAATAATCGATTGATCTTGCTGAAGATAAAAGAGAGAAGAGTTGGACATACTAATGTGAAACCCCAAATCAAACAAAAAGGGTGCTGAAACGTTGAAAACAGGACAAAAGAGCTTGGTGAAGCCTATAAAACGCTTTATTGAGGCGATATACATGATCCAGATAGCAAGGGTCAATGAAACCAAGCGATTGAGACATGTAGACTGGCTTGTCAAGAACTCCATTGAGGAAGACATTCTTGATGTCAAGCTGATGAAGAGGCCACCGATGCTGAACTAAGATAGCAAAAATAACCCGAACTGTAATAGCCTTCACGACCGGACTAAAAGTATGAGAGAAATCCAATCCTGAAACCTAAGTAAACCCCTTAGCAACCAACCGAGCCTTATAACGCTCAATAGAAACATCAGAATGATACTTTGTCCGAAAGACCCACTTAGAACCAACAATATTCGTATCTGGTGGATGAGACACTAAATCCCATGTATGATTGGAACGTAGTGCATCAATCTCTTCTTGCATAATAGAAACCCACTCAGGTGATTTCGAAGTAGATTTAAAACCACGAGGCTCAGACGAGGCAACCAAGGTGAAAAACAAGGTCGTAGAGCATAAATTAACAGGATACTTAGCTTAAATATTCCAGACTTCGAACGTGTAACCATAGAGTGAGTAGGTGCAGGTTGGTGCAACACAGGTGGGGGTAGTGGTGGCAGGACGAGCTCAATAGATGGCCCAAATGAGAAAGGCTTGGGGCAAATGTCCTATGGCAAGGTGGGATTGGTGGCAAAGTGAGGCCCAATTCTAATGGCTCAGAACATAGGCCACAAGGCCCATTAGTAGGATATAATGAAGGCCTAGTGAGCTCATATGAAGAGTGGACCTTAGGAGATGAAGACTTTGGCGAGGCTAATGAGTGCTCCTTAAATGCAAAAATATCCAAATCACTAGGAGAAGTTGTCGATTTTCTAGAAAATAGGAAATTAAGTTCATCAAATTATGCATGATGCGTAAGAAACAAACGTGATGCCACAAGATCAAAACACCGAAAACCTTTATGTGTTGTATTGTACCAAAAATAATACAAGACATGTTGTGAGGAGCTAATTTGTTAGCCGCATAATCTCATAAATAAGGATAAACACGACAGCCAAACAATTGAAATTGACATAATTTGGAGTATAGTTAAACAATAGTTCAAACGAAGATTTATTTCCCAAAATAGTCGATGAAAGACAATTAATCACATAAACAGTAGCAAACACATCAAACCAATAAAAATAGGTATATTTACATGAAATAGCATGGATAAACCAATTTCAGAAATGTGCTGATGCTTACGTTCAGCGCACCCATTTTGCTGAGGTATGTACGGGTAAGAAACACGATGCAATATTCCATGCTGAGACAAATTGTTTAACTCGACCATTGAGAATTTCCATCCCCCATCACTTTGAAAAATCTTAATGGTGCTGGAAAATTGATTGCATACAAAATTGTGAAATCGAACCAGAATATCGAAAAAATCAGATTTTGCATAAAATGGATATAGCCATGAAAAATGAGAAAAATCATCGATAAACACCACATAATACCGATATCCATCAACAGTAGAAAATGGAGCAGACCCCCATAAATCACAATGAATTAATTCAAGAACACTGGAAACATGCTTCTCATTCAATGGAAAAGAAAGACGTTTACTCTTTGCCATTTGACAACAACACAAAGTTGATGGTTTGGCAATAATGAAGTAACAGATAAAAGACCTTGTCTACTCAATAATGAAATAATATCAAATGAGACATGCCCCAAACATAAATGCCATAAATGAAAGGAGGTCTTCGAAACCTTGGTGCAAAGAGCAGCCACTAAAGCTGGATGACTCTTGTCCAATATGTACAACCCATTTTCACACATGCCTTGAGCTAGAATTTGCTTTGTCACCCGATTTTGAACAGTAAATGATTTGTCAGAAAACAAAACAGTAACGGGCAAATCAGAGGTAAACTTGCAGATTTTTCGTGATATGGGGAACAACAAGAACATCCAATAATTTGACATCATTAGTTACCAAACGAGAGCCAATATGAGATATATTTAAAGTGTCCATTACCAACAACAAGACTGTCATTACCAGGATAAGGCTCGAACGAATCAAGGTTGGCGGTCTGAGAAGTTATGTGAGTCGTGGTACTGGTATCTACATACCAATTAGAGGCCAGATGAGAGGAGACATTGCCTAAGCTAATTGAGCAGACTCAGGGGTACGAGTATATCGTTGAGGGCACTTTGTGGAGTGCATAAAATACACTCAATACATATGGTCGTAAGCATGATTATTGTGTTGTCTTGGTCAAAAAATGAATTGTAACTGCAAAATATTGGTTGTTGTAGGTACAAGAGGATAAAACGGGATGACGGAGACATAGAGTGTGGAAAAAAGAAGAAAACAGAAGAAAAAAAGGTCAATACCGCAGTACCCAATCTGAATACCGCAGTATCCGATGCTGAGAATCATAAGCTGGGTTCTGCATCTCAGTACCACAATACCCATACTAGATACCGCGGTATCGGCTTCTAGGAGGATCAACACATTTGTCTCAGTACATCAGTATCAGTTTTGATACCGCGATACTCGTATCACAGGTTGTTAAAAAGGTATGATTTTTGTGCTTCCAATGAAAATAGGACTTCTCTTCCTCATGGTATCTATACAAACATTGCCAAGACATAGAAAAGACAACTTTTATCCCACAAGAGAAAGTAAGATGATCGAGCGAGTAAGAGAAGATTGGCAACAATTCAAGCATAGTTTTTCCTTCGTTTCTTTATGAACTTCTTCTGTGTTTTTATGACAATGAGTAGCAAG
Source organism: Scutellaria galericulata (assembly GCA_946896805.1). NCBI lineage: Eukaryota > Viridiplantae > Streptophyta > Magnoliopsida > Lamiales > Lamiaceae > Scutellaria > Scutellaria galericulata. The sequence goes on along the minus strand of OX335791.1, from coordinate 10,951,276 downwards.
AACTTTTCTTTCTAGGGTTTTATTCAAACCCTATGTGTTGAATTAAGAATGCCTTATTTTGATTCCAATGCAAGTTTAATTTACGATTCATTCTTCTACTTGTTGATTAAGTGCATGAATCTGGCCAATCTGCGTGTATTTATATTATTGTCAAATTTATATCGGAAGATTGGTTCAATGATTAGAATTATGGTAGAAGATCCTTCGAGTTAATTGAACATGATAGTGTTTAATTGCATGTGAAATCGTAGGAATATAGATTTTAGGAAGACATTTGAGATTTATGCTTAATTCTTTGCTGTGAATTTAATTGCGTAGGAATATAGTGAATTCTTCATACCATTATATTCATTCATCACGTGGAAATGGGGTATGATTATATTAGCATCTTAGGTTAGGAATCAGAAATTGAATCTTGCATGAGAAAAGAGTAAGGGGGAGTTAAAACACATAGGGGAAGATAAAATCCTAGGTTTTCTTATCTTGATAAATCTTTGTTTAATTCTTCTTTACGTAATTGCATTCACTATTTTCTTACTTTTCGTAGTTTAAACAAACAACTTTCAAAATTGGATTCGCTAGATATGATCATAAGTTGTAGGAATCTAGTACTTAAGAATAAATAGTTATTATTTTGCATGTGGGTTCGATATCCGGACTTTTCAGTCCACTATATTACTTGTCACGATACGTGCACTTGCATAGTGTTAGTTTTCGCTTATAAGTTTTTGGCATCGTTGCCGGGAAATTATAATTAATTGTCTAGTTTTTGACTTGATATTAGATTTAACCAATTATTCTTAATCCAACTATTGTTTTATTGAATTTCAAGTAGGAGGTATAGTCTATACGAAGAAGAGACGGAAAAAACCGAGTGTCTTTTGATCCCGAGATTGAGCAAACACTCAGGTAAGCCAGAAGAAATCAAATCGAGAACCAAAAAATGGATTAGTAAGAAAATAACTACAAGCGGAACGAGCTGAATAATGATCCACCTCCGTTAGTTCCAGCTCCTCTAGCTGCTCCACCAATGGATAACAACACCTGACCCATCCAGAATTTTTATGTCCCGACTATGGACGGATTCCGACCAAGCATCCTTTATCCACCCATCGATGCCAACAATTTTGAAATTAAGGCAGGGTTACTGACGATGCTAATAAACAATGGGTTATTCAGTGGACTAGCCGGTGAAGATCAATACACCCATCTGGTGAATTTTTTAAAAATATGCAACTCTTACAAGCAAAACGGGGTCTCTCCTGAAGTACTCAAACTCCTCCTATTCAAACACTCTCTACAAGGTCAGGCTCATCTTTGGCTTACATCATTAGAGCCCCATTCCATCACTACATGGAATCAACTCGCACAACTCTTTATAACCACCTTTAGTTCACCTGTGAAGGAAGAGAAAATTCGGAACTAAATTCACATCTTCCTACAGAATGATGAGGAAGAGTTATACGAGGTGTGAGAACGATACAAGATGTTGTTGAGAAGATGCCCAAATCATGGAGTAGAGAAATGACATCGATGCAATTGTTCTACACAGGGCTGAAAGAAAATGCTCAAACTGTGCTCGATGCTGCTGCGTATGGAAACTTTTTGGGCCTTAGTGTCCCGATCGCCACAATTTTGTTGGACAATCTTTCAAAGAACTGACATGCAAAGCTCCCTAGCCGAAACACAAGCGGCACAACAAAGGTTCTTGGGATGTTAAGGTCGATCAGATGACGGCTGTGCAAACGCAGATGGCACAATTAAATCAGCAAAATCAACTCCTCGCACAACAATTCGCAGAACAGAATAAGATGCTTTTGCAAAAGTTGGAGGAGGGATCTCGAATACAGCAAGTTCAAGCTGTATACACTCCAACAACTACTACAGTTTGCTGCGAGATTTGTGCTGGAAATCACTACGCCAATGAATGCATCGCTGAGCCAGCAGTTGTGAATTATGTGAACATCAGAAATCGTCAGTTCCAGCAGAGGTTCACAGGGAACCAGCAGGGCTAGAATTACTATAGGCTGCCAGGTCAGTTTCAGCCACGTCCACAACAAGGACAATATCAGCTATGTTCACAACAAGGATTTCAGCAACAACAAGGATCCCAACCATCGAATATAGTGGCACCAATTCTAGTTGAAGATTTAAGTTCGGTGTTAGCGCAATTCATCACGATGACACAAGCCTCCTTCTGAAATTTGGAAAACCAAATAAGCCAGATCGGTGCAGAAAGGAGCAATAGGCCATCAGGATCTCTACCATCCAATACAGAAGATCCTAGGAAGAACGAGCAATGCCAAGCCGTTAGTTTGAGGAATAGGAGACAATTGGAGGAGGTCCCTCGAAAAGGGAACACAAACAAGGGTAAAGATAAAATGGAAGCAGAGGAAGTTGGGAGAGAAGTGCACGCAGAACCATCTAACTTGATGGGCGAGCCTAGTGAAAAGAGGGAAGTTGCGCCTAAGCCTTCCCCACAGGTACCTTTTCCCCAATGTTTGAAAAAAGCTAAGTTTGATGCTTCGTATCAAAGTTTTCTGAAAAAGTTGAATGAATTGCATAGTAATATTCCTTTTACTCAAGCTTTAGAACAAATGCCTAGTTGGGTTAAATTCTTGAAAGATATTTTATCGAAGACTAGGTGAATTGGAGATGGTTGCATTAACTGAACAGTATAGCTCAATTCTCACTCGTCCACTTCCACCTAAGCTTAGGGACCCTGGAAAGTTCACTATTCCTGTCATTATTGGGGATAAACATTTTCAGAGGGCACTTATTGATTTGGGGGCTAGTATAAATCTCATGCCTTTGTTTGTCTATAAAAACTTAGGGTTAGGAAAAATAAAGCCTACATCTGTGACCTTTCAGTTAACGGATAGATCTCTTTCTTATCCCAAGGGAAATGTAGAAGACGTTCTTGTGAAGGTTAATGAGTTTATATTTCCTGCAGATTTTGTAGTGCTTGATATGGAAGAGGATAGAGAGGTTCCTCTCATTTTAGGGAGACCGTTCTTAGCCACGGGGGGAACTCTGATAGATGTTACAAAAGGGGAATTAACCATATCTTTAGGAGATCAGAAAACTATTTTCAATGTGTACCAAAACCTTAAGCATCAAAGTGATTCACATGAAGTATTTACTGTTGATGATATTGACTCGTTATTTGATGATACTCTTTTATTGGACCCCTTGGTAGTATCTCCTTTTACAGGTGAAGAGTTTTTGGATGAGGAAATTGAAGAGCAAACAGCCTACCTAGATTCGACGAAGTCGAAACCTCGACTGAAATTTAAAAGCTTGGAGGCACCTCTAAAGCCCAAAAGTACATTCCAACCACCAGTGGAGGAGCCACCGAAACTTGAGCTCAAAGAGCTCCCTTCTCACTTGAAATATGATTATCTTGGTGTTAATGATACTCTTCCGGTAATAATTTTTACTTATTTGAATTCTTTGCAGGAACAAAGATTATTGGAGGTACTTCGTGAACACAAGCTCACAATTGGATGGACTATTTCAAACATTCGAGGTATAAGTTCGTCAATTGAGCAGCAAAGGAAAATCCCACCCCCAAACTTGAGATTGAACCCCATCAGGAAAAAGGTAGTAAAAAAGGAGATCATCAAGTGGCTCGATGTGTATTCACACAGAGCCATGGAGATAATGGACAATGAATCGGGAAGGATTTTTAAAGTTAATGGACAATGATTGAAGGACTATTATGGTGGTGACGTGGAGCGCCACCCAACTTCGATCGAACTGGCTTAGAAATCTTGATAAAAGTTTGGCTGAAGACTGTAAACTTAGCGCTTCTTGGGAGGAAACCCAAGTTTTTTTTATTATTTAGAGTTTTTTTTCGAGTCCACACATGCGTATAGTTAACCAAGTCATTGAAGTTTTGCAGGTATTGGAGGGTTGGAGGCCGATACTACAGTATCCGAGTGAGGAAATTTGAAGATGTTTCTAGTGTTCGATCTTTTGCCTCAACGAAGTTTGGGGGTTTATTTTGCTACATTTCACCAAGGCCGGACATTTTGTCAATGGCCACGAGAAAGACACCAAGGGACGATGGTGCCAGCTCATCCCAAGGTGCCGGTGCTAAGAAGAGGAGGCGCAATAGAGTGACGATGTAATAAGAGACACCTTGCCACACGATACTTGATCAGGTGTATTCTATCCTCAAAACTTTATTCTAATGACATTGAGGATAATATCACATTTAAGTTTGCGGGTGAGATTTTCCTTATTGATGTTGCTTGTGTTTGTTATCGTTATCGAGTCTTTATTGATGTGATATATATAAAAACAAAAAAAAAATAAAAAAAATCGAATTTCCCTTTGTTATATGCTTTGAGAATCATGATATGAAGTGCTTAGCTTTGATTGCATGATTCGACGAACATGAACCCTTTTGCTTTACTTTACGACTTATGCATTGGATTTTATGTCGTTAGCTATTTTGATTATTGAGTATTGAGGGTTGAGACTAGTTTGTTGCACTTGTGGGTTGAATTGATCTAAAACTTAGCATGTCAAGTTGTTACGAAATGAATAAATGAAAGTGTGAAATGCTGTTGCTTTTGCTTTGTATTGAGTAAAGTTTGACTATGGTTAAAAGCACAATTTTGTTGCTTAGGTGACTCGAATAAGTATATCCTTAGGGGTGTCTTTATGCCTAGCAACCTAAAGCCAACTGGCTTAGGATTGTTGATTGAAAGTTCGTTACATAGGTCACTTGAGTAGCATTGAACGTTAACGATAGAAAAATTGATATGTGAAAAATCTATAGTTGAGGAAGTGTGATTCGAAGCCTTTTTGGTTGAAAGTTCGTTATATGGACCAATTAGAAAGCCCAATGGATTACACTATATTCAACAAACGAGATATTCATAGAAAAAAAGAGAAAGTGCCGAATAAAGGTGCCAATGTGCTTATGATGATTATAATGAAAGATTGGTTATTGTGACGCTTGATTCTCTAAGTTAATGAAAAACCCCATGGTGTAGCGAATTGGTTAATTCCTTATGATGTTTGAGAAGTCGAGATGTGCTATTGATATAGGATTTGATGTTGAGTTCTTTAGTAAATCGAAAGGGAAATATTTGTGTTGAGTGTTTTAGGTTGAGACTTGATGTGTATATAGCCGTGGGAATTTGAGGTTATTTATGCTTTGTTGGATTGTTAGTTGTCTGCTTTGATGTCATGAGATTGTCTTTGTGTGAGGACGTGCAAACATTTAAGTTTAGGGGTGTATTGAGTGCGTAAAATACACTCAATACATATGGTCGTAAGCACGATTATTGTGTTGTCTTGGTCAAAAAATGAATTCTAACTGTAAAATATTGGTTGTTGTAGGTATAAGAGGATAAAATGGGATGACGGAGACAAAGAGTGTGGAAAACAGAAGAAAACAGAAGAAAAATGGTCAATACCACGATACGCAATCTGGATACCACGGTATCCGATGCTGAAAATTATAAGCTGGGTTCTGCATCTTAGTACCACGGTACTCATATTGGTTACCGTGGTATCGGCTTCCAGGAGGATAAACACGTTTGTCTCAGTACCGCAGTATCAGTTTGGATACCGTGGTACTCGTATCGCAGGTTGTTAAAAAGTTGCGATTTTTGTGCTTCCAACGAAAATAGGACTCCTCTTCCTCATGCTATCTATACAAACATTGCCATGACCTAGAAAAGACAACTTTTACCCCACAAGAGAAAACAAGACGATCGAGCGAAGAAGAGAAGATCGACAACAATTCAAGCATAGTTTTTCCTTGGTTTCTTTATGAACTTCTTCTGTGTTTTTATTACAATGAGTAGCTAGAGTTTTTCATTCTAGCGTTTTATTCAAATCCTATGTGTTGAATTACGAACCCCTTATTTCGATTCTAATACAAGTTTAATTTACGATTCTTTCTTCTACTTGTTGATTAAGTGCATGAATCTGGCCAATTTTTGTGTCTTTATATTATTGTCAAATTTATATCGGAAGATTGGTTTGATGATTAGAATTGTGGTAGAAGATCCTTCGAGTTAATTGAATAGGATAATGTTTAATTGCATGTGAAATCGTAGGAATATAGATTTCACCTTAGGAAGCCATATTTAGGATTTATGCTTAATGTTTTGTTATAAATTTAATTGTGTAGGAATACAGTAAATTGTTCATAGCATTAGATTCATGCATCACTGCTTAATGCTTTGTTATAAATATAATTGTGTAGGAATACAGTAAATTGTTCATAGCATTAGATTCATGCATCACGTGGAAACGGGGTATGATTATATTAGCATCTCAGGTTAGGAATCGGGAATTGAATCTTGCATGAGAAAAAAGTAAGGGGAGTTAAAACACATAGGGGGAGATAAATCCTAGGTTTGCTTATCTTGATAAATCTTCGTTTAATTCTTCTTTGCATAATTGTGTTCACTATTTTCTTGCTTTCGTAGTTTAAACAAACAACTTTCAAAATTGGATTCGCTGGGTAGGATCATAAGTTGTAGGAATCTAGTACTTAAAAATATATAGTTATTATTTTCCCTGTGGGTTCAATATCCAGACTTTTCAATCCATTATATTACTTGTCACGGTACGTTTACTTGCGTAGTGTTAGTTTTATCACAACACACTTATCAACATAGTGCTCTCCACGATAAATTTAGCAACGTGGGGTCCGTTTGTTACCATTCCCAGAATTAGTATTGTTATTGCCATGGTTCTATTGTTGAGTCTGTCCACCATGATTGTATCCTTGAGAAGACTGTGGTGGTCAGCGCCCATCACCAGAAGGATTGGAGACTGATTTCTACCTATTACCAGAAGAGAGGCGACAATCAAAAGTGACCATGAAAGCAGCATGTGGAGGAGTGGCTTCTATGGATTTTAAGAATCCCTAAAAAATTTCCGCTCAAAGAAGAAGATCGGGAAAGCGTGGAAGAGGGACAACAGCCATTTGAGAGGCACTGAAGCTTGAGAAATGAGGGCCAAGACCTCGAAGAAACCAGTGCGATTTGTCGGAATCATCAAGCGGGTGCCTAATGGCCGCTAGACGATCACAAATGCTCTTAAAGGTGCAATCATATTCCCCGACAGAACGAGATCCAAGTTGCATAGAATGAAGCTTGTCTTTCAAACTGAATTCACGAGACTTCGAGTCATGGCTAAAGGCCTGTTCAAGGGTAACCCATATTTCACGGGAAGTGGTGCAACCAACAACAACCGCAAGCACCTCCTCCGTTAGAGAGGACAGAATGAGACTAGAGATGCGGCGATCAAAAGTGGGCCATAGCTGTCACACCCCGTTTTATTTTCATAAAATATTAGAGTTTTCCATTGGGCGTGAAGAAAAAAAGGGGAAAAAGACATGCATGAAATAAAACAGAAATCCTTTAGAAGAGATGAGAGACGATTTTACAAATACAAATCCTCGGCGTTTAGCCGAAATAAAAACAATTTACAATAGTAGCGGAAAATACATCAGGATCCGTTTACAGAAAAAGGACGATATACTTTTACAAAATGTGAAGTTAAATAAAACATCGTTTGAACAAGAAGTTTTGAAAAGCAAAAGGGGAAATCTTGATATAGCACCGTCCTCTCCACGTATCTCGACATCCTTCATTTCCTGTAATGTGAGTACAGGTGGGGGGTGAGTACGTTGAATACACTCGTGGTGAATACTTTTTCAGTTTAAGCAGTCACACAAAACAATCTTATATAATACAAAACACATAATTCTGTTCATTAATAGACTCCCAACCCATGACTCATCAATGGACACACAACCTACTGGACACAAAGTCCATGACTCACTAATGGACACTAAGCCCAATGGACACATAGTCCACGACTCACTAATGAACACAAAACCCTATGGACACATAGTCCATGACTCACTAGTGGACACTAAGCCCTATGGACACATAGTCCATGACTCACTAGTGGACACTAAGCCCTATGAACACAAAGTCCATGACAGTACGGACCCTAGTTACCCCGTAATGTGAAAGTAAACTCATCTCATGAATGTGGACTTTCGACCTTTCACAATATAATCATGACGCATGCATAAACACAATAATCACAGCACACAACCCAAGACACATAAGGTTCAACCAATTTATTTAATATCAAGTTCATAAGCATGCGTTCATTTATCACCATCGTGCGTTAAATACATAATATAAAGTTATTAGAGATTAGAGGTTACCCCCACAGATCAAACATACATAAGTTCATCATTCATGTAACAAACACACAAGTATTTATTAATGGAAACATAAGGGTTAGAGTTTACCCCCACACACAACATATAATCACAACATTTATCTCATCATAGGTTAAATATAGAATATAAAGTTATTAGGGATTAGAGGTTACCCCCACACACACAACATATAATCACAACATTTATCTCATCGTGCTTACATACATAAATATAAAGTTATTAGGGATTAGAGGTTATCCCCACAGATCAAACATACATAAGTTCATCATTCATGTAACAAACACACAAGCATTTATTAATGGAAACATAAGGGTTAGAGTTTACCCCCACACACAACATATAATCACAACATTTATCTCATCATAGGTAAAATACAAAATATAAAGTTATTAGGGATTAGATGTTACCCCCACACACAACATATAATCATAACATTTAGTATTTCTCGATCATGCTTGGAATAGGGAAAACTGTAAACAGATAAAGGTTTAGAATGTACCCCCACCAATAAAACATATACAAGTTCATAAGCATGCGTTCATTCATCATCATAGTATGTTGAATACAGAAACATATAGTTAATAGGGTTTAGAGGTTACCCCCACCTTGTTCGGTGGTTACCACGTGAGTAGCAAGTACCAAATATCGTGTATCTCAAAGCTCAATCCAACAGGTAGCCTACATAAGTTATAGTGTTCTTAGATCCTTAATAATCATAATTAAAGCTATAAAAAGTCTTGGTGAAAGAAATGATCGTAAAAGCCACGCCGGATCGAGAGACCTAAAGAATGAGGTCAAAGAAACAGGAGAGGATGATCAGTCCAAGTGGCTGAGAAGATAGGAAATGAAATTTAGGTCACGACGGAAAAAGAATGAGCTCAATCGGAGTTGAAACGAGCTCGAACGGAGCATTTTAAGGTTGAGGGGTATTTTGGTAATTTTGGTCAAAGGTTGACTTTGACCGGGCCCACAATCCTCGGTCAACAACATCTCGTCGACGACGACTCGATGTTGATGTATGGCGGAAAAAACGGGATTCGGATCTAAAACACGGAGTTGCGTGCGCGTCGTCACTCGACGGTGCGCGCACGGGCGCGTACGGGTGAGCGCGGCAGCTGGCGGTCTCGGCAGCTGTCGAGTTTTCTCGGTAGCGTGGGCGTGGGTCTCGGCGGCTGCTGAGTTTTCTCGGCAGCAGGTCAGCTTCTCTCGGCAGCCTCGCGCGCCAGCGCGCGCGCGTCTCGGCAGGACTCGGCGGCTGCCGAGTTTTTTCGGCAGCGGGCGTGCACCACTCTGCGGCTGGCCGAGTTTTCTCGGCAGCCTCGGCTAGCTCGTGCCCAGGCTCCCCAGCGTCGACCCTTCTCGACGGCCACTCTTCCCGGCGCCACCAGCTGCGGCCGCCCTCCGCCGTCGCCACCTCGTCCGCCGGATACACTACACCGTCGGCTACCATCTCTAGCCACCCCTCGCCGGGTTCCAGCGGTGAATAATACCCGAATCCTTGCCGCAAAAACCTTCGATACCTTGTTTTTCGAATCCAACCCCAACCTTCAAAACTCCGGCCGGCAACTTCCAATCGCCGGCGACCAATCCCAACCCTTCTACCGGCGACCCCCTAGGGATGGCAACGGGGCGGGGCGGGGCGGGGCCGGGGGAGCAATCCCCATCCCCGTGCCCGCGTTCGCGGGGAATCCCCGTCCCCGTCCCCGCCAACGAAACGGGGAAAATTTCCCCCCCGCACCCCACCCCGTCTTTTTTTTTTTTAATTTTTTAATTTAATTAATATACAAAAATTATTCATACAACTCAAATATTAAAAAAAAGACTCAAAATCCAAATATAAGATGAAAGCATAATTTAATAAAATTAGTTAAAACACAAAGATAAATTATCTTAATACATTTTCATTAATTTCGATCATTGTTCAATACTTAAATGCACTCAACATTTCAATCTCTATATAATTAATTTTTTATATTCATTTAATTATATTATTTTAAAAATATATTAATATATAGTTTATATATATAAAATTAAAATTAAAATTACTTTTTATAATAATTAATTATATTATATTAAATATAAATATATATATATATAATTTTTCGGGGCCCCGCGGGGAATGGGGTGAGGATCCCCGCGGGGCAGGGAATACAATCCCTGTCCCCGCCCCGCCCCGCCAATCGGGGAAAATTTTTGCCCCGTCCCCGTCCCCGCGGGGGTGCATTTCGGGGATTCCCCACCCCCGTTCGGGGTGGATCCCCACGGGGAACGGGGAATCCCCGCCCCGTTGCCATCCCTACGACCCCCCATCGCCGACCACCTTTCCCGGCCAGCCCAACACCCTTATACATACATATACACTCACGCTCATATACACACACGCATAAACACACACTCACACACCCTGCACAAGCTAGGCTGGCGACTGGACCACTACCTCCCAACACTCGCCGGCGCATCACCAGCGCCGGCTAATAGTTCCCCCATGCAGCGCCGCCTCCACAACATGCATACACAACACACGTTCAACACACACACACACACCAAACCCCATGTAACAGCCCACCTTTCCAACCATTTTCCGGCACCGGCGCCGCCCCCCACGGCGGCGCCGCCCCTCCAGTAGGTAGCCCGCAACCCCAACTGCCCCCAGGTGCCTGCAACCGTGAGAAAGAGAGAGTGAGAGGGAGAAAAGAGGAGAGAGAAAAGGGTTCAAGAACAGGGGTTTAGGGTTTGGTGACCGTCTTTCGCCGTTTTCCGGCGAACGGTAAATCGGAATTGAATTCCGGAAGATGTCCTAAACTAGTCTCGACGAGGGCTTCATCTTGTGTGAAAATCGGCCGAAACCAACAACGTTGAGATTTTCCGGCCACCGGCGGCGGCACGCCGGACGCAGAAAAGAGAGGAGAGAGAGAGAGAGGAGGGAGGAGAGAGAACTTACGTGTTTTCGTCGCGTTCGGCTCGCTTGAGAAAACGGTAAATTTTCGAATCGAAAGCTCTCCTATTTATAGAAATGAAAAGTACTGTTCATCATATGGTTACTATTCACGATAAGATCCTGGTTACTGTTCATCATCAAATATCTCGTATTTCTACTCGTCGTATATGTCTCGTATACGTCGTATTCTTCGTTTTTATTGTTTTCTTCATTATTTGAGCTACGTAACTCCGATTGACCTCTAGTTAGTGTCTATCTTCCTCCCTCTCTCACTATCACCGAACCTGATGAAACTCCTACCTCTAATGTAGATTATGCTATTGTAGCGCCCTGGACCAAAACGAAGCATAATTTATTAATTAAATATTTAAACTTATAATTTAATAATTATGTGCGTATGCTTTGACTGTTTAATTAATTACGTGTGTTTCAGATACGTGTTTAATGCACGACTTAGATGGATAATTTTTCTAGACATGGAACCTAGAATATTTTTACACCATTAGATGCGTAACAGAAAAATGAGGTTTAGATCCGTCAACATATTCGATCAAATTCTGGCACTCAAAAACGGAGACAACCTGTGTTTTCCACATAAGGAATTTGGAGGACGTAAGTTTAACCGTAAGCATGTGAATGAGGGGGGAGAAGGAAATATTTCTGATGTGAGAGGATCAGTGGTTGCCAAAAATATGGCGAGGAGAAGAGAAGGGAAAGTTGAGGAAGAAGAAGTGTGAAATAGGATTTCGGCGTGTTACCCTACTAATACCACATAAAGAGTGTAATTGATTCACCATCAATTGGTAATTTGGGATCTGTATTTTATACATTTGAAATATATATGAACAGTTACACAAAATATGAGATAAAGATTACAAAAGATATCTACAAGATACATGAGAATATTCTAGAAAATAATATTTGACTTAATCCTTAATAACCTCTAACAATTCAAATTTAATAGACCCAAAATTGAACACGAGTTCTAGGACAGGACCAAAAATTAATTTTTCCTCTAAATTTTATTGGTCTAATAATTTTACTCAAATTCCAAATACCTTTAACAATTAAAATTTAATTGTCTCGATGTTTGGTTTATTAATTACTAGCATTCTTTTCAAAATTCTCTTCTCAAACTTGGGTATGCATGTCTCGGCCTGGTGAGTTGAAACACATCTATTCTTTGAATTAATCTGAAGGAAATATATGTCTAATCGTTATTATCAATTGAATTCTTGATTTGAATAAGCAAAATGGTTTTGAGATGGGTTCTCATGATTTTTAGGTAATTGGTAAATTAATTGTTCAAACATAACAACTCTTTAATTTTGATTTTGATGAGTACCATCATAATTGAATGGAATCGAATCAATTAGAGGTACATTGAATTTCTAAATTGTTTGAAAGTACCTTGTAATATAATTAATTTCTTTGATTTTATAATCATATAGTATTTGCACATCTATATGATTTTGCAGATATTTTGCATACCTTAACATGCATAAATATATAGCACCTCTAGCTTTTACACGCATCGAGTATTATGTCATGAATTATTCTCTGATTTTGTTCTGGTTTGAAGAGATTTTAGCAACCTTGTGAAGCCGTTTTTTTTAATTTACAAATTTTTTTTCACAAATTTTTTTATAAGATATATATTAAAAGTATTTGAATAAAATAAGATGATAGATACTTTTTACTTTTAATGATTTAAATTTAAATAAACTTGTGAAAATAATATATTTTCAAAAAATAAGATGGTCACTTTATTTAACTCTTTAAAAAAGGAGGCCAACTAACTTAATATTGTATTTACTTAATAATATTGTTAACTATCTGGCACCTAACTCTAAAATGTTAGTGGATTGGCATAGTGGTGACACTAACCTCTATTTCTAACTATTTTTTGTTTCTCGCTTATACATGAATTATTGTATGTTGTACATGTATATAAAATGTTATTATAAATGTACCAAGATTGTGTGTATAGAAACATTGATATGTATATATAAAATGAAACAATATTATTTACAACAAAAAATTAAAATCTGGCTGTAATAATGATCAAAGGGATGAAAGAACACTACAAGAAAAAATGAATATTTATGATAAGATTTTTTGCGACAACAAAAGTAGTTACGAAAAATATTAATATAAATTGACAATACATTGTCACAAAAGGTAATATAAAAAAGTTTTTTTTGCGACAACAATACATTAGCAACAACAATGTTGTCGCAAAAACAAAAAAAAAAAACACTATTTACAAAAAGACTTTAATTTGCAATAATAATTTAGCAACAATTTTTTTCGTAAAATATTTTACGACAATTATCAATATTTTTGTGACAATATATAATTTGTTGTCACAAATACTCATTTTTTCTTGTAATGGAAGCAATGAAAATAAAGTCAAAGAGAAGAAAATGTTTATACTCCTATTATATATTGTATGTTGTGTTATAATATTGGAAATGGATCCCCCACAACAACTCACAATTGATTCATAATTCATTTATTTTAGAATGGGAAGAGACGCTCTCTATGTTATTGTGATGCACGTTTTAAGTTGAAACTTGAAGGTCTACTCATCCATTAATTTTTTTTCCTTTATATTAATGCTGAATTATAGTAGTTTCAAACTTAATACTTTGTATGTATTAATCACAAATCATTCATATTGAATGATAAAAAAGCAAAACGAGAAATATTGGGAAATTTTCATGTTTACACTCTAATTGCATCTCCAGCAAAGCACACAATTTTAGTGTAGATGCACCGTTAGTGTAAAATCTATAATTCATCTCCATCACTCTACAATACTTTTTGAATCAAAAATTAATGTCTATAATATTCCATATTATTATAATTTACTATTTTGTTTGTCATATTTTACTAATATTGATTGTAGTTGTTAATTCAACATATTTTGATCTTTTATTATTTTACAACTGTTAAAAAATAATATATGTTTAAAGCTTATTTAATATAATCATAACTTTTATCATTATTCAAATAATAGATCATATTATATAGCATCTTAATTATATAGAGTTAAAATAATTTTAGTATATATTAATGTTCGAGAGATTAGTTGTGACATAAATAAATTTATAACACTTAATAATACTGATCATAGCATATGAAAAAGAAAAGGAATTGAAAAGTAGTTAGTCTTACCTTTATTTCACTCTTTGTATCTAATGTTCAACAACATGACATTTAGCACTCCACATTTAAAATGTACTTCTTTTTATTTATATATATAGAGTCAAATTAAATAAATTTAAATCCAAAATATGAAATAAAAACAGAATTTTAGTTTCAAAAGTTACACAAGCTCAAGAAGAAAATATAAAAGTACAACGAAAATCCATACAAACAAATTAAATCATGCACAATTTTTCTTATTTGTTTATTGAAAAAATTACATACGTGACCTCCTAACACTAAAGCAGTTCATCTTCACCATCTTCTTTCATTCTTTTTCACTGATCTTTTCTTTCACGCTACAACAAAGTTTGCTTTAATTTAATCAAAATTCAACTCTTATCAGCATAATAAACACAATATATAATTCCATCAAGCAATATATTACACAATGGGAACCAAATTAAAAACAAATACAACTTCAAATCCTTAGTTTTGGAATCTAAAAACTGTTAAAAAAAAACATGAAAGTTTGGTGTGGAATTGAAAAGGAAATAATTGATCAACAAATGGCGCAGATCAGGGGAAATTTGTGAGCCCTATCCTTAAAAATGATCGAATTTTTGGTTGATTCTGTTGCATTTTTGGATGAAGAATAATAGACATAAGGTATCAAAAATTATGGGTGTGTATTTAAGTTACCAAAACTGAAATTATCTCTTTCATATGATATGGGAATTGAAGTAATAATGAAAATGTATCATTTGATTTAATTTGTATTAAGTAAAATTCAGCAAAAACAAAAAACAGAAAAAGAAAATGTTGAGTTCATTTTGTTGACTCAATCCCCTTAAAAAAATTCATGAAAAAAAAAAAATAGAAAAGAAAGAATCACTATGTATTTATAATTTTTTAATGATCTTAGCATAGGCTATGACTAGGGCCATGACCAATGACTGGTCAATCTGGGGCTCCACCATTAAACATAATACATCATCTCCCAAAACAGCACCACCCAATGATTGCTTTTGCACAACCTGCAACATCGATCTATTAACACTTGTAATCAAATAATTATGAATCATGATTAACAGAAAGTTAAATAAAATTTGTGGTTATTTAATTGATTAATTAATCAACTCACCTCTGCCAAAACTCCACCTTCGCAATCCATAATTTTGAGGATTGATTTCCTTTTCAATCCAGAAATCTTGTAGTTTGATGTAATGTTATTACAACCTAGGATAACTTTGCAAGCAATTACACCTCTTCCAAAAAGTTTGTACACTCTTTTCACATTAAACCATTCTCCTTCCTTATTATGCCATGAATTAATCCATTTATGGCCTTCACAGCTTCTTCTAAACACCAATATTTTCTGCAACCAAAAAAAACAGGAAAAAAAAAAAGTGAACTTGAGGGTTGAAATAAGTTGATCTTAAATACATGTAATTAAATAAATAACTATGTGATAATTATGTATAAATACCTTAGTTTTGATTGAGAAGAGAATTTCACCATTGAAGTTCATGAGTAGGGTTTCAGAGCTACATCTTGTTTGGTAATTATCGACGCGAAAAACGAGCTCACCTTTTGAATTGTAGACACTGCAGCCATTGCTATTCATGACAAGGGATTTCATCCAAACTGTAAACACTTCTCTTTTTGTTGATGTATACTCAGAGCAACTTCTGATCATGGATGTCTTTGGATATATTTTTGCCATCAAAATCCTAAAAATATCTTCAATAAGGATATCCCTACGCCTAATGATCTCCAAATCAGTCTTACAAAGAATATATATGTTTTCAAATATATAAAAAGGAATATATAATTGAAGTAGAAAGTAGTTGAATTTAAAGTCTTAGATATAATTAATATCTTCACGTTCAGACTCAAACATGGTATCTTAAAGCCAGTTGTGTCACCATTGAAACCCTAAAGTCTTGATTATTAAAAAGATCCTCTTTTCCCTGTTTATCTATTAAATTATTTAGTTGACAAAAAATATGGTCCTACATCCATCGTAAGCATAATGTTAATGTACATGTCCAACGTTGACACTATGTATCCACAGTAAATAACATTATTGTAAGTTGTGTGTGCATCAATTTTGGAGCACATGATTGTTGAAAAGTACTTGAGAAGCATTCAATTGCTGTTTAAGTTTTTAACTTTGAGTACGTATGGCTTATCTTTTGACATATATATATTATATAAAAACAAAACATTGAGATATGTCTTAGTAGTCCAGAAACAGTTAATAGAGTGTGGGCACCTCATTTTGGTTATAATCATGTATAGATACTACGTTTCTACCAGCGATGGGGATGGGACTGCTTTGGCCTTTTTGGCAGAGAACGATCCTCTTCTTCGCGACAAAACACGCGCAAGGGCCGTTTATGATTTTGTGTTTATTTAACCGAATGGGATCCTTTATTTTAATTTGGTTTTTTATTTTGTATTTTGTTGTGCGTTAAATAATGATGTCATCTTTTATTCCACTGTTTTCAATTTAATAGCTCTTTGATATTTCCTTTTGTACTTGCAGGAGTTTTATTTTTGGAAATTTAGTATTACCAGATACTATTGGAGTATAAATTGTAATTTGGTTTGATCTCTGTTTTGTTAATTTATTTTTGAATTTTGGAAAGAGGTGGTGTTGTGTTTTTGCTTGGGGGGACCCCGTCGTAGATTAAAAGCTTTGTTCCTGACCAGATATCGAGGATTAATGCAATAATGGATGTAGAAAAAACGAGATTGAACAACACTACCAATACGTTGGTTGAAGAGATTGAAGGGAAATATGACAAAAAAACCCCATATATTACCCCTAATTGTGACATTGTCCTTTAATTGTTTGGGTTTTTATAAATACCCATTGGATCAAATTTGGTTTTATTTTGTCTTGTTTGATAAAACTTGAGACTTGAGAGTGGCTTTTGTTGGTTTTGACTCCTCTATGAGCCTTTCCGAAGTAAAAACCAGAGCCTTTTTGATCCCCAGAGTCTTTGGGCTTCCCTACCGGCTTATTGGCTCTAGTGACCTTCAAGTAGCAGGTTCGGGCCGCCCAGTTTGGCCGTGAACCGTTGGGATACTTTCTATCTCTCGGAGAAAGAAATTCCCCTCCTTTTCATCGTACAATGACATAATGGGGCGGAGACTATTTCTATCCAATATGCAATATCTAAAATGAAAAATACCCATTCATTTATAAATCAAGTTTTCTACCCAAAATGAAGCCAAGATTACTCAACTGCCCTTATAGATCACGAAGCTAGACATCCTCGTGATCTATCTTGATCACAAAGCAAAACATTCTTCGTGATCTTTCTTGATCACAAAGCAAAACAACTTCGTGATTTTCAAAGAACTTCGTGATCTATTTTATCCTTTCATAAAATTATGAAATTCCTTAATTATACTCCATTTATTTAATAAAATCCGAATAAAACGTAAACTGATTAATATTAGGCCCAACATGCTTCCGTATTTACGATCCTTTTGGATTCAATTTCCGAAGGAATTTGTACGTGACATTGTTACTCATTCCAGACCACTGTTTTTAGACAGTATTGGCATGAGGAAAGTATTTCAGCCTATATACTTGTTCCAAAAGAAAATCGAACCTTAAAGTTAACATCTTGACAATTAAAATCATACTCTGTTTAAATTCATACCTTTGCCTTTGTCTCTGTCCTCTCGATTCCGGTTGGGTTTTACGGATTAGCAATCCAACCACACGCCCATCAAATCTGAGTTTCACCTTTCATGCTAAAGCACTAATGACTGTCACTATCCCACTCCAACTTTTGGTAGAAAGGATAATAAGATTAAGGCTTATACCTCTTAATCTCGTTTAGATGATTGGCCACTATAGCACCCTCTACCATCCTTAGGTTAAACAACCGCCGCATTAAATGAACCTTGTTCGCGGCTGATGGTTTCTCGTACATTTCAGTTAGAATCTCTAACACTCCTTCATGGTTTTTACTTTTACAATATCAAACGCAACATTCTTGGATAACAATAGACGAACCACACTCATCATCTTCCTATCCAATAGCGCCACTCATCATCCTTTATCGTTTCGGGTTTCTTACCTAAAAGTTGATACAAATCTTTACCATATAGGTAATATTCGATCTGCAGTTTCCAGAACCCGAAATCTGATCCATCAAACTTCTCAACAAGTGATTTCCTTCAACCATCATAATTGCTCCCACTAGATCTACTGAACCCGATGCTCTGATACCAGTTGTGAGGATTTTAAGAGCAATTATAAAGAATTTGATATGAACGAAAAATAAAGAACAATGATTTGTTAACCCAGTTCGTCAATTGACTACGTCTAGGGGCGCTACTAAACCAGAAGAATTTACTAATTTTTGTGAGTTGGCAAATAAAATGAGTCAAAGGGTTATTTATAGGCGAAACTGGTCATAGTCCTAATGCCTATATAACTAGGAAAGACCTAACTAGAAAAGCCCTAAAGTCTATCTGACTAGGAATCCTAAAGTCTATCTAACTAAGAAAAGGTCGTGGTCATTGAATAAACGATCAGACTCCATAACCCAACACTTGGAGGTCTTGAAAGTTGCTAATCCCGAGACGTATATAGCTTTGGATACATATAAGAATAGAAAATTCAAATATTATTCTTTTCATTGGCCACATCTATTCACGAATTTCAGTAATATTCACGGTCGGTTATAGTGGTGGATGGTTGTCACTTGAAAGACCAATATAAAGGTATTGCATTTTTGGCTGTGATAAAAGATGGAAACGATCAAATTTTTCCACTAGCAATTGGGATAAGAGATGTGGAAAATGATGAATCTTGGACTTGGTTTTTGAAACATGTTCATGAAGCATTTGGATATCCAGATCAACTACTTATCATGTTTGATAAACACATCAACATCGACAATGCTATCATCAAAGTCTACCAAGATGCAACTCATGGTCTTTTTGTTTTCATTTGCAAAAAAATTTAGCCAAATATGGATCACATTTGGTTGGACTTTTCAACAAAGCAGCCTATTATTATTGATTTTGAGCAGTATGTTTTTTACATAAGAATTTTGTTATGTACTCAAATTATCAATTATAATAATGTTAACGATTTTGTTGTTGTATAAATAGGTACATGACCATTCTCGAAGTAACAAATATATAAGGTGTATTGAATACCTTAACCATAACAGGTAAGAGTAGGTGGTCTCGTGTTAAATGCCCTGTTTGAAAATTTAACTTCATTACATCAAATGCTACTGAGATATGGAATGCTACCTCTTTTGGGCGAGAAAGCTACCTGTTTGTTCTTTTTTGGAGTGTGCTCAACAATTTACAGAAAAATAGTTTTACGATAGGAGGATGACTATTGAAGAAAGAGAAACACCCTCATGAAGTCAGAACATGATAGAGTGCTCGAAGCCATGAAGCTTGGATGATGAATGCAAGTTGAGGCACTTGGATGATTCAAATACAAGGTCACAGAGGGAAGTAAGATTTTTATTATTGAGCTATCCCGATACAAGTGCTCGTGTTTTATTTTTCAAAGTGAGTTGATACAGTGTCCACATGAATGTGCATCAATAACGTGTATATTTTACTACTCTTGTCAGTTTCGTGCGATAATTTTAGTCATCAGAGCCATAATAAATTGCTTACATTGTTTTTTTTTTCAGTTTGGCCAATGAATCAGTGACTTCATACGTTGCCCCATATTACATAATGGAATTGTTGAGAGCATAGGAGAGGTGAGGTTATTCTTTTTCCCGACTCACAAGATTGGGTGGTTTCTGAGGATATTAAAAAAATTATGTTTGCTACCTGATAAACCTAAACAAGTTGGTCAACCGAAATCATAATGTATTTCTTCAACTGATGAAGCGTCTAGACATGCACACAATAAGATGAGATGTACCGAACACGTGACCATGGATTCTCAATAGCTCCATTACGAGATCGATAATGAAAACACAGTCCCCATCAAGGGCCAAGCCAAACAAAGAAAAACAAATGCTTTGTTTGTGGGTCAACAGATCATACGAGAAGAAAGTATCCGCTTTATTTCATGATGAATGTTTTAAACGAATGATAGATTTAACTAATATGTTTGTGATAAAACGTCTTATTTGTACTTCAATCTGAGACATGCATCTTTTTCCTCCAATTTACATGTTAAGTAAATTCATGAAAATATTTTTCTTCCAAATTGCATAACAGAATAAGCTATATCTTGAAAGCATTTCAAAGAAAACACAAAATAAAAGGTTCATTTGCATATATCAAAACATAATCAAATGTAAAAAAACACAAATTATCAGTCCACGAACACTTAGTATCCTAAGTTATTGTATTCCAGGATGCAGCAACCTCTGTTATGCTTTCAGTAACCATGTCAGCAGGCACTGGAACTCCATCTATGTATCTTACTGAATGATCATTGATATTCATTTGTGATACATCTTCATTTAGCTTATCTAACTCAGCAGTATCACAATGTGGTTCATCAAATACCACATGTATAGATTCTTCTACAACCAAGCTTGTTTTGTTGACAATCCTGAAGGCCATACTTACTGACGAGTATCCAAGAAATACTCATTCATTAGATTTTGCATCAAAGATCTTCAAATGCTTTTTGCCATTGTTCAGAATGTAACATCTGCATACAAAGATGTGTAAGTATGATATGTTTAGTGTAATGCCATACCAAACTTCATAGGGTGTCTTGTCATGATCCTTGTTGATTAAGCATCTATTCTGAGTATAGCATGTTGTACTGGTTGCTTCAGCCCAAAACCTCTTTAGTATACCAGCATCAACAATCATTTTTCTTGTTGCTTCCTTCAGAGTTCTGTTTCTCCTTTCTGCAACTCCATTCTGCTGAGGAGTTCTAGCTGCAGAATACTCATGACTTATCCCATTTTCTGAATAGTATTTCTCAATAAATCTGTTTGTGAATTATGTTTCTTTGTCAGATCTTATCTCCACGATACTCAAGCTCTTCTCATTCTATACTCTTTTCATGAATTATGGCAACATGTTCTGAGTTTCTGATTTCTTGGCCAGGAAGATGGTCCAAGTAAATCTTGGGTAATCATCCACAATCACTAGGGAATACTTCTTCCCACTTACACTTACAGGTTCAACTGGTCCAAATAGATTCATGTGTAGCAAGTCCAAAATTCTGTGTGATGATCTTTGTACTTTATCCTTGAAAGAGCTTCTCACTTGTTTGCCCTTCTAACAGACGTCATGAATATTCTCTTTTTTATAAACAACATCTGGTAGACCTCTAACCAGGTTCTTCCTTGCCAGCTTATTAATTGTGTTGAAGTTCAGATGTCTTATCCTTTTGTGCCATAGCCAGCTTAACACTGGAGCGCTCTTAGCAATGAAGCATATTGGTTGCACTGTTGAACTCCAATTAGCAAGATAGATGTTGAATCTCCTGGTTCATGTGAGCTTCACCTCATTGGTCTTGATATCCTTGATCAGGCACTTATTGAGGTTGAACTCCACTGAATATCCTTTATCAGAGAATTGGCTGATGCTCAGGAGGTTGTACTTCATCCCTTTCACATATGAAACATCTTTGATGCATGAATTGCCTCTGATTAAGCTTTCTGTGCCCTTGGTGTTTCATTTGGAATCATCCATAAAGACTACCTTGGGTCATTTGCAAGGTTGGAAGTCTCTTAATCCTTCTTTGTTGCTAGTCATATGTCTTGAGCAGCCGCTATCAATATACCATACATCCTTGTATACATATCACGTAGATTTAGGTACTCATGCAAGTACGGATCCTGGGGGTTAGTCCTCTTTGGGACCCATACTTGCTTAATGACAATTAATTTATCATAAGCCGTAGTGGTTCTCTTCCTGTAAGTATCCTTTGCAGGATACTGTTTGTGAACAGTGTGTGCTGGAGATTTCCAGGTGATACATTTCCTGTTTGAGGAAGGTCTTCTCTTATACCTTTCTGGAGTATAGGTTCATTGAGATTTAAGCATGTATGCCTTGGTATAGTAGGGGTAGAACTTTTGCTGTAACCTGGATACTAATTGTGCTGCTTTCTGAGTTTCTGTGCAGACTTACTATCTGTGGTCTACAGCATGGGCTTCTTACCCTTATCCACTGTACTAACTTTGTTTAGACTTCCATTGGCCGGAAGGAGTTCTTAAGTGTAGGATACTCTAACGTGAGCAAACTTTCCAGTATTGGATGTGCTTGCTGTTTCTGAGAGGTTTCTGCACAGTATCCTAGACCATTTCCTCTATAGGCATTTTGGTTCTCCAGGATACATTCCTATGCTTTCCTAGCTAATTTGTTGTATACATTAATTGTATTTTGCAAGCTATTTTTCTTAGACTCTAGCTTAGTGACCAACAACTTGAACTTAGAAACCTCTGCTCAAAGATTGTTGCATTATGTACTATAGTGCTCGAGATCAGTAACATTTTCCTTCAGTATAATATGCTCACTCTTAAGCATCAGGTTCTCTTCTTTCAATTCCTCATGAGCTGAGTTTATCTGCTCAAAATCACTCATGATCTGTCTAAACGACTAGATCATATTCAGCTTCTCGTAACCGGAACTTTCAACAAATTGAGAGTTTACCTCATCATCTTGTTTTTCTTCACAATCTTTTGCCATCAGGCATAGTAAGGCTTCCTCATCAGAGGTAGAGTTGTCGTTATCGCTATCGGATGAACATTTGTTTTTGGTTTCTTCTTTGGAGCTGTTTTCTGCTTTCTGAGCTTCAGCTTCACTTAGAAGAGCCCTGAGCTTTTACTTCTCATCGTTCCTCATTTCTTTTCTCTACTTCCTCTCATCCTCAGGGTACTTATGTACTCGAAGGTATGGGCAGTTTCTGATGAAATATCCAGGCTTCCTGCAATTATAACATAGGTCAGAGGAAACAATATTCGACTGTGATGATTATTTTACCTGTGGACTTGAAGGCCTCTTCCTGAAGTCGTTTCCTCGTTTGTTTGTCTTTAGGAACTTCTTGAACTTCTTGAGGAGAAACATCATTTCTTCCTCAGCATCTTCAGCAATCACCTCTTTCTACTTACTGCTGCTAGCAGTAGTTGTATCCTTTATCCTTGCTGCAAGTGCTGATACTTTAGCACTCGACTCCTCGGTCTCCTTCTTTATTTGATCTATATTAAATTCAAACGCCTTGATGTCTGAAAATAGATCAAATGTGCTCATCACATTGAGGTCAAATGAGACTCTCATTGCGGTTGCCTTGTTGTTCCATTCCAGGGGTATAGCTTTCAACACATTTGTGTTTTTTTTCCTTTTGGGAGCAGAACTTTCCGAGAGATTCAAGTTCATTGATGATGGCTGTGAATCTCAAGTCAAGTTCTTCCAATGACTCTCCAGGTTGCTATTTGAACAGCTCGAACAACTGTGATGTTTTTGACACTTTATTGTCTTTAACAAGCTCATTGTCTTTGCATATCTGTTCAAGCTTGTCCTAAATCTCCTTTGATGTTTTACAGGTTTTCACCTTGCTGAATGTTCATTTATCCAGCATGAGGAACAACACGTTTTTTGCCACGTTGTCTAGATTTGTTCTTTTATTGTCTTCGGCTATATACTCATGTCTTGGCTTGACAAGATACTCAGTCGGTGGTAGAGCTCGACTATAATCGGGTGTTGCTGCTTGTCTATCAAGTTGGGGTCTCCTTGGTACCCTCTCAACTTCATCATCACTCGTAGCTCCATCGAGTGCTCCTTCGACTTTCCCGATTGCAGTTGTTTTTACTGTAGCACCTTCTGCCTCAGCCCTTTCTCTTTCTCGTATCTCTTTGCCTAGGGCTGGATTTGGTTGTGTGATCAAGGATGGCCCTTCAGTAATTATGTACCACAAAGCCGCTGACTACAGCAGCGTGAGCTAGTGTGCGAGTATGGCCGTTCGCAGGAGTTGATGTCGTGTGACAGACAGTTGAATCCACCATGGGCCCTTGTTTATAACAGGGTGTATCAATGAGTGGGTTTTCCTAGTTCGTGGTTACGATATGTAGCACCGCTGTCAATACTCGAGGTCTATGAAGACCATGTGGGGAAGTTGATGACATGTTCCATGATGTATTCATGTGAATGGCGTATACAGGCTGGATATACGCTATCCTACATGATGAGATCATGGAGTGTTTATAAACGAATGACAGAGAATTTATTGAGATTATAAAAGATCTATGGAATAAAGTTGTCGGTGCTATGTTACCTGTTGTTTGGTTATCTTTTGTTATTGTCTGTTGTTATATACATTGTTGAGTTGCGAGGGGTAGATTATAAGAGTTAATTTTCGTATGACGTCTTTAGAACGATATGGATGCCGTGAGAGGAGACTTGGTGACCGCACTAAGAAGCTTGACCCGATATTTCAAAACCACACAAGCTGCATCTCCATCGTTGTTAGGAAACGATGCGAGCCCGATCCTTGTACAGTTCCGACGTTTCGATCCACCGACCTTCGATGGAACAGGGGAACCAATCAAAGCGGACGAGTGGCTAAAGTCGTTGGATCGACTCTTTGGACTTTTGGCATTCACCGAAGAGCAGAAGATCTCCTGTGCTGTGTTACAACTCACTGGAGAAGCCAGCCACTGGTGGAAGTTATACGAAAGGACTATGGCACCAGAACATAGGAGTGCAATGTCTTGGGGAGTCTTTAAAGAAGTGATTAGACAGGATTTTTTGCCTCAGTCATACCGTGACCAAAAGGAAGCAGAGTTTATACAGATTCATTAGGGAAATGCTTCCGTGGAAGAGTACGAGAAAAGATTTAACCGACTGAGTAGGTATGCGCCCCATCTGGTAGACACGAATGCCAAAAGGGTCAGATGCTTTGAAAAGGGTCTTCATTTGGAGATCAGCTCTGTCCTGGCTAGTCAGGATGACATGCCTTTGCCGCAGTGGTTGAGAGAGCTAAAGAGATTGCTTCTCGTCACCACTTAGACATGGCTACATCCAAGAGAGCGGAAATAGTGACAGGAAAGAGGAAATTGACCGGTCTAAATCAAGACTTCGATCAGCACAAGGTCCCACGGGCTAATAATGCTCCGCTTCTTTCTACACCCAAGTCAGGGAACTCATGTTTCAGGTGCGGAAAACCTGGACATGTTGTGAGAGACTGTCTGAAATTTAGAAATCCATCAGCTTTGACATTGAGACCAAGGTTAGGGGGAATTCGGAGATGCTACAGATGCAGAGAGCCAGGACACATCTCAACTAACTGTCCGAGGTCTCGAAACTCACCGCTAGATACACGAAATTGCTACTGGTGTGGAGAACCGAGACATATTATGGCTAATTGTCAGAGGTTCAAAAGCTCAACAGCTGCAACACAAAGGCCAAGGTCAGAAGCAGGCCAGGCACGAACATTCGCCCGCCCTCCCTAGCTCAGAGACTACCAAGAGATAGACTAAGGATGATGAACTCTTAGTTTTATATATGTAATAGTTAGGTAGTAGCTCGTACCTTGGAGTAGCGCCCGTAAACCTTTTGTATAATGTATGAGCGGCCCATCTTTTACTCATGCGTACAAGATACCAGTTCGACTTTTGCTAATCGATGGAATCCACGTTTTCTTCTCTCCTCGTATTTCGTGTTTAATTTCTTTATCTATAGTGCTGATATGACGATGGATCTGTTGAAGCATGTTGACGATAGGATAGGACGCTTCAAGCAGATCTCCACACTCTGGAGATGAAAGACTTCGATGTGATTTTGGGAATGAACTGGTTAGAGTCCAACCACGCGGTAATCAAGTGCCGTGAAAATGAGATAATCTTCCAAGCACCGGGAGAGCCGGAGTTTACCTTCCACAGGACACGAGTTAAAGTCGACTCAAGGATTGTCTCGGCCATGAAAGCAACCCAGATGCTGAGTAAATGAGAATGCGAAGCATGGTTGGTTAATATGGTAAACTCCAAGAAGAAGCCAATTGCTATCGAGGAGGTACCGGTGATAAAAGAATTCATAGATGTATTTCCAGAGGACTTACCAGGTCCTCCACCGGATCGACAAGTAACCTTCTAGATAGATCTCATCCCCGGATCAGCACCGGAGTCAAAGGCCCTTATCGGATGGCGCCGAAAGAATTGAAGGTTCAGCTTCAGGAACTGTTGGATAAGGGCTTCATCGGACCGAATGTGTCGCCCTAGGGAGCACCGGTACTGTTCGTGAAGAAGAAGGATGGTAGCCTCCGGATGTGTATTGACTACCGAGAGCTGAACAAGAAAACAACAAAGAACAAGTATCCACTGCCTCGGATTGAAGATCTCTTCGATCAATAAAGAGGTGCTAGTGTGTTCTCGAAAATTGACTTAAGATCGGGATATCACCAGATGAAAGTCAAAGACGCTGATATATCCAAGACAGCATTCAGAACGAGATATGGCCACTACGAGTTTGTAGTAATGCTATGCGGGTTGAGTAATGCTCCGGCTGTCTTCATGGATTTAATGAATCGCATCTTCCATCCTTATCTTGACCTTTTTGTCATAGTGTTCATTGATGATATTCTCATCTATTCGTGCGACAGAGCGCACCATGAACAACATCTTAGAATCGCACTGGAAGTACTAAGGAAGGAAAAGCTTTATGCCAAATTTAAGAAGTGCGAATTCTGGATGGACAAAGTTGGCTTTCTAGGCCACATCGTTTCTGTGCAAGGGGTCGAGGTAGATCCTGAAAAAGTGGTAACTGTCAGCAATTGGGAGACTCCAATGAATGTGAAGGAAGTTCGGAGTTTCATCGGCCTAGCTGGATATTACCGAAGATTCATAGAAGGGTTCTCGAGGATCGCCACTCCGATGACACGCTTGACGAGAAAAGATGTGAAGTTTCAGTGGAATGAGCGGTGCAAGCGTAGTTTCCAAGAACTAAAGAAAAGACTGACAGAAGCACCAATCTTAGTAGTTCCAGATATGTCCAAGGAGTTCGTAATCTACAGCGACGAGTCCAAAGAAGGTTTGGGGTGTGTACTGATGCAGGAAGGAAAAGTGGAGGCATATGCATCACGCCAGCTGAAGGTCCACGAACAGAATTATCCGACTCATGATCTAGAACTAGCAGCAGTGGTACACGCCCTAAAGATCTGGAGACATTATCTCTATGGCGTGAAGTGTGCAATCTACACCGACCACAAAAGCCTGAAGTACTTCTTCGAACAGAAGGAGCTCAACATGAGACAAAAGAGATGGCTAGAGTTGGTGAAAGATTACGATATCACAATCCACTATCATCCCGGAAAGGCGAATGTGGTGGCTGACGCCCTTAGCAGGAAAGGGAAAGGAATAGTAACATCGATGATCACCAATCAACACCAACTAGTCGAGGAGATGTCGAAACTTAATTTGGATATACTCTCGCCACCGATCATTATTGAATCCAGAATGGTAGCGTTATTTGTAACACCCACACTGCGGGACCGAATTGTGGAGGCTCAGAAGAAGGGTAAGTTTCTAAAGAAGATGAAAGCTCTGATGGATAAGGGAAGAGCTGAAGACTTTTCTTTGGCTATGGATGGAGCTTTAATCTTCAGAGGAAGGCTGTGCGTACCTAAGAACGATGAATTAAAAGAGAAAATACTCAAAGAAGCGCATTGCACACCTATAGCTGCACACCCAGGAGGTACAAAGATGTACCGAGACTTGAGGGCTAATTTCTGGTGGAGCAAACAGTAGAAGTAATAAAGAAGATTTGGGACCGGATACGAGTGGCCCAAGATCGATAGAAATCGTATGCAGATAAGAGACGAAGAGAGCTGAGGTTTGAAATTGGGGACAAATTTTTCCTCAAAGTGTCTCCCACTAAAGGAGTTCACCATTTTGGAAAGAAGGGAAAACTGAAACCCAGGGTACGTGGGACCGTTTGAAATCCTGGATCAAATTGGGGAGGTCGCGTACCGACTAGCTCTACCACCGGACTTTGCTGGAGTGCACAATGTCTTCCATGTGTCTATGCTACGGAAATATATTTTTGATCCAAATCATATAATCGATCGAGAAAGCATCGAACTGGAAAATGATTTGACATATGAGGAAATCCCGATGGCCATCTTGGACAGAAAGAAACGACAACTTAGGAACCGAGAGATGGCTATAGTGAAAGTCTAGTGGAGCCGTCACGGAAAGGAAGAGGCAACATGGGAGTTGGAGGATGAGATTTTGAGGAAATACCCCGACATACCGATCCTAGGTATACGTTTGTTTATCTTTCTAAGAATGTGCTCAATTTCGAGGACGAAATTATTTTAAGGGGTAAGGGATGTAGCACCCCGGATCAAAATGAGCATAATTGAATAATTAAATATTTGAACCCCGACTTAATAATTATGTGCGTATGTTTTGACTGTTTAATTAAGTACATGCGTTTCAGATACTTGGCTAACGCCGGTTTTAGTTTTAGATGGGTATATTTTTAATGACATGGAACCTAGAATATGATTTTACCAAGAGATTCGTATCGGAAATACGAGAAAACAGAAACAAACTAGCGGTTAATCGGAGACCCGTAGTTCAACTAACGAAGGAAAGGGTAAAATTTTGATAAAAGGTAAAAATAAAAATAATATTTTAATGAAAGGTAAATTGAGATATTTTTGGTAAATAGTAACTTTTCAACGGTAAAAAGGTAAATTCCAAAATCTATAAATAGGGGCTCATAATTTTCAAAACTTATACGTTTTCAAAGCCGACGACCCGAGCGACGCTCGCGACGCGAACACGTAAGTTCTCTTTCTTTTATTTTCCTTTACGTTTTTAATTTCCGCCGCCGCCGGAGTGCCGCTGGAGCGCCGCCGCCGCCGCCGCCGGCCAGCAGTGATGCTGGTGGTGGTGTGCCGGGCGTCGGGTGCGCGCCGGGTTGTGCGTCGGGTCGGGCGTCGGGTGCGCGCCGGGATGTGCGTCGGGTGCGTGCTGGGTGCGCGCTGGGTGCCGGGTGTGCGTCGGGTGCGTGCCGGGTGCGCGCTGGGTGCCGGGTGCGTGCCGGGTGCCGGGTGTGCGCCGGGTGCCGGGTGCGCGCGGGTGCAAGCGCCGGGGGTCCAGCGTGCGCGGGCGACGGGGACCGGGTGGCTGAGGAAAACTCGGCAGCTGCCGGGTGATGCGTGAGCCGTCGGGTTCGCTTTCGCCCGACGCCGGGTACTTGCGAGCCCCGGAGCACGTAATGCCGTATGTTTCGATCCGTCGTATCATTAACAAACGTTTTTCCACCGGAACCCTTTACAGCTTTAATTATACTATATTTAAAATCTAAGAAAACACCGTAAATATGTAGGCTACTTGTTGGACCAGTCTTGGAAGTTTTGGGTTGTTGGACGTACTGTTATATCTACTCACGCGGTAACCACTATACGAGGTGGGGGTAATTTCTAACTCTGGATCTGTTTACAGCTTTCCCTATTTGTGTAGTATGATTGGGAATCTAAGTGTTGTGTTTATACTTATTGTGCCATATTATATCTGTGAAAAGACCGAGGTCCTCCGATCATGCATTCTGTTCGTCCCCTGCTATTTTCTACTACTCAGTGGAGGTGTCGTGAGCCTCTTTAAATGCACTAACGGTGAGATACCGTTATATAGGGTAAGACGGGGGAATCCCGCACCTATACGTCCCTTGCCATTTCTAATATCTGCTTTGCATATATCTGTGCTGTGACAACGTGACTGTAAGTTAGCTTTTCGGTATTTAAGTTCTGTTAGGAGTCTTATGAGGTGGATGTTATCCCCACTGAGTGTATTCAACGCACTCACCCCTTAATCTGTACTCACACTACAGGAGATGAGGAAGCTGGTGAACCCTAGACGGAGGGAGATAGTGCTAGCTGTTGGTATTTCTGTTAAAATGTCATAGTTTAAACATTTCCAAACACGTTTTCAAACAGTTTATGATCTGTATATATTTTTGGGTGCTTGTAAGAATGGGAGATCCTGATGTTTAGCTTCCATTGTATATGATGTATATTATCGGTGTGAGACCGAATGTTATCGGCCGAGGCCGAAGGTGGTTGTGAGATGGTTTATTATCGTCCCTTATCTCTTTCTTCTGTTGTCCATTGCTTAACTCTTTCTGTATGTGTTATGCGTCCCTTACTTTTCTATCTTCACGCCCGGGTAAAACTCTGATATTTTTAACGAAAGATTTTGGGGCGTGACATTAGGATTCTCTCTCCCGATATAAGAGAGATAAAAATTCTTTTAGACCTAGATTTTTTTATTAACGTTAAAAAGTGGTAGAAGGGGCTGGAGAATTTTGGCTTGTTCTACTTCTTCACAAGACCACTTATTTTTATGGTATTCAATCTTTTCTCTCTTAATTTTGTGTTCTTAATTATGAGTATGTGCTAAATTCCTACATCTAGGTAAAGGGTTATTGAAGCCTTGATTCTATGATTGTGAGATTTATTTGTTCGTATTAATTCGATTGTTCGTAATTATTTATTTATTCTTTGTATGTTCATGTTCATGATTAGATTAGGGTTTATTGAATAACTGGCCAGTATTTGATAGTCCTAGTATAATCTATTGCTAATTGAAATGACAAATCTGTAATTATTTGTTGGTTTTGATAAAGTAGTACAAGACATAATTTTATTGCCTCACAAGCAATCTATTTTGTGCATGAGAATAAATAATCTAATTGAAACGAGCCATGCTTGTGTGTTTGTGATTAGTAATTGGGTCTTTTTAATTCTTAATGTTGTCAAAACTCTAAATCCTACGAGCGTCTCTAGGGTTGTTCTTTGATTAGAGTAGTAATTAACGAGCTTCTCTTAATTATCGATACAGTAAGAAGAGATTAGTGGTTAGATGGTTGTCGATCACCATAACCAATTTATTTATAAACTGTTGATTCTTTTTTGCATCAATGATCAATCGACTAAATCAAGGTGGAAATAATTTCTTTAACTAGAGTTTTCTCATATTTATTTAAACCATTTTCATCTTTGTTAATTTTTATTCTTGCTCTCATTGTTAGTTTATTCCTTAGTTTATAATTTTAGTTTAATAAACTCAAAACTCCCTTTTAAGAGTCTCGAAAGAAATAAATCCATTGTTCCCTGAGGATTCGACCCCTACTTGCTCTATACTCATTTATTTGGTAGTAGGTGATTAAATTTTTGCATGGTTGACACCCATCATTATGTTTGAGTTTCTCAATCTCTGAGAAAATGGCAAAAATACCCCGTATATTACCTCTAATTATGACTTTGTCTTTTTAATTTTTTTGGCCTTTAAAAAATACCCCATATATTTCCCCTTATTGCCAATAATACCCATTAACCTATAGTAATAGGTAAAGAATCGGGCATAGTCTGACGTGGCCGGTTAATTTCTTATGTGTAGTTAATTTATGCGTTTTTTCTATTCTAATAGCCATGTCACCTGAAAAAAAAAAAGAGAAAAGCCAACAATATCATTAATTTTCCCTCCAAATCGTTAAAACCCCATTTAATGGTCATAACCTAATAAATTGGGTCTAAAACCCTAACATTTCACCCCCCTTCATTCCACTGCCAGTAGCTCGTTCTTATCTCTTCAAATTACCAGACATGGAAGAACAACCAAATGAGAGATTATTTCATTTTCTTCATTTCAATTTCAAAGCAATTTTATCTATTAGCAACTAGAAATCACAAGAACAAAATTATACTCAATCAACGATGAGGATTTAGCATTCGTGAATGAATGATGGTGATTAACAAGAGCAACAGTAATTGTACTTGCCAACCAGCTTTAGATTTCATCCCACCGATGACGAGCTAGTCATGCATTACCTCCGTTGTATATGCACCGGTCAGCAGATCTTTATTTCTATTATTGTCGAGTTTGATCTCTATAAGTTTGATCTATGGCAGCTCTCTGGTGAGATTTTCTCTCTTTTTCAACTTTTCTTTTCGATTATAAATGGTTTATCATTTCTTCTTCAATTTTAGGGATTTTTCAGAAATAGATTCAATTCTGTGAACTGTTGATTTTTTCTTGAAATTTTAGATCAGGAAGTTTGGGAATTATGGTTTCTAATTTTGTGTTGTTGATTACAATTATGTCATGTGGAAATAGGTCTTTGTATCCTTTTTGCAAACCAAAAAATGAAAAATACCCACTAAATAAGAAAACATATTTTTTTACCCAAAATAGGGAAAAATTGACCAAAATAACCTTGTAGATCACGAAGTTGTACATAGATCATGAAGCTGAACACAGATCACAAAGCTAAAACATAGATCATGAAGCTTCGTGATCTATATATATAAATAATAATAATAATAATTTCAAAGGATTTCTAATGATGTGTTTTAAGCCATATTTTTCTAAGAAATTTCAGATACCATACTCCAGTTATTTGATGAAAATTGCGAACTCAAATTGGTATCAGAGCCTTGGTTTATTGAAGAAATAATTTACGATTTATATTTACAATATTACTTTTTTGCCTAACGGAGGAGAAAATCAAGAAAATATGTATCCGAAATATTTTTCGAGATAATAGAAGTTTCAGGAAAACCAACCTGATGACGATAAACCACAAGAAATGGAACACTATTGTTCCTCATAGTTCTAAAATCTCACAAAATCTTAGAGAAATCTAGAAGACCATCCAGTTCTATGGAGGTCAGACGGAGAAGATGATCAGATCTCTAACCGATATCCAACAAGAAGTTTCAGATCTGAAAAAAGAAATTTCAGATTTAAAAATGAAGTTACCAAAAGGATCCAACAGATCCATGAATGAGCGTTTCAAAGACGCGTTCGGGGATAAACCACTTATTCCCAAAGGAAAGGCTACGGAAATCCCAGAGTCAAAGAGTCACGATGAACTAATGTGTGAAATCATTAGGAAAATCTGGCATGGAGGCATCACGAGTTGATATCTCAAAATTAACTGAATCACTCTCCAATCTTGGAATAGTGGATCTGGTTAATATCAAGATGAACTCCCAAGTTCCTAATCCAGAAGGAAGTACGAGTTCAAATTCACCAAACCCTGAAAGATCAAGGATAGAAAGCAGATCTGAGGCTGACCCCGGTGTTTGGACAGGGTTAAGAAGACCACTCGGGAGGAACAAAGCACCTTCTAACAGTCCATGGACAAGAACGATGTTGGAACCAACACACCCATATGGGTTGGTTCTCACAACAGACATCATCGATTTCCGAAATATGGAAAAATTAATCAATGAATGGATGGCCTCGTTAAAAGTGGCCTCAACGATACTGGTCATAGAAAAAGAAAACTTCATCAGACTAATCGAAAGTAGTCTGGAAGGTTCAACAAAGATGGCTTGGGAATCAACATCCATCCAAGTTAAAGAAGAAGCTTTTTCTAGAGATAGTTTATATGCTATCATCGAAAAAGTCAGAAGAATGCTTAAGGTCTATTTCATCGGAGATGGATACTTTGACCAAAACAAGAAAGAGAAAAGTCGAGAATATACACAAGCCTTGTATGCTCTCGAGTTGAAAAGTATATATGTGGCAGATGAATACATTTATTGGTTCCACAAATATTACTTTCAAACAGAGGTTCCGCTAAATGTGGCAACAGAGATGTTCTTTGCAAAGATCTATAGCCCATGGCGAGAGATGTTGATCCAGTCCTACCAATTACCACCAGGAAAGGTCGACACAGTTGCAAGAAGAATGTCTTTCCTAAAGAATAAGTTGAGAGAATGGTGTCAACAAGAAACCATTCAAAAGAACAAGAAAAAACTTAGAGGACAAATCAAAAGAACTCATTTTTATTGTGATAGCAACGATTTTCCATCGGTGATTGGAGAAACAAGACAGGTGAGGCATGAGAAGAGAAAGAAACACTTCAGAAGTGTATCTCATGCCAAGTCCGGAGGATCACAGAGAAGACCTTCCAACCAAGGAAGATCATGGTGGTCCAAATCCAAGGCCAGAACCTACAAGTCTGGTCAGAGATCCGGTCCATCCAGGATTTCTTCACAAGGATCTAGATCCTTAGGAAAGTCCACAGGAAGGACACCAACAAGGAGAACTTTCAAATGAATTCATACTCATACAAATGAAAGTTTCAAAGATTGCAATTGCTGGACATGTGGTGCGAAAGGACATATTTCACCAAATTGCCCACAAAAGTAAAGAGAAACTCGCCAATTCAAGCCAACTGCAGACATCCTTGATGTGGTTTTCTATGGAGATTTGGTACCAGTTTACCAGTTCGAGGACATCTCTTCAGATGAAAGTATCTATGAAGAAGAATTCGAAACTGATTCAGATGAATCTTATGAATCATCAACACAATCAGACGAATAGCCTCGAAACGGAAGATAGACTCCAAACTTAGAAAAGTCTATCTGGATTCTTTTCACAAATGACCATCTCAAATAAAACAATGGAAAGAATCATAAGGCAAAACTCAACTCTAAGCCCCTATGACGGTTTCAAAATTGGAGGTGTTACTTGGATCCTTAACCAGATCGGGCTAAAACAATGCAAGCACCATATCATCTATCGGGTGAACTCAGGTGAGTTTTCGATTCCCATGGAATTAACCAATAATAGAATTGATATGCAGCTTATTTCAAAGGAAGAAATTCTTGAAGAACTAAGCCGAATTAGGGAAGAAGTAACAGTGACTATGAAATGGATCCATATTGGAACCATTGAAGTAGTAATCAAATCTACATTCAAAGAAGGGATTGATTCTAAACTTCATCTATCAATAATGGATAGAAAGATCAATAACCTCAGAGATGGTTGTCTTGGTACAATGGTAGGTAATTTATATGCTGGCAATCTTTATGTTTGACATTATCCTAGGATTGCATACAACCTAGTGGATCAAGATTTTAGTCAAGTCTTAACCCTTCATCAAGATTTTAAAAGAACAGATCTAATGAAAGAGGGTAATAGATCATATTCTATTACATATAGAATTGCATATGCATTTTCCAATACACATAATTCTGATTTCTTTGTTAAGAAAGAGTATATAGAGATTCCTAGAATTTTCAAGAAATTCGCCAAAGTAATGACACCAGACCCAATCCAAATCCCTAGGATATGTGGTGTTAACATACTGATTAAAGATCATCCTGTTCTTAATAGATCAATGAGATTAGAATCTGAAGTCAGCACTAAGCCTAAAAGGAAAAGAACCATTAGAGGATTTTAACCCACAACAAATTAGGGTCAGTAATATAAAGATGCATTGCCCTGAGGATTGGAAAAAAAATTGTGTTGTGTTTGATATATCGGAAAAACTTAACATTTTTCCCTGTGACGAAATATATCATTTTCAGCAACCAGCGATTGGAAGATACGAAGGCATGCTAGAAATAGCGGGCTATGAGGTATCTGTCACTGGTAGTACAGGTAGAACCAAAGGAACTTTGACTTTGGGTCTAAGTTTTCTTGAGGAACAAAAACCTTGGGGACGAAAATTAAGATGTATGGAATTCAGTCTCGATGGACATCTTATAAGGGTGGAATGACGAGCCCATTTTCCATATACATATCCGTTGGGATGATGTATGAACAATATAAGACATTATACTTTGCTGCTTATATTGATTCAGGTTCAGGTATTTGCATGGTAAAACCAGGAGTTTTCCCCAGCGAAGCTGTGGATACATTACCTATTATTACAGGAACAGATTTCTCTTAGAAAATCCTGATACTCAATAAGGGTATTCGTGAAATAAGGATCATGATAGGAGGAGCATTTGGTACACCTTGGTTTAAGGTAAAAATGCCACTGATCTATATTCATGATACAAGTGCTGATATTTTGTTGGGTAATAATTTTATCCAAACTTTTGCAAAATACGAGCAAGATAATCACAAGAACTTGTTAACCTTTACTACTAACTATAGTAGTTTGATACAGGTTTTGTGACGAGAATGGGTATTCAATAGAATAATGCCCATTATTTTTCACAGCAAATGTGGTGATGATGCCAAATTAACACATCCTAAAATGCAGGATAAAAGGAAATTTGGTAAAGGTCTTTTGTCTTTCAGGCAACAGGGTTTCGAAAGGGCATTTGAAGAAGATATTCAACTTCTAAAGAATACACTAAAAGAAAGCATACCTGTTGAGGACATTGATGAGGAGAAATTACTTTCCCTTGAAAATGTCAAAAGACTAATCTAGAGAAACTTCAATGAGGATCCTCTGGCTTGGTGGAACAGGAACAAGATTGAAGCAACTCTTAAGGTAAATGAACAATTCCGATACAAGTTGGTTCGATACAAGCCAATCCAGATGAACATGACAGATAAGAAAGATATGCAAAAAATTATCAAAGAGCATATCGATCTTAAATTGATTGAAGTTGGAGTCTCCTCTTACAGTAGCCCAGGATTTCTGGTAAGGAACCACAGTGAAATAAAAAGAGGTAAAGCGAGGTTAGTAATTAACTATCAAGGTATTAATAAGATACTTGATTTTGATGATTATTACATCCCAAATAGGGAACATTTAATTGATTGCATTAAAGGGTCAAAAGTGTTTTCTAAATTCGATTGTAAGTTTGGTTTCTACCAGATTAAAATGGAAAAAGAGTCAAGAAAGTATACAGCTTTTTCTACTCCACAAGGCCAATATATCTGGAATGTAATGCCAATGGGACTTGCAAATGCACCCCATATATACCAACGAAAAATGGATAATATGTTTAAAAATTATTTCGAGTTTATGTTTGTCTACATAGATGACATTTTAATTGCATCAAAAAATATGAAAGAGCATATTAAGCATCTTGAAATATTTTCTGAAGCATGTTATAAAGAAGGATTAGTGCTATCTGAAAAAAAGGCAATAATCACAGTCAATAAGATCGAGTTTCTCGGTGTTATTATTGACCAAACAGGTATGGAACTTTAGAAACATATTGTTGAAAAAATATGTAATTTTCCTGATGTTCTAAAAGATAAGAAGCATCTTCAAAGCTTCTTAGGTGTTGTTAATTTTGTAGGTAGTTTTATTAAAGACCTAGCAAAATACAGAAAGGACTTTCGTCATCTATTACAAAAGGATGAAAAGACGAAATGTAATTGGGAATGCATACATTCCCAAAGAGTTCGCGAGCTAAAATAGATTTGTAGCAATCTGCCAAAACTCGCAATACCACAGGATGATGATCAATTAGTTGTCTATACAGACGCTAATGATCTTCGATGGTCAGCAGTGCTCATGCGAAAGATATCTACAGGCGAAGAACCATGTAGATATACAGGAGGGTTGTTCTCAGAACAACAAGCTAAATTATGGCACATTAACGAGAAGGAATTCTTTGCAGTTTGGAAGGCTTTCAAGAAATGGTCTTTATTTTTATTAGCAAAATAATTTACTTTAAAAGTAGATAATACGAATGTTAAAGCTTTCTTAAAAAATAAGCTCGAATCAAAAATCGAGAAAGCCCGTATTATCAGATGGCAAGTAAAATGCCAATATTATTTATTTGATATTGTCATGGTGAAATCTAATGAAAATGTTCTTGCAGATTTCCTAACAAGAGATGGATATCCTTGAAGCAGATTCCATCACAATACGACCTAGACACCTCAGGGAAAATCTTGAGGAGTTAGACAAGAGATATGACTTGCTAAGGATGCGTGCTGAAGCCGCTGCCTATGTTCAAAGGGTAGATTGGGATTCGGTCCAGAAAGTCATAAGTGCTACGAGAGCAACTCATGCCAATTTATGGGATGCGCTCAAAAGTCCTCTACTCAAAGCGGGTTCACCCTCAGTGACCCAAAGAGAGGTTCACGAGAAAGGTTCATCATTGATGAAACCTCAGGGTATTTTTATACCCGAGACAGGAGGTCCTACCGATACAAGTTTTTCATCAAATTCTGGTGAAAAGACAGATAATGCCAAAACAAGTGATTTATCGGATTCCGATAGAACAATTAATTTGGAAAGTCAGGATTCTGTTCCAGGCAAACCAAGTCAACCCAGCACATCTGGGGTAAAAGAGGGAGAGATTAACCTTAGGCCACAGACAGGCCCAAGAAAGGTTAATACTAACGAGTCGTTTTCTCCTTTATAGGTTTATCAAAGAACATAAGAGAAATTAATGATAAGAAATGAGATCAATCCCAGCAAAATTATTGCTGATTGGTCTGGAAAATATCCATGGGTATGGATGTTGGTGGGTGCAAACCCACGAGATGTTAGAGAATGGTATGATTTTGGAGCTGTTGCTTCAATCCTTACTACCACACCAAGCTTTCTGGAGATTTCTAAATTACTGGAATAGAATGCCACTGCCGTGCACGACTCATGGCAAATTAATCCACACCTTGGCTGTGGAGATATCCTAGAGCTTAAGTTCATTTCAGTAGCTCTAGAAATTAGAAGCTACAGAGACCAGACATGGTGGTGTTTAATAGAGTTAAAGCACCACCAACCAAGAATCCTCTAGTCATCGCCCTCACCGAAGATGATATATCTACAAGGCGAGCATGGGGAATATGGGTCTGTCTCACAGAGATGGACAAGGTGAAATACTCGTTCAAAATATTTCAAAATTCTGTGAACGGGTCATTCCTGTTAAACTCTATGACAAGAAATACTACCGGATTTGCTGAGAATTTATTCGAGAATAGAAGAAAGGTGATCTGGGAAAACAAGATTCTAGCGACGGAAAATACAAGGAAGAAGATATATAACATGATACATATTGGACGATGAGAATGTTCTTGCTGTCAACTATAGGAGAAGCCAATTTATTTTCTTTTGGGCAGCTTGATGATGAAAGTTACGTTGTGACCTTTCGTTGTAAAACATGAAAGATATCCAAATGAGCTAGGTGGTGGGTCGAGGCAATAAGGAGGGAACGTTGTATATAACAGATAACACATGAGACAACATTGCTCTTGCAGATGCAAAGAATGATGCAAATTTGTGGCATTGTTATCTTGGTCAATCCCACCAAGGCTTCACACCAACCCACCTTGGTCTGTAACTATCAATATATAGGGCAGGACAATCCAACTCCTCCAACTTAAACTGCTCATCATAATCTTTGATATACCGAGCATTTGGAGGATTAGTTGTGTGTTTCTTGTTTTAAATCTCATTGCACGTTTCCTGAAAATTAATCAAACACCAATAAGTAAGCACATGACTTTAGTACTGATAAACAAATGATTTTTACTTACATTGAAATTGGAGTCTATAACTTGGACAAAACACTTTAATAAACGTTCCACTTCAACATCAAGAAATGTTATACTGCTCTGTAGAAGTCCAAGATATGCTTCGATTGCTACAACACAAATAATTTATATGTCTTATAATAATTATTTATAGAGGATGTGTGGTTTTAAAATACTTATCAGATAAATACCTTTCTATCCACTTCCTTGTGTGGATCTATAAGTGAATTGAAGAAGTTAAGTAAAACACACATACTAAATGTTATTAGGAAAAAATTTCAATCTAGACATTTGATGATAAATTATCAAATGAAAAATATAAAACTTACATATGATCATGTTCCTCAAGCTCCAGCCACAATAAAAAAATCTTACATGCTTTGATCTTTCATTCTATGCCATGAAGCGGATAATGAACTTCTTAAGAAACAAGACCAATCTCTACATCGAACAATGCGGATACTGAGACTCGTATTTGGGATGTCTTATCCAGTAGCACCTGAAGTCAAGTCTATATAATGATCGAGACCACTAGTATGAGTAGGATGTCTGGATACCGGTGGTGTATTCATCTCGACTGATGTGCCATGATCACAATGTATCCCTTGAGGGTCAAAACTGCCCAACTGGTAAGGAACAATAGTTGTGATCGGCTGTATGTCAGTGGGCAATGATCCCAACTATGGAAACCGCAGGAATGGTAACCACTCGGCTGATAACCACTATGATGTTGATCATCTTCTGGCTAACTAGCCCAACGGTCGAATGAGCAAGGCACGTACTGAAACCCAAAGTATGATGAAAGTTGATCCTGAATAATCGAGGGGATCTGAGTCTCTAAACGATTGCTCTCATCTCTAATCGACTGCTCCAACTGAGAAAACTATACGGTGAAGTAATCCTACATATGTGAGAAACAATCGTCTATCATGCGCTTGAAACATGTAAATAGCTGGTCATAGATGCTAGGATGATCAGTTGGCCCATCATCAGTCTGAGGAATCTCGGTAGACATAGACGACACGAGTTGTGGCCGCCAAGACCGGATCAGTGGAACATCTATCGACGAATCATCCTGATCAGTTCCATGATGGGCCGGCGATACATTCTGGTATGCATCATGAACATCTTGCATGTAAAATGAAGATCCCTGCTCCAACATAGTAGTGTAACCGAGGTGAAAATCAAGCATGTCAGATCGACCGCATACTCGTTTTGGGAATGTATCGTAACCACTGGGCTCAAAATCCGGCATGCTAGAACCAAACGCCGGTTCAGGGTCCTCAGGAACCATTGATAAGTATTAATAAAAAATTTCAATCACTATATCAATCAATAAAAGTTAAATTTTCAATAATGATTGATCCATTAATTGAGTTGTAAGATATAAGAAGAATTATGCCTATTTTTACCAAATCTCAAAATTTTGGTTGACTTTAAAATTAAAGATTTTTTTTTTTTTTTTTTTACTTTGCAGTTAGACTATTTCTTTATACATAACTTCTTTTGATAAACAATGTGAAGAATTTCACATTAAAAGCACATGTAACCTCTCAATACATATGTGCACAGATTGGCCTAATCCAAATGCAGATGTGGTAGAATACGACTTATTTCTTATGCTAATAATCATTTTATTTGTCATGCATATTAACCAATTATTTATGTACATTAAATTTATTACATGTTTATCTTGTGATAATTTTCTTCTATTCTGTAGGTATCTTGAAAACGTCACTTGCCTATTTATTTATATTTCTCTTAGAACTGAATTCAAAAATTACGGCTCAAGATAACAATCAACTCATTTAAATTGCTCACCTTCAATCATAGTCATTGCTGATGACAGAAAAAATGGAAATTGGTTACTTAAACTTCAAATTAGTTAATTAATATAGAGTTTAGTTATATTACGGCAATAGTCTTAATCAAATAATTGGCTTGTCTGGATTACATAGGTATGCTCATATTATTTCATAAATAGAAACTATATAAAACTAAGCTTTGACCAATTTATTAATATATAATTGGCGCTTACGCACGAACACTCAAACTTGTTTAGTAGTACAATTCACTCTATTTTCAACATTTTGCTCCGTTATCAATTAATTATAAGATACATTTTATATATACACTTTTGAAAAATATACAAGTGATTGGTATATTGGAACGGAGTAGTGGACCGAAATGATCGATCAATATTCTTACCTTCATTTTGATTAATCCAAAGATTTGTATGTTTTTTAACCATTAATTCCTATTGAAAAAGTTTATATTACCAAAAATATAAGATCTATAATTCTGTCATATCCCCATAATATTATATATCCTATATATAAAGGAATTAACATTGTTTGTTTCAAATGTTGACTAATTATGCATTCTTTAGTTTATGTTTACACAAGTCAATTACCTACCAAAGGTAAGCCATAATATAACATTTTCATATGTGATATAAAATTATTAAAATTATGTATAAGTAATATATATTATAAATAAATAGCAATAACTAATATAAAATAATAAGATAAAAGATAAGATAAAAATATAAAAAAGAATATATTATTTGTAAATATATAAATAATAATAAAATACTGAATAAAATATAGAAAAGTAATAACATATATAGATAAAAATCAAAATATAGTATTAATATATAATATAAATATTATAAGGCATGATATGAGGTAAATTATATTCTAATGTAATTTTTCATATTATAGATAAATAATATTGATAAATACTATATAATAATACAGATATAATATAATAATAGAAAAACATAAATTAATCTAATATATATATTTTTTAAATAATATATAAATATTATTAATTAATAAAATATAATATATAGTATGTAAATAAAAATAATAATAAATTTTAAAAAAAATAGTGTAATTACTTCAAGAGTAAATAAATAATATAAACCAGTACATAATTAAATTAAATAATATAAACCAGTAAATAATTAAATTAAATTATATTTTAAATATTATTTTTAAGAATATATAAATAATTTAAATTAGCATTGATAGCCTGAGCAATTTTATACCGTAATACAAAAACCTTAAATTAAAATGCTAAATAATATAAAATGAGTGATACATGCATGTACGAATAATATTTTTTTAAAAATATTATTCTATTAAGAGGTAATTTGGTCATGAAAAAAAAAATTGATTCCTGCATTTTCATTTCTTGTTACCATGCATTTATGATTATTTCATTGACTACTTGTTCTCCGTGAATATCAAACATAGCAACCAAAATATTTGTATCTGTGAGTTTTGTAAATCTCACCGCTCATCTTGAATGAGGAAATATATTGCATACTA
The DNA here is from genome assembly GCA_946896805.1 of Scutellaria galericulata. Taxonomy (NCBI): domain Eukaryota; kingdom Viridiplantae; phylum Streptophyta; class Magnoliopsida; order Lamiales; family Lamiaceae; genus Scutellaria; species Scutellaria galericulata. Next base: position 10,908,454 of record OX335791.1, on the reverse strand, counting down.
GTCTTAGATCAAATGCATTGTATGTGGAGATCAATTTAAATTAAGAAAAAAAATTACAAATACCTTATATATTAGATTTCTAATTATAATAGGATTCTATAGGATTTTGAAATAGGATTCTTATAGCGCCCAGGAAAAACGATGCATAATTTGACGAATAAATAATTCAACCTTAATTATGTGATTTAATTTATGTGCGTTTCAGATTAATCGAAAGATGCATGATTTAATTATCGAACGTACGATTGACTTTATCTAAAATATAATTAATTGAAAGAGCTACGTTTATGTTTATCGAAGGTTTAAATTATTTGAAAAAGGTTTATACACGTCATGGGAACGATCGTAATCGAAAAACGAAGAAAATAAAACGAGAAACGGCCCAATCGGAGGCTCGAGGCCCAAGATAGGCCCAATTGAAATGAATAGGGATGGGTATAATACACATATGTTAAGTTTTTCATTCTCTCACTCTCGCTCTCTCTCTCTCTTCGAGACTCTCTCTCTCTCTTCCTCGTCGGGGTTCGCCGCTGCCGCCGTTGTGGGTTGTGTGTTGGTTGGGTCGTGGTGTTATGGTTGGTGTCGCCGGCGACGCGGTGGTCGCCGGCCAGAGTGTTTCTATGCGCGTGTGTGTGTGAGTTGTGGGCGGCGCTGGAGTCGCGATGGCCGGCGCAAGGTACGCCGGCGAGTGTGTGTGCGTGTGTGGGTGTTGGCCGGCGACGTGGTGTCCCCGGCGGTGGTCTGGAGTGGCGGCAAGGTGGCGGGAGTTGGTTGGGGGAGGCAGGGACCTCCGCCGAAAATTTGATAAGTCCAGGGGCTTATTCGCAAACCCTAGAAAGTTCAGGGTTCTTTCATTTCAGTCCCCAAACTTTTGCTCTGTGCGAATTAGTCCTAAAACTTCTGAAAATTATGTTTTCACCCCCAAGATTTCTGTATATTACTTTTCGACTCCCAGACTTCCAGAAATCTCACTATGACCCTAAAACTTCTCTGAAATTACAGAAACGCCCCTGGTCAAAGTCAACTCTTCTGCAGAAATTACGATTGTACCCCTAAACCCTAAAACGTTTCGTTTTAACTCGTCTCTTATCCGTTTTGACTCGTTCTTTCGCCTATAGAACCGTAATCGAGTCCCTTTCGATATGAGATCAAGTTCTAAGCCTTTCTAATCGTTTTTCTTTCCAACATCGTTTCTTTTCGAGAGAGTTTCTTTAATTAATATACGTAACGATCATAAAACGAAACTAATAGATTACGTTTGCATTGTAGGCTATCGCGTTTAGGAGTGTTCATGTTTATATTTAAAGCTTGCATCTTTCAAAGTCAAAACACCACCTAATCAGGTGGGGGTAACTTCTAAACCTAAATGAATTTTACGATTCCGTACTTTATATGCTTTTATATGTTGATGATCTGTTATTGCATAAATCAATGTCGATATGAGTATACTAATATGTTATGCTTCGCTGAACATTACGTGTCTTGTATATGTGTTGTGTTTAAGATGATCATGTAATCGATATCATAGTTTATACCGGACAAGACGGGAAATACCCATGCCTGAAGAGGTTTATACCGGGCAAAACGGGGAATACCCGTGCCTGGAGAGGTTTATACCGGGCAAGACGGGAAATACCTGTGCCTGAAGAGGTTTATACCGGGCAAAACGGGGAATACCCGTGCCCGTGCCTGAAGAGGTTTATACCGGGCTAGACAGGAAACACCCGTGCCTGAAGAGGTTATGTGCAATGCATTCTAAGTGTTGTGTTTACTTGTGTTGTTCTAGACGTTTTAATCTGTTTAACTACTGATATAAATTGTTTATGGAAATTACTCCCACGAGTGTATTCAAACGCACTCACCCCTATCTGTACTCACACTACAGGAAACAATGAAAGTTAGGACACGCAGCGAGAGGGGTGCCGTATCCAGTGTCTCTCCCGTTTTAGTTTGAAAATGGATTATCGAACTTTACTTTAAAACTATTCTTGTTTTGTAAACTGTTGTAAATTATGATGGATCCTGTTTATTTCCGCTGTTGGTTTAAAATATTTTCTTCCGGCAATGTGCCGATGTTTTGAAAAATTTAAAAGATTTGTACGCTTTATCTGAATTAACTATTTCTAAACTCGTATTTCAGGCCTTGATGTTTTGACCTGTTTGACGAACTTTAAGAAAAATGTTGTTTACTCGCTTTATATTATTTAAAAATATGTCTCTTTCTTTCTTTTTCCCGCACGTCCAAAAGCAAACTCTGATATTTTTAAATGTATGAAAACGGGGCGTGACAATTCTAATATAAAATTATTTAAAAAATGAAAATTCTAAATTACTATTATAACCTTAAATAATAATCTTTGATAAGGATATATTGGACAATTCATATTTTTAAGAAACATCCACACTTTTATATAGGTCTACCTACAGTGGTATATGGGCACGTTGCAATGTGCCCACGGTTGATGTGTCAAAATCTAGTATATCTATTAATTTCACTTTCTACATAATGAGAGGATGTGATCATTGTACATCATCGGTGGACATACTAAGAGTTGCCCACTGTGGGCATTTTATCATTTTCATATATAGGTAATAGATATAAAGAGTTTTTACATGAGAAAATATTTACAAGTAACAAATTAGTTACAAGACTAGTTCTTAAAAATTAGATACATGGATCATTTACATTATTTATTTTTCTAACACCCCACAAGCAAAGCGTGGGATTGTAGCCAACGCATACCTTAGCACAAAGAAACTCAAATGATGGTTGTAGAAATATCGATTATCCAATGATGAGTATATTGATACAGTTGTCCTTTGGAAGCTAGCACGAATGAACAAGCATGGGGAATTTGAAGGAGAGTAATTAAAATATAAAGTAAAGAGGATTGTAAGTGAATATTAAAAATGTTTAAATTTCTCTTTTTAAGAGCACATACAAAGCAAACATGTAACTGATTTTTAATTGGATCAAAATGAATAAATTGAACAAATGAAATCTGGATTGTTAAAATTTAAGAAGCCAATTGAAGACAATCATTATATAGCACTTGGGATAGAAGAGTTTTGTGGTCGTATGAGAGTAGTTGGAGGTCATATGCCTCCAACTATATATTTTAGATATGCTCGAGAGAAAATGTATGCTGATAAGGTTATTATCAATGAGTAGAACAAAGAAATAGTTGAAGCAAAGGTAATAATTTCTTATCAGGGTGCGCATTTGAAAAAGATAAAGGAGTTGTTTGAAATATTCAAGAGGAGAAATACATATTGATGATAAAGACAGTTCTTTAATCAAGAAACGACATCCATTAAAGATGATTTGGAAAGGTTAAAAAGTTTTTCAATATATTTTGACAATGACCAGTGCTAATAGAGAAATGTATACAAGTATTTACTAAAATATGGTGATATTATTATTATTCTATCATTTTTAATACATAGGGACTCGAGTATTTACATTTTAGGGAAAGTTCATCGTATCTACTGCTCACTTGTCCATTCCACTCCCAAGACTACAAGACTCACATAATAACACTACGAAAAAGGGAGCATCGGCGATGGTGGTGACGGCAATGGTGAGTATGAGGTGAACTTTCATGGCTTTTTGATTTTTTCCTTTTGTGTAACTTCAAATCTAGCATTGCAGAAAATAGAAATTTTCAAATGCCTCTAGTAAAGTTTGTTGTGAAATGTTATGTAATGAAACATTAATTCCTTCAAAGTCTAGTGCTAATTTGATATTAATTGGTATCTTGAATGAGTTCAAATATTTTCCTTTTAGAGGTAGTGTGTTCTTTAAAGTTGTATTTGTGATTGCATATTAGAATTTATATGTTTTGAATCGTTCTCTTTGTTTTTCTTTTTCTTTAGGTACTAAATTTTTCATTGGACTCTCTTTTCTTGGTGGTAAGTTAGTTTTTATGCAATGTTGTGCACGTATATTGAATCTATGAAAGATCGTTTGAAAAAATAAGAGATAGTATCATATTGGTCGGGACACCTAAAAGATAGGAATTAGTATGAAGAGATGACTGCTCAGCTTTGCATACCTCTTGGTAAGAAACACACATTTGATTATAAAAATTGTTAGAACTTGACTTATTTGATGCTAAAAGTAGCTTTAGATTACAATAATGTTTTCTTTTGTTTGAAGCATCGTGATAAAAAATATAAGCACTTATCAAGTGAACTTGAGTGGAGCTTGACCAAAGAAATTTGCAGTAGGTTAAATTTTTTCTACATTGTAACTAGCACTAAATATCTTATTGCAAATTTATATTTTCCAAAAATTCATGAGATCAAGGTTGCTTGGAAGTTGTGGCTTTCTTGTAGTGTTGAAGTTGTTGAAAAGATGTCTTCAAATATGTTTGAAAAACATTGGTCAATTGCACATGAGATTATGGGGTTGGTGGTTGTTCTTGATCCTAGGTATAAATTGGCGTTACTTGAGTATTACTTTTCAAATATTTATCCTTATGAATCCGAGTATGAGGTGGAGAAGATTCTTGCTTTATCGTGAATTTCTTAGACAATACGAAGATGATATGAGAAAATGAAAGGTGGTAGTATTTACTGTTAGTGGCTTTATGTTGGAGACTGGCTACTATTGATGCTTCACTGAGTGAATTTGACTTGTATGCTTCTAAAAAGAAAAAAAAGCCTACGAGGTTGGAGTTTGATATATACTTAGATGAGGATGTTATATCATGAACCACTAAATTTGAGTTTATATGTTAGTGGAAGACAGACAAGGGTAAATATCCTATTTTAAGTCAAATTGCTAAAGACATCTTAGCAATTCCAGTCTTCAGTATCTACCTTTACAACAAGTGGATGATTGGTTGGTCGTCCTCATCATAGTAGGTTTCACCACATGACCATTGAGGGTTTGAAGTGTGCACAAAATTGGATATTAATTGAGAGGTAATTACTTGTATAATATTAAGTTAATTTTGATATATCAAATTGTTCAATATAATTTGTACTTAGATCTACTATTGGATCATCTAAGTCATTGTATTTGTGATGACAACTAGAAATATATAGTTAATACGTGAGTTATTATGCTTTCTATCGAAACATTAATCTGTGATATTTCATAGTATTATTTGTTTAACTCTTCTACAAATATGAAGGGCGATACAATTGTTCAATGCAAACGTAGGAAGAAAGGGGGAAAATGTAATCTAGTTGAGATATATGTATGTTTCTTTACATTAAGTTGTCAATCAATTTGTTATTTTGTCATTAATTCATTTTCTAATGTGTGTATATATATAGGGTCCTCGCCAACCCAATGATAAGCAATCTGGATATTATGTGATGAGATACATGAGAGATGTAATTGGAGTTATACCAAAAGATATTATTACACTACCATCCATTGTAAATTATTTATGCTTTGAATTTTTAATAGTAAAAATCATTTGAGATTATGTATTTTGAAATTTTTAAATGAATAGCAGTTGGTTTTTATTAACTTTATTTCATGATTGTTCACAATCTACATAAGATAAGTACTCTCAAAAGGAAATTCATGAAGTTCGATCAAAGTGTGTAGGTTTCATTTGAGATCATTTACATGACTAACATGATTTAATAAGTGATTGGTTAATATTTGTTTTCATATATGTTGATGCAATGTAAAAATTTGAATATTTGATACAATTTTCGACTTGAAGTGGAGATTCACATTGAGAAGTTCGTGTTGTTGTACATGTTGAATCTATTGGTTTGTCTGGTCAAAATTTGGGAATGTTAAAAGAAAACTTTGTGGTTATATTGAAAATTTTCAGCTACTAGATAAGCCACTGTTCATATTGATAAGTAAATTGAAATGGAGGCTTCTTTTTTGCTTCAATAAGTTGTGACCAAGGATGGTTCTTAATCAGCAAGATGATAGATTCTAAAACTTTATTTATTTGCTTACATTGGGCTGATTAGATTGAGAAATGAACTACACGTTGGGTGACAATGAAATAGTTCAGATTTTAGAAGGAAACATGGGATATAAGCAAGTATAGTTAATTGACTGCTAGTTATATCTAAATATGAAAATCTGAATCTTGAATTATGAGACTATATGACTGTTATGTTAAGTTTAATAAGATCAAATTATTTGTCTCATATTTTACAATTATATCATGTAATGAGTGATGTACATATAATTATTTGCACTAATATTTGTTCATTTCTTTTGATGTGCGGTTGTTCGGTTCTTTAATTCTTTTGGAGGGATAACATTAATTGATCTAGTAAACACATGTTCTTTTTTATTTTAAGCATAGACTTTCATGATTTGGAGAAATAGTACTTGTTCATAACTTTGATGTTTTGGAGAATTAATAGTAGTCTTAATGTATTTTTGTTAGGAATTGTTATACGATGTAATATTTGTAGAGATTTGTATATATATATTTAATATTTAAAGATTTTATATTTTAAGTATGAATTTTCTTCAATTTTTGTATTCTAGATTTTTTTATTAACATAAATAGACAATTGTAGGGGAAAAACAGTTGTCTTACAAAATGAAAGACAAGAATTCTTAGTTGTCAATAGTTTTATATACAAACACAATAGTTACTCAAGAAAGGCGACAATGTAAAAGTGTTGTCAATGAACGGAAGAAAAACAGTTCCAAACTATTGTTTATTAGTGACAAATTTAATATAAAAGAAAACAATTGATATATCGGGAACAATGGTTTAAAAGCGTTGTCTCTAAGCAAATAAAAAATTCTTTTAATGTTGTCTTTGGGCTTCCTTCTTCGATAATAGTTGCATAGATTACAATTTTAAACTTACAATGATACATTTGTTGTCATTCAATTTTTTATTTTAGTGAAATGTGGCAGCTGGACAAGTGAATGCATAAATCCGCAACTCCCGCAATAAAGCAAAATAGTCCCCATAGTAAAGTCTCTAATAATCTAAGAATCATTAAATGGACTTTGTACAGACCTGAAGCAAACATTAAATGTTATGGTTTGCCTCTCTTCATCGAGACCAACAAAATCAATGAAAAAAAAAATAATGAAGAAGAATCAAAATTATGAAATTATGATTCGAAAAAGACCACGTACATGGAATCATAAGTCAAAGAAAGAGGAGAAAAAATAGAGAAAATGAAGATAACGTCATATAAAGAAAAAGAAAAAGGAGAATAAAAGAGAACGATACTATCTTACACAATTAGGGTAAATTAGTAAAAAGGAAGAAGTAGAAAAAGAAGAAGAGAATATTTATATGTGTGTGTGGTGTGGCAATGATAGCATGGGGTGAAGGGAGGGGCTACAGTGATAGTGGCTTGTCCAAAATAGGGTCTTAGTGAAAAAATTCGTTTAATTTGACATTCAAATATCAAAATTATTGACGTCAGATTTTGTAGAGCACACAATTTTAGCCAAACATCCAAAATCAACCCGGCTTAAATGAGTTGGACCGAAAAACAATATTAAAAGCGAATCAAATGAATAGGAGATGGCGCCCGGTGCCTACTCGGGCAAATTTGTTTGGCTTATTTCGATAGGTCAGTTTTGGCTTACCAGAATGTTTTTTATATAAGAATGAGAGTAAAAACTCTCTATATGCTTGAATACAATGATTTTCGAATCTTTTTCAATAAGGCGTAAGGCCTTATGTATGACTAAGCCTACGATACAAAACTTGGGAAATAAGAATAAAATCCCTAATTATAGGGTTTAGGTAAGGAAAAAATAGATTTAATCCTATCTAAATCAGATTTAGTTTGATGTTGATTTGTGTCCTTCTTTAAAGATCTTTTCTTGATACACGCTAAGTCTTTTATGTTCATCTCGGGTGATGACCCTAATCTCTGGCCATCTCTATATCTCCAGAATTGTCTTGAGTAATATAATAACTATTTAGCTTTCTAGTTGGTGCATGAGCTAGGCTCGGCCGATTTGATCTCGTAAACCAAACTCAGCCACGATCGACCTGGCACCCCAAGCTCAATTCGGTAACCAGAGCTTGGTTTGTCTATTAGTTCCCGGCTTAGCCCATATTCGCACTACAAGAAAAATGGTCAACAACAACCTATCAAAGACAACCCTTTTTATGAATTTACGTTGTCTTTCTGAAATTAACAACCCTTTTCCCAAAAAGTGTTGTCTTTTTAAAAAAAATGTGCTGAAAGACAACACAAATAATGAGAAAGACAATGCTTTTACATAGGGTTGTCTTTCAGCGCATTTAAAAAAAAAAAAAGACAACCCTTTTTTGCAACGCTTTTTCAAAGGGTTGTCTTTCAGCAGATTTTTTTTAAAAACAGACAACCCTTTTTTGCAACGCTCTTTATGCGTTGTCTTTCAGTGGATTTTTTTAATAAAAGATAACCCTTTTATGCAACGCTCTTTATGCGTTGTCTTTTAGTGTACTTTTTCGCTAATAGACAACCCATTGTGCAACGCTTGTTTTATGTGTTGTGTTAATTGTGTACCTTTTCATAATATTAAAATTTTTAATTAAATTAAATTTGATAAGTTTAATTATTTTATGATGTTATCTTATATTCTTTGCATTAATATTATCTTATATGAACAAACTCATAATTTTATAAAAATAGTATTTTTATAAAATATATTAAAAATATGCACTAGTATATTTTATAAGTGTCTTAAAATGAAATTAGATTAAACATTACTAAACATATTAATTAGTCATTAATCTTCAAAGTGTATATATAAAATATTTTATTTGAGTCACATTTATATTTTGTATCGTGAGTGCATTAACATTTTGGGTTTTGAACATTCATATGTTGGCCATTGAAATCGAGTTAAATACAGTAATATATCAAAATTGAAAATCAGTGACTTATATTAATAAGTATTAATGGTACTTTATAAACATTAACAAAAAATATGTGATAATAGAAAATTGAAAAATATCAAAAATTGAAATAAAAGAAATACATGCAGGATATTATTATATGAAGCACTAGTGGTCTATTGGTTAAGGTACCACCTTGTCACCCGGGTTCGATTCCCAGACAACGCACAATATTGGCACTGATGATGTCAACGCTTACGTCGATGTCCCAACTATTGCATAGGACGATGACGTAAGCGCTGACATAATCATAGCCAATATTGGGCGTTGTCTGGGAATCGAACCCGGGTGGTAAGGTGGTACTCTAACCAATAGACCACTGGTGCTTCATAAAATAATATCTTGCATGCATTTCTTTTATTTCAATTTTTAATATTTTTCAATTTTCTATTATCACATATTTTTTGTTAATTTTTATAAAGTACCATTAATACTTATTAATATAAGTTATTAATTTCCAATTATGATATATTACTGTATTTAACTCAATTTCAATGGCCAACATATGAATGTTCAAAACACAAAATGTTAATGCACTCACGATACAAAATATAAATGTGATTCAATTAAAATATTATATATATAATTGGAAGATTAATGACTAATTAATATGTTTAGTAATGTTTAATCTAATTTCATTTTAAAACAATTATAAAATATACTATTGCATAGTTTTAAAATACTATTTTTATAAAATTATGAGTTTGTTCATATAAGATAATATTAATGCAAATAATATAAGATAACATCATAAAATAATTAAACATTTCAAATTTAATTTAATTAAAAAGAATTAATATTATGAAAAGGTGCACAATTAATACAACACATAAAAAAGCGGTGTACAATGGATTGTCTATTAGCGAAAAGGTACACTAAAAGACAACGCATAAAGAGCGTTGCATAAAAGAGTTGTCTTTTATTAAAAAAAATCCGCTGAAAGACAACCCCTTAAAAAAAGCATTGCATAAAAGGGTTGTCTTTTATTTAAAAATTCCACTGAAAGACAACGCATAAAGAGCGTTGCATAAAAGGGTTGTCTTTTATTAAAAAAATCTGCTGAAAGACAACCCTTTGAAAAAAGTGTTGCAAAAAAGGGTTGTCTTTTTTTTTTTAAATGCGCTGAAAGACAACCCTATGTAAAAAGTGTTGTCTTTCTCATTATTTGCATTGTCTTTCAGCGCAGTTTTTGAAAAAAGACAATGCTTTTCGGAAAAAAGGTTGTAATTTTAGTAAGACAACACAAATTCATAAAAAGGGTTGTCTTTGATGGGTTGTTGTTGACCATTTTTCTTGTAATGGCAGGACATGTCAGTTTGTTGGTGAGGGCAGATCAGCCCACCGCCAAGGGCACACAACTCTCTGGTCGGACTACTGTAGAGGTCGTGCCTATTTCGGATCGGCCCGTCGTTGATGCCAAGCTCACATTTGGTCGGATCTTCACCGAGATCCCACATATTTCTAGTCGGCTTGGAGTCGAGGTCCTCAAGATCTCGTGCCGGCCCACCATAGAGGACGTATATATCTCAAACCAACCAGAGGCTAGAGTTTCACCGAGTTCGGGCTAGCGTGGTGTTGAGGACGTGAGTACCTTGGATTCGAGTAATGATGATATTCCGGAGGGGATCCCGATCAGGGATTTTAGTCGGCTTCAAATAGATCCGTCTGATCCTGACTCTAAGGTTATGTTCTGGCAATCAATCACCATCTTAAGTGAGCTGAATAGATGACACACGTTCTTTAATGTGCCGGATAATTTTATTATTGAGTTGTCAAGGCCTGAGGAAAGTATGGACAAACCATCTGCTCATGTCGTCGACATTAACATCAGGACCCTTGAGATTGGTCTTAGTTTCCTCTTTACACAAATTTTAACTCAATACCTATGGCATTAGGGAATAACTCTTGCTCAATTACATCAAAATAGTTGGGCATCACTCCTGAGTGTGCTCGTTCTCTTCCACACCTTCAACTTTGGAGCCCCGACACTTGATGATCTCAGTTTGCTATATAATATTAAGATGACCTAGGGAGCTAAGGATCACTTCTATTACCTCGGCTCGATGGCTTCAATCATTTGGTTAAGGGTTGGAGAACAAAAGTGTTATGGATTAGGGACTACAGGATGAGTCCCGACCCAAGCTTAGAGGATCCCTCGGATCGAATCTCCTACCCTACCTATTTTGGGAAACCAACTGGTATTACATTTAATTTTTCTATCTTTTTTCTATTATGCTGATGATTAATATTTCTACTTTCTGCAGAGGTTCCTTCTAGCAAGCTTCTAATTAGCAACAACTTCTCCTTAAAGATTCATTTTTTGAGAGATAGTACCAACGAAGCTTGAAGGTCCTTTAAAGCTCAAATTACTATAAAAAAGCTTGTTCGGGCCAACCTAATTGTTCATTTGTTCCAGCTCCCAACACATTCTGTGGTTACTTAAACTTTTACCTTTTCTTTTTTTCACGTAGGCTCGACCAACCTGGCATCGGGGTCAGACGCTTGGGCTCGGACATGTTGGCTTGGGGTTAGCCATCAGGCTCGGTCATGCTGGCTCAGCTCATCTATTGAGGTCGATCGCATTGGCCTCGGCTTGTCCATTAGGCTCGGCATCTTTAGTCTCGACTTGGTCAATGAGATCGGTCGTCTTAGCCTTGGGTCAGCCATTGTGCTCGGCTTCTATGACCACGGCTAGGTCATTGAGGTTGGTCATCTTGGCCTCGGCTCAGCCATTATTCTTAGCTCAGTGCAGTTGTAGCCACGGTTAGGCCATTGGGCTGGGTCGTCTTATCTTATAACCTCCTATTTTTTTGTGCACTTTTCACTCTTTTCTAGCTCAAGGCATCCCCCTAAAGATTAATTAATCTTAATGTGCAGATCTCCCAGCCCAAAATCAAAATACTTAGTTGGTCAAGGCCTTGGGATAGGACAAGGGCCTAGGAATCGACACCTCAGTATCTGCTATGAAGGTTGCTGGTAATGGCTTATTTGAACCGAGATCGTTCTCGGCTAAACGGTCGAGATTAAATGATGCAGCGCTTGGAGCAATCAGTAGATCATTGACTCGTTTTGGGGTCGGCTCATCTTCTGTCGGGGTCGGCGTTATAGAGTCAGATGACCCTCTAGTCGGGTCCTTAGTATCTGTGGTTAGGATCCGACCAAAATTTAGGGATCCAAGGAACACTTGGGTCAGATACCACATTTTCAAATCAGCTACACTTCGGCCCAAACAACGAGCATAAAGTTAATTAAGAATCCTCCGTCTGGGGTCGAGGCTAGACTTGCTCAACCGGTTTAAAAAACCGAAACCGGGCCGGTTTTGAACCATCGGTTCGTAGTTTGAATGGAATCAACGGTCGTGATTAAATGACCATTGATGATAGATAACTTAGATCATTCGAACCGCCAGTTCAACCGAACCAGAATCATCGGTTCGAACCATCTGGATTTTTTTTAAATTTTCATTGAAATCTATAAATACCCTCATTCCATTTGTGATTTGCATACCAATTTCATCATTCTTGATTCAATCTTTCTCTCAATTCAACTCTCTCAAGCTCACAATAGCCATCTTTGATCAACTTTCAATTCATACTTTATTTATTTTTTTTCTTCAATTCTATTTCATTTCAATTCCAAAAAAATGTTTAGAAGTGGTTTTTCTTTCGTCGATTAATCTCGTAGAAAAGGAAAAAGTCCAATGTCAATGCTGCAACCACAATCTATGCATGATGATGATGACAACTGAATATAATCAAGATGATTTGGAGGCCACGTTAGGCCTTAATACCGCCGCCACCTTTGCCGAAGAAGAAGAGGAGGTGATTAGGAGAGAAACACAAGAAAGTGACAATATAACACGCAACACTAATCCTAGAGCACCTTCAACGCTTCAAAGTGATATTTTCTCCTTTCATTTTAAGGAGGAGAAAGTACCAAATAGCAACGTCGATTACATAGTCACGTGCAACCATTGTGCAAAAATGTACAAATTCAAGCATGGAGGGGGCTACGGGACATTCAACAATCATGTGTTGAAAAAACATCCCGACAAGATGGGCATTGATCAATCTCAAACACAACTTCGGGGATATACGCTCCTTCTCAAGGTGGAGATATAGATTCTCTTACTTTTAAATTTAGTCAATTGAACTATAGGAGAGACGAGTCGAATTAATTGCTGAAAAACATCTTCCATTAAAATTTCCTTGTGATGATAGTTTTGAAAAATATATTATCACTTACTTACAACCTAGTAGTAGAAAAATATCTAGAAACACTATTACGCATGATATAGAAAAAAAAGTAGGAAAATATAAATTTAAATTAATTGAAGAATTTAAAATTTTACAACAAAAACTTTCTATATGTAGTGATATTTGGAAGGATCCTTATAAGATGCATGATTATATGGGTATTACTTTTCATTCAATAGATGATGCATGGAACATACAAAAATGTTTAATTGTATATATTGATTTTGATGAAAAACATTCGACTATACTCATTGCACAAAAAATTAGACATATTTTAAATGATTATGGTATACTAAGAAAAATATTTTCCATTGGATTTGATAATGCTAGTGGTAATACGGCTAGTTTACCTTCAATTATTGAGTTTTATAGACCTCCAATTGGATGTAAATTTTTTCATATTCTTTGTATGTGTCATTATTTAAACTTATGTGTTCAAGATGACTTAGAATCATTATACGATAATATTAAACCTATTAAAGCGGAAATTTATGAAATTGCTAGATCTACGGCATATCATAAAAAATGGGCTAAGTTTTGTAAGAAAAACGGAATGTAAGTTAAAAAATTTGTAATCGATGTGCAACATCGTTGGAATTCTACATATTATATGCTTCAAGATTCTTATGATTATAGACACATTGTTGGGAAAATCCCATGATAGTTTTGATGAGACAATGTACTAATTTGATAGAAAATTAGAGTACCCGTTCTCCACATTTATAAGTGGAAGAATAAGACCTATAAGCATAAGATCATGATTTTATAAACAAGTCTTAAAGAAAAAGAAAAAAAAAGAGAAAAATGATTGAAACAGAATCTCAAAGAACATTTATGATCAAATGAGAATCGAGCAAACAGAAGATCAGAGGAAGGCCAAACAAACGACTAAACTAAGAATATTTCACGAAAACATGATGCTGACAATGAGAAGTCAACATAGGAAGCTGATCTACATCAGGAAGCTGACATCCTAAACACCAGTACTGAAAAACAGAAGCAGCAAGCTGACAATCTCAGCTCCTTTATCATAGTACAAGAAATGTACAATAAAAACAGTACGAGGAAGGTTGCTAAGAAATAGTCGTTGGACAGAAGTTTGAGCCAGACCAATGAGAAGATGCCACCTGGAACTGCGACTCTGTAAAAAGTCTGTAACCAGGGTGTGACGCCATTTAATGCGGATATGAGTACGACATGCCCTATTCTTTCAAGTTGTCAATCGTATTAATTGCAAAGATATATAGGATCACATTCAAACTACAATAGGAACAATGCCTCTCTTGAACGGGCATATTCCAAAAGATCTATAAATAGGAGGAAGAAGTGACCAAGAAAGGGACTGAAGCTCTGAACAAAAATTCCTAAAGCTTTGAAGAACTCTACATATTCTCACAAGTCTTTCATTCAAAGCTAATATCAAGCTCAGCCACTCAACCTTCTAGAAGTAGTCAACAAACAACATCTAAACCTTCAAAGATCAAGACTGTTTCACACAAGTTGAAGAATCATTTATTTTCTTTAACCATTGTGCTTTGTGTGCTAGGTTGTTTTATGGTGTACCTTAGTTGAGAGGATTAGATCCTTGCTAAGTGTGTAGTCTATAGAGATAGATTACTTGCCCTTTGTGGGTTATGGCCTTCGACTACAATCTGGGATTCTAGTAGGCGTAGTTTGTTAGGAATAGGTTTGTAAAAAAAGGCTAGTAAATCGAACTAACCTAACAAAGATCCTCCTTGAGTTAAGGAGTATAGTGGATGTAGAAGTACACCACCTTCGAACCACTATATATCTTGTGTGGTTACATGTTTTATATTCACTTACTGCACTGATGTCTCTAATCTCATATACCCTATTGCATGCATATTTAACACCAAGCATAAAATTTTAACAAAGAGCATACTTGCAAAAAGAAACGGTTTTCCAAAAAGAACTCTATCAAGTTTATTCCGTTGTGTTACATTCTGATACCGGATCAGGAACTTGATTAAGCCTTAGGCCAGGTTGCTGATTTGAGACAGGTTGTTGTCCCGTGGTCAGGAACCTGTTATAACAGAAAAGTTTTTAAAAAGAGTTTGCAAAATCGACAAAATCGATAGAGGTTCATTCACCCACCTCTGAACCTCTGAACACTTGGGACCAACAAGTGGTATCAGAGCAAGTTGGGTTAAAAACCAACTTAACTGGTAACCAACCCAAATCCACCTTTTGCATTTGGATTAACCACTTTCACTTTCACAAGACCAAAACTCATCTCTTAGCACAAGTATGGATTCCTCACATCATAAACTTCCTATGTTCTCTATAGATGAATATGAGGACCGGAAGATACGCATGCAAGCCCATCTATCAACTATGCATGACGAAATGTGGTTCGTCATCACTGAAGGACCACCTGTGATCTACAAAGCAAACACTGCACATATTGAGCAACTTCACGAGTATATGCATACCGAAGCAGCAGCTGAGGCAGCAGGCGGTGTAGTTGAAGGCACATCTAGTGTTGATGATAACGTATTGCTATGGGCAAGACCATAGGAAGCTGCACCAAGACTCAGAAGAGCACCACCACCAATAGAATATGTTGTCAAGGAAAGACATGAGTATACCCCTGAAGATAAAAAGAGATTGAATCTTGAAAATGTGGCCAAGAATGCCTTATATCTCACACTGGACAAAGGAACGTTCAACAAAGTCAAAAATTACTCTACAGCTAAAGAGATATGGGTAATGCTAGGGATGATTTGTGAAGGCAATGAACTTGCACGAGACAACAGAATCTCCAAAGCCATCCAACTGTTTGAGCAGTTCAACATGAAGACATGAGAGACCCTGGAACAGCTCGATCAGAGATTCACAGCCATTGTGAGTGAAAACATACACCCAGAAGGAAAAAAACATGAAGGTGCTACGAGCCCTACCCTATGAATGACACAACAAGGAGACCGCAATGAGAGTGTCACTGGACCTCAATGAAATGAGTACCTTTGATCTCTTATCCGATCTAAAATCCTTTGAATACGATATTGAAAGAAGGAGACAGGAGATGGAAGGAACAAACGCAAAGATTGTAGTACTCGTTGCAAGTAATCAGGTTGTTGTTAGCACAAGTAACAGCAAGCTGAAAGAGAAGAAGGGAGAAGAACCTACTGAGGATGCAGAAGAATAAATGGCTCTCCTACTGAAGAAATTCCGAAGATTTATAAAAAATAATCACAAAGGGAACAACTTCAAAAGACAGCCACAAACATCATAAAGAAATCCTCAAGTCAAACCACACCAGCAAGCTGACACAGGATCTAACGATCTGTGTTACAACTGCAGAAGGCCTGGCCACTTCATCAGAAACTGCCCTCATCCACAAGTACAAAAGTATATAGAGGAAGAAATGAAAAGGAGAAGTGATAAAAGGAGAAATGAAAAACAAAATCTTAGAGCACTTCTCACTGAAATGAAGCACTCAAAACAACAAACGTCTCCAACACTATAGACAAAGACGATCTCTCATCAGAAAGCTCCTACAACTCTTCATCTGATGAAGAAGCATTGATCTGTCTCATGGCCAAGGACTACAATGACAATGAAGAATAAGGGGTAACCTCACAATCTCTTGACTCTTCAACTTCAGAAAAGCTTAGCATGATCCAATCTTTTAGACAGATCATGAGTGACTTTGAGCAGATAAATTCAGCTCAAGAAGAACTTAAAGATGAGAACTGTCAGCTCAAAGGTGAACAGACAGTATTGAAAGAACAAGTTGCTGACCTTGAATATTTCAGTACTCAATGTAATGAACTGAGAGCTGAGGTCTCTAAGTTCAAACTGCTAGTCACTAAGCTAGAAACTGAGAAAACTGAGCTTTAAAACACAAATAGTATTTATAGCAAATCAGCAAAGAAAACACATGAATGTATTCAAAGAACTCAGATCACCAATCTCTTCTCAGAATGAAGCCAGCTCATCCAAAGCTGGAAAGTTTGTTTAAGCTCAAATCCATTTTGCTCAAGAGCCTACCATCTTTAATGAAAGCTTGAACAAAATAAGTATTCAACAGGAGGAAAACAGTAAGCAAGAAATCTCAGAAGGCAGCATAATCAAGATGCTGTCAGAAAGAAAAGAGAGCAGCAATTTTCTAAATTAGATCAAGAACTTTGCTCTCTAAAAACCAAAGCATTCGTGTCAAGGTTTCACCAAGTCTATGCTCAAAAAAGGTATAAAAGAATACCCTTCACAAACAGAAAGCACATGACTTGGAGACAGCAAGCTTCTAAACAGATCCCTGTCCAGAATTCTTATAAGATGAGAACCAACATAGCCTCTGGTAAATTGATTACCATAAGACAAGTGTGGGTTCCGAAAGGCACTAACCCCCCCCCAGACCCGTACTTATATGGGTACCTAAAACCATCTGATGAACTTGCAGGTACAGTTGCCAGGTAGCAGCAGTGATGAATGGTACATTGATAGTGGCTGCTCCAGATATATGATTGGCAATAAAGCCAGATTAAGAGACTTCCAACCACACAAAGGCCCTAAAGTGGTGTTTGGCGATAACTCCAAATGACGCATGAAGGGTACATGAAGCTTGATTAAAGGCAATGCAAGTATCAGTGATGTTTCATATGTCAAAAGAATAAAATATAACCTCCTGAGTATCAGTCAGTTTTGTGACAAAGGATATTCGGTAGAATTCAACCTCAACAAATGTCTGATCAAAGACATCAAGACAAAAGAGGTTAAGCTCACTGGAACCAGGAGATGCAATATCTACCTTGCTAATTGGAGCTCAACACTACAACCAACCTGCTTCATTGCAAAAAGCACCCCTGAACTGAGCAGGTTGTGGCACAAAAGGATGAGTCATCTAAACTTCAAGACAATCAATAGGCTAGCAAAGAAGAACCTAGTCAGAGGACTACCAGGTGTTGCTTACAAGAAAGAAAACGTTTGTGGACCATGTCAGAAAAGAAAGCAAGCTCGAAGTTCATTCAAAGACAAAACTCAAAGATCCTCAAACAGGATACTGGACCTTCTACATATGGACGTGTTTGGACCAGTGGAGCCTGTTAGTGTAAATGGGAAGAAATATTCTCTGGTGATCGTGGATGACTACTCAAGATTCACATGGACCATCTTCCTGGCCAAGAAATCTGAAACTCAAGCAAGGCTTCCAGAATTCATGAAGAGAGTGTAGAATGAGAAAAACTTGAGCATTGTGAAGATAAGATCTGATAGAGGAATTGAGTTCACAAACAAGTTTATTGAGAATTATTGTTCAGAAAATGTAATTTGTCATGAATACTCTGCAGCAAGAACTCCACAACAGAATGGTATTGCTGAAAGAAGAAACATGACTCTGAAGGAAGCTGCTAGGACAATGATTGTTGATGCTGGAATACCTAAGAGATTTTGGGCTGAAGCAACAAACACAACATGTTATACGCAGAACAGATGTCTAATCAACAAAGATCATGACAAAATTCCCTACGAAATATGATATGGGAAGACACCCAACATCTCATATTTCTACATCTTTGGATGTAGGTACTACATTCTGAACAATGGAAAGGAGTACCTCAAGACCTTTGATGAAAAATCTGACGAAAGAGTATTCTTAGGATACTCCTCAACAAGCAAGGCTTTCAGGATCTTCAACAAAAGAAGCTTGGTCGTTGAAGAATCAATTCATGTTGTGTTTGATGAACCATATTGTAATACTGCTGAACTGGAGAAACTGATAGAAGACACATCCAAACTAAAGCTCAAAGATCAGTCAGTAAGATATGTTGATGGAATCTCAGTACCCACTGAAGAAGCCATAACAACCAACGCATAACATACTGAAACAAGAAATGAAGTGGTAATGGAAGTTGATCAGCAAGTCAATATGAATCAGCAAACAAATAGCAGTACAAGACAGGATACTATTGAATAACAGAATACTGATCAACAACCAACATTTACCTTTGAACCTGACAGAACGTGGCTCAGAGATCATCCAAGAGAATTTGTGATTGGAGATATTAATGAAGGAGTAAGAACAAGAAGATCAAGACCTCAAGAAACACTGTTCGCATGCTTCATTTCACAAGTAGAGCCTAAAAATGTTGAAGAAGCACTCAAAGATAGTAACTGGATTCAGGCCATGCAAGAAGAACTAAGTGGTTTTGAAAGGAATCAAGTATGGAACCTAGTTCAAAGGCCTGATCATCAAGGAGTCATTGGAACCAAATGGGTATTCAAGAACAAGCTAGATGAATCTGGTACAGTGGTCAGAAACAAAGCAAGATTGGTTGCAAAAGGATACTGCCAGCAGAAAGGGATAGATTTTGATGAAACATTCGCCCATGTAGTAAGACTTGAAGCAATCAGAATCTTTCTGGCCTATGCTGCTCACAAAAACTTCAAAGTGTACCAAATGGATGTGAAAAGTGCATTTTTGAATGGACTTCTATCAGAAGAAGTTTATGTGGAACAACCACCCGGATTTGAAGAAGGAGCAGACAGAGTACTAAAATTGAAGAAAGCTCTATATAGACTGAAACAAGCACCCAGAGCTTGGTATGATACACTGTCACTATACTTGTTGAAAAATGGATTTCAGAAAGGGATAGTGGATAAAACTCTGTTCAGGATACTTGATGGGAACAACATATTGCTCGTACAGATCTATGTTGATGATATCATCTTTGGATCAACAAATAAAGAACTCTGTTCCAAGTTCTCTTCACTCATGAAAAACAAATTTGAAATGAGCATGATGGGAGAACTCAATTTCTTCCTTGGATTACAAGTCAAACAACTTAGTGATGGAACCTTCATCAATCAAGCCAAGTACACTAAGGAATTGATAAAGAAGTTTGGCATGGAAAGAGGATCATCAGTAAGCATACTAATGGCCGTATCTATCAGCATGGATAAAGATGAAGATGGAAAAGATGTGGAAATCACAAAGTATAGAAGACTTATTGGATTTTTACTATATCTCACAGCAAGCAGACAAGATATAGTATTTGCAGTTGGAGTATGTGCAAGGTTTCAAACAGCTCCTAAGGAATCACATCTTGCAGTAGTGAAGAGGATTATCAAATATCTAAAAGGGACTCAAGATGTTGGTTTATGGTATCCCAAAGAAGGAGAATTCAATCTCAAAGGATACTCAGACTCTGATTTCGCAGGTTGCAAAATAGATAGGAAGAGCATAAGTGGTACCTATCAGTTTCTTAGACAAAGACTTGTCTCTTGGTTCTGCAAGAAGCAAACATCTATTGCAACATCCACAACTGAAGCAGAGTATGTAGCTACTAGAAGCTACTGTGCACAAATCTTATGGATACAACAACAACTGGAAGACTATGGCATAACGGAAAAGGAAACTCTCATCCTTTGTGATAACACCAGTGCAATTGCCATCATTCACAATCCTGTCTTTCACTCAAGAACGAAGCATATCGATGTAAGACATCACTTCATCAGAGATCATGTGGAAATGAAGGACATCACACTGGAGAAAGTACATTTAGACCTTCAACTTGCTAATATCTTTACAAAGCCACTTTGTGAATCAAGGTTTTCTATGCTAAGATCTGAACTAGGAATCATCAAGCTCTTAAGTACAAGGAAAAGAAGAACTCTTAAAGTTAGGGGGAACTTACTGACATCAAGTGTCCTCTACAGCTTTCTCTGATACTGTGACAGGATACTGATCCTCAAGAGAAATAGATTTCTACAAATAGTATCCGGCTTCAGAAACCTATGACACAGGAAGATTACAGAACTTAGGTTACTGACTCAGGTTGCTGAAAAGAGGTTGCTGAGAACATCATTTAATGATCAACATTTATATGTCTTACAACCTCGTATCATCAACAGTAACCTTGGATAATGATTATGGGTGACAAGTTGGCAACTGCATTAAATGTAAAAATCACCTTTTCAGGAAAAAGAGAGAAAGATGTAGTTTTTCGTCTGACACAATCTCAATAATTACAGATCTACCACTCTATAATTCAAAATCTCAATCGTTGATCAAAACCGTCCCTTGAAATTCTCAATCCTATCTATTGATCAGTTTCAAAACATGGAAAGTTTTAAAACCGCCAAAATACTTGAGCCTCTCTCCATTCATCTCTCTCTCTCTCCCAAACCCTCAAATCTTCTCTGCACTCAACTCTTCGAAGACCAAATCTCAAGATCATCAAAACATCTGCCATGGCAACTGTAAGAGAAACCAAAGTGGTTGAATGAAGGCTAGTTAACGTCTTTGCACTTCTAGGAGACAAATCTCCCTACGAAGACAAAACCCTTCTCAACGAAGTCTAGGATCACATCATCAACAGCCGATTAGATGGACTGCTGACCACGACATATACTGGATACTCTCCTTCATCTGTAGAAAAATTTTATGCGTTGACCTCACTATCGAAGGATGGAGAGACAATCACCTTCAAGATGGATAAGGATGATGAAGAGGTCCAAACCCTAACCGCAAAAGACATTGTCTGAACCTTTGGCATCTCCGACTCTGGAATGACATATTCTGACCTTACTTCCTGCGGGCCAGAATACTTAGAAGAGAGTTGGAATCAATTCAAGTTCGATTCTATAGAAGAAACCTCCACTGGAAACTTTGGGAAAAAGATGTTGAAACCTGCATATGAACTTCTTTATGACATTCTAGTCCACACTGTTGAGGGATGATGTGGAAGCTTTAACAAGTGTACAGTAACCAGATTCAGGATGATGATTGCAGTAATCCGCGAAGAAAAAGTCAATTGGGCAGGAATCGTGTTTCAGAGAATCTGGGAAGAAGAAGTTGTCAAAACCTCAACAGGCAGAGGATTTGGAATTGTTATTTCATCAATTTTGTGCTACAAAAACATTCCCTTGGAGAGAAGTGTTGCCTATGCACCAGGTTGGTGCCTAGGTGTAAAGAAAGCTGGAGCAAAGAAAGGAGCCGCTCTACAGAAAAAGCACAAGCAAAAGGAGGTTACTCCTTCGAAGAAGAGGAAGTCGAAGAAAGAAGCCCCGACCCCCAAGAAGAAGAAAGCTACCCTCAGATTACAAGATTCTGATCTTGAAGATGAACTTAGTGTTCCAATGATGTTATTGTCATCACAACAGTTGAGGAAGTTATTCCTAAGGAGGGTACAATACTTGACCAAGATCCTCCAACAGTAGGCAATGAAGAATAGGATACTGAGCACCTTGTGGAATCCCATGATGAGGATGTCATTGTAGTAGAGGAACGTGCTACCTCACCTGGTGAAAGAATGGTAAATTGGAAGGAGATTGACATTCTCAACAGAATAGAAGATTCTATTGAGTCAATCAGTGCTGACGATGCAGCAACAATATTGGATATGACAACAAACTCAATTTTCCAAGGATTCACTCACACTTTCAATAAGTGGAGAGAAATGAGACTAAGTCCTGTAAGGAAGCTCGCTGAATGGGAAGAATGGTTTCAAGTTGAAGATGTAATCCTATCATGGATTAAGAACTTCACACAATTTGAAGATGAGAGTGTGGGACTGCTACCATACTTCAGACTGGAATTTTTGGTCCGACACGCTGATGAAGTTGTCAATCTCATACAGAAGAGATTGAATCAACTCTCCACCTACTGGTCAAATAAACAAGGAGATGATGGATTAATGAAAGATCGGTCAGTGACAGCAATTGAAGATATCACACAATCTTCAGGCACTGAGACTATAAGAATCTCGTCGGATGAAGTTGAGCTGGTGAGAGCTCAATTAGCTACCTACACAATTGAAGAAGCTAAAAGGAGGATGTTGCAACAGGGAATTAAAATGAGCAGGAACCAACAATTCCCATCCCCAAGAGAACTACAACAAGGAGAATCCAGTTCCACAGCTGCTGAATGTACTGTATCCCCAAAATTCACAGGCATCACTGAAGAATCTGATGAATAGCTGCCGGATTACTCTACAACACCCCTCATCATTAATGACCCTGATCATTGTTTTCAAAATGCCGATGAAGCAACCCTGGAGGAAGTTGTAGAGGTGGGACTCCCTATGCTGGCAGAAGCAGCAACACAGATAGCTGATGAAGACCCTCAGGAAATCACTGAAAGAAATGCACACACAGAGGGGGAATCAGCTAGAAGAAATGGTGGAAATGAAGAAGTTGCTGAAGAAGAAGCAATTCATGAAGCACCAGTTGTGAGGAGGTTGCTGAGGTGATTACAACTGCACCGACTCTAGCAGTTGAAATCACTGAGGAAGCAACAGGTGAGAATGAGACGCAAGAGATAGTCATTTTCCAGGAAGCAAATGTTGTTGTTGAACAAGTTGCTGAGGAAAGTCAGACTCCAGAAGAACAGGTTGCTGAGGAAAGACAGATTCAAGAAGAACAGATAAGAAACAAAGAACCTGCTTCAGCGTCCGCTCCTCCACCAAACAACGATGGTGGTGATTCATCAAGTGACACTGATGATGAATCAAACATACCCCCACTCAAAGAGCCTGGAACGATTCCTCTTACTCAACAAGAGATAATGAAGTATCTTGCCATCAAATAAGCATAATCAAAACAGCAAGATGAAGAGGAAGCCAGAAGACATACGAGCCAAGCCCTTGTCGTTTTAACTCCACAAGAACCTCAACCAGTGGTTGAGATTCCTACTGACACCCAAGAACTGACACTAAGAAGTGTAATGAATGCAATTCAGGAACTGGCAAAAGCTCTTAACAGGCATCTGGCTAATCACGTGGCTATTGATGACAGTCAGTTTAAATCATCTCTGGGAGATTTGAAGAAGACAATTGAAGAACTTCCTAGCACTATAAATGACAAGCTCAATAATGAATTCACTGTTCAAACCTTGTTGAGAGGTGCATTTGAAGGAATACAAAAGACTGCCACCGCTGATTTGAAATCCGGCTTGAAAGAAGTAAAGGACACTCAGGCTGGTCATGGACTTGTCCTGAGTGATCTCAAAGAAAGCACCTCATCTCAGAGCAAACACATTGCTGAACTCAAAGATGGGTACAATACCCTAGGAATGCTACTAGAAGAGATGCGATGTATTCTGGGAAAAGTTCATCCTACTAAATCTGCTGACACCGCCAACCATCAGAATGCTGGTTTTGATGATGCCAAAAAGGGGGAAGGAAAATGGAAAAAACAAGGGAAAAGAAAGCAACAACAGAAGCCTGATAAAGAAATCATTGAATCAACAACAAGGGAGATTGCTGAGGATAATAATGATGAAAATGAAGAAGATGATCAGATTCCATTGACTAGGAGACTAAAATGAAAGAGAACCGACTTTGGAACTGGTCAGGATGCTGGTTTGAAAAAGAATAAGAAGAATGACGATGATAATGCAGACGCTGGAAATACTGCTCCACAAGCAGTAGGCAGAACTGCAACAACTCAAGTTGATGCCCCCATAACAACGCAAAGAACACAGAGACAGCAGACTGAAGGAGATAGAAGAAAAGAACAGGGAAAACAACAACAGGTTGTTGTGTTCAAAGCACCTACTGGTCGAACAGAACTGGAATCAAACTAGATTTCAAGGCTAGGAGTGATTGGCAATGGAGTCTACAACATTGAGAGACACTCCTATCCAGATCAAGAAGCTCCAAATTTCAATGGAGATAATGTTTCATCTCCTGTCATGGTCCTACTTGATCAGAAACCAGAAAACATCATTGACCCTGTTTTTTGGAACATGGAAATCTTTGAAAAGATAACTCTACCCCAGGATAGAAATCCCAAGTTTGAAGAAAATCGGAACTTCAAGAGATCAGCCTATATGAGATACTTCAGAGATCTGTGCCAAAGTGGCTACTTCAAAAATTATTCCTCATGTGAAAAGGCACTAAAGAAATATCAGTATCTGGTGAGAGAATGGAAGTTGCCATGGCAAGAAATGCTATAAGAAGAGTGAAGAAATGAGAACAACTCTTCTACTGTGAAGACTTTTGGCTGAGATGGATTGAGATTCCCAGAATAGTCGAACAATTTGAAAATTCTTATCAGGATTCTATCTCGAACTGGTGGAGAGGTACGAAGTATGAGAAAGCAGCAAAACAGCATCAACGAAGAGGCTCAGAAGACACATAAAGGAAGTTGTTCTGAAAAAGAGAAGAAGACTTGCATTTGCATTTCTCTTGTAAAAGAATTTCTACATTCTTTACTTTGAAATACTATTGAGTCTTCACATTGTAAACACTGTTTTCTCAGAAACCTGATCTTGCCGGTTTATTTTCTTTATTTTCTTTTGGGTTTTGTCATCATCAAAAAGGGGGAAATTGTTGGGAAAATCCCATGATAGTTTTGATGAGACAATGTACTAATTTGATAGAAAATTAGAGTACTCGTTCTCTACATTTTATAAGTGGAAGAATAAGACCTATAAGCACAAGATCATGATTTTATAAACAAGTCTTAAAGAAAAAGAACAAGAAAAATGATTGAAACAGAATCTCAAAAAACACTTATGATCAAATGAGAATCGAGCAAACAGAAGATCAGAGGAAGGCCAAACAGATGACTAAACCAAGAAGATTTCACGGAAACAAGATGCTGACAATGAGAAGTCAAGATAGAAAGTTGATCTACATCAGGAAGCTGACATCCTAAACACCAGTACTGAAAAACAGAAGCAGCAAACTGACAATATCAGCTCATTTATCACATTACAAGGAATGTACAATAAAAATAGTACGAGAAAGGTTGCTAACAAAGAGTCGTTGGATAGAAGTTTGAGTCAGACCAATGAGAAGATGCCACCTGGAACTGCGGCTTTGTAAAAAGTCTGTAACTAGGGTGTGGCGTCATTTAATGCGGATATGAGTAGGACATGCCCTACTCTTTCAAGTTGTCAATCGCATTAATTGCAAAGATATGGAGGATCACATTCAAACTACAACAGGAACAATGTCTCTCTTCAACGGGCATATTCCAACAAATCTATAAATAGGAAGAAGGAGTGACCAAGAAAGGGACTGAAGCTCTGAACAAAAATTCCTATAGCTTTGAAGAACTCTACATATTCTCACAAGTCTTTCATTCAAAGCTAATATCAAGTTCAGTCACTCAACCTTCTAGAAACATTCGACAAACAACATCTAAACCTTCAAAGATCAAGATTGTTTCACACAAGTTGAAGAATCATTTGTATCAAAGATCTGAGAATATCCATCATTTTTGGGAATTAAGTATCTTCGATCAAGCATACTTACCCAAGAATCGAAATCCAACATTTGAAGAGATCACAAAGTTCAAACGTACAGAATACTGGAGGCATTTTCGAAAACTTCTAAAAAATAACTTATTTAGAAATTTTCCTTCTTGTGAGCAAGCTTTGAAGAAGTATGAAGAACTGGCAAGAGAAGAAGAGTTGGATCGCTAGAAGTCTTTGATTGAAAGGGTCAAGAAAGGAGAAGAGGTTCATTACTACTAGGATTATTGGCTTAGATGGATACAGATTCCTGAGATTGCTGAGCAGATGGAGAAATCTTATCTGGACTCTATCCTAAATTGGTGGAAGGGAACTAAGTATGAAGAGGTCGTCAGACAGAATCAGCAAGCTTCCTCAAGACATGACCGAGTGAAGAAGAAGTTGTTTGGTGACAAGGAGTCTAATGAAGAATAGTTTACTGACTATATCTGACTTTTTGATGTAAGCATTCCTTGTAAAGAATCTTTGTATTCCTTCTTTTCTTCATTTTATTTATGAAGATGTAAGCTTGTGTATTCATATACTGTAATAGCTTACATTTGTACTATACTTGTACTGCTTACATGCATAAAAGTACATCTGCATTTACTGCTTTATATGGGTTTTTTCATCATCAAAAAGGGGGAAATTGTTGGGATATTTCTGACTATGTTTTGATGAGACAATGTAATACTAGATGATCTTTTAGAGTACCCATTTTCCAGGTTCTATAAGTGGAGTTTTGTTTGCTTATCAAATCTTTCAAAGATATGTTTTGAGAAGATGTCTATATCAGAAAGATAGGTAGAACTGATTTTAGCAGGATTCTGAACTTAAAGATCTTGAAGACTGAGTCCCAGCATGAGAACTCAGAAAGTTGTTCAGAATCAGGAAGCAGAGCAGGATTCTGGAATAGAAAGTTGTTCAAAATCAGGAAGCAGATCAGATAGGTCACGCACATCAGGAAGCTGACTGCAGGTTTCGAGAGCAGGAAGCTGTTTTGGAACAGAAACCTGACGCATAACAGAAAGAGACTACTGCTATCGGAACATCAAGAAGTAAGTCTCACTAGCCTATTCAATGCAGTATGAGGTACATACTGGTTAAAATACGAGGTTTGGTTCCTGTCGAAGTTACCAGTAGATAGAAGTGTGTGATGAGTCAATGAGGTGTTGCCATCTGGAAAGCGGCTCTGCAAAGTACTGTGGCTAGAAGTATGACGCCATTAATGCGGATCAGAGTAGGACATGCTCCAAGACTCTGATTTTCCACAATGCATTAAATACGAAGATTTGAAGATCTTTTAGATGGCAACTTGGACAATGTCTTTCTTCAACGGGCATTTTTCAAAAGTTTTTTATATAGAAGATAAAGAGGACTGTGAAGACTACTGAACAACTGAGCTTACTACCTCTCTAAGTTATCTTGCTTCCAAGTTTTTATCAAGCCTTTAAGTTCAGTCACTCAACCTTCAGAAGCAGTCAAGCCAAGCATTCGAGCTTTCTAGTTCAAGGCTGTCTTCGAATCGCACCAGTTGAGAAAACCAATATATACTTTTAACCATTTGTTGTGTGCAAGGTTGTTTTAAGTTTGGTGTACTTAGTTGATAGGATTTGATCATTGCTACATTTTGTAGTCATGTATAGGTTGTTGGGTCCCAAGTGGTGGTCAGAGGTTCAAAGGGGGGGTGAATGAACCTCTATCGATTTGCACAAAATCTTTTCAAAACTCCTTTTAACGAACAGGTTTCTGATTCCAAAGAGAAAACAACCCGACTCGAGTCAGTAACCTGGTACAATGCTGATCAGGTTCCTGTCTCGAATCATAGTACGCAGCGGATTAAACTAAGATAGAGTTTCCTGTTTTGCAAACACGTTTTCTTTTCGCAATATGATTTTAGCAAAGTATTTTTGTCGACTATGCTTATGACAGGTGCAACAAGATAGATATGCAATAAACAAAACACAGCATGCAGTCAAAGCAAATAAACATCAAAGTCAGTTCAACCTTCTATTTATATATGTGGAAAAATGCCCGTTGAAGAGAAGGCATAGTTCCGTTACAATTCAAATAGATCTTCAGTTCTTCGTAATTAATACATCGCCGGAGATCAGAGTTTAGGGGCATGGTCTACTCTGATTCGCATTAATGGTGACATGCTCTCTGTTGCAGTATTTTGCACAGCCGCTTTCCAGGTGGCAGCATCTCATTGGCTCATCACGTACTTCTCTCTACTGGTAATTTCGACAAGAACCAACCTTGTATTTTAACCAGTGTGAACCTCGTACTGCATTGAATTGGTTAGAGAGAGACTTGCTTCTTGCATTTAATGAAGTTAGTTGTCTCTTCCTGTTTTGCGCCAAGATTATGTTTCAGAACATCTTCTTGTTCCTGAAACTTGCAGTCAGCTTCCTGACCTGTCTCTTTTCTGTTCTGCTTTAACTTACTGTTCCTGATCAGCTTCATGTTTGTTACTTGCTGATCTAGCTTCTTGATTCTAACTTCAACTCTGGCTTACTGACTTTTTACTAAGAAGGTCAGTCTTCGAGTCTTCTAGTTCAGAATCCTATTTTAATCAGAATTTCCTATTTTTCTGCTATGTCTTATATCTTAGAAATATCTCATGAAAAGCCAAGATAGACAAGCTACAATCCACTTATAAAACGTGAAATATGTAGTCTAAAAGATCATCTATTATTACATTTGTCTCATCAAAACCTATTCAGAAATATCCCAAAATAAGCTATTTGCCATGTGTGGGATTTGGCCTAGGAGTCGTGTGACTCTTGTAGGTGATAACTTGCTAGGAAGAGGTTTGTAAAGTTGAGACTTGTAATGCAAACTGACCTAACGAAGTTTCTCCTCAGTGAAGGAGTAGAGTGGACGTAGAAGGATTACACCACCTTCGAATGACTATAAGCCATAAGTGTTTATTTGTTTTTTGTCAATCTGCATTGCATTGTTGCATATCTATCTTGTTGCATTTGTCATAAGCATTCTGGTCAAAAGATTGTGATAAAATCATCTTTGAAAAGAAACTTGGTTTTCATAACGAAACTCTATCTTTGTTTATTCCACTTCATACTATGATATCGAGTCAGAAACCTGAATCAGCATTGTGCCAGGTTTCTGAAGCGAGTTAGGTTATTGTCTTCTCTGTAGAAACAGGAACCTGTTCATAGAAAAGTTTTAAAATCGCAAAATCGATAGAGGTTCATTCACCCCCTCCTCTGAACCTCTGACCACTTGGGACCAACAAAAACCCTTATTTCGATTCTAATACAAGTTTAATTTATGATTCTTTCTACTACTTGTTTTTTATTAAGTGCATGAATCTGGCCAATTTGTGTATCTTTATATTATTGTCTAATTTATATCGGAACATTGGTTTGATGATTAGAATTGTGGTAGAAGATCTTTCGAGTTAATTGAACAGGATAATGTTTAATTGCATGTGAAATCGTAGGAATATAGATTTGACCTTAGGAAGCCATATTTGGGATTTATGCTTAATGCTTTGTTATGAATTAATTACGTACGAATACAGTAAATTGTTCGTAGTATTAGATTCCTGCATCACGTGGAAACGGTGTATGATTATATTAGCATCTCAGGTTAGGAATCGAGAATTAAATCTTGTATGAGAGAAGAGTAAAAGGGAGTTAAAACACATAAGAAGAGATAAAATCCTAGGTTTGCTTATCTTGATAAATCTTCGTTTAATTCTTCTTTGTGTAATTGTGTTCACTAGTTTCTTACTTTTCGTAGTTTAAACAATCAACTCTCAAAATTGGATTTACTGGATATGATCATAGTTGTAGGAATCTAGTACTTAAGAATAGATAGTTATTATTTTCCATGTGGGTTCAATATCCGGAGTTTTCAGTCCACTATATTATTTGTCACGATACGTGCACTTGCGTGGTGTTAGTTTTCACACAACACCAAACTCATGAAGTTTTTTCAGTATCCAAACTCCTGTAATTGCATTGTCGATCCATGGAAGAATATCTTAAGTTGAAGATTTTAAAATTGATATGTTCCATATGAATTTAGGAGAAGTGCCCTTTCTTAATCCCGTTTGTTATTTGCTAAAAAATTAAAATTAAAAATTGAATGGATAAAATTACCCCCATAAAATATCACGTGTGTATCACGTGTTAAGCTTTTGACGGAAAATTGAAGGAAATTAGGATTTGAGGTGCTGTCGGAAAATTCTTAGGAGATTGGCTAGTGATCGGAAAAATTTGAGTTTAGGCACCTACTAGAAAAAAATGTTCATAGTTCAAGTAGCAATTTGATATTAACCTTAAATAAAATCGCAAGAATTTTCCTAGCACACTAGTGATAGTATTTCTTCAGGTGTTCTGCATTCCACGACTTGGGGAGAGTTTTCTCGCTAAGGTCGGTTATCTCATACGCGCCTCCGGCCAGAACCCTGGCAATCTTGTAGGGTCCTTCCCAACTCAGTCCGAGTGGTCTAGAGTTAAGCTCATTCGTGTGTTAGAGCATTTTTTTTAGGATTACTTCTCCGACCTCAAACCTCCTAGATCAGACCTTAGAGTTGTATTATCTTGCACTTTTTTGTTTGTAGACTAAGTTCATGAGCTCGAAATTACTCCTCTTCTCATCAATTAGGTCAAGGCTTGCCATTATGGCAACATCATTTTGCTCTTTGTCGTAGTTCTGAGTTGGCCAGGTTTGCATTTCGATCTCAACTTATATGACGGTCTCAGCCCTGAATTATAGGGAGAACGGGGTTTCTCATGTGGCCATTTGGGCCATCGTCCTATATGACTAAAGGACTCCTGAAAGTTCATCTGCCTAAGATCCTTTCAAATTTTTTAGCTTGTTTTTTAAGGTGTGTTTGATGATCTTATTTATAGTCTCTACTTGGTTGTTCCCTTGGGGATGGTATGGAGTAGAGAACAACTTCTTATTGCCCACATTTTCACAAAGTTCTTTTGTAGCCTTCACAATCGAATTGGCAGGAATTGTCGATGATCACAGAATGTGGAATGCTAAAGCAACATATAATTGACTTTTAGACAAAGTCGAAACCTCGGTTATCTTCATAAGTGGCTCGACCTCGGCTCACTTGGTGAAGTAGTCTATAGCTACAATCACAAATCTTACTCTGTCTCAACCCATCAGTAGAGGACAAATCAAATCTATTCTCCATTTGGCAAATGGCCACGGAGCCATTACCGAATTTAGCTCCTTTGGTTGGGATATTATCAAAGGTGCATATCTTTGACATCTGTCATATTTTCGTGCGAACTCAATCGCGTATTTGTTTAGGCTCGACCAAAAGTAGTCATGTCTAATTATCTTGAAGGCCAAAGTCCACCCTCTAGTATGATTACCACAAATTCCTTCGTGGACTTCTCTTAGAGTATACTCAGTTTCTTGCTCATCCAGACATCTTAGGAGAGATAAGGATAAACCCCTCTTGTATAGAATTTTGTCCTTGAGAGTGTACCGAGCATAGCGCATTCTCAATTTTATTGTCTCACTCTGATCAGCGAGCACCTTCCCCCCTTCCAAGTATTGGATGATTGGGGTCATCCAAATATCTTTCTACTCTACATTATAAATTGATCTTTGTTCTTGGGCTGAGCTCTCCACCATCCTAATGTTTACCGAACCTATGTCCTCAACTTTTTTGCTCATGGAGAACCGAGCTAGGGCATCGGTATGGGTATTCTTTTTCCTCGTCACTTGCTCTGCTTGGATTTTTTAAGTTGGCCAGGGTAACTTCGACCGACCTTAGATATTCTGCCATCTTGTCATCTCTTGTGGTGCACTCTCTGGATGTCTGATTTACCATAATAAGTGAATCGATGAAAATTTCAAGGTCATCCACCCCAAATTACTTGGTCATATTTAAGCCGGCCAAAAGAGCCTCGTACTCTATTTCGTTATTAGTTGCTAGGAATTTAAATCTCAAGGCCGAGAGAAAGTACCTATTGGTTGGGCTAATGAGTATAATTCCAGCTTCTACGGCTAGTAAGGTGGATAAGCCGTCCACAAACATCTTTCAGGATCTCTCATCCTTCTCTTCTTGGAGCATCACTGTTGGGGTGAACTCGACTATGAAGTTAGCTAGAACCTGCCCCTTGATTGTTGTCCTCAGTGAATATTGGAAGTCATATTGGTTGAAATCAATAGCCCACTTGAGTAGCCGACTAGAAGTGTCTAGTCGGCCTATGACCTGTTTTAAAGGAAAATTCATTAAGACCTCAATCTGGTGTACAAGAAAGTATAGCCTTAGTTTTCTGGCTGAGATGATCAAAGAATATGCCAATTTCTTAGTGGTTGGATATCTCAGCTCGACGTCATGCAGTGATTGGTTCACGTAATGAATAGGTTGTTGAGCCACTTTCTTTGCTTGAATCAATATGACACTTATTGTGTATGCTAAAACCGCTAAGTAGAGTAACAACTTCTCTCTAACCTCGGGTTTTGCTAATACTAGGGCCTCCATCAGTGATTTCTTTAGCTCTTCTATAGTTATCTTGCACTCTTCGTTCTACTCGAACATGGAATTTTTTCTGATCAGATTAAAGAAAGGTCAACATTTATCCGTTGAACGCGATATGAACTTGTTCAATGCAACTACCTTCCCTAATAGGCTCTATACATCCTTAACCTTTCTTGGAGGTGTTAGTTTCATAATTGCCTCTATCTTTTCTAGGTTAGCTTCGATTTCCCATTGGCTCACCATGTAGCCCAAAAACTTACTCGAGGGGTGTGGTCAGCCACTTTTTTCGGACTTCACTAATATGTCAACATAAACCTCCATGGTTTTCCTGATTTGAGCAGCAAATATCTTGTTAACTATTCTCTGGTAGGTAGCCCAACATTTTTTAGGCCGAAAGGCATCATCTTGTAGCAGTATTGAGCTCGGTTAATGACAAATGTCGTATATATTTGGTCTTGCTCAGCCATAGAGATCTGATGATAGTCTGAGTATGCATCCATAAAGTTCATGACCTCATGTTGAGCACGTCTTTTTGACGAGCTAATCTATGTTTGGCAATCAGAAAAATCTTTGGGACATGCTTTGTTGAGGTCGGTGAAGTCCATACATAACCTTCAGACCTCATTCGTTTTTCTAAACAGCACTGAGTTAGACACCCAGATCATATATTGTGCTTCTTTTAAGAAACCATTCTCGAGCAATTTCTGGACTTTTAACTCTAGCCTCTCATATTTGTCCAGGCTGAGTCTCCACCTTTTATAGACCACAGGTTTGGCTGCAGGGTCTATGTTGAGGTGATGAAATGCATCTTCAGGTCGGATGCCCTCAATGTCCTCATGACACCAAGAAAAAACATTTGTGTTATTTTTTCTTCAGCTCTTATCCAATCCTCTGGTCAGATGATCCTGAGCTTAGGCTCAGGCTCCGTTCTTGCTCAGCCATTTCCATTATTGTTTCTTTAAATGTTTTTGTTTGCTCATTTTTTTTCCCTAGCTCAAACTGTTCGAGCATGTTGAGCTCTCTGGACTTTAGACTCATCACACATTCTCTTGTTGTCAATTGATTTTTTTTACCATATAGACCTTTTTCCCGGCAGAAAAATTTATAGTTAGGTGGTAATAGACACCATCGCCCTCAATTTAACCAAAAGTGGTAGTCCCTAAATAGCATTGTAGTTCGATTAAAGGTCTACTATTTTAAAGTTGTGGTATGTACTGTCTGGTCACCAGCGCAAACACGATCTTGAGCTTGCATGTTTCAATTACACTTATCATACCTTGAGAACGTGAATTGAACCCCTGGATCGTATCCGACCACAGTTGTAGCTGAGATTAATGGAACCCCATCCTTTTGAAAGTACTCGAGTAGAATACATTGGCATAGCTCCCCATGTCGACCAAAACTCTATAGACCATCATTAGGGAGATATTCAATGATACTATCTGAGCATCACTATGGGGGTGGACTATACCCTTTGTGTCATGCTCGGTGAAGATTAAAGGTGGGTGTAAGGGCTCGGACCTTGGTGGGTTACATCTTTGGAAGTCATTCCTTACCAACCTAATTTATTCTCGTGTTATCTTTTTGAAGTCATCTGATCTCCAAAGTTATTGTTGATTATCGTGAGTATCTCCCTTGGTGTTTGTTCGGAAGATGAGGAGGTGGATTTTGTTGGGATCCTTGATCCCTCCCTTATGCACTGTGTGGGATGAAGTAAAGGCCCTTCTCACCTCCTACGAGTCGTTCGGCGGAAAAGACTTTTTGAATAGAGTAAAAGAACTTGGGATCGTCGATCTCTTCCTTAAAGATTGAGATGAGTCGATGTCGGTCGATGGTATGAAAAGACTTCCTGATGTCGAATTCCAAAAACCAGCGAGAGGTTCCCCACTCTTCTTTGATTCGTCTTAGGACCGAGTGGCAGCCTCGACCCGAGTGAAAGTGCGATGTGTTCGGAGTCCTTAATGTACCCCTTGAGTTGTCTCTTGTCAATCAACTTTATAAGCTCACTTAGTAGGGATCGACACTTATCTGTGTCGTGCCTCGGCGCTATATGGTACCGATAGTACTTGTCTGGTTGAGGCAAGTTGGATCCGCTCTTATTAGCCTCGGCTCGAGTAGAAGATTTTTGTCCTTTATCTACGAAAAGACCTGAGCTGGGCTCATAGTCAAAATGTTACGAACGTGGTTGAGCTCTTCATTGCCATAAGGACGGCTTCGCCGGAGATATGCTTCATCTTGAGTACTAGATTGTTAAATTTGTCCATATAAGACTTCAGTGGCTCATCTTTCTCCTGTCTGATGTTTACTAGCCTCCCTTCGGGGTTAACCTCATTTATTAGCCCATAAATTGTGTTAGAAATTGTTCATCAGCTCTTCATATCCCCTGATTGAATAATCGGGGAGGGACCAAAACCATCTCTAAGCTCGGTCTCCTAAAGTTAAGGGGAATGTCTTGTACATCAACTCTTCCCCAACCCCTTGTAACTTCATCCACGAAGTATATTTGTCCAGATGTGTGCTAGGGTCGGTGTCCCCGATGTAGGAGCGATGCAGGTATCTTGAACTTTGTTGGGGTGACCCTACTAATGATTTGATCTGTGAATGACGAAGCTCTTCTCTAGTCGGCTCTCCACTCAGTTCCAGCCTTCCAGGCCTGTATCTCTACCAGTCTCTTCCTCAGATCCTGTTCTTCCTCATCATCTTGCTAGATGGTTTTCTTCCAAAACTCCAGTTTTCTTTGGGATTTTCTTGCTTCGAAAGCCGAGGCTGGGCTCATTCGATCAAACATGCTCTTAGCTTTGGTTGGCATGTTGATTCTGCTCAGCCTCGACCTGCTCTTTCCTCAGGCTCGACCAGGTGATGGACTCATTTTTAGCCTCTACTCGCCTATTGAGGTCTTCTCTAATCTCTCATTTTTTTCCAAGGCTCGTCTAAGGACTATGCATTCTCTTCGAGTTCGAGGATCCTTCTGCTATTTTCTCTAGTCTCGGCCTTCTTCAGCCACTCACCCAATTTGGCCATTATTGTTTTAATATCTTTTGAGGACATCATGGTCTCTTGGTTCCCCGCCAAGATGGGGCTGCCTAAAGGTGTCCCAACTTGGTGTGTATTAATAATAACCCCAGGGGTGGTGTGCGTAGGCAGGCCTGAACCACCAGATAATAAGTGCTGGCTTGGAAGCCTGGTGAGACATTCTGGTCCTCACCGTTGTTCGTAGTGTGGGTAGTCATTAAACTATGTTCTATTATCAACCCCCTTCTTCTAGCACCAAAATATAGACGTCAAATTTTATAGAGCACAAAATCTTAGCTAAACACCCAAAATGAATCGATCCGGCTTGAATGAGTTTGACTGGAAAACAATATTAAAAGCAAATCAAATGAACAGGAGGCGATGCCTGGTACCTACTCGAGCAAATTTGTTAGGCTTATTCTGGTCGATCAGTTTTGGCCGGCCATAATGTTTTTTATATAAGAATGAGAGTAAAAGTTCTCTATATGCTTGAATACAATTATTTTCGAATCCTTTTCAATAACGCTTATCACCTTATTTATAGACTAAGCCTACAATACAAAACTTGGGAAATAAGAATCAAATCCCTTAATTTTAAGGTCTAGGTAAGGAAAAAAATAGATTTAATCATATCTAAATCACATATGGTTTGATCTTGATTTGTTTCCTTCTTTAAAGATCTTTTATTGAGAGACTCTATATCTTTTATACTCATCTTGGGTGATGACCCTAATCTCTGTATCTCCAGAATTGTCTTAAGTGATATAATAACTATTTAGTTTTCTAGTGGGTACATGACCTAGGTTCGGCCAAGTTGAGCTCGTAGATCAAACGCAACCACGATCGACCTAGCACCCCGAGCTCAGTTCGGTAACTCGAGCTTGGTTCATCTATTAGTTCCCGGCTTGGCCCGTGTTCGGCTCGGTAACCAAGCTTGGCTCGACCCCGTGCTCAGGTCGACTCCTGCTTAGGTCAGCATCGGCTCATATCGGCTCTTGCTCGGGTCGACATCGGCTCGGGTCATCCCTGTTCAGCTCGGCCTCAGCCCGGGTCGGTACCCTGACCGGGCTTGAATTGGGAGGGGCCAACAAATATCTCATGTCATTAAGGATATTTAGAGTATTTTGGACACTTTTGACTAGAAAATATGTAGACTATACGTTTAGTTAAAAAAAGATCTTTTACTATCTATTTAACTATTTAAAATTTTGGGCCTTTTTTTCTTGTAATCATCCTTATTCCGTTCTTAAATTCATTTCGTTCTGATTTAATTTCATTCTAATATACCCGGTAATATTATAATTCATTGTACTGGCAACATTTATACAAGAATTAGGAAGGTTTAAGCATCTAGATATAAGCGTCTGCAAACTAAATAGAACCTTATGTTCTTCAAAAATGTTACTACAAAACTATATAAGTTTTTTTTTTTTTTGGTTAATTATTTTGTTGTTTCTTGGATTGTACGTAGGGGTGCTCAGCTTTATTTTTTTTTCTTTTTGTTACAAATTTGGATTTTTTAATTTAATTTCTCAAAAAAATTGATTTCTATCGTTTCTTAAAACAAAAAAAAAACTTTAAGAAAAAAAAACGAACAAAGAAAAAATGTATTTTGGCGTTTAAGTATCCCATCTAAATATGTACGCCACAGCCCACAATTGCAACTCTTCAATGGTCGTCGAATGCTCACTATCACATTACAACAACAAATGCATGTTGCCTTTGTTTTCTAAAGTATTTTTTTATATATATAATTGACTGCACTAAATTAAATTAAGAATAAAAAACCAAATAAATAATAAACGCGCTAGTTGTTAAATTTAAATATATAGAGAGTAGCACTTATGTACACCTGATGCACACATACATTCTGGTAGGGTTCCCGTGTGAATTGACCTGGATCCATGCACTTTTACTTTTTTTTTTTATCCCTCACCTCTATGTTATATTAGTCATACATTTATGTTATATTAGTCATATCTTTATGTTCAGATATTATACATTTATTTAACACTTTTAACTCTAAAAATACCCTAATTTCGCCACAATTTGTATATGTTTACTTTTATGTGATAATACGCATATTTTTATGTGATATTACTTATACATATATATATCAACATAGTCATACATTTATGTAATATATAAAGGTACAACTAACATAACTAAAATGTGTGGTTGTTATAACTAAAAGAAATGAAAGGTTAATATATCTGTTTAAAAAAAACATTAAGGTACAACTAGTCTTTCAAAAGATATGACTAGCATAACTAAAAGGTATGACTAATATTACTAAAAGGTATAGTTAACATAACATAAAGATCTGACACCTAGGAGCATGTTTGGGTGGATTTTGTCTGCGATCTAGTGGCGCGTGGGGACGCGTACGGACGTGTGGCGGATCGGATCAATTCGAGTGCACAGATTTAAGGTCCGTGCACCAGGTGCACAAAAGTTTTTGTTATATATAGAAATTAGGTGTCATCATTTTTTATGCGTCTTTAATTATTAGTATCGTTGTTCAAATTGTAAGGATTAATAATTACGATAAAAAAAAAAAAAGAGATAAATTATAAAACTCATAATAACATTGATATTATCACCCTTTTTTTTCCTTCACAAATTAAAGATCAATTCATGGTTTTGCTAGAGAGTAAAGTCTGGTTATGGCAATGTTACATATAGAAATAAGGTGTTCGGAGAAGTTTCTCATGGAACTTGGTTTCGGAAAAAATTGGGTGTGTTGATTCGTTTTAAATCAATTTTTAAAGTCAACTATGATATATATATTTTTCTACGTGCATGTAGAATAGTTGAACATAGAGTAATTTCATTTCTCAATCAATTAATGGTGCGTGAAAAATTGAATTTAACACAGAGAATTAATATATCACTAATTACATTGATCAGTATGTATGAAGTGGGTAGCTAGTCAAATAGTTGTTATCTCACATTTGGAGGTTTAATGAATTAAATGTATATATATTACTTCTTCCATTTCAATTTATTTGTTGTTTATGTTATAAAATAATAATACGTGGACATTACTCTTAAGGTCTCTTCATATACCTTGACCTTGATTTTTCATTTGTATGACCTTTTGAATTCAATTTTTTTGTATATATAGTGTCCTTAATGATATGTAGAAGGGTTGATGAATAAAATGTATCTTTTTAAAATCTTGTCTTCTTTATTTTATTGATTTATTGATCCATAGAAGATGTGCAATCGAAATAACATATTTTACTAACACAAATTAAAGAAAGATTTAATAGATATAATTATATATATATATATATATATATAAAGTAATCATAATTTTCTGAAAGATGGGCTCCAGTATTTACAATGAGACCTAATACAAAAAAAAAAAAAAAAAAAAAAAAAGATGAAGGTAAAATTGAAAGGAAAAAAATATCATTTTTAGTAATCAAAAAGTGACAAATAAATATTTGATACAAATTTTGTTTTGCTGACATGTTCACCAATATTCCTACTGATCTAGGATGTTGATGTATTTGCACACTATTTTCTTTTAGTTCCAAAAATTATATTCAAAGCCTAGTGTGTTTGAATATGATCCAAGCAATTTTGTTTAAATATTCATTATGTACTATCAAACAAGCATACATAATATAAGCAAATATTGTGATATTATTGTACATTAGGAGTGACACTCCTGTGCACAATGTGCAACAATACTGTTATATTATATGAGTGATACTATTATATTAATATAATAGTATCATTCATATAATATAACAGTATTACTTCATATAATATAACAGTATTACTTCATATTATAACAGTATTACTCATATAATATAACAATATTGTTGTGTACGGATTTGGATCCGTGCACCTTGTGAACAAAAGTTTTTTGTCGTACACTAGTAGTTGTACCCGTGCATTGCACGGTTTGTTATATAATATGTAGTAAATATCAACTATTTTATAATACAGTTTAACTAATTATAAACATTTTGAAAATATAAAGTATTTAACAATTAAAAAAATATGAATTTACTTAACTATAATATATATATATATATATATATATATATATATATATATTAGAAACAATACACAAAAAATGGAAATTGTACTTAAGAACTTGATGCAAACAATGTAAATCATGTATTTTAGACCTTCATTGTAAAATAAATTGAATTTGAAAAAATGACATTTTTAATATCGCTTAACATTGAAAATGACAGATAGCCAAATCATGTATTTTATATTTGAATATTTAATAATATTTTCATCATTAAAATATATCGGTAAAGGATATTAATATTTTTCGTACAATGTTGATGGTATTACATAATTAAATATACAACTATTAATGTAAAAAATATTTAGAATGACATATAACTCCATCACCATACTACTACACACACATATTATATATAAATTTCTTTAATAATGTTACATTTATTTATTTATATTAAATATGATATTAGATATCTCTAAATAAATTAATATTTGTTATTAAGTTTATTTTTGAACAATATCTGTTATTGGGATTTATGAAATTACATTCAATAAAAATTAATTTAATTAAGACCAAGAAAATATATATGAACAAATAAAATAATTATAATATTAAATCAAATGGACCAATTATATAAATTGAAAAATCTATACAATATTACAATTCCTAATACAATTAATTCATTTATGAAAAAGCCTATTACATTTAAAAAATATATTGCATAATAACTTGGGAAAATAATTAAATTAAATATGCAGAAAACCAAAATAAATAAATAATATTAATGATTTGACATTTTTAGGAGGGA
This sequence comes from Scutellaria galericulata, assembly GCA_946896805.1. Taxonomy (NCBI): domain Eukaryota; kingdom Viridiplantae; phylum Streptophyta; class Magnoliopsida; order Lamiales; family Lamiaceae; genus Scutellaria; species Scutellaria galericulata. The sequence goes on along the minus strand of OX335791.1, from coordinate 10,867,841 downwards.
AATGGGTATTTCCGTAAATTTTTCCCAACTTCTTTGATTTTATATAAGTATAGATAACTTTCAAATAATTGCATGACAAAAATGCAATCCTCATACAGTGGCGTTAATTTGCTATAACCAAGAGAGACCAAAACTAGTTTGTGACTATATATGATTAAAATATGAAGGGAACAAATTAAACATATTTACTAAATTCTATTAGAATTTTTAACCCTTATAATTTACTCAGACATAGTATTTGTAAGTTTTTAATTAATACATTTTTCTTTTTTAACTAACTCAAGTCTCAGTGATCGATAGTTTTTATGATTATCCCAAATAAAATTAAATATTATTTAGCCAGAATTAAAGTTCTGAAGCATCTTTATATGTGATTTCATCACAAGCACGTGAACCATTACTTGGCCTAATCCATATACAGATGGGTGATAATGACTTGTTTCTTATGCTAATCATTCTATCTCTGCGTTTTAGCCAATAATTTTTCTTCCACTATTGTTTATGCACAAATTAAAAAAATTTAATTATTACATCTCTTTCTTGTCAAAACTTTTCTTGTATTTTACAAATCTTTACAAATTAAGTATCTTGGCAACGTCACTAGCCTATATATAGTTAAATGTATGTACTGATTTATATTTCCACTTTTTACCGAATCTTTTTTTAGGCCAATTTAAACAATCGATAGTCATTGCTTTTAGTAACCATCTGGTTCCACTCGTCCTATTTTGTTCAGTTAATACAGATAGTCCCAGTGGCGGCCCAGGGGCGGCGCAGGTGGTGCCGCCGCACAGGGTCCCGAAATTTATATATATATATATATATATATATATATATATTGTTGGGATATTTCTGATTAGGTTTTGATGAAATAATGCAATTCTAGATGATCTTTTAGAGTATCCATTTTCCACGTCCTATAAGTGGAGTTTTGTTTTGCTTATCTAATCTTTCATAGATATGTTTTGAGAAGATGTTTATATCAGAAAGATAGGTGGAACTAATATTAGCAAGATTCTGGACTTAAAGATCTTGAAGACTGAGTCTCAGCATGAGACATCAGGAAGCTGTTCAGAATCAGAAAGCAGAACAGGATTCTGAAACAGGAAGCTATTCAGAATCAGGAAGCTGATCAGATAGGACACGCAGTCAGGAAGCTGACTGCAGGTTTCGAGAACAGGAAGCTGTTCTGGAACAGAATCCTGGCGCATAACAGAAGGAGACTACTGCTATCAGAACAGCAAGAAGTAAGTCTCACTAGCCTATTCAATGCAGTACGAGGTATATACTGGTTAAAATACGAGGTTTGGTTCCTGTTGAAGTTACCAGTAGATAGAAGTGTGTGATGAGCCAATGAGGTGTTGCCACCTAGAAAGCAGCTCTGCAAAGTACTGTAGCTAGAAGTATGGCGCCATTAATGCAGATCAGAGTTGGACATGCTCAGAGACCCTGATTTTCTTTGACGCATTTAATGTAAAGATTTGAAGATATATTTTGAATTTCCACAAGGATCATGCCTTCTCTTCAACGGGCATTTTCCAATATCTCTATGTATAGAAGGTCGGAGTGACTTTGAAGACTACTGAACAACTGCGCTTCTTATCTCTCTAAGCTATCTTGTTTCCAAGCTATTTTCTCAAGCCTTCAAGTTCAATCACTCAACCTTCAGAAGCAGTCAAGCCAAGCATTCGAGCTTTATAGTTCAAGGCTATCTTCGATCTGCACTAATTGAAGAAACCAACATATACTTTTAACTATTTGTTGTGTGCTAGGTTGTTTTAAGTTTGGTGTACTTAGTTGATAGGATTTGATCCTTGCTAAGTTTTGTAGTCTTGTGTAGGCTATTTATCTGTGTGGGATTTGTACCCTGTGTGGGATTTGGCCTAGAAGATGTCTGTAAAGTTAAGACTTGTAAATCGAACTGACCTAACGAAGTTCCTCCTCAGTGAAGGAGTAGAGTGGACGTAGAAAGATTACACCACTTTCGAACCACTATAAGCCATAAGTGTTTATTTGTTTTTGTCTATCTGCATTGCATTGTTGCATATATATCTTGTTGCATTTGTCATAAGCATTCTGGTCAAAAGATTGTGATAAAATGATCTTTGAAAAGAAAACTGGTTTTCATAAAGAAACTCTATCTTTGTTTATTCCGCTGCATACTGTGATATCGAGTCAGAAACCTGAATCAGCATTTTGCCAGGCATTTGAAGCGAGTCAGGTTACTGTCTTCTCTGTAGAAACAAGAACCTGTTCATAGAAAAGTTTTAAAAACACAAAATCGATAGAGGTTCATTCACCTCCCTTTGAACCTCTGACCACTTATATATATATATATATATATATATATATATATAAGGTATATAAACTCTAACGTTGGCTAATTTGATATAAATTAAAGCGCAAATGAGTTGGTAGCCATATGGTTTCACCTTTACAAGGTTCCGTGTTTGAATTTTGCTGCTGTCGTTTTTTGACATAGATTTTTTCCATATTTTTTTTTCCAAAGATTTTTTGACACAGATTTTTTCCATATTTTTTTTCCACAAATTTTTTTTTCATATGCCAATTTATTTAATGACACAGATTTTTTCCACATTTTTTTTTCCACAGATTTTTTTTCATATGCCAATTTATTTACTTTTCATTCTTCTTCCTCAAGTTTTCACTTATAATTTTTTATATCTCCAATTCATTCTTATTCATCTTATGTATGTTCATTGAAAGAAATTGACGATCGGCCCTAGAAAAGAATCGTGTTTTTTCTGATAAGGTACTTTTAAGATCTGTTATTAATACATTTACTTGATCACTTCAATATATATGAGTTTCATTACAAATTTATTTTATTATTTTCATGAATGGATTTTTATTATTTATGTTTTTTAATAGTTAATTGAGAAATTGAGATGCCTCCTCATCGAAAATATCCAGCTGGACATCAAAAACGTAAGAAGAAAAAGAATGAAGAAAACTTGGTTAAAACTCAGAAATGGGCATTGGATAATTTTTTTATTGTGAAACCACAAAAAAGTTCATCACATGAAGATTCAGAAAAAATAGAACCAAATGATGGTGATGAATCAGAATTGCATACAAGTGATGCCGATTTATGCTTAGATGTTGATATTATCGATAATGAAGTTCAAGACGATGGTAACTGTAGCACCCCGGATCAAAATGAGCATAATTGAATAATTAAGTATTTGAACCCCGACTTAATAATTATGTGCGTATGTTTTGACTGTTTAATTTAATACATGCGTTTCAGATACTTGGCTAACGCCGATTTTAGTTTTAGATGAGTATATTTTTTTTGTGACATGGAACCTAGAATATGATTTTACCAAGAGATTCATATCGGAAATACGAGAAAACAGAAACAAACTAGCGGTTAATCGGAGACCCGTAGTTCAACTAGCGAAGGAAAGGGTAAAGTTTTGATAAAAGGTAAAAATAAAAATAATATTATAATGAAAGGTAAATTGAGATATTTTTGGTAAATAGTAACTTTTCAACGGTGAAAAGGTAAATTCCAAAATCTATAAATAGGGGCTCATAATTTTCAAAACTTATACGTTTTCAAAGCCGACGACCCGAGCGACGCTCGCGACGCGAACACGTAAGTTCCCTTTCTTTTCTTTTCCTTTACGTTTTTATTTTCCGCCGCCGCCGTCGCCGCCGCCGGCCAGTAGTGGTGCTGGTGGTGGTGTGCCGGGTGACGGGTGCGCGCCGGGATGTGCGTCGGGTCGGGCGTCGGGTGCGCGCTGGGATGTGCGTCGGGTCAAGCGTCGGGTGCGCGCCGGGATGTGCGTCGGGTCGGGCGTCGGGTGCGCGTCGAGTGCGTGCCGGGTGCCGGGTGTGCGCCGGGTGCCGGGTGCCGGGTGTGCGCGGGTGCCGGGTGTGCGCCGGGTGCCAGGTGTGCGCCGGGTGCCGAGTGCGCGCGGGTGCGAGTGCCGGGGGTCCAGCGTGCGCGGGCGACGGGGGCCGGGTGGCTGAGGAAAACTCGGCAGCTGCCGAATGATGCGCGAGCCGTTGGGTTCGCTTTCGCCCGACGCCGGGTGCCCACGGGTCCCGGAGCACGTAATGCCGTATTTTCGATCCGCCGTGTCCTTAACAAACGTTTTTCCGCCGGGACCCTTTACAGCTTTAACTATATTGTATTTAAGACCTAAGAAACACCGTAAATTTGTAGGCTACTGTGGACTAAGCTTGAGGTGTTGAGTTGTCAGACATACCGTCCTAGCTACTCACGCGGTAACCACTATACGAGGTGGGGGTAATTTCTAACTCTGTATCTGTTTATAGCTTTCCCTATTTATAAAGTATGATTGGGAATCCAAATGCTGTGTTTATACTTGCTGTGCCATATTATATTTGTGAAAGGACCGAGGTCCTCCGATCATGCATTCTGTTCGTCCCCTGCTATTTTTCTACTACTCAGTGGAGGTGTCGTGAGCCTCTTTAAATGCACTAACGGTGAGATACCGTTACATAGGGTAAGACGGGGGAATCCCGCACCTATACGTCCCTTGCCATTTCTAATATCTGCTTTGCATATATCTGTGCTGTGACAACGTGAACGTAAGCTAGCTTTTCGGTATTTATATTCTGTCTGGAGTCTTATGAGGTGGATGTTACCTCCACTGAGTGTATTCAACGCACTCACCCCTTAATCTGTACTCACACTACAGGAGATGAGGAAGCTGGTGAACCCTAGACGGAGGGGGATAGTGCTAGCTGTTGGTATTTCTGTTAAAATGTCATAGTTTAAACTTTTCCAAACACGTTTTCAAACAGTTTACGATCTGTATATATTTTTGGGTGCTTGTAAGAATGGGAGATCCTGATGTTTAGCTTCCACTGTGTATGATGTAAGTTATCAGTGTGAGACCGAATGTTACCGGCCGAGGCCGAAGGTGGTTGTGAGATGGTTTATTATCGTCCCTTATCTCTTTCTTCTGTTGTCCCTTGCTTAACTCTTTCTGTATGTGTTATGCGTCCCTTGCTTTTCTATCTTCACGCCCGGGTAAAACTCTGATATTTTTAACGAAAGATTTTGGGGCGTGACAGTAACAATATTGATCATGATTTTGTTTATTGTGATGGAGATAATATTATTCTATCTGAAAGTGATGATGACGTTGTTGTTGGTGTAATAGATGAAAAAATAAGTTCATCAGTTCCGTTTGACATATTTGATCCAGCGAAGGGCCTAACAATTTTTTTTGCACAAGGCCCCTAATATCACAGGACCGGCTCTGGATAGTCCAACAATGAAACATAATTCATCTCCATTATCACAAAAACTCATGTCAGACTGTCGCACATGCGACGGCCATACTTATAGCAGAAAAAGACAAACTTATGGCTATAAAAGATATACTTAAAAACAATTCATGTTTTTACTGTAAAAACCATACTTAAAAAACACATGTTTATAGTTGAAAAACACATACTTATATTTGAAAAACACATACTTGAATCTCGTCGCATGTGAAACTGTCTCACAAGAGACCAACTCCTCCATTATAATAGCATAATTTAGTTGCTTAACTAATATCTCGGCTTAATCAAATAAATAATCTCGATTAAACGAAATGCTCACATAATTATATTATGCCAACTAAATACGTACATAAAAGAAATTGATTCGAGTATTATTAATTAATTGCTGCATACGCACGAACACTAGCTCAGCAAACTTGTTTATGAGTTTAAAAAGCTAACAACTTGGCTCTAGTTTCAAGCATTTGCGCTATTAACTTATAATAAATAATAAATTATAAGATTTGGTGGAATTTATACAAACATTTATATAAGAGATATCTTTTTTTAAGGATAATGAGATAGATCAACCTACACAAACACTATAACATAAATTTAATTATATTATAGGTATTGAAATTTTGTCGTATAAAATTAGATTTATGAAATAATTTTACGAAAATTCTGCACTTTATTGCACCGCCAATTTTAGTTCCTTACTGTAAATTAAACTCACTATAATATTGTTGAATCTAATCATCTACAGAGATCTTAAACTAAATTCAAACACTGCATGCAAACTACTTGGAGTATTTATATATTTCAATATATGGAATACATTTATTGAACTCTCATCAACTCTCTCACTGAGAATTATTCATTGATCATACAAATTAAACTTTAATAATTGGTAAGAATTCCATGTTTAACATGGAATAAAATATTTGAGTGAGTCTAGTAGTATAAGACTGTCTCACGGATCTCATTTATGGGACGGATCGGATTATAAGAAAATATAAGGATCCAAAACAAAAATCATGTACTCCCTCCGTCCCACCTTAACTTGCCTACTTGTCATTTCTATTTGTCTCAACTTAACTTGCCAGCCCATAAATGACAAAAAAAAAATTTATATTAATATCCTTATATTTCAACATTATTACAAAAATGTCATCCAAAAGTGTATAGAATTTGATTTGATGTGCATATTATTACAAAAATGTCACCCAAAAGTGCATAAAATTTGATTTGATGTGCATATTATTACAAAAATGTCATCCAAAAGTGCATAAAATTTGATTTGATGTGCATATTATTACAAAAATGTCATCCAAAAGTGCATATCCACTTGAGTCAACTGCATTTTCTTAACCTTCGTGCCCGGTCAAAGTAGGCAAGTTAAGCCAGGACAGAGGTAGTAATACTTTTATGTGTATTAAATATTATTTTTCTATATATCAAATAACATTTTTCTATTATGAGATACAACATAAAATATAATATTTTTCTGTCTATTAGGTAATATTTTTCTGCATATCAGATAATATTCTTGTATAATTATGAGATCCATGAGGCAGGTCGGTACACATAGATCGTGTATCATGTAATATTTTTATATGTGTTAGGTAATACTTTTGTTATGATAGTACATTATATTATATATCTAAATTATAATTTATTATAAGTATTGCATGATACACACAAAAATATTGTTTGATACATATAAAAGTATTATATGAGCTCATGTTTACCAATTTGACCCACCAATCTCACGGAACGAGATCCATCTCGGCTAAGAGATTACCAATATTTATTAAAGTCGAGAAATCCAATAGATATAAACTTTACCCAAGTATATTCACTTACTCCTTAATATAACTTCAAATGATTATCAAAGCGTTTTCCGTTGTTCCTATTATTATAATTGAAATATTACTCAATAATGCAAGGACTAGAATTAAATAGATAAACTTTGTGGTAGTTGTTAAATTTAAATATAAATAGTGTGTAGTTGTCACCGTTTAAAATTAAAGACATGATCGTATTTATGAGAAAAAATATAATTTTTTCGTCTTAAATTTAAAAAAAAAAAAAAAAAACCACGTAATGAGTTGGAACATATATAGTACCAAAACTGCAACCCAAAAAACAATATATATATATATATATATATATATATATATATATATATATTTATTTATTTATTTATCATTAAGATTTTTTGTTAGTTATCATTGTATAACTAGCTAATATTAATTTTCTTTCAGGAAAAAACTAATAAAAAAAATTCCCAAAGGGAAATGGCTAATAATAATTTAAATATTGTTACTTTTGTGCTTTTCGGTGGAAAGTTAATTAATATATTATTGTTGGAGATCTTGTCATTTTGCTTAAAAACAAATTGTTACAATATAAAATCTAACATTTAAGCGTAAATGTATGTCAATGTCAACTTTCTAATTTTCATCTTCTTTAATTAAATCTAAATGCAGCCCAACACTATGTTGATGAACTAAAAAGTTATTTCTATTTGAAGGGGAAACGTACGTCATTATAGACTGCATTTAAGCACTTATAGTGTATTGTACAAATTAAAGCTTTTACAACTACTTCTACACAAGGAAACTCAATTCAGCAGTACTCTACCAAAATTGGGTTAGATCTCTTTTAACATTTCTTTCCTCGGGATCTTTGCACAACAATCGGGACATATTAACACGTGTCCATGATGGCTAGGAAATCATTATGTATTTCATGGCTCGATTTTGGTGACAAAGTCTTTAGAGTTTGTTGTTAATCAAGCCATAGACTGTGGCAAGAGCCATGATAAGTGATTGGTCTACATTTGCTTCCACCATTAATGTCAATACATCATCTCCCAAAGCAACTCCTTCTGATGACTCCTTTTGTCTAGCCTTAATTAAAAGGAAAAAAAATTGTTATCCTTTAGTTGGTCAAATATATATTGACAACTCAAACCCTGTCGGATTTGGATCGTTTTCCGCGCATAGCAGTAGTTGTTATGCACGACAGAGGATCCAAATCACGACCTCTCTTGAGAAAGGTTAACTAACTAACCTCGGCCAAAATCTGTCCAGAAAAATCGGTAATCTTAAATGCGGATTTTCCCTCCCATCCCATGATGTTGTAGCAACTTGTGACCTTTTCATCACATCCAAGGGTAACTTGGTAGTTTAGAACATTGCTCAAAATTGTGTGATTTCTTTTCACTTTAAAGCATGCACTCTCCATTCTAACCTCAGAATCAATCCATTTAAAGCCCTCCCAACATCCAAACATCCCAAATTTCTGCATATTAAACACTTTAATTTCAGCAAACCATTCATACCAAGAAATCGAAATAGGTATATATAACCATGCTTGATACTTGAATTATTCGTACCTTTCTGTTCAAAGAGAAGAGAAGTGTGCCAATGGAGTCCATGAGAAGCACTTGTCTGCTGCATCTTTGCTGGTAATTATCGACTCGAAAAACAACTTCACCTCTGGAATTAAAGACAGTGCAACCATTTCCATGGAAGACTAGGGACTTCATCCATATTGTGAATGTTTCTCTAACTAATGAAGAATGATCACTTGGGTTAATCTTGCCTGGATTTGGATGTATTTTTGCCATTAATCTTGGCTGTGAATTCAAAGGGTATAGTTTGCTATGATAAGAAGAAAGTGAGGAGGCTAGCTTGGAAATGCTTATATCTTTATTTGAAGTTAAAGGAGTTGGATATGTGTATATATAGATATATACAAGTGAAAAGTAGTAATCCACTTTTAGATCAAACTACTAAAAAATGTGAAGTTAGGTTTGTAATTTAGTTCAGTTGCTTATCCAAAACATGACCTTAGCTTATTAATATATTGCACTTTCTGATTAATATATTACTCAATGCAACGTTTTCCTTCACTGTACAGTCACTGACCTTTTTATACACTTTATAATTTATAATTGGCTTAAACATTAGTAAGAGTTTGTTCAAGGAAACATACTGTCTTGTACCTAGCCTTACTTTTATCTAGATATTTTCAAAACGATATATATATCCTATAAATATATTACCTAACATGGCCTCGGGATTACATAAGGGGAAGGTTGTAAATTTAAGCATTATTTTTAGGTCATTCATCAATAAAGGATACGGAATTTTTCAGACTTTGACATTGGGACAATACTAATCTTTCAATTTAGGTGATTTTAGGATATAAAAGAGTCTGAAATGATGAATTTCAAAACAATTACACGAATTTTGGGTCAAATCACATCAGCAAAAGATCCAAATCTTATGTAATTAGACCTGAAATTCATGATTTCAATTTTTGTCCTAAATATTCGTCCAAATTGAAAAGTGTCTCTCAATATGTGGCTGAAAAATTAGTGTCTTTCATAGATGAATAACCTAAAAATAGTGTCTTGTAATTTTCCCTTAGATAAATTAAAGGATTTTTGTATATACGAATCTAGAATTTTTACTCAACAGACCCGATTAATAAAAAAAAGTAATACACAACAAAATAAGAGCTTGAATTATTAACAATTTTGATAAAATAAAATTAAAAAAAGGTAAAATCTTGGGTGAGACTGTCTCACGGATTCCACTTTGTGAGACGGGTAGGATCAGGTTGAATATAAGAAATCATACAATACTTTTGTGTGTATTATGTAATATTTTTCTATATATTAGGTAATACTTTTTATATAGGATGTGTTTTGAGTTAAGTTGGACTATAAGAAAATATGTAATTTTTTTTTGTGTCAGATAATACTTTTGTATTATAAGATGCATGACCCGAATTAGGTAGGGTCGATCTCTAAAAAACATGCGGATCCTAGGGTTGTCCAGGTACTCTTCTATCTCGCGCTAGAGTCGTGCAACATGTAATACTTTTGTGTATATTAGGTAATATTTTTTTATATATTAGGTAATATATACATAATATAATATAAAAGTATTACTTGTTATATTGAAAAATATTATCTAATACACAAAAAAAATATTATATAATTTATTATGTCCGACTCAACTCATCCCATTACATTAAATGAAATCTGTGAGACAGTCTCGCACCAGACCTACTCTAAAAAAACAACTTATCTTGAAATTGGGTTGAAAAGAAATTATGGGAGTGCAGATTGGAGTGGGAGCAATTAACAAAATAGGAGAAAAGGCCGCATACCAATTGAGCTAAAAATATATACATATGAAATGACTGAAATACCCTAGTTATTGTTTAAACTTTCAGCACGACCAATGCCCCTTTGACTCTGAGAGGGTGGGGTTTGCTTTTTAATTTTTATAGAGATTACTTGTTTGTTTCTATACCTCATTCTTATCAACTTCAATTTTAATTATAATGTTCTTTTCTTGTTTTAATAGGAACAATAATGCAATATTGATATATGCAAATAAGGCTGGTGTTGACCCAGATTCTAATACTATATATTTTCAGATTTCAGCACATTTCAAATGAGTATAATTTCCCTATTTCCTGCTAATACACCAGGTTAGGTACGTACATATATGGGTTGTGTGATACCAAATATATACTTAAAAAAATTGAATATTAGTAAATAAAGAAATATATGCGTGTAAAAAATTTTGCAAAAGATAATGTCATTTATAATTTTGGCCCATAATATATAATTTAGAAGTTTGTTTCTTAAGGTTATCTATTTAGTTATACAAAAACTTCTGTACACTTAGGGTACGGATCCTAGATCCATATCCCGGAACCGATTCGGCATGTGGGCCGCCTCCACGTGCGGCCACACTGTATCTGGTGTGCGTTCACGCTCCACCAAATCTGCATAAATCCTTCCAATCAAGGTATTACACTACAAGAAAAATGAGCATTTGCGATAAGATTTTTTTACAACAACAAAAGTACTCACTGTGATAACAAATTGTTGCAAAAAATATTAATTGTAAATTGACAATACGTTGTCACAAAAAGTAATGAAAATTTTTTTTGGCTACAACAATGTTGTCGCAAAAAAACTATTTGCGAGAAAGCTTTTGTGATAATAATTTAGCGACAAAATGTAGTCGCAAAATATTTTTGCAACAATTATCAATGTAGTCGTAAATACTCATTTTTCTTGTACTGTTAATTATATATTCATAAGATATTAATTACATATTCATAAGGTATTACACGTATAACTCATGTACAGTTTGCTTGTTCAGTGAAAGGTATTATATGTGTTTTCATAAGGTATTAATTTCGTATTCATAAGGTATTACTTTTATAACTGAATTCGCATATATTTGTCAATGAAATCATTAGTTGTAAACTCATAAGGTATTAGTTACATATCATAAGATATTACTTGTATAAGGTATTAGTTATTTTGTTTCACTTTATTTTAGTGAAAAATATTACTTAAGATATTACTTATTACATGTAAAGGTATTACTTGTTTATCTCAAAAGTCTAAAGGTATTATTTAATTTATCTAAAATGTATTACTTTGTTTAGCCAAATGTATTACTTGTTATATAGAAATGTATATATTACTTGATTATTTCACAACTATTATTTGTTTTATTGAAATGTATTACTTATTTTATTTAAAGGTATTATTTATTTATTTTTTTGGATGATATTACTTATTTACTAGTATAAATCTCGTGCGATGCACTAGCATATAATCACTATTTATATATTTTGATATCAAAATATTGAACACGAAAAAATAACAATTTTTTGGGAAGAATTCTGGTCTAATTTATTTCCTATGTGACACATGATCATAAAATTTAAATATTTCGAATTTGATATGAAAATATTAATTTACAAAAAAAAAATTCAAGTTCTCTATAATTGTTGTGAGAAAACTAACACTACGCAAGTGCACGTATCGTGACAAATAATATAGTGGAATAAAAAGTCCGGATATCGAACCCTCAGGGAAAATAATAACTATCTATCCTAAGTACCAAATTTTTACAACTTATAATCCTATCCAGCAAATTCAAATTAGTAGTTGGTTGTTTTAAACTACGAAAGCAATAAACGAGTGATTGCAATTAAGTAGAGAATGATTTAAACAAAGATTTATCGCAATAAACAAACCTAGGATTTTATCTCCCCCTATGTGTTTTAATCCCCCTTTATTCTTTTCTCATGCAAGATTCAATTCTCAATTCCTAACCTGAGATGCTAATATAATCATACCCCGTTTCCACGTGATGCATGAATCTAATGCTATGAACAATTTATTGTATTCCCACACACTGAAATTCATAACAAAGCATTAAGCATAAATCTCAAATATGGCTTCCTAAGGCGAAATCTATATTCTTACGATTTCACATGCAATTAAACATTATCCTGTTCAACTAACTCAAAGGATCTTCTACTACAATTCTAATTATCAAACCAATCTTCCGATATAACTTTGACAATAATATAAAGATACACAAATCGGCCAAATTCATGCACTTAATCAAAAATAAGTAGAAGAAGGAATCGCAAATCAAACTTGCATTAGAATCGAAATAAAGGGTTCATAAGTCACACATAGGGTTCGAATAAAACCCTAGAGAGGAAAGATTCTAGCTACTCATTGTTTGATTGACAAAGAAATTCATAAAGAAAAAACGAAGGGAAATAAACTCTTGGATTGATGCCGATCTTCGTTTCTTCGCTCGATCGTCTTGCTTCTCTCGTGGGGTAAATGGTAGGTTTCTCTAGGCCTTGACATGGTTTATATAGACCCCAAGAGGCAAAGGACTCCTAAATTCGTTGGAAGCATGAAAATCGTGCCTTTCTAACAAACTGCGTAGCGGGTACCGTGGTACTGAGATGTGAGCACCGCGGTACCGAGACAAAGGCTTGAATTCTCTGGAGTTGAGTACCGCGGTAGTGAGATATGGGTACCGCGGTACTGAGGTGCAGAAATCAGAGTTTCGAAACTCCACTTTGGGTACCGTTGTACTGAATATGGATACCGCGATACTGACCTGGTTTCTCCCTTTTTCGCACACTTTGTCTCCGTCACGCCGTTTTCACCTCTTGTACTTATATCAACCCATATTTCGTAGTTATGATTCATTTATGACCAAGATAGCACGATAAACGTGCTTACAACCATGTATATTGAGTGTATTTTACACACTCAACAATAATATTTCAATCTCATTTGGTACCCGTGTGAAGCATGTACAAATAAATTTCAAGTGTTAGTAATTTTTTGATCTAAAAATGTTGATTATGAAAAACAATATAGTTCTTCAAAGTTATTTCAATTTAATCTACAACTCATATAATTGACGAATTTCAAATATTTCTTATTTTCATCATATGTTATCTGACTACTTTACTAATTGTTTTTTTACACATTTGGCCTGGAAAAAACGTATTCAAGTATATGCTCAATAACTTATACATAATGAGTATAGAATGGTGATATTATTGTATATTATAATCAAGTGCCGATAATATTTCAACTTCATTTGGTACCTGTGTGATGTAGCAAATAAATTTCAAGTGTCATAATTGTTTTGTTATAAAAATGTTGATCATGAAAAACAATATAATTTTTCATAGTTATTTCAATTTAATCTATACCCATATAATTTACCCATTTTAAATATTTCTTATTTTCATCATATGTTGTTTGACTACTTTACTAATTGTTTTTATCACAATTGGTTTGGAAAAAACTTAAGCAAATATATGTTCAATAACTTATTATTCTTAATGAGTGTAAAATAGTGATATTATTTTGTATATTATTTCAAAATAAAATTTCTAAATTTAACATACCATTAAAAAAACCTATACAATTTTTTTTTCAACTGTCTTAAAATCAAAATTTATCTTTTAGAAAAATCATATAGATAATTAACATTTCAAAATTTGATAAATATAAAACCATGAAACTATATATATTACAACATCAAGTAAAATATTTTATCATTGTTCATGTAATTATGAACTTCATGCCACCATAATAATGAAATTTCAATTTCTATTTACTTTTTAATCATGGAGGAAACATTATTTATTCTTACAGCAAAAAGATGATATATTTTTTTGCTAAATTTTTCATGGATATATAAAATGATTTGGCTTATGATACAGATTGTTATTCACAACTTTTCATGAACTTTTAGCATGATACTATTACCATATATACACAAATCATGCTAAATTTATAACATATAAAATATGATCAATTTTTTTTCTCAATATTCATGTATATGCAAAATGATTTTTATACCATGGATATACATAAAATATTCAAAATTCAATATTTATAGTTTATAAATTATAAAATAATAAATATATGTATCTCTACTTTAGAAATTGGAAATGAGATTAGTTGATTTTTATATAGATGATAATGAGATTTCATAATTAAAAATTCAAAATATTTAAAAGATATATGAAAAATATTTCTTTATTGACATATTATCACTCTTATAAATAGTAACGACTTTATATTCTTCAAAATTAATTATGAAGATTTATTTATATAATCCGACATTATGAAATAAAAAGTGAATTTTTTTTCATGAGTATAAGTATAAAAGATATATTTATATATCAATTTTTATAAATGAATTTCTTTATACTTAATTTGTAGATTAATGGAAAGTAAATGAGCAAGTTCATAAGTTTTGTACTTCCTATTTATAATATTGTACATAACAATGTATCATTTGTATACATTATTTTATTATATTTAAGATATATTAAAAATCGTTATGGTTTTCAATAAGAATTAATATGGCATAGATAAGAATTAAAGACAAATTGTTTATTTGCCACTATTTACACAAATGTCATATATTGAATCTATAATTTAAAATTATTCCAAAGGTTACATGTACAAAACAATTTTTTAAAGAGTGACATTCTTGTGCACAAGGTGCACAAATCCAGATTTGTGCACAATAAATATTGTTATATTATATGAAGTAATATTGGTATATTATATATATGAGTAATACTGTTAAAATTATATATAATATAACAGTACCACTCATATAATATAACAATATTATTTCATATAATATAATAGTATTGTTGTGCACAGATTTGGATCCGTGCACCTTGTGCACAAAAGTTTTTGTCTTTTTGAAAAATGAAGAATTTATTACCATGATTTAAAGATGAAATTACTTGTTCATTATTCTATTGATATTGCACAACACAATAAGGAAAAACTAACATTCCATATTTTAACGATTTTCCATATGCAAAAAAAAAAAACCATATTTGTGAATTAAAAAAAATTAAATAGAAGGTTGAAAGTTTGACTTTTGGTGGGATTTTACTATTTTGGGAAAAACATTAAGTAATCATTTTGTTATTTTAATTATATATATATATATATATATATATATATGTGTGTGTGTAGATTTGGAAGATATTACTTTATTTTTACAAAATATTGAATTGTGAGTTATTACTAATATAACTTAAAGATATTACTAATGTACTCAAAATGAATCGTTCAAATTTACAATTTCTTCCCCCTGTTTCAATTCATCCTCATCCTCACAACAACTCTAAACGCATCTTCATCTTCTTCGAATATTTCACTTTCACCCATGTTTCTTTCTTCCTCCATTACCATGTCTCCACCTTCTTCCAACTACCTAGAAATTATCAATATTTAAAATTATCTCACTACAAGCAATTCGTTCATATACAATCAAATAATAAATACATATATTCTTTTTTAATGAGTTAGAGGGAATGGAAGAGTCATACAATCTATACATATTTATTTATTTTTTAGGTGAAATATCACTTGAACTACTACAAGACTCGTGGTAAAAGTAATACATATTTATTGATTTGAAGTTGTTTTGGTTTAGATTTTGATATGATCATCTTCACTACTCATTTACTCCTAGTTTCTCCTTAGTATGAAACTTCAAATCTAAAATCCTAACTACCAAACAAATTGATTAAAGATGAATGAATTGTGGTGGTACTCATACGTACTATTGGTCTATCATGAGTCTTGTATCTCAAGTAGTTTTTATCTTTATAAAGGTGTAAATTGTCATTATCCTATCACGGGCTTTGTTACTCATGTGGGATCCACTTTTATAAAGGTACACATTATGTGATAACCAGAGTTTGAACTTGTATCAAACAAGTTTTCTAGATTTTATTCCCTCACTCTCACTCCATCAAGCTCATTAAAATAATACTTACCAAGTTTTCTAGTCACTATTTATAACGTCCTAACTGGAAATTATCTATTTTCAAGTTAGGATGTCACTAATATACAAGTTCAATAGGAAAGATCAAGGGTAAAACTCACTTTTTCACCCCCTTTTCCTTTTCTTTTTTTAAACAACCCTAAAATAAACATCATCAAACGCAATATAACTTGACTTTCATGATAAGACTATTTTTGCAGTGGAAAATTATTTAAATTATAAACGTAAGTTGACACTTGATTTCAAAATATTCAAAATAACATGACACGGGTTTTAGAAAGCCTTTTCTCGAAAGACAACAAAACAAAACATCTATTCCCACTTATCCAGGCTTGTTGGAAAAATTTGTTTAAAAATAGAATTTGTGCCCATGTTTGGGGCAATTGTTGACGTGGGTCCCGGACCCCGTTTTGGAAATGGGAAGTTGGATCATGTTCTCCTCCGAGAGAGGTTCGACACGACTCGTAAATCACCTAAAATGGTTGAGGGGTGAATGAGAAATTGTGTCACAAAATTGCATGTTTGGATCCTTTGTAAAGGATGTTATCCCACATCAGAAAACTTAAGATAAATTCTCTACTATATATTATTTTTCCCTTTTGTGGATGTTAAGAAAGCTTGGCAAGTAGGCTCTCTCTCGCGCACAGGGACGTGGGGGAGGGGGATGCAAATCACGGTCCGATTTTGGCTTACGGACCATGGACTTGTGTGCACCCGCGACCTTCGTACACGAATGTTGGTCCGGAAAGCGGTGGGCCTGGCCTCGTTCCTTTTGCCACTTTTTCGTCCTATTTCATGTGACTGTTGGCCTTCCAACTTCCAAAACGTCTAGGCACATTCATGTCATCATTGCAACCATTTCGAAACGGTTTTGGAGTGCCTATAAAATGAGACTCCCACCTCTGAACTTATCATCCGAAAAATCTCAGCCTTTTGCTCTCGTTTTCCCTCGTTTCCTCACTCTGTGTGATTCTGATTAGGCGTATTCCAGTTCGCCATTGAGCAAGGGTTCGTGTTTAACTATGTGCTCTCATAGCCGTTGTATCTTGGGAAACAGATGCCGATAGAAACCTCAAGCACATTGGAGACGGCGAATCTGTTTTAAGAAAATTGTGATTCCACAATCCTCAGCCTTCTTCATTTTTCCGTCATTTTCATGTAACAATCTTAAAACAGATTTTTTTTCTTTACCTTCTGAAAATGGCAACCAACAACAATATTGTTACTGTTGTCTCCGCTGGAGCTACTGGACCTGCCGGACCTGGTGGACTTACTGGACCTCCTTCTCAAGTGAGTGTCCCGATTAACCATTTGGACAAACCGGAAAAGTTTAATGGACTTAACTTTAAACGTTGGCAACAAAAGATGTTTTTTTATCTGACTACTTTGAATCTTGCTAAGTTTCTCACTAAGATGCTCCTGTTCTCGGTGAAAACCCTGATGCCCAAGCTGTGAATGTTCTTGATGCATGGAATCACTCTGACTTCCTGTGTCGGAACTATGTGATGAATGGCTTGGTCGATGGACTGTACAATGTGTACAACTCTATGAAAACGGCAAAGCTACTATGGGAATCCTTGGATGAGAAGTATAAGTCGGAGGATGTTGGAGCCAAGAAATTCATCGTTGGCAGGTTCCTCGACTATAAGATGGTTGATTCTAAAACCGTTATGAGTCAAGTGCAAGAGCTTCAAGTCATTCTGCATGAGATTCACTCCGAAGGTATGCAGTTGAGCGAGACTTTTCAAGTGGCTGCTATCATTGAAAAACTGCCACCGGGGTGGAAAGACTTCAAGAACTATTTAAAGCATAAACGTAAAGAAATCAATGTTGAAGAATTGATCATTCAGCTTCGTATTGAAGAGGATAATCGTGGCTCTGAAAAGAAGTTGTTCAGTCCAGATGTGGCTAAGCCTAATGTGGTTGAGCATGGTCAAGGCTCAAGGAAGTTTAATAATAAAAATAATAAGAAATCCGGTCCTCCTAACAAAGGTGTTTTGGGGCCGAAGAAAGAAAATTTCTAAACAAGGTTCACTGGAAATTATTTCGATTGTGACAAGCCAGGTCATAAGGTGGCTGAGTGTAGGAAGCCGAAGAAGAAGCAAGAGGCTAACATGGTTGATAATATCACTAAAGATGTTGATGATATGTACCTCGCTACAGTCATTTCTGAAGTCAACTTGGTGAACTCAAATCCGCTTGAGTGGTGGATTGATATTGAGGCTACTTGTCATGTATGCTCAAGCAAGGAGTTGTTCAATACACTCGAAGAATTTGGGATCGAGGAAAAGCTCTATATGGGTAATTCTGCTACCTCCGATGTGAAAGGACAAGACAATGTGTTTTTTAAGATGACTTCTAGAAAGGAACTAACCCTCAATAACGTGTTGTTCGTGCTAGAGATTCACAAGAATTTGGTGTCTAGCTCACTGCTGATCAAGCATGGTTTTCGTATTGTTTTTTAGTCTGATAAGGTTATTTTAACCAAGAATGAGATGTTTGTAGGAAAAGGTTATATCGTTGATGGGCTTTTTAAGCTCAATGTAATGGTTGTGAAAAAGATGAATAATAAAGCTACTACCTCTTCTGTTTATATGCTTGAGTCTTCTTTTATTTGGCACGGTTGACTAGGACATGTCAATTTTGATAGCTTGCGCAGGTTAATGAACATGAAAAGCATACCTACATTTCATATTGACTCTAAATATAAATGCGAAACTTGTGTTCAAGCAAAGTTAACAAGATCATCCTTCCAAACTATTGAAAGAAATAGTGAACCACTAAGTCTAATTCATTCGGACGTATGTGATTTAAAATCGGTGCAAACTCATGGTGGAAACAAGTACTTCATCACTTTTGTAGACGATTGCACCAAGTATTGTTATGTCTATCTTCTAAAAGGTAAAGATGAGGCTATAGAGAAGTTTATTCTCTACAAAAATGAGGTGGAAAACCAACTTAATAAGAAAATCAAGGTGCTAAGAAGTGATAGAGAAGGTGAATACGAATCACATTTTGCCGATTTCTGTGCCCAGCATGGAATTAGGCATGAAACCACGGCGTCTTATTCATCTCAACAAAATGGCGTTGCAGAATGTAAGAATCGTACTCTAAAGGAGATGATGAATGCAATGCTATTGAGTTCGGGTTTGCCTCCGAACATATGGGGGGAAGCTGTGTTGTCAGCTAACTACCTTTTAAATAAGGTTCCCCGAAAGAAGTTAGACAAAAGCCCGTACGAGCTTTGGCATGGACGGACACCTTCTTATAAATACTTGAAAGTGCAGGGGTGTCTAGCAAAGGTTGTTGTATCTCTTCCCAAACGAGTGAGAATTGGCCCCAAGACTGTTGATTATGTATTTATTGGATATGCACATAACAGTAGCGCATATCGGTTTCTAATGCACGAATCACTAATAGCTGACATACATAAGAACACGATTATTGAGTCTCGGAATGCTTCATTCTTTGAACACATATTTCCACATAAATCCAAAATGGATGCTGCATCCGTTAGTAGGATTGTGGAAACTTTAGATAAAAGTCAAACTGAAGTTGCGACTGAAGATGTGGAGGTTGAGCTAAGACGTAGTAAAAGGGTGAGAATTGAAAATTTTTTTGGAGATGATTTCCTAACCTACATGCTTGAAGGCAAACCTCAAAGTTATTCAGAGACTATAAGCTCTTCTGAAGGACCTCTTTGGAAAGAGGCAATCCAAAGTGAAATTGATTCAATCCTGCAAAATCACACTTGAGAATTAGTGGATCTTCCTCCAGGAAGTAAACCATTAGGATACAAGTGGATCTTCAAAAGAAAAATGAAGGCTGATGGAACTATTGATAAATACAAGGCGAGACTTGTGATAAAAGGCTTTAGGCAAAAAGAAGGCCTTGATTACTTTGATGTTTATTCTCCTGTAACGAGAATAACCTCCATTAGAATGGATTTAGCTATCGCAGCTTTAAGAAATCTTGAAGTGCATCAAATGGATGTCAAGATTGTCTTTTTAAATGGAGACCTAGAAAAGAAGATATACACGGAACAACCTAAAGGTTTCCTTGCTCCTGGACATGAAAACAAGGTGTGTAAGTTGGTAAAATCCTTGTATGGCTTGAAACAAGCACCGAAACAGTGGCATGAAAAGTTTGACAATGCCATGATGTGTAGTGGATTCAAAATAAATGAATGCGATAAATGTGTATACATAAAGAACACCGAAAATGGTTACGTCATTCTAAGTCTTTACATAGATGACATGCTCATTGTTGGGAGCAATAATAAAATGATCAAGTCCACTAAAGATATGTTGAATTCAAAATTTGACATGAAAGATATGGGTCCGACCGATGTGATCCTTGGAATTAAAATTCATAGATCGCCAGAAGGACTTGTATTAAGTCAATCGCACTATGTTGATAAAATCCTTGAGAAGTTCAACAAGGATGATTCAGCATATGCTAGGACCCTGATAGATCCTAGTCAACATTTATCGAAAAATCGAGATGGTGTGTCTCATGTTGAATAGTCAAGAATAATTGGGAGTCTGATGTACTTGATGAGTTGTACGTGACCAGACATTGCTAATGCTATCAGCAGGCTGAGCAGATATACTAGTAATCCTGGTAGTGATCACTGGAAAGGAATTGTGAGAGTACTAAGATATTTGAGGTACACTGGTGAATTTGGCTTGCATTATTTTACATATCCAACTATAGTTGAAGGATACAACGATGCAAACTGGATATCGGATATGAAGGATTCTAAGTCCACAAGTGGATTTGTATTCACACTAGGTGGTGCAGCCGTTGCATGGAAGTCTTCTAAACAAACTGTGATTGCAAGGTCTACTATGGAGTCTGAGTTTATCGCTCTAGACAAATGTGGAGAAGAAGTGGAATGGCTTCGTCAATTCTCAGAAGATATTCCATCGTGGCCTAAACCTATACCCGCAATTTGTATACATTGCGATAGCCAGTCGGCTATAGGATGAGCACAAAGCCACATGTATAATGGTAAGTCTAGACATATTCGTCGAAGACATAATACCATTAGACAACTACTCTCTACTGGGGTCATCTTGATTGATTACATAAAATCGAAAGATAATTTGGCGGATCCATTAACCAAAGGGCCAAATAGAGATTTAGTTGCAAAGTCGTTGAGAGGGATGGGGTTAAAGCCTTTTGGAGAAAGAGTTGAGACAAAGGAAACCCAACCTAGTTGACTGGAGATCCTAAGATCTAAGTTCAAAGGGACAACCTAGTTGTTAAAACTCAAAAGATCACTGTGGGGGATATGTTTTATATTTCTCGAAGCCCGTCCTTAAAATGAAACAGTGATAATGTGAGAGATTATGATAAGCCTAAGGCTTTTAATGATTCTTTCATTTCATTGTTAATAAAGAGTCACCTATGTGAGAAAGAAGTGGGGCCGCTTTAATGGGAATCGTTCAAAGGCTCGATTCTTAGCAATTCTCGCAGAACCAGGTCGATGTTCATGGCCATAACGAACATAACCATGAGAACTGGATAATGTCAGGAAGAATTCTGTGTAAGGCACATCATCGTTTACGTTGAAGGCCGATCAGTTCAAGGACATCGTGTCTACTAGTTAGCTAGTAAAGTAAATGTGTTTTCACAAGGGAAGGTTCAAAGGGTAATACCTACCTGTCCTATGCAGAATTTCACTGTTGATCGATATCACCTTTTCCTCTGTATATCAATTTTCATTCATGTGGGGGACTGTTGGAAAAATCTGTTCAAAAATAGAATTTTTACCCATGTTTGGGTAATTGTTGACGTGGGTCCCGGACCCCATTTTGGAAATGGAAAGTTGGATCGTGTTCTCCTCCGAGAGAGGTTCGACATGACTCGTAAATTGCCCAAAATGGTTGAGGGGTGAATGAGAAATTGTGTCACAAAGTTGCATGTTTGGATCATTTGTAAAGGATGTTATCCCACATCGGAAAACTTAAGATAAATTCTCTACTATATATTATTTTTCCCTTTTGTGGATGTTAAGAAAGCTTGGCAAGTAGGCTCTCTCTCGCGCACAGGGGCGCGGGAGGTGCAAATCATGGTCCAATTTGGGCTTACGGACCATGGACTTGTGTGCACCCGCGACCTGCGTACACGAATGTCGGTCCGGAAAGCGGCGGGCCCGACCTCGTTCCTTTTGCCACTTTTTCATCCCATTTCATGTGACTATTGGCCTTCCAACTTCCAAAACGTCTAGGCACGTTCATGTCATCATTGCAGCCGTTTCGAAACGGTTTTGGAGTACCTATATATAAAACGAGACTCCCACCTCTGAACTTATCATCCAAAAAATCTCAGCCTTTTGCTCTCGTTTTTCCTCGTTTCCTCACTATGTGTGATTCCGATTAGGCGTATTCTGCCGTTGAGCAAGAGTTCGTGCTTAACTCTGTGCTCTCATAACCGTTGTATCCTGGGAAACGGACGCCGATAGAAACCTCGAGCACCTTGGAGGCGGCGAATCTGTTTTAAGAAAACTGTGATTCCACAATCCTCAGCCTTCTTCATTTTTCCACCATTTTCACGTAACAAGGCTTCGGCCTATCATCTTCCAAAGTTGCATCTGAAACATATTATTTTTAAGCAGGCGTGAGTGCTTCAAACACTCAGTGAGATAATAGACAAATTACATGATTATATATATATATATATATATATATTCATAAATCATAGAAATTCACAAAATGTCACATAACTTGACATTGGAATCTCACTCAAGAAGTATAACTTGACATGGGAATTTCACCCAAGAATTCATAACATAGCATGAACTTAAATGATAAACAAACACACATAAGTATGTAATTTGGCTTAAGCACATAAGTATAAAGCATCCCACCTCGAAAAGTAGGAATTCAGAAGCATTCTTAAGGGTTGCAAAAACTCCTCATTCGTAAGTTCGTCCTCTCCTACAAGAGCAAATTCTTTATTTTAGTATACTACTTAACATATTATGTACTAAGATTTACTTTCTTAAAAGTATTACTACTATAATGTTCTCAATAATTTCCATGAAATCCATAATTAAAATTCAACATATAAAATTTTAGAATTTAAAATAAGAAAAAATAGATAAAATAACATCTTTAAAATAAATAAATCCTCGATTCCAGCAAGGTGGTCATCGGTCGGAGCTTTTGAGTTTCCGACTTCCACAAAGCTACTGTAGCCGTTTAATTAAGGCTACTACTTGGTTGGAATTCGTGGTCAAAACAAACCTTCTTTAAAAATCGATGATAAGAGGAAATGTTTGTGCTTGAGGAGAGGGTCATTTCAGTATAATGTTTATGTATTTTGGTGAAGAAATGAGTAAAAATGAGTTTTTGGAGCTTAAAGGTCAACAATGGTGGTTTTCCGGAGAAGTGGGTGGCGGGTTTGCTGTTTTTTGACAGTTCAAAGCTTGATTTTTCCGAAAGTTTTGAGGGAAATTAATCTTGGTTAGGAGGAGAATCAATCTGCAAATTTTGGTGAAGTTTGGAAGAGTTTTGAAATTTTTTGGCGAAGTGGATGGCGGCGTCCGGCGGCGACAGAGGTGGCCGGAAAACTGAAGAAGATTATGATTATATTTATATGAATAAAATAAATGTATAAATAAAGATAATTACCTAAAATCCTTTTGGGCAAATCCCTTTTTTTGTGAATTTTTTTACTTATTTATAATTTTGGGAAAATAATTTAATATTGTTAATGGTCTAGGTGTCAATCCTTGAGGACACTTGTCCTTCTCATTTATCATGTGTACTCTTATTGCTTGAGGTGGTGACACATTAACTATATCCGGAGGGGTTCTAATTGTATTCAATTTATAATATTTTATGTCCGAAAAATTGTTAACTGATCTTTTTAGATACTGTAAAAATATTTTATGGTAAACCCTATAGTCAAAATTATTCCAAGCTTTCCAACTAATCCCTAATTAAATAAAAAGTGATTCTATTAAACCAAAATCAATCAATTATATTCAAGAATTCAAATCATCACCTAATCCTACTTCGGGGTATTACACTATTCCCCCCTCTCACCCCTTAAGCTCATTAAAAATAAAATACTCATCATTGGCCTAAAAATAACGTAGAGCTAATTATTTCTACACCACAATAATTTTCTTTTTTTGAAATCGTACCCCAAATTTGTGTTCACTCTAATTGGTTGTTAACTAGTGGTTTATACATTTACTATAATTCTTTGTTTAACCTAAATTAAAAATCTTATTGTGTGGTATATATATAGTTCAATATAAAAATGGTCTAAATGGTGGTTTTTCTTACGATAAAACAAATACTAATGTTTAAAGTATAGTTGGATTTTGTGTTTAAAATTATTAAAATTAGATTAGAATTAACGGAATTAAACCCTAATAGCTAATTCGTTAGTTTTGGGTTCAAATTTTCATGGAATCCTGATTTTTATCTCTTTTTGCACCAAAATATACTATATATTTATATTTGTACCTACATTTAAATTATTGGATCATATATTAACCTATTTTTTCCCGTATAAATTCAATTCGATTTAGGTTTGATGTAGCCTTTACACAAAGTTAGCAGTTATAGAATAACCCATCTGAATTGCAGACTTGCAATTCATTTCACTACTTAATATGTTTTAAATTTACAATTAAGTCTTTATTATGCGACGCATGTGACAAATTTGCTTCAATTCATGATATTTTGACACATGTTGTTAGTTAGGCTTCTCTTTAGTAATAAAGGGGATTAGGCTTCTCGCTTTAGTAGTAAAAGAGGGTATGTACATAAATTTGTTCGTGAGTTTTATTTTCTATATCATCATTATTTTCTAGCTTGTTTAAATAAGATTTAATAATGTACATAAATTGTCGATTTGGTCCTACGATTCACGGCACCATTTCATTTTGATCTCATTTGTTAATTGCATAATTAGTCTCACCAAAAAAAAAAATCATAATAAACATTTAATTGCTTAATTAGTCTCACTGTTACGTTTCCATTACAATTGCATATTTAGTTCCAAACATGAAAAGGTGATTTTTGGAGTCAGTTTGAAATATAATCACTTAAAAATACTTAAAATATTGATCTCAAACTTTTAAAAACTTGTATTTTAGAGAGAATTTGTGTCAAAAGTTGTAATTTTTTAGAGGGGGGCTGGTATTTATGATACATGTAGTTGAATTTTCAAAGAATATTATATTAAGGGATTAAAAACTTTATATATATTTGATAAATTAGAATAAACAAAATCAATAGAAATTAAATTAAATGTCTATATATATAATAATAATAAGTTAATTATTACAATTTTTTAGGATTTCTTTCTATATAACATTGATTGATACATAAATATATAAAATTATAAATAATAAATATAACTGATACATAAATACAAATAACAAAAACAAAAAGTAAACAAAATACTAATAATCAAAACGAATAAAAAGATTCAATAAATAGTTGTTGCATTGATAACTAGTGTTATTTGATACATCTCGGGGCTCAATTTTATATTATTTTGTGTTAAAAAAAAAGCACGCATTCATGATATTTGTTGGTCCCAAGTGGTCAGAAATTCAGAGGGTGTGAATGAACTTCTATCAAATTTTGTGTTTAAAAACTTTTCTGTAAACAGGTTGCTGAATTCTATAAATAATGCAGCAACACTCTCGATTCAGTAAGCTGGCAGTATGCTCGTTCAGATTATTGTCACGATTATCACAGTATGCAGCGGAAATCAAAGATAGAGTTTATTTTGAAAAACAGTTTTCTTTTTGCAAGGATGATTTTATCAGAATACTTTTAGCAGTATGAGCAAGATAGATCTATGTTATATGCAGCAAGTAAGTAAAGCGATAAACACTCAAATGTTTATAGTGGTTTGAAGGTGGTGTAATCCTTCTACGTCCACTCTACTCCTTCACACAGGAGGAACTCCACTAGGTCAGTTTGCTTTACAAGTCTCAACTTTACAAACTTCTTCCTAACGAGTTAAACCTACTAGAATCAGTAAGATTCCTAGGCAACTTCCCATACAGGGTACAAAACTCACACAGAGTAAATAGCCTTACACAAAGACTAACACTTAGTGAGGATCTAAATCCTTCCCACTAAGGACACCAACTTAAAACAACCTAGCACACAGCAAATGGTTAAAAAGTATATGGTCTTCAATCGGTGCAACTCGAAGTCAGCCTTAAGAAGTACTTAAAAGCTCGAAAACTTTGGCTCGACTACTTCTGGAAGGTTGAGTGACTGAACTGTTAGCAAACTTGTGATTTTCTTGAGAGTTTGATAGCTTAGAAAATTATCAATTGTTCAGTAATCTTCTTAGTCGACTTCACCATCTATTTATAATATAAGGATATACCCGTTGAAGAGAGGCATTGTTCTTGTAAAACTTCAAATTGATCTTCAAAATCTCCGCATTTAATGCACCTGGAGAAACTGGGGAGTAGGGCATGTCCTACTCTCATCCGCATTAATGGCGCCACTCCTCGGCAACAGTGCTTTTGCAGAACCACGGTCCAGATGACATCACCTCATTGGTTAGGTGCTAACTTCCATCTATCGGTTACTTTGATAATGCAGATACCTCGTACTGCATTCAATATATCCTCGTACTACAATAAATGAGATAGAATAACTTACAGCTTTCTACAAAGGTTACAGTAGTTGCTTAATGTCCTGCGCCAGCTTTCTGATCTGCGTCTGCTTATTGATTCCGAACAACTTCCTGTTCCTGAATCCTGCTTGCTGATTCCTCAACAGCTCCCTGTTTCTGAATCCTGCAGAAAGCCTCCAGTTCTCCTTATTGTTTGCTATATGCTGCTTACTGATCCAGCTTGCTGATCCTGCAAACTTCTTCTGCTTACTAATTCTGCTTACAGTGAATCAACACTCAATACATCCATACTTGCAGAAATCCTACTAACATCAGTATTCTCAATCTTTCTGATTTATACAACTTTACAAAACAAAGCCCAGAAAGATAACTTTACAAAACTAAGTTCCACTTAAATAGTATGGAAAATTTGGGTACTCTAGCTTCTATACAAGAATACTTGTCTCATCAAAACCTAATAGAAATATCCTAACAATATTTTAGATAGATTTTATTATATTTTTGAGATTTCACGTATTTGCTTCATTTGAGAGGAATTTCATAGATTTTAGCACAAAGTGAGCTCAATCGATTGAAAAGCCAAGTTGGAGTCGAGATACGAAGTCGAAAACGTGCAGTTTTCGGAAAAAAAATTATATTTCAAACTGCAAAAGTTCAAATTCAATAATTCTTGTCTTGTTGGAAAGCTAAGAAGATTTTTTTACAACTTTCATATTCAATAGTTTTCCTAATTTTGCCTCCAAGAGAGCATAAAATTACAAGAAGGCGGAAGTTGTGTAAAATCGTCTAGTTTTTTGGCTTGACAAGGTTCAAGTATTTATGGCATAACTTGGTGTAGGAAATTGATATCAGGTTGCATTAGATAGCCAACTTTAAGGACTACAACTTTTATGAAGACACCAAAGATCAATTCGGCCCATAAAAGAACGCGTCTGAAAGTCAAGATTCGTGTCCATCCGAGCCAACCCAGGTTGGAAGTGGTCGGGTCGTGGGTTTCCTACTCAAATTGAACTCATTTTCAACTAGGACTCTTATACAAATCCGATTTTGACTTTTCCAACCCTAAATAGGGACAGGAGAAGTCATTGGAAGAGGACGAGCAATCATATCCAAGAAATACACCTAGAGAACAAGCAAAAAACCAATAAATTGAAGATTCAAGATTAAAGAGGAAGCACCCAAACATGAATTCACTAAGTTTTCTTTGATTTTATTTCTAATTTTTATCATGTCGTCTTATAATTTATTTTGCGTTACTAACATGATTATTGGTTAGGGATCTCGTGATCTAGGGCACAAGAGTAGTTTTATGGATATTTTGTTGAATTTTAGTTTTAATCATTCCTCTAAATCCATGATATCTTATTCATGCTTCTTCGTGCTTATTCCATGTATGAATTCTGGCCAAATTTATGCATGTTTTAATTAATTAGATTGAGATCGAGAGAAGATATCTAATTATAGATTTGAGAATGCATCACTCAATTAATTGCTAGATCGAGAGATTGGTAATAATTGGGGTGAGAATACGATCTTAGAAGCTTTTGGGAGTTGGTTATTAACTGCAAGGTAGAGATACAGACATTAATAATCAATCTACGGGTTAAGTTACTCGAGAGAGAGAGGTTAATCTATAATCGTGATTGCTCACATAAGATAATTGGATTTTAGTTTGATTTTGATATATTAGTAAATTTGATTGACATAGAATGATATCATAGCCTTATGATCCATGTTTGAATATTGATATTTCTTGATACTTGTTCGTTTGATTTTTGATTTTCTTGACTGTGTTAGATTTAAGTTAATTAGAAACAATTCTCTTAGTTCCATCACCTAGATAAAATTAGGTAAATTAATTAGGTAGTTAACTCAATTCTAATTAACTAGTTTTTGTGGGATCGACTTTGCTCATCCTATCTATAGTTGACATTATACATTTGTAGTTAAGTAAGCTAGAAATAGGCTTCCAACATGTATATGCATAAATTCTTAACTGATTTTAGTATTATCTTTATTTTCCAGTCAATAACCTAGGAAATTTGAAGGTATAAAATTATTTATAGAGTCTCATGATCATTTTACCATATTAGACACTAAAATGATACTTTTACCCTCAATATTATCTATATTGATTAGACAACTTAAATTTTGACTCATTTCAATTCGCATTATGTACAGTAAAAAGTCCAGTCTACCACCGACCTTTAGCAAACTCATGAAAACCCCCAACTATGAAAAACTCTCATGGAAAATTCTCTTGGAACCCCTATTTTAATTTCACCTCTTTCACACGATATAACAACGCAAACCCAACCCTAACAAACCCAACCCTAGTAAACTAGAATGGCTATTGATTTGGCAGCCATGAAGATGCGGTAATTAGTTATCATTTTCAAATTTGAATTATTTTTAAAAAGCATGTATTTTCTGTGCTTTTACATCGGATTTTGTCGATTAATGGAGAATATTGTACTGGCCTATATTTTGACGTGTGAGTCTGACACATTCATCATCCAGCATTTCAGTAATTATTCAGCATGTAAGGGGTATGGATATTTTTGACAAATCACCAATTTTATAATAGAAAAATAACTTTGTTACGTCATGTGGTAGAAAGTTAATCTCTATTTCAATTGTGGTATTTGAGGTCAATTTGCCATCATTTACATATGGTCTATTATTCAACTCTCAAATATAAGTTTTGTTTGTATTTTCATTGATATATTTTTTTTGTATTTCATCAACATATACTTATATATATGATAAATGTTTACGGATAAATTGTATAAATTGTTAACTTTATAATAAATATGTGGTTTTATTAAAAAAATATATTAATCAGATTAATATGTTATTAGTTTTCATAACTATAGATAGACATACAAATTTTTATTTAAATTTCTATTGAGATATTTCTGAGGTTATCTTAATATGACAGAACAGGTTGCTAATAAGAAAATATAGTTTGCTAGAGTAAGTTTCCACGAATTACATGATCGGATAAATAGTTGAGATCATGTAATGGTTTTCCAAATTATAAGGAAAACCAACCTTAGAAGAAAGAGGAAGTTATCTTCTAAGAGCAGTAAGCATGAAAGAAACAACAAGATGATGTAGCAGAAAAGATGGATGAAACATAAATAGGATGCTGAAACAGAAAGTTGACGCAGGACAGAAAGTTGAAGAAAAGGAAACAGAATCCTGGCAGCGAACAGAAAGCGGAATAGAACAGCATCCTGAAGCAAGCAAGGAAGAGCGAGCTACAACAATCTACAGAGGAAGTAGGAAGTAGCCAACGGATCTCTTGCAGAAAGACAAGTGCTACTCCTATCCATGCAGTCCGAAGAAGACCATGCAACTTAAACGGGAAGAAAGCTATCTGGTAACCAGACTAGCTAACAGTTGCATAAAAGTCAAAGATTGTGGGCGTATTAAATGCACATGTCAGGAATATCTTAGAAGTATTTAATGCGAACACATAAGAAGATATTGGAGAACAGAAGCCTCAATTCAGAACGGGAAAGTGTTCACCTTCAACGAATACATTTCCAACGGATATATTCTCAAGATCTATAAATTGAAGGTGTGGCTGACTGAAGCAGGCGCTAAACAGTGAAGAGAGGAAAATTAGAAATACTCCAGAGCTCCTCAAAGCTCATGTCTGTTCAAGCCACACAACCTTCAAGGAGCAACATACAACAGTCATAGGACTTCATAAGATCAAGATTGCTCCACACAAGTTGAAGAACCTTTTATTTCTTTTTAACCATTTGTGTTGTGTGCGCTAGGTTGTGTTTGGTATAACTTAGTTGATAGGATTATATCCTTGCTAAGTGTGTAGTCTTGTGTAGGCTATTTGCCCTGTGTGGGATTTCTACCCTGTGTGGGTTGTAACCTAAGAATCTGGGATTCTGTAGGTATAGCTTGTTAGGAAGAGGTTTGTAGAGTCGAGACTTGTAAATCAAATTGACCTAACAAAGTTCTTCCTCAGTGAAGGAGTAGAGTGGACGTAGTAGGATTACACCATCTTCGAACCACTATAAGCCATAAGTGTTTATTTGTTTTGACTGCATGTTGTGTTCATTGCATATCTATCTTGTTGCATCTGTTATAAGCATATTGGTCAAAAATATTTTGCTAAAATCATATTGCGAAAAGAAGACGTGTTTGCAAAACAGGAAACTCTATCTTAGTTTAATCTGCTGCGTACTGTGATTCGAGACAGGAACCTGATCAGCATTGTGTCAGGTTACTGACTCGAGTCGGGTTGCTATTTCTCTTTGGAATTAGGAACCTATTCGTAAAAAGAGTTTTGAAAAGATTTTGTGAAAATCGATAGAGGCTCATTCACCCCCTCGGAACCTCTGACCACCACTTGGGACCCAACAATTTCTATTTCAACCGGCAATATATATATATATACACACAAATATACATATATATATATATAATTATTTAATATCAAATTATTTCATAAATTTTCGTCTTTGTAATTTTTTTTATTATCATTTTGTTAAGTATAATTTCAAATTAAAATAGTTTCATTTGAACTTATTCAATAAAAATATACTCAAAAGTACAAACATTTCAAATACTAATTTAGCAACTTTTTTTTCTGGTAGAACAGAATCAGTAATTTTCTCGAGATTAAACATATTTCATCAAACTTAACGGACATATGAGTAACAGTGATGTGAGTCATTAGCATCGAAGAACTGAATGCACAGGAAAAAAAAGTATCTAATGGGACAAATTTAGCAAGTTTTTTTTTCTGTGAGACTAATTATGCAACACGGGATCAAATCAAATGACCACGTGACCTTGTGGGACCAAGTCTCTAATTTCATCAATTTTTTTCGTAGAAAGCAATTTTGGTTTAACAACTAAATTATGAAGAAGTGTTAAGGAAATTATTGTTTAGATTTTGATGAGACAAAATACTAATGTAATAGAAAAGTGGAATATCTCATTTTTCACAATGTTCAAGTGAAATTAGATTATGTTTTTCTTATATTTCTAGGATAAAGAATGTAGGAGATCAAGATTCAGTATCTTAAGATTCAAAGAGAAGTAATACTGCAAGCAGTAAGAAAAATCAAGCTCTGCAGAAACAGTAAAAAAATTACTTGAAGAAGCAATTCTGGAGCAACAGTAAATTTAATTACTACATACAGAAAGTTACAGTAGAAGACCAGTAAGCTGTATTATTGTCAGAAAGCAAGGTTGCATAAAGAAATTGTTGTACGACAAGAAAGACAAGAAGAATGAAGTTTTACTCACTCCAAAGCAGTATGAGGAAGATCAGCAGAAGTACAAGGATCAATTACTTCAACATATCAAACTAGTCAGTAGAGATAAAGTGATTAAAGCAGTTCCGAGAACCAGTAAGAAGCAAACACGTGGCCTGTCACACTGCTGAAACCTACAACCTTGTACAACTGCATTTAATACCCTAGAGTACGAAACAAGGAACATTTAATACAACTTTCAGAGATCATTAATGCAAACTCTACAGCAACAAGAGGATTCAAATTTAAAATATTATGTCTCTCTTCAACGGGCATAATATTTCACCTATAAATAGAGGAAAACTTGACTGGAACAACTACTAAAAAACTGAACATTCAAGCTCAAGCAAGAAGCCCTCAAGTTCTTCAAAGCATTCACTCTAAAGGTTTCAGTCACTCAACCTCTTAGAAGCAGTCAAGCCTTAGATCGAACTCAAGACTTTTTAAGGCTACTTCAAGCATCAGTTGAAGACAAACTTATATACTTTTAATCTCATGTTGGGTGCTTAGGTTGTTTTAGGTGTCCTCAGTAGATAGAGAAATTGTTTCCTTGTTGAGTGTTTAGCCTTAGGAGAAAAATACATTAACTCTATGTGAGTTTGAGAGATCCTGTGTGGGTCTGCCTTTAAGACTTGAGCAACCTGTGGAAGCTAAGTCTTAGTAGGTGTAAACTTGTTAGGTTGATAGTTGTAAGGTTTGAGTCTTGTAAAACAACTTGCTTAATGAAATTCCTCCTCAAAGAATGAGTAGAGTGGACGTAGAAGGATTACACCACCTTCGAACCACTATAAGCCTTTGTTAGGAAATTTATATTTAGATTTTGATGAGACAAAACAGTAATGTTATAGGAATTTAGAGTACCCCATTTTCACACTTTTTAAATGAAACTTAGAATAGTTTGGGGTCTAAAAGTCAAGCTAAAGAATTGAGGATTTTTAAATTCAGTGGACAATTGCTCAATAAGATAGTCTCTGTTGGAAGCTATGAGAAGCAGGAAAGGATTTTACTGAATGCTACAGAAGAAAACAGTATCTGAATACTGTAAGCAAGTAATTCAGAAGCTCGACAGAAAAAATAGAATACAGCAAACCAACAGAAAGCTGTGTTATTACAAGTGTTGCAGAAACTGCAAGTGCTGTACTATAACCAACGAAGGACAAGAAGGATGAATGGATATTCACACACAATAATACAGTACAAGGAAGATCATTATTGTTCGAGGAAATATCTTTTCAAAACTAGCTAGTTGGGACAAAATGATCAAACAGTATTGAGAGCCAGTAAGTAGTCAACATGTGGACTGACAGACTGAAACAAATCTGCTGAGAGAATGATTATTCGATCACCACAAATCCGATGTCAAGAGAAACTGTATTAATAATGAAGATGTACAACAAATTACATCTGTAATACAAGTAAAAGAATAATCTATAATAATGTATAAGATATTCCCTAAAATACACTAGGATATGTTTACATCCTTATCACCCCCCCTCAAGCGAGGCGTGGGTTGAGGAGCGACGCTAAACTTGGAATGGAGAAGCTCGAATGCAGGTCGAGGTAGGCTTTTGGTAAAGATATCTGCAAGTTGAAGATGAGAAGGAACAAACTGTGTGCACAACTTGCCAGAAGAGACTAATTTAGGAACAAAATGGCAATCAATCTCAATGTGCTTTGCTCGTTTATGAGCAACAGGATTTTGACTCAAAAAGATAGCACTCGTATTGTCACAATATAGAACCGGTCTCTGGCGAGGAAGGACCCGAAGCTCAGATAATATATTGGATAACCACATGACCTCAGAAGCGGCATTCGCCAATGCACGGTACTCAGACTCACAGCTCGATCTAGTAACTGTAGGTTGCATTTTAACACTCTATGAAACAAGATTACCACCGAGTAACCGAAGGTGGACCGACGAGTCTCAACACATCGAGCTAAGTCTGTATCAGAATAAGCCATAATAGAAATTTCTGGACGAGCTCTGTAAGATAGGCCAAGGTGAATTATTCATTTAACATAGTGAAAGATGCGCTTAACAGCAAGAAAATGCGCATCGGTCGGGGCATGTAAGAATTGACTAACTTGATTCACCACGTAAGAGAGATCCGGGAGAGTAATAGTCAAATCTTGTAAGGCACCAACGAGTGATCGATAAAGAGTAGGATCGGAGTAAAGTGAACCACTAGTGGTGAAAGTTTCTCCCGCAGCCAGAGGAGTAGCAACAGGTTTTGAATCAAGTAGCCTGCTCGCTCAAGAATGTCATGAGCATATTTTGCTTGACTAATAAATAAGCCATTCTGTGTTTGAGTTACCTCCAATCCCAGAAAATAATTTAACTCACCTAAGTCCTTAACAGCAAATTCATGATGCAAGCGATCAATAAGACGGCGAAGCATATCAGAATTACTTTCGGTGATGATGATATCATCAACATAGAGAAGGAGATACACAGCCGAAGACCCATGGTGAAAATAGAACAGCGGGGAGTCGGAACAACTCTGAGAGAAATAAAGTGTAAATATGAACGAACTGAACCATTGAAACCAGGCGAGAGGAGCCTAATGGAGACCATAAAGGGCCTTTTTAAGGCGACAAACATGATCCGGAAATCACGAATCCACAAAGCCAGGTGGTTGAGCCATAAAGACAGGCTTCGTGAGAACGCCGTGAAGAACTGCGTTCTTAACATCAAGCTGATGTAATGTACAATTGTGATGAACAGATAAAGCAAGAATGACTCGTACAGTTGCCACTTTGACAACAGGGCTGAAAGTATGATGGAAGTCCGAGCCGGGGACTTGAGTGAACCCTTGAGCGACTAGCCGTGCTTTATGTCTGTCAATAGAACCATCAGAATGATACTTTTTTCTGAACACCCATTTACTGCCAACAATATTAACTCCAGGGGGTTTGGGAACTAAATCCCATGTCTGATTCAAGTGAAGAGCATCCATCTCTTCTTACATTGCTGCGAGCCATAGAGGGGATTTTAGTGCAGATTTGAAGCCACGTGGTTCAAAAGCAGCAGCAAGAGTCGTCAATAATGTTGTGGAAGTGAGATCAACAGGATAGCGAGGCTTGAATACACATGTTTTAGCACGTGTGACCATAGGATGAGAGGGCTAAGGGCCAGCTGGCATTGGTAATGTAGTTATCTCGGTAGGAGGAGCAACCCACCTGCCGGAGGTTGTGGTGGTGCTGGTGGAACAGCATTTGGTGGTGGAGCTGCTGGAGCAACATGTGGGTCAAGATCTGAACATGTGCGACATAGCTTGGGGACCGAGACTGAAGGAAGTGTTGGATGACTATTGGATGTGTGAGGTAGTAATGTAATATTTGACAGCTGTTGCACAGTGGAAGGCTCATGAAAGTCGTCAAATGTTAAAGTGTTAGGCGAGAGATGAGATGTGGTGGAACTCATGCTGGAGAACGGAAATAGATGTTCATCAAACTGAGCATACCGTGAGATAAAAGTCCAAGCTGACTCAGGATTGTAATAGTGGAAACCCTTATGAGTACTACTATAGCCCAAAAATATGTAAGGTCGACTACAAGATGCCAGCTTATGAGCCGAGTAGTCTCGAAGATAAGGATAGACACGGCATCTAAAGGGCTTGAAGTTAGCATAATTTAGCGACACACCATATAAAACAGAAAATGGAGATGCATTGTTAAGCACTGAAGAAGGCAGTTGATTTATCACGTAAACAATGATAGCAAATGCATCAAACCCAAAACATGTAGGAATAGATGCATGAAACATCATAGATCACCCAGTTTCAGTTATATGGTGATGTTTTCGTTCTGCCCTACCATTTTGTTGCAGTGTGTAAGGACATGAAATCCGGTGATAAATGCCATGTTTTTGAAGAAAAACCCACATGCGGTGATTCACAAACTCAGTGCCACCATCAGACTACAATATTTTGAGAGTAGTAGAGAATTGATTGCATACAAAGGTGTGAAATTTAATAAAAATCTCACAGAGGTCGGATTTAACATGCATGTGATAAAGCCAAGTAAAGCGTGAATAGTCATCAATAAAGGCAACGTAATACCGATAACCATTGACATCAGAAATAGGCGCAGGGCCCCATAGATCATAGTGCACCAAATCAAGAACATGCATAGATCGTTTTTCATTCAACTGGAAAGATAAATGCTTACTCTTGGCCAACTGACAAGAGGAGCAAACAGTAGAATTCGGTAATAAAAATGTCACTGATAAATGTCCAGACTCATTAAGTAAATAAATAACAGAAAATGGGATATGCCCCAGACGCAAATGCCACAATTAAAAACTAGTTTTTGTTGTTGCAGAACGAATACATGAAAGAAAAGCAGGTGTGCCTCGGTCCAGAACATATAAACCTCGCTCACATCGCCCCTATGCCAAAATTGCCTTTGTATGTCAATGTTGAATGACAAAAATTTTATCAGTGAAAACAACATTAACTGGAGAATCTACTGTTAGTTTGCTGATAGAGAGGAGATTCTTAATTATATGCGGAACAACTAGTACATCATTTAACTTAACATTATGTGAAAGAATGCAAGAACCAATATGTGATATTGAAAGGGTGTACCATTCCCAACAACAATAGATTGAGTACCATTGTAAGGTGCTGCGGAGTCCAGATTGGAAGACTGATCTATAATATGCGCCGAAGCTCCCGAGTCAACATACCAATTGGAATATGATTCAGAAGTAGGAGCCGACAGGTGGCAAAAGGATTAGAAAGCCTGTGCAAGATCAGCTGATTGTGGGGGAAGACGCTGCAAATATTGAGTGCAACGATTAGCGTATGTTCTCCGCGGCAAATTTGGCAACAAGGTCGGCACTGACCAGAGGATTGTGGCTGCCGATTATGGGACGAACCACGTCCAGTGGATTGGTGATATCGATTATAAGAACCTGTAGAAGAACGAGCAGAAGAACCAAATTATGAAGAGTTACGAGAAAAAGAGCCACATCGTGTACCAGCAGTAAAGACAACCTGAGACTGATTTGGCGAAGCCTCCATAGCCTTATTCATTAAATCAAATTGAACAGCTTGATGCAGAAGCATAGTAAAACTCGGAACTGGATCCATGGCCATCCGTGTATCAGCAAAATTTGTAAATTGAAGTCCCAATCCTCGAAGGAAGAGATGGCTTTTGTCTGATTCATCAACAGATCGCCCTATGGCATATAATTTATCACATATACTTTAAAACATCTTATCATAATCTTGTACAGAGAGAGAACCGCGGCGAAGAGAAAGAAGTTGCTTGTGGAGCTGATTCACACGAGATGTTGAGGCGTGAGAAAAGGCAGCCTCGAGAGTGAGCCACGCAGCACGAGAGGTAGTGCAATCAACGACCTCGGCCATGGTTTCTTCGAAAAGGAAAAAGAAAATTACTCCTAGAAGTTTCTGGTCTTGGGTGAGCCATTCAGCGTAAGCAGGATTTTGTTTTGTGGAACCATTGTCTTTTGTGAGAGTGGCGGCGGCAGCGGTTGATGAGCCATCAACAAAACCAACAAGGTTGAAACTCGTGATCATTGGCATAAACTGTCATTTCCACAGAAGGTAATTTGAAGATGAGAGTTTGATTGTGACCATGTGAATCATGGTAGCAATCGGGAGAGAATCAGATAAGGCCATCGAGACAGTAGACGAGTGAGGGAGGAAGACGGTAGAATGAGATTAGGGTTTCACGATGAATTAGGCTGATACCATGAGAGAATGATTATTCGATCACCACAAATCCAGTGTCGAGAGAAACTGTATTAATAATGAAGAGGTACAACAAATTACATCTGTAATACAAGGAAAAGAATAATCTATAATAATGAGCAAGATATTCCCTAAAATACACTAGGATACACATCCTTATCATTTGCAACCTAGTATAGCCATATTAAATAGCTTGGAGTGCAAGATAAGAAAATTAATTGTAGAATTTTAGAAGGAATTACTGTGAGCTCAAGGACAATTGAAGAGGATTCAAATTCAAATGAAATGTGTCTCTCTTCAACAAACACATTTCTTACACATATAAATAGAAGAAGACTTTACTGAAGCAACAACTGAACAACTGAAACATTAAACTCTTGCTCTCAAGAAAGAACTATCTCTCAGCTTTCAACACTCTAAATTTTTAGTCACTCAACCTCTTAAGACAAGCAGTCAAGCCTTAGAAGCATTCGAGCTCAAGATTCATCAAGGCTACTTCAAGCACCAGTTGAAGAAAACCCATATACTTTTAGTGGTGTCCTCAATTGACAGGATTTAGATTTTTTCTGAGTGTTTAGTCTTAGGAGTTTAAGGCTGTAACTCTGTGTGAGTTTAGAATCCTGTATGGGTTAACCTGTTTGATTCAAGCAACTTGTATGGAAGCTAAGTCTTAGTAGGTGAAAACTTGTTAGGTTGATAGATTAAAAGGTCGAGTCCTGTAAAACAATCTTGCTTAACGAAGTTCATCTTCAGAGAAGAAGTAGAGTGGATATAGAAGGATTACACCACCTTCGAACCACTATAAGCCTTGTGTGTTTATCTTTCTGATGTAGCATTTATGTGATCATATTGCGTTGCATTCTACATCATATCCTTCAGGTTTAAAAACTTGTAAAAATCCTATTTTGAAAAAGATTTTCAAAAGAAACTCTATCAAAATGCTTAAGTTTCCGCTGCATAAGAACTCCGGTATAGTAAGTTATACTGCATTCTACGTTGTATTCTGTTATAGAATACAGTACTGCAAATTCAAAATATTTTCAAATATCAATAGAGGTTCATTCACCCCCTCTCTCTAAGCCTCTATGCCACTTGGGACCAACAGTCTTTGCGTGTGTGCTTTCTATTTTAGCATTTCTATTATCTTATCGTGCTGCATTTTATATCTCTGTTCATACTACTGCATAAAAGTTTTGCTAAAACACATCTTTATAAAGGTTTCCAAAATAAACTCTATCATCAAAAGTTTAAGTTTCCACTGTGCAAATAACTCTAATTACTGCAAGCAGTATTGTATCCTAGCACTGTAAGCTAAATAGTATCCTACGATGTAAGATGTCTAGGTTACAATGCAATAAATTCAAAAGATTTTACAAAATTAATAGAGGTTCATTCACCCCCTCTAAACCTTTGTGCCACTTGGGACCAACAATATGTTAATTCATTAGAAATTTAATTTGAAGAGGACTTTTGTGAGACTGTTCCAAAGATCTAATTTTATTGTACTTGTCAACCCACAACTCCTAATTCACTATATATCTACGTATTAATTAGTAAATATGTGTTTGATTTGTGAATAATTGATTTGTCTCACATATTTATATTATAAAAAGCATCTCATATATGGCTTTTTGTAATTTGAATTATAGTCAATTTAGTCGTTATAGATGCAAAGATTCACTAGCACAATTTAAAATGAGATTTTATCGATTTAGGTCCCGAAACATAGGTCAATTGTGAATGTGGGGTATGAAAGATAATTTTTATCAATCCCGGGCTTGAAGTATTGGAGACTATCAAATTAATATTGCAAAAATCTAATGTTATTAACATTTCTCTATCAGTTGCTTATGTGTATGTAATTGTAATTAAAGTGGAGTTTGTATTGCAAGTTTATAAAAATAATAATAACATAAATTTTGTATTCACTTAGGTATTTTATTGAATATCATAGCTAACGAATACTCAATACACGATCATGTAGCTAATAAAATAATAATTTAAAGTTTTACATCCTAAATTGTAATTTTAATTTTTCAATTGATAATTTTATTGCATTTATAAGATAACTTGATTTCTTATTTATAGAACATATCTTTTCATGGTTTAAAATTTATCAATGTCAATTTTAAATCATAATTTATCATAATGATATAATGTTGATTTAAAATGCATATCGGATTAGAGGATAAACTTGATTTTTACCAAGGATAAAACTTGATTTTTTTTTTTTACATAGTTTATTGTATAAAGAAAATTTGAGTTTTTAGAAGATAAAATTTGACTTTTAGAATATATGTTTTTATGGTTAAAAATTTGTTGATATTTTCTTTAAATTTTTAATATTCGTGGATAAGTATATTTTTCAAAAATATTGGTATAAAAATAACAAAATCAATATTTTTTTTCGATATTTAATCAAATTTATACTTTTAAATTAAGGATATATATTAATATCGATATCTTTTGATATCTATATCTATATAAAAATAAATAAATTGGCAAAAATTACCGATTTGCTATTTTTCCTCCCAAACTATCAACCAATAGAAAATTATTAAAATTAATTTCCCAATATATATATTTTTTTTAACTTTCGTATTTTGTTTGTAAATTTTAAATTTTTTAATTTGATAATTTCCATAAATGTTAGATTTACTTAATTTTTTTCAAAGATTTGAACATTCTTTGAATTTTAGTTTTGAAAATAATTTAAATTCTAAATTTTTATGTTATTTTTTTTAGATTTATTTTATTATTTTTAAATTTATTGAGAAATATATTATATGCATATTGTTTAAAAGAAAAATCAAATTAAAGTGAATATTTTGAGCATAAATTCATTTTTAAACTAAGGTTGCAAAAAATATTCAAAAAAGTGTAAAGAATAATTATAAAATGTGTAATAAATATTACAGATAAACAAAATACCAAAAATGAAAGATAGAAAAAAGTGATAGTAAATAAAATAACAAAAATAATTAATTTAAAAAGGTTGAAATTTTGAAGTGAAAAAGGGAATTCTATACTATATGTTGAAAGAATTCAATGAATATCATTTTATATATAATGTAAAGGGTATTATAGTCAACATACAAGTCAAAAGGTGAGGAAAATCGAGCACAAGTCACACATGGGGCGAGTAATGCACACTCTCGTTAAGTTTGACGGAATAGGGAATTTCACGCAAACTTATTCATATCATAGGTGTAAATGTTGTCATTCTTTTAATAGAGAAATGACCGACACAATATTTCCAAATCAAGGGGGGCCAGTGCCAAATATAGTATATGTACAATAATGTCATTCCTATTAATTTTATTTAAAAATATCACATGTTAATGGCATGTGTATAGTCGTTCATGACTGTTCATAATCATATATTACATTCTTTATTAAATTAATGTTAAGTGACATTTTTCTATAAACATTTTGTGTTTAAGTGGTATTTTCATGAATAACCTAAAGATATATATAAGGCGCAATTTAGTAGTTATATATAATAACTCATCTGAATCACTATGCACTTCATTCCTTAAGTTTTAAATTTCACAATTAAACGCTGACTATGTGACATGTTACATTTTTGCTTTTTCGTTGGACATTTTTTTTTTGTTACACATTAATTAGACATGTCTTTAATGTGTGTGGACCAATTACTTTTGGTTACTCTTAAGCCCAATTAGGACCTTGACTTTGATTTAACTATTGGGCTATCGGGCTCTGATGGGCTTTGGAGAAACTGTGTCAGAGAGTGAGACTTGCATGGGTGATGTTTATTCAATGTTGGGCTGAGGTTGGGCATTTTAACTCACCAACTTGAATGAGATTCAAAACCTTGGTGATGGCTGTATTTAAAAGTAGAATCGTTGAATGTGACGTGAATTATGAAAACCACCTCATTCTTCTATTTATTTATTTTGCCTTTTTTTTATGGATATAGCTTTACTAAGTTGTTGACTTGGTCTAATATTTATTACTACCTCCATCCCGGCTTAACTTGTCTACTTTGACCGGGCACGGAGGTTAAGAAAATGCAGTTGACTTAAGTGGATATGCACTTTTGGATGTCATTTTTGTAATAATATGCACATCAAATCAAATTTTATGCACTTAATTTTTGTAATAATATGCACATTAAATCAAATTTTATGCACTTTTGGATGACATTTTTGTAATAATGTTGAAATATAGGGATATTAATGTAAAAAAAAAATTTGTCATTTATGGGCTGACAAGTTAAGGTGGGACAAATAGAAATGACAAGTAGGCAAGTTAAATTGAGACAGATGGAGTAGTTCTTCAACTTTTCTGGGATATACAGAACAATGAGGAATTTGCTTCATACTTTATTATAACTACTTTT
The DNA here is from genome assembly GCA_946896805.1 of Scutellaria galericulata. Classification (NCBI taxonomy): domain Eukaryota; kingdom Viridiplantae; phylum Streptophyta; class Magnoliopsida; order Lamiales; family Lamiaceae; genus Scutellaria; species Scutellaria galericulata. The sequence goes on along the minus strand of OX335791.1, from coordinate 10,825,363 downwards.
TCTCTTATGTATAAAGATCACTCGGGGGAAGTTTTTATCAAACCATTTGAATTTGTGTTATCCATGGTGTGTTAGTTTTTAGTTTAATTTATAAGCTCACCACGTAGCCCATAAGGTATAGTTTTTTTTTTTTCTTTTTCAATGTTTTATGGGTTTTTTTTTCTCCCTCTCTACCATCTCTGATCTCTGCATGCCTTTTTCAGCATGTTTTCATCAGCTTGATGCATCCTTCAAATCTTCTTGGATGACTAGCTTATTGTTCAGCCTGATGCTCTAGATGGTAGGTGCTTCTTGACTGTCATAGCTCCTTCATCTGCTTCCCTCTTGCTATAAGGCTTCAGCAGTGACTATAAGGCTTCAGCAGTGACTCTTGACTTGGAACTCTTCCCCTTTTTGTCATCATCCTCAAGCTTGCTGCTCAGGGGTGGGGTTCCAACGCCAAGGTAGACAGTGCAGGTTTCTCTTGTCTGATAGTTGCTGCTTGGAGATATGCAGCAACGTGTTCGTACTTCCTTCTAAGCATCCTTCTTCTTATTCCTACCCAGGGGAATAAGCTGCTCAACCTCAGCACGTGACAAGAGATCAGAAAACTGATGGATGGTTAGATCAGTTACCTGTTCAGCTTTCTGTCCAAGGCACGTTCACCTAGGATCTTGACTGCTGGTCTGGCTCCGTCTTCACCACTGTTTTTCTTTGCTAGTGAGGATTCATCTCCGCCCTAGTACCAGCTGGAAGCTATTGACATAGTATCTTCGGACAGGTAGCCATCACCTTTCACATTTTTTCAGTTTTGGCTCCATGAATAACAGCAGATGCTGTCATTGTCCGAAGAAGCGGCCTTATGAAATAATAACTTCCATTTCATTCTTTTGAAATTGAAGGCTTCCTCATGGGACTTGTTCCCACATCCCTGCTGTTGAGAGGAAGTCGGCCCTATGTCAGATAAACGAGGGTACATGCGAATACCACGTTTATCCTTCTCTCATCTTCTTTTTCTTCAATCAACAAGAAGAGGGAGTTACGAGTGATCGCCGGCATCTCGAATGCTTTTCTGATAGCATCCATTTCATGGAGGGTGTCCTTCACTCGTGTGAGAGTCGCGGGTTGTTGAGATATTCTTCAATCACAATTGTTTCTCCTTCAACACCCGTGATGACCTCTTCATCATCCCTTGAAAACCTCTTTCTCTTCCTGGTCATCAGAGACTTCTTGTTTTCTTCGTCATCCTCCTTATCTCCTCCATTTTCATCTTCTTCTCTTCCTCTTTCTGGAATCTTCATCACCATACAACTTGATGTAGCTTTGCTTTTTCTCTAGAGTATATGGGAGCTTATGCTTTAATGAAAAGCGTTTGAGGAAGAGTGATGAATGCTCGGGTATAAATAGGCGGATGTGAGTGGTTTATTCAATCGATGGTTAGGAGATAGATGAAACGCACAATCTGACGGTTGATTCAAAAAGGCGGAGGGGCCTTTTTGCAATTTATTGATCTTTTGGGATAAACTTAAATAATCGTTTGTCTAACTTCTGAAAAGTTAGATTTACTTTCATTATGATTTGATGGACAGCCGCCTCTCTAGATCTTCTACACATGGCTACTTCTCTTGGATCGAGGTCGTAGAAACATAATACCACTTGATGGTATCACTTGATGGTTGTTGTAAGGAGCATGTTGGGTCTTAAATACTGATACCACTTGATACCACTTGCTTGTTGGACTTTCTACTGCAATGTCCTTCTTCCAGATGCTTCTAGGTTTCTGATACCACTTGTTGGCATCACTTGTTGGTCTTGAAGAAATCTGATATCAGGTTGTTGTTCTCTCATGTTCATGACTCATTTGAGAGTTCAGCTTTTCCTAAAAGATTCTCTTAGTCGTGTGTTGGACTTTCTCCTAGAGTTCCCACCGGATTTTATAACTCACATTGTCACGCCCCATTTTCTTTCATAAAAATTATCATAGTTTTCTTTGTGGGCGTGAAGAAAGAAGGGGAAAAAAGACGTGCATAATATAAAATAGAAACCTTTGGAAATAGATAAGAGACGATTTTACCAATACAAATCCTCGGCGTTTAGCCAATTTAAAAATATTTAACATAGCAGCGAAAAAACATCAGGATCCTTTACAAAGAAGATAAACAGTTTAGTTTTATAAATGATCAACATAGTTTTAAAAGATAAAACCGGAAAAAGACAAAGCTAATAAGGTACCCCTCTTTCTACGCATCATGTTTCTCTTTATCTCCTGTAATGTGAGTACAGAATAGGGGTGAGTGCGTTGAATACACTCGTGGGGATACTTTCCATATTTAACAATTATTAAGTAGTTATAAAAAATCAACATATATTAGCTCAACAATTAGACAAAGCATATATAATGCATAACACAGAATTTGGTTCATTAATGGACACCCAACCCCTGACTCACTAATGGACACACAGCCTAATGGACATAAGCCCATGACTCACTAGTGGACACAAAGCCCAATGGACACAAAGTCCATGACTCACCAATGGACACAAAGTCCATGACAGTACAGACCCTAGTTACCCCATAATGTGAAAGTAAACTCTTTGACTCTTCCCATAAATGTGGACTTTCATCTTCTCACAATATGATAGAATGAATACAGTATTCGCAACATATAATCATAGTATATATCTCAAATCACATAAGTTCACAATTCATAGCGTTAATTTATCATCATTGTACGTTACCTACAAAAGCATAAAGTTAATAGGGATTAGAAGTTACCCCCAGCTTGTTCGGTGGTTACCACATGAGTAGCGAGTATCAAAGATCAAGTACCACAAAGCACGATCCAAATGCTAGCCTACACAAGTTACGGTATTACTTAGATCCTTAATAAATATAATTAAAGATTTAAACGATAAAGGAGAAGATACGATCATTAGGGACGAGTCGGAACGGAAGACCTAAAGATTGAGTTTAAAGAAACAAGAGGGAAATATCAGTTCAGCAACTGATATGAAAGAGGAAGAAATTTGGATCGCAACGGAAAAATAATGAGCTCGATCGGAGTTCAAACGAGCTCAAACGGAGTGTTTTAAGATTGAGGGGTATTTTGGTAATTTTGGTCAAGGGTTGACTTTGACCGGGACCCCCGATCCCGACGACTCGACGAAAACATTCAAAATGGACCAACGTGCGAAAACGCTCGCCGGCGCGCACACTGCACGCGCGCCCAGCACCCGGCGCGCGCATGCCCGTGCATCATCGTCCAGTGGCGCCGCACAGCCTCGGCGTCTTGCGCACGCCCGCGTCCCAGCACCCGCGCGTCCAGTTCCTGCTATCACTCCGGCAGCCACCTGCTGCAACGGCGCTGCCCAGCACCACCGCCACCTGGTCCACCAGCAACCCTGCTCTGGCGACCACCACATCCGGCCATCTCTCGCCGGATTCCGGCATGAACAGTGCCTCCAAAACAGCCCCAACAATCAACTAAACACACAAAACACCTTGCAACCACCACATTTCCACCACCCGTTTCAGCCCTAGCGCCGCTCCTCCGGCAGCTCACCAACACCTCCAGTAGCTTCTCCGGTGACTGCTCCGGTGAGAAGGAGAGAGAGAGAGAGAGAGAAAATAGATGAGAGAGAAAGGGTGATAAACATAGGTTTAGGGTTTTCCGGAAACATTTTTACCGTTTCCCAGAGAACGAGACATCGGAATGAAATTCCAGAAACTGTTCTAGACTCGTCTCGACGAGACCTACGTTCTATGCAAAAATCAGTGAAAACCGACAATGTTGAATTTTTCCAGCCACCGGCGGCGGCGCGCCGGAGGTCAGAAAACAATAAAGAGAGAGAGGAGGGAGAAGAGAGAAACTTACATGTTTTTGTCGCTTTAGGCTCGTTCGGAAAAATGGTGAAAAATGAATCGAATGAGCCCCTATTTTTATATTTGAAAAGTTACTATTCATCGAAAATATCTAAGTTACTATTCATCGGAATATTCCTTTTTTCTGTTCATCAAGATTCCACTCTTCATTTTTCCGAAACTTCGTATTTTGCCCTTCTCTTCGCCATTTGAGCTACGGGTCTCCGATGACCTCTAATTTGTTTCTATCTTCTCATTTTCCGTTACGCATCTTATGGTAAAATAATATTCTATGTTCCGTGACTAGAAATTATATCCATCTAAAACCGGCGTTAAATACGTATCTGAAACACACGTAATTAAATTAAACAGTCAAGTTTTAACGCACATAAAATATTTTAATTAAGGGTTTAATTATTTAATTAACCAATTATGCTTCGTTTTTGTCCAGGCGCTACACACATAGAGATAGGATATTTAGTAGGGTTGGCAGTGGGGTAGGAAATCCTTGTTCCCCATGGGGATCTGCCCCGAATGGGATAGAGATTTCCCGAAACATACACCCACGGGGACGGGGGCCTTTTTCTCCCCAATTGGCAGGACGGATCGGGGTTACAAATTATAATTTCGCAAGGATAATCAAAGTTCTTGTTCATCAATAGAAAATCAAGACAAATTAGGCAGAAAAGTGTTGCTTACCCAGAGTCATATATCAATGCATATCCTTAGATCCTTCCTTTTTTTTCTTTTTTTTCTGGCAGATATCTCCTCCTCGTAATATTTATCTCCTTCATGAAAAGTCTTTCAGACTTGAAAGTATTTGTTGTTATTGGTAGATTTTAGGATGAAATTTTAGATTTGTTGGAATAGTTTAATGTGTATGTAAGTTGTTCGACGAAATGACCATATGATTTTTGATATGGATCTAATAAACGGATATGAAAGAACTATAATAGAGTAAAAAATAGAACGGGGAACCTGACGGGAGCAAGGCAAAGTTTTCCCCGCTACACTCTCGGGGATGGGGATGGGGACGGGGATTCCCCGTGAGAGCAGAGACAGGGATAGGGATTGTCCTCGCGGTCCCGTCCCGTTGCCATCCCTAATATTTAGTAACAAACATTGTTTCTTCAACTAAGAACTCATAAAATAACCTCACACACATATTAAAGATAAGGATATTTTCTAGTTTCTTCAACTTTCAAGCAGCCACTTGACTTGAAAATTGAACTTTTGTTTTAAGCTTGTTTCTTAAGATTGAGTGACAGATATTTTAAGCGTGAAGCATTTTTAGAAAGTTTTCTTGTAATTTAAGCTTGTAACTGTAGATAGTTTCAATAGTTTTCAAATTCTTAAGTGCACTCTTCATCTATTTATACATTGTTGATTTGCCCGTTGAAGATGAGTTAACAAATCAGTTATTGGTTAATGATCAGATTTGTACTGGACCATTACTCTACATGTCTGCATCTTTTAATGTTGATCTTCTTTATACATTAACTAGTTTTTGCATGTTTTAAATGGATTTTGCAGTGTTAGTCAACATGTAATTGTAACTGTAAGATTCTAATAGGAAATCAATGTTTAGATTTTGATGAGACAAAACACATATGTAGTACGAAAGTAGAGTACCCTATTGTTCACAATGTTTAAATGAAATTAGATTAGACTTTGGGTCCTAGAAAAGGTTGCAGAAGGAAAGAAATACGAAAGAAGACTTTGTTGAAGAACTATATGGAAAATAGTTACTGCAAGCTACATGGTTGAACAGTGATCTCTGCATGTTGTAACCTGGAAGATTACAGCATATACATTGCAAGCTAAATCACTGCAAGAAGACTAGGTTGCAGGAACTACTCATTGCATGCAATTGACTTACACAAATTCAATGAGAAGACCCTCACCCTTCAAACATAAATACAGTATGGGGAAGATCAAAAATAGTCCAAGGATTACTCACCTCATATGGATAGAAATATAGTCAGTAGAGATAAGTTGATGGTTACATAGTTGTAAACCGATGAACAACTGCCACTTGGCCTGACATACTACATAAAACAATAATCTAGTATAAAAGAATTTAATGCAGACTAATAAAATACATTCAATATAGATTCTACACCAACTTTAGAGAGGATTCAAATGTAAGGATTTGTGCCTCCTTCAACGGGCATAAATCAACTCGTATAAATAGAGGAAAAGTCGACTGTTATAACCACTAAAACTACAATGTTCAAATTACAAGTAAGAAAAGCTCTCAAACTTTTAAGCTCTCTCAAGTTTAAATTTTTAGTCACTCAACCTCTAAGAAGCAGTCAAATATTCGAGCAGAGATTCAAGATCTCAAGGTTGCTTACTACACCATTTGAAGACAAACTTTTATATACTTTAAAATTTTGTTGTGTGTTAGGTGTTTTCAGTTGATAGGAAAGTGTTCCTTGTTAAGTGTATATTTTCAAGTGTCTAGCAATAATCCTATATATATGCGTTGTGAGATCCTATGTAGGTCTGTCTTTGGAGCTTACAGTAAACTATGTAAAAGCTGAGCTCTAGTAGGTATTCTCATTAGGTCTAGTGTTTATTAGGAAGTGTCTTGTAAACCAAATTATTCTTAACGAACTTCCTCCTTCCAAAGGATATAGTGGATATAGAGGGATTACATCATTCTTGAACCACTATAAGACCTTATGCGGTTATTTATATCATCTTATTATCATTGTATCTTTGCATATTTATCTTATTTTGTCATATAACATGAAACCTTTGTTAAAATCTCATATTTGAAAAAAATTTCAAATGGACCTCATAGGTATTATTTATTCCACTACACGAACTATTGGATACACGTAACTGCACTTGTCAATAGTGTTGTAAGCTGAGTCTACACACAGCGTTGAAAACTACATAAGTTACAATGTACAATGTTTTGTTCTATAGATTTTTGAAAAATCTATAGAAGTTCATTCACCTCATTCCCCCTCTAAACCTATGTACCACTTGGGACCAACAGATTTCAATGTTGTAGTATCTTACTAACTACAGTAAGTTTGGTCTTATTGTAACTTCATCTTCCTGCAGTTTTAGGTCTTCCTTCAGCAACTTAAAGCAATTGTATCCTACAACATGCATTAAGATTTTTTCTTCCAACTCACTGACTTGACTTCATTTAATCTTAACCTTAAGTTATATATCTTATTAGAACTAAAAAACCTACTCACTTCACATAAATAGTGTGTAAAATGAAGTTCTCTATGATCCTAGTCTCATCAAATTTTTAATATTGATTTTCTAACAACTATGTGTGCACTATTTATTTATTAATTTTTTTAATCTTTGAGATACATTTATTAATTAAATCTTGGTGGAGTTATGTTCCTAAGTTTCTTAAGAATAACTTTAGAAATTTCATGTTATAGGTTTTATATCTTGAAGATAGATTTCTTAAGAACCATTAAATTATACCATGATGGGAAAAATATATACCTTCAAGACATGTATATGTGACTAGTGTATGTATTATTAATTTTGTTTTCTACCTTTATTCATTTTCTTATTTTCACTAGATTTTAAGAATTGCATTTAATTCGCCTTTAGATATGATCGAGCTTATAGCTATAACGTCATTTGGTCTTATAGGATGATAGTTTCAAGAGTAACTGTTAGTGTGTATCTATTTAAATTGTAATAAAGTGATTACGTGTAATTTTAAACGAGTTTGGAAAAGAAAATAAATTCTAATTTGAGTTCGAATTTATACCCTAGAGTATTCGCGAATACTTAACCATTAAAAAAACCTTAATATTCTTAACATAAATTAGGACTGCTACCACCAAGCTAGTTGTTTATTTGTTAAAATACTTATTATAAATTTATAAAAATATATAAAAGTACTAAAAACCAAAATAAAAACAATATTGACATTGTTGTTATTTGATTTCATTTAATTTCAAAATAGGTATCCAATTAAAATACTTTCTTAGATAACCATTAAAAAGTGAAGTAATAAATGGACGTTATGCAAGTTTAGGTGGTATGTAAAATATGTGTGTCACGCCCCATTTTCATATAAAGTTTAATATGCAGATAATTTTTTTTTTAAAACAGAGAGTAAGCACAGCTTTTTTATAGGGCGTCCAGCAAAATTCATAAACTGTTGAAACTTTAAATCAATTAAAGATCTAGAAGATAACCCTTGAAAATATGAAAGGTTTATATCATTGCAGCGGAGAAAACGTTCTTGTTTAGACCAAAACACATAGATGTTGTTTCATACAAAACTAGGGATTTAGAAACACCGATTATACGTATACATTCTTATTTACATGCAAAACTAACAGGCATTTCAGTCCTTTCCTCCTCGCTTCCAGAATTTTCTGTAAAAAAATAAATCATAAAAGGGGTAAGTGCCAAAAGAACACTTAGTGGGGTTGACTTATATAGTGCAAAAGGGTACACATAATATTTCTTACATAATATACATATAATACACAGTGTGGACTCCCAAGTAGTCCCAATGCAACTGTGGATAGGTTTCCGAAGAATACCTATCAGGGCCCCAAGCCGACCCCATATGAGTTTTTACACCCCTTCGTGTTGGGTTTCCGTAGAATACCCCCTTGTTGGGTTTCCAAAAAGAAATACCCCACTTGGCGTGCAGGCACATGCGCAGTTAAATTATCATATAATAGTTCTCACGTAACACATAGTGCACTTTGGTCACGTTCACGTTGGCCACATAATCCACAACACATAAGTACAGAATTCTTTTGATATAAGTTAACTTCCATTGGAAGCCCCTTTGATACGGGAATTACCCCGACTTTTCATCATATGAATCCGGTCTCATTGGTGTCACTTGAAATCAATAGCTTTCAAAACCATATAATTTACTCGAATATTGTTCACATAGTGAAAACGTTTCACTTGAAATTAACATCACATAGTAACAGAATTTAAATCACATAGTCACATTATTTTTCGTAAAACTGTACAATTTAAATCATAAATAAGTTTTTACCCCCACCTCTAATAGTGATCTCCTGACGAAGGTACTACGCGCTCGATGTTAGTGTAGTTCCTCGTTTGTGTCTCTTACAAGACACGTAAATCTTATTTTAGTTACTAAATAATATTTCTCGGAATTGAATTCAAAACTTGAGTTGAAAAATAGGGTCTCGTTTGAATCTTTGAGTGAAAGTTGGAGACCTTAGAGGTTAAATTAACCATTTTCAGCATTTTTTTGATCACAATGTAATATTTTCTGAAGTTCATGGGTTTTCAGATCATACTGAAAAGTTCTGGGGTTAAATCATAATTTTCCAAAGGTTTAAGGTCATTTTGGAATTAATTAAAAGTTAGGGGTTTACAACTTAGCCCCTTCCCATTTCTCCTCTTTTCCTCTGCGCCACCGCCCGCTTCCCTCCCTCCATCTACCGCTGCTTTGCCGACGGCCACCAGCCCCTGATGGCCCCGCCATCATCACCACCATAACATATCCACTAATACTCAGCCAAAATCACATAATCACATACATATATGCTTAATAAATCACACACACATAAAGATATATATACACAGATTCATTTGCATTAGCGTCTCCCTGTTCTTCTATCATCGGCGCCGCTACTCCCGGCAGCGCCCCTCACTTCCCAACAAAACCCCTCAAACACCTCACTCGACACATACATACATACATATATATACAGGCCCAACAGTGGTGCCACCACCTCATACATCCGCCGGCGCAACCTTGCGCCAGCCCACTTCACTCGACAGCAACGGCAGAGGAAAAATAGGGGGTTCGAAAACAGAGAGAGCAGGGGAGGAGAGAGGGGGGACGACGGCAGCGACACCGCACCGCCACCAGAGAGAATTAAGACGAACCTTTTCGCCGAAAACTGGTGCCAGAGGTTGCAGCGATGGCTTGGTTTGAATAAGATAAGAAGAGAATGGAGATTGAAAACAGAGAGACGAGTGAGATGGATCTGTGAGGAGAGAGAAATCTTTTTTTTTAATTTCCTTTCTTTTCCCACATTTGCCAACCCCTGTGTGTAATACTCTTTCCCCCAACTTGTCATGTGTATTCAATCTAAGTATGAGGTGTCCCTAGGGCATGATTTCATTTAATATAACTAGATTAGAGTTAACAATCAAATTATAGTTTTGAAGGAAACAATGTGGTACTACATCCATCCTCCTACAACGAAATTTCGTCCTTGAAATTTAGAAATGTACCAAAACTCGGCAGAGTTGGATATTTTGCAAGAATTTCTTCTTTCTTCTCCCAAGTTGCCTCATTCGCGTTGTGCTGACTCCATTGGACCTTTACCAAGTTTACATCTCGATTTATCAACTTATGGACTTTTCTATCTATAATAGCGATAGGAGATTCCTCATAAAATAAATCATTTTCGAGTTCAATGCTTTCTTGGTGAACTATGTGACTCGGGTCAAACACGTACTTTCGTAGCATGGACACGTGGAATACATTGTGAATACCAGTGAGGTCAGGTGGTAGCACTAATCGATATGCTACTTCGCCAACCCGTTCCAGTATTTCATAGGGTCCAATGTATCTCGTTTTAGTTTACCCCTCTTTCCAAATCGGTAAACTCCTTTTGTTAGGATGTATACTATAAGCCTAGCTTTTGTATAAACATCTTTATGATATGAGATTCATTATGATCAAATGTTTGCATTTTATATTTGTTATTTATGTTAATGCTATTGTCCAGATTAGTCTATATTGTAGATAACATGGTGTGTGGTGTCACGTAGAAGATCATGCTATCAGTTCCTTATAGATTATAAATAGTAGCTCACAACCAAGATGGATTTGGACAAACCATTGGAACGGTTGTAGTGTAATTTAGTATTAGTCTGTCTTGACTATAAAATTACACTAGTACATTTTGTATGTGTTGAGTAGGACCATATGAGGTTGTTCGATTTGTACTGACTATATAAAAGAACAAGACCTCTGTTATTATGGATGTACGTCATCTTAATCCCTATATAATAACGGGCACGTGTACTTAGTGTTTGTTTCTTTAATTTGCTAATGGGTGAGATTTATTAATAAATCAATAGGCTCGGTGAATTAGGAGATAGCGCTGTTTATATGATGTGTTGTTGATTATAGAAGGAATCTGTGTCCTAATTATTTAGGATGATGATGTCCCCTTGAGGAGCTCATAAGGATTATCATGTAAACCCTACAGGTGGATTTAATCCGACATGATAATAAAGATAAGTGGTACTACTCTTGGAATTAGATATAAATTAATTAAATTGTTAGTAACTTATTTAATTTACGGACATTCGATATCTTAAACGCGGGGAAATAAACATACACATAATAAAGGAGTCCATATTGTAATATGGAATTAGGACGGTAGTTCAATTATAACTCTTTAGTGGACCGAGTTATAATTGATGGACTTAAGTGGGGTGTTCGGGCTGAACACAGGACGCCTAAGCCCATCAGAAGGCCCAACCTAATTCCTCCTCAAGGTCCCTGTTGTAGCCTATATATAACCCTAACATCAGCGCCTCCTAGATAACGTTTTCTCTCAATCTCACGCAAAAAACAGATTCGCTAGAGAGAACTGAGGAGGCGGGTTTTTCTGAACCTCTGGAAGATCGTTGCCCACACGACGTCCAAGGGAAATGGATAGGAATACGACAGAAAATCGTGGGGTTTAAGCTCGATTGATTGTTCGGCAGTTCTGTCCTTAGAACTGGTTCGTCTTCATCTATTACGGTGAAAGGTATGATTCGTTTTCCGTTGCGTGTTAATCATATCTTGCCTGGATCCTGAATTAGATAATTGCATAGAGTCGGCGATATGGTAAATCCAACACCTTTAGTAGGTGACACCTTCAAAAAAACCTTATCACCCACTTCAAACTTTAGTTCTCTTCTCCTCTTATCCGTATAGGACTTCTGTCGATCATGAGCCACCTTGATTCTTTCTCGAATTTTTCTTATTACTTTTAATGCCTATTCGACCGACTTAGGTCCCAAAACTTGTTTTTTGCCCACTTCATCCTAGTATAGAGGTGATCGACACCTTCTTCCATACAGCGCCTCGTATGGCGCCATCCCAATTGTTGTCTGATGGCTATTATTGTAAGCGAACTCTACTAAATATAAATGGTCTTCCCAACTTCCATGTAGATCTAAGACACTGGCTCTTAACATGTCTTCTAGAATCTGTATCGTTCGCTCTGTTTGGCCGTCAGTCTGGGGATGAAAAGCAGTGCTGAAAGTTAATTTGGTGCCCAATTCTTTTTGCAAGCTCTGCCACAATCTAGAAGTAAAATGAGGGTCCCTATCCGATACAATAGAGACTGGCACTCCATGGAGCCTAACAATTTCCTTCGTATAAATTTGTGTCAACCTATCCATGTCGAATGTCATTTTAATAGGCAGAAAGTGAGCAGACTTGGTTAGTCTGTCCATTATGACCCACACAGCATGGTTTCCTCGATTTGTTTTAGGCAACCCGACAACAAAATCCATGGTAATGTGTTCTCACTTCCACTCAGGTATTTTCAGTGGTGATAGCATTCCCGCTGGTCGCTGATGTTCTGTTTTCACTTGCTGGCAAATGAGACATTTCTCGACGAAAAATCCAATGCTCATCTTCATGTTTTGCCACCAAAAAGTTTTCTTCATGTCTTGATACATCTTCGTACCTCCAGGATGTGCTGAGTACGGAGTTGCGTGTGCTTCCTCCAAAATTTTGTTTCTCAATTCCTCGTCCTTTGGCACACAAAGTCTTTCCCTGAACGTGAGAGCCCCTTCAACGGATTCTGTAAATTATTTTGTTTCCCCATTTTCCATAAGTTCCTTTATCTGTTGTAAGAACCTGTCATTCTTCTGGGCCTCTATGATCTCTTCTCGCAAGGCGGGTTTGACCCTTAAGGCTGCAATCCTAGCCTTAATGCTACTTGGTGGAACTACTATTTCCAGATTCAACTTAGCCATTTCTCTTACTAGTGGATCCTGGTTGGTAAGCAGATAAGCTATCCCCTTTATCCTCTTCCGGCTAAGAGCATCGGTAACTACGTTCGCCTTCCCTGGATGATAAAGAATTGTATAATTATAATCCTTTACTAACTCCAGCCATCTTCGTTGCCTCATATTAAGCTCCTTTTGTTCGAAGAAGTACTTTAAACTCTTATGATCAGTGTAAATTTTGCATTTTTCTCCATATAGGTAATACCGTCAAATCTTAAGGGCGTGTACTACAATAGCTAACTCCAAGTCATGAGTTTGGTAGTTTTTCTCATGAGTCTTTAACTATCTTAATGCATAGGTCACCACTCTTCTCTGCTGCATCAAAACACATCTCAAACCTTTCTTGGAAGCATCGATATAAACCACAAATCCTTTTGTTCCATCTAGAACTACCAAGATTGGTGCAGTAGTTAATCTCCTCTTCAATACTTGAAAACTTTTCTCACACTGATCAGTCCACTGAAACTTCATCTCCTTCCGTGTTAAACGAGTCATGGGCGTAACGATCTTGGAAAATCCTTCGATGAATCTTCTATAATATCCCGCCAGCCCAAAAAAACTCCGCACCTCATTTACACTAGTAGGCGTCTTCCAGTCACTAACAGCTTCCACTTTAGCGGGGTCCACTTCTATTCCTTTTTCGGAGACGATATGTCCAAGAAATGACACCTTATTCAGCCAGAATTCACACTTCTTGAATTTTGCGTATAACATCTCCTTTCGCAGCATCTCCAGCACCATTCTTAAATGTTCTTCATGGTGTATTTGGCTATCCGAGTATATCAAAATATCATCGATAAAAACTATCACGAATCGATCAAGATAGGGGAGAAAAACTCGATTCATCATATCCATGAAGATTATTGGCGCATTACCGAGTCCAAAAGGCATGACTATGAATTCGTAATGGCCATATCTTGTTCGGAAAGCTATTTTGGATATATCCTCCTTCTTAACCTTCACCTGATGATAGCCGGATCTTAAGTCAACCTTTGAAAACACACTTGCACCTCTTAATTGATCAAACAAGTCCTCAATCCGGGGTAAAGGATACTTGTTCTTGATGGTCCTTTTGTTTAACTCACGATAATCTATACACATCCGAAAAATCATATCCTTCTTCTTTACAAATAGCACCGGAGCTTCCCATGGAGATACGCTAGGACGAATAAAACCTTTCTCCAAAAGTTCTTGTAACTAGACTTTTAGTTCTTGCAATTCTCTTGGTGACATCCGGTACGGAGCCTTTGACACTGGTGTTGATCCGGGTACTAGTTCTACCCCAAACTCAACTTCTCTATCTGGTGGAGGACCAGGTAGCTCTTCAGGAAAAACATCCTTAAATTCCTTCACTATCAGAACTCTTTCAATGGGATCCGTTTCTTGCTCAGGATCTACCAGGTTTACCAACATTGCCTCACAATCTCCTCATTTTAGCAGTCTTACGGCTTGCACGGCCGTAATAACCCTGAAGTTCAAGCTAATTCGAGTTCCGAAGAAAGTAAACTTCTCACCCTCAGGTGGCTGAAAGAAATTTTCTCTTTCGTAGCACTTAATCGTTGCATGATTATCCGTTAGCTAATCCATTCCCAGGATTACATCGAAGTCTTTCATTTCTAGTACATGTAAGTCGGCATGGAGGGTTTTATTTTCAAAAAAAATCCTTAGATTTCGACACATCCACTAAGTGCTCACTGTCTTTCCTGAAGGCATGCTAACCTCTAGGTTCTTAGCATCTACTGCATTGTTTTTCTAACTTTAACATCTCATAAAACTTGACAGTGACAAAAGAATGGGTTGCCCCGATATCAAATAAGACGAGTGCAGGCAAATCGCAAATCGATAACATACATGTCATTGTCTCTGGTTCTTCCACGGCTTCACGGCGGGTAAGAGCATAAGCCCAAGCTCTTTCTATCCCCAATCGTTGTTTAAAACCCTGTCTTGTGGCTGGAAGTTGCGGACAGTCCCATACGTTATGTCCTGATGTCTTGCATCGAAAGCAATTGGACGTTCCCAAGAGGCATTGTCCAAAGTGAGGCTTTCCACACTTGAGACAAATAGGTTTTGATCTGTTATTCGGAATATTGAAATTGCCACTACCCATCGGTCGTTTTACTTGGTTGGGATTTCGACCTTGGTTCGGCCCCGGGTTAACCCATTTCTTTTTTCCCAGTTCCTCATTGGCTCTCTTTGGGATCACCAAATTTGTTCGCAATCGAGACGCCACCTCTATAGCCCTTCTCACCGCTTCGACATACGTTATCTCCCCTTGTCCTGTTAGAATAACCCCAAGATCCGGGGGTAATCCTCTACAGAAACGTCTGGCTTTCTTAGAATCTGTATCCACCAAATTGACCGCGTACCTGCTCAACTGATTAAACTTCCTCTCATACTCACCTACTGTCATTAACCCCTGACGGAGAAGTATGAATTCAGTTTCATTAACATCCCGATACGACTGTGGCAAGTAGTTTTGCATGACAATCTCCTTAAAATCCAGCCACGTCATCCCATTTATCGTTTCCAAAGTCAAAGTCTATACGATTCCCATAAAAATTTGTTTTTTCGGTGAGTTGAAAGATTGCACAAGAGACTCGTTATGCCTCAGTGCAGGTTAGATGAGCAAATAATCGGTCTAGAACCCTCAACCATTCTTCTGCATCAGCCGGTTCTCCCCGTCCATTGAAGGTTGGTGGGTTGAATCGTCAGAAGAGTTCAATTACCTTATTCGCATCATCCTTAGGCTCCGACGGTGTTGTTTTGTATTTTCGTTACCCAACCATTGGGCTAGATGCTACAATACCGCTACTAGACTCTTCATAGGTTCCAAGTTAGGTACATTTGACGTTGATTGGCTAGGTGTATCCTGTCGTGATTCAGCCCCTTCTGGTGCGTGCGGTTCTGAGGCTGATTGTTCAGATGTCGACGTCATCGACTGTGGGTTCTTTCGTGGTCTACCCCTCCTCATGGTTCTAATTAGAAAACAACCAAATTTGTATAACGCTCAAATAGATGTTAATAATAGGTTTCTATAATGTAAAGCAATATCATTAAACAGAGACAACTATCATATATATCATAACCAAAATCATAGTGAGTACACTAGTTAGATGGGTGCAAGTGGCTCTATTCCTATATACATATCAAAAAGACTAGTCGAGTCTCACTACACCATATAAAATATCACATATGTACAACATATATATAGCAAAAGAATATTGTCCACACTTCTAAACCAACCCCCCTAAGCCATGGCAGCAGGTGGAGACAGGGGTCCCTGCAACCCTGGTGGTACATCCCCAGGGCCCCTCCCGTCTAAAACCTCATCAAGATCCTCATCAGGATCTTAATCAGGATCTTCGTCAGGATCTTCCTCCGGATCCTCTTCCTCATCATCGCCATCTCCCCCATCAGAATCACTACTAGAAGGGTCAAAAGTTCCCCTCTCCGGTGTGGATGGGGTCCCCCGCCGCATCCACAACTCCATCAACTGCTGAGTCATCCGTCTAAAGTCTATATTCGGAATATTGTCAACAGCCGAGAATACCAGCTCATCTCGAAATATATGTCGGGCCCAAACAGTCCATTCACCTGGTAGTGTGTGAATCAAGCGAGTCGCCATCTCCATGTTCCCTATTCAACTTGTCCCTCTGTTTGTTTCCCTCCAGCAATGGAATAACTTGGCTATGTGCTCACCAATCGAAACATCTCCCACCACCTAGCTGCTCATAAACAGTCGTCTAAGTTTGGCTCCAGCGGACTCAAACCTGGGGACGCTCATCCTAGCAATCCTACGGGGTGGAACCATATGTCACCCACAACCTCACACATAAGTTTCATAAGGAAACCATATCGATAATAATTCTCATCCCAGATCTCACCCAATAACATTACCATTTTACGTACACAGAATAAAAATCAATAACAGATAATAACATTCATTTTATCAAGTGGTAAAAATTAGAAAATTTTCAATCAAACTTGTGGGAGGAGGTTGAACAGAATTGCCTGTCTGAATTACATTTTAATCATACAATTCATATTTATTTTTATACACACCAAAAGAAATTTTTGATTTTTATGAGCAAGTCCCTACAAAAGAAAAGAATGTAGAGCCAGGCTCTGATACCAATACTGTCACGCCCCAATTTCATATAAAGTTTAATATGCAGATAATTTTTTTTTATAAAAAAAACAGAGAGTAAGCGCAGCTTTTTTATAGGACGTCCAGCAAAATTCCTAAAGTGTTGAAACTTTAAAACAATCAAAGATCTAGAAGATAACCCTTGAAAATATGAAAGGTTTGTATCATTGCAGCGGAGAAAACGTTCTTGTATAGACCAAAACACATAGATATTGTTTCATACAAAAATAGGGATTCAGAAACACCGATTATACATATACATTCTTATTTACATGCAAAAGTAACAGGCATTTATGTCATTTCCTCCTCGCTTCCAGAATTTTCTGTAAAATAAATCATAAAATGGATAAGTGCCAAAAGAACACTTTGTGGGGTTGACTTGTACAGTGAAAAGGGTACACATAATATTTCTTACATAATATACATATAATACACAGTGTGGACTCCCGAGTAGTCCCAATGCAACTATGGATAGGTTTCCGAAGAATACCTATCAGGGCCCCAAGCCGACCCCATATGGGTTTTTACAACCCTTCGTGTTAGGTTTCCGTAGAATACCCCCTTGTTGGGTTTCCAAAAAGGAATACCCCATTTGGCGTGCAGGCGCATGCACAGTTAAATTATCACATAATAGTTCTCACGTAACACATAGTGCACTTTAGTCACATTCACGTAAGCCACATAATCCACATAACACATAAGTACATAATTCTTTTGACATAAGTTAGCTTCCATTGGAAGCCCCTTTGATGCGGGAATTACCCCGACTTTTCATCATATAAATCTGGTCGCGTTGGTGTCACTTGAAATCAATAGCTTTCAAAATCATATAATTTACTCGAATACTGTTCACATAGTGAAAACGTTTCACTTGAAATTAACATCACATAGTAACAGAATTTAAATCACATAGTCATATTATTTTTCGTAAAACTGTACAATTTAAATCATAAATAAGTTTTTACCCCCACCTCTAATAGTGATCTCCTGACGAAGCTACTACGCGCTCGACGTTAGTGTAGTTCCTCGTTTGTGTCTCCTACAAGACACGTAAATCTTATTTTAGTTACTGAATAATATTTCTCAGAATTGAATTCAAAGCTTGATTTGAAAAATAGGGTCTCGTTTGAATCTTTGAGTGAAAGGTGGAGACCCTAGGGTTAAATTAACCATTTTCAGCATTTTTGAGATCAAAATGTAATATTTTCTGAAGTTCATGGGTTTTCGGATCATACTGAAAAGTTCTGGGGTTAAATCATAATTTTCCAAAGGTTTAAGGTCATTTTGGAATTAATTAAAAGTTAAGGGTTTACAACTTAGCCCCTTCCCCTTTCTCCCATTTTCCTCTATGCCACCGCCCTGCTTCCCTCTCTCTACCACTGCTTCGTCGACGGCCACCAGCCACCGGTGATCCCGCCATCATCACCACCAAAACATATCCACCAATACTCAGCCAAAATCACATAATCACATACATATATGCTTAATAAATCACACACACATACTGATATATATATATATACACACAGATTCCTCTGCATTGGCGATTTCCTGTTCTTCCATCACTGGCGCCACCACTCCCGGCGGCGTCCCTCACTCCCCAACCAAACCCCTCAAACACCTTACTCGACACATACATACATATATATACAGGCCCAACAGTGGCGCTGGAACCAGCGGCACCACCACCTCATACGTCCGCCGACGCAACCTTGCGCCGGTCCACTTCACTCAACAGCAACAGCGGAGGAAAAACAGGGGGTTCGAAAACAGAGAGAGCAGGGGAAGAGAGAGAGTGAGAAAGAGAGAAAGGCGGCAGCAGTGACACCACGCCGCCAATAGAGAGAACTGAGGCGAACCTTTTCACCGGAAACTAGTGCCAGAGGTTACAGCGATGGCTTGGTTTGAATTAGAGAAGAAGAGAATGGAGATTGAAAAGAGAGAGACGAGAGAGAGGGATGTGTGAGGAGAGAGAAATCTTTTTTTTTAATTTCTTTTCTTTTCCCACATTTGTCAACCCTTATGTGTAATACTCTTTCCCCCAACTTGCCATGTGTATTCTATCCAAGTATGAGGTGTCCTTAGGGCATGATTTCTTTTAATATAACTAGATTAGAGTTAACAATAAAATTAAAGTTTTGAAGGAAAAAATGTGGTACTACATCGTGTGAACTCAATTGAATCAACCAATATCATTTAACATGGATATTCACAATACGCATTATATAAGATCTTCTATTACACTTCATATTATATACTCCCTCCGTTCCTTTTTAAGTGTCTCATTTTATCCAATATGGCATTTCTTTTTCATTGTCACTATGTCATTATTGATACTATTTTACCTTCTTTTTTTCATCAATTACCCTAATAAATGAACATGGTGGAATACTACAATTCTTGTGATTATAAACTCATTAATTCATTATCTTGATTACATTTATAAACTTTTTTATTTTCAAGACTAAAACTAGTCTTATATGTAAATGTTGTTCAAATGAATATATAGATGATTTAACTATACTATATTGCCAAGAATTTAAGCGTGAGCCATGAAGAATTCGAAGGTAAAAGAAGAGATGTTTGTGGATCTTGATGAAGATATAAAGATGATGCCTAATAAAGAGAAGTTGGTTAATCCTAATGAAGATATTATGGTGGCTACAAGAAACTTCGACTTAAATCTTCCTGTTGTTCATGACTTTGATTTGAACAAGTTTCCGGTTGATGAAGAATGCTTTGAAAAAAACACGTATATGAGGTGATGAAGATAATGTTACAGGTTTATCTTCCAAATTATTATTAGACATGGTGATGAAGATAATGTTGTATATTTATCTTCCAAATTATGATTAGACGTTAAAGATGGATATGACGATATTATGCATATACATTTGTTTTAGTACTTTTTAAAGATGGATATGACGATATTATCATCATAATATCTTTGCAATATTTCAATCTCTTGTCCATACAACAACTTACGAATTTAATAAAGTTTAAGTAAGCAAATGATTCCTTAAGTACTTAAAATTTAAACTTCACTAATATTATGAATCATCAACCATTAGTTGCGCTTTTAATCAAAGACAATGTTTTCAATACCAAAAAATTTACATCATCTTTGACTAATAAAAGACAATGTTTCCAATACTAAATTACAATCACATTTTATTTGAACCGTAAGCCTTCCTTCCCTCTCTAACTTTTTCTTGTTGATGTGTGGGATTTTATAATTATTTAATCCCTTCACCTTCATAATTTCAACCATGCAAAGTTGTAGCGTCAAGAAGATATGATTAGAATTCACGACTGAATAGTCCTTAAATGACTTCAACACAGCACGAATAAGTACATCAATATTATGAGACTTCTCCTTGTGAAATAGTGACTGGATAGCTCTAAAATAACCAAGATCAAGAACATTTAAATCCGAAGAGTTAGCAGGTTGACACATCAGACGAATATCTCACCCATCTTGTTGAGCTACTTGGCAAAATAATGGATCACTCTCATCAATATGTGTTCTTACATTATCTTGTTGAATAAAAATTGGCAATTCACGATCCTCCATTGGTCATTTCTCTTTGATGGCAGGTAGTACCTTCTATATCATGAATGAGCGAATAACGTCCCTAGTTACTGAAGTAATTACCTTTGTCTCCATTGTCCCTACAGGCTTATTGATGCTATTTCTCCTAGAAGGTTGTTGTGTAACCAACGGAAATATACCAATTTTTCCATCAAATGTCACATTTCCATTTTGATCAAATCTTGGATGAGCTACTGCAGCTAAGAACATAACTTTTGGAATAAAATTTTTGCTCTGACAAGTACGTAATGGATCGTCATCCTCCGGCAACATGTAATAATTCTGTTTATTTTTACTCATATAAAACCACTTCTCATCAATATGTACAACATTATGCATTTTGATAAAAGTTGGATCCACTAGCTTAATGCTCTCTTCAAGCATTTCAATGCAAAATTTTACACGAGCCATTTTATTTTCTTCTGTCAAAGATGGTTTTAAAGCATTAGTACGACGATGTATGTTACCTAACTTTAAAAGCCTATGCAATGAGGTGCTATTCGTGTTGAGACCGGATGCTAATCCTCGAATAGTTGTCCTTTTATTTAAAGGAATATCACGTATTTTTGCAAAATCAACAGTAATTCTCTTCCGTCCACAATTTTTTGTCCTCCGATGATGAACATTACCATTTGAACTCTTTCCTTGTTTCCAAATCCGTCGAACTGTACGCACAGAAATGGAGAAATGAGAAGCTACAATACTAGTAAATTTTGTCCTTAAATAACCGTCCTCACTTTTTTGTAACAACATTTCATATATGGCTCTACGTTCATCATTGTCAAATTTCTAGTATTTCTATTACTATGACTTAAACCTGACATAAAAAAATTAAGATATGAAATAGGACTATTGATACTATAACGTAAAAAGGATATTATCATGCATACCTTCATTAAAGTTAGTCACATGATCCTCTTCTTCTATGGATGGAATTGTGTTCAAATCGAAGTTGTGTTGCAAACATCTCCTTCTTCACTCAAATCTACATTCAAATCAATTAAATTTGGAAGTATTTGTTGTCTTGTAGCCATTTCAATGCATAAACTAAAAGCACTATTGATACTATAACGTAAAAAGGATATTATCATGCATACCTTCATTAAAGTTAGTCACATGATCCTCTTCTTTTATGGATGGAATTGTGTTCAAATCGAAGTTGTGTTGCAAACATCTCCTTCTTCACTCAAATCTACATTCAAATCAATTAAATTTGGAAGTGTTTGTTGTCTTGTAGTCATTTCAATACATAAACTAAAAGCACTATCACAGTAAACAAACTTTAATTTGTAGCTGAAAATTGGAGGGAATTTAATTTTTCAATTGAAATTTTGGTGGAGTAATTTTGATATTTGGTGAAATTTTGGTGGAATCATTTTGGTGGAGGATGATATTTGGATTTAGAAGATGAATAAATTTTTCATGAAAAAAAAAATAAAGAAAGAAAGAAACATGAAGAGATGTGATGAAAGATGAAGGATATGTATCGGTAATTAGTTGATAAAATCAAGAAAATCCTATAATTATGGAAGCAGTTATATAAAGAGGGTAATTAATGGAAAAATTAGTAAATCAAGGGAGTAGAAGTAAAAAAGAAGTAATTAATGAAAAAATTGGTTTGTGTGAATGGATAAAATAGGACAGTTAAAAAGGAACAGAAGGAGTATCTTATTCCAATAATATGTATTAATTAAATGTCATGAAACATATGAGATCATTGGGTCTCGTGGGAGATGGTGTGTCGGATGACGGCTGAGGGTGGGTTAGGCTTGCGATGTCTTTCAGATGTGGTTCAGTCTTTTTCACATAAGTTGTGGTTTAGGTTTCGGGAGCAGGGCTCTCTTTGGGCTCACTTTCTTCTATAAAAGTATTGTCGGCATCAGTTTCCGGGTAGTGTTGGTGTGTCTCCTCATGCTAGCTCGGTTTGGAAGAGGATGTGTTGTTCTGTTCGCCTCGCTGTTCAATCTCAGATTTTCTGGAGATTGGGTTCTGGGGAGGTCAGTTTTTTGCATGATCAGTGGATGGAGGATGGTTGCAGGTGGTTCAGCCTCCGCAATATATGATTCAGAGGATTGAGCAATGTCTTGCGAGATTCTTCTGGGGTTCGTACGGAGATCAGAGGCATACTCATTGGGTCTCGTGGGAGACGGTGTGTTGAACGACGGCTGAGGGTGGGTTGGGCTTGCGACGTCTTTCAAATGTGGTTCAGTCTTTTTCACATAAGCTGTGGTTTAGGTTCTGGGAGCAGGGCTCGCTTTCTTCTACAGAAGTATTATCGGCATCAGTTTTCGGGTAGTGTTGGTGTGTCTCCTCATGCTAGCTCAGTTTGGAAGAGGATGTGTTCTGTTCCCCTCGCTATTCAATCTCAGATTTTCTGGAGATTGGGTTCTGGGGAGGTCAGTTTTTGGCATGATCAATGGATGGAGGATGGTCCGTTGGCTGATTCTGTGGATGTTTCCAGGCAGGTGGGTGCGTTGGTTCAGTGGTTCTGGAGTGATGGTGCTTGGGACAGAGAGAAACTTCTTCGGGTGGTCTCTCCCGCGGTGGTGGATCGGGTTTGCTCGATCCCCATTCGTGTTTCTCTTCTGATCTTATTCGGTGGAAGAGCTCTTCTGATGGAAAGTTCTCTTTTGCGTCGGTTTGGGTGTCGATCAAACCTCAGCTCCCTCATTATCCTTCCCTTAGCATGGTTTGGTCATCTTGCCTTACCCCTATCATTTCTATTTTCCTCTGGCGGCTTGTCCTGAATCGTCTCCCGGTTGATCGTAAGCTCCAGTCTCATGGCATTTCCTTAGCCTTGAAGTGTCTTTGTTGTCCTGATCTTTCTATTCCGAATTAGTCCTCTTTTGAGTCTTCTGATATCGAGTCCATCGAGCATATCTTCTACTCGAGCCGCACTGCTAGGAGAGTGTGGGAGCACTTCTATGGGTTATTTGGTTTGACACCTCTACACACTGTGCACACACCCCATATTCTGCATTACTGGAGGCATTTTTCCTTTGGTAGACACTCATATCGCACACACATCACGAATGTGATCCCTTGCCTGATCTTGTGGTTCCTTCGGACTGCTAGAAATGATGGCAAGCACCGGCAGTTACCAGTTCGGGCAGACTCGATTATCTTTCGAGTGATGAGGCAGGTTCGGGTTCTACACCACTGCAGACTTCTCAGTTTGGAGAGCTGGGGGGTGTCCTTCATGTGGCCACTTATCTGGGCTTTTACTATCGTTCCAGGCCCCCTCAGCCTCCTATTCCTCCTATTGTTTGGCGCCCACCTGTCCTGGGTTGGGTGAAGCTGAACACTGATGGGGCCTACAGGATGGCATCTTTGGTGTCAGGGATTGGTGGTCATACAGGATCATACTGGCGAGATGATATTTGTTTTTCATGATAGAGGTTCGGCAGTTGGGAGCTTGGCAGCGGAGTTGGAGGCGCTTTACAGAGGTATTTTTCATGTCAGACGGCTTGGGTTTGATCGAGTGTGGATTGAGTTGGACGCTGCTTCTGTGGTTCAGTTCATTTCACATTCGGATGCAGGGCATTGGAGTCTACAGGGTTATCTCACACCCATCCGGAACATATTGCTCTGATGGAGTTCCGGGTGTCGCATATACATCGGGAAGGGAATTCTGTCGCAGATTTCCTGGCTAACTTAGGGTGACAGATTGAGTTAGCTGGGTCCTTTCTCCCGGATGTGTTTCCTCTCAGGGTCCAGGTGTTGGCTAGATTTGATCAGATGGGATGGCCGTCGTTTCGAGTGGATCGAGGAGATGCTTATATTTGATGCACCCGTTTTTCTTCTGGATACGGTTTGGTGTTTGCTTTTCCTGCCTCCTGTCGGCAGTTGATTTCGGTCATCTGTTTCGGCCTTTTTGCTCTGGATATGGATTTTTTATTTATTTAGTGTTTTTTTTTCCTGCCTCCTGTCGGCAGTTGATTTCGGTCATCTGTTTCAGCCTTTTTTGCTAGTTTCTCTTTATGTTTTCTCTGTTCATATACTCTTTGTTGTTTGGTTTCTATGCACAGGTTGGGGGTCTGCCTAAACCCCTCACCCCCGTGGGGTGTTTTCTTAAAAAAAAAAAAAAACATCAAATTTAATAGATGAAATAATCCACACATGTAGTATGACGCAAGTGTGATAACTATGAAATATCCACCAATGTCTCATTTTTAATTTTATGTCACATACTAATGCTTTGGCGTAATTAAATGTGGGTGCTATGTTTTAGGTTTAGCAATGATGTGCAAAGTAAAGGGTATAAATATAATTAATGTCCTACCACTTTCCCTTAAAATGAACGTTTACTAGTACAAGGATTTGAAATAATATTTAACTATTGTTGGGGGTCGGGATATCATACATTTCCTACTTTTTATGGAAAATTGCATTTTGGTTACTATATATATTTTCAATTTTTTCTTATCTTATCTTTTTCTTTTTCCCTTTTTGGAGGGGGGGGAGTTGAACTTTAACTATAATATATTTGTACATTTTCATTTTGTTAACTTTTATCTCTTGTACTATATTATTAATATTTTTATATCAACTTTTGTCCATTCATTGACAAAGTAAGGGTGACATTATTAAAAAGTAAAAGCCAAAAAAGAAAATTGTGTAAACAAAAAAGTACGTAGAAGACAAAGTACAAAGAAACACAAGTTAACAAAACCAAAATGCAAGAGCATAAATAAGAAAATCAAATGAAGGGGATAGAAACTCAAAAAAGGAAATTTTGAAAAAAATAAAGGACACAACTTGCATTTTCTTATTTTGCTTATCAAGTTTATGTCGTTTCCTATAGTTGAATTAATGTTCCTAATAAATTTTGATGTGTTTGTTCATAACTGGATTTTCTAACTTTTTATTAGAGGTGGTATTTCAAGTTGTCCGACTCAAAATTGGCTTAATCTCTTGAGCTTAGGTATGCACTCATGTATGGAACAAACTTTTAAATCTTCAACTTACTCATCCTATCTATATAAATCATTATATCGATTTTGGTATATGATGGATCAAGTAAACTTTATTATTTAACCACGATATATATAATCAAATCCAACCTAAATATATTGGTTTAGAGCAACTCCAGTAGTGCGGCGCCACTTTTATCCTCCCAACAGGGCGCCTCACTCAATGCTACTCTCAAGACTCGAACAGTGTGGTGCTACAAGTTTTGCACTAGATTTCCTTTTTTTTCTTTTTTTCTTTTTTCTTATATCCTTTGGATTTACATTTTATATTATTTTAGTGGGTCAATGACCCAGTGCTCCCAAGGCCTATTAGATATGGCTGGTTTTATTTTATACCCAATTAAAACTTTTATTTTCATTTATTTTTAGCTTATGATGTTAATATTAACTTTTATTTATTAAATTTAAAATACAAAAAAAGTTAAAACTATATTAATAATGTTTACATGTGTAAATATGTTATCAAATTATAACAAAATTTTAAAAATATGATTAAATAAATTATTAATCAGAAATAATATGAAATATTCTTTTTTTTGTGTAAAATTTAGTGCAGACTGCTGGAGATGTAACACTATTTGTGCACTACAATACAGATGCTCTTAGTCAATCTTGCCACTCCACTCAACCTACAACTTCTTCGTATATTACAAGGTTGCCCAAAAATGGTACTGAAAGCTATTAAGATAAGTTGGAGTGACAGTTACCAAAAATCTTATAAGATTGTGTTTGGGTTAGGGAGTAGAGAAATATTTTTAAAATTCATAATAGTAAATTCATTGGTTGTGTTTGAATTGATATGGATTTGAAATTTATCATCTTTATATTTTTTTAACTAATTTTTGAATAAAATTTACTAATTTAAGTGGATTTGAAGTTAATTTATTTTAAATATTGTATTTCAAATCCTTCCATCCAAACATAACCTAAGAAATTAATAATGAAATGAATTGTACGAACTAGAAAGGTAGGCCGGATTCTTAAGTACACAACATGTTACTGTAGTTGTCAACTAACTTTTATAAATAGATGGACCTATATATTTTGCCCCTACTTAACATGTAATTACCTGATTTTGCAAACTATTTATCTCTTGGGTCTGAGCTCTAGGTTGACAGATCAAGATGTGTTTTAAATATTAGTTTTTAATTAGTTTTTGAGTTATTATCAATATATTGGAAATTTTAACAAATAAATTGGTAATGTGATCTAATTTTGTTGGGAAATGTAGAAATTGGCCCTGATATTTACCCTAACAACATATTGAGCCATTTTTTTTTCATTCAATTAACAACTACCTCGATTCAATTAAAACAAATTAACACTTTATTCACAAAATTTATAAAAAAACCCATTTCACAAACATAATTTTATGAACAAACACATTTTCACTAGTCAATCACTATTTTATGGGTTATGAATTGAGTGTTGACTCATCTCATGAAATAGATTTATAATATAGTCTTACAATAATTTTATTCTTCTTTATTTTACGGAACATATATGAACAAGCCACCATTTTCATCAATGCACGACAACAACATTTTTTCTTACTTAGGTAGACAAGTTGAAATGGAGTTGGTCATCTCAATGACGTGGGATTTTGGGAGCTCAGCTCATCCAATTTCCCATAAAGTTCACGATGATGAAAGGTTAAACGAGACTTATATACTGGATTGCCAACTTTAAACAATGAATTGAATTACAATATTTAGATGGTAAGAATTGATGGTAGTCATATAATGATGGTGCATGGAACATAACTCGATCGGAAAGGTGAATGGCTCAATGGTGGAGGTGAATTTGTTCCAATTAAAATAATAATAATAATAAGTATTAATAGTGATCAATTTGTGCCAATTAAAAAGAATAGAAGTTTAATTGGGAAAAGAAAATCATGAACCAATTTCTCCCCAAGATTAAGGGTCAATTTGTACATTTTGCCTATGTTAATTCTATATATTCCATGGGTCAATTAATATATGGGCCACATGCCTTCATGTACAATCTAATACTATCAAATTTAATGAACCTCTTATGCATCACTTTAGAATAAAGAAATTATAATAATGATGAATCTTGTAATGTCTTGCTTGGAAGCATGCCATGTTTAAACAACTTCCCTCTGCTTTGCAATATATTATTGTGATAATGCAATCAAATTCAAAAAGAAGCTCCTCCAAAGTTTGACTTATTACATAGGCAATTGGATTGTTGGACTAAGACTTTGAGACTTCTTTTAAGAAATTGAATATTATACTTCCAGTTTGCGAATATGGGCTGTAACTAATTCTTGTGGAACTATATATGCATATTTGAATTAATGCTATAGTAGCTAGGAATATTATATATCTTAGATATATAATTTATACATATTCTCCTCGATATATAATTGAATATAAATAAATAGATAGTGTTCAATATAATGTAATTAGTTCCAACGTCAATATCTACTGGTACACACTAGTGCTAATTTAATTTGTCGTATGAGATGTGTCTAATATGACTTACATATACTATGTGATTTGCGGATTATTGCAAAGCTAACATACAATCAAATTATAATTGTGAGTTTCTTCATAATATATATATATATATATATATATATATATATTATGAATGTTATGAATGTGCACAATCACAAATAAATAAACAATATATATATATATATATATATATATTGAGTATATGACAACTAGAGACTAGGACTAACTTTTGTGGGGATATATGCTTGACTATGTTAGAGGCTCTGGTGCATTGGATAACGTAACATATCAAGTAAAATATAATAGCTAGGTTTATCATGTCATCCAATTTCAATCAAATTATATGTAACATACACCACAAATATATTCATGATGATTGGGTTATAGGTGGGTATTTTCATCACATATAATGATAATTTGACTGTAAAAAGGAAAATATTATTTGGAAAAAAAATATTCTTCTGAAAGATAATATTATACTAGATTTAACATAAGGTAGATGTGTTGGTGATCATATATACAATATTCAATTTGTAAAATAATTTTATATAAGTTTTTATGAGATATTTGAAGTAAAAATAAGCGAAAAGGGCTGAAAATGATGAGGTAATGCAATAATAATGGAGAAATTGATTGCACCTAATTTATGCAAAGTGTGTGGTTAACAGCTGTGTCAAGACTCAAGATTGCAACTTTCTTTCTTTCATCTTCTCCTTTACTACTACTCCTACTTAATCATTATTATTATTATTTCTTGTTAAGCAATAAATCGTTTTCACTAATGAAATAATCGTGGTATTTTCATGATACGCGAGAAAATTAAATATCGTGGAGGCCTTCCAATTATTAGGTGGTGCTGAGTCTGTGGGCTGAGAATGAGGCACATTATTCCTACCGCAGGATTCGGACCTTTGAACATCATCATTTTAAATAAAAAACATACATTTTATTTTTTCTTAATTCATCTTCTCAAAGGCCAAAACAACTTGATAAATATGTGTTTCTATATTATACTTTTAAATCATATAGATATATAAATGATATAATTAATTAATATGTTAAGAATATTAAAAACAATGATGTATATATATAGATGATGAAATACCAAAATGTGACGAATGATTAAAATCGCAAACTGTCTGCCACAACAAGATATATATCTTTTTTTTATAACTATGTTTGTTTGGAACTTAACACATTCGAATTTTGTATACATAAAATCCTAATCTATGTTTGTATTGGGATTTTGAAAATCCTATAATCATACTATACTATTTCTATTTTTTCAACAACTCTCACCAACAATGTGGAAGTTTTCTGCCATTCCCAACAGATCATTTATTATTTCTACAATTTTTAATGTAATAATTTCAATATTATAATCTAACTTTATAAAATCTCAAAACAAACACAACATATTTCAAATCTAGAGTTACAAAATACTTTAAAACCAAAATTCAAACTTGCAATCCACTTTCAATCCAAAACAAACATAGGTATGAATTATTGTAACACAATTTATAAGGAACTTGGTCTGCAAGATTGGATCATATTTAAGCTCTGTTATATACAAATTCTTATATTTCCTTTATAGTTAAATGACAATAGAGTTCTAGCTACATGTTACATCTCACACGATTTCATACTACAAATATCAAATGTAGCCTCATTTTTTCAAGATATTAAAATTGAAAAATTATAATTATGAGATATCAAAAATTATAAATAATATATTTAATTTCCTCTAAAAAAAAATCATAAACATGTGCAGTTACAAAGATACTAACTGATATAATCGTATGGTATCTTATCATATGAGGTTATTTTCGTTCTTCTCCAATATTATTTTAATTTTCCATAATTATCATGTAAAAAAATATTAAAAAAGAATCTTGATAATTAATAATGATTAGCTTGAGTAAAAATGCTAAACGCACTAAACAAACCACTACTCCCCATTTTAGCAGCTTCCTCAACTTTCATCGTCGTTCACTCTGAGCACAAGACCCGCAGATTTCTGAGCATTTTACTCCTCAAGAACAGAGCAAAACATTCTAGAAGATCTCCACTTTCTGAATTGCATTCTCTTTTTTATCATTTATACATTTTCTCTTCTTCTTCTCTGACTCATTGTCAGTTTGTCCCCCCTCTGAATCCAAGTCTTGATCAATTGTGGGTTCCTTTTGAATTTCACTCTCGTTTGTCACTCATTATCGTCACTGATTTTGATTCGAGATTTGGTGTTGAAGTTGCTGTCTTTGCTTTCTTTATTTCTTTTGATTCCGCGTAGAGGGAATCTTGGGTTTCTTCTTGTGGGTTTTTCTTTTATTTCTTTTTTATTGTCAAACACTTGAACACCCGCATTTCGCCTGGCTTTTATCTGTTTGCTTTCTTCATCAATTCAACCCTCTTCTTTAGCCTTTTCTTTTCTGGGTGATGATTTTGTCTTTGGTTTCTTTGAAACCGGTTTTGCATATGTGTTCTTGAAGCTCTTGAGTGTGTTCTTCTGAGTGAAGTGTAGAGAAAGATGAGATCTTTTACTTCATTTCTATTTCTTTTGGTGAGTTTAGGACTCTTCCTCACAGATTGCCTGGCATTTCCGAGAAATGAAGGTAAGTTTTAGTTGATTATGCAGATCATGATTCTTGATTAATACTCCTAAAGAAGCAAGTTTCACTGCCTTTTGTAGTGGTTGACTGATATTAATTCATGGACTGCAATGTGGGATGTTGTTTTGATTTTTTTCATGCAAGATCTCTGGATTATATCTGTAATCTGTTCATGGATGATGATGAGTATATATAAGTATGTGCCTATAGCAGAACTATAGTGTACAATGGTGATTGACTGATATTTATTCGATTTACTGCAATGTGGGATGTTGTTTGGTTTTATCATGCAAGATCTTGGATTGTGTTTATTCATTGATAATATTAGGTAAATGGAAGAATGTGGGTGTTGCAGAATTATAGTGCAGAGTTTATTAGTATAGTTTATTGTAGTGAAGAATTGTGGGTTTTGTGCAGTGGAAGCTTTAACTTCCTTCAAGAGTGCTATCATAGAGGACCCTTCACTGGTTTTGTCGAATTGGAATCCTATGGACTCCGATCCTTGTAGTTGGTCCAGCATTTCTTGTTCGATAGCTGGAGATCATATCATAAAGATGTAAGTTTTTTTGCTCAGTTTTAGTAAGAAAGCATAGTAATCTGAGTTCTGATCAAGATGCTACTTGGGTTTGCAGTAACATATCCGGGACATCTTTAAAGGGCTTCATTGCACCAGAACTGAGTCAACTTTCGAATTTGCAAGAATTGTAAGCTTTGTTTTCTTCTGAATTATATAAAATTTATGTCTAGTTATTGTAGTGCAGTAGTTTAGGCTGATTGTGTTCATATGGATGATGAGCAGAATTTTGCATGGGAATGTGTTGGTTGGTAGAATTCCAAAGGAGATTGGGATGCTGAAAAATCTGAAGGTTTTGGACTTGAGTTCGAACCAGCTATCAGGAAGAATTCCGCCCGAGATTGGAAACTTAAGCAGCATTATGAGAATGTCGGTGAAAAGGAGTATAAACGCACTTGCATTACTCTGTGGCTTTTCTTTTTCTTCTCTCACTAGTGTTTATGTTCTGTTTTCAGAAATCTTGAATCAAATGGGTTGACAGGAAAGTTGCCTCCTGAACTTGGTAACTTGAAATACCTTGAGGAACTTAGACTCGATAGGAATAAGCTTCGTGGGACTTTTCCCGCTAGTAATGCCTCAGATTATACTTCCGATACACATGGAATGTAAGTAGAAAGTTTCTAATCTTCTTCACTAATTTTAGTTTCAATTACGTGTTTCTCATTAGTGTCTCTTGATGCAGTATCCCTATGGGTTTTTGTCAATTCTCCCAACTAAAAGTAGCCGACTTTTCATTCAACTTTTTGGTTGGAAGCATACCCAAGTGCTTGTTGTATCTTCCTAGGTATTTTGTCGACTCTATTCTCTTTCTCTTCATCTATTTGCTTCCATTTTGTTTACTTTTCAGTTGAGGTACTTAATGCTCTTCTTTATAGATCGAGTTTCCAGGGTAATTGTCTTCAAGTCAAAGACATCAAGCAGCGATCTCCTGCACTATGTGGTAGGTCACCTTGCTTATTATCCCAACTTCGAACTCTAAGCATAAAAGTTGGAAATACATAAATTACACTCACACTTTCTTTCTAATGCATATATTATATATTCTATCTAATCTAATGTTCGACATATTCTTTTGGTGCTTCCTGAAACTCATCATAAATATTTCCTTGGATTGGATCCTCTCTGAAATGATCGCATGTACTTACAATATGTTGAGTTCTGCCCCTTGTAATGACAAGTTTTATAGCAGGTGGTGCTCCACCCGCCAAACCGTATTCACAAGTTACGACAAAGCACATGCCTGATGAAGAAGAGGAATCAGAGGGTCATACTAATTCGTCAAAACCAGTGTGGCTTTTGGCTCTTGAAATTGTGACTGGAGTTATAGTGGGAGTGCTCTTTGTCGTGGCTCTTTTTACGGCCACTAAGAAGTGGAAGTCAAAATCTTTTATTATTATGCCGTGGAAGAAGTCCCCAAGTGCTAATGACTCCATGCCAGTTTACATAAGTTCGTATCTGCAACTCAGGCTTATACCAATCATAATGTTATTATTCCCTTATACATCAAAATTGTATTAGAAAACCTTTATAACAAAAGGCTTCTACAGATTCTGACGTACTGAAGGATGTCGTGAAATACACGAGGCAAGAACTTGAAGAAGCCTGTGAGGATTTCAGCAACATCATTGGGTCCTCTCCAGATAGCCTGGTGTACAAGGGCACGATAAAAGGTGGGCCGGAAATAGCTGTAATAGCCCTATGCATCAAAGAAGACAATTGGAATGGCTACCTTGAGCTTCATTTTCAGAAAGAGGTCTTCACTTTTCTTCATAAACTTTCTTAGTGCTTGTTTTGTATTGTGAAATGTTCGAACATTTTTTGCATGTGGACATGCCTTGAGCCATATGTTACATGATTCAGGTGGCCAGTTTGGCTAGAATAAATCATGAGAATGTGGGGAAATTGCTCGGCTTTTGCACAGATAGCAGCCCATTTACAAGGATGCTGGTGTTCGAGTATGCATCAAACGGAACACTCTACGAACACCTTCATTGTACGTTACTTATATTTTCCTTTCTTCTTGTTATTTCTTTTGCGACAGCTTCCACATACTAAAAGCACAAAGCTTTTCGATTAAATGTAGATGGAGAAGCATGCCAATTCTCTTGGACACGGCGCATGAAAATCATTGTTGGGATCGCCCGGGGCCTAAAGTATCTTCACACGGAAATCAATCCATCTTTTACTATATCTGAACTGAATTCCAGTTCCGTTTATCTGACCGATGAATTTTCTCCCAAGGTAAGGCCAGAGTCCAGACTATCCGAAATGAAAATGTCTACGCCTTAGAATCTACATTGTTCTTAGTATCTGCTCTCAACTTGTTTGGCAGCTGGTTGATTTTGATTGCTGGAAGACAGTGGAGAAAAGCTTAGGCACCATAAGCAACGAAGGTGCTGTTTGCATCCTTCCAGAACATTTGGAAGGACGTCATCTCGACGTCCAGGCTAACATATACGCATTCGGGATTCTCTTACTTGAAATTGTCAGTGGGAGACCTCCATACTGCAAGGATAAAGAGTGCCTGGTCGACTGGGTACGGTTACGAACTTCTTTCTTGAAAGATATCTTCTTGCAGTGTGATATCATTTCTAATAAGACGTAATCTTGTTGCAGGCAAAGGAGTTTCTTGATTTGCCAGAAGTGATGGCATATGTGGTGGATCGAGAATTGAAACATTTCAGATACGAGGATCTGAAAGTGATATGTGATGTTGTGAACCTGTGTGTTCGTCCCAATACCAGCAGTCGGACATCGATGAGGGAGCTGTGCTCCATGTTGGAAACGGGCATTGACATGACTGTGCCTGCTGAGATGATGACGGCATCTTCATTGGCTTGGGCTGAGCTGGCACTTTCTTCATAGTGAGTTTGGCCTACACTGTAAATGCTAAGTATACATTCATACATACAGTAGGATTACATTTTTTTCTTTACATTTTCCATTTACTGCTAATCTCCACTTCTTGAGGCCATCTGTAGATACATACATACATACCTCTCTTTGCAATCATTGTCCTTATGATTAGTTAGTTACTTGATGATCAGTGTGTCGTTGCACTCGAGTTTACACGAAAATTTTGTTACTATTCGACTCATGTGTCTGTCTTCTTGCATCGTCGGGAACTTCCAATGGTACCTCGCTCATCACTGAGGGGGTCGAATTGCTCGATCGTGCGTCTCAGTATTTTGCAATAGGCATAATGTGTATTCTTATGATGTCATTTACTACACATAAGAGCACTCGTGATGCTCCCAATTCATGCAAATCTATATTGAATGGATTGGTTGAAATGTGGGTGATTGAAAAGTCAATTTTATTTGATTCTGTGAGTGCAAGGATTAGTTTAGTCTTTTTACTCAATTTGTGGTAGAAAAGTTACAAAATTATATGTTGTGGTGGAAAAGTCAATGTTATTTGATTTTGTGATATAAATGACTATTATACATTCTGTGTGTGTGTGTGTTTTTTTTTTTTTGCCGATTTTGTTCTCTCCTTTTTTTTTGTATTTTTTTTAATTCAACTTCAAAATTGTATAAGATTCAAGTGCAAAATTATATAATTGCATCTAAATTAAACAGTGTATATATTATTAAAATAAATTATATTTTTAATTTTCTATAATTCATAATTTGATTATATTTATACGTTTATAAATTCACTCATTAATCATTGATGTAATTTTCACTGAAATGGTAATTAACCACAATATTAAATTAAAAACAATAAATATTAAAAATGTTTAACTGCATGTAATTTATAAGATAAATCCTAACTATACTCAACTAAAAGCAAGATTAATGCTCATACATTGTCTGTCAATACTTTTAAGTTTAATTCTATTTTTAACTTATAGAACGAGGACATTGAGTATTCAATCCTTCAAGTGTCATTTATATTGGAGTTTTGACGAGAACATGGATTTTCTAATCCAAGAACAACAAATCAATTTTTCAAGTCTAAAAGGTGAAAAGAACAAATCACACCATCTTCTAGTGAATCGCTTCAATGCCAACTATAACCAAATTTATAACTCACATTGAAACAGTCATAGTGATTTAACATATTGTCCCTTAGATATCAAAATATTGTGATGAAATTAACGATGTTGCATTTAATTTGGGTTCGTGTAGAGGATAATTAAAGATCAATCACACCTACTCCATAGTCCTTCGAAAATTTTGTTAGGACAAAGAAGACAAGAGTTGATGAGTTAAGAGTAAGAAGCACTTCATCCAATCAAGACACACATATTTACTTGGACTTAAACGAAGAGGAAGCTCATCCAATTGGACAGAAGACAACAAAAAAGGAAGGGGAAAGGAATAACAATGTTGCAACATCTGCCCTCAATGAATTAGAAACAGTGTAAAAAAAAAAGATGGTGGTTGAATTACCTGAGTTTGCCCTCTTGAAAAAACAAGAAATGGAAGCTAACAACAACAAAACTTGCATGAAAGAATACAAGATTTTTACGAAAAATATAAGTCAAATGACAACAAACCAGCTTATTAGCATTCATCCATCAACAAATGTGTGAATAAATCAGGGCCAAGTGGAGTGACTAAATATGCAATGAATTGTATTTATCTTATAAGTTGTTGAAAAGTGTAATCAGATTTTCAATAATTAGTATTAACATATTTCAAGTCAATTAATCTCTTTTTCAAATTTTTTTCTCTCACAAAATGCTAATAAAATAAATATGTGTATTTGATAGCACATGAAAATGGAAACATGAATATGATACATTGAGACAATAAAATCTGACAATTAGCATATCAAAAAAATGAAACTAGTTGGTGTTCCTATTTTTACAGGATTACATGTACACAATAATCAAAGTGATGCAACGAAACAATGAATCTAGGCATGTGAAGATCACAGTTTTCTTAAAAAATATTCATCCCCTCACATGGTGCTTGAGAATCTAGGGAATATGCAACGAAATAGTGAATCAAAGCATGCGAAGATCTGAGAATCTAGGGAACGAAGATGGAGGTCAATTAGAAGGATGCCTTGATTCACTGTTTTCTTAAAAAAGATTCATCCCCTCACATGGTGCTTGAGAATCTAAGGAACGAAGATGGAAAGTCAATTAGAAGGATTTTTAGTGAAAATGAGTGCACCTTGGCCCGAGCCTCAAGATGATCCTGGAGGGTCAATTAGAAGGATTTTTGGTGAAATCTTCATAGTTTTCTTAAAAAATATTTATCCCTTTATATGGTGCTTGAGAATTTAGGGAAGTTTTTATTGCTATACATATTTATTTCCCAATAAAGGAAAGCCCATTATAAATTAGTGAAATAAGCTAGCATTTCCCGATGTGGGACAAGTCTTCTTCTAGGCTACAAAAACTTCCAAATGGATTCAACATTGTCATTTTAAGATTTATTTCTCATTCAGTCATTAAACATATTGAGCAAACTTCTACTGTCTCATACTTCTTTCAGAGGAAAATATGATCCAACATTTTATTCCCTCATTTGTGTATGGGACCCACAACTAATCTTGCCCGCAAAATGAGCAAAATTTTCCAACAAATCCTGCATTATGTATAACAGATTTCGTCGTAACCCAACACAACACAACAAAACTTTGCATTTACAACACAATTTTGTTCTCTTCATTCATAAATAACAGCAAAGTCAGGCATTGTTCTCTTCTTTCATAAAAAGTTGAAAATATAATCATAATCACCTGGAACTAATTACTATCAATTGTAATAGCTTAATTCACTCTTTGCCAAACAATCTGTCTATGCACCTCATCTCAAACTATAATTCAATTGAATTACATCGGAACATTTTATTTTATGTTATTAGAATAAAAATAAAAAGAGAGAGAGAATCTTGGTAGAAAGGAATAATGATGGGACAAAAATAAATAATAGCTCAGAGTGATAAAAATGAAAGGGAAGAAGTACCCTGAATGAAGCAATCTGACAGTGGGGACTCTGCTTTTTCCATGATTTGACTTCATCCAGTGCTTGCACAAACAAATCTCACCTCTCTGTTCTCATTTTACATTATTTTTGTTTCTCTTTTCAATTCTAATCACAGCACTTGGTTTCAGCCTTTAGGACATCACATCAATTAATTTGTAAATGTTAAGAATAATAATAAAAAAATATTATTTCAATCTATTCGACTTCACATAATTATGCCTCTCACTTTTTCTCTCTCTTATAATAATGTTATTGGTGACAAATTCTGAGGAATAACACCTCATATATTTTTTTTATTAAAATATTAATATTTTATTTAATAGTATAACTTTCATTAACCATTGTCAGTGCTCTTATATATTAATTTTTGTAAGATCATCTCACTGATTACATATGACCCATCCGAATCCACCCTTTTAGGTAGCCTGAGTCCAGTAAGAATTGCAAGGTGTACTGCTTGACACATGACCTTCTTCCTCAATTGCATTTTAATGCCTGCTAGTTTTCTTCCACGACCTATATCTTTTGCCTAACAATTATTTATTGATTATCATCTTTTGCACTATATTAATGATTATCCCAATTATTATTTTTTGAAAACAATATCATAATCACCAGATCATTTTAGAATGCAAAAATTAATAGTGCAAATTTTCATTTTTATTCTTGATCAATTTGAATTTATTATTTTCAATCTTATTTATGTATAAAAATACATGTACTCAGTTACTTAACTTATGAAGTACCTAAAAAAACATACTTAAAACTTTAAAATACATACTTATAATTTTAAAATACATACTTAATATAAAACACTTATTTATGTAGCAACATAACAATTAGAATAAAAACACATATTTATAGTTGCAAAACATATACTTATATAAAATGCTTACTTATATAGCAACATAACAATAAGAATAAAAATGCATATTTATAACCTTAAACACATACTTATAGTTGTAAAACACATATTTGTATAAAATACTTATTTATATAGTAATATAATAATAAGAATTAATAAATGCCCATACTTATAGTTTTAAAATGCATACTTATAACTGCAAAACACATATATATGTAAAACGACTACTTATATAATAACATAACAATAAGAATAAAATCGCATACTTATAACTTTAAAACACATATTTATAGTTGTAAAAAACATACTTATAAATTACTTATATTCTATGTTTTAAAGCTCTAAGTATGCAAAAAAGAAAATTCGAAATATATATATATATATATATTAAATTAAAAAAAACATAATCCCATAAAGGGCACAACATGTCACGAGTTCACGTCTTATTTTCTCTGAGTGTATAATTCACGCCTCAACATGTCACGAATTCACGCCTTATTTTTCTCTGAGTGTATAATTCACACCTCACTTTCTTTGGGTGCATTGGGTTGGGTTGCTCCTAGGGAATTTCCTTTGAGTTGGGTTAGGCGCCTCTCATGAGGTGCGGGTCGGGTCAAAAATATCCGTCTTACAAAATTAGATTCGTGGGGCGGTCTCAAATAAGTTTTTGCCAATGAGATTATGATAGTGTGACTCTTGAAACTCAACACTTATTGTACCAAAGATAATAATAACTAAAAATACTTTTATTTATGACATATTAGGTTTATAATTTGGGTACCCATCCCTTTCTACCCCTTTTCATATAACAACATACAATTTTACCCCCAAATATAACATATTATCCCAATATACCCATTCTCCTCATATTATATACATATCTACCCAAAAGTCAATCATTACACATTAATTATCTTACACCAACTTCCAAAATTTGTCTTTTATGCAAAATATACTCTACTCCAAATAGTGATTATATCCGGCTTAAGAATACATAGATAAAATCAGGCCCAACATGCTTCCGTAAAATTAATTAATCCCCTAAAATTCATACCTCTTTTTGACCGCAACAGCACCGGGTGAGATGGTTTGCAAAGCCACCAGCTAGAAAATCACTGCCCCCAGACCTTTTTACGAACAGCTTCTTACTGTCCAACTTCAACTCCTTGAGGAAGATGATCTGCAAGTTATCTAGCTCCTTCAGCAACTGTACAGCACAACCTTGGTTCGTTTCCTACACCAGGTGTACAAGGTATTCCTTCCAGGGGATCAATCAATCAAACTAAGAACACATGTTGAAGCAAAAGCCTTTATTTTATTATAAACTTGGAAATATATTTATTACATAAGTAATCTCCTATTGGGAGGAGAAAACCTGTTTAGCCTCTCATAGAGAAGGCTTGAAAACCTAAACACATAAACTTGAAAACTATCTAAGAAAACAAAGATGTTTATTACAAAACTAAGGATAGATGTTTTTGAAGAAAACTGAGGGGAATGGTCGATGTCTTCAGCTTCCTTTGCTCTGTCTATTTATAGATAGAAATCCGGACGTGAAATTCGGATTTCAAACTCTCTTGAATGAGCTGGCTGGCTGCCTTCAATTGTGGCCAATCAATGTTCTTTCCTCTTAGTGCCCCGTGACTTTACCATGTGAAGTTGTCGGGGAATCTCTTACTTTTGACTCAGCCTACCATGTGAGGTTAGTTGGAGAGTCACTTTCTCGTGACCTATCCCATTTAACTTTGTCGGGACCGCTTTAATAATTTGGTCTTTGTGGTCCCCGGGGATAGCGTTTCTTCTGTGCTGGACCCTTGTCTTTAGTGGCTCCAACTCCCTGTCGATCGGGTTTGGGTCCGAATCCTTTCCCAAACTCGGGTTCTTTCTGTTCAGGGCACGTTGACAGATCCGATCGATCCATCGTCCAATGTATGCCATGTTACAGAATTTCCGGTAAGTTTCTTTACTTGCCGGAATCTTGTTTTCCTAGAGGATCTTTCTTTTAGTTTCAAAAATCTCCTCTGCAAATCCTGTCGTCGATCCAGTCATGGTATTCAGCATGAAAGATCCATTGGCTGAATTCTGGAAGACTTTAAATGGGTATTTGACCTTGTCCATTTCTGTCAGACAAGTCCAAGGCCCCCAAGCTCGTCGTGTAGAAGCGTCGTCTTCATTGAAGGCTCCTACCAGTATCGGGACATCTTCCGGGGAGGTTGCCTTTATGTATTTTAAGGCGTTCCCGTCTGGTCTCCGAAGCTTGATAAAGTGAAAGACTTCATGAAAGCCTTTCTTAGCTGGTTTTGGAGCGGCACTAATGAAGTCGAGCTCCAAGATGTCTCCTCTGGACAAGTGTTGATTGTTCGCCCAGGTCTCGTAAACAGCTTCCCCAATCCATCTCGGTAATTTTGAGATTTCTGGGAAACCAGGTGAAATGGTATATACTGAAGCTAAAGCTCCAAAGTTATACCATTCTTGTACCTCGTTTGGATAACTTCCTGGTTTCATCCAAACTCTTGGGTATTTCCCGGATACATCAATGATTGATTTTTCCGGGTTTATTCCTCGCCTTGTTGCCAATTTCTCCCATTGCCTTTGGTATACCTGCATAGGAGAAATCTCGTTAGTGTGAGCTTGAACCTTCGTTTTGCCTGTCTGCAGCCTCAGGTTCAACTCGACCTCTTTAACCCCAGAGGTACTGGGTTGACTTGAAGGCTCGGGTTGTGACACCGGAGCTTCAACATTCGTTACAGGTTGTTCATTCTCAAGGAATGGATCCCCTGTAACACTCGTAGGTATGGTATTTGAATCCATAGCCTTCAGGTTAGAGTCCCGATCTCGAAGTTCTCCATTTTGCACCGTAGAAGATGCAGCCTGGAGGATAGGCCCATGCAACACAGAGAACAATTGTCTCTGTGCATAAAAGCATGCTCGTATTAGATCAGAAACGGATTCCTTATCAACTCGTTGAAGTCGTCCAGCAACTTCTGCATTGAGACATAATGTCCCAAAAGCTCGTTCGAGACTTTCCAGGTTTTCCCGGACATGTCTCACTCGTTTGAGGACCTCGTCAGCGACACGTCCTTTCATCTCATGTTAGGAAATCTGCAAGAACATTCTCATGAGATTTCACAATGACAATATCATAATCATAATATTGACATTCAGCTTGCCATTTAAGTTTCCTAGCATTTTCTGGTTTTGATTCCATTTTATTTTTCAGAAATGCTTTGACACTAGAATTATCAATTTTTAAGGTAAACTTTTTAGCCAGTAAAAAGAGTAGCCATTTTTTGAAAGCCTTTCTGACTGCAAAGAATTCATTCTCGTTGATATGCCATCGAATTGCTTCTACATCTGTAAACAGACCGCTGCAATATCTACATGGCATTTCTCTGTTTGGTGTGGCTTTCATAAGAACTGTTGCCCACCAAAAATCACTGGCATCTGTATACAGAACCAGTTCATCTTCGTCCTGAGGAATAGCAAGTTTCGGAAGTTTGCTACAGACTTTCTTGAGTCGCTTAATCTCTTCTCGATGTTCGTCTTCCCATTTGAATATAACATCTTTCTTGAGTAATGGACTGAACACCTTCATATGATGTGCCAGATTGTTGATGAACATTTCAGCAAAATTGACAACTCCAAGAAAACTTTGAAGTTGTTTTTTGTCCTTGAGATCATCTGGAAATCCCTGTATCTTTTCCACAATGTGTTTTTGTAGGATGATCCCAGATTCATCGATTTCAATTCCGAGGAATTCAATCTGTCTCGTAGCAATTACTGTCTTCTTTTCAGAAGGCATCGATCCTTCTTTGTGACAAACATCTGAAAATATTTCCAAATGTTTAAGAGGCTCCTTCATATTCTTTGATGCGATGAGGATGTCATCGATGTAAACGAACATAAAGTTGAAATAATCTTTGAATAGATTATCCATCTTTCTCTGATATATCTGGGGTGCGTTTGCCAATCCCATATGTATCACGTTCCAGACATAGTGTCCTTGTGGTGTGGAGAAAGCTGTGAACTTCTTACTTTCTTCCTCCATCTTAATCTGGTAGAATCCAAACTTGTAATCGAACTTTGAGAATATCTTGGCACCTTTAATGCAGTTAACCAAGTGTTCTCTACTCGGGATGTAGTATCCGTCAAACACCAGAATGTCATTAATCCCTTTGTAATTAATAACAAGTCTAGGTTTACCTCTTTTGATTTCTCCATGATTCCTTACTAGAAATCCAAGGCTGCTGTAAGGAGAAACTCCTGGTGAAATCAACTTAAGATCCAGATGTTCCTTAAGTATCTTCTGCATATCCTCACGATCACTCTGATTCATAAGGATTGGTTTGAGTCTCACAAACTCATGTTCCTTTCTAGGTTTAACCTTTAAGGATGCTTTGAGCTCGTTCCTATCCCACCATGCCAAAGGATCTTCGTTGTAATTTCTTTGGATCCTTTTCTTGAAATTCTCGAGTGA
Source organism: Scutellaria galericulata (assembly GCA_946896805.1). NCBI lineage: Eukaryota > Viridiplantae > Streptophyta > Magnoliopsida > Lamiales > Lamiaceae > Scutellaria > Scutellaria galericulata. Next base: position 10,782,828 of record OX335791.1, on the reverse strand, counting down.
TATTTGTTCTTCAATGGTAACATCACTTGGTGGATTCTCCAATATGGCTTTTCGCAATTCTGCAATAGCCTCTGGTGGAATTCGTTCTTCTCCTTGTATTCTGAATGAATACAAAATATTATCCCATCTCTTGGTATCTTTTTGTTTCGAACCAAATTGTTGAAAGGATAATAGGGCATCACCAAATCTTCTTTTATCCGCCATTTTTGGATGTCGAAGTTTAGCTTCATCACCACGTTTGCTGCGAAAATTAATAGGCATTTTTCTGTAGAATGCCTCTCGCAGTCTCTAGACAATAATCTTATGATCACATAATGTTGTGAAAATAAGTCTTCTTGTCTCATTTTCCTGTGTAAAATGCTTGAATGTTTGTAGGAAATTGTTTCATAGCAAAACATCTGCTCTTGTATCATGGAAATAGATTGGTGGCGTTTTTACTTTGTACCATGGGTACCGCCCGCGCCTCCGATCATGATTTTTGCTTGTTTGATTCCTTTATTAAGGATAAGAATCCTTTTTTAGAAATCTCTTCCTACAATGGCTGGTAGATCTTCTCCAAAATCTTTAGGAAAGACCCCTTGCTTTGCAGTGCAAATTCCTGCTCCTGAGTCAACATAGGCTGCGAAATACTCAGTCTTGTACTCACTATATATCATTCCAATAGAAATGTATATGGAGAATGGGCTAGTGGTCATCTGATTCTGTATCTTTTATCAGCCACTGTGAACTCCATTCCATCTTGTAATCTCTCCCAAGGCTTATGATCCTCAAGAAAGTCGATACCCAGCACTAATTGTTCTGGAATTCTTCCTGCAACACCTGTGATAATCAGTTCAATTTCACTTATCTTTAGGCTTCCTTGAAATCTTCCGACTATCAGTTGTTGGAGATAATATAAAACATCACAAGGAAATATATTATCCTTTTGAGTGATGTCGAATATTACTTCAACTTCTCTCCATCCTTCTGGACATTTCAGTTCTCCTTGCATTTTGAATACACCTGGAATTCGCTGAACTGTACTAGGCCTTTTCTCTTCCCAACGACTGCTACTCATCAGTCTGTCTTGTTGAAAAGAAATCCTCCTAATCTCCATTCTGAAGCTCTGACTCTTATTGAAGACCGGTTGATTTTGGATCTTCATATCGATCTCCTTGATAGTTGGAGACTCGATCATTTCAAGAAGAACCACCGAAGCAAAATCCTCAAATATTCTTGGGACTTCGATAAATTTCTTTCTCAAGAATACCTCTGAATGATGTGTATTCGAGAGAGCATAGGAAATCTTGTAGGTGATCGAGTATGGTCTATTCCCTTCTTTCATCAAATCTTCTTTTTTAAAATCTTGATGAAGGGTTAAGACTCTATTGAAGTCTCAATCTCCCAAATTGTATGCAATTTTGGGATAAACATTGAATGCCAGTTTCCCTGCACACAAGTTTCATGTAACCGCTCCAAGGCATGAATCCTTGAGATTGGAAATTCGCTTGTCAAAAATCACAAGATTTAGTGGCGAATCTATTCCTTCTTTGAATGTTGCTTTAATAATTACTCTTATGGCTCCGATGTGAATCCATGAGAGTGTATTTGCAACTTCCCTTTTTACTTTGCTTTTGATATCCCGAATTTCTTTGTAAAGGATCAACTACATCTCGATCAAGTTACTTGTGAATTCCATTGGAATAGCAAATTCACCAGTAGTAACTCTATGGATAATTTGGTGTTTCCTGTTACGAACCCCGAACTTATCCAGTGTCTTCTCCATTGCTCCGATGGTAAAACCATCATACATCCGAAGCTTTGGATCCTCTTTCATAATCCTCATTAGAGTTTTATGAGAAACTGTTGTGTGAGAGAGGAAACCTGACATATCCTCTCTTGTTGTTTGAAGAATTTCTTCTTCACTCCGATTCTGATGTGGATTCACTTCCATCATCCGAATAGATCTCTTCTTCATAGATGCTTTCATCTGAGGGTAGATCCTCAAATTGATACACCTGTATAAGATCTTGGTAATAGACAGCTTCTTCGAATTCTGGTGTTGATTCAAACTGTCTTATACCTCTCTTCTGGTTGTCCGGGCAATCTGTTGAGATATGCCCTCTTGCTCCGCAAGTCCAGCAATTACAGTCTTTGAAACTTTCATTAGCTCTGGTTTGAGCTCGCCTGAAAGTTCTCCTTCCTGGATTTCTGCTAGAACTTCCTTGGTTAGAACCTGATGAAAAGGTTTTACTCCTGCTTGGTGCTGGTCTTTGCCCTGATTTATAACTTCAGGCCTTTTATTTTGACCACACTCTTTTAGGTCTCCATGAAGACCTACGACCTCCTCTTTGGTTGCTGTCTCCACTGTGGTATGGATGGTTTCTCATATTCTTTCTTTTATGCCTCCGTGGTTGACCTCCCACTACTGTTGGGATGTCATTATCTTGGCAACACAGGGGAACCATTTTATTGATTCATTGGAGTCTCTTGTAGTTCTTGTAGAGTGCTGTCTGGTGGCACCATTCGGCTAACTTGGCCTTTAAGAAAGACATTCTTCTGGCCACAGTGTCCAAATCGTCTGCACTCTTGTATTCCCTGATGAGCATTTCTCTCCAGGGACTTGGAATCTTCGCAAAGAAAAGTTGTGAAACCTCTTTCTCATCCACCTTGGACTTCCATCGGTACTCGGTGAATAGCTTGATATATTCATCAACATGACAAATATCATGAAACTCGAGGCAGTAGAGGGCTTGTTTATATCTTTTTCTTTTCTCCTCTTCTATTCCCTCGAAATAGCCTATGCCGATAAAATGGATTTTGAATAATTTTGCCATATTATCGACAATCCCTTTTAATGACTCACCAGCAGTAACATCGTTCCTCATCTCTGGTGCTGTCATATCTCATGCGATCTTTGCAGATCCTTCAAGACTCATCTCTAAGAGTAGGATGAATCCTTCTTTTGTAAGGTCAAGGGTTCCTGCTGCAACCCTCATTCCTGATGCCCATTCATCGATAAGGACTTCTCGATTTTTGAAATATGGAATATCCAAATTTAGCATTAACCATACGGATGTATAGGTTCAAGCTGTGTCTTTCCATAAGGCGTATTCATGAGATTTGGCCTTCTAGGACGTTGTCGAGTTCCTGAAACGATAGGATGTCCTCTTGTTGTGAAATCTCCAGCGTGTGGCATTGGTTCATCCACATGATGTGAACCTGAGCTTTCTACCACGTTGGGATCAACAGGTGAAGGTGGAGTGTTGATCACGGGTAACCAAAGCTGAACTATCTCCTGTGTTCATCTTTAGATCCACGATACCTAATCCCGTGAAGGACTCGGCAAGTTCGTGTAGATCTTCAAGATTGATCTTTTCCATGTCCATCACTTTTAATTTATGATGGATTTTCCTTTGATGATAGCAATGAGCTTTTCATCTCTAGTCATTGGACGTATGACTTCAGTTGGTATCCCTTTTTGGTGTAAATAGGGTACTGTTCCGAAATCAATACGCTTTCTTCCTCTGTTAAGACTTGGTCTGTCCTCCAAGGTTTTTACTCGTTTTTGAATATCATGAAGGATTTCAATGGTTTCCTTCTGATATTTTATCATCGTCTCCATCTGGTTCTGGATCTGATGGACTTGTGTTGGTAGATGTTTATGGCGATTGCCATAACTTTGCACCGTCTTCTGGATTTCTCTAAGATCCATGGAAATCTTAGATGTATCTGGAAGTATCTCGTTCCATTCAGGTCCTTTTTCTGTCATCAATGATTTTGATGAACTATCTCCTGAAGGTTTATCAATTCGAGATATAAACATTGGTTAACCCATAGGAAACCCATGTAATACTCTTCTTGTCTTTTGCATTGCCTTAAGGTTTCCCTGTCGGCCCCTGATTCTTCTTGTTCGACATATTGGTTTTGCCAATATGTTATCTGGTCTCGGTGTTCTTGTTCATACATCGCCAAAATTTGACGATATCTCCTGTATGGTAAACATCTTGGACAATTGTCCACATCCATATTTTCTCGAAATTCTCCTCACCAATTGTTAATTACTTAAACATAATAAATATAAAATCCAAGTTCATAATAAACCTAGGCTCTGATACCATTTTTTCACGGTATTCTTTTCGGGTTTAATTTTCTAAAGAAATTGTACATGGCGTTGTTACTCATTCCAGACCACTGTTTTTTAGACAGTATTGGCACGAGAAAAGTATTCCAGCCTATATACTTTTCCAAAAGAAAATATACTCGTTTGATTGCTCGAATTATATCAAAATTTGGAGTTAAAATTAATTAAAAAGGACATAAATTGGAGTTAGTAAAAAGATCTTGGAAAAAGCTTTTATCATTGATTAAAACAAGTGGGGTCCACGGAATAAAGGAAAATGGGTATTTTGGGATATTTCCTTATATTATATTTAGGGGTAACAAAGGAATTTGTTATTTGGAAATGGGTATAAAGGGATATTAACCCTTTATAATTTTAGCTCTTTATATTTTTTCGTACTTGAATATTTAAGTTGAATTTTCTTTAATCAAGTTATGTGGTGTCTATCATGATAGCTCTTGTCGAGCTTCGAAGCCACCTCATTAAAATCCCTTTAGAAAACTACCTCGGTGCATTAAATTAAATCAAAAAAAAACTCGATACATTAGATTGTAATTTTTGGAAAGTTACCCTCAAATTGTTTAAAAAAAAAAAAAAAAGCTGTGTAAATTTTTTATTTTTTTTTATTTGGATTGAGCTAATAAAATAAGAAAAAAAGATCGATATTGAAAAAAAAAAAAAAAAAACAAAGAAGTGTGAATAAAATAATAGTTGTAGAATAAGAAAAAGGTGGGGAATTAGGAAAGAGAAAGGTGAGATAATTGGTGTAGTGATGGTGAAGTGAGAGCAGATTTGGTGAACACTCAACACTTGCTGCAGCTGTTAAGTAAAGATCATTAATACCATATATTGTCAGATCTTTCTTCACCATTCAACGTGCTTTAAAGCCTGCTCTTCCACTTCCATTCCACCTTCCTTTTTCTTTCTTTTTTACTCTCTATTTTTGCTCCAACTTTGGATTACTATCCTACACCACTTATTCCACGATACCCATGTGGGTATTACCTTAATATAACAGGATCGATGTGTGATATGTGTGTTACATTATTAAAAAATCAAAGATTATTATTATTTTTTTAATGTGACACATATCATATATCATGCGGATTAGAATAGTACCCATATGGACAATATAGAGTGATAGGCAATGCCATCATCCCCCATACATGACATAATCAAGTTGAATCTCATCGGATGTTATTGAGAGAGATTTGAATTTGAAATGAATAATTTAGGATGTATTTGGGATGGATGTAGATTGATTTTGCAAGTATTGATTTGAGATTTAAATAAATATTTTTATAAAGATTGATTTTGATAATTTTTTGTTTGCTTTGAAATTTTATAGATTGTCGTTAAGATGACAAAATCACATTATTAATTTTTTTTTTTAAGATGATGTTGATTTATATTATTTTTAAAAGATAGATGATATTGAGAATTGTGGAAATGTAGAAAAAATATAGTTTAGTTATAGAATATTGTAAATCTCATAACAAATAGGACTAGAACTCTATTCATCCCAAATTCGGACTGACAAATCCAGTTCAAACAAAACTTAATTTTGATATAATTTTGTCAAATTGTCTTCATATATATATATATATATATATATATATATATATATATATACACACAACCGATACTAATATCAGTCACTCTCTCATTAAAAAAATTCGACCCGCCCATGCCTTATAATAATATTGACATTTTAATTATTGTTATTATGATTAACTATTGTTAATAGTTATATATATCACACTATTTCTACCACATATATTCTATTCACATGTATGAACTAAATATATTGCAATCTATTCTAATTTTCTAATTCATCACATAAATAGTACAATATTAAAATAACATAATTTATAAAGAAAACATAATAATAATAATAATAATATATTATTATTATTATTATTATTATTATAAATACAAATGCATTGTTTTAATAATTAATATATATATATATATATATATATCACAAAAACTTATATGCTCCCAGGCGCATCCACGCGCGGCCACACCATAGTTGGTGTGCGTCGTGCGCACCTAATTATATATAATGTATTATGTTCAGGTATCTCACATTTTCTCTTCAGGTATCACATATCTGCCTTAAAGGTATTATGTAGAAACAATGTTGTTTTCTTCTTTTTCCTCTTATTCTTCTTGTATATCTTCTTGTTCTTATTCTTCTTCAAATTACCATGAAATCATTTAAGGTATTACATAATTACCTTATATGTATTTGAATATGTAACTCTCAAGGTAAGGTATTATGTACAAACAATGTTGTATTCTTCTTTTTCCTCTTATTCTTCTTGTATATCTTCTTGTTCTTATTCTTCTTCAAATTACCATGAAATCATTTAAGGTATTACATAATTACCTTATAGGTATTTGTATATGTTATTCTCAGGGTATTACATATACAAGTATATTTTAAGTATCACACATATTTCTTTCGAGTATTACATAAACACCTTATAGGTTTATATATATTACTTTTAGGTATCACACAAGTATCTTTTAAGTATCACATATATTACTTCCAGGTATTACATAAATACACATAAGTATCTTTTAAGTATTACACATATTATTTCCAAATATTACATAAATACCTTATAGGTATTTGTATATGTTACTCTCAGATATTACATAAATACCTTTTAGGTATTACACAAGTATCTTTTAAGTATCACACATATTACTTTCAAGTATTACATAAATACCTTATAGGGTTCCGTATATGTTACTCTCGGGTATTATGTATTACATAAGTAACTTATAAGTATCATACATATTTCTTTCAGATATTACATTAATACCTTATATAATCACAAATATCTGAATTTAGAAGAGGGGGAGGAGCGTAGTGGAGAAGAGAGGGGATAGATTAGGGTTAAGAAATTATTTGGTTCAAGTCATTGCTCAGAGAACTTGGAATTGTTGTTGAAGAACCACCCTTACTTTGGTGTGATAATACAAGTGCAGCAGCTTCTAATCCAGTGTTTCATGCTAGGACTAAACATATTGAGCTTGATATTCATTTTATAAGAGAGAAGGTGCTTGCTAAGGAATTGGAAATCATATGCATGCCAACAAAGGATCAACTTGTTGACATTTTTACTAAACAAAAACTGTGTAAACCAAATTCTCAATTCTCACACCAGAAAGCAACAACACCAAATTACACAACCACGTATCCTCGATGAAACAACTCCGACCCAAAATTGAGTCAATCCCTTCAAAGAAGAAAAAGAAAAAAAGACCAAAATCAAGAGCTCAATTGAAGATGGACACTCGCATGTGTAGTCGAAAAACACATAATTCAAAAACTGAATGGAAAGGAAAAAGTGAGGGAGAACGATAAATTGAGGAATTCACAGAACATTACGAGCATAAAACGAAACCAATTCAATAATTAAACTGAAAGACAAGCAGATAAAGCAAAAGCAGACGAAAGCAACGGCGCGGAGGGGCCGCGAGGGGAAAAGGTTTAGGTTGGGAGTCGCAGCAGGGCAAGAACAACAACAATGGAGGGGAAAAAAAGAGAAGAAGAGGTGAAGAAGAAAAGTGGCGGCGGAGATGGCGGCGAAGGGGCCGTGACGAGAAAAGGTTTAGGTTGGGAGTCGCAACAGGGCAGGGAAAAGCAGCAACAATGGAGGAAAAAAAATTGGGTCGGGTCAGGTTGGGAGCACGAATCTAAGATCGGTGTTCTCGGGCACAAGAAACTTTATATATATATAAATAGATTCAGAGTTTGGTCTTGAATGCATAACTTTATATTACAAACTATATTGTTTTCCTTAACCCCAAACTTGAATTCTTAAATAAAAAGGGAGTTTATCGATCCAGCCCGAAAGATAAGTCGACTATCAATGCGGGTATGAAGGATAAATCTTATCAATTCAAGATATACGGTTAAGATTTATCTGTTAAGCGTTATCTCATTCTCTTCCCTAACTGGTATGACTGACAAATCATGCTTATGTGTCAATTGAAAAATTAAAATTAAAATTGTATAAAACTTTAAATTGTTATTTTATTAATTATGATATTTGATAAAATATCCATTTAAATACAAAAATTATTGTTTTTATATACTTTTAATATATACTTCACTTTAATTATTATTAGATATATTATAGTAATTAAATGATAAATATTATCCACACTATCAATATATATATATTACCCTTGTAAAAATATAATTATTATCATGCAAATATTTTTTCAATATATATTATTAATCAAAAATCAATACACAAAATATCGATATAATATTGGATAAGATACTACAAAATATCGATATTGATTGTGTATTATCGATATATATTATTGGACAAAAATAAATATCGTAAAAAGTATAAAGATATCAATATTATCATGTAAATATTTGTTCGATATGTATTATTCGAAAAAAATCAATATCGATATTATATTGGATACAATATCACAAAATATTGATATTGATTGCCATATATTTTATTGGACAAAAATCAAATATCCCAAAATGTCCATATTATATTAGATACAATATAACAAAATATTGATACTGATTGGATTATCCATAAATATTATTATACAAAGATTTAGTTTTTCTGTAATATAATAATATAAATAATAGAAATGTGTATAAATATTAAAAAAAAATTCATGATTTGATGATTTGACAGCCACATCAGTTAAGAGAATAGAATGAGATAACATCTAACAGAAAAATAAGGAAGAGAATGATATAACGTCTAACAGAAAAATCTTAAGGGCGTTTCATTTTGTAATCTTTAGTTTTCAATTTTTTAGGTTTTGAATTGATAAGATTTATTTTTTATATCCCACATTGATATTTAACTTATCTTTTGGGACTTGAATCGATAAAATCTCTAATTAAAAAATGACACTTATTACTTATTGCATTTGCAGAGATAAATGAATTTTTGGTGGGGTGTCTCTTGTGAGACTCTCACATGCGATATGATTCAAGTATGTCTTTTACAGGTATAAATATGTATTTTTCACCTATAAATATGTGTTTTATAAGTATGTTTCTTACCGTATAAGCATGCATTATTCAAGTATGCCTTTTACGGCTATAAGTATGTTTTTTTGTGCTATAAGTGCAATCATCGCACGATGCGACGGGTGCACATGAGTTTTTACCATTTGTGGTTGTTCTTATCCGCAACTACCAAAATAAAAATAAATAAATAAAGATAAATAAACTTGTAATTAGAGGTTTTTCGTCTCTTTTTTTTGGAAATAACCTTAAAGTGGAGTAGTTGAAAGTTGAATTTAAAATACATTTATTTCATTTATATTTAATATTTCAAATCATCTAACACAACACGATCTTAGAATATTTGAAGGGCTAAATTTGTAAATTTAACCGTAATATCTTATATATATATATATATATATATTTGACGAAATGTCTAAAAATAATAATATTACATGTTTTTACATAATTTTGATGTATTAGGAATATCAATATAAAAAAAAAAAAAAAAAACTCGACCCAATAAGTTAAATTGCCACCATACTTCAAATATCAATATTCGTGCATCCACACTTATAACTCTTAGTTGTTCAAACATGATTAATTAAGGATGTCCTTAATTAATGTTTATTATAAACGTAAAAACTTTTGTATTCAGGGGTACGAATTCGTACCCCCAACCCAATATGTGGACCGTCTCCACATATGTCCACGTGTCCTCGCGTGCGGCCACACCATAGTTGGTGTGCGCCCACACACCACCCACACACCATCCAATCTGCCTAAATTATTCTAGTTAAGATATTAGTTATATAATCATAAGGTATTATGTGCAATTTTTTTTAGGAGGATCAACAGATTAGTGACTCGAACCCAGGACCTATGCCTAGGTAGCAGACGCCTTTTACTACTAGGCTATCAATGCTTCGTCCGGTATTATGTGCATATTTATAAGGTTACTTGTACAATTGAAATATATGTTTACATTCTACTTATTCATTGAAAGATATTACTTGTATATTTAAAAGATATTTGTTTTATCTAAAGGTATGTTTGTTTCGGGTTTATGTAGGATTGTGGAAATTCGGATTTTGAAATCCTGGGATTTGTAAATAAAGGTGAATAGTTAAAATATGTGTTTGTTATGAGATTTTATAGGATAAGATTATTACTATAGATGCCAAATCAATGCTGGAAAAGTTAGTAGGTGTAATATTATATAATATGTTGGAGTATAGGGTTAATTATTGTGTTTTTTTAAAAATAGAGTAGGATTTTGGTAGATTTCATAATCCTTGACTTAAGTCTGTAAACAAACAAGGATTTGAGATTTTAAAATCCCAAATCCGGATTTTACTTTGTTTTACTTTGTTCAACTTTGTTTTAATGGAAAATATTACTTATTTTACCTAAATGTATTACATGTTATATGTAAATGTATTACTTGTTTATCACAAATGTCTAAAGGTATTACTTATATATCTAAAAGGTATTACTTCGTTTATTTATAAGGTATTAGTTGCATACTCATAAGGTATTAAGGTATTAGTTACTTTATTTTACTTTATATTACTTAATTTATTACTTGTTTCATGTAAATGTATTACTCGTATAACTTAAAGGTATTACTCATTTAATCAAACTTTGTTTTAGTGAAAAATATTACTTAAGGTATCACTTGTTTCATGTAAAGGTATTACTATTATTACTTGTATAACTTAAATGTATTACTCATATACTCAAAATGTATCAGTTGTAGAGTGTAAGTTTAAAATATTAAAATTTATTTCACAAGTTATTAAAATTCAAGGTATCAGGTATTACTCATGTAACTTATGATATTACTCATATAACTTAAATGTATTAATCATATATTCAATAGGTATCACTGTAGTGTAGAGTTAAAGTTTAAAATTTTCAAATGCTATTTTTCATCATCTTCTTTCTCGAATTTTCTGCAATTAATCTTATATGATTGCAATAATTGATTTTCAATGTTTTAAAAAATTATAATGAAATCACAATTTGTAATTAATGATCTAAATCTACGAAGATGGAGAATAAAAATAGGAAGAAGAAATCATAAACTCGAATGAAGAAGAAGATGAGAGGAGAAGAAAAGGGCTGCAAATTAGGACAAAGAAAAATAGAAGAATATATATATATATATATAATGGATTGGCGGACGGGTTGAGTTGGGCCCCGGGGCATATAAGTGCAACTCTATTAGAAATTATGTACAAACAAGTCTTTAAATACTTTTAGGTATATAATTGATTAATGTTGCAAAAATGTATAAATATTGTTGTAAACTTGAGGTGGAATTTAATTAACCATAAAAAACGAATAAATAAAGAAAAAAGTAATACACTAAATTCATACAAGTTTAACAAATAACGAAATTGGATTATGTAAATTTTAAGTCTTTATTCACTCAATTCACTTTTTTCTAACTCATTAAAAAAATAAATTCATACAGATTTGCTATTGCTAATTCAAATATAATATACAAAAACTCATATGCGACTGTCGCATCGTACGACGGTTGAAAAACACATACTTATATAACACATATTTTATTTAAGAATAAAAACGTATACTTCAACCTCGTTGCATGTGAGACAGTCTCATAAGAGACCAACTGAATTTAATATTAGGAGAATTCGAGTAAAAAAAAATTCCTCACACTCACAAATAGTATGTGTAAAACTCTAGAAATTCATTTCTCTTAATACAATGACTTCACAATAAAAACCACACGGATTGTGTTCACCCTATTCCCCTTTATAAGGTCTCTATATAAGAGTCTTGTACTACTCGTCAACTGGTAAGGCTAATGAGTGGGCCTTTAATACTTTAATACTACTTTGAAGAGAACCCACTGGTTGCAGCCTACAATTCAATCTACATGTCTAAATCTTTAAAGGAATACAAGTTTGTAAAATAAAAAAACACATTAGTATCTATGCACTCAATTTCGTAAATACCTATACACACAACTCCCTATGAGTATCTCCAATCACACACTACATTTCACACCACCTCTACATGCAGTGTGAAATGTAGCTCCAACCATGCATTACATTTCCCCCTTATACTATAGATTTGAATAGTGCACCACCACATATAGTGGGCACTATTGCACCACACTACATTTATATTTTTGTTTTTTTGATTTTTTAATACAATTTTAATTTCACAATTTATTTTTAATAGAATTTGCATTTCATAAGCAATATTATTGTTTATGAAAAAATTATTATTTACTACATGTGTATAATATAAAAGTATTTTTTTAGGCTAAATAAAGTAAACATAATACATTAAATCACAAAGTACATTAAATTAAAATACATAAATCACAAAATACATCAAGGCAATTAGGCTAAAATGCATTAAATTAATTTTATGTTTTTTAATATGTATGATTGTAGCATTGTATCACAAAATTTAATTTAATGTTGTTCTATAATTTTTACCTTTTTATATTCACATTTTTTTAAAAATAACTAATAAAAAAATTATATTCAATAATCAATATAAAACAAAAATAAAAATATTATGCAATTATTACGTTTAAATTTGTATAAATTTTAAATCAATAAAAAATAAGAATAGTAAATGTAGTGCAGAATATAGTGTTGACGATTGGAGATGAATTTAATGTAGTGTGAATTTTGTTGTAGTGTAGTGTGAATTTTGTTGTAGTGTGGTGTGAACGACTGGAGATGCTCTAACCACAAAACTTTGGACACTGCCTATATATAACAAAGAATACAACGCATAGACTCAATCATTCGCACTTTTCTCTCGTCCATGCATGTAAAACCATTTTCACCTAGACTCAAAACTCTTGATATCTTATGGTTTTCTATTTATTGTCCCACTTTGTAACTCCTTTGAATGTCATTGACTTAGATTTGATCAACATTTACTTTAAGATACTATAAGTCAATAATAATTTTTTAAAAATCAATATTATTCAATATACTCATATGTATATACATATGCAATTAAGGACATTCTCACATCCATGGTTGATTAATTCTGTATACGTACAAGATTTTTCAATTTAATATTGTCAAATTTAGTACCAGATGTTTGCACTTATCTTATTAGTTTGATTTATTGTGATGATAGTTATTTGTAAATGTATGTTCTCTGTTATTTAAATGCGTTTTATTGTATACAATTGTAAATAGAAATTCAAAGGCCATACAAGGTTTTCTCAAGTATATTTATGAGACATTTTATTATGAGATTGTTTTACATATTCTAAAATTTCCATATTTTCGTAGTATTTTCTTGTTTGATCGATTATGCTGGTTAGAAGATATAAAATAGATTATTAAGTATTTAAGTTGCAGTCACTAATATATGACCGAATTTTCATGTTTTATTTTTAAGAATTCAAACTTATTATTGCATATATAATTAGTTTAGATGTCAAGTAAACAAACATACCTCCCTTTAACACGTTATTACAAATAATTGAACAAAAAACTTTTTAAAAAAATTGTAGGATAAAAATGATAAGTTGATAAATAAAATATTAAAAAGGGTCATGAGACTAAAATACCACTATAAATATTTAGGGTTCCCAATTTTACCACATAAAATAAAATTGGGAACCTTTATACCATAAAATATAAAATGAGGATACTTTTTACCATCAAATATAATAGTGTGCCCTAAAATACCACCAAATTTCATTGACTTTGATTGAGACATTGATTGACCCACAACAACCTCCAATCAAATCACTGTCCAAGGGAATCTTTGCAACCTACTAATTTGAGTGGAAACATGTATATACTCACGTTTAACTTTATAATTTTTTTAATAATTTTACGGTTAAACGTGGGTTATGGACATAACCCACGTTTAACCCTATTTTTTCGAATTATATAGGGTTACACGAGGGTTATGGGCATAACCCTCGTGTAACCCTATATAATTCGAACCCTATATAGGCATGTTATATGTTTAAACGTGGTTTTTTTGTGAGAATTTAAGGGTTACACGTGGGTTAAGGGCATAACCCACGTTTAATCCTATAACTTGAAACAGAACAGGTTAAACGAGGGTTTTGTCCAAAACCCACGTTGAACACTATATTTTTGGAATTATAGGGTTAAACGTGGATTTTGGGTATAACCCACGTTTAACCCTCTAATTTGAAACAGAATAGGGTTAAACGTCAACCTTAAAAAAAATTCAACACAATTAAAAAAGTATTAATTGTCATTTCGAATTGCTATTCATCATTGACTTTGACAAAAAAAATGGTATTTTGAACACACTATTATAATTTGTGGTATAAGAAAACTCATTGTTATTTTCCATGACAAATAATATAATAATAAATATTTTTTATAGTAGAATGAGATATTTCCTCATATTAAAAATCTAAGAAGATAAGATTAGATGAGAAATGAACTTTTTCCTCAAAAAGAAAAAGAATGGAGATGAAGTTCCCAATCATAACACGCCACGTACCCAATGACAAAATAAGAGCGGTACAGGATATCAAAACCCAAATTCAAAAATTTGCCCTTTCCCTCCCCCATATATCTCCCTCGTTTGGGTTGGCCTCTGGTCATTACATTTTCCACCCACTTTACTTCTCCAACACACAAAACCAAAACCCTTGTTTTCTCTCTCCTCACTCTCTCTCTAAAAATGCGAGAAATCCTTCACATCCAAGGTGGCCAATGCGGCAACCAGATCGGAGCCAAGTTCTGGGAAGTTGTTTGTACGGAGCATGGCATCGACTCCACCGGTCGCTACCACGGCGACTCCGATCTGCAGCTCGAGCGCGTCAATGTCTACTACAATGAGGCTAGCTGTGGCCGCTTCGTTCCCCGAGCCGTCCTCATGGATCTGGAACCAGGAACCATGGACAGCGTCCGCTCCGGTCCCTTCGGTCAGATTTTCCGACCCGACAACTTCGTCTTTGGGCAGTCCGGGGCAGGGAACAATTGGGCCAAAGGACACTACACAGAGGGAGCTGAGCTCATAGATTCGGTGCTTGACGTGGTTAGGAAAGAAGCTGAGAACTGTGATTGTCTGCAGGGTAAACATTTTACTTTTTGACTGATTCTCTCAGTTTGTGCTCGTGTTTGTTTAATTTTTGCTGTGAAAATCAAAATTCTTTTTGGTGGCTACTTAAATTACAAATTACGTAAATTGTGGTTGTTTGTTTGGATTATAACAGATTTGCAGTAGATTTTGAGACTTCTTTTGAGCGGATGTGAAAATTGGTTATTGTACAATTGTTTTTGTTTTGTTATCCGGAAGATTTGCAACGTTGTGGCTGAAAATCTATGTATGTGAAGCATTGCTTTCATTGTGGAGTTGCTACATTCTGTGCTTTTGCTATCTATGTGTTTTGTGTGCGATTTTGCGCGTTTGTCTACATTCATCCATGAATATGTTTTCTATCCAGTGAAGGTCTTAAATGCAGACGCCATACGCTATTTAACTGGTTTGATAGTTTATACGAAGTTTTAATTCCTTATATTGTGTGGATCCATTATCTTCACAAGTTGCTTTGCCCTTCACCGGTTGTTGATGGATCATGTTATCCTTTATTGTGTGTTTATCTCCTGCAAGCTTTTATTAAGCTAAAATTACTTGCTTAAATTATCTTGCACCTTTTGTTTTGGAAAACTTAATCTCAGTGATGAATTGTATTCTCCAGGTTTTCAAGTGTGCCACTCTTTGGGAGGTGGCACAGGGTCTGGGATGGGAACGCTACTGATATCCAAGATAAGGGAGGAATACCCTGATCGAATGATGTTGACTTTCTCTGTCTTTCCATCTCCAAAGGTATCTGACACAGTGGTAGAGCCCTACAATGCTACACTTTCAGTTCACCAGCTTGTTGAGAATGCTGACGAGTGTATGGTCCTTGATAATGAGGCTCTTTATGATATCTGTTTCAGAACTCTCAAGTTGACTACTCCCAGTTGTAAGTCTCAGGTTTCCTTTCTATTATGTTCTGTATTCTTGATACCAACTGTTAAGCTAATCAGCATGCTTTCAATCTTGCTTCTTAACTGTGCTTTGATGATCAAGTTAAAAAAAGGATGTAAATTTTTTAATAGAAAATTAATTGAAAGAAATATGATGTCATCTTGAGGAATTTTCTGTTTTCCAGCTCTTATCTTTTTTCAGGAGCAGTAATAAGCAAATCTTGTCTGGATTATATTCTATATTTTCTTATATATGTGCTGAAAGTCGGATATTGATGGACCTATTTATCATTCTGATCTGTGTTTATATCCTTTAAAATCTGGGAGTAGATGTTAATAATTTTTTGCTTGAGAATGGATGATTGACTAATTCTTTGTTTTTTCTATAGTTGGAGACTTGAACCATTTGATATCTGCTACCATGAGTGGTGTCACTTGCTGCCTTCGCTTCCCGGGGCAGCTCAACTCTGATCTGCGAAAGTTGGCTGTCAATCTTATCCCATTCCCCCGGCTCCACTTTTTCATGGTTGGCTTTGCCCCACTTACATCTCGTGGATCACAGCAATACCGTGCTCTTACTGTCCCTGAACTCACCCAGCAAATGTGGGATTCTAAAAACATGATGTGTGCTGCCGATCCTCGTCATGGAAGGTACCTTACTGCATCAGCTGTATTCCGAGGCAAGATGAGCACCAAGGAGGTGGACGAGCAGATGATCAATGTCCAGAACAAGAACTCATCATACTTCGTTGAGTGGATCCCAAACAACGTGAAGTCTACAGTGTGTGATATCCCACCCACTGGTCTGAAAATGGCGTCCACGTTTATCGGAAACTCCACATCAATCCAGGAGATGTTCAGAAGAGTGAGCGAGCAATTCACTGCCATGTTCAGGAGGAAGGCTTTTCTGCATTGGTACACTGGAGAGGGTATGGATGAAATGGAGTTCACAGAAGCTGAGAGCAACATGAACGATCTCGTTGCAGAGTACCAGCAATATCAGGATGCCACTGCTGACGAGGAATACGAAGAAGATGAAGATTATCAAGAAGAGGAGGCATAAGAAATATGAAGAAATATGCTCGTTTTGGTATCTAATGCCCCTTCAGATTGTCCAGATGTATGTTTGCTGCTGTTTCTATTTTCGGGTTTTTCTTGGCTCATGGAACCTTGGAAGTGTCTTGTCTTAAAATTACGATTTGTTGTTGAAATTTCTCATTTCCTGTTGTATTACGGACATGTGTTGCTTGAATGTATTGCCCTAATTCTCTACATTTTACCATTGTTCACTGCTGTATGATTGCACTCTATTTTTGTAAATGTATAATCTGACAAATATATGGAAAAATTTAATGAAATAGCATATTCGAATGAAGATGCTTATAGCAGCTGTATAACTAACATCTGCAAATGAGAATACAGCAATGCAGGCCCCTCTGAACGTTAAAGGGAGGAACATTACATGCTTTTTAAACCACATCTTAATTCATGGTTAGGGATGAGACTGAGACATGGACATTAATTGTTGCATCTTATGGAATCCAAACACAATCGTTTGATTGAACATGGCTTGTTTTTTTTTTTTGTACGGATCATCAAACGATTGAGAATATCAATATATATTAGAAACATAAATGGTTTATCAAAACACAAGTATATCTTATCTAATTGATGCGACTAAGGATATGCCCAAAAGATTTCATATAAAAGCACCAAAAAACCCTCAAATCACTCATAAATTTCACCCAATAATTGATGAAGAGAAATACTTAAATAGTCAGTTTCTTATCTGCGCATTTGAATAGTTAATTCCAAAAAATAATAATTAAGGGTATATTAGAGAATAAAAAACATGTAATATGCTTTTAAAAAAGAAAATAGGCTATCATTTGGGAACATTACATAACACCAATTTCTTTTATTCAACAGAGGTCTATGCCAGTGGAACAATTAGCTGGGTATTCCTTGCTAGCCAAGAGAGTGAAGAAACAACACTAGGTAAACCACTTCAACGCTCGACCCGTTTTTGGCCATTACACATTTACATCTTAGAGCGCAGCGCAGTTTTGCTTGTAGACGTCATCTCACCAACAGAATGCAGCTTCTTCAATTTCTCATTAACTTTAAAAAGTACGGCATTTACTTCATCAAAATGAGGGCTCGTTGCTTTCTTTGTATCTTCAATCCACTTCAAAACTCTTTTGTGGGGACCCAATATTCGTTCTTGATCCTTTTCATCTAAAAGCTGTATTGTGCAGGTGAAGAGAACATCATCTCAAACAATTCTTCAAAATTGAAATAAATATTTCTTCAAGTAAGAGAGAGAGGGCATAATCTTGACCTGAAGCTGCAGGAGCTCACATACTAAACTAAGATCTGCAATGGAAGGTTGGTTGCTTCCTAGTAAGAAACGCCCGCTTCCTTTAAGCCACACAGATTCAATCTTTGCAAGAGAGGCTGAAAGGACCTTCTCACTTTTAGCTGCTGCTTCTAAATTCAAAGGCAGCCCAAGTGCCGGTGCAAGAGTTGAATTCAGTACGTATCCAGCTGCATGTTAACAAGTTCAAATCCCATCAGAAATCCGAGGAATAAGAACATATATATATATATATATATATATATATATATATATATATTCTCCCTATGTTGTGTTATGATAATCTCTGCATACCTGAACCAGGGCGTAAATTTGTGTGATGCCAATCCAGCACTGAGTGAATTTTTGCTCTTTTGAAAAGGTCAGCAGGGTACCTGATGTGCTAAAGAATTAGGTTGCAGAATATGAAATGCCATATAAAAAGCTCTAACATACATAATAAGGACTTTTCAATAAAAGCAATATTTATTTTCGAACAAATGCATAGCGACATATTTAAAAGTTCCTAATGAAATATCTTGTTTTGAGGTAATGTGTACTTTTTTAAAGCATGTTATTTGATTTATAAAAGAGTTCTTTTTTTTTTTTTTTTGCAATTATCTTTTTATTATTTTTTAATATGATGTACAAAACACGCATTATATCACATTATAATGTCAAGTGAAACTGCAAAAGAAAAATAAGAGTCATTTTAATGTAACCGGTTGGATCGCTATTGAACCGGTTCGACCACCATCTGGTTCCACACTGCTAATAAAAAAGTAGAATATTTGGATAAGTTTTAACTGAGATAACCATGTCAGTGGAAACACTAGGAAATCGTAAGCATCTCAGATTCATCATCTAATGCTATCCATATTAAGAATAGTCGGTCTAGTTCCAGTATGTAAATCATATGCCAATTGAGCAGATAAAATTAAATATTTAGTCAAGAACATGTACAAGGTGGTTTGTAACAATGACTAAATCTCATAAAGAGTAGGAAATAACAAACTCTAATAGAATGGACCTCTAGTGCTATAGATGATGGTATGTTATTGAGGAAGAACGCCGTGTAATGGAGATTGATGAAATAATTAAGAAGGGAACTTACCAATGATCAGCAACTCCAGGAAACACACAAGCCAAATATATCAGAATAGCATGACTGCAAAACACAAACACATAAACTTTGAGATTTAGTACACATTCTATATATGCATAGTCCAGTTAAACAGATTCAACATTACATTCCTTTTGGCTAAATAAGATTGAAATGTTCTAACTAAATAACCATTGAAGCAAACCATAAACCCCATGTTCATAGCAAGGATTTGCACACTTGAAACTCTAATTAAATTATATTCCCTATCATAGTAATTCACTAATTATATACCATTCAAGCAATTAGATAATCCAAGATTAAAAAAAAAAAAATTTCATCTTCAGAAACAAAAGGCACCTCTCAAAAAGCTTGAACCTTCCATCCACAATTGCAGGCACCTTCTTCATGGGGTTTATTTCTGTCAGATAAGCATCAAAATAAAAAACAATTAGATAATAAATAGAATCACAAGGCAGCTCAACTTGAGTTGTAGAAGATGATTCACCTTGAAATTCAGGAGTTAAGTGCTGCCGTTTGGAAAGTTCGATTTTCACCTCTTCAAAATCGATCCCATTTAATCTTAGCAAAACCGAATGAAATTATCAGTTATTTCCATCTAACATTACACTTTACGAGTTCTCTGGAAATTAATGAAAAGAAAATCAAAGTTAATTTGGTAAAGGAGCTGAAGGAGTGAAGTAGAGAGAGAAATTACTTGCAGAAAATAATAACAGCGCGAGAAGGTTGTGACATTCGATCTGCATAAACTTTCAGAGTCATTTTTCTGAGCTTTGAAGAGGAGCAGCAATGGCGGAATGGGTACCAATGTCCGTTTACTAGGCTTCAACTCCGGATTATGATAAAGAAAATCAACTGTGGCTGGGGGTAATTAAGTAAATGTGCATCGAATCAAACTGAAAAGGCCCAATAAGCAATATTTGGGCCGGGCCAGGCCGGGCAGTTTATGAAACCATTTTTAATTGGACTATTTAAATAGGCTTCAGCCCAATGGTCAGTCCATTTAAGTTCGGGCTTTTCTTGACCTGAAATGGTTTGCCATGGGCTAAACAGGCTGGGTCACTAACCCGCATTTTTAATTATATTCATTTTTTAATCGTAAACATCAAGATATTTTATATCCCATGAATTTTAATATGGGTCCGACTATCCGCACCTCATAAGTTTTTAACCACACCCCATTATATTCCAAATGCCAAGAATATCCCTAAGCAAAACTCCAAAGCCATCATTATTTATTTTGTTCTTTTCCCCAATTCCAAAATTTTTACGCTTTCCAATTTTATTCATTTTTCTACTCCAAATATTAATTATATCTGGTAAAATGAAAACATATCAAAATCAGGCCCAACATGCTTCCGTAAAATTAATTAAATCTCTTAAAATTCATACATTTCTTTGATCGAAGCAACACCGGGTGAAATGGTTCGCAACACCACTAGTTGGAAAATCACTGCCCTTAGACTGTTTTACGAACAACTCCTCACTGTTCAATTTCAACCCTCGGGGAAGATAATCTGCAAGTTATCCAGCTCCTTCAGCAATTGCTCAGCACAATCTTGGTTCGTTTCCTACTCCAGGTGTATAAGATAATTCTTCTAAGGGATGAAATTAATAATACTAAGAACATATATTGAAAGCAAAAACCTTTCTTTTATTAAGAATTTGAAAGAAATAAATATTATATTAGTAATCTCCTTTTGAGAGGAGAATACTTGTTTAGTCTCTCATCAGAGATGAGGACTTAACTCGAAAACACATAAAACCTAAACACTCAGACTCTTACAATGATTTTTATTGTAAAGTAAAACTAAGGAGAATGTTTGATGTCCTCAACTTTCTTCAACTCCTGTTATTTATAGGCAGGAATCCGAACCTGAAATGCGAATTCCAAACTTGTTAAACACCAGCTGGCCTACTCCTTTAGTGCTCCCATGTGAGAGTTTGTTGGGGAGTCTCTTTCAGCTAGTTAGTGCTCTTCCTCTTTATCCCTCGTGACTCAACCCATGTGATGGTTGTCGGGGAATCTTTTGACTTATCTCGTAATTCACCCCATGTTTGTTTATCGGGGCATCTTTCTCTTAAAAATTAGGTCTGCGTGGTCCCCACGGATAACGTTTCTTGTGAGCTGGACCCCTGTCTTTTTCAGACCCTTGTTCCTATCGGTTGGGTTTGGGTCGGAATTCTTTTCCAAACTCGGGCTCCTTCTTTCAGGACATGCTTGACAAATCCGATCGATCCATCGGCCAACATGCGCCATATTGCAGGATTTCCGATAAGTTTCCTTGCTTACCAGAATCTTGTTCTCCCAGAGGATTCTTCTTTTTGTCTCATAGAGTTCCTCTGCAAAACATGTTATTGATCCTGTTATAGAATTCAGGAGGAATGATCCACTTGCTAAATTCTGAAAGAATTTAAATGGATATTTGATTTTGTCCATTTCAGTTAGACAAATCTAAAGTCCCCATGCTCGTCGTGTAGAAGCTTCATCTTCTGAAATTGCTCCTACCAGTAATGGAACTTCTTCCGGTGAAGCTACCTTTATATTTTTAAGGCATTTCCATTCGGTCGTCTAAGCTTGATGAAATGAAAAGCTTCATTGAAACCTTTCTTTGCTGGTTCTGGGGCTGCACTGATAAAATATAGCTCCAGAATATCACCTCTGGACAAATGTGGATTATTTGCCTAAGTCTCATGAACCGCTTTCCCAATCCATTTCGGTAACTTTGAAATCTCTGGGAAACCGGGTGACATAGTATGAATTGAAGCTAGTGCTCTAAAATTATACCATTCTTGAACATCATTTGGATGACTTCCTGGTTTCATCCAAACTCTCGGGTATTTTCCTGAGATATCAACCACTATTTTTTCTGGGTTGATTCCATTTCTTGTAACCAACTTCTCCCATTGCCGTTGATAAACCTGCATAAGAGAAATCTTAATCTTGTTAGTTTGAACCTTAGTATTGTCTGTCTGTGGCCTAAGATTCAACTCTCCATCTTTAACCCCAGAGGTGCTGGGTTGACTTGAAAACTCAGATTGTGACACCGGAGCTTCAACATTCGTTACAGTTTGTACATCCTCAGGGGATGCATGACCTGTAACACTTGTGATTATGGTATTTGAATCCATAACCTCCGGGTTAGAGTCCCGTTCTCTAATCGCTCCTTTTTGCATCGTAGGAGATGTAGCCTAGAGAAGAGGCCCTTGTAACGCTAAGAACAATTATCCTTGAGCGTACTGGCTTGCTCGTATTAGATAAAAAATGGATTTCTGATCAACTCGTTGAAGTCGTCCAACGACTTCTGCATTGAGACATAACGTCCCAAATTCTCGTTCTAGACTCTCCAGGTTTTCCCTAAGATGTCTTACTCGTTTAAAGACCTCGTCAGCAACGCGTCCTTCCATCTCGTGTTAAGAAATCTGCAAAAACATTTTCGTGAGATTGCATTCAGCTTGCCATCTAAGTAATCTAGTATTTTCTGGATTTAATTTTATTTTTCACAAAAGCCTTAACACTTGAATTATCGATTTTTAAAGCAAACTTCTTAGCCAGCAAAAATAGAGGCCAATTTTTAAACGCCTTTCTGACTGTGAAGAATTCTTTCTCATTGATATGCCATCGATTTGCTTCTCCGTCTGTAAATAGACTGCTGCAATATCTATACGACACTTCTCCAGTTGGTGTGGCTTTCATGAGAATAGCTGCCCACCAATAATCACTGGCATCTGTATACAAAACCAGTTCATCATCGTCTTGAGGTATAACAAGTTTTGGAAGCTTCTTACAAACTTCCTTAAGTTGCTTTATCCCTTCTCGATGTTCATCTTTCCATTTAAATATTACATCCTTTTTTAGTAATGGGCTGAACACCTTCCTGTGATGTGCCAGATTGTTAATAAACATTCCAGCGAAATTGACAACTCCAAGAAAACTTTGAAGTTGCTTCTTATCTTTGAGATCATCTGGAAATCCCAGTATATTTTCTACAATATGACTTTGTAGGATGATTCCAGATTCGTCGATTTAAATTTCGAGGAATTCAATGTGTCTTGTAGCAATTACTGCTTTCTTTTCTGAAAGCACTAATCATTCTTTATGACAAACATCTGAAAATATTTCCAAATGTTTGAGATGCTCCTTCATATTCCTTGATGCGATCAGAATATCATCGATGTATACGAACATGAAATTGAAATAATTTTTGAAAAGATTATCCATCTTTCTCTGATAAATCTGGGATACGTTTGCCAATCCCATATGTATAACATTCTAGACATAGTGTCCTTGTGGTGTGGAGAAAGTTGTAAACTTCTTACTTTCTTCCTCCATCTTGATCTGGTAAAATCCAGACTTGCAATCGAATTTTGAGAATATCTTGGCCCATTTGATATAGTTAACCAAGTGTTCTCTACTCGGGATGTAGTATCTATCGAACTCCAGAATGTTATTAATCTCTTTGTAATTAATAACAAGTCTTGGCTTTCCTCTTTTGACTTCTCCATGATTCATTACTAGGAACCCCGGATTGCTGTATGGAGAAATTCCTGGTGAGATCAACTTAAGGTCCAGATGTTCCTTAAGTATTTTCTGCATATCCTCACGATCTTTCTGATTCATAAGGATTGGTTTGAGTCTCACAAACTCATGTTCCTTTCTAGTTTTAACCTTTAAGGATGCCTTGAGCTCATTCTTTTCCCACCATGCCAAAGGATTTTTGTTGTAATTCCTTTGGATCTTTCTCTTGATATCCTCCATTGATATTTGTTCCTCAATGGTAATATCACTCTGTATATTCTCCAATAGACCTTTAATCAATTCTGTAATAGCCTCTGGAGGTACTCGTTCTTCTTCTTATATTCTGAATGAATACAAAGTATTATCCCATCTTTTTGTATCCTTCTGTCTCGAACCAAATTGTCGAAAGGATAATAATGCATCACCAAATCTTCTTTTATCCGCCATTTTTGGATGTCGAAGTTTGGCTTCATCACCACGCTTGTTGTGAAAATGAATAGACATTCTTCTATAGAATGCTTCCCGCAATCTCTGGACAATAATCTTATGATCACATAATGTTGTGAAAATAAACCTTCTTGTCTCATTTTCTTGTGTAAATCGCTTGAATGTTTGTAGGAAATTATTTCCTAACAAAACATCTGCTCCTGTATCATGGAAATAGATTGGTGGCATCTTTACTTTGTACCATGGGATACTGCTTGCGCCTCCGATCATAATTTCTGCTTGTTTGATTCATCGATTAAGGATAAGAATCCTCTTGGAGAAATCTTGTCCTGCAATGGCTGGTAGATCTTCTCTAAATTCTTTAGGAAAGACCCCTTGCTTTGCAGTGCAAATCCCTACTCCTGAGTCAACATAAGCTGCAAAATACTCAGCCTTGTACTCACCATATATCATTCCGATAGAAATTTATATGGAGAATAGACTAGTGGTCATGTGATTCTGTATCTTTTATCAGCCACTGTAAACTCCATTCCATCTTGTAATCTTTCTCAAGGCTTATGATCCTCAAGAAAGTCGATACCCAGTATTAATTGTTCTGGGATTTTTCCTGCTACTCCCGTGATAGCCAGTTCAATTTTACCCATTTTTAGGCTTCCTTGATATCTTCCGACTATCGGTTGTTGGAGATAATATAGAACATCACAAGGAAAAGTATTATCCTTTTGAGTGATGTCGAATATTACTTCAACTTCTCTCCATCCTTTTAGACATTTCAGCTCCCTTTGTGTTTTGAATACATGTGGGATTCGCTGAACTGTACTAGGTCTTCTTTCTTCCCAACGACTGCTACTTATCATTCTCTCTTGTTGGAAAGATATTTGTTGTGCGAAAACTAACACTACGCAAGTGTACGTATCGTGACAAGTAATATAGTTAACTTGAAAAGTCTGGATATCGAACCCACAGGGAAAATAATAACTATCTATTCCTAAGTACTAGATTCTCACAACTTATAATCCTATCTAGCAAATCCAATTTTTGAAAGATGTTTATTAAACTACGAAAACAATGAAACTAATGATCACAATTAAACAGAAACAAATTAAATGAAGATTTATCAAAATAAACAAACCTAGGATTTTATCTCCCTCTATGTATTTTAATCCCCCTTTATTCTTTTCTCATGCAAGATTTAATTCCCGATTCCTAACCTGAGGTGCTAACATAATCATACCCTGTTTCCACGTGATGCATGAATCTAATGTTATGAACAATTTACTGTATTCCTACGCAATTAAATTCATAACAAAACATTAAGCATAAATCCAAATATAGCTTCCTAAGGTGAAATCTATATTCCTACGACTTCACATGCAATTAAACATTATCTTGTTCAATTAACTCGAAGGATCTTCTACCACAATTCTAATTATCAAACCAATCTTCCGATTTTCAATTCGATAATAATATAAAGATACACAAATTGGCCAAATTCATGCACTTGATCAAGAACAAGAAGAAGAAGGAATCGTAAAATCAAACTAGCATTAGAATCGAAAAAAAGGGTTCATAAGTCAACACATAGGGTTCGAATAAAACCCTAGAAAGGAAAGATTCTAGCTACTCATTGTTTCATCAACAAAGGAATTCATAAAAACAACGAAGAGAAATAAACTCTGGGATTGATGCCGATCTTTGCTTCTTCACTTGATCGTCTTGCTTATCTTGTCTTGCTTTTTTACTTGGGTGCAAAGATTGTATTTCTCTAGGTCTTTGATATGGTTTTGATAGACACCAAAATGAAAGAGAGTCCTTAATTCATTGGAAGCATGAAAATCGTGCTTTTCTAACAAACTGCGTAGCGGGTACCGCGGTACTGAGATATGAGTACTGTGGTACCGAGATCAAATCTTGAATTCTCTGGAGTCGAGTACCGTGGTACCGAGATATGGGTACCGCGATACTGAGGTACAGAACTCCGAGCTTTGGAACTTCAGTTTGAGTACCGCGTGTTGGGTCCCAAGTGGTGGTCAGAGGTTCAGAGGGGGGGTTGAATGAACCTTTATCGATTTTCACAAAATCTTTTCAAAAGTCTTTTTAACGAACAAGTTCCTGATTTCAAAGAGAAACAACAACCCGACTCAACTCAGTAACCTGGCACAATGCTGATCAGGTTCCTGTCTCGAATCACAGTACGCAACGGATTAGACTAAGATAGAGTTTCCTGTTTTGCAAATACGTTTTCTTTTCGTAATATGATTTTAGCAAAGTATTTTTGATGAATATGCTTATGACAAGTGCAACAAGATAGATATGCAATAAACAAAACACAACATGCAGTCAAAGCAAATAAACACTTATGGCTTATAGTGGTTCGAAGGTGGTGTAATCCTTCTACGTCCACTTTACTCCTTCACTGAGGAGGAACTTCGTTAGGTCAGTTTGATTTACAAGTCTCGACTCTACAAACCTCTTCCTAACAAGCTATACCTATAGAATCCCAGATTCTTAGGTTACAACCCACACAGGGTACAAATCCCACACAGGGCAAATAGCCTACACAAGACTATTACTTAGCAAGGATATAATCCTATCAACTAAGTTACACCAAACACAACCTAGCGCACACAATACAAATGGTTAAAAGAAATAAAAAGGTTCTTCAACTGGTGTGGATCAATCTTGATCTATGAAGTCCTATGACTGTTGTATGTTGCTCATTGAAGGTTGTGTGGCTTGAACATACATGAGCTTTTGAGGAGTTCTTGAGTATTTCTGATTTTCCTCTCAACACTGTTAAACACCTTTGTTAGTTCAACCACATCTTCAATTTATAGATCTTGAGAATATGTCCGTTGGAAATGTATCCGTTAAAGATGAACACTTTCCCGTTCTGAATTGTAGCTTTTGATCTCCAAGATCTTCTTTGTGTTCGCATTAAATGCTTCTGAGATGTTCCTGACATGTGTATTTAATGTGCCCACAATCTTTGACTTTTATGCAACGCCTAGCTAGTCTGGTTGCCAGATAACTTTCTTCCTATTTGAGTTGCATAGTCTTCTTCCTACTGCATGGATAGGAGTAACACTTGTCTTTTTACAAGAGATCCGTTGGCTACTTCCTACTTCACCTGTAGATTGTTGTAGCTCGCTCTTCCTTGTTTGCTTCTTTTAGGATGCTGTTTTATTCCGCTTTCTGTTCACTGCTAGGATTCTGTTTCATTCTCTTCACCTTTCTGTCCTACGTCAGCTTTCTGTTTCAGCATCCTGTTTCTGTTTCATCCATCTTTTCTGCTACAACATCTTGCTGTTTCTTCCATGCTTGCTGCTCTTAGAAGATAACTTCCTGTTTCTTCTAAGATTGGTTTTCCTTATAATTTGGAAAACCATTACATGATCTCAACTATTTATCCGATCATGTAATTCGTGGAAACTTACTCTAGCAAACTATATTTTCTCATTAATAACCTATTCTGTCATATTAAGATAACCTCAGAAATATCCCAACACCGCGGTACTCATATGGATACCGTGGTACTAACCCCATTTCTTATGTTTTTCACACGTTTTGTCTCATTTACGCCGTTTCCACCTCTTGTACCTATATCAACCAATATTACGTAGTTATGATTCATTTAAGACCAAGATAGCACGATAAACGTGCTTACGACCATGTATATTAATTGTATTTCACACACTTAACACACCCCCAAATTTAAACATTTGTGCGTCCTCGCACAAAGACAATCTTACGACATCAATGACACAACAAACAATCAATCCAAAAACACATAACAACTCCAAATTCCCAAAGCTATATACAAATCAAGTCTCAATCTTTTAAAACACTTGGTAAAAATTACATTCAACACAAATATCTCCCTTTCGACTCACTAAAAGACTCAACATCAAATTCTATATCGCTAGCACATCCCGACTTCTCAAACATCAAAGACATTACCCAAATCATTACACCATAGGGTTTTTCATTAACTTAGCTAGTCAAGCATCACCATAACTAATATATCATCATAACCATCATAAGCACATTAGCATATTTGGCACTTATTCATTCTCTCATTTTTCTTTTCATATGACTTTCTCGTTCGTTGAATTTGCTGCAAT
Organism: Scutellaria galericulata; assembly: GCA_946896805.1. Classification (NCBI taxonomy): domain Eukaryota; kingdom Viridiplantae; phylum Streptophyta; class Magnoliopsida; order Lamiales; family Lamiaceae; genus Scutellaria; species Scutellaria galericulata. The sequence goes on along the minus strand of OX335791.1, from coordinate 10,754,175 downwards.
CCACTAGGCTTTCTAATTGGTCCACGTAACGAACTTTCAACCAATAGCTCCCAAACCGGACAACTTTAAGACATTAGGTGTAAAACACCCCAAGGGTTTACTTGTTCGAACCAAAAAGGCTTCGAATCACACTTCCTCAACTTAGAGATTTTCACATATCAACTTTTTTATCATAACCATTCAACGTTACTTAAGTGACCCATCTACCGAACTTTCAATCAAAAATCCCAAGCCAGTTGGCTTTAGGTTGCTAGGCATAAAAATACCCCTAAGGATTTACTTATTCAAGTCACCCAAGCAATAAAAACGTGCCTTTAGCCATAGTCCTAATTTTACACAGTACAAAGAAAAAACATATATTCAGTTTGCAATAAATAAACACGCTAAGTTCTTGATGAATTCACCCACAAGTGCAATAACTAGTTTCACCCCTCAATGCTCAATAATCGAAATAGCCCACAACATAAAATCCAATGCATAAATCGTAAAGTAAAGCAAAACGGTTCAAATTTGTCGAATCATGCAATCACTGCTAAGCATTTCATATCATGACTCTTAACGTATATAACAACGGGAACTCAAAACAAACAGACTCAACAACAGAACAAAAAGACTTGACAACCAAAAAACAAGAAAAAACAAAATAAGAACCTCCCACCCCCAAACTTAAATGTGACATTGCCCTCAATGTCATTAAAATGAAGTTTAGAGGTTAAAATACACCTAATCAAGACGAGGAGCTCTCGTCGCAGCACTCTGCTGCCCGTCCTCATTGGGGACCTCTAGCGGTGAGGGTGAGCAATCGTGACTCGGACGACAGTCCGGAAAGAATTCCGGTGGCTCAAGCTCCGGTGGGATTGATTGACAACCACATGCGATTGCCTTGGCTTTGAGTGCCTTCGGGATCCAAGTGAAAAAAGCCTTCATCATCTCACGTATATCGGACTGCATTTCTCGTAGCTCGCTGATCTCTTGTGAAAGCTGTGTCAAGGTGGGTGTTTTCCCAGGTCGTCGTCCCCCTTGTGGACGTGCACTAGCGACCCCACCGTCCATTTACCGGATGACTACGGCGTTGATCGGATTCTTGATTGGGATGATCGTGTCGGTCTCCAAGGTTGGAACATTCTTACTAGCACAGAGTATCGTGATAAGCGCCGGGAACATGTTCGACTTGTGAGTGTCCCTGATGGACTGCACTACGCAAGGGGGTGGAATCCCCGATTTTGGGTTATAAGTTGTTCAGTACCGCGGTATTGGTTAGTGGATACCGCGGTATTGGGCTGAAGTCATGATACCCTTGAACAACCTGTACTCGGGTACCGTGGTACTGAAAAGTGGGTATCGCGGTACTGGCCTCCAGACAGAACACCCTCGATTCTCTACATCTGGATACCGCGGTACTGAGATATGGGTACCGCGGTATCGACAACTAGCTCAAATTCCTCCGAAAATCTGCACTCGGATATCGCGGTGTCCAAATTTGGGTACCATGGTATCGGTCTCCATCCATCCCATACCTGGAATGATACATAACTTGGTTAATTACGAGCATGTGATTACTCGGAAACCTTTAAAAACTTCCAAAAAAAAAACTTTAAAAAGAACAAAGGAAAAAACGAAAAAGAAAATTAAAACTTGGGTTGTCTCCCAAGATGCGCTAAGTTTATAGTCTTCAGCCAGACTTGTTGTCGACTCTTCTAAGTCAGAGCGATCGAAGTTGGGTGGCGCTCCACTTTGCCACCGTAATAATGTTTCAATCATTGCCCATTGACTTTGTAAGACCTTCCAGAGTCGTTATCCATATCAACAACGCTGCATGGATACACCTCTACAATCGTAAAGGGTCCCTTTTGAAACTCACAGTGGAGGATCTTGTTGTCATGCCATCTCTTGGTCTTTTCCTTATAGATAAGGTTGCTCTCATACGTGTTCAAACATAATTCATCGAGTTCCAAGCTTTCAAATTTCATCCGAGGCCTTGACTTCGCTGAATCTAGGTATGTTGCTTGCTCTTCGATCCTCTCGTCCAAAAATTCTTCACCTGTAAAAAGAGATGCTACCAAGGGGTCTAATAATAGAGTATCATCAAATAAGGAGTCAATAACATCAACAGAAAATACTTCATGCAAATCACTTTGATACTTAAAGGCTTTGATACACATTAAAAGTAATTTTTTAATCTCCTATAGACATGGTTAATTCCTCTTTTGTAACATCTATTAGAGTTCCTCCCGTAGCTAAGAATGGTCTCCCTAAAATGAGAGGAACTTCCATATCCTCTTCCATATTAAGCACTACAAAATCTGCAGGAAATATAAATTCATCAACCTTCATAAGAACATCTTCTACAATACCCTTAGGATTAGAAAGAGATCTATCCGCTAGCTGAAGGGTTACAGAAGTAGGCTTAATTTTTCTTAAACCTAAACTTTTGTAGACAGACAAAGACATGAGATTTATACTAGCCCCCAAATCGATAAGTGCCCTCTGAAAATGCTTATCCCCTATAGTGACGGGAATAGTGAACTTTCCAGGATCCCTAAGCTTAGGTGGAAGTAGACGAGTGAGAATGGAGTTGCACTGTTCAGTTAATGCAACCATTTCAAATTCACCTAGTCTTTTTCTTTTGGATAAAACATCTTTCAAGAATTTAACCCAACTAGGCATTTGTTTTAAAGCTTGAGTAAGAGGGATATTAATATGCAGTTCATTCAACTTTTTCAGAAAATTTTGATATAAAGCATCAAGTTTAGCCTTTTTCAAACATTGGGGAAAAGGTACCTGTGGGGAAGGCTTAGGCGCAACTTCCCCTTTTTCAGTAGGATCACCCATCAAGTTTGACGATTCTACTTCACTTCTTTCTCAGCTTCCTCTACTTGCATTTTATCCTTACCCTTACTTGTGTCGCCTCTCCGAGGAACTTCCTCTAACTGCTTCCCACTCATCAGGTTAATTGCTTGACATTGCTCATTCTTCCTAGGATCTTCTGTATTAGATGATAGAGATCCCGGTGGCCTGTTGCTTCTTTCAACAGCGATCTGGCCTATTTGGTTTTCCAAATTTCTGAAAGAGGCTTGTGTCGTCGCGATGAACTGCTCTAACATCGAACCTAAATCTTCAGCTGGAATCGATGCCACTGAATTCGATGGCTGAGAACCTTGTTGCTGCTGAAATCCCTATTGAGGACGTGGCTGAAACTGACATGGCGGCCTATAGTAATTCTGGCCCTGCTGGTTCCTTGTGAATCTCTGCTGGAATTGACGATTTCCATTGTTCACATAATTCACTGCTGTCGGCTCAGCGATGCATTCATTGGTGTAGTGATTTCCAGCTCAAATCTCGCAGCACACTGTAGTGGCTGCTGGAGTGTATACAACTTGAACTTGTTGTGTTCGAGATCCCTCCTCAAACTTTTGCAAAATCATCTTGTTCTGTTCTGCAAATTGCTTCATGAGGAGTTGATTTTGCAGATTTAGTTGTGCCATCTGCGTTTGCACAACTGTCATCTGATCGATCTCGAACATCCCAGAAACCTTTGTTGTACCGCTTGTGTTTTGGCTAGGAAGCTTTACATGTCGGTTCTTTGAGAGATTATCTAGCAAAACTGTAGCTTCTGGAACACTAAGACCTAAAAAATTTCTATATGCAGCAGCATCGAGCACAGTTTGAGCATTCTCTTTCAACCCTGTGTAGAACAACTCTATTTGACGCCATTTCTCTACTCCATGATTTGGGCATCTTCTCAATAGTGCCTTGTATCGTTCCCATGCCTCATATAACTCTTCCCCATCCTCCTGCAGGAATGTGTGAATTTGATTCCGAATTTTCTCTTCCTTTGCAGGAGAACTGAAGGTGGTCATAAAGAGCTGCGCAAGCTGATTCCATGTAGTGATGGAATAGGGCTCCAATGATGTAAGCCAAAGACGAGCTTGACCTTGCAGAGAATGCTTGAACAAACGAAGTTGGAGTGCTTCAGGAGAGACTCCGTTTTGCTTGTGAGAGTTGCAGATTTCCAGAAAATTCACCAGGTGAATGTATAGATCTTCGCCAGCTAAACCACTGAATAACCCGTTGTTTGCCAGCATCATCAGTAACCCTGTCTTGATTTCAAAATTGTTGGCATCGATGGATGGGTAAAGGATGCTTGGCTGGAATCCGTCCATAGTCGGGACATAAAAATCCTGGATGGGTCGGGTGTTGTTATCCACTGGTACAACAGCTGGACGAGGTGGAACTGGCGGAGGTGGAACATAATTCACCTCGTTCAGCTCATTGTTATTTACTTGCTGGTCAATTGCTTGGTTTTCAACTTGATTTCTTCTGACTCGCCTAAGTGTTCACTCAATCTCGGGATCAAACGACATTAGATTTTATACGTCTCTTCTTCGTATAGACTGTACCTTCTACCTAAAATTCAATAAAACAATAGGTAGATTAAGAAAAGTTGGTTAAATCTAATATCAAGAAAAACTAGACAGTTAATTATATTCCCCGGCAACGGCGCCAAAAACTTGTTGTGCGAAAACTAACACTACGCTAGTGCACATATCGTGACAAGTAATATAGTGGACTTGAACAGCCTGGATATCAAACCCACAGGAAAAATAATAACTATCTATTCCTAAGTACTAGATTCTCACAACTTATAATCCTATCTAGCAAATCCAATTTTTGAAAGATGTTTATTAAACTACGAAAACAATGAAACTAATGATCACAATTAAACAGAAACAAATTAAATGAAGATTTATCAAAATAAAAAAACCTAGGATTTTATCTCCCCCTCTATATTTTAACCCCCCTTTATTCTTTTCTCATGCAAGATTCAATTCCCGATTCCTAACCTGAAATGCTAATATAATCATACCCTGTTTCCACGTGATGCATGAATCTAATGTTATGAATAATTTACTGTATTCATACGTAATTAAATTCGTAACAAAGCATTAAACATAAATCCCAAATATAGCTTCCTAAGGTGAAATCTATATTCCTATGACTTCACATGCAATTAAACATTATCCTGTTCAATTAACTCGAAGGATCTTCTACCACAATTCTAATTATCAAACCAATCTTCCGATTTCAATTCGACAATAATATAAAGATACACAAATTAGCCAAATTCATGCACTTGATCTAGAACAAGAAGAAGAAGGAATCGTAAAATCAAACTAGCATTAGAATCAAAATAAATGGTTCATAAGTCAACATATAGGGTTTGAATAAAACCCTAGAAAGGAAAGATTCTAGCTACTCATTGTTTAATCAACAAAGGAATTTATAAAAACAACGAATGGAATTAAACTCTGGGATTGATGCCGATCTTCGCTTCTTCGCTTGATCGTCTTGCTTCTCTTGTCTTGCTTTTTTGCTTGGGTGTAAAGATTGTATTTCTCTAGGTCTTTGATATGGTTTTGATAGACACCAAAAGGAAAGTGAGTTCTCAATTCGTTGGAAATATGAAAATCGCGCTTTTCTAACAAACTGTGCAGCGGGTACTGCGGTACTGAGATATGAGTACCGTGGTACCGAGATATGGGTACCACGGTACTGTTGTGTAGAACTTCGAGCTTTGGAACTTCACTTTGAGTACCGCGGTACTCATATGGATACCGCGGTACTGACCCCATTTCTTCCATTTTTCGCACGCTTTGTCTCATTTACACCGTTTCCACCTCTTGTACCTATATCAACCAATATTTCATAGTTATGATTCATTTAAGACCAAGATAGCACGATAAACTTGCTTACAACCATGTATATTAAGTGTATTTCACACACTTAATAATATTCTCCCTGGCTCAATTCTGAGACTTTGACTCTTGTTGAAGACAGGTCAATCTTGGATTTTCATATCTATCTTCTTTATAGTTGGAGACTTGATAAGTTCCGGTAAAACTACCCTGGTGAAATCCTCAAAGATTCTTGGGACTTTGATAAATTCCTTTCTCAAGAATATATGTGAATGTCGTGTATTCGAGAGAGCATAGGAAATCTTATAGGTTATCAAGTAGGGTCTATTTCTCTCTTTCATCAAATCATCTCTTTTGAAATCTTGATGAAGGGTTAAGACTTTGTTGAAGTCTCGATCTCCCAAATTGTAGCCATTCTAGGATAGACATTAAATTCCAATTTTCCTGCATACAAATTTCCTGTGACTTCTCCAAGGCATGAATCCTTGATATTTGAGATTTGTTTGTCAAATATAGCAAGATTGAGTGACGAATCAATTCCTTCCTTGAATGTTGCCTTGATAATAACTCTTATGGCTCCGATGTGAATCCATGAGAGTGTATTTGCAACTTCTCTTTTGACTTTGCTTTTGATCTCTTGATCTTCTCGGTAAGGGATCAACTGCATCTTGATCAGGTTACCAGTGAATTCCATTGGGATGACAAATTCTCCAGCAGTAACCCTATAGATAATCTAGTGTTTCCTATTACGAAACCCTATCTTATCCAAGGCTTTCTCCATAACTCCGATGGTAAAACCATCATACATCTGAAACTTTGGATCCTCTTTCATAATCCTCCTAAGAGTTTTATGAGAAACCGTTGTGTGAGAGAAGAAACCTGACATATCCTCTCTTATTGTTTGAAGAATTTCTTCTTCACTCTGATTTTGAAGTGGATTCACTTCGATCATTAGAATAGATCTCTTCTTCATAGATGCTTTCGTCTGAGGCTAAATCTTCAAATTGATACACCTGTATAAGATCTTAGTAATAGACAGCTTCTTCGAATTCTTGTGTTGCTTCGAACTATCTTATACCTCTCTTTTGGTTGTCCGGGTAATCTGTTGATATATGTCCTCTTGCTCCGCATGTCCAACAATTACAGTCTTTAAAACTTTCATTAGCCCTGGTTTGAGCTCGCCTGAAAGTTCTCCTTCCTGGGGTTCTGCTGGAACTTCCTTGGTTTAAGCCCGATGAATAGACTCTACTCCTGCTTGGTGCTAGTCTTTGCCCTGACTTGTAGATTCGGGCTTTTATTTCAACCAGATCCTTCTAGGTCTCCATAAAGACCCACGACTACTTCTTTTGTTATTACTTCTACGACGGTATGGATGGCTTCTCTGTTGCCTTATTTTATGCCTCTGTGGTTGACCTCACATTACTGTTGGAATGTCATTGTCTTTGCAACATAGGGGAACCATTTTATTGATTCCTCATAGTCTCTTTTAGTTCTTGAATAGTGCTGCCTGATGACACCATTCTGATAACTTGGCATTTAGAAAAGATATTCTCCTGGCCACTGTATCTAGGTCATCTGCACTCCTGTACTCCTTGAGAAGCATTTCTTTCCAAGGACTTGGTATTTTCACAAAGAAAACTTGTGAAGCTTCTTTATCATCCACCTTGGATTTCTATTGGTACTCGGTGAATAACTTGATATATTCATCAATATGACAAATATCATGTAACTTGAGACAATAGAGGGCCTTTTTGTATTTTTTTCCTCTTCCAATCCCTCAAAATAGCCTATGCCGATAAAATAGATTTTGAATAATTTTGCCATATTATCGACAATTCCTTTTAATGACTCACCAGAAGTAACATTATTCCTCATTTCTGGTACTGTCATATCCCATGCGATCTTTACAGATCCTTCAAGACTCATTTCAAGAAGTAAAATGAATCCTTTCTTTGTAAGATCGAGGGTTCCTGCTGCAATCTTCATCGCTGATGCCTAATCGTCGATAAGGACTTCTCGATTTTTGAAATCTGGGATATCCAGATTTAGCATCAATCCGTACGGATGTATTGGATCTAGCTGCGACCTTCCATAAGGCGTATTATATATGTTTGGCCTTTTGGAACGTTGTCGAGTTCTTGAAATGATAGGATCTCCTCTTATCGTAAAATCTCCAGCGTGCGACATTGGTCCATCCATATTGTGTGAACCTGAAATTTCTGCGACGTTGGGATCTACTGCTGGTTGTGGAGGTGGTCTTTGGTGTTGGTCACGTGTAACCAAAGCTGAACCATCTCCTGCATTCATATTTAGATCCACAATACCTAATCCTACAAAGGATTCAACAAGTTCATATAGATCTTCAAGATTAATCTTCTCCATATCCATCATTTTTTAATTTGTGATAGATTTTCCTTTGATGATAACAATGAGCTTTTCATCTCGAGTCATTTGTCGTATGACTTCGGTTGGTTTCCCATTTTGGTATAAATAGGGAACTATTTCGAAATCTATACGTTTTCTTCCTCCGGAAAGACTTGGCTTGTCCTCCAGATTCTTGATTCTCTTTTGAATATCATGAAGGATTTCAAGAGTCTCCTTCTGATATTTTACCATTGTCTCCATCTAATTTTAGATTTAATGGACTTGTGTTGGTAGATGATTATGATGGTTATCATAATTCTGCACCGTCTTCTGGATTTGTCTAAGATCTTGAGAGATCTTAGATGTATCTGGAAGTATCTCACTCCATTCAGGTTCTCTTTTTGTCATCAATGATTTTGATGAACTATTTCCTGAAGGTTTATCAGTTCGGCATATAACATCTGGTTGACCGCAAGGAAACCCAAATAATATGCTGCTTGTCTGTCGCATTGCCTCAAGGTTTCTCTATTATCTCCTGCGTTTTCTTGTTCAACATATTGGTTCTAATATGTTTCCTTGTCCTGGTGTTTTCATTCATACATCGTCAAAATTTGACGATATCTCCTGTATGGTATACACATTGGACATTCGTCCAAATCCATATTTCGTGAGAAAATTCTTCTTACCAATGGTTAATTACATAAATATAATAAATATAACTTAAAAGTTCTTACTAAATCTAGGCTCTGATACCATTTCGGGGGTGATCTGTTTTGACAAATATTCTGATAAATTTTCGAAATGAATTTTGTACGTGGCATTGTTACTCATTCCAGATCACTATTTTTTAGACAATATTGGCATGAGGAAAGTATTCCAGCCTATATACTTATTCCGAAAGAAAATCATTCTTTAAAAGATTTCGGATTCAATCAATATTTGGAGTATGAAAAATGTAAAAATGAACATGGATTGGAATTAGTAAAAAAGTGCTTGGATGTAGTCTAAATGATGGGAAAAATAGGTCCAAGGGTATAATTGGAAAAAAATGAAAATTTAAAATATATTGGGGTGTATTTAGGAATCCTTGGAGTACGGATAACCGGGCCCTTTTAATATACGTTGCGGAATATATATATTTTTCTCTAAAGTTTGATATCTTCGCAATGTTGACTTATAATAATTTAAATGGATGATATAATATCATAGTGTGTATAAAGGTATCTATTAGGATTATATATATTTTTCTTTAAAGATTGATATTTTCGCAATGTTGACTTATAATAATTTAAATGGATGATATAATATCATAGAGTGTATAGAGATATCTATTAGGATTATATTTTTGTATATATTTTCCTTTGTCATTCTTTTATTATTTTGGCCCATTGGGTTCCACATGTACCTTGTATATATGCTTTTATCATGAATGCAATCAATTAATTTTTTCTCATACACTCTTTACATGGTATAGAGCCACGTAGGGTTTTTCACACACCCTAAACCGGTGCCACCTCCTCAGCCGTTTCTCCCTATCGATCTTTTTCTGGACCGCCGTTCCTCATGGCCGTCGCATCGGACCCCATCTTATAAATGCTTCCGCTCAAATCCCGTTGAAGTTATACTCCACGAATTACACATCTTGGCATTTTCAGTTTGAAGCCGTCCTAGATGGGTATGAATTGTCTGGCTTCGTCGATGGATCACACCCCTACCCCCGCCTCGATCATAGCTACTGGCCGAAACCGAAATATTCCCTTTGGAAGCGACATGATAAAATTCTTCTCTCTGCGATTATAGGGTCGATTACACCATCTTTAATCCCCTTTATCGCCACCGCTAAAACCTTCATAGCTGCATGAGATATCTTGGCAAACACATATGGCCACACGTCTCGTGGGCAGATCATAGCTCTCAAAACCCGACTCCAAAATCTGGTTAAGGGCACTCAAACCGTCACCCAATTCATGCATAACATTAAAGACGTGGTTGATGAACTCGCTCTCCTTGGGTCGATTGTCGACAATGATGATCTTGTCCTCAAAGTTCTTAGTGGTTTAGATGATCAATATCATGAATTGTCTAGCGCACTTCAAGCTCGTGAAACCCCTGTGTCGTTTGACGAACTTCTTGAGAAAATGGTCACGTTTGAAGCTCAACTGTTGGCACGCTCTCCGGCTGCTCCCTCACAGTCGCTCACGGCTTTCGCGGCTGGTCGTGGCAACCAGTCGTCCTCCGCCGGCTGGCCACCGTCCTCTCAGCCTCGTGGTCGCAACAATGACACTCCCAATCAGTCCAACGCTCAATGGTTCCAGTCCGTGTTGGTCCCAAGTGGTTAGAGGTTTAAAGGGGGGGGTGAATAAACCTCTATCGATTTTTGAACTTTTTAAAACTTTGGTGAACAGGTTACTGATTCAAAGAGGAATACAGTAACCTGACTCGATTGAGAAACCTGGTAGAATGCTGATTCAAGTTCCTGACTCGGTATCACAGTATGTAGTGGAAAATACTCGGTAGAGTTTCTGTTTTGGAAAACATTTTTTTTCGCAAATATGTTGTTTGATAAAAGGTTTTAACAGGATGCTCATGATGTATGCATCAAGATAGATATACAGTAAGTAAAGTGCAGCAAATAAATCAAAACAATAAGCACTTATGGCTTATAGTGGTTCGAAGGTGGTGTAATCCTTCTACGTCCACTCTACTTCTTCCTAGAGGAGGAATTTTGTTAGGTCAGTTCGATTTACAAGTCTCAACTTTACAAACCTCTTCCTAACAAGTTATACTTACAAAATCCTTGATTCCTAGGCCACAACCCACACAGAGTACACAATCCCACACAAGGCAAAAAGCCTACACAAGACTATACACTTAGCAAGGATCTCAATCCTATCAACTAAGTTACACCAAATAAAACAACCTAGCGCACACACCACAAATGGTTAAAGGATAAAAGGTTTCTTCAATTGTTGCGGTGAAGTCAGTCTTGAACTTGAGAGCTCGAACACTTGAATGGTAGACTGCTTCAAAGGTTGAGTGACCGAACTTTGAAAGCTTGAGAAATACGTGAGCTTGAAAGATTGAGAATAGTTGGTAGCTCAGTTGTTCAGTTGTCCAGTTATCTTCACAGTCACTACACTGTTCTATTTATATCAGTTGGAAAAATGCCCGTTAAAGAAAGACATTGTCCATGTCATGTCAAAGAGTGATCTTCAAATCTTTGCAATTAATGCATTTGAAAAATGTGGCTACTGATCCTTGTCTTTTCTCTGACCCGCATTAAATGTGCCATACTTCCGTTACAGTGCTTGCAGAACCGCAGATCTAGATGGCATCTCCTTATTAACTTGGCACAAACCTCTGTCTAACGGATCCTTGACAGGAGCCATTCCTCGTGTGATATCAATGTGTTCCTCGTACTGTATTGAATTTGTCTGGTATATTTATAGCTTCCTGCAAAGGCAATAGTGATTGTCTACTGCTTTGTGCTATCTTTTCTGATCTGTATCAGCTTCTTGTTCCAGAACAACTTCCTGTTCTCGAAACCTGCAGTCAGCCTCCTGTCTTCTATATTATCTGCTTACTGGTCCAGATTCCATCTTCAGCTTTCTGTCCTCCATTCACAAGGGCAGTCTTCTAGTCTATTTAAGAGCCTAGAAACCTGCTAATGATATGTTTCTCTATCTTTTCTGATCTATATAACTTAGAAGTTGTATCTAAGAATATTAAGCACATCTGACCTTAGTCCACATATAAAACATGGAGAATGGGTAGTTAAAAGTTTCATCTAATATTACATTATCTCATCAAAACCTAGTCAGAAATATCCTAACAATTTTTCCCTTTTTGATGATGACAAAACCCATAAGTAAGCAGTAAAAGAACAGGTGTACTATCATACTAAAAAAGTATAAGTACAATACAAAGTATCAGAGCTATATACAAAAGAATAAACTAGCTCAGAACTTTAAGAAAAGAAGTATAAAGAATACAAATATTTTTTTTACAAGAGATGCTCACTCTATTGGTTTTCTAAGGTAACAACAGTAAGCACGTCCTCATCAGGTTCTATTGTCGCCACACAGCTTCCTCTCCAAACAACTTCTTTTTCACAATATCATGACCTGAGGTTGTTTGCTGTTTCTTCCTGATGGCTTCTTCATATTTTGTTCTTTTTCACCAATTTAAGATAGATTCTTGATACGATTTCTCCATCTGCTCAGCAATCTCAGGAATCTGTATCCATCTTAACCAAAAGTCTTGGAAGTAAGGAACCTCCTCTCAATTCTTTACTCTGTCGATCATCTTCAACTGACTGCCTAACTTCCATTCTCTTCCAAGCTCTTCATACTCCTTTAGAGCTTTCTCAACTGTGAGGGAATCTTTAAAAAAATTAGCCCTACAGAGATTTCTGAAGTATCTCAAGTATTCTGACCTTTAGAAGAGGGTGATCTCTTTAAAGGTTGGGTTTCTGTTTGTTGGCAAATTTACTTGCTCAAAGATCTCCAGATTCCAGAAGAAATTTATGTTGTCAAGTCTCTGATCCAATAACACATCTATCTCAGCTGGAACAACTTCCCTGTTAAGATCAAGTGCTTCTTGGTTAGGAAAGGCATGTAAGGTAGAGTCTATTGTCTCAGCAAGTTTAGATCTTCGAGGTCCAACAACTCCCAACCTCGAAATCCAATCAGCTTGCTTCCTCCGCCTCTCCTTATCTGCTTCCTTCAACTCTTTCCACCTTTTTCACTCAATAAAGGACCTACAGGCATAACCATAAAAGGTTTAGCATTAGTAACCTGGCTTTGCATTCTTTGCTGTTTTCCTCCTCGTCGTCGACTAGTTTGCTGTCTTTGAGTTTTTTGACGTGTAGTAGTACCAGCAACCTGTCCTCATTTCTATAATAAAGTACTGCTTGTTGTCTGGGTCACAACAGGCCCAGTACCTGCATCACCTTCTCCATCATCATATTTCCTCCTCATTTTTGGCTCAATCTGACCATGACCAGAATTAGATCTTTTGCGCTTGACAACCTTGGTCAGAGGAACATCATCATCATCATCGTTATCATCAATTTCCTTAGCAGTGGCATCCACCATTGCATCATCGGGTTCAGCATGATGCTTACCACATTTTCCCCCTTTTTGTCACCATCAGCTTTAGTAAGGCATGGTCCAGTAACTTCAGCAGCTTCGGCAGGGTAAAATCTCTCCATGATAGCTCTCATTTCTCCTACCAACAGCTCAAAATTTAAAATCCTGTCATTGGTGCTGCGAGCTGTGGCATTCACTTCTTCCAGTATCAGATTTTATGCTGTCTGATTAATCTTTACTTCATCAACAAATGCTTTCAGATCTTTAAGAACTCCGTCTCGAGCATTAGAGACAGCTTTCTATTCTCGTTCAAATCTGCTTCTGGAAGTATGTTGAGTATTAAACTCTTCATTCATCCGGGCTTGAATTTTTCCAGGAAGAGCATCCAGCTCTTTCTTTAATTCGCTCAAGGTTTCTGAATGTGCTCTCTCTCGCATAATAGTACTGGTGACCAAATTCATCTAATGTGTTTCCATGGCCCTCATTAGTCCCTGAATAACATTCATGACTCCTTGAAGAGAGAGTTCTTGAGTGTCAGTGGGTTTCAACCCTATCCACTAGTTCTGTTGCCGAATGAATATAAAAAACCAGGGCTCGACTCACTTCCCCTTATTGTTTTGATGCGTCTCCATCCAGTATCTGCTTCTCAATCTCCTTAGGCATCCTCCTAAGTTTGTGAGATCCTATCTGTGGAGAGTTGCCACCTTTAGGAATGTCATCATCGCTGCTAGGTACTTTTGTAGAAATTTGAATACTGTGAGAGACAAAATTTCCCCTAAGTCTTTACGTTCTGCTCATCTACTTGTTGGTCTCCAGCATCCACTTGTTGATCCTCAACTTTTCCTCATGGATTCTCTTGGTCGTCAAACAATCAATCTGTATATATATCTTATGAAGAACGTGAGAAACTTATGTGACGAAATATCCATGCTTGTGCTAAAACGATGATCTTGGTCACGAGAAAATGAAAACGGTTGATCCAAATGCAGAAACATGTGGATCTGGGTAGGTAGCCAGATAAGTTGGCTTTTAACCCAACTCACTCTGATACCACTTGTTGGTCCCAAGTGGTCAGAGGTTCAGAGGGGGGGGGGGAGAATGAACCTCTATCGATTTTTGATCTTTTTAAAATAAAACTTTGGTGAACAAGTTACTGATTCAAGGAGGAATGCAGTAACCTGACTCAATTTAGAAACCTGGCAAAATGCTGATTCAGGTTCCTAACTTGGTATCACAGTATGCAACGGAAAATACTCGATAGAGTTTCTGTTTTGGAAAATATTTTCTTTCGCAAGTATGTGGTTTGATAAAGGGTTTTAGTAGTATGCACGTGATGTATGCAGCAAGATAGATATGCAATGAATATAAAGAGCTGCAAACAAAATAAAACAATAAAACACTTATGACTTATAATGGTTCGAAGGTGGTGTAATCCTTCAACGTCCACTATACTCCTTCCCAGAGGAGGAAGTTAGTTCGATTTACAAGCCTCAACTTTACAAACCTCTTCCTAACAAGTTATACCTACAAAATCCCAGATTCATAGACCACAACCCACACAGGGTACATAATCCCACACAAGGCAAATAACCTATATAAGACTATATACTTAGCAAGAATCTCAATCCTATCAACTAAGTTACTGTTGGGATATTTCAGTAGTTATCTTGATAAGACAGAACAATATGCGTAATAAGATAATGAAGTTCGCTAAAGAAAGTTTCCACTGATTACATGAACAAAAACTTATCTCTCTATGAATAAGATCATGTAATGGTTTTCCAAGAATTAAGGAAAACCAACCTTAGAAGAAGTAAAAATACATCTTCTAAGAGTTAGCAAGCTGTAGGAAACAACAAGCTAAAAGGAATATCTGCATTTGGAAGCAGATAAGATGATGCAAGTAACAGACAGGAAGCTGTAGGAAACAACATGCTAAAAGCTGCACGAAGGAAACTGAGAGCTACAAGCAGAAAGCTGCCAGCAGCATACAAGAAGCAGTAAGCCAACAAAAGCAGTAATCCTAAGGATAGCAAGAAGCATCATTAGGAAGATCATGCAGTATGAAGAAGAACAAAGCCAACTGACATCAAGAAGCTGCTGCATGAACTTTAGCCATGGACCCATACAAACTTGATAGGTCAGCAGGAATGTCAGAAAGGTCCAGAGGCAAATAGTGGGTGCATTAAATGCTCATGTCAGGAGCACCTCAGATTTATTTAATGCGACCACAAAGAAGATCTTGAAGATCAAGCTTATATTCAAAAATGGAGAAGGATCACTCTTCAACGGATACTTCTCAACAGATAGATTCTCAGATCTATAAATAGAGGGTGTGACTGACTGAAGAAAATGCTGAACATGCAAAATAAGTTGAACATGTCAAAGTAAGCCGAGTATGCTGAAGTGAGCTAAATAGAGTCGAGAGGAAAACTCAGACATATTCCAAAGCTTCTTAAGCTCATCCATGTTCAGCCACTCAACCTTTTAGGAGCAGTCTACAATAACAATGAAGCCTTCAAAAGATCAAGATTGCCTCGCACCAACTGAATAACCTTTTATTCCTTAACCATTTGTGATGTGTGCGCTAGGTTGTTTTAGGTGTACTTAGCTTAGAGGATAGTATCCTTGCTAAGTGTATAGTCTAGAGATATGCTATTTACCCTTTGTGGGTGTTTGTGCCCTTTGTGGGATCGTGCCCTTTGTGAGATTGTACCATTTGTGGGTTGTGGCCTTTGACTAGAGTCTGGGACTCTAGTAGGCGTAGCTTGTTAGGAAGAGGTTTGTAAAGCAAGACTTGTAAATCGAACTGACTTAACGAAGTTCCTCCTTGTGAAGGAGTAGAGTGGATGTAGAAGGCTTACACCACATTCGAACCACTATAAGAAAAATATGTTTACATACTTTGATTGTATGCTGTACTTTACTTACTGGATATCTATACTGTTGCATACATCATAAGCATCCTGAGAAAAGACTTTGCTAAAATCATGTTTGAAAAGAAAAACCGGTTTGTACAAAAAAGAACTCTATCAAGTTTATTCCGTTGCACTGCATTCTGATACCGAGTCAGTAACCTGATTGAGCTTAGAGCCAGGTTGCTGACTTGAGATTGGGTACTGCCCTTAGATCAGGAACCTGTTATACAGAAAAGTTTTTTAAAGAGTTTGCAAAATCGATAGAGGTTCATTCACCCCCCTCTGAACCTCTGACCACTTGGGACGTTTGGGACCAACAGTTACACCAAATTAAAACAACCTAGCGCACACACCATAAATGGTTAAAGGATAAGATGTTTCTTCAACTGTTGCGGTGAAGTCAGTCTTGAACTTGAGAGCTCAAACGCTTGAATGGTAGACTACTTCGAAGGTTGAGTGGCTTGAACAAATGAAAGCTTAGAATAAGCTTTGAAGTATTTCTGATTTTCCATTTGGCTATGTTCAGCAGCTTTTCTCAGTCACTCACACCTTCTATTTATAGAGCTAGGAAAAGTAACCGTTGAAAAGGTACTTCTCCCTTTTGAATTTGAGCTATGATCTCTAAAGATCTTTTCTATGGCCGCATTAAATGCATCTGAGCTGCTCCTGATATGAGCATTTAATGCGCCCGACATATCTGTCATTCATGCAATGGGTGGCTACTCTAGTTGACAGATAACTTTGCTTTCCTTTGAGTTGCATGGTCTTCCTCATGCTGCATGGATGAGAGTAGCACTTGTCTTTCTGCAAAAGATCCATTGGCTACTTTCAGACCTCAGCAAGCTACTATAGCACTTAGCATGTTGCTTCCTTCCTGCTGTTTCCTGTTTGCTGCTTCCTCCAACTTTCTGCATACTTCAGCTTGCTGCTTCCTGCATCTAGCATGCTGCTTCATATCACTTGCTGCTTCTTGCATGCTGCTTCATTCCTGCTTGCAGCTTCCTTCATCTTGCTACTTCTGCCAGCTTGCTGCTCTTAGAAGATATCTGCCTATTTCTTCTAAGGTTGGTTTTCCTTATAACTTGGAAAACCATTACATGATCTCTTATAGATGAAGAATTAAAGATCAGGTATCCAGTATGGAAACTAGGTACTGATACCCTAAACAAACTATTCTTGTCTTATTGTGCATACTGTTTTATCTCATCAAGATAACTACTGAAATATCCCAACACGGTACATTGTCAGTGGTTACTTCAGCAACTGGAACATTAGCAACTTTTGCTACAGTTGCAATCTCGTCGTGAGTTGCCGCTTCCTTCTCACCTTCAACAACAACCTGAGCGATCTCCTGCTCAGCATACTGTACTGCTACTTCAACCAGCACAGGGAGTCCTGTCTCTGCATTCTCCTCCATGGATGCTTCATTAGTGTACTGCTTCTGGACATCATCGCATACTCCACAGATGATAGGTGATGGTTTCCCCTCAGATGATAGAACATGGTAAATAGGGAAATCTGAGTATGTTGGAGAATCATGTGATTGCGCAGCTTTAGAGCTTTGTTCCCCTTGTTGCAGTATCTTGGGGTGGTGTCTGGTTTCTGCTCGGCTTGCCTCCATTTCCAGTTGCAACATTCTTTCATTAGTTTCCTCAGCATTGAGGTTAGCTAGTTGAGCTTCAGCCAGCTCCATCTCAGTAGGGGTCCCAACAGTCTCAGTAACGGGGATCTGTACAGTTGAGTTATCTTTCCCTTCCTTCACAGACTGCTCGCCCATTCTGTCTATTTCCTTGATTCGTGCTCTGAAATGAGCATAAACCTTTTATTGCCTCTCTTGGATAAGAGATATCATCACGTCAGCTTGAGGATGGATGTAGTCCTCGCTGAAGAACGACAAGAGACCATTAGGAAAGGTCTCACTGGGATCAATAAAATTGTTTATCCATTCAAGGATAATCCCTTCAACCTCCAGCCAGTCTTCCCATTTGATCAGGATACTTCCTGTATCCAGCCTCCTCGATCTCCAGGCCTCATAGACAACTACAAACCTTTTCCAGATGGAGTTTGTAGTTTCCATCACTGCCCTTTTAGCTTCCTCTATAGTGATTGAGTTTATGGATCTCCCAGTCTTGTTGAGGATGTTGATCTCCCTTAACTCTTCATTTTCGCCCAACCAATTCTTTCTGATTGTGGCGTCAGCTTTCTTGACCAACCTCCTCCTCTTCTTCGGGGCAACATCCTGTTTATCTTGGATAACATCAAAATGCTCCTTGGGAACTAGAGGATCCTCTTTAGCATCAAGATGAACCTGCTCATCACCAGGCTTGACATCTATACAGGCTTTTAAAGCCTCCTCAGTAACTGGGTCTGTTAGGGGAGTAGCCTTTACTGAAGTTGGTGGGGAACTGATGATCAAGGGTTCAGAAGGGACAATAACCTCTTCCTCTGAATCAGAATCGCATAACCTGAGGACTTGAGAGGGTTGCTCTACTAGAGCTTTTTTTGCTCATGTCTTATTCTTCTTCTTCAGCGGGGCCCTTTTAGTCACTAGTTTTCTTGCTGGCTTGCCGTCATCATCGCCAGAGTCATCAGATTTATCAGAAACCTGTGGCTTGGGGGCCGGTTTCTTCTTGGACTTTTTCTCCTTCTTTTCTCCTCATTTGGAGAATCATTTCTTTACACCCAGGTACCAACCTGGTGCATATGGGACTCTTCTTTCCAAGGGGATCCTCCTTCCAATTGAGGATGGAGGACATCACAATGCCAAACCCTCACCTCGACTTGGGTTTGATGGCTTCCTCCCAAATTCTCTTGAAGATAATCTAGGACCAGTTGACTACAACTCCTCGCATGATCGCAGTCATCATTCTCATCCTAAGACTGGTGCATTTATCATAACTCCTGCACCTACCTTCCACGGAGTAGACAAGGATGTCATGTAGAAACTCGTACTCAAGTTTGAGTTTC
The DNA here is from genome assembly GCA_946896805.1 of Scutellaria galericulata. Classification (NCBI taxonomy): domain Eukaryota; kingdom Viridiplantae; phylum Streptophyta; class Magnoliopsida; order Lamiales; family Lamiaceae; genus Scutellaria; species Scutellaria galericulata. The sequence goes on along the minus strand of OX335791.1, from coordinate 10,735,140 downwards.
TTCTTCCCAAAGTTCCCAGAGGAACTTTCTTTCACGGAGTCCAGCTTAAACTCATTTCAGCATTCCTCCAGATATTCTGAGCCACACACCGTCAGGTCAGAATATGACATACCCTTGTTGGAAATGCCAAAAGTCGTGGCATTGTCCTCAGCAGTTAGGGTCAGGATTTCTTCATCATCTTCTTCCAACTTGAAGGTGATGGTGTTCTCATCATTAGAGAGTACCGCAAAGGCATATAACTTTTTTACGGAAATGGCAGAGAACCCTTCGTAGGTAGTAGTGAACAACCCATCCAGTTTGCTGTTTTCCGCTTGTCTCCAAATCTTCCTAATGAGTTCCTTATCCTCGTATGGTGACTTATCCTCGAGAAGCACTGACTCATTCACCAGTCTTCTCTCCACCACCTTGGTTTCTCTTACATCAACCATTGTAGAGTCTGAAAATGTTTAGGATGAAGAGAGAAACTTTTTTTTGCAGAGAGTTAGAGAATATCAGATTAGGTAAAGTGAGTGTAGAGAGAATGGTGATGGGTTTGGCGGTTTTTATACAAATTTCAAGTTTTCGTACAATCTACGGTTTGGATTAAGAACTGAAGAGATGCAGTACATCTGACGGTTTGAGGCAAAGAGAGTGGAAAGGTAAATCTGATACGAGGTTACAGGGCTTCATGAATGCTATTTCAATAAATGCTTTATCTTTTCCTTCACAACCTGTTCGAGTAACCTGTGACAACCTATACAATATTCTTATGACAGTAACCTATTGTTACTTGCTGTATCTTGAAACTAAAAACAGTCAAAGAATTCTATTATAGAAGGGTACAGTATTCTGTACCAGGATGCTGAGTGTAACAAAAAAGTGTTTTAAAAGAAGTAAGTTCCACAAGAGACTTATAAGATCTTACTCATCAGAGCTTGATGATCCCAAGCTCATTTGTCAACATCGAAAATCTTGATTCACATAGGGGTTTTATGAATATGTCAGCAAGCTGTATGTCAGTGTTCACTTTCTCCAAGGTTATATCATTTCTTTCCACATGATCTCTGATGAAGTGATGTCTCACATCAATGTGCTTTGTCCTCGAGTGGAAAATAGGATTGTGTGTAATGGCTATGACGCTTGTGTTATCACATAAGATTGGAGTATCCTTCTCTATAATGCCATAGTCTTTCAATTGTTGCTAAATCCACAAGATCTGTGCATAATAGCTTCATACGGCTACATATTCAGCTTCGGCAGTCGATGTTGAAATTGATGTATGTTTTCTGCAAAACCGAGAGACAAGTCTCTGTCCTAAAAACTGTCAGGTACCACTGGTGCTCTTCATGTCGATCTTGCAATCTGCGAAGTCTGAGTCTGAATATCCTTTGAGGTCAAATCCTTCTTCTTTTGGATACCATAAACTAACTTCTTGAGTTCCTTTCAGATACTTGATAATCCTCTTTACTGTGGCAAGATGTGATTCGTTTGGTGCTGTTTGAAATCTTGCACAGACTCCAACTGCGAATACTATATCTGGTCTACTTGCTGTAAGATATAGTAAGGATCTAATAAGCCTTCTATACTTGGTTATATCTATATCTTTTCCACCTTAATCTTTATCCAAACTAATGGATGTGGCCATAGGTATGCTTACTGATGATCCACTTTCCATTCCAAACTTCTTGATTAGTTCTCTTGTATACTTGGCTTGATTGATGAATATTCCATTATCCAACTGCTTTACATGTAAGCCAAGAAAGAAACTTAGTTCACCCATCATGCTCATCTCGAACTTACTTTTCATGAGGGTTGAGAATTTCTCACACAAATCCTTGTTTGTGGATCAAAAAATGATATCATCCACATAGATTTGTACAAGTAGAATGCTATTGCTATCCAGTATTCTGAATAAGGTCTTGTCCACTGTTCATTTCTGAAATCCATTCTCTAATAGATACAAGGACAGTGTATCATACCAAGCTTTAGGAGCTTGCTTCAATCCATATAAAGTTTTATCCAGTCTGAAGACCTTATCTTCTGCTCGTTCTTCAAAACCAGGTGGCTGTTTCACATACACTTCTTCTAATAAGAGTCCATTTAGGAATGCACTCTTCACATCTATCCGATAGACTTTGAAGTCATTGTGGACAGCGTAGGCCAAAAATATCCTTATTGCTTCAAGTCTAGCTACTGGAGCAAAGGTCTCATCAAAATCTATGCATTCTTCTTGGCAGTGTCATTTTGCTACCAGTCTTGTCTTGTTTCTTCTGACCACAGTTCCTGTTTCATCCATCTTGTTCTTGAACACCCACTTAGTTCCAATAACTCCTTAATGATCAGGCCTTAGAACCAATCTCCACACCTGATTCCTTTCAAATTCATCCAGCTCTTCCTACATGACCTGAATCCAGTTACTGTTTCCGAGAGCTTCTTCTATACTCTTGAGTTCAGCTTGTGATATAAAACATGAGAACATAGACTCTTGATGTCATGATCTTCTTGTTCTCACTCATTCGTTGACATCTCCTATTATAAGCTCTCTGGGGTGATCCCCGAGCCACGTCCTATTAGGCTCAAAACTGAAAATCGGTTGCTGAGTAGTAGCCTGTAGTTCTACAGGATTCTGATTCTGATTGTGGTTACTGTTGGACTCCAGTACCCTATCTATCTGTTGTTCAGCATCCCACTGTATTCCAAAAAATAGTAGCCTGTGGACTGTTTGCTATAATTTCTTCAGCAGGTACTGGTACTCTATCAATGTATCTTACCATTTGATCACTGATCTTCATTTTTGATACATCATCCTTTAATTTATCCAACTCAGCAGTATTATTGTATGATTCATCAAATATCACATGTATAGATTCTTTAACAACTAGGCTTCTTTTATTGAAGATCCTGAAGGCCTTTTTTACTGAAGTGTATCCTAAGAATACTTCTTCATCTGTTTTCTCATCGAAGGTCTTCAGGTGTTCCTTACCATTGTTCAGAATATAACACCTGCACCCAAAGATGTGTAGATATGAGATGTTAGGTGTATAGCCATACCAGATTTCATAGGGAGTCTTGTCATGGTCCTTGTTGATCAGGCATCTGTTCTAAGTGTAGCATGCTGTGTTGGTTGCTTCGGCCAAAAATCTTATTGGTATGCCTACATCTGCAATCATGGTCTTAGTAGCTTCATTCAGAGTCATGTTTCTTCTCTCTACTACTCTATTCTGTTGGGGAGTCCTTGTTTTAGAGTACTCATGACAAATCCCATTTTCTGAACAGTACTTCTCAATGAACCTGTTTGTGAATTCTGTTCCACTGTTAGATCTGATCTTTACTATGTTTAAGTTCTCATTCTGCACTCTCTTTATGAATTCTGACAGCCTGTTCTAAGTTTCAGATTTCTTAGCCAGGAAAATGGTCCAAGTAAATCTGAAGTAATCATCCACTATCACCAGGGAGTACTTCTTTCCACTGACACTGATAGGCTCCACTGGTCCAAATAAGTCTGTTGGAAAAATTCCATGATAGTTTTGATGAGACAAATGTAATATTTGATAGAAAATAAGAGTACCCATTCTCTACGTTTTATAAGTGGAAACTGAGACATATAGACATATGATCATGAATTTATAAATAGGTCTTAGGAAAAATAAAGATAAAGACTTGAAGTGTTCAAAGGAGAATCAAACAAACAAAAGATCAGGAAGAAATAAAAAAGGCCAAACAAACGACTAAACCAAGGAAATTACATGAAGAATAGGATGCTGGTTAAAAAGAAGTCATCAGGAAGCTGATCTACATCAGTAAGCTGACCTACATCAGGAAGCTGACATCCGAGATACAAGTACAGAAGAACAGAACAACAAGCTGATGATCTTCACTCAGCTCATTTATCACAGTACAAGAAATGTATAATGAATGCAGTACGAGGAAAGTTACTGATAAAGAGTCGTTGGACAGAAGTTTAAGCCAAACCAATGAGAAGATGCCATCTAGAACTGCGGCTCTGTAAAAGGTCTACAACTAGGGTGTGACGCCATTAATGCGGATAAGAGTAGGATATGCCCTGTTCTCTCAAGTTGTCAATCGCATTAATTACAAAGATATGGAGGATCATATTTGAACTGCAACAGGAACAATGTCTCTCTTCAACGGGCATATTCCAAAGATCTATAAATAGAAGGATGGAGTGACCATGAAGACTACTGAAACTTTGAAACACATTGAAAAATCTCTCAAGTCTTTCATACACAAGAAATTACCAAGCTCAGTCACTCAACCTTCGAGAAGCAGTCGACCATTCAAGCTCTCAAGCTATCAAGTTCAAGACTGGCTTCATCACCACAGTTGAAGAAAACCTTTTTTCTTTTAACCATTATGTTGTGTGCGCTAGGTTGTTTTATGATGTACCTTAGTTGAGAGGATAATATCCTTGCTAAGTGTGTAGTCTAGAAATAGATTACGTGCCCTTTGTGGGATTGTACCCTTTGTGGGTTGTGGCCTTCGACTAGAGTTTGGGATTCTAGTAGGTGTAGTTTGTTAGGAAGAAGTTTGTAAAACGAGGCTTGTAATTCGAACTGACCTAACAAAGATCCTCCTTGTGTTAAGGAGTAGAGTGGACGTAGAAGGTTTACACCACCTTCGAACCACTATAAACCTTGTGTGTTTATATGCTTTGATTTACTTACTGCTCTGCATCTTACATCATCATATATCTTGCAGTATACATCATAAGTATCATGCATTAACATATTGGCAAAGAGCATACTTGTAAAAGAAAATTGGTTTCCAAAAGAACTCTATCAAGTTTATTCCGCTGCATTACATTCTGATACCGAGTCAGTAACCTAATTGAGCTTAGAGCCAGGTTGCTGATTTGAGATAGGTTACTGCCTTTAGGTTAGGAACTTCTTAGACAGAAAAAGTTTTCAAAAGAGTTTGCAAAATCGATAGAGGTTCATTCACCCCCTCTGAATCTCTGATCATTTGGGACTCACGGGACCAACAAAGTCCATGTGCAGTAGATCCAGTGTCTTGTGAGAGGATCTCTGAACCTTATCCTTGAAAGAACTTCTTACTTGCTTACCCTTCCGACAGGCTCCACAAACATTTTCTTTCTTGTAAGCAACATCAGGTAGACCTTTTCCAAGATTCTTCCTTGCTAGCTTGTTGATGGTTTTGAAGTTTAGGTGACTCATTCTTTTGTGTCATAACCAACTCAACTCTGGGGTACTCTTTGCTATGAAGCATGTTGGCTACACTGTTGAACTCCAATCAGCTAGGTAGATATTGCCTCTCCTGGTGCCAGTAAGTTTAACTTCATTCGTTTTGTTGTCTCTTATCAGACACTTGTTGAGGTTGAACTCCACTGAACATCCTTTGTCACAGAATTGATTGATACTTATGAGGTTATATTTTAGCCCTTTGACATATGAAACATCACTGATTCTTGCATTGCCTTTGATTAAGCTTCATGTGCCCTTGGTGCTTCCTTTAGAGTTATCTCTGAAGACAACCTTAGGTCCTTTACACGATTAGAAGTCTCTTAATCCAGCCTTGTTGCTAGTCATATGTCTGGAGTAGCCACTATCTATGTACCATACATCACTGTTGCTTCCTGGAAACTGTTCCTGCAAGAAAATTAGGTAGATTTAGGTACCCATACAAGTACGGGTCTTGGGGGTTAGTCCTTTTTAGGATCCACACCTACTTACTGGTAATTGTCTTACCAGTAGCCTGGGTAGCTCTCTTTCTGTTTGTACCCTTAACAAGATACTATTTGTGATGTGTGTGTACTGGAGCTTTCTAGGTTTTGTACTTCCTGTTAAAGAAGGTTCATCTCTTATACCCGTCAAAAGCTCCAATCCATGTGAGATGATGCACTTGAGCTCTGGTATAATAGGGGTAAAAGTTTTGCTGATCTCTGGGAGATTGCTGCATTTTTCTCTTTCTAGCAGCATACTGATTATACCACTTCCTGGATTTCTGAGTAGTCTTACTCTCTCCTTCAGACAACATGGGCTTCTTTCCTTTATCCAGGGTACTAGTTTTATTCAAACTTTCATTAATTGAAAGTAGTTCCTGAGTAAAGAGAACTTTTGCTTGAACAAAATTTCCCACTTTGGATGTGTTTGTTGTTTTCTAAGAGGAACTGGTACAGTATCTTAGACCGCCTCCTGCGTGAGCATTCTATGTCTCCAGAATACATTATTGTGCCTTCCTGGCTGACTTGCTATACACATTAATTGTGTTTTGCAATCCAACTTTCTCAGTTTCAAGCTTAGTGACTAGTAGTTTGAACTTAGAGACCTCAGCCCTGAGATTGTTGCACTCTGTACTGTAGTACTTTAGGTCAGTCACCTGTTCCTTCAGTACAGTTTGCTCACTTTTGAGCTTAAGGTTTTTCTCCTTTAGTTCCTCATGAGCTGAATTAATCTGCTCAAAGTCACTCATGATTTGTCTAAACGATTGGATCATGTTCAGCTTCTCGGAACAAGAAACATCAAAGGATTGAGAAGTTACCTCATCTTCTTCATCCTCATATCCCTTAGCCATGAGACATAGCAAGGCTTCCTTATCGGAGGTAGAGCTGTCTGAGTCGCTCTCTGATGTGCAATCCTCTATATCTTCTTCCTTAGAGTTGCTTGCAGCCTTTAAGGCTTCAGCCTCACTTAGGAGAGCCCGGAGCTTTTGCTTGTCATCTCTCTTCTGTTCTCTTCTCTGCACCTTTTCTTCCTCAGTATACTTCTGGACTTGAGGGTCGGGGCAGCTTCTGGCAAAGTGTCCAGGTTTCCTGCAATTATAACATAGGTCAGAGGGACCTGTGTCAGTTTGCTGTTTAGATCTTACCTGGGGACTTCTGTCAGGTTGCTGAGGCTTCTTCCTGAAGTCGTTTCCTTTGTGATTGGTCTTCAAGAACCTTTTGAACTTCTTCAGCAATAGTGTCATCTCTTCCTCAGCATCCTCTGTAGACACATCTGTCTTCTTGTTCTTTTGTTCACTGCTGCTTGTGGTAGCAGTATCCAGATTCCTAGCGGTGAATGCTGCAACCCTTGAGCTTGGTCCTTTGATCTTTTTTCTTTTTTGCTCAATATCAAACTCAAAGGCTTTTAGATCAGAGAACAGGTCTAAGGTGCTCAGCGAATTGAGATCCAAACAGACTCTCATAGCAGTTTTCTTGCTTTGCCAGTCTACTGGCAGTGCTCTTAACACCTTAGTGTTCTTCTCCTTTTGTATATAGGTCTTTCCAAGGGATTGCAGCTCATTGATGATAGCTGTGAATCTTAGATCAAGCTCTTCTAGGGTTTCACCGGCTTTCATAGTGAAGCTTTCATATGGTTAGGTGGCTTTAGACACTCGGTTGTCCTTGGCCAGCTCGTTTCATTCATATAACATCCTTAGTTTCTCCCATACTTCTTTTGCTATTTTGTAGCTTTTTACTTTGTTGAACGTCCCTTTGTCCAACGTCAGGAATAGGGCAGTCTTGGCCACATTGTCAAAGTTGGCTCGCTTTCTTTCTTCAGGAGTGTATTTGTATCTTTCATTGACAATGTATTCTACAGGTGGTGGCGTTCTTGTTTGTGGAGTAAATCTTGGAGGTACTTCAGCATCCTCATCAGCATCCTCCACTTCTCCTCAGCGTCCTCCACTTCTCCTGCTGCCATTGCAGCTTCTGCTTGTTAACGCTGACATTGCTGCGTAAGAATAAGATTGACTTTATAGATAACTAGTGGCCCTTCAGTGATAACATACCACATCTTATCATGCATAGCTGATAGATGGGCTTCCATGTGAATCCTCCAGTCATCGTACTCCTTTATGGAAAACATATGTAACTTATGAGAAGAGAAATCCATGCTTGTGCTAAAATAATGATTTTGGTCATGTGAAAAAAATGGTTTATCCAAATGCAGACACAGGTGGATTTGGGTAGGTAGCCAGACAAGTTGGCTTTTAACCCAATTCGCTCTAATACCACTTGTTGGTCCCAAGTGGTCAGAGGTTCAGAGGGGGGTGAATGAACCTCTATCGATTTTTGAACTTTTTAAAACTTTGGTGAACAGGTTACTGATTCAAAGAGGAATGCAGTAACCCGACTTGATTGAGAAACCTGGCAGAATGCTGATTTAGGTTCCTGACTCGGTATCACAGTATGTAGTGGAAAATACTCACTAGAGTTTCTGTTTTGGAAAACATTTTCTTTCACAAATATGTTGTTTGATAAAAGGTTTTAATAGGATGCTCGTGACGTATGCAGCAAGATAGATATACAGTAAGTAAAGTGCAACAAATAAATCAAAGCAATAAACACTTATGGCTTATAGTGGTTCGAAGGTGGTGTAATCCTTCTACGTCCACTCAACTTCTTCCTAGAGGAGGAACTTTGTTAGGTCAGTTCGATTTACAAGTCTCAACTTTACAAACCTCTTCCTAACAAGTTATACTTACAAAATCCTAGACAAGACTATACACTTAGCAACCCACACAGGGTATACAATCCCACACAAGGCAAAAAGCCTACACAAGACTATACACTTAGCAAGGATCTCAATCCTATCAACTAAGTTACACCAAATAAAACAACCTAGCGCACACACCACAAATGGTTAAAGGATAAAAGGTTTCTTCAACTGTTGCAGTGAAGTCAGTCTTGAACTTGAGAGCTCAAACACTTGAATGGTAGACTGCTTCGAAGGTTGAGTGACCGAACTTTGAAAGCTTGAGAAATATGTGAGCTTGAAAGATTGAGAATAGTTGGTAGCTCAGTTGTTCAGTTGTCCAGTTATCTTCACAGTCATTACACTATTCTATTTATATCAGTTGGAAAATTGCCCGTTGAAGAAAGGCATTGTCCATGTCATGTCAAAAAGTGATCTTCAAATCTTTGCAATTAATGTATCTGAAAAATACGGCTACTGATCCTTGTCTTTTCTCTGACCCACATTAAATGTGCCATACTTTCGCTACAGTGCTTGTAGAGCCGCGGATCTAGATGGCATGTCCTTATTAGCTTGGTACAAACCTCTGTCTAACAGATCCTTGACATGAGCCATTCCTTGTGTGATATCAATGTGTTCCTCGTATTGCATTGAATTTGTCTGGTATATTTATAGCTTCATGTAAAGAAAATAGTGATTGTCTACTGCTGTGTGCCATCTTTTCTGATCTGCATCAGCTTCTTGTTCCAGAACAACTTCCTGTTCTCGAAACCTGCAGTCAGCCTCCTGTCTTCTATATTATCTGCTTACTGGTCCAGATTCCATCTTCAGCTTTCTGTCCTCTCTTCACAAGGGCAGTCTTCTAGTCCATTTAAGAGCTTAGAAACCTGCTAAGGATCTGTTTTCTCTATCTTTTCTGATCTATATAACTTAGAAGTTGTATCTAAGAATATTAAGCACATCTGACCTTAGTCCACATATAAAACGTGGAAAATGGGTATTTAAAAGTTTCATCTAATATTACATTGTCTCATCAAAACCTAGTCAGAAATATCCTAACAATTTTTCCCTTTTTGATGATGACAAAACCCATAAGTAAGCAGGAAAAGAACAGGTCTACTATCATACTAAAAAAGTATAAGTACAGTACAAAGTATCAGAGTTATATACAAAGGAATAAACTTGCTCAGAACTTTAAGAAAAGAAGTATAAAGAATATAAAGTTTCTTTTTTTTACTAGAGATGCTCACTCCATTGGTTTTCTGAGGTAACAACAGTAAACACGTCCTCATCAGGTTCTATTGTCGCCACACAGCTTCCTCTCCAAACAGCTTATTTTTCACAATATCATGACCTGAGGTTGTTTGCTGTTTCTTCCTGATGGCTTCTTTATATTTTATTCCTTTCCACCAATTTAAGATAGATTCTTGATACGATTTCTCCATCTGCTCAGCAATCTCGGGAATCTGTATCCATCTTAACCAAAAGTCTTGGAAGTAAAGAACCTCCTCTCCATTCTTTACTTTGTCGATCATCTTCAACTGACTGCCTAACTTTCCCTCTCTTCCAAGCTCTTCATACTCCTTTAGAGCTTTCTCAACTATTGGGGAATCTTTAAAAAAATTAGCCCTACAGAGATTTCTGAAGTATCTCAAGTATTCTGACCTTTAGAAGAGGGTGATCACTTTGAAGGTTGGTTTTTGTTTGTAGGCAAATTTACTTGCTCAAAGATCTCCAGATTCCAGAAGAAATTTATGTTGTCAAGTCTCTGATCCAATAGCACATCTATCTCAGCTGGAACAACTTTCCTGTTAAGATCAGGTGCTTCTTGGTTAGGAAAGGATTTCTGTCTTCCCTTCACAAGGGCAACCTTCAAGTCCCTTTAAAAGCCCAGAAACCTGCTAAGGATCTGTTTTCTCTATCTTTTTTGATCTATATAACTTAGAAGTTGTATCTAAGAATATTAAGCATATCTGACCTTAGTCCACTTATAAAACGTGGAGAATGGGTACTCAAAAGTTTTATCTAATATTACATTATCTCATCAAAACCTAGTCAGAAATATCCTAACAGTCCGCATCTTCACACCCTAATCCTAGACCGTACAAGGGTTGTTGCCAGCTTTGCGAGGAGCCCGAACACTCCACGAAGCGTTGTCCAAATTTTCAGTCCAATCCCTTTACGTCATTTCCCGCATCGTGACATCAATCAGCACTACCGTATGCCCATACGACGTCTCATCCATCGGATTCATCGTCATCAAATCTGATTTTGGACTCGGGTGCTTCACACCACATCACACCGACTTAGCCAATCTCTCCCTTCAATCTCCATATGAAGAACAGGATGATGTTACGATTGGTAACAATTTGGGGTTATCTATTACATATTAGCACTTTGCGCACGCCTATGTCTTTAAATTTTGCAAATGCTCTTTGTGTTCCGTCTATGCATAAGACGCTTGTTTCAGTCGCTCAATTATGTCGTAACAACCCTATTGACGTGGTCTTTTCTGATATTGGTTTTCAGGTGAAAGACCGTCGCACGGGGGACATCATCATCAGCAGTCCAAGTAGGGACGGTGTTACTACTGGCCACGTACACCGGGCTCAGCCGTTTCTGCTCTCACAGTTACTTCCAAAGAGTCTTCCCTGTGGCACCAACGTCTCGGTCACCCATCAAGTAAGGTGTTGTGTCTTTTAGCGTCTAGTTCTAGTCTGTTTTCTAGTTCGTTTTCTGATTTTATATGTAGTTCGTGCAAAGTAAATAAGAATCATAAGCTGTCTTTTAGTGAGTCTAGTTTGTCGTTTAGTTTTCCTTTGGAACTGATTTTTTCAGATGTTTGGAAGTCTCATGTTTTGTCAAATGATGGTTTTAAGTATTATCTTATCTTTGTTGATCATTTCACAAAATATGTCTGGTTTTATCCCTTACAATGTAAATCTGATGTGCTTGTGACATTTACTCAATTTAAAAATCTAGTTGAAAAATACTTCGCATAAAAAATTCTCTTTTTTCTCCGATAATGGTGGGGAATTTATTGCCCTATGACCATTTTTTGCCGACTATGGCATTTCGCATCTTACCTCCCTACCCCATACCCCTGAACACAACGGTTATGCCGAACGACGTCATCGACATATCGTTGAAACCGGCCTCACCTTACTCCACCAAGCCTCACTTCGAACAAGCTTTTGGCTGTTTGCATTCTCTACGGCCGTTTACTTAATTAATCGAATGCCTAAATCAAACCTGTCTATGGTTTCATCATTCGAATGCCTATTTGGCCGTCCCCTAACCTTTAAAAGTTGTGTCTTTAGATGTCTTTGCTTTCCATGGCTTCCTCCATACTCTAATCATAAACTTGAGTCTTATTCCCGTCCGTGTGTCTTTTTAGGTTACTCTCTGTCTCAGAGTACGTATCTCTGTTACGAGTCGTCCTTGTCCCATGTCTTTGTCTCGCGTCATGTGGAATTTGACGAAACTGTCTTTCATATTTCCAACCTCGCATCCACTTTATCCACTGGCTCCACGCCCGTGGACACCCAAACCTAGTCTCCATTATCTCTGCTCCCGGTGCTCGTGGTCCCACTGTCGCCCGCTGTTACCACACCGCTGGCGTTCCTTCACTAGCACCACTTTCACCCACACCGCCTGCAGCTGAGCCCCCAACTGTTCCTCCACCGCAACCGTCATCAGCATCGTCGCGTGGTGTGCATTCTATGTGCACACGTGCGCAGAACAACATCACCAAACCTAATCTGATGTATGTTTTTCAGTCTTCCGTTGTGGTTTTGGATGTTGAACCCTCTTCGGTTGCTCAGGCACTTCAGGATCCCCGTTGGTATACGGCCATGACTGATGAATTTGTGGCTCTTCAGTGCAATTCTACGTGGTATCTCGTTCCTCCTAGCTCTTCTCAGAATGTTGTTGGGTGCAAATGAGTGTTTCGTGTTAAACGTCATTCGGACGGGTCAGTTGATTAGTTTAAAGCTTGTCTCATTGCTAAAGATTTCTATCAGTGGCCTGGTGTTGATTTCTTTGATACCTTTAGTCCAGTTATTAAACCTGCTACTGTGAAATTGGTTCTAAGCGTCGCCGTATCTCCTCATTGGCCTTTAAGGTAACTTGATGTCAATAACGCTTTTCTCCATGGTTGCCTAGAGGAGGAGGTTTATATGGCACAACCACCCGAGTTTGTTGATGCTACTATACCAGCACATATGTGTAAACTCGACCGTGCTGTATATGGCCTCAAGCTTCTCGTGCTTGGTATGTTGAGCTAAAGTGTTTTCTTCTTGATATGGGGTCTGTCAACTCACGGTCTGATATTTCTCTCTTTGTGTTTCACAAATCGGGGATTACTGCTTATTTTCTTGTCTACGTGGATGACTTCATACTTACGGGCAGTGATTCTACTTTTCTTGGCCGTGTTATTGATGCCCTTGCCTCTCGCTTCTCGATAAGGATTTGGGGTCCTTGTCTTATTTTTTGGGTATTGAGGTTCTCTCTGATGCTTAGGGGGTTGCTATTATCTCAATGCCGTTATATCATGGATATTTTGGACCAACACCGCATGCGTGACTTGAAACCGGTACCAACACCGTTGGGGGCATCCACTCGTCTTCGATTGGCTGATGGTTCCACCCCTATGGATCCTACACTTTATCATCAAGTTGTGAGTGCCTTGCAGTATCTTCTAATTACTCGTCCGGACATTGCGTTTGCGGTTAATAAGCTCTCAGTTTATGCATGCACCTACTGAGACTCACTGGGGGCAATTAAACGTCTGCTGCGCTACCTGAATGAGACTTGTACTGTTGGTCTACGACTTCGGCCTCATACATCATCTCAGCTTCACTGCTTCTCTGATGCTGATTGGGGAGGAGATTATGATAATCGTTCATCCTCTGGCGCCTATGTTGTTTTCCTGGGTCCCAATCCCATTTCTTGGAGCTCCAAGAAACAACGTTCTATTGCCCAGTCTTCTACGGAGGCTGAATACCGGGCCATTGTTGCTACCTCAACCGAATTGCAGTGGATTCGCTCACTGTTTGGTGAGTTATATGTGGAACTTCTGTCTACACCTGTTGTGTACAGTGATAATGTGGGTGCTACGTATCTCTGTCCCAATCCCGTGTTTCATTCTCGTATGAAACATATTGCGATTGATTACCACTTTGTTCGTGAGTTGGTTCAGTCTTCTCAGCTGCGTGTTACTCATGTTTCATCTAATGATCAGCTGGTTGATGCTCTTACGAAGCCTCTTCCTTCACCTCGACTTCGCCTATTAATGTCCAAGATTGGTGTTTTCGATGGGTCACCATCTTGAGGGGGCGTATTAGGATTATATTTTTGTATATATTTTCCTTTGTCATTCTTTTATTATTTTAGCCCATTGAGTTCCACATGTACCTTGTATATATCATTTTGTCATGAATGCAATCAATTACTTTTCTCTCACACACTTTCTACAAGTCTATGATTATTGAAATAGCTAACTTTCTTAATTAAAACTAGAACACATAAAGATTTCTTCAAATTTGAGATCAGTTATAAGTTAAATCTTTCGTCAAGAAGCCAATCCCCCAATCTAATAAACCATTTTTTTGTGCCCTTAGTGCCCAAAGTGAATTATCTCCATTAATAGCCTAAAATTCATCAAATACAAAATTGACCAAATTAAGAATACATAAACAACTTATGAATGAAACAAGATTGTAAATACTTCTAATTTTCATATTTACCTCCATTGAAGAAACTCCATAGTGTACATGTGTCATTGCTTGCTTTCCCATGTAGATGGATGATACATACATCTTGTGGTTGATTATTTCTTTGTTTCACCTTAATTGATCATTTTGCAATAATCTTAAAGTAGTACATTATCATTTCTTGGGTTGCCCACTAATATTTTCTTCTCCCTCCATGTTGCTAAATTGGTTGATTATGTTTGGATTTGGATATCTAAAGGTTGTTCCCATTTCATTATAGAGGGATTGAAAAATGTCTATATGATTTCTAGCATTTGGTATGACCGGTATTTTAATAGATACGAATCTATGAAAAATAAATGAAAATTTGTTAAAAAATAATTTGATCTACAATCATGTATTGAAGTATATTTGTTGTGTATTGATAAATATAAATCAAGATATAATACGAGCCAATAAATAATGAATATATAAACTTGGAGTAAAGATTTGAGTTGCATTTGATGAAGTACTCGTGTATATATATATATATATGGAAAATTGCAAATTTAGGACAGTAACTTTAGGTCATTCACCATTTAGGAACATTATCTTTCCGGACTTTGAAATTGAGACACTATCTTTCATAATTGGGCGAATTTAGGACAAATCAACCCGAATCGACAAATTTCGGGCTAATTCGCACGTGAAAGTCACGTGACCTACCTAACTCGGGCTTCTTACTGATATGTACTCCTTATATTAAATTAATTCAGATTTGAAACTCTACCTCATTAAATAAAACTCCACATGATTCAATAAAATTCCACATCATTTGTAATATATAAAAACAAAAATTTCCTTAAAACAAAACCCTAAACTAAAAGATGAACCCAGCACACCCACCTCCATGGATACCCACACCACCTCCATGGATACCCACTAAAGATGATAAATCTAAGAACAACAACAAAATCGGCGCCGCCTTTTCACCGTTGTCACCACCGCCACTTTGCCTGCACTCTCCTATCCATCAAAATAATTATAATAAATATTAACAATTTATAAATTTATTTTTAAAAATCCAAAACATTGTCTTTACAAAAAAAAAAGGGAAAAATGTGAGGAAAACTCTGATGGAGGGGAATAAGGGAATCGAAGATGGTGGGGAGAAAAAGAGGGACGATGCTCGTCAGTGAAGAAGATGGAGTTCTTGAGATGGAGTTGGGGGACTAGTGGTTGAGTGCACGGCGCCCTCACGGTGGTGGTATTGGGCGGCGGTGGTCCGGGTACTCAGTGGCGGAAGAACAACAACAAGTTGGAAAGATAGGTAGCACCGCGCGATGGTCGAGGTGTTGCGGTTGTCGGTGGAACGCGGCGGTTGATGAACTGGAGCGGCGATGGTGGATGGAAACTTGCCCGTGGAAGAAGATGATGTACAGTTGGGGTTTATCCCAATTTATACTTTTCAATGTTTTTTTTTTTTATTGTTTTTGCTTGTAAATAATTTTTTTTATGTTTTCAGATTAAAGAGATGATATTTGTTATATCCCAATATTTATTTTTTGTTTTCAGATTTAAAAAAAAAGTATGAAACTTTTAATATTTATTATAATTATTTTAATAATAATTATTATTGAATAATAATTCTGGAAATAATTATTTTAAGATTTTAGAAATAATTTTTGATTTATAAAAAAAATATTTACAATTATAAGATAACTTTTCAAAATATTACAATTAATATTAATATTATTATTTAATAATAATATTTAAAAATATTATTGTAAGATTTTAGAAATAATTTTTTTTGAGTTTGAAAAAAATAATAACATTGATAACATAATTTTTCAGATTTTTAAAATAAATTAATGATTTTTTAAAGATTTTTTATAATTATTTTAATAATAATTATAATTATAATTATTTTAATTAAATGATGTTGCATTTTATTTAGTGATGTGGAATTTAAAAATCAAATTAATTTGTTCACATGCACCACATCAGCGAGAAGCTCGAATTGCATAAGGCACGTGACTTTCTCGTGCCAATTGGCCCGAAATTAGTCAATTCGAGCTGATTTGTCCTAAATTCACCAAGTTTTAAAAAATAATGTCTCGATTTCAAAGCGCGAAAAGATAATGTCCCTAAATGGTGAATGACCTAAAGTTACTGTTCTAAATTTGTAATTTTCCATATATATATATATATATTAGTATATGATATGGTCGGACTAAGTCGAACCAAGTCCTCTTATCGGCCGAACTTAGTCGAACAAAGTCGAACCGAATCTTTCTCTTAGAAACCGAACTAAGGCCAAAGTCAAAGCACTTGAGGTATGGAGAAACAAGTTGTTCGACCATCTCCTGATCGAACTAAGGAAGCGCGAGCCAGTGCAGTCGGGAAGTACAACGATGAACTAAGTTAGATGAGGAAAAACTGGTATGTGGCGAAGCTATACGAACTGAGTTACAGCCCGATGAACGAACTAACGAAAGAGGAACTAATTAACGTGAGATATGACGAACAGACTTTGAACCTAACTAACCGCTATTTCAGCGGAACTGTTAGTCCGTATCCCATACTTTAAGGGACGCATCTCAACCAACTCATATGCCAGGGAGTCTATATATACCTTGTGTTCATTCTTTATTTTTCCTTATGCACACTTATAATAAAAATACACACACGTACACTTGCAAAAAATCCTCTTCCCTTTTTCTGACTTGAGCGTCGGAGTCCCATCGCCGGGAACCCCTCCCGGTGTTTATTTTGCAGGTCTTTGGGTCCAAGATTTCGAGTTTTTGGGTTGAAGAACCGGAGCTTTGGATCGGAGCAACATCAACTGGCGCCGTCTGTGGGAAAGCAATTTGAGTTTTAAGGCGTTGAGATAACAAGTATGGTGAATACCAGGGGATCAAAAAGAAGAATGGAAGTCGGTGATTCATCCAGGAGGCCTGAAAATCGAGAGGGTGACCGGAGTCCTACCCCGGTGGATCCCCCCCGTACCATTACTTTAACGGCGGAGGAATTGGCAGACTTGATGGAGGCAGCTGTCCAGAAAGCAATGGGGAAACAAAGAGCTGAGTCACATCAGGATAATATGGACACTCATCGGGAGAAAGAAGCCAGTAATTATAGGTCACAAACGGATGAGAAGGAAAGCCAGTTTGATGGCTCTCGGGGACAGAAACGAGGCCGCAATGAGTTATCGGATAGGGTTGATGAACTGAAAAGAGAGATGAAAGAAGTTCAGCGTAATATTCAACGAGTCCCAAAGGGTTCAAGGGGGAATCCCTTTTCGGAGGAGGTGATGGAAGACGAATTACCGGCATCTTTTCGACCGGTGAATTTTGATTACGATGGTACTGCCGATCCGTGGGATCACTTGTGTCGATTTGAAAATACCGCTCTCTTACACCGGTATTCAGATGGCATCAAGTGTAGGGTGTTTGCTACTACCCTCACCAAGGCTGCTCAGACTTGGTTCAGCCAATTGATTGATGGAACTATTCATGACTTTAAACAATTATCAGAATTATTCCTACACCAGTTCGTCAGCGCCAGAAGACAGCGGCGGTCTACTCAAACTCTGTTCGGGGTGAAACAGAGAGGGGATGAGATGTTGAGAGAGTACGTTGGAAGGTTTACAGATGCAGTTCGGGAAGCTCCTGGGGCTTCGGATGACTTAATAGTCAATGCCTTCATACAGGGTCTGAAAGAGGGTGATCTTCATACTTCTTTGGTTAAGAAGATGCCGAGGAATTTTGATGATTTATTGCAGAGATCCACCAAGTACATCAACCTGGAAGAGGCAGTGCGGATTAAGAAGGGTGAGGGCTCTAACCGAGCTAGTAAGTCACAGGAACAGGAGCCTACAAGAAGAAAGGAGACGGGAGAATCTCGATCGAGGTTCGCACCTCCGCCATTGCGTGAGAACAAAGCTGGTAGGAGGTATGACCAATATACTCCCCTGAATATTTCTCCTGGACAGGTTTTGATGGAGATTTGGAATCTGCCCCAACTGAAATGGCCGGCGACCTGGAGCCCGAATCCCAAAAAGCCATCCACCTTCGGGAATGGCAAGCTTTGTCGGTTTCATAACGAATATGGACACGGCACTGATGAATGCCTGCACCTTAGAGACGAACTAGAGAGATTAGTTCGGGAAAATAGGCTTGCTCGGTATGTTCGTCCTCGCCGACAAGATAACAGAGAGCAGAGGAATGCTCGGGAGGAGCCTAGAAGAGAAAGGAGACAACATCGTCCTGAACTACCTCCCCCTCCGCCGCTTCCGCCGCAAAACAGGCCTGAGAGGGAGGAAAGGCCCACTATACACATGATTATAGGAGGACCAACGGATGGAGATTCGAATAGAGCTCGCAAGGCGAGATTGAATTCAGTTCGACAGAAAGGCGATGAGGTTCAAACAATTTTCGATGAGGTAGTAGTGCAGTTTGGGGCTCAAGATAAAGTAGCTCTCCAGAGTCCGCAGTTCGATGCTATGGTGATTGCGGCCGAGATTGGGGGTTTCAACGTAGAAAGGATATTCGTTGATACCGGCAGTTCGGTGGACATTATGTTCATGGACTGTTTTCGAAAGATGAGATCGACAGTCGAAGTGAAGTCGGTGGAGACCTCTCTTTATGGGTTTTCTGGAGAGGCCGTGACAGTGTTTGGCAAGGTCCAGTTACCCATGGTTCTGGGAGAAAAGGAATGGAGGCAAAATAAAACAATAACTTTCCTATTGGTGGACGCGCCTTCGCAGTACAACGTGATTTTAGGGCGTCCTTCGTTGAGTACTTACGCAGCGGTTATCTCACCTGCTCATTTGATGATGAAATTTCCAGTGGAAGATGAGGAAGGACGAACTGTGGGAGTGGGAGTAGCCCACGGCAATCAGCAGACAGCTCGACGCTGTTACGTAGCCGCAGTTCGTCAGTCCGAATCCCAAAAACGGAAGGCCGAACAGAAAACTGAGATTGATAGAGAAAGAGATCAGAGTCGAAAGAAAGGACGAGAGGCGAACACAGCGGAGTTTGAAGAGGGAGAATTGATGAGCATTGAGTTGATCTCCGAGCAACCGGGACATGTAGTTCGCATTGGCAGTCATTTGGCTGAACCGAACCGTAGTGAGATTGTGCAGGTATTAAGAGAAAACGTGGATTTGTTCGCATGGAAGCCGGAAGATATGAAGGGTATAAACCCGGACATAGCAGTTCATCAGTTGGATACTAAGCCCGAGGTTCGACCGATCAAGCAGAAATTGAGGCACTTTGGTGACGAACAAAATGAGATAATAGAAAGGGAAGTTCAGAAATTGTTGGAGATAGGGCATATTGAGAAGATCCAATACCCTCAGTGGCTGGCTAATGTAGTGTTGGTGCCTAAACCTGGAAACAAATGGCGAATGTGTATCGATTTCCGAGATTTGAACAAAGCTTCTCCAAAGGATCATTACCCACTCCCTCGAATCGATAAATTGGTAGACTCAACAGCCGGCTGCGAACTGCTCAGCATGATGGATGCTGCACAAGGGTATCATCAGATCTTGCTACATCCGAAGGACAAACCCAAAGTTTCTTTCATCACTTCATCAGGTACCTATTGTTACACTGTGATGCCATTCGGATTAAAGAATGCGGGAGCTACTTACCAGAGGATGGTGGATAAGATGTTCAAGTACCAGTTGGGTCGTAATATGGAAGCTTATGTGGATGACATGTTGGTGAAGAGTATTCAGGCGAACACTCATGCGGCAGATTTGAGAGAAACAATGACAACTATTCGAAGATATGGGATGCGGTTGAATCCATCCAAGTGCTCATTCAGAGTAAAAGCCGGGAAATTTCTGGGATATATGGTTACTGAGAGGGGAATCGAAGTTAATCCAAGCAAGATTCGAGCAATCCAAGATATGGCTCCCCCGCGAACCATAAAAGAGGTACAAGTTCTAACTGGTCGAGTTGTTGCTCTAAGCAGGTTTATATCAAGATTGGCGGATAAAGGATTGCCTTTCTTCAAAGTCCTTAGAAAGAATAGTCAGTTCGGATGGAACGAACAATGTCAGAAGGCTTTTGACGACTTAAAAGTGTTCCTTTCTTCACTTCCATTATTGAAGCAGCCAATTCAAGGAGGAGCGCTGCTGGTATATTTGGCGATTGGCGAAGAATCTGTTAGTTCGGTTCTTGTACGAGAAGAAGGAAAGGACCAGTTCCCTGTCTACTTCGTCAGTAAAGTTCTTCAAGGAGACGAAGTGCGATATACTGAGATCGAAAAGGTGGCATATGCTTTGGTTACTGCTGCCAGGAGATTACGGCCATACTTTTTGAGTTATGAGATAACAGTGCGAACAGATCATCCGTTGAGCACCATTCTGGGAAAGCCTGAGGCATCAGGGAGATTGGTCAAATGGGCCATCGAACTGGGTCAGTTTGACATCAAGTACGAACCTCGAACAGCTATCAAAGGTCAGGCCTTGGCGGACTTCATCCAAGAAACAACCAGAGCACAAGAAAAGAAGGAGTGGGAGTTGTTTGTAGATGGGTCCTCATCTCATCGAGGAGCCGGAGCTGGAATATTGCTGATTAGTCCAGAAAAGGATGAATTACAGTTTGCCATAAAATTCTTGTTCAAAGCATCTAACAATGAAGCAGAATATGAAGCCTTTTTGCAGGGTTTGAAGATAGCCGAACAAGCTGGAGCGCGCCACTTAACAGTGAAATCAGATTCACAGTTGGTAACACAACAACTCCGAAATGAGTGTGAAGTCAAAGAAGAAAGGATGATTTCCTATGTGGACAAAATCAAAGATATGGAGAACAGATTTGAAAAGCTTCAAATTGAACAGATCCCCAGAAGTGAAAATGAAAAGGCAGACTTTCTATCGAAGATAGGCAGTTCGTTGCAAGACTGTTCGCAGAGAAGTATCACTGTGATGGGCGTTGGAAGAGAAAGTGAAGTTATGAATATCGACGAGGCAGAGACCGATTGGAGAACCCCTTTTTTACATTTTTTGGAGGGCAAAAGGGAAGGAACAGCGAAGGAGTTAGAGAGGTTAGAAAGGCAAGTTCGTTTCTACTATGTTATTGACGGATTATTATACAGGAAAACCTTTTTGCCAACGGATGCAAGATGCTTATCTTAAGAAGAAGGGATTAAGGTGTTAAAAGAAGCCCATGAAGGAGGATGTGCCGAACATTCTGGAGCAAGAGCTTTAGCTCGGAAGGTGGTACGAGCTGGGTTTTATTGGCCCACATTAAAGAATGATGCCGAGGAGCTTGTTAGAAAATGTGAATCTTGTCAGAAACATGGATGGCGAATCCACACACCAGCCGCAGATATGCTAACTACTTGTTCGCCTTGTCCCTTCGCTAGATGGGGAATCGACATAGTTGGTCCGTTTGTGAAAACCAGAGGAAGCAAATAATTTTTGGTAGTAGCAGTAGATTACTTCACTAAGTGGGTCGAAGCCGAACCTCTAGTCAAAATTACAGAAGCTGACATGATACACTTTGTTTGGAAGAATATTTGTTGCCGATTTGGTTTGCCAAGGATTTTGGTGTCAGACAATGGAGCTCAGTTTCGAGGAAAGAAAATCACGGGATGGTGCGAAGAGATGAAAATCGTGCAAGTGTTTACCGCAGTTGCACATCCACAAGCAAATGGCCAAGTCGAAGTAGTAAACCGAATCATAGTGGACGGACTCAAAAAGCGGCTCGAATCTGAGAAGTCGAACTGGGTGGATGAACTACCATCAGTACTGTGGGCATATCGAACAACGACTAGGACGACGACGGGAGAGAGTCCTTTCAGTTTGGCGTTTGGGATGGAAGCAGTAGTTCCAACAGAAATTCAAGGAGAAGCTTTGCGGATCACCAATTTTGAACCACAAGAAAACGAGGAGTTGATTAGAACTGACCTAATGTTTCTGGACGAATTGAGGGATAAAGCCCGAGTTCGACACGAGCTCTATAAAAGACGCGTTCAAGCTGCGTTTCACAAAAGAGTTCGAATGAGGGAATTCCAAGTAGGAGATCTGGTACTACGGCAAGCTGACGCCCTGGTTGAAATTGGAAAGTTGGATGCTACTTGGGAAGGTCCGTACATAGTTTCCAAGATTCTTTCGGGAGGATCTTACGAACTGACGGATGAAGATGGCAAGAGGTTACCCAGACCTTGGCATGTGAGTCATTTGAAGAAGTTCTATGCTTGAAGATTCATGTATATATAGGTTGTTTATTACTTTTTAAATCCCTGCTATTTTATGAAATAAGAAACATTTACCCCGTGGACGTAGGTCGATTTGACCGAACCACGTTATATCTTTGTGTCATTTTTCTACTTTACTACTATCATGCATGACGATTGAGCGAACTTCAACATTCCCTCGGAATGTAAGCACTCCCTCGGAGTGTCCTGATCAAGCGAACTTCAACATTCCCTCGGAATGTAAGCACTCCCTCGGAGTGTCCTTATCAAGCGAACTTCAACATTCCCTCGGAATGTAAGCACTCCCTCGGAGTGTCTTGATCAAGCGAACTTCAACATTCCCTCGGAATGTAAGCACTCCCTCGGAGTGTCCTGATCAAGCGAACTTCAACATTCCCTCGGAATGTAAGCACTCCCTCGGAGTGTCCTGATCAAGCGAACTTCAACATTCCCTCGGAATGTAAGCACTCCCTCGGAGTGTCCTGATCAAGCGAACTTCAACATTCCCTCGGAATGTAAGCACTCCCTCGGAGTGTCCTGATCAAGCGAACTTCAACATTCCCTCGGAATGTAAGCACTCCCTCGGAGTGTCCTGATCAAGCGAACTTCAACATTCCCTCGGAATGTAAGCACTCCCTCGGAGTGTCCTGATCAAGCGAACTTCAACATTCCCTCGGAATGCAAGCACTCCCTCGGAGTGTCTCGATCAAGCGAACTTCAACATTCCCTCGGAGTGTCCCGATTAAACAAACTACAAAGTGTTGATTATTCGAACTAAGGCTTGCATATCTTATGGTCCATTCGCTTATTAATAAAGTTTGTGACGTGAGTAACTTGTAATAGGAATGGACAAAATTATAATAGGAAATTCGATGGATTGATCATAAAAGATACAGAATAGTTCTAGATAAAAAATGCGAAAATTTTTACAAAGCATCATCAGAAGGCTTTTTGGAAGAAGGTTCAGCAGCGGAGGTCGGCGGTGCAGAAGGATCGAACATCTCATCAGGAAGATCCACCATAAGATTTGAAGTATCTTCCTCGAGTTGAATAGTTGAACTGGTACTTGGAAGGACTTCAGAAATGGCTTGCTGAAGAAATCCTGCCCACCATCTGGCATCAACATCCTCGTTCGGATCCCCCTACCAACCGGGAGGAATCGGGAAGGACTGTTCCAATTTCTTACCAAGCGAAGGAAGACGGAATCGGAGCTGGGACTCGAGCTGAGCTTCCTTCACCTCTTCTTGACACAGCCGAACACCTTCCCTGAAATAGGCTTCGGCCATGGGAGCAGCCTTGGAAAGGAAAAGCATGGAATTCCACAAGCGACTAAAGAGCCTCTCGCGAAACTCTTCAGCTATTAGCTCCATCTCCGAGCTTCGAGCGAATTGATGGAAGCCTTCTGTAATCCCAGCTCGAAATCCCTCTATCCTCGAAATTTCCGCGAACTGATTCCGCGCACTCTCCTCCCGCTTTAAATCCTCCCGCAGCTTCCGAACCTCAGCTTCAACAGTTAAGAGCTGCTCTTGTTTTTCCGTGGCGAACTTCTCCTTCTCCAACAGCAAATCATCCCTTTTCGACACCTCCGACCGAGCCATTGCAAGTTCGACCTGGCACTGCTCCAATTCAGCGGACAACTTATTCGTCTGGTCAGAATGGATCGCCAGGTCGCTCTCCAACGCCTTTTTCTCCTCATCCTTCTCTTCCGCTACATGGCGGTATTCTAAAGCTTTGTCCCGGCGACGAAGAGCCCTCTTGCTTAACCCTTCAAAATACTTCCTCGTGTTCGCCAGGCGAGCAAGATTTAGCCTTATATCTCTGGCCTCAGCATCCTCCTCAACCTCTGCCGTTTTTCCCTTCTGAACGACCACATCCCTCGAGACCTCTGAACTAGCGGGGGCCGCCTCAGCTGTTTTCTGCTTCTTGTCCGCGGATTTACGCGAACTAGTAGGCCCCCTTTTCTTCCCTTGAAGCCGCGTCTTCTGCGATCTCCTCGGTCAGATCGACATGATCAAACGAGGGAACAGTGGGCGTAGTCGAACTGAAAGGGGCTTCAGCAGTGGGCAGTGTGACCAGCGAAGCAGATTCTGATCTCTCGGGGAGAACGTCCTCTTGCATCACATGATCAGTTGGGCCTGGAGACCTTTTGACTAGCTCGGCGAGGCGAGTTTCTTCCGCCTGTTTGAAGGACGCAGCTAAGGCAGTATTCACGCAACTCTGAGAAGGCGAATAGGGAGTCTTCTCCTCCTCAGGGACCTCGTCGGCGAAGCTGAAAAACCGATTCATTTTCTTATCTGCAAAAAGGCATGGGTAAGCCAATAAGCCAATATGCACCTAAGCAGTTCGTATTAGCACGATAAATGACAGGAATTAAAAGATTGACCTAGATTAAATCGAGAAGGAACGTGGCTGTTCGGGTAGAACCCCCAGAATGCCAGCAACGATTCACAAGAACTTAGTTGGACCACGTCGAACCACCCTTTGTCAAAAATTTTATTCAAAACGGAGATTTGGTAATCAGGAGGAGGAGGAGGATCAGATTGGGTAGAAGTTTGGACCCAGGGAAGAGAATTCAAAGGTTGGTTCGATGGTCCGCGAATGAAAAAATAATACCTCTCCCAGGAACTGACCTTTTCATCCCCAGGAGATAGAAAAGTAGCTCGCCTTTCCCCCCTGCGAGGGCTCAAGTAAAAACGGAAAGGATTGGCGTTTTTCAAAACAAAGCAAGATCGAAATCGTTCGAAAGTAGGATTAACCCCCATCCATTTACATACCATATAAAATGATACAATATAACTTATTGAATTGGGATGTAATTGGTTCGGACATACGCCGAAACCCGAACCAATCTCTAAAAAGAAGGGATGAACATGGGGAACTAAGCCGAGGGAGACATGTTTAAGGAACCACGTCTGATGACCGATTGGAGCTCGATGGGGTCGGTCTTCTGGGCTAGGAATTGCCACAGAATAACCGCCCACCAAGAGTGAGCTCAGTAAGGTTAGATGGGTCTGGGTGGTTTTTGTGGAAGAAAATACTGTATCTACGGTTTTTCGCC
Source organism: Scutellaria galericulata (assembly GCA_946896805.1). Lineage (NCBI taxonomy): Eukaryota > Viridiplantae > Streptophyta > Magnoliopsida > Lamiales > Lamiaceae > Scutellaria > Scutellaria galericulata. The sequence continues at coordinate 10,709,764 of OX335791.1, read as the reverse complement.
TTGGGTTTTTAGAAGAACTGGAAGTGGCCATTTGAAAAATAACGACAAAGGAAGAGGAGAAGATGGGTACCTGTAACAATCGAAGAAACCTAGAAATCGGAGACGAAAACTTGAAGAAGATAAGCTACAGTGATTTGTGGCGTAAAGGTTTTTCAACCTAATGAAGGGCGTATTTATAGAGAGATTTTATCGGTTTTTGGGGGGAAAATATGAAGAGTCGCGAACTCCCAGCCGTTAGATCCGATGAAATCCAACGGTGGGAGACAAAAAGGCACTGGGCGGGAATTCTATCTGGCCACGTGTCCATTGGATGTGACAAGAAGCGGCTGAGAAGACGTTTCGCCTTGGAAAGGCGCATTAAGTGTTCGACTAATTTGCTAGCGGACTACGTCGGTGCGTGTAAACACGCACTTCGAAGGGGGGGAGTACTTGATATGGTCGGACTAAGTCGAACCAAGTCCTCTTATCGGCCGAACTTAGTCGAACAAAGTCGAACCGAATCCTTCTCTTAGAAACCGAACTAAGGCCAAAGTCAAAGCACTTGAGGTATGGAGAAACAAGTTGTTCGACCATCTCCTGATCGAACTAAGGAAGCGCGAGCCAGTGCAGTCGGGAAGTACAACGATGAACTAAGTTAGATGAGGAAAAACTGGTATGTGGCGAAGCTATACGAACTGAGTTACAGCCCGATGAACGAACTAACGAAAGAGGAACTAATTAACGTGAGATATGACGAACAGACTTTGAACCTAACTAACCGCTATTTCAGCGGAACTGTTAGTCCGTATCCCATACTTTAAGGGACGCATCTCAACCAACTCATATGCCAGGGAGTCTATATATACCTTGTGTTCATTCTTTATTTTTCCTTATGCACACTTATAATAAAAATACACACACGTACACTTGCAAAAAATCCTCTTCCCTTTTTCTGACTTGAGCGTCGGAGTCCCATCGCCGGGAACCCCTCCCGGTGTTTATTTTGCAGGTCTTTGGGTCCAAGATTTTGAGTTTTTGGGTTGAAGAACCGGAACTTTGGATCGGAGCAACATCAGTATATACATATAGTCATTTTCCTTTTTGCATTTATTTCGACATCTTGCCATCAACAAATATATTGTATAAATTATATTTTGAAAATCAGATTAAACTTTACTTACATAAGAGTTGTTATTCCATGCATCTCATTAATTGGGTCATGAAAGTTAAGTAAGGGTTGATCCACCATTAGTGGTTATTGTATTGCAATTACTAATTAGTAATTTACAATAGATCAAATATATAATTTAAAAAATTAAATCTGTAATGAAAAATTAGTACTTCTATTGAAATATGGGGGAAAATTCATTTTTCATCATCCTGTCTTATGACTCGAATCCAAAACTAATCCCTGTCCGGCGAATTAATTAATTATGAATTTAGTCCAATTAGGTTGACTCATTCTCCCGTCGAACCTACATTTTACACAATTACAAATCAACCTAATCTTTTTTAGACTAATTGGCCAAATAAACAAATTGATCCAAGAAATAATGTATTTCTACACACTGTGGGCATGTCTTAATATGTTCTCTATTGATATGTAAAGATTTTATAATTTTTAAATATTGTGATTTGAAATTAATAATAGTGTTAGATTTTTAACACATCAGCGATGAACACATTAATATGTGTTCACGGTGGATATGGTAGTAGATTTATTTGGTCCAAAATCTTATTATTATTTTAATCAAAATACAATGATATTTGACTAACTTATGAGTCCAAATCTAAAAATTAATCAAACAAATAATATGTCATGCATAATGTAAATTAATTCATGTCCATAGTTGAAGAAGGTATTTAAAAATAAAAATACAATGATCCATACCCCATATTTCTATGTTTCAAGCAAAAGTTGTATTTGATTGAGTGAAATGATAGAAATAAATTAAACCAAATCCATCATTTATTTCTATTATTTGGTTACTAGTAAAAAACAAAATCTTTGAGTTGGTATTAACGTGGGGATGACTCTGTGACGATGACGATTGGTGGGAATTGGGCAAAAATGAGATTGGAATTTGAGTTGAGGCAAATGGATAATGGGTTTGGGTTTATGGCAAAAACTTTTGTGCACAAGGTCCATAGATCCAAATCTATACACAACAATACAATTATATTATATGAAGTAATACTGTTATATCATGAGTGATACTGTTATATTATATATAATTTTAACAGTATTACTCATATAATATAACAATATTACTTCATATAATATAACAGTATTGTTGTACACAGATCTGGATTTGTACACCTTGTGCACAGGAGTGTCACTCTGGATTTATTGGGCTAATCGGCTTTATTTGCTAATGATAAATCATTTAATACACACACGTGTGACCATACAAAACCAAACACACCATACATGCACAAAACCATCAAAATTGCATGCTTCATGCAACGCACAAACCACACAACACGCGGTCACACGAACCATATACACTACACATGCACAAAACCACACAATATGTATGGTTCGTATAATGCACAAATCACACAACATGCACGGTTTGTGCATTGTATAAACCTTTAATAGTGGAACAACCCTTGCTTAACTTTCATGATCCAACATGTTAAATCGGTGCTCTAATACCATGATAGAAAAAAAAAGCATAACAAATTAGCAAAAAGGGATTTTACTGTATTATATCTTACTCTCATTCATGATCACATTATGCGATGTCACTAGTGCATGTATGTATTATGCAAAAAATAATATAATTAGATGAATATAATGCTTGAAATATAATTAAAACAAAAGTATCTTAATTGCAATAAATATTGCCACAAAAATACTAAGTTTCCACATATAAAGTAAAATAGTTTATGATAATTGAAATATGTCTCTTAATTAGAATTAGAACTCAGAAAGATTTCTTCAATCATGAAATCAGTTATGCTGGAAGTTAAAATTGTCATCAAGAAGCCAATCTTCCCAATCCAACAAACCATTATTTTGTGTCTTTGGTGCCCAAAATGAATTGTCACCATTAGTAGCCTGAAATTTACCAAATACCAAAAGAAAAATCAAATTAAAATTTGATCAAATTGAGAATATATTTATTGTCTCCATCAGTAGCATAAAATTTATCAAGTACTAAAAGAAAAATCAAATTTACATTTGACCAAATTGAGAATATATATATATATATATATATATATATATATATACACACACACACTTTTAGATCACGTGCATTGCACGTGGAGATCAATTCAAATTAAGAAAATAAATAATATACAAATACCTTATAAATTAGAGTTCTAATTATAATAAGATTCTAATATAAAATTATTTAAATATGAAAATCCTAAATTACTATTATAACCTTAAATAATAATCTTTGATAAGGATATATATATTCGACAATTCATATTTTGTAAGAAACATCCACTCTTTTATATAAGTAATAGATAATAGATATGTACAGTTGCAATCTTAAAGAAATTTTATTTAATGTATAGTGAATTATCGCCCACATATGATGCACTAATGAATGAAAAACGATTGTAGTTCTGAATTTTGATATTTACCTCCATTGAAGGTCCTCCATAGTGTGCCCTGTTGCTAGCTTCACTGGGTGGATGGAGGATACATACATCTTCATGTAGTACATTGTTTACATTGTCATTTATGGAGTTTCCATTGATGATGAAGCTAACATTGTGATCCATGTTAGGTTCGCCACCAATTTCTCTGCTCACCAAGTTGCTAAGAAACATGTCCACATTAATGCTAGAGTTTGGTATGACCAATGTTGTAATAGATGCGAATTTATTACAAAATAAAAAAAACAATAAAAGTATAATATAATCCACAAATCATGTATGAGTATATTTGTTGTGTAAAATATAAATCGAGATGTATACAAGACAATAGAGTTTATTACTTTTTTTGTCCAGTAAATTAGGGGGTCTAGCAATTTCAAACTTTTGATTTACTTGTTTCCGAAAATATTTTAGCCTTTAGACATTGTAGAAAATTGAGAATTTAAGTTTTTGGGCTTCGTGAATTTTGCCCAATTTCAGCTCGAAACATTCAATTGAGATGAAATTGCATGTGAAATGCACATGCATACCTAATTTTGTGTGTTTCACGTGCAAATTTGGTCTAATTGAGCGATTCAGGTTGAAATTGGACAAAATTCACGAAACTTGAAAACTTAAAGTCCTAAATTTCCAGACCCCCTAATTTACTGGGTAAAAAATATAATAAACTCAATACAATAAATAGTAAATACCTTGGATCTTGGGTATTGTATAAGCCTGGAGTGGACATGTGAGTTGCATCTTAAAAAAGTACCTATATATACATATATACAATATTTTGCATTTATTTAGACTTCTTGCTTTAACAACTATTGTAAGATTTAAATTTTGAAAATCAAAACTATACTCACAGAAGAGTTGTTATTCCTTGCATTTTCACTCATTTGGTCATGATGAAAGCTAAGCAAGGGTTGTTGTGATGCAATTGCAAATTATTGAATGAGAATAATAGATCAAATGTATGATTGAAAACATTAAATCATCGTAGTAAAAATGTAGTACCTCTATTGGAATATAGGAAGGTGGGACTTGGACATTTGACATTATCATTTCAGACCCAAACATGTTTGAAGATTGTTGAATAGGAATGTTGGATATATTTGATGGCCCTGGATTTCCATTTGTTGTGTGTTTGCCTTGATCAATTAAGTCTTGCAATACGGTCTCGCGAACCTTGGCACTATAAAAGAAATTTGCCAAATTAGTTAGCACAACTTTTTCCGGGATTTCAATAAAGGACCATCATCAATATTCACTACAATATCAAATCAATGTCCGAGTATAATATAAAATCAAATCTATGTCACTAGCTAATATACGTTAGAGATGAGTATATTGTGATATTTTCATGTAGTGTTTGTGACTCTTAATATTCAAACATTAACAAGAAATTACAATTTTGCTGCAAACTAAATGGAGAACAAAATTAAATACCACAATTTACCTGAATGGACTTATCCAAGGATCAAGTTGCATTAGGAGTTGGTCATTGAAAGGATTCAGTGCAGTTGAAACTCGACCATTTTCGTTCAAAATAGGTTGATGCGAAGCTTGAGGCTGGTTCTGCAACTCTATTTTTTCCTTTTGATGAAGAAAATTCTAATGAAATAATGTAAATAGTAAACAAATTTTTGTAGTAATTCACTTGGTTTCTTTACTTGAAAATGGCTACTTATATGGTGCATACAAATATCCAAACATGATTTAAATAACCTTGAGGAGTGAATTGTATCTATCCATCAGCTTGTGTAGCTAGCATATAGTATACAAAATGAAACTTTTTGAAATTAAATTAAATGATTAATATATTTTATGAGAGATACCTCGAAAATACGTACCCTTCTAGCAGTGACTTTTTCAAGAGATTTCTGCAAGTTTCTCTCACACCAAGATAATTGATGCAAAGAAGCTGGTTCTTGGTCTTCCCCAATTTCATAGTCTCTATAATTTGTCAAAAAAAAAAAAAATTAATAATAATAAGAGGACAAGTTTTTACTACCAATCAATGAGAGCTTTAAACCTTGTGCAAATTAACTATACATATATAGAACTAGTTTTAGATCTCATGCATTGCACGTGCAGATCAATTCAAACTAAGGAAAAAAATAATACAATGCAAATATCTTATATATAACACTTTTCTAGTAGAATTCTAATTATAATAGATTCTATAGGACTTTAAATTAGGATTATAATATAAAATTATTTAAATATTAAAATCCTAAATTAATATTATAACCTTAAATAATAATCTTTGATAAGGATATATTTGACAATTCATATTTCGTTAGAAACATCCACACTTTTATACAAGTAATAGATATAATAATTTTACCTCAGATTGGATCCCAAAATTAGGAGCTCTAGGCCACCTTTTTCAATTTGAAGCTCAAGATTCTGATGAGATGACAATCAAAATATACTATATTAAGAGAAACCATAAATTTAAAATATGAAATTCACTTAAAAATGTAGGTTCTCAAAAAATATTTTACGTACCTCAATTCTGATAGTTTTATTGCCAGAAGTCGGAAAAATAGAAGAATTTGAAGGAACAAATTATGGGAGTTAGATACAGAAATAAATGAAACATGAAAATAATACTGAGTAACAAAGCACATATGATGCAAAATAATGTATCGAAACCATATGCGATGGACCGCATATATGTATATTATGTATATACATATTATGTATATTATTAGAGTAAATTGAAAATTTTAGGGTGGGGACCGCATTTAATGTTCCACAATAATTGGGTTTAGTAAATTAGTCTCCATAATTTAAAGATTTTAAGCAATTTTAGGACAAAGTTATTTAATTATTTATTTTTGCAATTTTAGGGCACTATGACATCAAATTACCAAATATTATAATCTAAAACAATATTCATGGTTTGAAAATTCACCAAAATAAGATCTAAAAACTATTCAAATCAAATAAAAACAATAATTATTCTTCTAAACCAACAACAAATATGCTTATATATCCTTCTATTAATGAGAATTGTTTATCCTATTATTGTTTCTTAAGTGATTTTTGGGATCTTAAAAGTACAGAAATTAACTATAAAAGTATACACAAAAGCGAACGTGAAATATAGTATTAGAGTTGAATGTATGACTAACTTAGAATATCTATGCGACAAAGGATATTTTTAAAACAACAAAGTTATTATATATGCGATGGAGTGATAGAATGATGAAGTGATAAAATACAACATGACAAAATAATGATATTTCGAAGTAACAAATGCACATTAATTATGCGGTAAAGCGAAAATTTTAAAACGGCAAATTTATAAATAACTATGCGACAAACTGACGATTCTAGAACGGCAAACATATGGTAACTACATAACAATAACAATGTGGAGATTTTTTAAGTTATCTATTTAATAGGATATAAATTCTCCCAAATCTTTTGACCATCAAATTTTAATTTATATAAAATGTTCTCAAAATGATATAATCCCATCTTTCTTGGAGAAAAAAAAGCGAGAAATAGAGAATATGATAGCAATTATTATTGAAAATTATATTAATGATGATAATAACTCCGGAATCTAAATATGAAAGGCCCCCTATATTTTGTTTGTCAATGCTAGAACCAGTCTTTTTTTTTTTAAAATTAATATAAAAGTACTAGTCATAAAAAAAACCATCAAATTACATAAAAACTAAAATATAAACATCGTATATTGGGAAATATTAATTGAATTTTATGTGTAAAACCTAGTATGTTGTGATTCATAAAATAGTTTGTGTGTGAATCATTAAATTATATGTAAACGAAAAGAAGATTATCTAAAAAAAATAAAGAAAAGAAAAGAAAAAGAAAAAGTAAGACCTAGAAAAATCCTGCCTCCTTTTAATATATGTTTTGAAATTCATAACCCTAGTTATATTTCTTTTAATTTATTTCACTTCACAAATTCACAAACATAGTTATAAAAAAACACACACACATCACATGTGTATATAAATATAAAGCAAACATAGAGTGAGATGTAACTGTTTGTCAAGATACTGTAGCTTGCTCTTATCACCATAAATGTGGGAAAGCTTCTGCAACTTCTCCAGTTTTTCCTTCATGCAATAATTAAACCAATATAAGATGATGGATCTATTTAACACTTTGAATAAATAAATATAAAAAAAAAACTATTTTCATTGTAAAAAACTTGATAAACATACCTCAACATCACTGATATGCCTGGTTTTCACAATCCACGTTGAAAAATCCAACAAAATCAGAAACAAAAGGTAAAATTAAGAAACAAAAATAAAATTAATTTAAGGTTTTAATTTTAATTTTTTAATTAAGATAGAAACTGAAATGAATGTTTACTCCAATCTCTGGTCTGCTGGTAGATTGGCATATAGAATGATCAACTCTTCAAGCCTGCAAAAAAGCCATTGAATTAAAATTGGAAATCTCATAAAATCATAAAGCTCTTAAATAGACATTAAAATTCAGTTATTCATTTATCATTTAAAACAAAAAAAAATTAATAATAAAAAACCTTTCTCTAGTGCAAAACTTGGTAACACGACCAGAAGGTGAATATGCAATGAATGCAACATCTACATCGCAACATAGTGCCATTTCACTCGTCTTTTTAATCAAGCTAGTACGACGTTTTGAAAATGTTACTTGACGTCTTGTTATGTTTTGAATCTTCTTAATAACAATTCTTCTACCCATTTGTTTTTTCTTTTTCTTGAAAAAAAAAACTCTTGGAGATGGAATGAGATGAAAGGGGACAGAATTTTAGTGAAATGTCTGAATGAATGATACAATGCAAGAACTTGGGTAACACCCAATTTATAGACCAGAAAAGGTTGGATTGTTTTGAGAGTGGAAATTACCAAAAGAATCTATAACAATTTTATTACGCACTCACGTGATGTCCACGAGTTCATACATTTATTACATGCTTACTCAGAAATTAAAAAAAATCAATTTTTATATATTATTAAGATAGAACCCAAACTCAACATTTTTACGGTGTAATTCAATTTTTACCACCCATAAATAAGTTGATCATAACAATATTGTATCACTAATTTATTAATAATTATATTTATAATTAACCTTAATTAGCTTTTAATAAAAATAATTTTTGTTTTTCCTTTCCTAAACTTCTCTTTCTCTCTCTTCCTCTGTCTCCTGTCTCTCATACATTCTAAAAAAATTGTTTTGGTTCTTAAATCTGCCATCACCTCTAAGTCATGTTTGGAAAATGTGAAAAGTTAGTTGATTATACTTGTGATTTTATGAATTTGAAGTGTAGTACATTAGGGGGTGCCTTCTTTTATGGGCAATTAAACGATGAAAATTAAAGATTGAATACCAACTTATTATAAAATGTAAATATAAATGATAATATATATTTTGTAAATGTAAATTGAAACGATGTCTCAAGACATATAACTTATTTGTGTCAACAGCAATTAACGGTTAATTCAAAATATTTTATGTCTTAGTGTGATATTTAGTTACATCAATACGAAAACTATCACACTTTATAAACCAATGTGTATATCTACTTATGTCAACGCAAAAAATTGGACATAAGTATCCTTTTATTTGTAGTATATTCTTATTTGTCGATTACAATCGCCAAAGTTTGATAACTAAAATGATTAAAAAAACTAAAAAATGAGATATTATAATTTACTGAAAAATGCAAAAATTGCCACTTTTAAATATAATCTATGCAGAAAAATACTATCGTAAATCCAACGTAATTTTTTTTTATAATTGACTTATTTATAGAATTGAAGACTGCATTATTATATATTTTAATTTGACATGATCCAATCAAAAGATTATTCTTAGAACTGTAATGGTTAATTATGTAAACTTCAACATTTTTAGGCCTAATTGCAAAAGAAAAAATCACAACAATTTTTTAATTTTGTAACAAATTTTGATACAAACTTAAATAATATTTTGATTTATTCATATTTTAATATATATATATATATAATTATATGTATAGTTAAGTCTATATTTATATATTGTTTGACATGTGAAATAATGAGAACCAGTACGGTTTCAAAGTTTCATTAATTATAATTGAAATAAAAATAAAAAAAACTAGTAAACAGTGCCAAACAAAACTCAAATGATAACAAAAAAAAAAAAAAAAACCAAGGTGGTTTTGTTGTCAAAAACGCACCAAAAGTAGAAAAAAAAAGAAGAAAAAAATAAACTAAGGTGCTTTTGGCTACGACACAATTTTGACATGTGGCATAGGGTTTTGGTGAATTTTAATTAGGGATAGGCTCTAATATAATTGATGTGGATGAGGAGATGGATTTTGTTGACTTCCTTTCTTATCTCCATTTTGTTCCCATCTGTAGCTTTTTTAGTTAGAGTTTTAAAACCTGAGAAATTTGGGAGGTGATATTTTGTAGGAAAAAAACACTTTTTTTTGTTTTTTTTATCCTACCTACATATTTTTACTTTTTACTTTCTTACCTCATGTGTTGACGTCAGATTTTGTAGAGCACAAAATCCTAGCCAAACACCCAAGGAATCGATCCGGTCCAAAGAAATCGAGCCGAATAGAATTACGAATTAAATAACACAAGGAATGGCCCGGTGCCTACTCGGGCAATTTTGCTAGGCTGATTCTGATCGGTCAGTTTTGGCCGGCCAGAACGTTTTTATATATAAGTACTGAGAGGAAAATCTCTCTAATTGCTTGAATACAATGAATTTCAATCCCTTCTCCAGAGGGTTTAGGACCCTATTTATAGGCTAAAACTAAGATACATAACTTGGAAAGTAAGAATAAAATCTCTTGGTTTCAGGGCACAAATAAGAGAAAAAATCGGGGAAGATCCTATCTAGATCAGATATGATTTGATCTGGATTTGTTTCCCCTTGATGAATTCTTCTCGGATTGACCAAGTCTCGTCTGCTCTTCTTATGCAGATCATCTGATCGGTTCTCCTGGGTGAGCCATATTGGTCGGGTCAACCGGACATCTCGGGTTTTATGGGGGTCTCGGCCTTTTTACTGGTCGGCTAGACCAAATTCCTGGTCGGATTGGTGAATGTCTGATGCTGATTTCCGGATTAATTACTATGGCTTGGTTGATCGACCAGTTTTTTATTCTGCTTTGGCTCGCTGTATTCTCAATATCAGCTCGGGTTTATCTAACGGGGTACAACATTAGCCCCTTAGGCCGTGGTCAGTAACTCATTCTGGGCGGGGCCTAAATCCGTTCAACCCGTGAGACTGACCAGTACCCAAAATGTTACGCATCTTTTTTGAGCTGAACGTCAGATGCCGACATCTGGCGCCACATGTCATCATCCCGGAGATCGGAAGTCGAAACGACACAGTGGTCTCCTATAAATAGGTGAGAGACAAACTTTTTCCTCCACGTTCACTCTACGATCTCCAAATCCTCGCGTTTTTCTCTCTTTTTTCCGAGCAACATATACCGACCTCATCTTACCGTCTAGGATCTCCCGTTCCTCGGCTAAAGGTATATATATATTTCCTTGTTAACTTATGGCTTCAGATTCGTCTGCCGATGACTCGGTTCAGGACTACGATCAAGGAGTTAACCCTGCTTCCGAGCCATCATATTCCTGGAGCACTAGTTCCGATCCGTCCTTTTCCTCAGCCGACTCAGAACCCACTCCGACGAGCAGCTGATCGACGGTACTGGTGATGTTTACGCTAATCCGAGCTCGTTATTCCGAGGTTCAGGCGAAGCTAGTGTCTCGGGGCGGGAGGTCTCAATCATCCCCGAGGGCGTTCCTATCCGCGGCGTTCCCTCTGGGTATTTGAGCCGGAGGAGCGCTTCTAACCCTGACTCGGAGGCCTTCAATTACCCGGTTTTCATGACCGCAGCTGAGCTGAACAAATGGCGTGCCCTTTTCAATATCCCGGAGAGGGTGACGTTCACTGTTCCTCACCTAGCTGATCGGATGGATCAGCCGCCGGAGGGGAAAGTTGCCATCAGTGTCCGAGCTCTTGAAGCTGGTCTGCGTTTTCCTCTTGCTCCCCCTCTGGCCGGCTATCTCCAATTTTGGGGGATTGCGCGGGGATAACTTCACCCCCAATGCCTGGTCGTCTATCATCGGCTTGGTGGTGATGTTTTGGTATTATGGTCTCGGTGTGCCGAGCCCCCATGAGATCGCCTGGATGTTTCGATTAAAAATGGTTCCTGGTCTAAGGAATCATTTCTACTATATGTCGGTTCGGAAATACCGACCCCAGCTGATTCGCTGTTTGCCGTCGTCGATCAAGGACTGGCGAGGCAAGTGGTTCTGGGTCGGAGGGGATTGAACCGATGTATCTACCCGTGTTAACTGCCCGACACAATTCGGCGATGCTCAGGGTATTTATCATTTAATGTGTTATTTTGTTGATACCTTTTCTGATCGTTAACTTTTCTCTGTTCTGCAGATACTCTGCCCAAGAGTTTGGTGATCGGTGATTCCTTCACTCGGAAGATCCGTTATCTGCGGGAATTCTCTTCAGCAGACCAGAGACATTACAAGGTTCTGCTCATCGAGGAAAATCTCATCGGTGCTGGCCTGATCTCGCCGTTTCGTGGTGCTCCCTCTCGCATTCAAGGTGAGTTCTCGTTATTTATTTCTTGTATGTTTATTTGTGTGTATCCTCGTCCTCTTCTGATCGGTTCTTCGTCATTCTGCAGTTTCCCTTCCCGGCCAAGGCATCTCACTGAGGATGGACCCCGCCGAGCGTCTTCATCAACGCGCCCAGCGCGCATCAGCCCCGGCTCGGGGTGCTCCAGATTCTGTCCGATGCTGGGGTGGATCGGCTCGTGGTGCCTCATCACGGGGCATAGTTGTTCGGCGGCTGTCGGGCTCCGAACCGGTGTCGAACAAGAGGGCCCGGCTTGAGGAGGGTGGCCTTTCAGCTGCTAGCCGATCATCTGCTCGGCCGACGCCTGCCTCCAACTCGGGAGTGAACTTGGCTGGGTCGGTCAGTATCACTGGCTGGGATTTCAGACGGGTCGTCGAGACCAGGAGTGGCTGGGGCGAAGGCCTCCATTCCAGATCAGCTTCACACGTGCCCGCTCCCCCTCCGAGGAAACGAACCTTCCTGCCGGGGTGGCGGAGGCCATGGAGGCGCCTGCTCGGGCCTGGACCGAGGAATTGGAGGAGTATGCCCGGCATATGACTGGTATCGATCTTGGTACCTGCTCCTCCATCCTTCTTGTCCAGGCTTCCATCTTCTCTTGGAGAGCCCAGGCCTCGCAAGAAGCTGCTCGGGTGCGCTTCGAGCGTCGGAGGGAGGAGCTGCGCGATGCCCGAGATGAGCTAGTCGTCCTTAAGGACGAGAAGGTGACTCTGTCCACCTAGCTGGCCTCCTCCCAGGAGCGGCTTGATGAGGTTACCCGAGCCGCCGAACTTGATCAGCAAAGGGTTGCGGATCTCACGATGGAGGCGACTCAGCTCCGTGGTGAGCTGGAGGAGGCTCGGGCCTACCAGCTGGATGAAATGGCGGTTGCCCAGAAGTTCAAGACGTCGGCAGAATACAAGTATGAAAGTATTCTGACCTATGTCTTGACCTATATGGACAATATCCAGATGAACCGTGTTGCCGGCGTGGATGACAAGCCCCTGATGGAGGCACTGACCTCCTTTCTGGAGAAGCAGCCCCTACCTGCTTATCATCTTCGGATGATGGAAGATCTGGCCGAGTTCCTTCCTCCGGGGTCCGAACATCTCCTCAAGCCGGCTCCGCCCATCAACTTCATGTCGATGCCCAATCCTGCTGACCCTGAGGTCGGAGAGGGCAGCGGCGTTGCTACTGGGGTCATTGAAGACAGCTCGGGCGGAGTAGCCGAGGCGGGAGTGGTCGCGGAGGCAGATGGGGCGACCGTGGTTGCCGAGGCGGATGATGTGGTGACCGGGGATGTCGAGGTGGTCGATATTGACGAGCGCTAACTCTTTTGTCCCCTTCCTTTTCTTCCTTCAATTTAATATCGTGATCCTGAGTTGCTGCCAAGTGTGCCTAGTAAGCAGGTGGCACTTCATGCTCGCTATTACATTGAAGGCCCCCGACCAACGGTGCATTCTCCTCTTTGTTTGTCTAGTTCAGATCTTTCGTGTTTCTGTTGTTTGGCTTTCTACCTTTTGTAAGAGGTTCCGGCCTCCAAACCGGGTTCTTTGCGAATAATAATCACTTTTTTTTTCTGCTCGTTTCTTATTGCATTCATTGTATAAGTTAGTGAGGCTCGTTTGATTCATTGGCTGAAGTACCTGTTCGTGGTCGGAACTTGAACAAGCCCCTAATGAGAATCTGAGCCCCAACGAATGGGCTAGGATTGCGTTAATCCTTTCAGTGGGGTCGGAACCCCTAATTGGGCCTTTTGCCTTTTGATCGGGTTTCCGAACTCTGCAAATGAGCTCGGGCTGCGCCGAAAACTGGGGATCGAAATCCGTAGTTTGAAGCCTTTGTTGGGCTGAAGCCTCTATTGGGGTCGGAACCCTTAATTTGATCCCGAGCTCGGCTGGCGAGCTCGGGTTGGGCCAAAGCCTTTGATGGGATCGAAACCCTTAATTTTGATCCCGAGCTCGGCTGGCGAGCTTGGGTTGGGCCGAAGCCTCTATAGGCCGAAGCCTTAGTGGGCCGACGCCTTAGTGGGCCGGAGCCTTGGTGGGGTCAGAACCCTTAGTGGGTCGGAGCCTTGGTGGGCCTAAGCCATTAAGTTTGATCCCGAGCTCGGCAGGCGAGCTCGGGTTGGGCTGAAGCCTTTAATTGATGTATACTATATTGATGTTTAACACAATAGTAAATTTTATTTAAAGAATGGAGATTACAATTTGAAAAAGAAATTACTTCCTAGCAGGCTAGTGGTAGTATTTCTTTAAATGTTCCGCATTCCAAGGTTTGGGCGTCTTCTTTCCGCTAAGGTCAGCTATCTTATATGCGCCTCTGGTCAGTACTCGAATTATCTGATAGGGCCCTTCCCAGTTCGGTCCGAGCGGACCGGCGTTGAGCTCATTTGTGTGTTGCAGCACCTTTTTTAGGACCAACTCGCCGACCTCGAACTTCCTAGCTCGGACTTTGGAGTTGTAATATCTCTCACTCCTTTGTTTGTAGATCGAGTTTTTTAGCTCGGAATCTTGTCTCTTTTCCTCCAACAAGTCTAGGCTGGTCAGCATTGCGACTTCATTATTCTGTTCCTCAAAGTTCTGAGTCCTCCGGGTAGGCATGCCGACCTCGACTGGTATGACGGCTTCCGAGCTGAAAGCCAAACTGAATGGTGTTTCTCCCGTGGAGGTTCTGACCGTTGTTCTGTATGACCAAATGATGCCTGGCAATTCGTCAGCCCAGGATCCCTTCAAGTTCTCGAGCTTCGCTTTTAAGGTGTGTTTGATGATCTTGTTTATGGCCTCCACTTGACCATTTCCCTGGGGATGATATAGGGTGGAGAACAGCTTTTGGATGCCCAGATTCGTACAGAACTCATTAAATCCTGACGAGTCAAATTGGCGACCATTATCAGACACTATGGAATGTGGGATTCCGAAGCGACATATGATGGACTTCCAAACGAAGTCAGTTATTTTGGGCTCGGTGATCTTAACGAGCGGCTCGGCTTCGGCCCATTTGGTGAAGTAATCCACAGCTACGATAGCGAATCTTACTTCTCCTCTGCCTGTTGGTAGGGGTCCGATCAGATCAATTCCCCATTTGGCGAATGGCCATGGTGCCATTACTGAGTTCAGCTCCGCTGCCGGAGATTTTGTCAGGGGAGCACACTTTTGGCATCTCTCACATTTTCTTGCGAAATCAATCGCATCTTTTTTTAGGCTCGGCCAAAAATATTCTTGCTTGATAATTTTAAAGGCCAAAGCTTGTCCTCCTATATGATTTCTGCAGATTCCCTCGTGTACTTCTCTTAGCGCGTAATCGGCTTCTTGTTCGTCTAAGCATCTCAACGAGGGCAACGAAAACCCTCTTTTGTATAAAATTCCATCTTTCAGAGTATACCGAGCAGAACGTATTCTTAGTCTTCGAGCCTCGATCATATCATTGGGTTCCTTCCCCCCTTCCAAGTATTGGATGATCGGGGTCATCCAAGTGTCTTTCTGCTCGGTGTTGTACACTGTCTTTTGTTCTAAAGCTGAACTCTCTATCATACCGATATTTACCGAGCCTATGTCTCCGCCCCTTCGCTTGTCGTGAGTCGGGCAAGAGCGTCAGCCTGTGTATTCTTTGCCCTTGGAATCTGTTCGGCACGGATCTTTCAGAAATCTGCTAGGGTAATCTCTGCTGACCTCAGATATCTGGCCATCTTCTCATCTCTTGCGGCATATTCTCCCGAAACCTGATTGACGACCAGAAGTGAATCGCTATAGACCTCGAGGTCGTCTGCTCCAAATTGTTTGGCCATTTCCAGTTCGGCCAGAAGTGCCTCGTATTCCGCCTCGTTGTTTGTTGCTGGGAATCGGAACCTTAATGCCGAGCAGAAATACTTGTTTGTGGGGCTGATCAGGACGATTCCAGCTCCGGCCGCCGTCACTGTTGAGGACCCATCCACAAACATTTTCCAATGTCTCTCGACCCTTTCTTCTTGGAGCACGACAGTAGGCGTAAATTCAGCGATAAAATTTGCTAGGGCCTGATCTTTGATTGCTGTCCTAGGTGAATAGTGGATGTCATATTGTCCTAATTCCACCGACCATTTTAATAGTCGTCCCGAGGCATCTGGTCGGCCTTAGACTTGCTTCAGTGGGAAGTTTGTCAAGACCCCCACTTGATGTAGGGCCTTAGTTTTCTGGCCGACATGATTAGTGCATACGTTAGTTTCTCCATGGCCGGGTATTTTAACTCAGCATCATGTAGGGACTGGCTCACATAGTACACTGGTTGCTGGGAGCCCTTCTCTGCTCGGACTAGCACTGCGCTGACGGTGTAGGATGAAACTACTAGGTAGAGCTGTAACTTTTCTCCGGCTTCTGGTTTGGCGAGTACCGGGGCTTTCATTAACGATTTTTTTAGCTCATCGAGAGCTATTTCACATTCGGCGTCCCATTCAAACTTCCCATCTTTTTTGATCAATTTGAAGAAAGTTTTGCATTTATCTGTTCACCTAGATATGAATTTGTTCAGTGCGGCCACTTTCCCTGTGAGGCTTTGGACATCTTTTATCCTCCTCGGGGGAGTGAGTCTCATTATCGCCTCGATTTTCTCTGGGTTGGCCTCTATCCCCCTCTGGCTTACCATGTAACCGAGGAATTTTCCCGATCCGACCCCGAAAGAGCATTTCTTGGGGTTTAACTTCATCCTGTATTTCCTTAAGATGTCGAACATTTCTGCCAAGTCTTTGATTATGATCTTCTATCATCTTTGACTTGACCAGCATATCGTCTATGTAGACCTCCATTGTTTTGCCAAGCTGAGCAGCAAACATTTTGTTCACCAGCCTTTGATAGGTTGCTCCGGCGTTTTTCAGACCAAAAGACATCATTCTATAGCAGTATAGTGCTCGGTCTGTCATGAACGATGTGTGTCGCTGGTCGTCTTCAGCCATGGAAATTTGATGGCTAAATGGTATATCGACACTACTACTTTTATCTTGGCCAATAGTGGTCGTCCCCATATTGCATTATAAACTGAGTTCAGGTCGACCACTTTGAACTCGGTTGTTGTGTGTACCGTTTTGTCTCCGGCTCCGAATACTACCTTTAGCTCGCATGTTCCGATCACGCGTGTGACTTTTTCTCCGAAACCTTGGATTGAGTCAGAGCAAGGCATGAGGTCGGCTTCACGAAGGCCCATTCTTCTGAAGGTGTTCAAGTGGAGTATGTTGGCGTAGCTCCCAGTGTCGACCAGAACTCTGTGAACCATCGTGAGGCCGATATTTAAAGATACTACCAGGGCATCATGATGGGGTTGTACTCTTCCTTCTGAATCCTGCTCGGTAAAGGTCAGCGGCGAATGGATTGGTTCTGACCTCGGGGGATTACAACGCTGGTAACCGTTTCTTGTTTCTCTAAGTTGTTCTCTTCTCATTCTTTTTGAAAGCCTCTGTTCTCCATAGTTTTTGTTCACGAGGGTGTGAATCTCGCGAATGGCCTCGAGCTGAGGTGGTGGTGGGGGTTGTTGCGGCCTTTGCTCGGGGTTCTTGACATACTCCTTCAGGTGTCCTCGATCAATCAGTTTCATCAGCTCAATCAGGAGGGATCTACACCTATCTATGTCATGTCCTGGAGATTTGTGGTATTGACAGTACCTTCCCTTATCTAGCCGAGCAGGATCGGCTCTGATTGGTCTTGGAGGCGGCAAAATGTTCTGGCCTTGTAACTCAGTAAACACTTGGGCCGGGCTAACTGTCAAGATGTGTCGGACCCGGTCTAAATCCTCATTCTGATAGACTTTGAACTCCCCTGGGGGCTTGAAAGGGGCAGTGCTCCTTCTTCTCTCCTTTCCCTCGACCCTTTTCGATGTAGGTTTTTCATCTGGTAGGGCTTCCTCGGCTCCGATGTATCTCTCAGCTCGGCTCAGGAAATCATGGTACGTCTTGGGGCCGTGTTCATGGACGTTCCACCAGAACCTTGTTTTCGGACGAAGGCCGACCATGATTGCCATGAGCACGGCGTCGTCGGAGACGTGCTCCATCTCTAGGACGAGCTTATTGAACCTGTCCATGTAGGATCGCAGAGATTTGTCCTTGCCCTGTTTGACATTTACTAACCTCTCCTTCGGAGTAGACCTCATCTTTGAACCCATAAATTGTGTTAGGAAAAGGTTGGACAACTCCTCCCATCCTCTAATGGAAGAGTCTGGTAGCGATCGGAACCATCTTTGAGCTCGGTCTCCCAACGTGAGCGGAAAGGCCTTGCACATGAGCCCCTCCCCAACTCCTTGTAGGTCCATCCATGAGGCATATTTGTCTATGTGCGAGTTAGGGTCGGTTTCTCCGTTGTAAAGACCAATCGGTGGTACTTTGAACTTTGCGGGAGTAACGTGATCGGAGATCTGATCTATGAAAGGTGAGGTCTTCCGCCTTTTTTCCTGTTCTGGTTTTGGCTTGCTGGCTTCAATCTCGGCTAGCCTGTGCCTCAGTTTTCTCTCCTCTTCTTCTTCGGTCATGGAATACCTGTTTCCGAAGTCCAGGGTTCTCTGAGATTTCCTAGCCTCGCGAGCAGATGCGGGCCTTATTCGGTCAAATACGCTTCTTGTCTTCGTTGGGGCTATAGATCGGGTCGGGCAGAACAGGGTTTCTGGCCGACTTTCGTCCAGTGACGGGGTTTCTCCTCGTCGTTGGTCGGTCTCTACTTCTTTCCCTTTGTTCTTACGCTTCCTCCTCAGCTCATCTGAAGATTGTGTATCCTCGAGGTCATAAGCTCTACGACTCTTCTCCCTGGTCTCAGCTTCCTTCAGTTTCTCGCTGAGTTGGAGCATCATGATCTTGATCTCCTCTGAATTCATTTCGGTCTCCCTGGCCTCGACCACCATCGGGGTGTGAACGGGAATCCTTCTGAGTGGTGTGTTGGTAACCATTCCAGGGGTGTCATGCAGCTGACGTTGATTGGAGCTTCCAGGCAACAGATTCTGGTTTTGGGGATCAAATGAGATCTTCATGTCCTCGCGATTATCGAATGTGTTGGTTGTCATTGAGCTATGCGTTGTTTCGGAGGTTCACCCCCTCCTTCGAGCACCAAAATGTTGACGTCAGATTTTGTAGAGCACAAAATCCTAGCCAAACACCCAAGGAATCGATCCGGTCCAAAGAAATCGAGCCGAATAGAATTACGAATTAAATAACACAAGGAATGGCCCGGTGCCTACTCAGGCAATTTTGCTAGGCTGATTCTGGTCGGTCAATTTTGGCCGGCCAGAACGTTTTTATATATAAATACTGAGAGGAAAATCTCTCTAATTGCTTGAATACAATGAATTTCAATCCCTTCTCCAGAGGGTTTAGGACCCTATTTATAGGCTAAAACTAAGATACATAACTTGGAAAGTAAGAATAAAATCTCTTGGTTTCAGGGCACAAATAAGAGAAAAAATCGGGGAAGATCCTATCTAGATCAGATATGATTTGATCTGGATTTGTTTCCCCTTGATAAATTCTTCTCGGATTGACCAAGTCTCGTCTGCTCTTCTTATGCAGATCATCTGATCGGTTCTCCTGGGTGAGCCATATTGGTCGGGTCAGCCGGACATCTCGGGTTTTGTGGGGGTCTCGGCCTTTTTACTGGTCGGCTAGACCAAATTCCTGGTCGGATTGGTGAATGCCTGATGCTGATTTCCAGATTAATTACTATGGCTCGGTTGACCGACCAGCTTTTTATTCTGCTTTGGCTCGCTGTATTCTCAATATCAGCTCGGGTTTATCGAACGGGGTACAACATCATGCATTTTTATTTATTTTTTAATTTATGTGTACATGATAACAAATACAAACAAGAAAAATTATAATTAGACAAAGAAACTACATATTCAGAAAATCTACAAATTAATCAATATATATACACACTATTGTAATTAAACTTATAATTTATTCTATAATCTAAAAATTAGGAAATAAAATTTTAAAATTATTTGAATAAAGTAAAACTCGAAATAATTTACAAATTAACTAACAAAAACTCAAAACTGTATAATTAAATTAAAAATAGACAAACTAATAAATAAAATTCAAGTTTTATTATTTATTTAAAAGTTATAGAAATTATTATTATTATTATTATTATTATTCTTATTATTATTATTATTGTTGTTGTTGTTATAATTATTATTAAACTAATCAAGAAGTGAACAAAAATCATTTCAAACTCGAATCGATCGAGAATCGTGAAATTGACTTAGAGTTACTTGAAAATTATTTTAGCATATGACTCATACATATACTAATTCATTTTTTAAGGTTGCTTACATTTTTGAATTCTTTTTTTGGCAACTGTGGTTGGCAAAAAAAAAAAATTAAAATTTGAGTTCATTTGAATTCATTTTATGTATGTCATGTAATACTATATAATACGTTTTATAATTTTGAAAAGTAATACTATGGAATATATGTAGATGTACAAAAATATTACCTAATATACACAAAAATATGATACAAGTTGACCCGGATTTTGATTTGACCCGACCATTACACGTACGGTGTCACGGCTTGACGCAAGACTCACTCTTTTAATTATATATAAGTTTCAATTAGGTAGGAAAATCAATGCACCATGTTAATTTATATATTGGATATTGAGATAATATATATATATATATATATATATATATATATTCATATCGGATATACTTGAAATTAAATATATGCTTATACGACATTATTACCATCATCCAAAATTTATGGGATTTGGAGTTTTCGGGCTAGCAATATAGGAAATTAATTAATTAAATATGGTGAATTTTGGAAAATTTTCTATCGGAACATTCAAATTCGATTGAAATAAATGAAAATTAACTTAATATAAATCAACCAAAAAAATTCACATTTTAGCATACTATATATACCTAAATCTACTACAAATTTTAAATATTAATGAAAAATACTTCAACATACCAAATACTATATATATTTAGATGTCATATTTTATATGTAATATGATGTAAAATTCAAAAAGAAAATTGTAGTAATTTGATATTTTAAGCTTTCAAAATGAATTTATGACAAAGAAAATTGTATGTTAAATTTTTTTGTACAAAAAGATGAAATAAAAAAAAAATAGAAATCAAAAGTTAGGCATCTTTTTCCAATCTTATCATCAAACACGGTCACATTCACACCTTCAATCCTTCCTCTATTCCCAAATATTGAATCGGGAAACTGAAATCACATCTGAATCAAATCGAAATCAATGGTTCGATTAACCATTGATCCGATTTTGATCTAACTGCATTAATGTGGTTATATTTCAATTTGCATAATTTGGAATCGTAAACCAGTTGGTTAACAAATAATTATATTCTCAATTTTTATCAAATTTTTTGTTATATAAAAATAATATTATGTTATTTTACTCTTTAATTTCAAGTTGAATTGAATTATCAAAACCATACAAACTGGATAGTTTGTGCAATGCACAAACCTATACAACACGCACTCTTCGTATATTATAGAAACCTTTAATGGTGGAACAATCTTTGCTTAACTTTCATGACCTAATTAGTATAATTTCATGGAATAACAACTCTTATATAAAGCTTAATTTTTTTTTCAAAATTTAATTCATACAATAAGTTTTTATGGTAAGATGTTGAATTAAATGCTAAAAATGTATATGTATATTTATGTACTTTTTCAAATGCAACTCAAACCTCTACTCCAAACTTATTCAACGTACCTAGAATCCATTCCAAGATATTCACTATTTATTGTATAGTATTATTTCTTGAATTATATTTTATCAATACACATCAAATTACAATATACTTAAATACATGATTTGCGGATTAGCTTATTATTTAATCATTTTTTTAATAAATTCATATCTATTAAAATACCGGTCATACCAAATTAACCCTAGCAACTGCATATACATGTTTCGATCCCTCTATGATGAACTGGGAACAACCTTTTAAATATTCAAATCCAAACATAACCGATCAATTTAGCAACATGGAAGGACAATAAAGTATTGGTAGGCACCTAGAAATGACAATGTACTACTTGAAGATTATTGCAGAATGATCACTAGGGAGAAACATGAGAATTAATCAACCACAAGATGTATGAATCGTCCATCCACCCAGAGAAGCTAGCAATGACGCACACTATAGAGTTCCTTCAATGGATGTATATATAATAAGAATATATTATACACTTTACCCAGTAATTTAGTAGGTCTAACATTTTTTGAACAATTTATTTTTGTGATGGAAATTTAGGATAATAACTTTTAAAAATTAAAAAGAAATTCAATTTCTGCACGAATGGCCCAATTGGGCTCAAATTGCTTGTGAAATGCACGAAAAATCCTAATTATGGGTTTTTTTGGGCCTGATTAATTTGCTGATGTACTTACATGTGGCAGCCACATGTTAATTTAATATGCAATTATTATGTATAAAACAAATAAAAAATACATACATTTAATGGACATGTCCAGCATTCAAAAATGTTAAAATGTCCATCATGACAATTCTTAATATGTCTTAGCAAACCCTAGTAACGTGGACACATTTGAGGACATTTTACAATGCCTCTATGATGAGCAGATGAGAAGTAACATTCACTACCCAAATCCAAACCTATTTAGCAACATGAAGGGACAAGAAATTGGTGACCAACTTAACATGAATCACAATGGTAGCTTGATCATTAATGGCAACATTGGAAATAACTATTTGGGAGTTGAAGATTATGGCAAAATCAATTACAATGAAATGCACAACATTGGTCAATCACAAAACTCAAATGTTGTTCATCCACCCAGGTGGTAAATGAAGGCACACACTATGGTGGTCTTACTCCACTGATAATTATAAATAATTCATAGTGTTTAAAATTGTGTTTCATTCATCTATACATCGAATTTTGTGGGCAATCATTCATTTTAAATTGGGGAAAATTGGTGAAAATATCTTGTATATTATCTCTAATTATGATATTATCCTTTATTTTTTTGAGTTTTTAAAAATACCTCGTATGTTAATGTTTATTGTTGAAAATACTCACTTACCGGTAGTAAAAGGTAAACAACTGGTTACAATCTGATTTGGCAGATAAATACACATGTGGAATTGACTTTTGAGTTTATTTTTAATTCTATATCCATGTCATTTGAGAAATGGGTATTTTTGGCAAAAACATACAATCATACGGGGTATTTTTGAAATATAATAAAAATAAGCATTTATTATTTTAAAACTCAGAATATTATTTAAAAATATTACAAAACAAAAAAAAAGTGTACAAAAAATAATAATAATAATAGAAGTTTTGAAAAAATATATTATAAATTTTAAAATTTTAAAATAGTATTTAAGTAAATACGAAAATATATTAAAATTAGAAATTTTATTTACAAAAAAACACAAATTATAATAAATATCTAAAACTCAACAAATAAAGACAAAAAAAATTAATTTTCTTATTATTTAAGATTAAAAATTCTAATTTTATTATATATATATATATATATAAAATTTTTTTTTACTAATACTTCATTTTTATTTTTAAGAATTTTAGCGATTTTATTAATTATTTTACTTTTATTGTATAATTAAAGTTTCAAATTTTCAAATTTTATTTAATTTAATCTTTTAATAAAATTACGTATATTACATGGACCCGGCTATATATACTAGATCTATTACAAAATAGCACTCTCATCCTTATTTGAAACTTTTAACCATTTAGCGATTATTTTTTGAGTTGGTCTTGTGTGCACTTGGTGTACATGCAATCCGGGTCGACCCAGTTTTTGACCCGGATCCGCGTGTTTTGAATTTTACTTTTTTTTTTTTGCTTCAGGTTGTGATCTTTATGTTGTAAATGTGTGACTTTTATGTTATAAATATGTGACCTTTATGTACAACTATCATGACCTTTGTGTACTGTAACTTAGAAAAAAATGAAGATTTTCAACATAATTTGAACTGCATATCTTTATGTGATATCAATGCGACCTTTATGTTATATCATGTCACCTTTATGTACAAATATTCTGACCTTTATGCACTTTTATATATTACATAAAGGTCAGAATATTTGTACATAAAGGTGACATAATATAACATAAAAGTCACATTGATATCACATAAAGGTATACAATACAAATTTTGTTAAAAATCTTCATTTTTTTTTCTAAGTTACAAACATAAAGGTACGGATGTTTGTACATAAAGGTATGAAAGTCATAACATAAAGGTATGAAAGTTATAACTAAAAGGTATACATATTTTCCAGAAAAATGCAGAAAATAAACTAAGTGTGTTGCGCCTCCTTCCCGGCACGTGGGGGCGCGTGCCGGTGCGTCAATGACTGTTCCGGCGAGTGGATGACCGTGCCGGGTCGGATTGACCCGAATTGCACGGATCTAAGATCCGTGCACCTGGTGCACAGGAGCTTTTGCCTTATTTTTTTATTTTTAGATATTTAAAGATAATTTGCTAACAAATATCTAGCATGCTAGATTTTTTTTTTTTTTTTGTGGTTTATAAATATTTTAAAATACTATAAAGAAACTAATAACTATGATAAATAATCTCTTTGTTATTATGAAAGTTTATGTCATTAATTAATACTCTAAAAATAATTTTCTATTATTATTATTATTGTTGTTGTTGTAATTATTAATATTATTAATCCTAAGGATAATAATAGTATTAAAAATAGATTTTAGTAATTGAAAATAAGTTATGCCTTTTGAAATAAATATTTCAAATTTATTATATTTACTAAATAAGTATAATAAATTTTATTTTTTAAATTTAAAATTTGAAAATTCATTTTCCTAATTTAATAATAAGATTATTGTTGTTTTATTTTAACATTTTTTTTCTAGATTTTTTTATGTGTATTTAGATAATTTAAATTTTTTTTTATTTTTTAAATAAAATTTTCAGATTTTATATTTTATATTAAATAATATTTTCAATTTTATTTGTTACTTTTAAATTTTCAAACATAATTTTTATAATAATAATTAGCAATTCATTATTTTTAGTGAAATTTGCTTTTTTTTGACTTTTTTTTTTCGAGTGACATGGATTTAGAAGGAAAAATTAATGAAAAAGTCAATTCCACATGTGTAATAACCTGTCATGTTAGCATGTCATCTGTTATAGACGGTAAATGGGTATTTTCAGCAACCAACAGTAACATACAGATTACAGGGTATTCTTAAAAACTCAAAAAATTAAAGGATAAGTTATAATTAGGGGTAATATACGAGGTATTTATACCAATTTTCAAGATCTTTTTGGGATTGCAATTAGAGACCATTGACAAAATAGTCCTTTGAGATAGATGGTAAAAAAATTATAGTAGTCTAAAGATAACAAAAACATTTTTTAGTTAAATGAATTAAAATGCCCTTAAGAAAATGTGTCTCAATCCTCACATAATACATAAATAGGATACACATGCACGTGCGACCACATAAACCACACACCACACATGCACAAAGTATCATCCAAATTGCATGGTTCGTGCAATGCACAAATCACACAACACGCACGAGGTTCGTGTATTGCAAAAACCTTTAATGGTGGATCAACCATTGGTTAACTTTCAGGACCCATTTGTGAAATTGCATGAAATAACAACTCTTATGTAAGTAAAGTTTAATTTGCATTTCAAAATTTAATTTATACAATAGTTTTTTTATGGCAAGATGTCGAATAAAATGCAAAAAATATATTTGTGTGTGTATATAGGTACTTTTTTCAGATGCAATTCAAACCTCTACTCCAAGCTTATTCAATGTACCTAGGATCCAATCCAAAATATTCACTATTTATTGTATGGTTATTATATCTTGAGTTATATTTTATCAATACACATCAAATGTACTTATATACATGATTCGTGGATTAGATTATTATTTAATAGATTCATGTCTATTAAAACATCGGTCATACCAAATCCTAGCAATCGCGTAGATATGTTTCGATCCCTCTGGTGATATGGGAACAATCTTCAAATATTCAAATCCAAACATAATCAACTAATTTAGCAACATGAAGGGACAATAAAATAGTGGTGAGCACCTCATAAATGATAATATACTACACGAAGATTATTGCAAAATGATCAATTTGAGCAAAACAAGAGATATAATCAACAATAAGATGTAAGATTTGTCCATCCACCCGAGGAAGCTAGCAATGATGCACAATGTGGAGTTTCTTCACTAATGGAGGTATATATAAAAAGAATTTATTATCCATTTTTCTTACTAAATTATGGGGTCTTGAACAATCTTTTCAGGCTTTGTACGCATGGCTCAATTAGGCTCAAATTACATGTGAAATACACATAATATTCTAATTCATTGGGGAAATTGCAAATTTAGAACAGTAACTTCTGGTCATTCATCATATAGGGACAATATCTTTTCAAGCTTTGACACTGGGACAGTAACTTTCAAAATTTGGTAAATTTAAGACAAATAGCCCGAATCGACGAATTTTCGGGCTAATTAGCAACAGAAAGTCACGTGTCCTTAATTCGAGTTTCTCGCTGATGTGGATGGCTGAAAATTAATTAATTTGATTTTTAATTCCACATCACTAAATATAATGCCACATCATTTATTTAAAATAGTTATAATAAATATTTAAAAAATGACTAAATTATTTAAAAAATCTGAAAAATTGTGTTACTAATGTTATTATTTTTTTCAAATTAAAAAATTATTTCTAAAATCTTACAATGATAGTTTAAAAATACTTTTATTCAGTAAATTTAATATAATATTTATAATAAATTTTAAAAATTTATAATATAATATCTTATCAATAAAAATATTGATTAAATATTTTTAAGATATTATTATCAAATAATAATAATTATAATAATTATAATAAATATTAAAATTTTATAAATTCATTTTTTAAAATCTGAAAATTTATCTTTAAAATATTTTTTATGAAACCATTTTTAATTGGACTATTTAAATAGGTTTCAGCCCAATGGTCAGCCCATTTAAATTCGGGCTTTTCTTGACCTGAAATGGTTTGCCATGGGCTAAACAGGCTGAGTCACTAACCCGCATTTTTAATTATATTCATTTTTTAATCGTAAACATCGAGATATTTTATATCCCACGAATTTTAATATACGTTGTGGAATATATGTTTCTTTTTTGGGTTGATTACATAAAAAATCACAAACTTAGAGTTTGGTTTCAATTGCAACATGAATTTTTGACCCTTATATTATAAATACTCAATTTAATATTTGTTTCAATTGAAGATATATTTGGATTTTTCAGGCTCTAAATGCTGACGTGAAGCTTTTGAAATATATAAACTAATTCTCATCATCACCCACGTTGAATTAAAAGAACAAAATCATAATTAAGAAAATAAAAAAAAGAAATAAAAAAAAGAAAAATTTAATATGCCTTCTTCTTCCACAATCGACATCTCCCTCCTCCAAAACCCCAATTTTCTTCCTCCTTGTTCAAAAGCAAAGCAAATCGACGCAGACATGAAGAATTGAAATGACGTTCAATGTATACATAACAGATAATGACATCAACCTTTTGGAGATACAAATTTAATATCTTTGCCGACTCCCGCAATCTCAACTTCGACAGTCTTTTCATCAAATTAGTTAAGAAATTAACCCCTCAATCCATCCAACCCATGCCCTATCTCACCTTTGAAGCTAAGAGTTAAAAGATTCGCCATCGTTCAAGACATCCCATCACCATGGTTCTTGCTTGGATGTGATTTTTTAGTTATTGGCAAGGATGAAAATATCGCGAATATATCACGGATACGGATATTGCGATATGGATATTGGGTGTTAATGTATTTCTTCCTAGGTATCGCAGATATATCGCAAATTATCGTTATTGGTATCGGGATCGATATCGGTTCAGTGTAGTACAAAATTGGATGGAAATCGGGAAATATCGCGGATATATCACAAATTATCGCATATATATCAAAATTCGCGTTTTTGATTCAAAAAATTGAAAATGTGATTTTTTTTTTACTTTGTATTTTGTATTTTGTTTGATAGTAGAAGAAATATATTCATATGTTCCTGACATCTTTGAAAGTTCACAATTTGGTTGGAGTATTCAAGATATTTTTCATCACCCATCTCCTCAAGAAATGTCGTATGGAGATCAAAATGAGTATCAACAATATGATTGGATTAGTATACACTATCCAATTCATGGTGAAGCAGTTGGGCGAGATAGAGAAACTTATGAATGACATGTGCATAACTATATTCATGAGTACTCTAATGTGATGAGTTGGTATCGGTACTGTGTGGACAAAGATGACATTTCATCTACTATGTTTGAACCTCATAGGTCATCTTTTTTATTCTAGTGTATTGTATCATGTAATTTTAGTAATTTTGTATTGTATTATGTATTATATTGTTAGTTTTTTTATGAAGTATAATATTTATAAAGCTTATTATCTATATGTTAGTTTTAAATATATTATTTTATTGTGATTTTGGGTGGAATATATGTGTAATGATGTGTTAAAATAATCCCTAAAATTTCATATTAAATTTCCAAAATTTTAATAAGATATCCGTCATTTATTCAAATTTTTTGCGATATTGATATATCCATCGATATATCCGTAAAATTAAGATTGCGATATCGATATTTTCATCCTTGGTTATTGGGACAAGGCAAACAAAGAAATTGTTCAGCCTCCATTGTAAATGAATTATTTACTTTTTTTTTGTTAATTGTTGATTTTTTTTTCCTTTTAATTCCATGTGGGTTATGACAGGGATTAACTTATACATTTCGGTTTCCATGTC
Organism: Scutellaria galericulata; assembly: GCA_946896805.1. NCBI lineage: Eukaryota > Viridiplantae > Streptophyta > Magnoliopsida > Lamiales > Lamiaceae > Scutellaria > Scutellaria galericulata. The sequence goes on along the minus strand of OX335791.1, from coordinate 10,680,720 downwards.
AGCAATTGAAACTCGAAAAACCCAAACATGTCTTCAATTGAAATAAATATTAAATTGAGTATTTATGATGTTATGGTCAAAAGTTCATGTTGCAAGTGAAATTGAATCCTAAGTTTGTGATTGTTTATGTAATTAACCTTTTTTTTCTCTCTAAAGTTTGATATCTTCGCAATGTTGACTTGTAATAATTTAAATGGATGATATAATATCATAGTGTGTATAGAGGTATCAATTAGGATTATATTTTTGTATATATTTTCCTTTGTCATTCTTTTATTATTTTGGCCAATTAGGTTCCACATTTACCTTGTATATATCCTTTTGTCATGACTGCAATCAATTACTTTTCTCTCATACACTCTCTACTGTATCAAGGCTCTGAGTTTTTTTTTTCATTAAATGGGTAACACAGCAAATATAACTCATATTACATTGCAATTTATTGTTCTTCTTTAGTATTTCATTTATGAAATTTTCTTCATTAGTATAGATTTCAAGTATCCATGGATTTAGTCTGATGATAAATATTGCTCTCAAAATTTTTATATTCAAGCCTTACATCTTCAATTATAACTAAAAAAAAAAAAAAAAAAGATTTCAAAGTCATCCTGATAATAATGAAATAAAGAAAAAGTTGGAAATCGAATATTTGTGTTTTATGATTTTGAATATTTTAAATTTTGTAATTAAAAATTTAACATTTTATATTAAAATATATATCATAAGTATTGTAAATCAAGTGATATCCATCTTTATAAAGTTTCGATGCAGATGAGGATGATTAGAGTTTAAATTTGAATCACCCAAATCAATAACTAATTAATTTTCAGGTTATTTAAGTTACATTTAAGATTGCAGTAACTCAATCAAACTATAAACAATTGCACAATATTATGGGCTAGTTTTTTAATCTTATTTTTTAGTTGTGGTTTTTAACTCAAAATCGCTAGGACCATCTCATTAAACGTCCCTATTTCTTTAGTGCAATAAAGTCAACATTAGTATAATTAAATGATTTAATTTATGATTCAATAATTTTCTACGGGCTAACTTAGTATCTGGATGATTCAAAAGTCTCAGCAGCCAAGATTGACGTGGAAGCATTTAAATTCAGTCAAGAATATGTGTCCCCAAATGTTCCAATCTTCAACAATTATTAAATCTTTAGCTCATAAAAAGAACGTAAACAATTAGATGCGTATTGAAGTGGGAACTTTCAAAATGATATTCTTTTCTTGTTTTTGTCAGAAAAATACCATTACACTTATAATTATGTTTAAATTGGATGATTTGAAATATAATCATTTCAATTGCTCATTCGAGAACTACGATCTTTAGCTATGGAACTTTCAAATTTAATTCAATTAAGAAGTCTCAGTATCCTAAAAAGCGGTGGAATACCACAAAGAGAAAGTGTAAAGGGCTTTTGATAATCAAAATTTTTTCAAATTCGATAAATATTGGTTGATCATATATTTCATTAGAGTTCTATGATTAGAAATATTTTTTGTCCAAAAAAAGAAACCCGCGGTTTTCTTTTAAATTAGTGAATATTTAAAACTCATCCATATTTTTCAAAAAATAATCATAATGAAAGTGATGAATTTTAAATCTACGTTAATCTATACATCACCAATAATATTTATACTATAAATTTCAAATTTGCCTCAAATCTTTCAATTCAAACACAACCTAGATAACTTGATATGATGTTTGGCCAAGTTGATTTTTTTTTTTTTTTTTTTAAAGAGTCTGATTGGGCTTGTACATTCATCTGAAAAAGTATTTTATAAATTCTAAAAAACATCATATAAGATATTTCACATAAGAATTTATGAGATCTTTCAAATTAGTTTGACCAACACCCTCCTAATCAATAATTCGGTGGTTTCTCTTATTCGCTCTCGCTCTCTTTTTTTAAAGGAAATCTATTGCATCCATGTTTAAATGGAATTGAGATATCTACATGTATATCAGATTAATTAAAATCAAGAACTTGTAGTGGTACTCATGTATACATAGAGAGAGAAAGTTGTATACTAACATTCAAATTTCAGTAATTGTGTTTGAATTTTAAAAATTGAAGTTAGATTTGAGATTTATAGTGACAAATTAATCTTGTAGTAGCTCAAGATTGCATGCATGAGAGAGGAGATAGATGCATGCATGATTGTAGAGGAGATGATATAAACTGAATTCCATTAACTTGTACACATGCATTACATATACACACCGTGATGGACCCTATATTTCAACTCAAGGTGCTCAAGTCAATTAATAAAAACCAAGGACGAAAATATCGGTTTCGGTGGATATATCGGTATCTTAATTTTACGGAAATATCGATGAAAATATTGGTCATTTTTGAAAAAATATGGAAATTTTGTAAAGAAATTGGAAAATGTGTAGTAGTATACAAAATATTATAACTAACATTAATACATATATTGAACTTAAAATTACAAATAAAATGATATATTTGCAACAAATATAGAGATACACTAATATTATATACATCATAATCCTTTTATTAAATTTCAAAAAAGTTAACTAAACATAATTAAATTATAAGAGGAACCTAAATGCTAGTGTACTAATTTATTTTAAACAATTTAACTAAATTTATATAAAGCAATTATTTGCTCCACTTATAGACAAAAATATAGATATATAAAGAGAGATAAATAGCTCAATTTTTATATATATCCTTTAAATACATAATAAAAAAATATATAATAAAAAAGAAAAAAAAAGAAATTCACTTAATCTAAATTCATAATGAAAAGAAAAAAAAAAAGAAATAACCACAATTTTAGCGTCATTTCTGAAAGGAAAAAAAGAAAAAAAAAACAGTATCAGCGTAAAGGAAAAAAAACTAACAATATCAGCGTTATTTGAGGAAGGAAACAAAGGAATAAAAAAGTAAAACACACAATTTAAGCGTCATTTCAAGAAAAGAAAAAAAAAGGAAAAAAAAAAGAAAAAATACAAATATCAGGCGCGTCCAATTGAAATTCGATATATTACAGATATATCGTGATATATCATGATATTTTGATCGAAATCGATATATTCACAATATATCTCAATATTTTGATTGAAATAAAATTGCACCTTGATATTATTTCAGTGCCTTAATTTTCACAATATTTCGCCGTGATATTTTCTTCCATGATAAAACCAATACAATAATATTAAATTAAGAACATAAATATATCACAATTTCAATAAAGTTAATATATTACAACATTTCTTTCTATTTTTCATATTCTGAAATCGTTGCATAATAACCTCATTACTGTTAGGAAAATCATATTTAGATTTTGATAAGTCAAAACACTCTTGTAATAGAAAATTAGAGTACCCCATTTTTCACAGACTAGGTTTTTAGTCTAGACTAGGTTGAAGAATAGAGGAAAAGATAATGAAGAACTGCTAGTGAATAAATAATTGCTGCAAGATAGACAAGGATACAACGCAACATGTCGTAAGCAATAAGGTTACAACAGTAGTACTGTAAGCTGGATTACTGCATGAAGACCAAGGTTGCACGGACTGTACGCTGCATTCTCCAAGAATTAAGAGACAAGAAAGATAAAGTCATGGAGAACTAATATCAATGTTGTACGAGGAAGATCAACAACAGTTCAAGGATCTATCACCTCACGGATCAAATACTAGCTAGTAGACACAAACTAAATGGAGCAATACAGAGAGCCAGTAAATAGCTGACACGTGGCCTGACAGACTACATAAAGCTGCAACCTAGTACAACCACATTTAAAACCTATAGTACAAGATAAGAATTCATTTAATACAAGCCTTAGACAACAATTAATGTGAGCTCTACAACAAGGAAGATGATTCAAATTTAAGGGATAATGTCTTTCTTCAACGGACACATTCACACTCCTATAAATAAAGGTAGAGAAGACTAGAACAAACAATTGAAACTACAACCTTCTAAGTTATAAGCAAACAAGCTCTCAAATATTCTAAGTATTGCCAAAGCATACAAGTTTCAGTCACTCACCTTCAAGAAGTAACCAACCTTCATTCAAGAATCAGATTTCTCAAGGTTGTTTCTAGCATTAGTTGAAGACTCGTATATACTTTTAACCTTGTGCAGTATGCTTGGTTGTTTTAGGTGTCCACAGTTGATAGGAAATTAGTTCCTTATTGTGCGTATATTGTCTTAGAGTTGAGGCAATAACTTTGTGTGAGTTGTAGGATCCTGTGTGAATCAGCCTTTGGAACTTGAGTAATCTGTGTAGAAGCTAAGTTCTAGTAGGTCCAACTTTGTTGAGTTAGAGTTTGTTAGGAAGGAATGTTGTAATACAAACGTTTTTAACGAAGTTCCTCCTTGAAAAGAAGTAGAGTGGATGTAGAAGGATTACACCACATTCGAACCACTATAAGACCTTGTGTGCCTTTTTTTTTTTTCATATTCTATTGATTTTATATGTGTTGCATCTATATCTTGCCATCTTTGCATAAAATATCTTGAAAAGTTCATATTTTGAAAGAATTTCAAAACGACCATATCTATCTAAGTTATACATTTCCGCTACAAGAACTCTAAGTTGCAGTAAACAACACTGCTCAATAGTGCTGTAAGTTGCACTCTATTCTACTCTGTAAGCTTTTTAGGTTACAGTGTAGTATGTTTGAAAAGATTTCAAAAATTGATAGGGTTCATTCACCCCCTCTGAATCTTTGTGCCACTTGGGACCAACAATTACTAACATTTCTAAATACATCTTTTTCAATGTATGCAGCTAAACAATCATTCAATAACATATCGCCCATTCGATTGCAAAGATAACTCTTAATAATCTTAATTACCGAAAATTCTCTTTCAACTGTGGCAGTGACAACCGGTAATATCAACGACAACTTAATCAACAAATAAACCAACAGAAAAATAATGTGCTTCCTTGTAGAGACCATCTTTTGAGCTAGTCCACCTACTCCATTTACTTTAGGGAAATTTTTATCCAAACGCACATAAAAAACAAAGTTCTCAAATTGACTCTCAATTTCATAGAGAACAACTGCGAAAAATTCAGATTGATAAAATTTTGCAAGACGAAGTAGCTTGTTTTTGTCAAATATAGCAAAGGAGTTCTAGAATCAAAACATGTCATACATAAAAGTAATTTGGTGTTCACTTCATCAAAAAAATGATTTAGCTCTTGAGCTTGCATGTCAATCACATAATAAAATAACTCAACTCTGTAATGGTGAAGATTAGTGATCCTTTCAGTTCTATGTTTTGATCTTCCTCGAGGTGCATATATATCTTTCATGTTAATGAAATTTTGAAACTTCAGTCAATGAAGCCTCTCATCCATCTTTCCCTCAATGCTTGCAAACGATCTTTGGATATTTTCACAAAATTCATTGCATTAACAATATCTTGATGCTTTCTTTAAAGAAATTGAGTTCATATGTGATTCCTAATTTTTTTCTCATGGGTCACAATATCTAGTAAATCAATCGCCTTGATCCTTTGTGAATCATTATTATCATAATAAAAATAAATGTATCAAATTAATGAGAGTACCGTAATAAGAACTCCAACGAGTATCTCCTAGTCGCTTCAATATTATTTCTTGATTTAATCCTCCCGGTCTTAACTTTATTATTTGCAATCCCTTCAATGACTTTTTCCATTTGTTTCTCTCGAAGCATATCCATGCACTTGTAAGAACCTCCAATAATATTACATACATGTGTAACAATATTGAAAAAGGAACCAATACTTGTATGTTTTTTAACAATGACAATAAGTATCAGTTGGAGTTGATGAACAAAACAATGGACATAATAAACAATATAATTCTTCTTTAGTAGCAAACATTTTAGACCATGAAGTTCACCTCTCATATTTTTAGCTCCATCATAACCCTGACCCTTCAACTAGAAATACTCAAACCATAAGTGCAAAATAATGACTCAATACCTTTCTCGAGTGAAACTGCAGTTATGTCACTAACATGCACAAAACCAAGAAAATGCTCAATAATACATTTATTCATATTCACATAGAATATAACCACTCCCATTTGTTCTTTCATGGACACATCTCGACACTCATCAACTAAAATGGAGAAAAAATCATTTTCAAGATCCTTATTGATGACATTAGTAGTCTCAATTGCAGTTGCACTTATAATATCCTTTTGAATCTTTGGAAATGTTAACTTGAGATTTTCAAATTCAACACAACTTTATTGATTTCTTCATTACACGAAGCAATAACTTTCAAAAATTCAATAAAATTTTCTTGATTCAATAATTCTTTGGACTCATCATTTCCTCGAAAATCCAATCCTTATATAATTAGATAACACAAACAAACAATTGATGCATTCAACCTACAACGATAATCAATCTTTGACTGTTCTGATATCTTAGAAAAAGATACTTCAATGTACTGACTTTGATTCATCAAATCTTGACAAACCAATCTACATTTGTTATGATCACTATTATGATCTCCAACATGATATCTCAATCTATCTTTCTTACACCAAAAATTAAACCCCTAAGACATAAAAACATCATGCCTTCTTTCACTACGTCTCATAGAGAAAAGATAACAATATAAACAAAATGTCGCATCCTTTGTTATGCTATACTCCAACCAATCTTTAAATTCATCAAAACAAGATGCAACAAATTTACATTTTTGACTTCCATCTATCTGTTGAGGAAAATCATGTTCACGTGGTTGACATGAATCTTTTAGTAAGTAAACTCTATGAACCTGTTCAATTATATTAGGTGTGTTGGGATTTCAGTGTTTAGATTTTGATGAGACAAACCAAGGATGTAATAGAAAGTTTGAGTACCCCATTTTTCACAATGTTTAAGTGAAAACATAGACTAGAATTGAGTCTTGATTTAGAAAGATGGAAGTACATATGGATACTATGTTGTATTGAATAGTTCAGAATGAAGCTGCTGCAAGAAAGCAGAATCAGCAACATTGCGAGAAAGCAGTTACAGCAAAGTAAGTAAGAACTGCATGAAGCATCGCTGCAAGAAAAAGATACAAGAATACTGCAAGAAAGTCTAAGCTCCAACAACGCAGTAAAGGACAAACCGCTGCAAGCAGACCTAGGATACAGCGCGAAACTTACTACTCTATCAGTTAACAGCGCCAATGACAAACACAATAAGTATCCTGCAATCTGAGGAAAGATAAAAGCAGTATGAGGAACGAAGATTCAAGCAAGAATCAATAGAGCCGTTCCAGAGAAGATCAAAGTTGCAGACACAGAGCCAATGCTAAGACGCCACGTGGACTGATGCGCCGCAGAAAGCTGCAAGCCGCAACCACCGCATTAAATGCTCCAGAAAGAAAAGTCAAGTCGCATTAAATGCTTCAAGAATAAGAGTCAAGTCACATTAAATGCAAGTCATGCCTTTGATCAAGTACTCCAAAAATTCAAAATGGAAGATATCTCCTTCAACGGATATCTTTTCTACAAGTATAAATAGAGGATGAGTAACCCTGAAGCTGACTATTGAAAAACTGAACAACTGAATTAAAAAAGAAACTAAGCAAGAAACTCTCAAGCATTCAAGTTATATTTCAAGTCTACTCTCAGTTTCAGTCACTCAACCTCTGTGAAGTGAAGCAAGTTCAAAGTTGAAAGATCCTTTGGAGGATTCAGAAGCTCACTTCACCGCACTAGTTGAAGAACAAATCGATATACTTTTTAATCTTGTTTCTGTGTGCGTAGGTTGTTTTAGGTGTCGAATAATTGAAAGGAGAAATCCTTGTTATTTGTATAGTTGTCTAGGTGTTAGGCAACTTCCCTGTGTGGGAGTGTGGAACCCTATGTGGGTTAGCCTTTAGAGTTCGCAGGAGCTGTGTGGACACTGGACTCTAGTAGGTGGTTAACTTTGTAAGTTGATAGATTGTTAGGAGTGTCCTGTAAATCAATCTTGCTTAACGAAGTTCCTGCTCGAGGTAGTAGTAGAGTGGACGTAGAAGGGTTACACCACCTTCGAACCACTATAAGCCATAAGTGTTTTATCGCTTTCTTATCTGCGCTTTATCTTTTATATCTTTCTATGTCATAAGCATAAAACGTTTTGAAAAGGATCATATTTGAGAAAACCAGCCTTGTGTCTTAAAATCTTTATTTTTCCGCTGCGTATAAAACTCTAGGTTACAGCGTGCAACACTGCATCCTAGTGCTGTAAGCAGTAACTGACTGGCTCTGCAAGTTCAAGTAACTTGCAGAACAGTAAAGTTTTAATAGATTTTCAAAATCGACCAAGGTTCATTCACCCCCCCTCTGAACCTCGGACACCACTTGGGACCCAACAAGGTGGATAACTCATTATGTTGGGTCGTAGTCCTGGATCACTCAAAAGATTTTTCATATCAACCTTATTATTGTTATCTTGACTTGATGATAGTTGGGGTTGAACAACTGGTGCATTGATTGAAGAAGATGATGTCTGTACAGTGGATCATATTTTTTCATAGTATTTTTCCATTATCTATAAAACAAAATAAAGAGTAATTTAACCAACACAATCTTATAATAATTTAACCAGCACATATTACACAATAACTTGGGCATTCAACAAAATAAGTTTGATCATCTCTTATCACAATGAAATTTTTCATAACTTAAAGCATAGATAATAAATCCATAAGGAAAATGTAATATTATTTATAAATCTTTTCCAAATAAACACCAAACCACATATATTAGTTAAGACAATAAATGAACAATAATAGTGAAGAGAAATAAATCAAGAAAATAACATAAATATAACACGTTACATTGAATTTAGATGGAGAAACAATTGAGAAAAAGGTAAAACTAGGACTTGTCTTGTGAAAGATAAGAGGGGCAATATTGAGGAAGACAGAAATAATTTAAATAAAAGGTCTATATTTTGCTTCTATCTCCAATTGTGCAGCTCACCGAAGGTAATTAGTTTTGGTATATAATTTTTCTTTTAAAAAAAAAGTGAAATTACCATAATATCTCTATTAATTTTTATAAATTTTAGAGGGGCCCAATGCCCTTTTGGCCCCCTTTTTACGCCCATCTCTGTATACACATATATATAGCTTTACAATAGAAGAGTGTAGAAGCTTGATATAACAACTTTCACAACTAACTAACTACTTTATTTACTAGACTACCAGCTCATTATCTTTTGCTGACTCATTGTTGACTCATCATCATCATAATACTCCCCCTTTAAGCTGCACTGATAAGTGTCTTAGAGGAAACATTTTGCTTACTTTGTGAAATTTTGTTGAAGTTAAAACTTTTGTAAGAAGATCTAATTGGTCTTCAGTTGGAATATATCTCATTTCAATAATTTTGACAACACTTTCTCGTTGATGAAATAGATGTCAATCTCTATGTGTTTGGTTCTTTAATGGAAGACTGGATTTGATGTCAATGTATTAGCACTTTTATTGTCACTCCATATGATGGAAGGTTGTTGAAGATCCATTCCAAGTTCCTGAAAAAGAGAGTGAAGCCAAATAAGATCAGCATTACTATCAACTAATGACCTGTATTCAGATTCAACACTATTTCTTTAGACCACAACTTATTTTTTAGAACTCCAAACAAGTAGATTCCTACCAAAAAATACACAATGTCCTCATGTAGAGATTCTATCATTTAGGCAACTTGTCCAATCAACATCTTCATAGCTTTCTATGAGCATTCTCTTAATAGGCATGAGAACAAGTCCCATAGTAGGTGTGCCCTTTAAGTATCTGAGTAAGTGTTTGCAAGTGTCCAATGTTTCACTATTGGTGCATGCAAAAACTAGCTTAGCTTGTTTACAATAAAATATATATTTGGCTTGGCCTGGTCAATGTTAGATATTGTAGAGCTCCAATAGTACTTATGTATATAGTTGGATTTTCTAATGTTTTGCTTATGAGATTGACACATAGGAATATAGATAAGATTACAACTTGCCATGTTTGTTTTCTATAAAAGATCAAAAAAATACTTGGATTGAGTGAGAGTTAACTCATCTGCTAATTTATGAGCCTCCAATCCTAGAAAATAGTTGACCTCTCCTAAAGTTTTGAGAACAAACTTCTAAAACCTATCTTAGATATCTGTTATTCTTGAGTGAATTTATCTGCGTAGTTACTTTTCTATTGAATTAATCTACAATCGGTGTGATTTGATTTTCCTAAATAAAGCTGAAAATTGAATTTGAGTAATTAGTTAGTGCCTAGATAACCAGTCTATGTGGGATCGACCTTGCTCACCACTTTTATACCCTACACCGTACACTTGCGGAAGTAGCTAAAAAAAGTAGTGCACAACTTCTTACTAGTTGTTGCATCTTCTCATGTAATTAGGATATCATCTATACAAACAAATATAATCAATAACTTGCCAAACTTTCTCATATAGAACAAGAAAGAGTTTGATATTACGTCATTGAATCTCAAGAAGACCAAATATTTTTTAAGTTTTGTAAATTATGTTCTAGGAGCTTGTTTCCAACCATATAGAGATTTTTGTAGTTTACAAACATGTGTGGGCTTGTTTGTATTGATGAAACCTTCAGGCTAACTCAAAAACACAGTTTCAATAAGAACTCCATTTAAAAAAGCATTATGTATGTCAATCTCCACTAAAAAGTCACAACTAGACTAATCACGAGTCTCAAAGTGTAAACTTTTATTACTGGACTAAAAGTTTCAAAGTAATCCACACTTGGGTTTATTGAAATCCTCTAGCAACCAACCTTACTTTGTGTTTAGCTATACTGCCATCTGACTTGTACTTAGTTCTGAAAATCTACTTACAAGTTATAATATGCATGTATAGTGTGTATGAACTAAAATCCAAGTGTGTGTGTTGATTAGGGCATCATACTTAGCTTGCATAGCCTCTTTCCACTTAGGCTTGGTCATAGCTTGCTTAACTGTATAAGGTTCATCAGTATGTTTGACCATAATATTGTCACTTTAAGCTTAAGAGAACTAGTCTTAGTTCTAGTGATCATGTGATGAACATTGGACTGTGTAATATTAATATGATGCACGGATGAAATATGTTGATTACCTTGAGTAGTCTATGAGATAGATAAGTGAATTACCAGATTAATACCATCATCAATAGAAGTATCCTCCATGTTTATGTGAGTTATTTTATAAATCATTACACAATAAAATATTTTTATGACAAAAACTTATATATCCTGGGGTATGGATCCTTAGATCTATACTTTCGATATGACGTGACATGTGGTCCGCCTTCACACACTTTCATATCTTAATTGGTGTGTGACGGCACATACTTGAATCTATGTCCATTTATCAGTGAAATATATTAGTTGTATACTTACAAGATATTACTTACATACTAAAAAAGTTTTACTTTTGTATAGTTGAAATATATGTTTACCTGAAAGTTATTAGGTGTTAACTTGATAGGTATTATTTGTATACATGCTTGTTTATTTCAAATGTATCACTTGTATATGTAATTGTATTACTTGCGTATCTCAACTATATTACTTGTTTTATCGAAATGTATTACTTGTTTTATCTAAAGGTATTATTTTTGTTTTAGTGAAAAATATTACTTATTATCAAAATGTATTACTTGTTATGTGTAAATGTATTACTTGTTAGAAATTTATTGTTTAGATTTTGATGTGGTAAAACATAAATGCATTAGGACTTTGGAGTATCCATATTTTTCACAATGTTTAAGTGATAAATTGATAGTTTGAGTCATAGAATAGGTCGAAGAATGATAAAAGAAAAGACAAGTCAAGATCTTACTACATGTAGGAAACAATTGTTGTAAGTTGTGCAAACAAGAACTTAATGCATGTTGTACGATATACCTGCTATAAACAATGTGTCGAAGAAGTTAATCAAGCTATATGATACAATTGTTGTATAACAACTATAGAAGAAACATTTGTTGTATGAGGACTCAAGACTATAAAAGAATAATTAATACAACAAAGTTGAAGCCTACTGCGAGAAAGATGTTACAACAAGACTTCTAACTACTGCAAGAACGATACACACTACAATATCAGAATTAAACATACAACAATCAACTGATGTACACAAAAGATAAACATCAACTTCAAATCCCTTAATTTGAAATAAAGTCAGTAAAAACAATGATGCACAACACGAAGATGAAAGTCAATCCCAAAGTGACAGCTAGACATGCGCGCTATAGAAATCTGTAGTTTCCATAGTAAAGTAAGCGATCCCCGCAGCTAAACTCCAAGAAGCATTAAATGAAGATTGTATAGATCTGAAGCGTGAATTAAAGGCCAAGTTTTGTCCTCTTCGACGGGCAAAACTAAAACCCTATAAATAGAGGAAGAGAAGCACTAAGACAACTACTGATACTAAGTCTAGCAAGAGTTGAAATTCTAAAGTAGTCACTCAATCTCAAGAAGTTGTCTACAGAAGATTTGAACCTTTTAAACTAAAGACTGCTTCTACTATTGAAGAAATGAAGAATATCTTTAACCCTTTTAAGAGGTTGTTTTGGGACTTAGCAGTAGAAACAAGGTTCTTTGCTAAGGGTTATTACTCTGTGTGAGTAGTTGTCCTGTATGGATCTATGTCTAAGTAACTTGATCAACTTCTGTGGAAGTTACTATTGTAGGTGTGTTAGGATTGAGTTTGTAATGGTGTGGAAGTTACTGTTATAAGTGTGTTAGGATTGAGTTTGTAATAGTTGTAGGTTGTGTAAAATAAATTTTTTTAACAAATTTTCTCCTCAAGAGTAGGAGAAGAGTGGATTAGAGAGATTACTCCACCTTTGAACCACTATAATATTTATGTGGTTTATCTTTGTATTTATTGTACCTTTGCGTATCTACATACAACATACTGGTTTAAAACTATCTTCAAAATTCATGAGTTTGCAAATGTTCTCAAAAGAACTCTTCAATTATATTCCCGCTACCTACAACTCAAAAACCTTTCTACAACAACATATCATAGCAAAACTGAGTAGCACTGTAAATTGCAACTGTATACAACGGTGTAAGCTTCTATAGCATACAAATGTACAACAAAAGGTTCAATCTGTTTTTAAAAAAGTTCAAAAATTTAAATAGATTTATTGAACCATTCCCCTCTAATTTTTTTTTCCACTTCCAACAAGTGGCATTAGAGCAAGTTAGGTTCAAAACCAATTTGTTTGGTCACCTACCTTGATCCATGTTCTGTTAGAAAACTCTATTTTGTCTTACTTTTCAAAATTCATCATTTTAATTAAGCATATCATGGACACTTCATCAAATAACACAATATTTATATTTTCAATATAAGAGTACAATGATTGGAAGATAACATATTTGTCTGCCACACATGATGAAATGTGGCTGGTTATTGAAGAGAGACCACCCATGATCATGCAGGTAAATGGTGATTTTAGAAGAGAATGAGAGGAGCATCCAGTCATGATGGAAAAACCACTACTAGAATGTATTAATGAAGATAGAAAAAACTTAAACTTGAATAATATAGTTAGAAATGTCTTATTTGTCACTTTAGATAAAAGAACCTTCAGTAAGGTGAGAAGGTGCAAGACAAAAAAAACTTTTAGGACAAACTACAACAAATTTGTGAAGACACTGAACTTATAAAGGACGAAAAAGTGAAAACGATGAGTATATGAGTTTGTAGAAAATAAAAGTTAGAGAAGTAAATGACAAGAGAGATATTATTTTTTTAAAAACTTAAGAATATTAACTCCCACAAGCAAGATACACATCCCCTTTCTAAACTTAGTCAAACTTGAAGGAAAAGTTACATATTACAGATCCTTATAGATATCCTCTAGCATAAGGGTGAAACCGACATTTTCTATCTAAAACGCCATAATTAAGAATTATGTTAAGGCCCACCAACCCAAACCTTTAAGTGAAACTCAACAAAGTTGAAAACATCAATGGTTTTTGGTAGATGTCAACATATAATGAGTAGAGCCGATCTCAATATCCCAGAGTTGAAGGATTTAGATTTGTTATTGAATATGACTAGATCTTCAGACCTGAAGTAAAACAAGCTCATGACCTAACATTAACAACCCAGATCTACTTCCCTTCGAATACAGAACTCCAAACTTAGATTGCCCAGATTTGTCTCTCTTCTGTAGTAGACCTTAGGAGTCCGGACTAAGAATAAAATGAGCCTATGACTCAAATTTTGGCACTAACTATATCCCTGAAAGTATCCATATCAATCACTCATTCTAATATGATATAACTAATCAAATCTGATAAGGGTATAATTGGTCAAAGCATAAGTATTTTAAGTGGCAGACAAAAAATTTCCAAAGAGATCACACAATTAAAAATAATATACAAAAATTTAAATTTTCATACAAAATGTAACTTACAAGTGATTTCAAATTAAACCCCGATGGTTCACCATATTTTAAAACTTATCAATGACATGCTTGAATATATCATTTTCAAGATAAACCACAAAAATTATCATTCATCCATTCATCACCCATTCTGTTGCAAAATCGTGTTTTCACGATACTCATCACAAATGAGAAGTTCATCTAAGTTATCCAACAACTAATTGAAATTCCAATGTCAAATTGATAATATCCAAATCAACAAAATAAGTTTAACTTAGGATTTATTATACATCTATGTTTATTTTTACCTTGTAGTGAGAACCACCATCCACCGATAGTCGTTAATACACTTTAGTTCCGCTGGGCTTTCACAGAAGCAACAATAAGTATGAAAGAGAATGTTCGATTTGATGGAAGGTGAGTGGAAGTTGAAAATAGTTCATTTAAAAATGAGAAAGAGAAGAAATTTTGTATAGAGTTAATGTACTTAATTTCATGAAAATATCGAGAAAATATCGATATCGGTGGAAATATTGGTACATATATTTACCTATATTTTTCCAATATTTACCGATATTTCCCCAATATTTCACCAATATTTATCGATATTTTCCTATAATTTGTACCATGAAGCCACCGATATCGAAATCAATACCTATGTTTATCAATATTTTGCCGATATTTATCAATATTTCCCTGACATATTACCAATTTTCTTACAATTTGTACCATGACCGATATCGAAATCGATATTGATATTTATCGATATTTTTACCGATATTTTGATAAAATTTCTCATGTTTTTACCGATTATGTGAAAAAATGAAAATATCTTAAAAATATCGATGCAACCCGTTTTTGTATCGATCACAGTGAAAAATTCTCATTTTTTATCGTTTATATAAAAAAATGAAAATATCGAAAATATATCTTTGCAGCTTGTTTTTAAATCAATCACATGAAAAATTCTCATTTTTTATCGTTTATATAAAAAAATGAAAATATCGAAAATATATCTTTGCAGCTTGTTTTTAAATCAATCACATGAAAAAATATAAATACCGAAAAAATATCAGAAATATTTCGAAATATTTTCATACTTGATCAGATCTAATACCAATGTGATTGATCTCAAGTCTCAACATAATAAAAACACAAATTTCTTGCACACACATTGATGGAGAATAGAGATTATATATATTTGGTGGAGATTTATATTGATTTATTCATATCTTTATATTGATTTCATCGTATCTTTAAGATTCTAGGTTTTTATTAGTATAAATAGGAGTTATCTTTATTATGTTGAGAAGTTGAATTGATTTATGAAATAAGAAAACATAGTTTTCTCTTTACATCTGGTATTCCCAAAATCAACGGATCGTAATATTATCTTTATCTTTATCATCTTTATCACACTTCTGCCTGCATCAGTTGGTAATCAGAGACCAATCACGATCCATGATGGTTTCAACGGTTCAAGTTTTCATCACTTTCACTTCGTATGAAGATGTTGAAGTAGATGGTGATTACATCGGACCACCAATTTTTGATGAGGAGAGTGCGCTGATGATTTTTCCTCTACTGATGATGGTGACTATGATAGTCCACCAATTTTCGACGAGGAGAGTGATGATTTCTCCATCATCGAAGAGAGTGGTGATTTGTCGATCGACGAGAAGAGTACTTCGTATGAAGATGTTGAAGTAGATGGTGATTACATCGGACCACCAATTTTTGATGAGGAGAGTGCGCTGATGATTTTTCCTCTACTGATGATGGTGACTATGATAGTCCACCAATTTTCGACGAGGAGAGTGATGATTTCTCCATCATCGAAGAGAGTGGTGATTTGTCGATCGACGAGAAGAGTGGTAATTTCTCGATTGACGATGGTGACTATGAAGGTCCACCAATTTTTGACGAGGAAACTGATGTTTCATTTTTAGAGGTTGTCACCATTGCTGTTGCCCATTGATTTTTAACAAGGTTGAAGAAAAGTCTCACTACACCTTTGAGGAAGACAAAAACGAGGTTGATGTGGTCAAGAACAAGGAAGAAAATATTGTCGAGAATGACAACTTTGAAGTAAAATATTTAGTGTTACGTATGTGGAACTTGGCAAACCAACAACATTCAATATGGAGGAGCAAATCCAATATTATCTCAAAAAAGCATTCAGTGCTTCACAAAAATTGGGATGGTGGTACTCAACTTCATTTCTTTAACCCACAACATTCAATATGGAGTAGCAAATCCAATATTATCTTAAAAAAACATTCAGTGTTTCACAAAAATTGGGATGGTGGTACTCAACTTCATTTCTTGTTTGCTATTCCGCGTGCCCCACCATGGATTTCTTGTCTACTTCTGCAGCTGATTTCGATTCGTTTCTTGTCTACTTCTGCAGCTAATTCCGATTCGAGGACGAATCGTTTCGAAGAGGGGAAGAATGATGGAGAATAGAGATTATATATATTTGGTGGAGATTTATATTGATTTATTCATATCTTTATATTGATTTCATGGTATCTTTAAGATTCTAGGTTTTTATTAGTATAAATAGGAGTTGTCTTTATTATGTTGAGGAGTTGAATTGATTTATGAAATAAAAAAACATAGTTTTCTCTTTACATCCGATATTCCCAAAATCAACAGATCGTAATATTATCTTTATCACGTTTCTGCCTACATCACACATCCCCTATAGCCCGCGGTTCCTTCTAGAATCATCGGTGCCGTAAAAGGAATGGAACATAATTGGACGAGTTAAGGACACGTGGCACATTCTCCTTTCTTGGACGTGTAATTTGTCATCTTCACGAGTCCCACACCCTCAGATTATAGGGGAATCTTATTGCAAAGGCAACTTGCCTCTATCGTCGATTACACTGATTTCTTGTCCATTAACACTATATATATTCCAAGTCTTACCAATATGTCCCATTCAACCATTCGCTTTCTCATTTCCAGAAATCTCATAAAACCCACCAGAATCTCTTCTATTCTGAAGCGAATCCATTTCAGTTCATCCCATCTTGGACCTAATTATTCCACTTTTGCGCCGATTAGAGGTAGAATTTTCCACTCTTTGAGTGATATTAGTTCAAGAAACTCTCTGTTTTTGAGCTTAGAAGGAAGTCGTGGAATGGCAACACAATCAACTCAGCCTCAATCCGTCCATGATTTCACTGTTAAGGTATACTTTTTTCCATTCTATGATTATGTTTTCTTTGGGGGTTTTCGGATATGAGCAGTAAAAATTTCATCTTTTTTGGAAAATCCTTAAGTTTATGTATATGCTGGTTTGTGGTGGGTGTGTGGGTTGTTGATCTTTTCTGAATAAACGATGTTGCTTTGTTTAATTGGTAATGTTTTGAGCAGCGCATGAAACTGACTGTTCTCATATGAGTATATACTGCACAATTTGCATTTGTGATGGAATGGTATCTTAATATGATTAACTTAGCTGTTGTATGTATAAGTAGATGATCCTTAGCATAAAATTAATGTGCCCTTTGAGTTGATAGGATATTCTTGGAATTTTTGTCGAATTGTTGTTGTGATTACATTCTAGGATTTGTTTATCTATGCAGGATGCTAAGGGTAATGATCTTGATTTGAGCATTTACAAGGGAAAAGTTCTCTTGATTGTGAATGTTGCATCAAAATGGTATGTAGTCATGTTGTTTCTTATTTCTTTCCTTTGTTAATAGACTAGACACTAGAGGCTTCTTATACCTCTTTCATGATTGCTCGAATCTTCATACACTTTACTGCGTCACATCTTAGTTTACTTGTGATTTGTGTCTTTGTGAGATTGAACTTTGGAATGAAGAGGCATGAGTACCCCTCCACTCCTTTTTGTGTACTCGTATCTTTCTGTTTTCTTGCTTCTCTTCATAAAATTTGTACCTTTGTTTATGATTGCTTGATTAGAATTTGCACGTCTATGTGAATTTGAGAGGCTTTTGGGAAAAATAAATGAATAGATTTCATTCCTGAATTTGGGCAAAAACATTTTATCCTTAACTACGAAATCCTTTCATTCATACTAGTCCTGTAGAAATTTACTGATTTGTATGGTTTTTACTGTGACAGTGGTCTGACCAATTCAAACTACACAGAGTTGTCGAAGTTGTATGAGAAATACAAGGATCAAGGTTTGGTTTGTGTTATCTTTGTTGCTTCACTTTCTTCTTTCTTTTAGGGATTATTTTTCGTTTATTTCTCCTTCTCCCCATTCATTTAAAACTACCAAATTCGAAAGTTTTTCTTGAACTGTATATCACTGAAATACATATCATGCTTTTCTAATGTGGTGTTTATTCTCTTATTTATTGGGTGTTACTGATCAGGGTTGGAGATATTGGCATTCCCTTGCAATCAGTTTGGCTCTCAAGAGCCTGGTACCAATGAAGAAATTCAGGAGTTTGCTTGCACTCGTTTCAAGGCCGAGTATCCCATATTCGACAAGGTATGTATGAGCTTCAACTTTTTCTTCATTCTTTCCTTGTATGTGAAAACAAACATGTGCTTGGTTAATTGATATGTTGACAACTCAGATAGAGGTAAACGGAGCAAATGCAGCTCCGATATACAAGTACTTGAAGTCAGTGAAAGGTGGGCTTTTTGGGGACAGTATTAAGTGGAACTTCTCCAAATTTCTTGTCGATAAAGAGGGGCGTGTTGTGGATCGCTATGCCCCCACTACGTCCCCTCTCAGCATCGAGGTACAGATCACTATATATACGATCAAATCTCAAACCTATGAGGTGAAATCTTCGAAATATTAATGATGTTAATATTACCTTTTTTGCAGAAGGATATAAAGAAGCTGTTGGAGCAATGAAGAGCACTACTGGCTTTGTTGAGCAACACAATACAATAGAATGATTAATAATCAGTGTGGGCATTATTAATATCACTGAATAAGCCTTGTCTACGTCTACTGTTGTGTAAGAATGATCTTCACTGGGTTTTCTAAACAATTTGGTGAATTTATTATGGTATTGTTATTCATCATATCCATCATCATTCATCGTAATTAAGTAATTTTATCCAGAGGCTCTAGTTCTAGACATTGTTTTTTCTCTATGGGGGGATTATTTATGCTTGTTACAACATTTTAAATAATGCTAGAAAAGTTATTGTGATCACCTAAATAAGAAGTTTAGGTTGTGTTTGATTAGACCATGTTTATTAACAACCTTCACAACCTCAACCTCTTAATAAAAAATTCATTTCTCTCTCCTCCACATACACAACCTACAACACAACCCAATCTCTACAATTTTCACACTTTATCAATAACCCAACCCAACCTATAATAATTATTTATTTTATGATTTAATAATTACATTTATTTTATAATCAATTTTTTTATTATTTAAAATGTGTACGAAATATATTAAATTATATGATATTCCAAATTCGTAATTATAAAAAAAAAATTGATACACTTAAAATAAGTTACAATCTCAATAACAAAAATAAAATTACAAGAATTGAAATAAAAAATTATAAATAAATAAATAATTAAAACATTTGGCTTAATTGGATCCATAATAGAAATTAGGAAAAATAATAGAATATGATATAAATTATGAGAGATTATAGAAGATAATACACAAAAGAGATGATTTGAGATTGTGATTCAAAATGTATCAATATTAGTCTCTATTTATAGAGAAAAAAAAATCACGAATTTTGGTAATTTTTTTTTTTTTATAAATAATTGAGTGTATAAAAAAATATCAAAAAAATTATATAAACCAATCATAGGTTGACAAGTGGCAAAATTTGGGATAATTTGATAACCCATGTTGTTGGAAAGTGTGCACAACCTGGGTTGGTTGGCCGCCCGGTTGTGGAAAATTTTGTGAATTTTGTTTTTTTTTTTTTTTTTTCTTCTTTGTCTTCATCCAAGAACCGGTCGCATGACATGGTTGATAAAGGTAGTCTTAGAGTGAATTGAAATGAATGAATTACAAATTCATTATAACTTATAATGGATTTGGAAATAGTTTTAAACTAAAAGTGATTGATATCAAATTCACATCTACCCAAACACAATTAATGAGTTTGCTACCTTAATTTCAATCCTCAAGTTCTTTCATTTTTTTACTGAGTGTGATTATTTATTTTTGTCTACGAAGGTAGAACGTTTATGATTTATCAGGTCACACTTATTTTCTCAAATGTATATAATTAATCATAAGTTTGTCACACATGTACTAATTTTGCCTCTTGAAATTGAAACTAACTTTTTTTATGAGACTATTTAGAGAGAGATTAGCATATGTTGGCGAAATTTGAATGAAATGTAGAACTTCATGAATAATTATTGTTTTTAATTGATATTTTTCTCCTAAAACAAAACTATCAAAAATGGGGTGAATTAGAAATACTTCCATGATATGATTGAGATGTTAGATTCAATTGTGATAAATTAATCAAATCAAGAAAACATTAAGATTGTGTTTGAATATAGTGATTTGAAATTTGGGATTTAAAATGAATGAATTTCAAATTTACATCTATTCAAATACCGTTGATGGATTTACTACATTGATTTCAAGTTTCTCTTCAAATCCACCTATTCAAATGGATCCTAAAGAAATAAAGTAACTATGACAAGAAAGAGTAGGTGAAAATGTGAGTTGTGAAATATGCAAATGTTTTGTAGATATTTATATGGGATTCATAGTGCTTCATCATCAACCGAAACAACCTTTCAATAGAGGCATTTTATGTCTTTTTTTAGTTCAACATTTTAGATGTCCTACTTCAATATCTCTTTAGGTGTTTTATGTTTGAATTTTATCAGTTTAAACCTTAAAAGAAATATTAACTATCAATGATTGTTGAGAGATGAAACTTATAAATCCATGATTTGATAAACACAATAATTTTAGGAAATAATGGTATACAGCTATTACAGCGTAGGTAGAAATTGACTTATAATAAGTTTAAAAATAAAAAAAGCAAAAAATATACCCGATTTCAGTGGGCCCGGCCCGGCCGGAGTGAGGTGGCGTGAAAAATGCCGCAGCTGCTTAAAAAACAAATGGGAGCATCTAAATTCTCATTCTCATTTCTCACTCATCAGTATTCACTCTCTCTCTCTCTACCAAAAGCAGACACTGCTTCACTATCTTTGAGTATGGCATCATCACCTCAATCTGTCTTTGATTTTACCCTCAAGGTTTCGCGCTTTGCTCCCTATTACTTGTATTTACTTCCCTCCACTAACGTTTTCTTTTGAAACTTCAAGTGCAGCTTTCAATTTTCTACACAAAAATATCTATTGATGTGTGCCTATTATTTTGTCTTTCCATGTACAATTACAGTTGATGATTTAGCTGCGTTTGTTCTTGATGGATTTCTCCTTACAATTCGTGCCCTAATTTGACCCTGGATTTATGGGTTAATCCTCATTTGTATCTGGTGTAATGTTTAATGCTTGCACAATTCCCATGATTTTGATGGATCTTATTTTGTTTGGGATCATTCTAAATACATCAACAACTTAAATTGGGAAAAAAAGATGGTTAAAAAATGCTTGAGTTCCTAGAGTGCTGCTTCATGAGACTAGC
The DNA here is from genome assembly GCA_946896805.1 of Scutellaria galericulata. NCBI lineage: Eukaryota > Viridiplantae > Streptophyta > Magnoliopsida > Lamiales > Lamiaceae > Scutellaria > Scutellaria galericulata. The sequence goes on along the minus strand of OX335791.1, from coordinate 10,658,744 downwards.
TAGCTGATAATAGTATAATAAATCGAAATGAGTTGGTAGATACATGACATTGTAAGTCCTAGTAATAGAATACATCGTTCGTTGATTTCAGGATGCCAAAGGAGATCATGTTGATCTAAGCATTTACAGAGGAAAGGTGTTGCTCATTGTCAATGTTGCCTCCAAATGGTACCTATTTACTTTGTGACTGAGTGCTAAATCTTCCAGTGTGGCAGTTTGTGTTTTTTTTGTTTAATGAAGACTTCTTCTATGCTCTTTATGTTATCTATGTTATGAATCATAGGTTTTCATATTCAGATGTTTTATGTATCCTTTCCACTAGTATAAAAAGATAGATTGGCATCAGTGTATTGAGATGTTTTCATATATGCAAAGGTGCTTAATTTTGTTCCTTCACAAGCAATACTCATGAAGTTATGTTAGGACTATCCAATATTAATAAAGTATCAATTCATGTCCATCTGGTTGATATAGTTATGGTCTTATTTTTCAGTCAAGTTTTACAACCCTGTTCCGTTTATCGGTTCATGCTTGTCCAAACTAACTGTCTTTCTTTCCTTATTCTTGAATCAGTGGATTAACCAATTCAAACTACACCGAGTTAAACCAGCTGTACGAAAAGTACAGAGATCAAGGTATGTAAATATATCCTAGATTACATTAAAAAAAATTAAAAATTCTTTTTTTTTTCTGTAAAGATCTTGCATACACTAGTTATTTGGTATAGATCATTATCCTGTTAAGGTTGGTCACTCCTACTGATTATGTAGTAGAAAAATACTACTCTCACTAGGACTAATTCTTTGGCTCTACCTTGTTATAATGAAAGCTCGGATTTTGGACTCGAGTATCTTGCCTCTCCCATTCCCTTTTCTCCTTTTCCTTTCAAGTGATTGAATTGTTTCTTGTATTCAATAGGCTTTGAGATTCTGGCTTTTCCTTGCAATCAGTTTGGTGAAGAAGAACCTGGAAGCAATGATCAAATCGTAGACTATGTCTGCACTCGATTCAAGTCTGATTTCCCCATCTTTGATAAGGTGAATCCACTCTTCAGTCTCCAGCGTCAATGCTTTTACCGACATTTCTTAGCTCTCAATAATATTTATTATATTTTTGCAAATTGGTTATTAGATTGAAGTGAACGGTGATGCTGCTGCACCACTCTACAAGTTCTTGAAGTTAGGGAAGTGGGGAATCATCGGTGACGACATCCAGTGGAATTTCGCTAAATTCTTGGTTGATAAGAACGGACAGCCTGTTGATCGCTATTATCCCACCACATCGCCTCTTACAATCGAGGTATAGGGAACTTCCATTGTTCATTTTTGTCTTTTTTATGATTCTTCGTTTTTATCTGCAGAGAGACATTAGAAAGCTCTTGGGGATCCCATAACTGACAAGAAAGCAATGCTCTCTGAAGGCTCTATTAGACCACTACAATGGAGCCTACAATGCTGGCTACTTCTCTGTGTTAGGATGTATACCACTAGAAGCTATTCAACTTTCTTGTAATAATATTTCTGGGGCTTTGTTTGTTTATCATCTCCCAGAAATATACTTTTCGCAATTACTTCCAAAAATGACGAAGCACATTTCTGATTTTTAATGCAATTTTTGTTGGAAATAAGTGAGAGATTGAAAGAAAATAGGCAAAGTGACCGAGGTATGTGGAAAGCACAGTTTTCTTAAAACATATTCGTCTCCTCACTCGGTGCTTGAGGATCGAACGCCTGTTTCTCAGGATACAATGGTGAAAACCCTAGTACCAAGCTTATCACAAAACTCGTACTCCAACGAACTGGAATTTACCTAGTACTGAATTTAGCACAAAACTCGTATTTCGGCGAACTGAAATTTACCCAGTATCAACCTTATAGCATCCATAGTAATTTGCACTAAAATAGTGTAGAAACAATATTTCATCTTCGTTAGTTTGCAGTAAATTTTACACTAAAAAGAAATATATTCCATAATATTTCTAATTATTAATTTATTTAATCTTATTTTTAAACTTTTGTTATAATTGATTAATATATTTACATACGTTAACATTAAATATTATAATATTTTACTCTTTATATTTAAAATTTAATATTTTTTCATGTATCTTAATCTATTTAATATTTTTTTCATGACCACTCGTATTAATCTTTAACTTTTATATTATCATCTATGTTGTTTGAATAATTACCATTCATGTTAATTTAAACTTTTTATATCACCGTGTAATTCAAATAATTTATATTAGCTCCCATGTTGAAAAATTAACATTCGTATTATCTCAATTTTTTATCATACAAAAATTACCCAAAAGATTATCATACAAAATTATCATGTTTAACCTGTTTCTAGAGGCCGAGTTTATAAAGACCGAGATGAAAGAAGCAATATGGGCATGTGCATCAGATAAAAGTCCGGGGCTGGACGGGTTCTCATTTGCATTTTTTAAGAGTTGCTGGGAAAGTATTAAGAGAGATATTATGGTGGCAGTAGAAGATTTTCATAGGAATGGGAAGCTGGTGAGGGGGATAAATACCTCTTTTGTGGTTTTGATACTGAAGAAGGATGGAAGTAATAAATTCGAGGATTATCGACCCATTTCTTTAGTTGGAAGCATCTACAAGATCTTCTTGAAGGTTCTTGCGAGGAGGTTGGCAAAGGTATTGGACTCATTAATCTCAGAAAACCACTCTGCTTTTGTGTGAGGGAGACAAATTTTGGACGGGATTGTGATTTTGAATGAGGTAATGGATGAAGCAAAAAGGAAAAAGATTAGCAGAATGATATTCAAGGCGGATTTCGCAAAGGCATATGACTCGGTAGAGTGGAATTATTTGGAAGAAATGATGTTGAAAATGAACTTTAGTCCAAAATGGTGCAGATGGGTAATGTAATGCGTCCGTACAGCTTCAATTTCAGTTTTAATTAATGGGTCGCCTTCTGGAGATTTTAGAATGGAGAGGGGTTTGAGACAAGGTGACCCCCTGTCGCTGTTTCTGTATGTAATTGCAGCGGAGGGGCTGAGTTTATTAATGAAGAAGGCAGTGGAAATAGGATTGTTCGAAGCTGCAAAAATAGGGGAGGAAGGTCTAGAGGTGTCGCTTCTACAATTTGCGGATGACACGATTTTTTCATGCTCAGGGAAGCCAGAGAATGCAAGAATAATCAAACATGTACTAAGAAACTTCGAATTAATTTCTGGGCTATTAGTAAACTTTAATAAATGTTGCCTTGTTGGGTTGAATATGGAGGAGGAGGTGGTCTCATATTTGGCGAGCTACTTAGGTTGTTCGGTTGGGAAGGTCCCCATGACATATTTGGGACTTCAAGTGGGACTTGAACACCAAAAACCAGCCTCTTGGAGAGGTTTGACAGTGAAGGTGAAACGTAGATTGGAAGTATGGAACGATAAAAACATCTCGTTGGGTGGTAGAGCCACCTTAGTTCAGTCTGTGCTTTCGTCAATTCCTATCTATTGTCTATCCATGTTCAAATTACTGAAAAAAACCATTAGGGAACTCACTCGAATTCAAAGAAATTTTCTTTGGGGTGGGTGTGAAACTAACTCCAAAATTCCTTGGGTTAGTTGGGAGGATATTTGCAAAGAAAAAAAACAAGGAGGGTTGGGGATTAAAGATTTGGGGAAATTCAATATTGTCCTTTTAAAAAAATGGATCTGGAGATTTGTGAATGAATCAGATAGACTGTGGGTGAGGGTGATAGAGTAAGATATGGGGGTTTCATTAAAAAAAGAGAAAGAGGTAGACCGAGGATAGGAGAGGAGGGAAACAACAGATGTAGATGGGGAATGGTGTCGGGATGGTGGAGGGATATTAGTAGCTTGTATTTTGGTAGGGATGGGGGGTATGTCAAGGGAGTTAGCGAGGATAGTTGGAGAGGGGAGAGAGGTGTCATTTTTGACCGATTCGTGATGTGAGGGGGGGGGGGGGGGGGATTTTAAGGGGCAATTTCCCAGATTGTATAGGATAAGCAACAATAAGGAGGCTAGGGTTAGTGAAGTAGGAAGGTGGGAAAATGGGGAATGGAAATGGGATCTTGAGTGTAGTAGGAACTTGAGGGAGGGAGAGCTGTATAACATTAATGAGCTGCTGATGTGTATCAACAGGGTAAAATTACAGCTGAATACAGAAGATTCTTGGAGATGGACGGAATCAAGCAAATGAGTTTTCACTACAAAAATAGCATACCGAAGAGAGTTCGAGGAAAACACAGAGGAAGAGGACCAAGGGAGAGAGGCGGCCTTCAAGAAATTGTGGAAGACGTGTGTTCCAAGAAGGATGTAAGCAATCGTATGGAAAATACTCAAAAAAAGACTACCCACCAGGGATGCTCTCTAGAGAAGAGGAGTGATCGACGCAGCAACGAGTATCACATGCCCAATGTGTATGGAAGAAGAGGAGACGATAGAACATCTATTCTTCAAGTGCTCGATTGCCTCGAAAATTTGGACAATTCTCTATAATTGGACAGGTACGTGTATTGTCCTCCATATTAACCCAGTTGGTCATTTTTTACAATATTCCAAGATGTTGGGGGATCCAGACAAGAGGGAAATTGCTTCATCACTATGGGTTGGAACTATGTGGTCTATTTGGAATATGAGGAACAATATGATTTTTAATAATGAGAACCCAAACGTTGAGAAGATGATTAGAGAAATCAAAGCCAAGGTGTGGTCATGACAATCGAATATTGCGAAGATGGAGCCAAAGTTTTCGTTTAAAACATGGTACCAAAGAATGGAAGCAAAAGACTAAAGAAAGAAATCTAAAAGGAAAGGTTAGAAGTGAAAGGAGTACAAAAATCATAATTGTAAAATATTTGTTTGTAAATGGGTTAGAGTACCCCTTGTACTCTTTATTTAGTGGAACATCCTTATTTGTCCGATCAACAAAAAAATACAAAAATATCATATAAAATATTTAAAGTATTACAAAATTACAAAAAAAAAAAAAGAGGGAAAAAGCTAGCGCTGAATCAGTGTGGCGCTGAATGTAGCACCACTATACATATCACCAGAATAGCGTCGAGGTTGACGCATTACTGGGAGATGAAAACTGGCAGTGGGTGCTAACGTGGCTTCTTCCTAAAGATGATCTTAGCACAAAACTCATACTCCAGCAAACTTGAATTTGGAAGGTTTTGGTCCCAGTACTGAGTTTAGGACAAAACTCATACTCCAGCGAAAGCAAACTGAAATTTGGAAGGTTTTGGACGAAAAACGAACGAACAGTAATTCGGAAGGGTTTAGGTGAAAAACGAGTTGCAATTCGCCATAAAATAAAGAGTAGCCAAAATGCAAGTCAATCATGCACACGAGTTTCTGTTTTGGGCGAAAAATGAGTACGAAAGTGAACTGAAATTTTGAAGGTTTTGGACAAAAAATGAGTGAGAAAGCAGACTGAAATTTGGAAGGTTTTGGACGAAAAAACAAGTAGCAACAAGTTCCCAACCAAGGCTCAAATAAATTGGTCCTTGATTTGCAAGACCACACGCAAGAGTGCTTTTTATTGCCACACATTTTTACAAGGGTTGATATCAATTTATTACCCGAACTATTACAATTTTTTTCAATAGATGTCTAAACTCAAAAAGTTTTCCAATCACTACTCATTATTTTCAAAAAAATTCAGTTGCTACCCAAACACTTATTTTCCGACCAAAATTTATCGAAAAACTCAAATATGCAATTGACCTCCAAATATTAGTCAAAACTACATGATTCATATGCCAAAATGATCATTTTTCAAAGTCAAATTATAACCCTAAGTTACTTTAACGATTCTTGTTTGATTTAAACTTGAATCAAACAAAAATCTGTTTAAAACCCTAAAATGTTTTCTGTACGATTCGAATGAGATTCATGAAATTGATTTCGGATTATAATCGGGCTTCGAATAATGGTCATTTTGGCATATGAATCATGCATTTTTGACTAATAATTGGAGGTAAATTGCATTTTCAACTTTTCCGGCAAGTTTTGACCAGAAAATATATCAAATATTGAGTTTGGGGTAGCAACCAAAAAAAATTTCAAGAAGAGAATGGGTAGCGATCTGAAATGGTCATTTTGGCATATGAATCATGCATTTTTGACTGATAATTGCATTTTCAAGTTTTCCGATGAGTTTTGACCGGAAAATATGAATCATGCATTTTTGACTGATAATTTGAGGTAAATTGCATTTTCAAATTTTCCGACGAGTTTTAACTGGAAACTATGAATCATGTCTTTTTGCCTGATAATTGGAGGTAAATTGCATTTTCAAGTTTTCTGACGAGTTTTGACCAAAAAATATGTCAAAAATTGGCATATGAATCATGTCTTTTTGATTGATAATTGGAGTTAAATTGCATTTTCAAGTTTTCCGTCGAGTTTTGACCAAAAAATATGTCAAAAATTGAGTTTGGGGTAGCAAAGTCAAATAGTTCAGGTAGCAAATTGTAATTAACTCTTTTTACAACCCACTAAGGGAAAGCCCAATATATATTAGGGAAATCAACAAGGATTTCCCGATGGGCCTGCCTATTCACACCCCCAAATCTTCTAAACACACACCATTTTAAAAAACATGATTTAAAAAATTCAAAAAATGACAAAATTCCAATTTTACCCTTATAAATTAAAAAAAAAACTGAAAAGTTGTCCATCTTCCCCAACCCGTCTGTGCTTCTCCCTTCTTCTTTTGTTTCTTCCTTTCTTTCATTCCTCAAACCTTGAATTTGTAAGGGGATAACGTATGAAAAATCATTCTATGAGTTAACAAAATATATAATAATCGTGTGAAATCGTGTAAAAAGAACGAAAAAATAACAACAAATCTGGGACCCGTTCGACCCTGATTGTGTCACAGATTTGTTGTTATTTTTTCGTTCTTTTTACACGATTTCACACAATTATTATATATTTTGTTAACTCATAAAATAATTTTTCACACGTTATCTCCTTACAAATTCAAGGTTTGAGGAATGAAAGAAAGGAAAAAAAAAAGACAAATTTTCAGTTTTTTTTTATTCATAAGGGTAAAATTGGAATTTTATCATTTTTTTAATTTTTTAAATCAAATATAAAAAAATGGGGTGTGTTTAGAAAATTTTGGGGTGTAGATAGCCAGACCCTTTCCCAATGTGGGACAAACTTCTTTCAAGCTTTCCAACTCCTTTGAAATGGATTCAACCTCACTACTTTGGTCTTCACTTTCTTATTCTCCCATTATTCATTTTTGGCAAATAATAAACTGCCTTATACCTCTCTCGAAGGAGAACATGATCCAACTTTTAGTTTTCCCTTTTGAATACGTAACCCACAATTATTTTTGCCCTAAAATGGGCAAAATTTGCATAGTTTCACAACAATTTTTTCTTACTAATAATACATCAAATCAAGATTTTCTCCCAAATATCTATTAAAAGATTTTATTTCAGTGTGAGAAGGCCAATCACTGAACCACAGCTGGATATTTATAGGATCTAAGTTGGAACCTTATTTCCAAAAAAAAAAAAAAAGAGTTAGAACCTGAAAATTGCTTTGATATATTAACAACCCATAAAAATTTATGAAGAATGGTCTCACTGATATAATTTCATTAGATGGAATTTCTATCAATAACTCAAATTCATTTTTACAAGTTAAACCCTATTTTGTAAATTTATTTTGTGTCACAGTTTCAAAAGAAACATAGACATTAAACAATCTAAAGAACAAGAAATAAAATAACCATACAGGTTGACATACGCAATATTCTATTATAAAGAACAAGAAATAATTAAACAGCTTTTATGCCGTATAGAGTTAAAAATCTTTTTGACAACCCATAGTTTTTTTTACCCCTAGATAGTCAAGCATACACACAGTATTTGTGATTGTTTTTGCTTTAAGAAGTGATTAAAATCATGAAAAAGTGACTTCGTAATATAAAGTTAATAGTATTGAGTATGTGTATAATAATAATAATAATAATATAAGAAAAAGTGTGAGGATTTGGTGAAAAACTCACTTTCCATCTAACTTAAAGACTGAAAATGACATTATTTCTCTAAACTAAAGATTGAAAGACAATATTGATTACATGTGAATCGGGGTTCTAACATGAAATTATTGAAGAAAAAGATGTGAGCAATTTTTAACTTGTTACCTAAAATTAACCGAGAATTAGAAAAAAAAAAAAAGTCGGTTCCTTTCTCAGCTGCTTTATTTCAACTAAAAGGAGGCTGTTTGGTTGTTTAAAGAAACTCATACTCATATCGTATAATATGTTTTTAGAACTATCTAAGATGTCTTATATTTTAAATAAAAGTTGATTATATGTTTTTAGAACTCCTTTCTTCCCGCTTCCATCCTTGCCTATCATGAAAGGATGGGGAGGTGCTCTTTACTATTTCTCATGTTTTTTGTTCTTTACTTTTATCTTTTATTTTCTCTTCTTAGGAGTAGGTTTCTCCCTAATCTAGTGGAATTTTGGGAAGATTTTCTTCCCTTTGTGGGAGTGCTTTCTTTCTTTTGCTAATGAAAAGATCGGTTTTTTGTTCAAGATTAAATAGGCGATGTAGTTAAGGTTTTGGGTGGAAGTTGCTATGTTTAGAATGGTTTTAAAGAATTTCGAGATTTTACTTGAATTGGTTTTTGAAGCATTAAATATCTTTTTGCAAGTCTCTATAAAAAGTGTGAACAATCACAATTCTAAGTGAGAACCGATTTATCTTTTTTTCTTTCTTTCTTTGTCCTTTTTTTTTTTTTTCCATTGGAATGTATGTGGAGACTTTGTCAATTACTATATCTTGTAACAATGTACTTCTCGTATTATCAATGCAGTTATGAGTTAGTTGATAAAAAAAAAGTATTAAAAATGTATGCTGGTAAAGTTTTGATAAAAAACAAGATCAAAGACCTTTTAATATATTAGTAAATAGAGAAGGACTAGTGTGCCCCTAGGATATAGTGTGTTACCGATCCCAACTCGAATGCTTTTAAATAATACGATTGATACATTTACATCTAACAAGTAATATCTTAAGTAATATTATTCACTAAAACATACTCCCTCCGTCCCAACTCAACTTGCCTACTTGCCATTTTGGTTTGTCCCAACTCAACTTGTCAGCCTATAAATGGCAAATTTATTTTTACCTTAATATCCCTATATTTCAACATTATTACAACAATATCATCAAAAAGTGCATATCCACTTGATTTGATGTGCATATTATTACAAAAATGCCATCAAAAAGTGCATATTCACTTGAGTCAACTGCATTTTCTTAATCTCCGTACCCGGTCAACGTAGGCAAGTTGAGCCGGGACGGAGGTAGTATATTTTAGTTATACAAGTAAATACCTTTTGGATATACAATTAATACGTTTCATTATAACATATATTTCAATCATACAAGTAATACATTAAGAGTAAACAACTAATGTTTTATGAATATACAACTAATATCTTTCACTAACACATATACAACTAATATTTTTTACTAATATCTTTCACTAAAACATATATTTCAGTTATATAAGTAATATCTTATGAGTAAACAATTAATATCTTATGAATATACAACTAATACCTTTTATTGAACAAGTAAAATGTAAATATATATTTCAATTATATAAGTAATACCTTGTGAAAATGCAATTAATACCTTATGAATATACAATTAATATTTTCAAGGGTACACCACTAATACCTTAGTAGTATACAACTAATACCAAACTAATATATATTTTTGGGTACATATCGTGGGGTATATAAGTTTTTGCCTAATATATATTATAAACCTTTGTAATTAAAATGGTAAAATTAAAGAAATTAAAAAAAAAGATTTTTTTTTTTTGGGTAATAAAAATAAGATCTTATTAGAGAAATAAAATGGAGTATTCTTACTTTATAGAAAAAAAAAATCTAAAAATACCTGGCATATTATCTTGAAATGATTTAGGGTGCATTTGAATAAGTGAATTTGAATAGTGATTTGAAATTCATTATAGCAAACCCATCGATGGTGTTTAGATAAATGTGGATTTAAAATTCATCACTTTTATTTTGAACTAATTTTTGAGACATTTTGATGATCACTATTATTTGAGTGGATTTGAAATTCATTCATTTCAAATCTCAAATTTCAAACCAACCTATCGAAACACAACTTAAAGGTTTTTCTAACAAAAATATACAGGAACAGTTATGATATAACATTTCACAAGATATTTGAAGTTCAGAAACATTTTAATGCACGGAACTTGGATCACCAACACACATGATGTACTTTTTAACACAAAAATCTGTTTTTATAATGTATATTATTGTAGAGAGAGAGAGAGAGAGAGAGCTTCCCATGTCCTTCACATCAACAATATTAAATTGGTATGCCAAAGAATCACAATGCTCATAATCTCAGAAACTTGTTTGATGCCAACCAGAGTAACAAAAGAGCCCTAAAAACATTAAAGTTAACAGTACAAGGTTATGAAGTTCTGCGATAAGATTGCAGAAGAAGAAGAAGAACCCGGACAAAGAAATCCTACCAATTCACTAACACAGTTTCTGTAGAAGACAACAACCTTAACCTAATACAATAATATTATGTCCCGAGCAACCATAAATTTTCTACCATTGCTAATCAATCCTAGGAGGGGAAATTTGTTACAAGGATATATATATGTTAGCCAGCGCGTTTCATTTCCAACAACACATATATACAAAAACTGTCATGTGTGTATTGTAGGTGTATCATCCACGCGTCAGGTCAATCTCAGCCTCGGGATTTTTGAGATCGAGCCGTGAACCCAGTTGCCAAACACCTGCTCCCGAGTTAGGGCTGAGATTTTGAGTAGGAGCGGCACTAACTGTGGTTAACGACTTTTCAGCAGATTGTTCTAGAAGATATTTTTCATCTATTGTTTCAGACTCTTTGTTCTTTGCTTTAGTACCACCACCACCATATACAAAGCTGCATGCAACCACCTGCACAAGATATATTGATATAGACTAATGAGTTATCAGTATATTGGGATGACTATTTTTACTTGATCGAAAAACTAGACTCGACCCTGATAGGAAAAAGCGTTTACCTGCACATGGTTTGCTGCAATGAGCTTACCACCAATTGCACCCCCGATCATATGGCCATCGGGACTACAGACTGAAATGCTTATACCACCAGTACGATTGCGGGGACCACTATTTTCAGCAAGCAAGTAAGATCCCGACAAGCATAGTATCTCAAAACGGCCCTAAAACAAATAAAATCTCATATCAGTTCTCTGTTCTATAAGAGGTTATAAGACGCCTTCCAATTAAAGATGCCATGTATCATACCAAGAAAAAAGCTAAGCAAAGATGTCAATGCCATTAAACCGTAAACATCAGCATTGTTACTTGAAAATGTTACTTGGTACAAACCGGATTTAATTGCAGGCTAACCAGATCCATCCAACATGTAAGATAGTTAAGTAAAAAGGAACAGATGTTGTTAAAGGAAGACAAACACGACTCAAACCACAGAATTGACTCATCATGTGTTGTTACATTGTATACCATGACACTGATCTACAGTTTCTGAAATCTTGATCTTCTGCAGAATTGACTCATCATGTGTTGTTACTTTGATTTTCTTATTTTAAAATAATTGTATTTTTCTTACCTTACTTTTTCTAATTCTTGATCTATATAAATTGCAAACTCATCCTGTGTTGTTACTTTGTCAAGGTACACGAGGGTTCTCACACCATATTTAAGACAATATTGTCAAGATACACTAGAGTCCCACACCAACACACTATGCATATTCTACAGCAAGACAACCCATTAATTATCTAATAAGTATGGTTACTATGTTTATGAAATAGAAAAAGAGGAAGCTAAGATACTGAACTTTCTTTCCTTATTTAAGTTCTCAGTTAATTGAGTTGCAAAAGAATCTAATCGATTTTGACATGCATAACTCAAAATTTAAAGAGAAAAAAACAAAGCAGTAGTGGTCACAAATTTGCTGCTAAACTGAAATGTGCATATCAAAATTAACAGAACCTCTAATAAGAATATTGAGCCAGACACTATACTTTCAAAATACTGAAGCACATAGGAATCATGAGAATCTTTCAACAATTCCGCATGACAGCTATGCCCATGAAGAAGGGACCAAACAATTCCGGAGACGAATATATTTAACACCACTTTTTATCAGATGTTTTAAATAAAGAAAAACAATCTTGACAACATGAAAATCACTTCATCATACTCAATCCACAGCTGAATAAAGAGATGCCACCCATTAATATATCTTTAAGCTCGTAAAACAAGGAAACAGTAAGATTAACAGATCAAGGGTGGCCCTAACTTGCCAGTCACTTGCATGCTACTATTGAATGTGATGACTATTTTCAAAATGTGTGCTCCCCCAAACAATTAGAAACAAGTGAAACTAGCTATTGCAAGTATATCAGGACAAAAAAAAAAAAAACAAGGCAAGCAAAACCTACAGTTAGTATAACAAATCAGTGATTAAAAAAGCGAAAAGCGCCCCAAGGCACCAAACCTGTTGTACTACCTAGGCGCGAGGCGGGGCGCCCGCCTCACAGAAGCGAGGCGCCCAAACTAAAAAAATACACATATATACTATATAACATTTCATAATACGAAAATATAACAATATTAATGCCCCAAACTCCAAACATAATAATAGCATGAAAATATAAAAATATCCAAAAGATCTAATATCCAAACTTCAAACATAATTATAAACTGCTGGTGCTGGACGTTGCTGCCGGTCGTCGTCGCCGGTGGTGGAACTTAGAAGGAGGGAGAGAAGAGAGATAGTGGAGGGAGGGAGAGGAGAAGGGAGGCTGCAGTTTTGTAACAAGGGTTTAGAAATTTTTTGAGCTTTGTATGTATTTTAATTTAAAAAAAAAAAAAAAGGAAAAGAGAAGCAATTTCAAAAAAGCGCCGCCTTTTAGCGCCTCGACAAAGGCATGGGGCGCCCGAGGCGCGCACCTAGGCGCCGCTTTTCTCACACCCGCTTCGCCTCGGTACACCGAGGCGCTAAACTACCTAATCGCATCGCCTCGCCTAGGCGCGCTTTTTTAATCACTGTATCAAATAACCATGATATCGATATTAATGTTTCTAAACACTCCTGAAATTATTGAGAACTTTCACTGTACACTTTTGTTATACTCCCCCCCCCCCCTCAAAATCCTATAATTTTTGTGCAAGTCAGAAAATTTGGGGCCTGCTCAAGATAATAGTACGAAAGTGATAGCTTTAACAAAGGAAGCACATCTAGCAATTAAGTCATTGCGATAAAAGATGTGGCCTGCATTTCTAAGTCAAAAAGTTCACAAAACTAAATGACAAAATAGTCTATCAATCTGACAAACAAGGAGTAACCATTGGGCTTACAGGTAATAATACATATAAATATGCCACTAAAAATAAAATGGGTCTCCTGAACATTACTCCAATTAATCAAATAAAATGAAACTAGGGAGAAGAGAGCTATTTTGAAGAAGATGATGAAGAGGAAGTTAAAAGAAATCATGAGAAAGTTGAATAATTTGGTGAAGAAAAGGAAATAACAATGTTGAGCTCATGACGATACTACCTAATGAAACATGCTTTAGGAACTTTAATTTATTTAGTAGCACAAATAAGTTTGTAGTGATGGTAAATTTTAAGCCTCTACAATTTTTTCCTTTCAGTTCCTTATGGGTTTAGAAATATGCTATCCAAACTTATATTTGTCATTTCTACACAATTAGAAGGAATATTGCAATATAGAGTGAACTGAGACCTAAAGCAACCCCGATAGAACACGAAAACATTATTGATTATCACCAATATGTCAATGAGATAAATAATGGTACACCTCTTGCAAGAGGTAGGAGCTGCATCATAATAAGTACGCAATTAAACTGGATGCAATTTAGTTTCAGAAAGTAAAAATAGAAGGAAGTTGATGATAGTCAAATACAGAGATCCATACCAGATAAAACCTACAGATATAAATAAGACTATGGTTTCAATTAACCATCATTATATCTGATAAGGGCAAACAAATTATCAGTGTACTGAATATAAGTGCATAAAGAAAATAAAAGGATAGGTAGTGCCTCAACCTCATAAGTTACACTGGCACCAGAATTTGCAGGTTGGCGTAGTGTCACTGCAGAAACTGATCCACTGCCTGACAAAATGCACAAAGCTCTTGGCTTCTGTTGTGCAAATGCCAATATTTTTGCTGCAACATCCTGCAGGAAATAGCAATTCAAACTGCTCTTACAAAACAGTAAGGCCAAGGACACAAAAAATCATTACTGTAAGTGCACAACATAGAAATCCACAAATTGACATATTAATGAACTAGGTCGTTATAAAGGTCTAACGAGAAAGAGAGAAAAAAAAAAAAAAAAAAGAATGCAAGAAAGAGAGAGAAACACATACAACCAACTACCAAGTTAATTAATGTTCAGGAGAGGAAAAACCATGCATAAAGAAATTAAGGCTCGGAAAAATGCTTCCAATCATACACCAACAAAATGGTCCCAATCGAGCATTCGAGTACCAAACAGGATAACAATTGTATTCACTGTTGTTTACTTGAGTGAAAGTCGATGATTAAAATTTATCAGTTTTTTTATGATCTGGGATAAAGAGATAAAAGAATGAAGGAAATGTTGAAAGACGACCAGAGTAAAACTAATTATGGAAATAGAGTGCATGGCATACTTCTCCAACTCCAATGTGTAGGACATGTGGCGTAAAAGCTAGTCCAGCTGAGCTGTTCATCCATTCACCTGATTGAAGAATTTTTTTAGACATCATTGGCATAAAATGATACTTGACTAAATCAACATAGAACCTTAAGCAACAAGCAATCATTCTCACAGTAGTAAGCTAGCACATGTCTGCTTCATTTTGGTTTGGAGAAGGGTGGGGGGAGGGGGGGACAGCTTCATAATAATATCTAAACAACTACTGAGAAATGTTCTAGTGGCATAAGAAATTACTTGTTACACAGAGGACTACTAAAGCAGTAACAACAGCTCCATCAAAATTCCTAGAGACAACAAAGTGATACTATCTCACATGTACCTAGAAAACCACTAAATCAATAATTCTAATACTATCTCATATGTACAAAGAAAACCACTAAATCAATAATCCTAACTCTTTGTTTTGGTTCTACTGTTTAATAAGCTATCTTGACTTTTCCCTTTCTCTTTTTCTTTATTTATTTTTCCTTTAGAAGGTTTGGGTTGGAAATTTTCTTACTTGGGTTCAAACGGGTATCACACAAATGACTTTTCAAAGATTGCATTGACCGAAAAGAAAGAAAAATCATCTTCTTAAGCTACATAAAAAATCTCAAGAATCACAATCATAAGTTACTCAAAAGAAAACATACCAAGAGGAGCAAGTTTCTGTTTCCACCCAGTCCCAGGTGGCCTCCCTCGTCGTGCTTTCTCCCCTGGGGTGGCTGGCTCGGAGGAAGGTTTGGAGGCAGACACAGTGGACAGTCCTAATGACATGTTAGCACCCTCAGGGCCATATTTCCTGGGCCTACCCCTTTTCTTCTTCACAGTCTCACCACCCCGAGACGCATTCGACTCAACAGACATGCTCATTCCATGAGGAAAATTGGGTGATGGGTTCTCTATATGGAATGCCGAGCCACCCACAGCACCACCACTGATACCTACATGTGGATGCATTGAAATGTTTTGATTGGAGAGAGACTTGAACACAGGAGGTGAGTGCATCCCACCACCACCCTGTGCGGTGGCTGTTCCGCCGCCGCCACCACCGCCATGAACATTAGAGACAGAGCCAGAACCACTAGAGCCACCTATCCCCCCTCTATTCAGGTAATATGAAGCTGGCCCTTGTAATGACATCCCGTCTCTTCCATCCATTCATTTACTTAGTAAAATCACCCTAAAGATCCAATTCTAGAGATTATATTATATCTTCCTAAAACTAGACTTTTGTGCCCCTTCCTCAATTTGCAAATCTGAAACATGCCACACCAAATAAATCAGAACAAAACCCTAACAAGCAACCCAAAGCAGAAACACAGTACACAATAAAAACACTGCAACAGTTAAAGTCGAAGTCTTTACAAGGGTTTAACATGGGTTTTTCAATAACTACGGAAAATACAATACAAGAAAGTCAAAAACGCACAGAATTTAAGGCTTTACCTGAAGAAGAAACTTAGAAATTAGAAGAAACTTGAACAAGGTTGAATCTTGCAACAAATCGAATGCGAAGACTAAAGTTCAAAGCACATAGTGAAAATGTAGAAACTCCATAGCAACTTAAGCAGTGAAATTCAGAGGTCAAATTCAACAGCTGTTCAACAACACCCCTGAAGAGAAAAAGGAGAGAAAAAGAGGGAGAAGAAACCCTAGATTTAGAATGTGGGACAGTGAAGGAGAGAGAGAGTGTGAGGAGGGTTGGGAAGGTAAAGACAAAAGTGAGATGAAATAGAAAAAATTGAGCTTTTGAATTAAAGTACGGGGACGGTCACCTTTTCCATTTTATTATTGATTTAATTTTAGAGCAATAGTTTAATGAAGGGGGTTTATTAGGGGGGTGGTCAAGGCAAGGCATAGGGACTAAGTACCAAACATGTCCTTGTCTGAAACATTACCACCATAAGCATTCTTCCAATACTACTTTAAATTACTACTTTCAAAAAGTGAGTTTTTTTTTTTTTTTTTTTTTTTTTTTGTGAGAGTAGCTTGCTGTACCACATTAGATATAAGTAATAACAATTTTACCACAAAATATAATTATTGTACCAGAATATCACAAATTATAATAAATTTATAAAAATATCATAATTTTTTACTGGTCTTCATGTGAATAGTGAGCTGATGGGATTGAAAATTAATTGGGCTAACTAACAATCAAATCACTTAAATTAAATAAGATAAAAAAAAAAATACAACATGAACCACAATTTGCACTATTAAACAAAAATTTACAAATTTTAAACATGAATTCGTTTAATAATGCAACATGAATTCGTTTAATTTGCACATGAGTTCGTTTAATAGTGCAACATTATTCATTAATGTAAATTTTTGTTTAATACTATTGCAGTGTTTCGTTTAATGCCTATAATAATGTTTTAAAAAAATTAAAAAAAAATCGTGTAACAATTTGTAATTTTTTTTACTTTTCAATTGTTTACAAATTTTGCATTAATTACACGAATCTTTGATTTAACATTATTATACAAATTTTTGTTTACATTATTACACAAATATTTGATTTTTACATTATTACATGGAATTTTAATTTTCATTATTACACGAATTTTTATTTTTTTACGTTATTATAAGAATTTGAACTTTATAGATTATTACACGAAAATATCATTACACGAAATAGGCTTACACAAACATTAAAATTTTATATTCCAACAATTAATTAAATAAATAAGTTGTTTATAGATTTAAAATAACAATATTTACACGAACATTACATATTGAGTCTTATGTCACCACCACATTAAGTTTGTAAACAATTGAAAATTAAACTAATTACAAATTGTTACACGAGTTTTTTTTTAAAACATTATTATAGGCATTAAAAGAAAATTTACACTATTTTTAAATGAATTGTTAAACGAATTTGTTAAAAAAGATTGTTAAAAAAATTTATTAAACGGATTTATTCTAAAAATTGTTTAATAAATTTGTTAAACGAATTGTTAAATGAATTGATAAACGAATTTGGGTTTTGAATTGTTTAACCATCAAATCAACTTTAATAAAATAAGAAAAAAAAATACAAGATGAAGACTTAACCCTTGACTTAGCGGCATTTTGGTATTTCTTTTAAGAAGGTATACCCCTCTTTATTTTTGGCTACTCTCCCACTATCATCATTCTTGTTTGTTTAACTCATTTTTGGCCATTCTTAACCCTAGAAAAAATACAACACCATCGCCTTTCATGTTATTTTCGTGTATGAAGAATCAGTTTTTTCGTTTAAACACAATTCTCCAATTACAGTCTTATAATATGTGTCAACGTAAGAAGTGATTGTTTCATTCCCAAAACTACAAGCAGTAAGAGAGGCATATAAAACGTTAGCTTTTATATTTTCGTTGCATGTTCTGAATTGATAATGGTTTATAGTATCGACCGAGATTACCTCATTGTTGCACATGCATGTGAACATGGTATCAACTCAGCTTGATAAATATAGCAAGAGCACTCATATCGGGAGAGATCAACGAGAAAAATCTTACTCTCATCTATGACTTTGTATTTGAATCGTGAGAGTAGCTCAACTTGCATACGCCATCCAAACTTGGTATATTCTAACAATCTCTCATGCGCTGACTTTGTCAGCATGTTTTGTCTCTCTAGTGCAACCATACTCCTCTCGTAAAACCACATTTCTATAATCCACCGAGCACACTCCAAAAAAGAACAAACAAGTAGCTTTCTGGGCCAAAGAAGATGAGCATTCCATGTCTCGACAGTATTTGATGTCATGAAATTGAATCTTCGAACGGGACATTAACACAGGACCACCTACTCGTACCTGTTTTTCTTAAGGTATCAAGTGCGTCTTCTATGTTAGTTTCTTCGATAGCAGTGACGTACCTGTTCAAAATTAAAGTTAAATCCATAAAATTTTCTAAAAGATAAGTATGTTCTTCTTTAATGTTTCAACAACATATATCTTAATTCGAAAAAAATTACCATCCAAATTCACGGAGCTGGTAAGAATAGGTTGTTTTGTGGAATAGTCCAACGAGATGTCACCCATGTTTAGTTAAATTTTGTTGCAGATGAAAACAACATAGACCATGAGTGGCTTCTGTGCACACCGCAGTGATAGTATTACCGATGTTGGTGTGTTGATCGAACACGAGAAGCAGTTGATCTGGGCATCCAAATGCTACATGAACTTGTTTCAAAAACTAAGTCCACAAATCATCATTTTCCACATCCCCTATCCCAACTGCTAGAGGGAAGATTTGATCGTTTCCATCTTTTATCACAGTGACAAATCTGATACCTTTATATTGTCCTTTCAAGTGATAACCATCCAACACTATCACCGGATGTGAATACCGCTGGAATCCGTGAATAGATGCACCTAATGCAAAAACACATATTTAAATTTTCTAGATTCATGTGTTTCTAATTTTGTATACGTACCGTGATTTGCAGCTTCCAGTGCTGATAAGTACAGTGGCAGCATTGTAAATGACTGTTTGGGATCTCCGTATGCCTCCCGCATCGCATGACATTTCGCACTCAATGCAACCCTATAACTGAGTTTCAAACCGTGACACTGGTTCATTTCTTCAATGATGGTCCTGGGATTGAGTCTCGAGTTCTCTTTTCGAACTGTTTCAACATAATACTAACCTATCAAAGCAGTTAGAAGTCGACGTTGGGCACTCGAGTTCAGTTGAATTGAGCATTCATGTGGCAAGACACTTATGGTTATTTTTCAAATTCCATATTTCTCCGAGACGTGGAGAATGAATGGGTTGTCCCTTAATCTTCATTTCACGAACCATTTGTGTTTGTCAGAATGGTCAACACAGTATTCAACTTGATTCTCCAAATGGTAGAAACCAACAGCGTTTTTCAACTCAGTTTTACTACAAAACGTGGATCCTGTCTACAAACCATTTGTAGACGTCTCGTTATCATTGAAATATGTTATACGGGATACCTCGAAGGTTGGAATATCCGGGATAAACCAATTTCACCTTTCAATGTATATCATAAATTCCTCAAGAGCGATTCGTTGGTCTACATCCAAAGTAGTCTGATCCTCTTCATCCAACTCAAGGTCATCTTGTACATTGACAAAGGCTGATCCCGATCCATCTTCCTCATTATTTGAATCTATACATTAGGTAGACGTAAGGTAAACAAAATAATTTTTCAAATAAAGTAACTTGATTGGGTTTTTTAAAAATGAAATAAAAATTATTACTATTTCCATCATCATGTCTCTGTTGTAGTCCAAAGTCTTCACCAATTGGAAGTGGTAATTCATTACGTTGTATTTTATGTTGTATAGACACAGTCGGAGACCTATTCAAGTCGAACATGTCAATTCCTGAAATCACTATGATGTAGTCTACACGACCAACTAACGATGACCAAGATTCCCGTTGAGGACTTGAGGAAGTCCCAACCTGTCTCATATGATCCTCATTCGATAAACCAAATTTTGCATAAAATTATTAAACGAATTTGTTAAATGAATTTTTAAATTAATTTTCATTGTTACACAATTTTTTTTTACGTTATTTCGGCATTAAACGAAAATTTGCACTATTAAACGAAAATTTGCAAATTTACAATATTAAACAAAAATTTGAGTTATGAATTGGTACATGAAAATTTGGGTTTGAGTTATGAATAGTTAAACGAAAAATTGGGTTTGAGTTATGAATTGTTAAACGAAGATTTGGGTTTAATTGAGTTTGAGTTTTGAATCGTTAAATGAATTTTTCAGTGAATTGTTAAACGAATTTGTTAAAGGAATTGTTAGATTTGTTAAACGAATTTGTTAAAAAAATTTGTTAAACGAATTTGTTAAAAAAAATTCTTAAATGAGATTATTCTAAAAATTTCTTAAACGAATTGTTAAAGTTATGCAGCCTTCGTCAGAAAAGAAACTCTGAATAACTAATCAATGACATGTACCAGACTTCCATCCCATCACACGCTGTTCACATGGAGACCGGTCAAAAATTATGGTATTTTTATAAATTTGTTATATATTGTGGTATATTAGTACAATAATTATATCTTGTGGTACAATTGTTATTTGCTATATCTTTTTAGGTACAGTAGGCTATTTCCTCTTTTTTTTATTTCTTATTATATCTTCAATTCTATTATAATACAAATTTAGAGGTCACAAGATCATTATAAAATTAAGGGTAAGCGTAAAAATATAAAATAAATTAAAGTGAGAGGTAAAAGATAAAAAAAAACTTTGAATTACATCTAATATCCTTGGCTTCTATTTAAATGTGGGTAAAATGCACCGTTCCCTTTGGGATTTGACAATGTTGTGTTGGTCCCTCTCTGTTAAAAGAATGACAACATTTGCCCCTCTTTATTAAAAGAATGACAACATTTGAACATGTGATATAAATAAGTTTGCCCGAAATCCTTTATTAATGAGAGTATGCAAAACTCGTCTCATGTGCGAATTGAGTTGGATTTTGCTCACATTTTGACTTGTATATTGACTATACATTATATATAAAATGCAATTCATTGATTTCTTTCAATATATAACATAAAATCCCCATGTTTCCTCCAAAATCTCTACTTTTTTAATTAATTATTTTGTTATTTTATTTATTGTTACTATTTATGTATAATATATTTCACATTGTAAATTTTGCAATTTTTTAGTTTTTTTATTTCACACTGTAAATTTTGTTATTTTATTTATGTGTAATATTTATTTCATATTTTAAATTATTTTTTTATACTTTTTTGAATATTTTTTGCAACCTTAATTTAAAAATGATTTTATGCTCAAAATATTTTTAATTTAAAAAATATTAAAATAAATTTTGGAAACAATAACATAAAATTTTAGATTTCAAATTATTTAAAAAATTCAAATTCTAAGATAGTTCAAAATATGGTGCCCGGTTCGGTTAAACCACCGGTTCCGGTTCCAAACCGACGGTTCGGAAAACCGGTGGGGGTCTAACCGAAACCGAACCGGGGTATGTTCGGTTCCGGTTCCGATTTGTAACCGGCGGTTAAACCGCCGATTTCGGTTCGAACCGCCGGTTTTTTTTTAAACAATGTATTTATATGTTAAAAAATATACAACTTTGTATAAATATCCAAAATTTACAACTTACAAAGTATAAAACACTAAGTTTGAATTAAAAAAAATCACAACTTACAAATAACGAATAATCGGTGGTTGAATTAAAAAAAATTACACCTTACAAACAACAAACTTCTAAGTTTGAATTTAAAAAAATTACAACTTAGAAACAATAAAAAAAAAATTACAACTTACAAATTACAAATTGAAAGAGGAAAAAAATGAAAGAGCTTGAGTTTCATTCTAAGTTTGAAAGTGAATATCAAACTTAGAATAAAATTGCCTACTTATCCCTAAATTGAATTGGAGAATCAAAGCCCACGTAGTTCTTATTTCTTACTTCTCTTAATTGTAATGAGCAAAGAATGTTGTGTGGTAGATGATGTGTCTCAAAGAAAGGAGGACATAATTGCACGTCTTATTATGTCCTCCTTTCTTTGAGACACACCATCTATTACACAACATTCTTTGCTCATTACAAGTAAGAGAAGTAAAAAAAAAAAGAAAGAGCTTGAGTTTCATCCTAAATTTGAAATTTAGAATGAAATTGCCTACATATCCCTAAATTGAATTAGGGAATCAAAACTCACATAGTTCTCTTACCTCAAACTTACCCATTAGTTCCGGTGGAGGAGGATGTGTTGGAATCGTAGCCATACTCGTCGGGACCATCGTCATCAAAGATAGATAAATCTAGATGTTGTTGACGTTTCTTTGCTCGAAGCCAATCTTCAAGTAGAGTAATGTTTTGAACATTCTCTACGGTCAATCTTGCCCTTTTTGGATTCAACATATGTCGTCCTTTGGAGAAGGCGCACTCGACGGAAACGTTGGAGGCGGGACTTGCAAAAATCTCCTTTGCAATTTGACTTAAAATAGGATAAGTGTTGATCCTCTTTGACCACCACTTCAAAAGATCCACAGAGTTTTCAAAAGAAATAAATTCAAATGTACAACTTAAATATGTATCTAATTCTTGTGTGGGATTAGACCCCCTAGCTCGTTTTTGTGTTCGGTTATCATAAAAATCGTAAAATGCATTAAGACCACTAACATTATATGGATTATGTGAAGAACTACTACTACCACCTACATTTTGAGCACCTAAATTATCCCCACAATCATCCCCTATTGAGGTTTTATATTCTTTAAATAAATCATACAAATACTTTTTAGCTCTAGCTGCAACTTCTACATAATTTGGAACATAGTCAACTGCATCATAATCGGATATCAAAAAATGGGGGAACAAAGCACTATAATACATGCGTAATAATTCCATTAGACCATCTTCTCTAATCCTAGGATCTAATAATTTAGCTATTAAAAATATATTGGGAAGTTTGTGAAAATATTTTAACCATTTTGCTTTAATTGCTATAATAGTGTCACCTATAATAGGACATGCACAATATTCATTCAAAATTAAAGCAATTTTAACACAATTATCTAAGGCTAATGGATAAGTAGGATAATAAGTGCCACTTAATTCTATAGTGGCTTCTTCAAAAAATTTTAAAAGTTGAATTAAATTAATGCATGCATCCCAAGAGTTGCTATTCAAATATATCAATTCATGTGGGGTTTCTTTATAAAATTCAATTAGCAATTCTTTATAATTATAAGAATCTTGAAGCATATAATAAGTTGAATTTCATCTATGTTTTACGTCCAATATAAATTTCTTAACTTCCATTCTATTATTTTTACAAAATCTTGCCCATTTTTTATGCCACTGTGTTGATTTAGCAATTTCATGAATTGCATCCGTAATAAGTTTAATGTTATCATGCAAAGTGGTTAAACCATCTTGTACACACAAATTCAAACAATGGGGTACACAACGAATATGAAAAAGTTTACCATCTATTGGAGGCCTAAAAAATTCCATTAATGTGGGTATACTAGCGGTGTTAGGAGCGACATTATCATAACCAATTGAAAATATTTTTGTAACTATATCATAATCATTAACAATTTTTATTATTTTTCTAGCAATTGCTACGGAACTATGTTTTTCATCAAAATCTACATAGGCAATTAATCATTTTTGCACGTTCCATGCATCATCTATCCAATGACACGTTACTCCTAAATAATTATGGTTTCCGTAAGGATCTTTCCACACATCACAACAAATAGATACTCGTTGTGTTAAATTTTTTAGTTCTTCAATTAAAGCATATTTATATTCACCTACAATTTTTTCTATATCACGTGTAACGGTATTCCTAGATATTCTTCTACTAGCGGGTTGAAAAACTTCACAAGTAAATTCTTCATAATCATCGTCAGTTGGAAATTGAAAAGGAAGATGTTTTTAGCAATCAATTCGGCTATTCCTTTCCTATGAGTTAATTGACTAAATTTATGAACGAAGTTAGGGTCGTTACCTCCGGTTTCCCCACTAGAACCGGCATTTTGTCGAGGAAGATGGGTTTCAGAGCGGTCATTACCCATCTTATCCGGATGCTTCTTGATGATGTGGTTGTTGAACGTTCCGTAGCCCCCTCCATGCTTGAATTTGTAGCTCTTTCCACAGTAGTTGCACATCACCATGAAGTCCACGTTCGAATTTGATACTTTCTTCTTTTTAAAATGTATGGAGAAAATATCACTTCGAAGTGTCGAAGTGGTTCGGCTACGTGTGTCACTCTCTTGAGTTGGACGGGCCTCCGGCTGCTCTTGCTCCTCCTCCACTTCGGCAAAGTCGGCGGCGTCGAAGGTCCGAGAGCCTCCTCCAAATTGGCATACTCCTCACTCCAATGAGAGTGGGGAGTGTATTGACCGATAAGATCATCGACTTCAACATCTCGTGGTGGAGGCATCGGTGCCTTTTCTCGGTGAGAAGAACCGGCGGAAGAAGAACCTCTTCGAGACATTTTCGATTGAATCGGAACTTGAGAATTGAAACTTTAGAATTGAAAATTGAATTGCAACTTGAGAATTGAGTTGCAACTTGTGAATTGAGAGAGAATTGAGAGAGAAGTGTTGGAATGGTGTGAGGAATGAATGGGGGGAGGGGGGTATTTATAGAAAATAAAAAAAAAATAATTCACCGGAACCGGCGGTTCGACCGCCGGTTCACAACGGTCCTCAAATCTCGACCGTTAATCTCCAACGATCGAGTGATCCTGGCGTGACACGTGTCCAACGGTCACATTTTTTTTTAAAAAAATGTGGGCCGGTTCGGCCCGGTTTTGAACCGCCGGTTAACCATCGGTTCCGGTAGCAACGACTATTTTCCGTCGGACTCCGGCGACAACGGCTACTTTTCACCGGAGCTCTAGCGGACACGTGGCACTATCTCATTCGTCCAAAAATTTTTAAAAAAAAATTTCGTCGGAACCGCCGGTTCACGGTTTCAGAAAATGCAAACCGAAACCGAACCGGTTGAAACCGGTTTACGGTTCCGATTTGGAACCGGAACTGGGTCAACGGTTCCCCGAACCGTTGACTGCCGGTTCGAACCGGCCCGGTTCCGGTTTTGTCCAAACCGGGGGCACCACTAGTTCAAATCTTCAAAAAAAAATAAAGTGAGTCATGTTTGGAAATTATAAAATAAAAAATAAAAAATATACAAAAATTTAAAAAATATATATATATATATATATTAGGAAACAAAAATAATTTTAATAAATTTGAAAATTCAAAACTAAATTGAAATATGAATAACGTTAAAGTATTACAAATAATCCAACCAAGACTTGAGAAATTATATAAAAATTCTCATGATTAATAAACAAAATTAAAAAAAAGAATCAAGAATATTACAGATTAATTATAATAATTTAGAAAATTTCAAAAAAAAAAAGAAACTAATAAGATTGTTAAAATAATAAAAATATATAACTAAAATCTGAAAAAAAAATCATAATATTAAAAATAAATACAAAATTACAAGACATAAATTTAAAATAAAAAAATAAAAAACTTACAAAATATTTTAAATATTAATCTAAAATATTAATCTGAATTTCAAAATAAAATTTAAAATATGAATATTGTTAATATAATTAAAAAGATCTACGATTATAAAGTATAATATAATTTCAGTTTATTTGTTAAAAAAAATTTAAAGTTAATTTCAATATTTCTTTAATTTTTTTATTTATGAAAATTAATTTAAAAATTCAAAATAAAAATAAAAATATGAATATTGTTATTATAATTAAAAAACTAACTAAATCTCAAAATTTAATAAATCTTATTTGGAAAATTATTTTAAAAGTTAATTTTCATATTTCTTTAAATGTTTATCTTTATTAAAATCAATTCTTAGATTCTTTTTAAATGTTTGGATTTATTATAATCAAAATCTCAGAATTTAATTAGGAAAATCAACAATTATGTTTGAAAGTTTTTAATTATTAATTTGGTAATTTCAAATATTAATGATGATTAAATAATATTTATCATTCGTATTTATGAAAAGATAAAAAGTATAAATAAAATGTTTAATATGAAGTGAATAAATTAAAAAAGATATGAATTATTTAATGTATAAGGTTATAGTTGAAAATTTAATTCAAACGTTAACATAACACTCATTTGACGGAGAGGGAGAATGTGCAACGTTGATTAAATCACAAGTGTAAACGTTATCATTTCGATAACAAAAGGGGACCGATGCAAAATTTTCAAAATACAAAGGTTCAATATATTTTACCCGTTTAAATTACTAAATAGTTCTCAAAATTTTTTAAAATTACAATCAAATGATTAATTTTAATATACGTTCAGTTTAGAATTTAAAATATAATATTATGGTATGATATCGATAAAAAAATATGTGAAGTCAAAGTAAATTACCATAGTAATTAGTTGAAACATTATGTGAGTTTTTTTTTCATGGTTAAAGAGTTTGGTTGTAATTTCCATAAATTTTTGAAGTATGTTTAGTAATTTGATCAAACCTTGAGTGTGATGATTTAATTCATCCAAAACTAAAAGTGAAAATCATGATTTTTGTTTTATTAACAAATTTAATCACTTTTGAGATTTCATAATAAAAATGCATGATTTTAGTTATACCTGCAATTGGAAGCATCGATCAACTTTTTGGTAATAGTATGATAATGTATCCGACACTAATTACCATACATACTATCAAATCAATATAGTATGATCTATAATTAATATCAAATACAGGGATGGTGAGAGTAGGAGCGAGGGATGGGTGAGAGAGAAGAAAAGTCAGATGGTTTCTGAATCCTTTTTTTTGAAAGCAACTCAGGGAGATAGAAGACTCCTTTCACTTTCTTCCTAGGACTGGTAGAAGTGAGCATGGTCTGGCCATCGGCCATACTCGGGGTGGATTGTCCAATTCATTTAAAGAATGGGGGAGTGTCATGAATGAGTCGAACACTTTATTCTTTACTAACTTCCCGCCAGAGTGCTCGATGGAGTTGCTGAAATCTAAGTTTGAGAGAGCGGGCACTGTCCTGGATATTCTTTGTCCAAAGAAGAGGGACTTTAACAGGAAACCATTCGGATTTATGAGGTTTCCTAAAAATATAGATGGGAAAAGTCTTCATCTGGATCTGAACAACACTTGGATTGATAGTTATAAGATTAGAGCGTTCAAACCTAGATACAACCGTAATATAGGAGGAGCTCGAAAGGCTAAAGTGAAGACTTTTCCCCCCGCATTATGTGGTGCTCGTCATCCATTTGTTACATATTCTAATGTGGTGTCTAACATATCCGTGAAGTCAGAGGAGTGGCTCCATATTATGGAGTTGACGATCCATTTCAAAATTGAGGAGGCAGATCGTCGGTGGCTTGACAATTGCTTCACAACTAAGTTGAAAAATAATTTCTTGCGAGAGGGTTTTGGTGATGGAGATGAAAGAGGAATGTGCTGGAAACCTGACCCTCAAGTATTTTTGGGAAAATCTCATTTTGATCCAGAATAATATGGGTAATCCCTTCAATGTTGTGGAGAAATATTGGACGAATGGTTCTCTCATTGGTTCTCGTGGCATAGGCCATGAGCTAAATCTGATGTGTGTAGGAGGCGTTCGGTTTGGACACAATGGTTGGGGGTCCCCATGCATGCTTGGTCCCGTAGATTTTTTGAGACTGTGTGCAAAGGTTTTGGATCCCTTATTAAACTAGATGAGTCTACTGAACAAATGACGAATCTACATGTTGTGAGGATTCTTATATCCATACACATTCACATTTCTATACTCAAGTTAATTCATGTACAAATCAACAGATCCATATTTACGATTCATGTCATAGAAGAACACGTTTTTCTAGTGGTTTCAACGATGGAAGTTTCATCGGGGGATGACTGCTCAATTTGGTCCGATGGGTCTCCTGATCTGATTATCGATGCGCCGACCGATGCTTCGATGCATGAGCGAAACAGTGGAGACAATAACTTATCTAGGGTAATTGAATTGTCTTTGAGGGATATTAATTCAATTATCTTGTTACGGACAAAGATGAATACATGTATATTAACGAAAAATGGATATGCGTGGCTAATTCTTCGGCTATGGAAAAATCTAATCCTTTAAATAACACAAGTCCCAAGACTCGGTCAAAGAACGCTCATTCTTTTCCTGTGACGACTAATTTAAATGATGATGGGGCACATGTGGAATTGGATGAGCCTGATGTTGGGTCTCCTCCGTAATTCAATAAGTCTCCAAGTACTAATGGGCTGGACCATACTCAGTTTAATCATGATCTTAGGCCAACACCCCTAATTTCACACTGGTAGGCCATCCATCCGGTAGGCCACCACTTGTGAACTTATTGTCTCAAGAGAATTTTGTGTTGGGCTGTGTGAACTTGACCCATCAATCTAACGCAGAACATGATCCACCATTGTGTTCTTTAATTCAATTCGTCCGATCTGGGATCCCTACTCTCTCTGTTGCAATCCCTAAAGACAAAAAAAAGATGTGATAACCATAAGGTTAAGATTTTGAAGAAAAAAAAGAAAAAATTAGAAGCAGTGGCATGAAAGGAGTTCATTGGAGATATGGAATCTGATGAGGAGGTCGAGGGTGTGCCCGTTCCCAGCCTCCATGCCCCACGAGTAGCTCTCTCATGTATGATCAGATTCTCTACGAGATTGAAAACATGAAATATGTGGAATCTAGGAAAAGAATTGGGCCTCGTTGCAGTTGAATCGGAGAACGTTACGGTGAACAGGATTGTTGATTTGATGAAACATAATTCATTGTTTTAGAAGACTCAAGGTGCGATAGCGAAGGGTAATACATGAAGATTTTATCCATTAATATCATAGGCTTGAGGAGTGTTGCGATTTGATCTAAATAATATATTATAACATTATTTTTGATGATTTTTCTAGAATAATTGTATGATAATTGATGAAGATGATAAGAGCATTAAAGAGGGATAGAAAGAGAGAATTTAGGAGAGAGAATTTGGGTTAATTTTTCTGATGATCCTTTCTCTGCTAGAATCGGCAATTATAACAACTTGGGACCACTTAGGTCATTAAAGTAATTTTTAGTAATTAAAGTATTGAAATGAAAATGATAAACTATGCTGAATAATGAAAATGACTTGGGCTAAGGTACTAGGCCCAACTAATTAATTAATCAACCCATGTTCCTCCTTGCAACTTATCAGTTTAGGCCCACCCACTCCAATTGCTTCATAAGTCATTTTCGGACATAATTTCAGTTATTTTCTGACACAACCCTTTTTACCACTTGCCTTCTCGAAAGTTCCATCATCAGCGTAGCCTTTGTTCTTATCTTCCTCAGCCTCATTCGCCGGAAAAGCACTCAACGAAGTTGAGATCACGACATTACCCCCCCGATTGTGAGATCCTTGTCCCCAAGGATGGAGGCCCGAAAACTTTTTCATCATAAAGGGGGTATCTTCCCAAGAAATTATAGTAGGTTCGTTGCTTTCCCAAACCACCTGATCCCATTCTCATTGTTTTACCAGGTTAATACAACGCTCACAAATTTGAGTCGGAAGGACCGAAAAGAAGCGTCTTCATCAGACGTCGGAAGCTGCTGTGAAGGTATGTGTCTCTGTCCTATATGCTTATTAAGTAAAGACACATGAAAAATTGAGTGCACCTTAGAGCCTTCTGGTAATTTCAAACGATAAACCACAGATCCGATTTTTTTCCAAAATTTCATAGGGTCCAAAATATTTAGAGGATAGCTTCAAATTTTTCCTGAGGTACACAGAGCTCAGCCGATAAGGTTGGAGTTTGAGGAAAACAAAATCTCCAACCTCGTAAACCCTCTCTTTCCTGGACTTGTCCACAAATAATTTCATACATTGTTGAGCCGTGTATAAATTGTCTTAGATCTGCTCCATAAGTAGTTGCCTTTCCTGTAACAACCCCTTCACCTCTTCATTAGTTGAGTCTAGGTACGGTCCCAAGCTGAGACTCAGTGGGGAATATCCATACAGTGCTTGGAAGGACGTCATTTTGAGACTCGTATGATAATTAGTTTTGCTCCTTGCGCACACCTCGCACTGTTGCACCCATTTAATAACCTCCTGCTTCAAGTTAGGCCAAAAGAATGTCCTCTTCATCCTATGTAGTGTTTCAGAAATGCCCGAATGGCCTCCATACGTAGTTTGATGCATTTCTATTAGGATCAAGTTCTTAATATCTTGATCATTACCCACAACCAGCCTTTTCTTGTACCTCAACGGCCCTTCAGTAATCTGGAAATCTGGGTAAGCTGCTGAATTCGAAGCTTTATCATTAATAATTTTCTGAATGAACTCATCTTTATCATAGCTCCCCAAAATCTGCCTAACCCACTTGGGAACCATAGTGGAAACTGCTGCACAAACCACCGAATGGTCCTCCTTTCTTGACAAAGCATCCGCTATGCTATTTTCACACCCTCATTTATATTGTATGTCATAATCAAGACCCAATAGCTTAGTGGTCCACTTTTGCTGCAATAGTGTCATTACCTTTTGGTCTAAAAGGTATTTTAAGGACTGCTGGTCGATTCGAATAGTAAACCTTTGGCCTTGTAAGTAGTGTCCATTTTTGGATAGCCATCAACAAAGCTAAAAACTCTCTCTCGTATATAGAGAGGGCTTGATTCTTGGGGCATAAGACCTTGCTCATGTAAGCCAAGGGTTTTCCTTCTTGCATGAAGACTGCCCCTATTCCTTTACCGCTCGCGTCAGTCTCCACTATAATTTGTTTTGTAATATCTGGAAGGCTCAAAACAGGAGCTGTCACCATGGCTTATTTCAACTTAAGAAAAACCATTTATGCTTCCAGATTCTATCTAAAACTGTATTTCTTAAGTAAAACTGTCAATGGCTTACTAATAATCCCATATCCTTGCACAAATTTCCTATAGTATCCCATCAAACCAATAAAACCTTGTAGCTGCTTGATGGTGTTGGGTTTGGGCTATTGCACCATGCAAGCAATCTTTTCTGGGTCAATAGACACTCCTTGTCCCGAAATAATGTGTCCCAAGTACTCCACTTGGTTTTGACCGAACTGACATTTGCTTCTTTTAGCAAACAACCGATTTTCCCTCAACAATTGCAAAACCAACTCCAAATGTTTGAGATGTTCTTCTCTAGAGTGACTGTAGATGAGAATGTCATCAAAAAACACAAGAACAAATTTCCTCAAATAATCCCGGAATACCTTGTTCATCAATGACTAAAAAGTGGTTGGGGCGTTACAGAGCCCAAAAGACATTACTAGGAACTCATAATGCCCATTATGAGTCCTAAAGACAGTCAAGTATCTATGCTCGGGTGTCATAAGGATTTGAAAATACCTAGATCTTAAATCAAATTTTGAAAATAACTTTTTCCTATTCAATTCATCAAGTAACTCATCGATGATAGGTATAGGATAGTTATGCTTAATGGTGAGCTCATTAAAATATATGTAGTCCATACAAAGCCTCCACGTGTCATCCTTCTTCTTCACTAGGATGACTGGAGAAGCAAATGGGCTTTTGATGTTCTACACCACTCCAGACTTGAGCAAATCTTTCACTATTTTTTTAATTTCCTCATTGTGGATGTGTGAGGTATGGTAGGGATACTGTTGCTTTGATATACTTCCCGGTTTGAGTAGAATTTGGTGTTTCATTCCCCTACTTGGTGGGAGTTCAGTTGGCTCTTCGAAGATATCTTGGTAGGATATCAAGAGTTGCTGTAATTTTGGGTCACCTTTTTCGGGTAGGTGGTTAATGGATACCAAATACATAGCCTCCACGTCTTCGGGGTCCTCCATGTGTCTCATCATAAATAATGAAATGTTAGAAAGTACCTTGCACTTATTGGATGAGGTAAGGGCTTGAAGTTTCACCCTCTTGCCCATTAGTATTACTGTGAAAGTCATCTTTGCATAGTCCAATTCAATTGGTGTGCAAGATTTGAGCCAATCTCCACCTAGAATGAGATCACAACCCTTATTCTCTAACAACCTCAAGAAATTGAATGTGTGTCCTTGTATCTTCCAAGTGAACAGTTTCACCCTTTACGAGCTTACAAGTTGCTGCCCGTTAGCTACTTTAACCAATAGTGGTTGAGCTTGAACAAAGGAATAATTCAGTTTCTTGGCAGTAGCAACCCTTATAAAACTAAGGGTGCTTCCCGAGTCTATCAAAATATGTAGTTTGTGTTGTCTATACTCACCGAACAACCTCATTGTTGTAGCAACATTTGAATTTCATCCATAATTTCCCTACCAGCTCCTTGTTGTCCACCAGGATCTGTCATTTCAGGCTCCTCAGACAAGAATTCATCTTTACCTTCAGTCACAATCATATAAGACATCTTATGTTTACATTTGTGACCATAAACGAATGGTTCATCACAATTGTAACAAAGTCCTTTCTCGTGCCTGGCCACTATTTCAGCCGAAGTAAGAACCTTAAAAGCTGGTTTAGAAACCTGTCCACCGTCTTTACTCTGCCCAACAGTCGCTTGATCATTCTTTTTCCACTGATTGTAGTTAGGGTTAAGGTTAGGGTTAGAGTTAGGGTTAAGGTTAGGGTTAGAACCCTCAGAATAGGGTTTGAATTTCTTGTGCACAAACACATTTTCTGCCATCTTTCCCAGCTTAATAGCATGTTGGATAGTAGTGGGTTAGAACATGGTTACAAAAGATTGCATCTTCTCACTAAGGCCATTGATGAAACTAGCCACAAAATATGATTCAGAAATTTTGTCCCCACTAAACACTAATAAACAAGCCTTGAGTTCCTCAAACTTGTCCACATAATCCTCATATGAACCAACTTGCTTAAGTTTATTAAACTCAACCACCACAGATGTTTCTTTTAATTCCTCAAACCTTACTAAAACTATTTCCAGAAATTGTGACCAAGTAATATCAATTTTTGTGTTGATTGAAATTTTGAAACCATAGGACAACATTTCCATCAAAGTGAATGGATGCGAGAGTTATCTTCTGTTGATCCGTTATATTCAGAATGAGGTTGAAGTAACCATTGTATTTGAGGATCCACGATCTCGGTTTCGTTCCATCGAATTTAGGAAAATCAACCTTAGGAACAGAGCTGTGAAATTCTGTTCCATCGGTGATTTGCTTAAGTTTTGGAGTTTCGTGGAGTTGATTGAGGGGAACAGCACCCGACAATCCAACACCTGGACTCCCCAAAAATCGATTTGTTGTTGTCTTGACTTTTGCCTTTCTCTATGTTTAACATTTGTAATTGCATCGCTGCTAGAGTGTGAGTAAGATGCTACAATTTATCTGTGACACCACCAAATTGATCATTGATTTTAGCTTCAGTTGCTTCCCACTTAATGGTTTCCGTTTGTATTAATTGTTCTAATTTTTTCTGTGATTCTTGCAGGTCTTTGAAATGCGTGACATAGCCCAGAAGATCGCTCTGAGATACCAAATATTGTGATATGATCTAAATAATATATTGTAACATTATTTTTGGTGATTTTTCTAGAATAATTGTATGATAATTGATGAAGATGATAAGAGCATTAAAGAGGGATATAGAGAGAGAGAGAATTTATGAGAGAGAATTTGGGTTAATTTTTCTGATGATCCTTTCTCTGCCAAAATCGGTAATTGTAACAACTTGGGACCACTTGGGTCATTAAAGTAATTTTTAGTAATTAAAGTACTAAAATGAAAACGATAAACTATACTGAATAATGAAAATGACTTGGGCTAACGTACTAGGCCCAACTAATTAATTAATCAGCCCAGGCCCACCTACTCCAATTGCTTCATAAATCATTTTCAGACATAATTTTAGTTTTTTTCTAACACAACCCTTTTCACTACTTGTCATCTCGAAAGTTCCATCATCAGCGCAACCTTTACTCTCATCTCGCTCAGCCTCATTTGCCGGAAAAACACTAAATGGAGTTGAGATCATGACAGGGAGTAGCATTAAAATGAGAGAAATCAAAGACATTATTTCCAGATTTAAAATTGATTTTTGTTGTATCCAAGAGTCCAAATTTGAGTCCACCAGCCCCGAGATTTGTAAGACAATTTAGGGAGATGGTAATACGGGATGGGCTACTTGTAATGCGGATGGAAGGTCGGGTGGTATTATTTCATTGTGGAATGCTAATTTGTTTTCTGTCGTTAGTACCTGGCATATGAGAGGTGCTCTTATTGTTTATGGGTTATGAAGGGTAAACAGAGAACACTGCTGCATTGTGAACGTCTATGCTCTGTGCTATGTTCTGGAGAAAATCAAGCTTTGAAAGTGTCTATTAATAATTATTAATCAATATTATTTGTCTATTGTTTGTGTGGTTGACGACTTTAATATTGTTAGAAGGGAGTTTGAAAGATATGAGCGAAGCATGGTTTGGAACATAAAAGATGTTTCAACTTTTGATTCTTTTATTAGGGATACAGATCTGATTGACCTTTCTCTCCACGGTAGGAATTATTCTTGGTACAGACCAGATGGTAGTTGCAAAAACAGGTTTGATAGATTTCTGTTATACAATCTCTGGATTTCTAGATGGCCGGATGTGTGTCAAAAAGATTTGCGAATGAACCGTTTTTTTTCTACAGACTAAAATTCATCTTTTTAGCATAAGCGTGGATTTCTCTCATCATAAATTACCAATTTTTTCTATAGACGAGTATGATGACTGGAGGATACGAATGAATGCTCATCTTTCGGCCATGCACAATGAAATGTGGTATGTGATTACTGAAGAACCACTAATAATCACTAAACCAAATCCAGCATTGGGAAGAGAGCTACGAGAATGAGAAGAGCCGAGGCTAAAGCCGCAGCAACAGAGGCAGCATCAGCTATAGTTGGTAAAGTATAAGCTATACTCGAAGGAGCTACAAGTGATGATGATGTTGATAGGGTAGAACAGAGACCCCAACTAGCTCGACATACAGCTAGGGCTGAAGCTCTCGACTAAGGAGGGCTCCTCCGTCTGCTGAGTACTTGATTAAACCCAAATATGAGTATACTACGGAGGATAGGAAGAGAGCGACCTTGGACAATGTGGCTAAGAATGCGCTATTCCTGACATTGGATAAATTCACCTTTAGTAAAGTGAAGACGTGCAAGACCTCAAAGGAAATTTAGGATAAGTTGGAGCAGATATGTGAAGGAAATGAGCTTACTAAGGACAACAAGATATCCACAACAACACAACTGTTTGAGCTATTCAAACAAAGACCTGAAGAATCTTTGGAAAAACTAGACTTGAGGTTCACAGCCATTGTGAATGAGTTTGAATCCCTTGGAAAGTTTTACAGCCAGAAAGAAAAGAATATGAAAGTGTTGAGAGCATTACCTATTGAGTGGGACAACAAGGCTACTGCAATAAGAGTTTCACTCGACCTGAATGCAATGAGCACGTTTGACTTGTTCTCATACCTTAAGGCATTTGAGTTCGATATCAATAGGAGAAAGTTGGAAGCTGAGGAGTCGAGTGCCAAAGTAACAGCACTTGCAGTAAGGACTAAGGATATAATTACTGCTAGCAACAGTAAGCAGAAAGAGCTACATACTGAAGTTGCTGAAGAAGTAATGGTGCTCATCCTCAAGAAGTTTAAGAAATTCCTGAAGACCAACAAGAAAGGAAAAGATTTCAGGAAGAAGTCTCTCGACCCGCAGGCAAGCCAAGTACCACAGTCCAATGCAGTTTCTTCTGACCTTTGCTACAATTGCAAGAAACCTGGACACTATGCAAGAAACTGTCCATATCCTCAAGTGCATAAGTATCCTGAGGATGAAAGAAAGCAAAAGAGAGAAATGAGGAATGAGGAGAAACAAAAACTGAGGGATCTCCTAAATGAAACTGAAGCTTTGAAGGCATCAAACACAACTAAGGAAGAAACCAGAGAACAATACTCCTCAAAGAGTGAAAGTGACAGCTCTACCTCCAATGAAGAAGCTCTGCTGTGCCTAATGGCAAAAGAGTGTGAAGATGAAGATGATGAGGTAACCTCTCTATCTGTTAATGATTCTTGTAAGAAAAAGTTGAACATGATCCAGTCTTTTAAATAGACCATGAGTGACTTTGAGCAAATTAACTCAGCTCATGAGAAACTGAAAGTGGAAAATCTGATGCTCAAGAGTGAATAGACTTCACTGAAAGAAAAAGTCTCAGACCTTGAGTATTACAGTGCAGAATGCTACAATCTCAAAGCTGAAGTCTCTAAGTTCAAGTTGTTGGTCACTAAGCTAGAAACTGAGAAAGTTAGCCTGCAGAATACAATTGATGTATACAACAGATTGGCTAAGATGGCACATGAGTGTATCAATAAGATCCAAAAAGCCTTTAATGGAATTGGTCTAGGATACTGTGCAGCAAGTTCTCAGAAAACATCAAACACATCCAATACTAAAAGATTTGTTCAAACAAGAGTGTCCTTTACTTGGGAACTCCTTCCACCCAAGGTAAACTTGAACAAATTAAGTACAATGGATAAGGGAAAGAAACCCATGTTGCAGACCACAGACAGTAAGTCTGTACAAATTCTTAAGATGTAGCAGAATCAGAATACTGCAACCAAGAGAAGAATGCAACAATCTCCCCTGTCACAGCAAAAGAATTTATACCCTTCTTATACCAAAACATGCATGTTTAAATCCAAAGGAGCTTATACTCTGGAAAAGTATAAGAGAATACCTTTTTCAAGAAAGAAAGGTAA
The DNA here is from genome assembly GCA_946896805.1 of Scutellaria galericulata. Taxonomy (NCBI): domain Eukaryota; kingdom Viridiplantae; phylum Streptophyta; class Magnoliopsida; order Lamiales; family Lamiaceae; genus Scutellaria; species Scutellaria galericulata. The sequence goes on along the minus strand of OX335791.1, from coordinate 10,621,730 downwards.
CACATGGAAAGTTCTAGCACACACTGTTCACAAATAGTATTCTGCAAATGATACTTATAGAAAGAGAATCACCAAGGTTAATGACAAATTAATTGTCATTAAGCAAGTATGGATCCCAAAGAAGACTAACCCCTAGGACCCGTACTTATATGGGTACCTAAATCTGCCTGATATGCATGCAGGAACAATTGCTAGGAAGCAACGGTGATGTATGGTACATTGATAGCGGCTGCTCAAGACATATGACTGGCAATAAAAAAGCCTTAAGAGACTTCCAACCATGTAAAGGCCCTGTTGGTCCCAAGTGGTCAGAGGTTCAAAGGGGGGTGATTGAACATCTATCGATTTTGAACTTTTTAAAACTTTCCTGTAAAACAGGTTTCTGATTCAGGAATGAATGCAGCAACCTGTCTCAAATCAGTAACCTGGCAGAGTGCAGTATCAGGTTCCTGATCCGGTATATAGTATGCACAACAGAATAAATAGGATAGAGTTTCTTTTTAGAAAACCAGTTTTCTTTTGCAAGTATGCTATTTGACAAAAGCCTTATGCAATATGTTTATGATGTATGCAACAGAATATAACAAAGTAAAACACAAAGATAAAAACAAGTAAACACTTATCGCTTATAGTGGTTCGAAGGTGGTGTAAGCCTTCTACGTCCACTTTACTCCTTCTTAGAGGAACTTCGTTAAGTCAGTTTGATTTACAAGCCTCAGCTTTACATACCTCTTCCTAACAAGTTATACCTACAAAATCCCAGATTCTTAGGCCACAACCCACACAGGGTATACAATCCCATACAGGGCAAATAACCTATACAAGACTATACACTTAGCAAGGATTCAATCCTATCAACTAAGTTACACTAACACAACCTAGCGCACACAGCACAAATGGTTAAAATAATAAAAAGTTCTTCAACTATTGCGGTAAAGACAGTCTTGAACTTGAGAGCTCGAATGCTTGAGTAGACTGGCTTCGAAGGTTGAGTGACTAAACAAAGGAAAAATTAGAATAAGCTTTGGAGTATTTCTGATTTTCCACCCGGCTATGCTCAGCAGTTTCTTTAGTCACTCCCTCCTTCTATTTATAGAGGTAGGAAAAGTATCCGTTGAAGAGAGATACTTTTCTATTTTGAATTTGAGCTCTAATCTCCAAAGATCTTCTCCGTGGTTGCATTAAATGCATCTGAGTTGCTCCTGATATGAGCATTTAATGCGCCTGACATCTTTAACTTTCATGCAACGGGTAGCTACTCTAGTTGTCAGATAGCTTTGCTCTTCTTTGAGTTGCATGGTATTCCTCGTGCTGAGATAATGTAGCATTTGTCTTTCTGCAATAGATCCGTTGGCTACTTCCTATCATCTCCTTAGGTTGCTGTAGCTTCTTCCTATTAGCTGTTTCTTATATGCTACTTCTTGCACGCTTGCTGCTCCATTCAGCTTGTTGTTTGCTGCTTGCTGCTACAGTCTTGTTCCCAGCATCCCGCTTGCTGCTTCATTCAGCTTACTTCTCCTTTCAGCTTATTGCATGCTTCTTTCTTCAGCTTTATCCTAGGTAAATGGTTCTTTTCTCATTACGCATACTGTTTTGTCTTATCAAGATAACTACTGAAATATCCCAACAATTTCCCCTTTATCTTGATGATGACAAAACATAATGAGAACAAGAGTTATTTAAATAAAGAATGCTTTTTATTGAAATTGAATGATTGTACAAGTACAAACATTTCAGAACAAATGTGAAAGTAAGTAAGCTGCTACATCTGCACCTAGCTTTACTTCCTTCTTCAATTTTAGATAGTTTGTTGTTTCCATCTTTTCCACCAGAGAGTTCTCTTTCTCTCTCTCTACCATATCTGAGCTGCATGCTGTATCTTTCAATCAAATCTTCTTGAATGATCAGCTTGTTGCTCCATATGGTAGGTGCTTCCTGACTGCCATAGTTTCTTCCTCTGTTTCCCCTTCACTATAGGGCTTCAGCAGTGACTCTTGACTTGAAACTCTTCCACCTTTTTGTCATCATCCTCAAGCTTGCTGCTCAGGGGTGTAGTTACAATGCCAAGGTGGGCAGTGCAGGTTTCTTTTATCTGACAATTTCTGCTTGAGGTGGTGCAGTAATCTGTCGTACTTCTTCCTGAGCATCCTCATTCTTATTCCTACCTAAGGGAATAAGTTGCTCAGCCTTAGTACGTGACAAGAGATCAGGGACCTGATCGGTGGTTAGATAAGGTACTTTTTCAGCTTCCTTCAAATCCCAAGACACGTTCACCTTGGATCTTTGATTGCTGGTCTGGTGTCTCCTTCACCGCATCCTATGTGAATTGCTGGTGAGGATTCGTCTCTGTGCCCTTGGACTAGGTGGAAGCTGTTGACACAGTATCTTCGGACAGGTAGCCATCACCCTCTTTCTTGTTTGGGTTTTGACTCCATGAATGGTAGCAGATGCTGTCATTGTCCGAAGAGAGGCCTCATGAAATAATAACTTTCATCTCGTTTTGTGAGTTTGAAAGCTTTCTCATGAAACTCAATCCCCCATCTCTCCTATTGAGATGAAGTTGGCTCTGTGTCTAGTGAATGGAGGAGGATGGATGCATGCTTCTTTCTGATAGCATCCATTTCATAGAGGCCCTTCTTCTCTTCTGAAGACCTTCTCTGTTTCTTGGTAAGCAGAGCCTCTACTCTCCATTCTTCTGAAGACATTCTCTGCTTCTTGGTCAACGGATTTTCATCTTCATTTTCTCCATCCTCATCTTCGTCTCCGTCTTCTTTGTCTCATTCTTGGGTCTCCATATCTTCTTTTATGATTATAATTGTAACTCACATAAGAAGTTTTTGTTTGCAAAACATTTAGTGAGTAGTGAATGTGAGAAAAGATGGAAAATGATCGGTTATAAATAGGTGGATGTGAGCAGTTTCTTTGGATCGACGGTTGGGAGATGAAACGCACAATCTGACGGTTGGTTCTAAAAATGTGGAGGGGTATTTTTGTAAAATACTGATCTTCTTGAAATGCCGTCGGTTATTCTTCTGAAAAGATAGATATGTCTTCATATTGATTTGATGGTCCACCGCCTAAGAAGATCTTCTGCACATGGCTACTTCTCTTGGATCAAAGTCGTAGAAACACCACCTGTTATTCTTCTGCATAAGGTCTGATAGAGGAACAAAATTCACAAACAGATTTATTGAGAAGTATTGTATAGAAAATGGGATTAGTCATGAGTATTCTGCAGTTAGAACACCTCAACAAAATGAAGTTGTAGAAAGAAGAAATAGAACCCTGAAGGAAACAACAAGAACAATAATTGTTGAAGCTGCTATACCAAAGAGGTTCTGGGCTGAGGCTACCAATACAACATGCTATACGCAGAATAGATGCTTAATCAACAATGACCATGATAAGACACCTTATGAAGTTTGGTATGGCTTTACACCAAACATTTCATACCTACACATCTTTGGATGTAGATGTTACATTCTGAACAATGGTAAAGAGCATCTGAAGACCTTCAATGCAAAATCTGATGAATGAGTGTTCTTTGGTTACTCATTAATAAGCGAAGCTTTCAAGATCTTCAACAAAAAGGACCTTGGTTGTAGAAGAATCAATACATGTGGTATTTGATGAACCTACCACACTATGACACAACTGAGCTAGATAAGCTAAATGAAGAAGTATCTCAGATGAGTATCAAATATCATCAAGTGAGAATATTGATGGAGTCCCAATACCTGCTGATATAGTTGTTAAAAATATAATAGAAGTTCCTGCACCCAGAAATACATTAACGCAGATTACTACATAGCAAGCTGGTGGATTACATCAATCCAACAGTAATCATAGTAATACGGCTGATCAATAGATTACTGTTCATCAACCCGCTTACAGCTTTGAGCCAGACAGAACATGGCTAATAAACCATCCAAGAGAGCTTATCATTGGAGACATCAACGAAGGTGTAAGAACAAGAAGATCAAGGCCACATGAAACAATGTTTACATGCTTCATATCTCAAATAGAACCTAAAGGCATTGAAAAAGCTTTTGAAGATAGTAATTGGATACAAGCCATGCAGGAAGAGTTGAATGGTTTTGAAAGAAATCATTGTTGGACCCAAGTGGTCAGAGGTTCAGAGGGGGTGAATGAACCTCTATCGATTTTTGAACTTTTTAAAACTTTGGTGAACAGGTTACTGATTCAAGGAGGAATGCAGTAACCTGACTCGATTCAGAAACCTGACAGAATGCTAATTCAGGTTCCTGACTCGGTATCACAGTATGTAGCGGAAAATACTCGATGAAGTTTCTATTTTGGAAAACGTTTTCTTTAGCAAGTATGTTATTTGAGAAAGGGTTTTAGTAGAATGCTTATGATGCATGCATCACAATAGATATGCATCAAATAAATCAAAACAATAAACACTTATGACTTATAGTGATTCAAAGGTGGTGTAATCCTTCTACGTCTACTCTACTTTCCCAGAGGAGGAACTTCGTTAGGTCAGTTCAATTTACAAGACTCAACTTTACAAACCTCTTCCTAACAAGTTATACCTACAGAATCCCAGATTCCTAGGCCACAACCCACACAAGGTACACAATCCCACATAGGGCAAATAACCTACACAAGACTATATACTTAGCAAGGATCTCAATCATATCAACTAAGTTACACCAAACTAAAACAACCCAGCGTACACAACACAAATGGTTAAAAGATAAAAGGTTTCTTCAACTGTTATGGTGAAGTCAGTCTTGAACTTGAGAGCTCGAACACTTGAAAGGTAGACTACTTCGAAGGTTGAGTGGCTGAACAAAAGAAAGCTTAGAATAAGCTTTGGAGTATTTCTGATTTTCCACTTGGCTATGCTTAGTAATTTTTCTCAGTCACTCACACCTTCTGTTTATAGAGTTGAAGAGGTATTTCTCCATTTTTAATTTGAACTCTGATCTCCAAAGATCTTCTATGTGGCCACATTAAATGTAACTGAGTTGCTCCTGACATGAACATTTAATGTGTCTGACATCTCTGTCCTTCATGCAACGGGTAGTTACTCTAGTTGACAGATAGTTTTGCTTTCCCTTTAGTTGCATGGTCTCCCTCATGCTGCATGGATGAGAGTAGCATTTATCTTTTTGCAAAAGATCCGTTGGCTACTTTTGATCTTAGCAAGCTGCTATAGCTCTTAGCGTATTGCTCTATTTTTGCTGCTTCCTCCAGCTTTCTGCATACTTTAGCTTGTTGCTTCATTCATGCTGCTTCCTGCTTCTAGCATCCTTCAGCTTGTTGTTTCTGTCAGCTTACTGCTCTTAGAAGATATCTTCATATTTCTTCTAAGGTTGATTTTCTTATAACTTGGAAAACCATTACATGATCTCTTATAGATGAACTAAAGATCACGTGTTCAGTGTGGAAACTAGGTACTAATACCTAAGCAAACTGTTTTTTATCTTATTACACATACTGTTTTGTCTCATCAAGATAACTTCTGAAATATCCCAACAATCATGTATGGAAGTTAATACCAAGACCTGACCATCAAGGAGTTATTAGAACGAAGTGGGTGTTCAAGAACAAGCTGGATGAATCCAGAACAGTAGTCAGAAACAAAGTAAGGTTGGTTGCAAAAGGTTACTACCAAGAAGAAGGAATCGATTTTGATGAGACCTTTGTACCTGTGGCAAGGCTTGAGGCAATCAGAATATTCTTAGCCTACGCTGCACATAAGAATTTTAATATTTATCAAATGAATGTCAAGAGTGCATTTCTGAATGGTCTCTTATCTGAAGAAGTGTATGTGGAGCAACCACCAGGGTTCGAAGATCAAGTAGAAGAGAAAGTTTTCAGATTGGAGAAAGTTTTGTATTGTTTGAAGCAAACGCCAAGATATTGGTATGGCACTTTGTCCTTATATCTTTTGGAGAATGGATTTCAAAAATGAACAATGGACAAAATTCTTTTCAGAATACAGGATGGCGACAGTATTTTTCTTGTATAAATTTATGTGGATGATATTATCTTTAGTTCAACAAACAAAGAGCTCTGTGAAAAATTCTCAACCCTCATGCACAAGAAGTTCGAGATGAGCATGATGGGAGAATTAAGTTTCTTTTCTGGATTGCAAGTTAAGCAGGTAGACAATGGAATTTTCATCAATCAAGCCAAGTACACCAAGGAGTTGATCAAGAAGTTTGGAATGAAGTGTTGGGTCCCAAGTGGTGTCCGAGGTTCAGAGGGGGTGAATGAACCTTGATCGATTTTAAAAATCTTGTTTAAAACAGACTGTTCTGCAAGTTACTTGAACTTGCAGAGCCAGTCAATTACTGCTTACAACACTAAGATGCAGTGCTACACGCTGTAACTTAGAGTTTTACACGCAACAGAAAAATAAAGGTTTTAAGACTCAAGGCTGGTTTTCTAAAAAATGATCCTTTTCAAAACGTTTTATGTTTATGACAGAGATTGATATAAAAGATAAATCGCAGATAAGAAAACGATAAAACACTTATGGCTTATAGTGGTTCGAAGGTGGTGTAACCCTTCTACGTCCACTCTACTGCTACCTCGAGCAGGAACTTCGTTAAGCAAGATTGATTTACAGGACACTCCTAACAATCTATCAACTTACAAAGTTAAACACCTACTAGAGTCCAGCATTCACACAACAACTGTAAACTCTAAAGGAAAACCAACACAGGGTTTCACACTCCCACACAGAGAAGCTGCCTAAAACTTAGACAACTATACAAACAATAAGGATTTCTCCTATCAACTGTTCGACACCTAAAACAACCTACGCACACATCAACAAGGTTAAAAGAAAATAAATCTCCAACTGGTGAGAAGTAGTCATGATCTCTGAGAACTCTCTTTGTTGTTGTAGACTGCTCCGAGAAGGTTGAGTGGCTGAACATGTGAAAACTTGAAGAGCTTTAGATGATATGTGAATTTCCTCTTGACTTGTTCAACAATTTCTTCAATTAGCCACTCATTCTATTTATACTTGTAGGGAAGATATTCATTGAGGGAGATATCTTCCATTTTGAATTAAAGTGTTCTTGATCAACGACATGGCTCACATTTAATGCGACTTGATTTTTCTTTCTGGAGCATTTAATGTGGTGGTAGCAGCTTCAGCTTTCTACGGTGCGTCAGTCCACGTGGTGTCTAGGCATTGGCTCCGTATCTGCAACTTTGATATTCTCTGGAACGGCTCTATTTATTCTTGCTTGAATCTTCATTCCTCGTACTGCATTTATCCTTCCTCGGATTGTAGGATACTTCTTCAGTTGACTGTTTGAGAAGAGGGCTTCACGCTGTATCCTAGGTCTGCTTGCAGCTTGTTTGTTCTTTACAGCACTGCTGTAACTTAAACCTTCTTGCAGTATCTGTAACTTTTTCTTGCAGCGATGCTGCATGCCGTTCTTTCTTACTTTACTGCAATGTTGCACCTGCTTACTTGCAGTAGCTACTTACCGCCCTTTCTTGCAGCTTCTCTTTGAGCATCCTCTAGGGGTACTGTCTCAATAGCAGCCCCTTCAGAGGTCTTCTCACCTCAGAGTGTTGTTAGAACAACAGCCTCGCCTGAGGTCTTCAGTAAGGACCCCGTCTCCTCGGCCGGTCTTGTATCCTTAACAATCTCTGCTGCAAGAATGGGTTCTTGCAGCTCATATTAGTTTCTTGTAGCAGTTGCTTGCTTTCTGAGTTCTTCTTTCAAAACAACTTTCTCATAACCTGCCGACTACTTTTTCAGTATCCTATCTCCTTCTTACTTAGGATACTTCTTCTAGCTTGCTGTTCCCTACAGCAAGCTGATCCTCAGAAGTGTTCCCTTACTACTTCTAAGGTTGGTTTTCCTTGTACCTTGGAAAACCACTACATGATCTTTCTTTTACTATCGATAATCTTGTGATCATGTAGTTGTGGAAACTAGGTATCAATACCTTAAGCAAACTGTTCTTCTCTTATTGTGTTATTTGTGTTTTATCTAATCAAGATAACTACTAAAATATCCCAACATGAAGAATGGATCATCAGTAAGTATTCTCATAGCCACGTTGATCAGTCTTGACAAAGATAAAAATTTAAAGGATGTGGGTATTACCTGATACAGAAGGCTCATTGGTTCCCTATTGTATCTTACAGCAAGCAGACCGAATATTGTGTTTGCAATAGGAGTATGTGCAAGATTCCAAATAGCATTGAAAGAATCGCATCTTGCAACTATGAAAAGGATTATCAAGTACCTAAAAGGTACTCAATATGTTGGCCTATGGTATCCCAAGAAAAGAGGATTCAACTTAAATGGATATTCAGATTTTGATTTTGCAGGATATAAGATTGATAGAAAGAAGCGGTACATATCAATTTCTTGGAGAAATGTTAGTTTATTGGTTCTGCAAGAAACAAACATCTATAGCAACGTCAACTGTAGAAGCGGAGTATGTAACAACATAAAGTTGTTGTGCTCAGATTCTTTGGATACAACAACAACTTAAGAATTATGTGATTACAAAAAAGAGAAACCCCATTTTGTGTGATAATACAAGTGTTATTATTATCACACAAAATCCTGTCTTTCACTCTAGAACGAAGCATATTAATGTGAGACATCATTTCATAAGAGATCATGTAGAAAAGAAAGACATTATGCTTGAAAATGTGCATATTGATTTGCAGTGCGCAGATATTTTCACAAAGCCCCTATGTGAATCAAGGTTTTCTATGCTTAGGAGTGAGCTTGGAATCATCGAGTTATGAAGAATGGGAGGAGATAGGTTTCTTAGATACGGATGCATGAAGTGAGGGGGAAAGTATTCAATAATTCAGTATTCAACATTGAGGTTTTCAGTATTTCAGGATACAACTGTTCAGAATTCAGTTTTTCAGTATTCAGTATTTTAGGATACAACTACAATCAGGATACAACAAGCGTTTATAGCATTTATTGAAACAACATTTAAGAGATCTGTAACCTCGTATTAGGAATAGTAACCATTAAATGCTAATTATTTGAGCGGTAAAATAGCGTCTCGCATTTAATGCAAAATCCATTTTTTCAGAAGATCAACAAACGCACATTTTCGGTCTGACCCTAAAAGTTTGTCTTATTGTAAAAAGGCCCCTCCGTCTTTTAATCTCAACCATCAGATTTTAGATCTCTCTCATAAGTCATTTGATTGTGACAATTGATAAAATACCATCTCTTATTTGAATAAAAAATTGCTCATCATCTCTCTCATTCTACATTCTACACTTTTCTCTCACAAGCAAAAACTGACTCTCTTTTCAAGTGTTATCTATTTTTCTCTTTTAGATTTTTCAGATCTCTCACACACATTCATTTATGGTAAGTGGAAGAGAAACCGTTATTTTGGAAGAACGTCTGGTTAATCCGACGGTTCTGCTCGGAGAGGAGAACATCTATGACAGGGATGCTATCTCAAAAGTCTAGAGATTTGTTGAGAAAAGCGGCGTCTTTGGCCTTCTCACCACTCGATACAAGGGGTTGTTAGTCTCGGTTGTTTAAAGGTTCTGTACATTTGCCGAGTTATCCAACGACTCGAAAACAATCATTTTCAGGATGAGTCCTGATAGAAAATAGTACACATTAACGGTGAAGGACATCGCTTCCACCTTCGACATCTTCGTCAAGGATCTGCAACCTTCAGAGCTTGAGAAGTTTAGCTCTGAGTTCATAGAGGAGAGCTGGAACCTGTTTAAGCAGGATTCCGTCTCAGAACCGCTGAAGAAGAGCTTTGAGAAGAAGAAACTGAAGCCTGAGTATGAGTTTCTTCATGACATCTGTGTGTACTCCATTGAAGGCAAATGTGGAAGCTTAGATAGATGCACCGATCTTCGGATAAGGTTGATGACTGCCATTGTGAAATAAGTGACAGTCAAGTGAAGCGCGTTCTTCTTGCGGAGGATTTGGGAAGAAGCTTCCAAGAAAACCCTAAAGAGGAGCTTCGGGATCACCATCACTTCCATTCTCTGCAAGATGGGAATTCTAGTGGAAGAAGTCATACCAATCACTCCTGGTTGGTACTTAGACGTGATGAAGGGCTTCTTCAGAAAGAAGGTTGTGGGGAAGACACAACAAACAAATAGGAAGAAAGCCACTGCAAGAAGTAAGATTGCAGAAAATGACTCAGAAAGTGAGGTTGCTACAGAACGCAGCAGTGATACTGAGAAAAAAATTGTTGAACCCTTATCCTCAAGCGACAATGATGATGATGACATGCCTCTTGCAAAGAAGAAGAAGATGGGGTATATCTTGCTGAGGAGTAAGATGATGAATGTTGATCTTGTTAGGATCACCAAATCTGATGAGGTGCAGTCTGTTGGAGCAAATACACCTGCTGATCAGAAAGCTGATGATGATCAGGAAGCTAAACAGAAAGCTGATCAGGATACTGATCAGGAAGCAGATAACAGCTTGGCCATTGTGCCAGTGCCTCTTGCCTAGTAGGAATGAGATGAGGAAGAAGAAGAAGTTGATGTTTGCTGAGAGGAGAAAAGTGTTGCGAAGCAGAAAGTAGAGAAAACAAGCAAAAAAAACAACAAGCATTGGTGGTCAGAGAGGATGCTGTAGACCAAGTTAATCAGATACAAGCTTGGATTGACTGTGGAAAGACCATCAGCAATATCAACTCAGACATGAGGTACACCATCTTATCTGAAATAGCCGAGTCGATTAATGATAAATTCTTCAAGCTGTATGAACTCTGGAGATAGATGCACCTCTCCAAAGAAAGAAAACAGTTGGTGTGGAAAGACTTCCTGAGAGTTGAGGATTTAATCCTTGGTTGGGCTAAGCTTTCAGATTCTGATGATATAGTACCTCTACTCCAACCAGAATTTGCTGATTCCTGTCGGGAAGTTAAGCTTTAGGAGATCATCGAGGGACAGGAAAAGCTAAGGAAGCACAGAACTGCCAAAGGTAAGAATACCTTTGATGAAGCTAAGGGTGGACAGTCGATGACCGTTGGAGAGGACAACACATTGATAAACCCCACTGCCAAGACTGTAAGGAACCCGATAGAACTTGAGCTAGCTGAAGCTCAATTGGCTCACCTTGATATTGAGGAGGCCAATCAACAGATGTTATAGTTGGGGTTGCAAGCGAGCATTGCAGAACCGATTAGACAAACCCCTCGTAAGTTGCAAGCTGTAGAAGGAAGCAGTGCTGCTGAAGGTCATGATTCTCCCACATTCCGCAAGGTGGTAGCAGCACTGTCCACCATTGTGAATCTTGATGCAATGGAGATCGATGAGCAAGAGTTGGTCGACTATGAAGATTTGCCGGACTATATGGCAATAACATCTGAGTGGGAAGCTTCAGAGAAAATTCAAGGAGTCCTAGACAACTTAAAGAAAGAAGAAATCACCGATGAAGCAACCACAGAGGAAGTTGTTGAGACAGGACTCCATGTACTGACTTCGATAGCAGTACAAAATGCTGAAGGTGAACATGATGCAACAAATGCTGATACTGCAATCCTTGCAGTACTTGTTGAAAAGATCATTCGTACAATGCATGCTGAATAAGAAAGAACAGAGGATGATCACTTCCTGGTTGAGTTACAACACAATTGAACGAACATATCTTGATGCTCAGAACCTCGATCTTCTTGATACTGCCACTAAAGTTGTTGAAACAAGGAAGGATGTTGGTGCTAAGAATGCTGTTGAGACCGTTTCTTCAAAGAAGACCTCGGGTGTAGCTACAACTGAGGCAGTGCTGACGGAGGATTTAGAAGGGAATGTAGAGGATGAGAGAATGCCTCAAGGAGGTAAGGATGTTTTAATTGCTGCTCCAGAATAGGACCCTGATGATGATGAATGAGATTCCTCAGATGATGAAGATGAAGGTCCTGGAGAAAATAGTCCATCCGGCTCACCATTATAGAACCTACTGATGCTTTAAGGAGAAGAATGCGGTAGTATGCTGAAGAAGCAGCACAACAATAGGAAGACAGTATGAGTCAAGCCTTGGTTCCTTATATTCAAGAAGCTGCGAAACCTATCAAAGCTAAAGCCTTAACTTTTACTGGTGTGCAAGAGCAATCCCTCCAAGGGATAATGGATGTTGTTCAAGGGCTCATTCGAGCGTTGCTGATGCATGAGGTGAATATGACAAACATTATTCATGTGACGCCCCATTTTCTTTTCATAAAATATCAGAATTTTCTTTTCGGGCGTGAAGAAAGAAGGTGAAAAGACGTGTATGAAATAAAACAGAAACCTTTAGAAACAGTTAACATATGATTTTACATATACAAATCCTTGGCGTTTAGCCAAAAAAGGAACATTTAATTTAGCAGCGGAAAATACATCAGGATCCATCTATAGAAAAAGACGATATACTTTTTTACAAAATATGAAATTATATACAACATCGTTTGAACATTAAGCTTTGAAAGCAAAAAGGGAAAGCTGGATATGACACCTCCTCTCTACACATCTTGACCTTCTTCATCTCTTGTAGTGTGAGTACAGGTGGGGGAGTGAGTGCGTTGAATACACTCATGGGAGAAAAATTCCATGTTTTAATATTATTAAGCAGATACACAAATCAAACATATATAATAGTTTAGCAATTAGACACATCACCAATTATGTTCAACACATAATATAAAGACACGTAGTATAGCATTAGACCGAAGTCCTTTCGTAGAAAAGTACTGGACCGAAGTCCCTTCGTAGTATGGACCGAAGTCCCTTCGTAGTGATGATTTTTACGGACAATCAGTCCTTCCGTAGCATAATCATGACATGCACACACATTCATAGAGTTCACAGTACGTAAATATGACGTATATGATTCAATCATTTCATATCATTTAAGAATCATTTCATCGATCATAGGTTCACATAACATGCGTGCGTTCATTGTCAACCCTCTTTGGTATGGGAATTAACCCGCTTTAGCATAGTAAGTAATCAATCATAATTACACATTTCGCACTTAAATAAACATTATTCACATTCACACTAATCAATTCATATATCAAATAGGGAAAACAGTAAACACACAGAGGTTTAGAAGTTACCCCCACTTTGTTCGGTGGTTACCACGTGAGTAGCGAGTATCAATTATCAAGTATCTCAATGCTCAATCCAACTGGTAGCGTGATTTCGTCGCTTTCAGCTCGTTCGAAGAAACGATGAAAAATGAATCGAATGAGCCCCTATTTATAGATTTTGAAAAGTTACTATTCATCAAGGTTCCACCCCTCATTTTTCCGAAACTTCGTATTTTGTCATTTTTATCACAACTTGAGCTACGGATCTCCGATTGACCTCTAGTTCATTTATATCTTCTCGTTTTTCCGTTACGCATCTAATGGTATAAAAATGTTCTATGTTCCATGTCTAAGAAAATTATCCATCTAAAACATGCATTAAACACGTATTTGAAATACACGTAATTAAATTAAACAGTCCAGATTAACACACATAATAATTTAATTAAGGGTTTAATATTTAATTAATCAATTATGCTTCGTTTTGGTCCGGGGCGCTACAATTCATATGAGCGACATGTCTCATTCATCCTCAATGGAGAACCTGCGAAGGGAGTTGTTTGAGCTTCCTTCCTGTATTCAGAATAAGCAAGAGATAAGTCCATCGATGAGATCAAAAGCACTCTTGCTGCACAGAATCTAGTGCTTAACTCGTTCCAAGAAAATACCACAACACAAGCTCGTGCCTCCCAAAGCACAAACGACAGAATCTCCAATCTTGAGCTATTTTTTTGGGAAATAAAGACGATTCTTCATTGTGTCTTTCCTCAGCATGTACCCATTAAATCAACATCTCCTCGATCTGCCCTTATTGATGATGATAAAAAAAAGGGAAAATAAGAAGAAATTTGCTAAGGAGCTGAATGCTGCAGTGGATGAAGTCGTGAAGGACTTGGATGAAGAAGATGAGGATGATGATGAACCTTTGGTCTCTAAAAAGTGCAAACGATCAATATCTAGACATTGGCCAAAGTCCTCAATCCAAGAAGATGAAGGACAATAAGGATGAAGGAGGTGCAGGTGCTGAGGCCACTGCATCCAAAATAGTAAGCAACACTGCATCTCAACAAACAGAGAAAATGATCAGAATAGTAGTTGCAACAACTCAAAGGAGTAATAGGCAGCAACAACAACAACAGTAACCTATTCAGAAAGATAGACCTTACATGAGTGTTGCTGCAGACAGAAGGCTGAATGAGGAAAGATGGAGGCAGCTGAAAGAAGCTGATGAAAAGAGAAGAAAGGAAATGGAGGACTGGATGTCAAGATTAGGTGTGATAGGTGAAAAAAAGTCAGAGCTGGCCAAGCAAGTTGATGAAGCTCTATGCAAATATCCACATCAAGATACTCCTTGTTTTGATCCAGATTATGTATCTGTTGAAGTTTCTGTTCTGTTGGATTAAAGGCCCCTTAAAGAAAATATTACATGGGATTTGAAGATGTTTGACAGGATGATTCTGCCGAGGAACAGGAATCCAACATTCGATGAAATTATTTTTTTCAAAAGGTCTGAGTACGAGATATTTTAGACACCTGTGTCAGATGAATCGATTTGTAGGATATCCAACATGTTTTGTTGCTTTGGAAAGATATGAAAAATTGGCAAGGGATTGAGAGTTGGATACTCAGAAAGAGCTGATAAAGAATGTCAAGCAAGGAGTGTAGATCTTGTTCTGTGAAGACTTTTGGCTTCAGTGGATTCAAACTCCTGACATTAAGAAGAATCTTGAAGAAACCCATCAAGAGTCAATCCTCAACTGGTGGAAATGAACGAGACATGAGAAATGGAAGCCACTTGAAGATGACTTGGTGAAGAGAAAACTATTTGGAAAGGTGAAACCCTAAGGAAGTAGCAACTTACTGCGGTTTTTGTGAAGATTTATCTATAAGCACTTTCTGTAACTTGTTCTTTTATTCTTCTAATATTTTTCAAGTTACTGATACTGGAACTCATGAGCTATGATTTTTTTATGATAGCTCACTTGTATCTTTATATATAACATTCATGTATCTATGTATATCTGTATATGCTGCATATTGTAAATGTTTTGTCATCATAAAAAAAGAGGAAATTGTTAAGGTATTTCTGAGTACATTTTGATGAGACAAAATAGTGATGTATAGGGATTTGGAATACCCCATTTTTCTATGATGTTTATGTGGAAACTTAGTTTTTCTTAAGATTCTGTTTTGAGTTGAAGTTAGAAGTATTGTGGAAATCAGCAAGATGGAGGTTACTGATAGCAGTATGATTCTACAAAGAAGAGATATTGAATACTGCATTCAGAAGGCAGTAAATCAGCAAACAGCATTACAGTAAGTAGTAATGAGAACTAGGAAGCTTTCTGAAGGATCAGAACAGAAAGTACTTGCAGAACATGAAGTAGTCTGGAACAGAAAGTTGGCGCAGAATAGAAAGTGGATACTGTATTCTGATTAAGGAGCAGAAAGACAACACACTTTATGATGCAGTACGAGGAAGATCAATGCATATGAGGTTGTGTCTTGTCAATGTAGCCGATAGATGGAAGTGATCAGAGAACCAATGTCTCGCTGACATGTGGATAGACAACCTGTAAGAAGCCTGATGCCGAGGAGCACCGCCAATAATGCTCTGCAGAATAAGACAAGAACTCTTCCCCAATTTTTCCAAAATCATTTAATGCTAGAGCAGAAGAAGATCAAAGGAGATCAAGGATTTCAAATTCAAAATGAAGTGTGTCTCTCTTCAACAAACACATTTTCCTACAAGTATTTAAGAAGGAAGAGTTGATTGGAGAAACCAGAGTATTCTCTCAAGAAAATGCTAAATTTTCTCTCAAGTTTCAGTCACTCAATCTTACTGTGAAACAGCCAAGCCGGCGAGCTTTTAAGAACTTCAAAGATTTCAAGGCTGTCTTCGAAGCACCAGTTGAAGACCTATATATTTTTTAACCATTGTGTTGTGTGCTAGGTTGTTTTATTTGGTGTTCTTAGTGGGAATGATTTAGAACCTCATTGAGTGTTAGTCTTAAGTGTTTTAAGGCTTGTAACTCTGTGTGAGTTTGTTGAACCCTGTGTGGGTTGGCCTAAGGATCATTCTGATTTTTATAGGTGATAGCTTGCTAGGAATAGATGTATAGATAAGTCTTGTAAAACAATCTTACCTAACGAAGTTCCTCCTTAGTGAAGGAGAAGAGATGACGTAGAAAGATTACACCACCTTCGAACCTCTATAAGCCATTTACATGCTCTTATTACTTTATTGGGTTTGTGCTGTATATATATTTGCTCATTCTGCATATTGAAGTTTGAGAAAACCATACTTTGAAAAGAAAACATTTTTTTATAAAAGAAACTCTATCTTAGTGTTTTTCCACTGCATACTGTAACTCTAAAATAGTAAGCTGAAACAGCATTCTGCCAGCTTACTGATTCTACACATTTGCAATATTCTATTATAGAATTCAGCAGCGATCTTACAGAAAATTTTGAAAAGTAAAAAATTGATAGAAGTTCATTCACCCCCCCTCTGAACCTTTGAACCACTTGGAACCAACAATTTTCCTAATCTCACATTTAATTTTAATAGATGAGTTGGTCTTTGTGCAACTGGTGCATAGTGTAATCAAGTTGACCCGGGTTGACCCGGATTCACACACTATTTTTTTTGCCTTTTTGTTTTTGATTCACGTGTTACTTTTATATTATATTAGTGTGACTTTTATGTTATATTACTATGATCTTTATGTACAAATATTATAACCTGTATGTAATACTTTAACTTTAAAAAAAAGAATTTCAGCATAATTTGTACATATATACATTTACGTGATATTATTCATACCTTAATGTGATATTACTTGTACATTTATATCAACATAATCATACCTTTATGTGATATATAAATGTACAACTAACATAACTATAAGGTATAACTAACATAACTAAAATATGTAAAAGTTATTACATGTTTGTACTATAATGTAAAAGTTCATAATTACATAAATGTTATGATATTTGTACATAAATGTTATACTAAATTACTAATATAACATAAATGTCACATTAATATAACATACAAAATTATTGAATTGCCTGAAATTGGTTTTTTTTTTTAAGTTACAGAATTACATAAAGGTTATGGCATTTTTACATAAATATCATATTAAGATAACATAAATGTCAATATATAAAAAAAGAGGTGTGCGGATTTGGATCGGATCCAAGTCAAACTAGTTGCATAGATAGATCCATACAATTGGTGCACATGAGTTTTTACCTTAAAAGATTCATCTGATCCTCTTTAAGGTAAATATATGCTAAAAATTTTTTATACAATTTTAAGAGCTCTAATTCTATATTTGCCCATACCTAACTACTCATGTTGTTTTCCTTTATGAACAATAAATTTACAATATTAATTATAAAAAAGTGAACAATATAATTTATTTCTAATATTGTGTATCATTCTTTATTATTAAGCTAGAGTGCCCTCTGTGGAATTTGTTGGCCCAAACTTGGTGGCCCATTCCTGATTTCTCTCGGCCCAAGCCCAAGCCCAGCCCATATCCCAACCCTAAAACCCTTGGCAGCCCCTTGTTCTCCATCAAACTCCATCGGTTCACCTCCTCTTATCCATCTCCCATTCTCGAGGTGACGTTTGCGGTGGCTTCTCTCCCCATTTTCTTTCTTCTTATAGGGTCCTCTAAGGTATTGTGTGCAAGGCAATTCCATATCATCTTCTTCTCCTCTCTTTCTTCTTCTCTTCTGGTGAGTGCTTCTCTTTGTGAGACCCTATTTCTGAGAAAGGTGTGTGTGACAGAGATTGCAGTGAGGGTGTTATCGGGTTCGGGTTGGTTTGGGCTGTCTGGCTGTGAATCTCTGTGATTCTATTTTTCTGAGTAATCCCACGACTAATATATATAATGTCTGTGTGATCATTGGAACAGGTTCAGGTTATCTGAGCCTCCGAGAGACCATGACCGATACCCAACAGTGGTATCAGACCCACGGTTCGAGTAACCGTGGTCTCTCCTAACCCGTGGCAGATTTAGGGTTTTCTTATACCCAACTCTGTGTTGTTTTCTGATCTTCTTCTGTGCTCTATGCTGAAAAGTGCTGGTTCTCTGCCCCCTCGGCAGCCCTCCCGTCGCGCCTTTGTCCGATGTGAGCCGATTCATGATCCAAAATGGTAAGATGGGTTTTTTCCATACTTTGGGACCCACTCAGGTACTCAACTAAAAACCTTGACCTTCTGTAGATATCGTTTGAAAAATGGGTAGGTTTGGTGAATCGCCCCGGACCAAAAATGAAGCATAATTGATTAATTAAATGATTAAACCCTAAATTGAATTATTTTATGTGCGTTAATTATTGATTGTTTAATTAATTACGTGCGTTCCAGAAATATGTTTAATGCATGTTTTAGATGGAAGAATAATTTAGTCGTGGAACATAGAATATTATTTTACCATGAGAAGCATATTCGAAATACGAGAAGATAGAAACGAACTAGAGGTCAATCGGAGACCCGTAGCTCAAATGGCGAAGAAAATGACAAAATGCGGAGATTTGGAGAAACGAAAGATATTTTTGGTGAATAGTAAAATGAGATATTTTGGTGAATAATAACTTTTCCAAACTCTATAAATAGGGGCTCATTCGATTCATTTTTCACCATTTTTCCGAACGAGCCTAAAGCGACGAAAACACGTAAGTCTCTCCTCTCTTCTCTTCTCTGTTTTCTGTCTCCGGTGGGTGGCCGCCAGCACCGGCGCCGGTGGCTGGAAAATTTCAAAGTTATCGGTTTCGGCCGATTTTCGAATACATTGTAGCTCTCGTCAAAACGAGTCTAAGACAATTTCCGAAATTCCAATCCGATGTCTCGTTTGCCAGGAAACGGCGAAAAACCACCTCCAAACCCTAAACCCTAGTTTATCACCCTTTCTCTCTCCTCTGATCTCTCTCTCTCTCCTTCTCGCCAGAGCAGGCGCCGAAGAGGCTGTCGGATGTGTGGGGGAGCCACTAGAGGGGCACCGCCGTTTTTTCCATCGTACGTCATCATCGAGTCATTGCCAACGAAATGTCGTTGACCCGGGGTCATGGGTCCCGGTCAAAGTCAACCTTTTGACCAAAATTACCAAAATACCCATAAATCTTAAAACGCTCTGTTTGAGCTCGTTTCAACTCCGATTAAGCTCATTCTTTTTCCGTTGTGACCCAAATATCACCCTCTTTCTTATCAGCCTATTGGACTGAACTTTCACTCTCGTTTCTTCAACATCAATCTTTAGATCTTCCACTCCATCTCGTCTTTATCGATCGTATCTTTTTCGAAATTGTTTATATATTTAATTATACATATTAAGGATCTAAGAAACTCTGTAACTTGTGTAGGCCATCAGTTGGATCGTGCTTTGTGATACTTGATATTTGATACTCACTACTCACGTGGTAACCACCGAACAAGGTGGGGGTAACTTCTGATCCCTAGTAACTATATGTTTATATATTTAACATACTATGATGATGAATGAACGCATGCTTATGAACTTATAAATGTTTGATTGGTGGGGGTAACTTCTAATCCTTAATAATAACTTTATGTTTTCTGTATTTAACGCATGATAATGATAATGATCGCATGCATGTAAACTTGATGTTAGATGAATTGTTGAATCCTACGTGTGATGGGGTTAATTTGTAAACCTCTATGTGTCTATTGTTTTCTGTATGTGATATGTGGACTATTGAAACTTATATACTGTGATTATATGTTGCGAATACTGTATTCATTCTACCATATTGTGAGAGGACGAAAGTCCACATTCATGAGAAGAGTCAAAGAGTTTACTTTCATATTACCGGGTAACTAGGATCCGTACTCTCATGGACTTTGTGTCCATTGGGCTTTGTGTCCATCAGTGAGTCATGGACTTTGTGTCCATTAGTGAGTCATGGACTTTATGTCCATTAGGCTGTGTATTCATTTGTGAATCATGGGTTGGGAGTCCATTAATGAACCGAATTATGTGTCATGCATTATATATGATTGTTTTGTGTGACTGCTTAATAATTGTTTGAATATGGAAAGTACCCCCACGAGTGTATTCAACACACTCACCCCTATTCTGTACTCATACTACAGGAGATGAAGAGAATCATGATGCGTAGAGAGAGGGCTGTCTTATCAGCTGTGATTTTTTTTTTCCGGTTTTGTCTTCTAAAACTATGTTGATCGTTTGTAAAAGTTTAACTATATTCTTCTTTGTAAAGGATCCTGATGTTTTTCTGCTGCTATGTTAAATGTTTTTATTTTGGCTAGCCATCGAGGATTTGTATTTGTAAAGTTGTCTCCTATCTGTTTCCAAAGATTTCTATTTTATATCATGCATGTCTTTTTCCCCTTCTTTTTTCACGCCCGCAAAGAAAACTCTGATAAATTTTAAGAAAGAAAATGGGGCGTGAAATTTGGGGCCTTTGTGCTGGTAGTTCTAGGCTCTTTGTGTGATTGCCTGTATTCTACTTCCGTTGTGATTCTTTTGATATTTCTTGTGAATCTGTTTTATTGTGATATTTATAAAAGAAGACAGCCAAGTGAACCCCTGCTCCACTGATAAATCAATTCCGAGAACTGGGAAATCTTTGGTGCTCCAAGTCCTTCTTGTATCTGTGTGATACTCTGTTTGTTCACTTTGTGTGATGGCTTCGTTATCTGGTTATACCTTGGCACCGTTTGATGGTCGATCTGATTTTTGGTATATGACAATATAAAATGAAAAGAATCTTAATTCAACAATGTGTGTTTAAGTGCATAAGTCTAAGTCTAGCTTATTCTGATTCTAATACTGCTGAAAAAATGACATAGATGGATAAGCTTGCATACTCTTCCATCATTCTGAACCTTTCTGATTGTGTGTTAAGAAAGGTTGGGGATCAGAAAAGTACAAAAGCCCTGTGGGATAAATTTCAAGAATTGTATGTGGAAACTTCTTTATCAAATAAAATGTTCTTACTTGAAAAATTCTTCAGGTTTAAACTTGATTTGAATAAGGATATAGAAAAGAATCTTGATGTGTTCACTAAATTTGTTCAAGATATTAAGAAAACTGGAGATAAGAACATTGATGATTACACCCCTATTGTGCTCTTGAATGCTATACCTGATTCTTATAATGATGTGAAATCTGCTATAAAATATGGTAGAGATCAGGTTACACTTGAAACTGTAATAAATGGTTTAAAGAGCAAAGAAATGGATTTAAAAACCAATCTTAATAATAAGGGTGAGGTGATGTTTGTTAGATGAAGGCCTTCCATCAACCAAACTAACCAAGAATCAGAAAAGAAGAAGTCCAATAATCCACCTAGGTCCCAGTCTAGACCTAAAAATAGAAGATGCTATCATTGTGGTGATCCTAATCATTACATAAAGGCATGTCCTAAGAAATAAAAAGAACAAGCTAATAAGGCTTCTGGAAATGAGAATAACAGTAATAGTGATGTGTTCATGGTGACCGAATCTTGTGATGCTTCTTGTGTGAACTCTGTTTTGTCTTCTTCTCCATGTGAGAGTGAATGACTTGTTGATTCTGGTTGTACTTTTCACATGACACCAATTAAAACACTTTTTAAATCATATAAGGATGTTGGCAATGGCTATGTTTCCCTGGTTAATGAAAAAAAATGTAAAATTATGGGAATTGGTGACATTTCTTTGATATGTGATTTTGGCTGTGAGTTTATATTGAAAAATGTTAGACATGTGTCTGATGTGTGTAATAAATTGATCTCTTGTGCCGTATTAGAAGATGATAGGCTAGAAGGGAAATGGGGTAATGGTGTAATGAAAATCATGAAAGGGTCTCTTGTGATCTTCAAAGCTGAGAAAAGAAATAATTTATATGTGTGTGTTGCTAAGTCTCCTGTTGATTCGGTGAATGCTGTTAAAGAAGATAAAACTGAATTATGGCATTGTAGGCTAGGTCACATGAGTAGTAAAGGGCTAGAGTTGTTGCATAAGGCTGGTTTATTTGGAAATGATAAACTGTCTTGCATGCCCTTTTGTGAATCATGTGTGAAAGACAAACAACACAAAGTCAGTTTTCCTATTTCCCTTTTCCCTAATCTATTTAAGTGCTCTGACATTCTTAAGTATTTGCATGCAGATGTGTGGGGACCTGCCAGTGTCCCTACACATGGTGGAAAGTTGTATTTTCTGTCTGTGATTGATGATTTTTCCAGAAAAGTGTGAGTTATGTTGTTAAAACATAAGTCTGATGCATTTGAAAACTTTAAAAACTGGAAAGTGTTAATTGAAAATCTGACAGGAAAGAAAATAAAAAATTTGAGGACTGATAATGGCCTTGAATTCTGCAACAACTTATTGGATAAGTTATGTGCAGACTCTGGCATTCAAAGACACAAAATGGTTCCTTACATACCTCAGCAAAATGGTGTGGCTGAGAGGATGAATAGAACTTTATTAGAAAAGTGAGAAGCATGTTGGCCTTTTTTGGTCTTTCAAAGAAGTTATGGGGGGAAGTAGTGTCATGCCCCATTTTCTTTTCATAAAATATCAGAGTTTTCCATTGGGCATGAAGAAAGAAGGGGAAAAAGACGTGCATGAAATAAAACAGAAAACTTTGGAAACAGATAGGACACGATTTTACAAATACAAATCCTCGGCGTCTAGCCGAATAAAACATTTTACAATAGCAACGGAAATACATCAGGATCCTTTACAAAGAAAAGAAGAAGAGTTTATCTTTTACAAACGTGAATTTTTAAAACAACGTTTCAACAAGCTTTGAAATAGAGGCCAAAGGAGAAGACTTGATATGGCACCATCCTCTCTATGCATCTTGACTCTCTTCATCTCCTGTAGTGTGAGTACATGTGGGGGTTGATTGTGTTGAATACACTCGTGGGAAATACTTTCCATATTTTAACATTATTAAGCAGTCACACAAAACAATCATAAATAATGCAAAACACATGATTCGATTCATTAATGGACTCCCAACCCATGACTTACCAATGGACACACAACCTAATGGACACAAAGTCCATGACTCACTAATGGACACAAAGCCTAATGGACACAGAGCCCATCACACGACACACAACCTAATGGACACGAAGCCCATGACTCACTAGTGGACACAAAGCCCAATGGACACAAAGCCCATCACACGACACACAACCTAATGGACACAAAGCCCATCACACGACACACAACCTAATGGACACAAAGCCCATGACTCTACAAACCCTAGTTACCCCTGCGAAAATAAACCCTTTGACTATTCCCATGAATGTGGACTTTCGATCTTTCACAATATCATCATGATGCATGCATAAACACATTAATCACAACACACAACTTAAGGCACATAAGGTTCAACCAATTCATTTAATATCAAGTTCATAAGCATGCGTTCATTTATCATCATCGTGCGTTAAATACAGAATATAAAGTTATTAGGGATTAGAGGTTACCCTTACACACAACATATATTCACAACATTTAGTATTTCTCAATCATGCTTGGAACAGGGAAAACTGTAAACAGATAAAGGTTTAAAATGTACCCCCACCTTCTTCGATGCTTACCACGTGAGTAGCGAGTACCAAAGGTCAAGTATCACCAAGCTCAATCCAACTGGTAACCTACACAGGTTATGATGTTTCTTAGATCCTTAATAAACATAAATAAAGTTATAAAATATCCCGGCGATAAAATGATTGTTAAAGACGCGTCGGATCGAGAGCTCTAAAGATAGGAGTTGAAGAAATGAGAGTGTATATCCAATCCATATGGCTGAGATGATAGAGAATGGAATTTGGGTCGCTACGGAAAAAGAATGAGCTCGATCGGAGTTGAAACGAGCTCGAACGGAGCATTTTAAGGTTGAGGGGTATTTTGGTAATTTTGGACAAGGGTTGACTTTGACCGGGACCCCTGACTCCCGACGACTCGATGAAAATATCGGAAACGGATCGACGTGCGAAAACGCTCACCGGCACGCACGGCGGCTCCCGGCGCACGCACCACGTCGCGCCCAGCACCCGGCGTGGCGCTCCCCATGCGCGCGCTCGCGCACAAGCGCTCGGCATTTCTCGGCAGCTGCCGAGTTTTCTCAACAGCATCGGCATGTGGTCTCGGCGGCTGCCGAGTTTTCTCAACAGCATCGGCATGTGGTCTCGGCGGCTGCCGAGTTTTCTCAACAGCATCGGCATGTGGTCTCGGCGGCTGCCGAGTTTTCTCGGCAGCGTGGCATCTCGTCCCAGCGCTCATGGCGTCGCCCTGCTCGACCAGCCACCTTCCCGGCACCACCAGCTGCGACGGCACCGCCCTCCGCCGCTGCCGCCTCGTCCGCCGGAAACCTTACACCGCCGGCTACCACCTCCGACCATCACTCGCCGGATTCCGGTGGTGAATAGTACCCGAAAGTTCGCCGCAAAACCCTTCGACGCACACGTATACAAAACCAAACCCTTCCCTCTTTAGCTCCGGCCGGCGACTCCAGTCACCGGCGACCGCCCCCTTGCCACATGAAACACTGGCCGGTGACTTCCAATCGCCGACCACCTCTCCCACAGCCCCAAACACACACAGCACCTTACTCACTCACACACGCATAAAAATATATACACACACGTATTTCTTTCAGCTTGGCCGGCGACTTCCAGTCGCCGACGACCTCCCTTCCCACCTTACCGGCGCATCACCAGCGCCAGCCCACTGCCCCCCTACATCGGCGCTGCACAGCGCCGCCTCCACAACATGCATACACAACACACACACACATCACACATATACACACACACGGCTCACTACTGCACCAGCGTCGCCACCCACGGCGGCGCCGCCCCTCCATCAACACCCCCAAACCTCCAGGCGATGCTCCGGCCATCAGCTCTGGTGAGAAAGAGGAAGAAACATAAGAGAGAGAAAAGTTGGCACAAAGGTTAGGGTTAGGGTTTGAGCTATTGTTTTTCGCCGTTTTCTGGCGAACGGTAAGTCGGAATTGAATTCCGGAAGATGTCCTAGACTCGTCTCGACGAGACCTACGTTGTGTGCGAAAATCGGCCGAAACCGAGAAGTTTCAGATTTTTCCGGCCACCACCGGAGGTGGCACGCCGGAGGCAGAAAAGAGAGGAGAGAGGGAGAGGAGGGAGGAGAGAGAACTTACGTGTTTTCGTCGCGTTCGTCTCGCTCGGGAAAACGGTGAATTTTCGAATTGAATGAGCCTCTATTTATAGAAATGGAAAACACTATTCACATAGGCTAGGCTACTGTTCACTTAGGCAGGGTTACTGTTCACGATAAGGTTTGGTTACTGTTCATCGGTTGAAAAGTCTCCGTTACTATTCACGTAAATATCTTCCGGTTTTCCAAAACTTCGGGTTTTGCCCTTTTCACCGCCGTTTGAGCTACGGGTCTCCGATTAACCTCTAATTAGTGTCTATCTTCTCGTTTTTCCGTTACGCATCTAATGGTGTAAAAATATTCTATGTTCCACGTCTAATAAAATTATCGATCTAAATCGTGCATTAAACACGTATATGAAACACACGTAATTAATTAAACAGTCAAAGCATACACACATACTTATTAAATTATAGGTTTAAATATTTAATTAATCAATTATGTTCGTTTTGATCCGGGGCGCTACAAGTAGTTTGTACTGCTGTCTATCTAATCAATAGGTCACCCTCTATGCCTTTGAATGGTAAGTGTCCTGAATCTGTTTGGTCTGGCAAACCAATTAACTTATCAAATTTGAGAATATTTAGATGTGTTGCATATGTTCATAAAAAATCTGATAAGCTTGATTCAAGATCTAAAAAATGTATCTTCGTATGCTACCCTGATGGTGTGAAGGGTTATAGGCTTTGGCTAATAGATGGACCTGGTTTCAAAGTTGTAATAAGCAGAAATGTCCTTTTTAATGAATCTATTTTTCCATGTTTATCTGTTTTGTGCCTTTGCCTGCTTCTGGTACAACTTCCATTAAGGTGGAGCCTCCTGTTTTGCCTATGTTAGATACACCTAATTAAGGTGGAGCCTCCTGTTTTGCCTATGTTAGTTTACATTGAAAAGAAGTGCATATGATCATTGTTTGTACTTCAAACAGAATGCTTTTATTCCTATCTTCTTGCTCATATATGTTGATGATATGCTCTTGGTGATTCCATGCTTGAAATCAATTGAACATGTTCAAAAATGTCTAAGTGAAAACTTTGATATGAAGTATCTTGGTGATTCTAAGAGGATCTTAGGTATGAACATTGTTAGGGATAGAAAGAACAAAGTGTTGCTCTTAAATCGGTGCTCCTATGTGGAAAAGATTCTGAGTAAGTTCTCTATGTCTGGTTCTAAACCTGTGTATGTGCCCCTTGTTGCTCACTTTGTGCTAAGTAAGGATCTGTCCCCAAAGACAAATTCTGAAATTGTTGAAATGGCAAAAGAGCCCTACTCTAATATTGTTGGTTCTGTGATGTATCTTATGATTAGCACCAGACCTGATATTGCATACATTGTGAGCTGCCTAAGCAAGTATATGGCTAACCTTGGTTTATCTCATTGCGAAGCTATGAGATGGTTGCTTAGATATCTTAAGTATTCTCTAAATGTGAGTTTGAATTTTTCATATTCTGCTCAAGGTGTTAATCTGGTTGGTTATGTTGATTCTAATTGTGCAAATGATAGGGATAACAGAAAATCCACCACTTCATATGTGTTTACTTTGTGTGGTTCTTACATTAGTTGGAAGTCGCAGCTTCAACACATTGTTGCTTTATCAACCACTGAATCTGAGTATATTGCTATAACTGAGGCTTTAAAGGAAGCTATTTGGTTAAAGGGCTTACTTTCTGAAATTGGTTATTTAAATGGCAATGTGACTGACTATTCTGATAGCCAATCTGGAATTCAATTGTGTAATAATCCTATTTTTCATAATAAAACCAAACATATAGTTGTAAGGTTCCATTTCATAAGGGATATTGTTGAAAAAGGGATTGTACACTTGGAGAAAATTGCTTCACAATTTAATCCTGCTGATATGGGTACAAAGTGCTTGCCTTTAGAGAAATTTCAGTCATGCATGAAGACTTTGAACTTTGTACTGCTTGTTTAAGCTGTCAAACTCATATGTGTTCCCGGTTTTTTCCTAATTTTGTGTCATGAAAGTGGCTTTGTGCCGATCTTTGTGATGTTTCTTATTTTGTGCATGATAGTGTCCTGCACTAACTTTGTGTTTGTGTATGCAGGTGTTCTATGGCGATGATGATTCATTCATTCCATCTATACGATCTGACAGTATTTGTGTTTTTGGGCCAAAGGTGGAGAATGTGGAATTTGTTGGCCCAAACTTGGTGGCCCATCTTGATTTCTCTCGGCCCAAGCCCAGCCCATGTCCCAACCCTAAAACCCTTGGCAGCCCCTTGCTCTCCATCTCACTCCATCAGTTCACCTCCTCTCCTTCATCTCCCATTCTCAAGGTGACGCTTGCGGTGGCTCCTCTCCCCCTTCCCCTTCTTCTTATGGGGTCCTCTGAGGTGGTGTGGCAAGGCAGTTCCATATCATCTTCTTCTCCTCTCTCTCTCTCTCTCTCTCTCTCTCTCTCTTCTTCTCTTCTGGTGAGTGCTTCTCTTTGTGAGACCCTCTTTCTGATAAGGGTGTGTGTGAGAGAGAGATTGCAGCGAGGGTGTTACCGGGTTCGGGTTGGTTTGGGCTATCTGGATGTGAATCTCTGTGATTAGTAATCCCACCACTAATATATATACTGTTTGTGTGATCGTTGGAACGGGTTCAGGTTATCTGAGCCTCCGGGAGACCACGACCGATACCCAACACCCTTATTTTGTTAATTATATATTTTTTATTATAAAGCAATCAATTTGTTACTTATCATCAAAAAGGTTACTAAACAAGATATTACTATAGCTTTAAGAAATTTAAAATTTAAAATAATTTTACCTTTGTTATTTTTCGATCAAAATTAAAGTATAACCCTCATGAACCTTATCACATTCCTCATTGTTTTTTCCCAATATGTTGGTTTAAATGTACATCAGTACATGTACACATGACAATTTTTGTTTATTTTGAGGGATTGCTTGGATTAATGTTTATAAGTATTTCCTAAATATAATTAATTTTACACAAAAACTTGTGTGCACCAGGTGCATGGGTTAGAATTCGTATAATTTAGGTCACCTGACTAAGTGGTGAGATTCATGTATCCCAACATGCGTTTCATGTGCCCACACATGCTCCCACATGCCCCCATGTACGTGTCCACGCTCTTATCCCACACGCTTAACCTTTATGTTATATTCACGTAACTTTTACATTATGTTCGCGTAACTTTTATGTTATGTTAGTTTAACTTTCACATTATATTACAAACATATAATATCTTTTAAACCTTTTATGTCATAATAATTTAATCTTTATGTTATAATAAGATAACATTTATGTTTTTTTTTAAGTTAAAATATTACATAAATGTTATGATATTTGTACATAAAGGTATATATATTATACATGAATTTTTATGCTGCAAGAAAAGTATAAGTAATATCACTTAAAGGTTATGATATTTGTACATAAATGTTATACTAATATAACATAAATGTTTAGTTATACTACATGAATTTTTATGCTGAAAGAAAATTATAAGTAATATCACATAAATGTTATAATATTTGTACATAAAGATTATACTAACATAACATAAATATTATACTAATATTAGGTTACTGTATGAATAAAAAAAATCGAACACGGATCCGGATCGAATCTGACTCACATCCAATTACACCATACAGTGCAAATGATGTACACAAGTGCTACTCTTAATTTTATTAAATTGGTCTAATCCTATTTGTTGTGAGTTACACCAATTATTAATATATTTATAAAAGTTCGTTCTTTACTATAATTTTAAGAGCCACTATTCTATATATCTCTACTCGTATTAAGCCATTTTCTATATATCCCATTACTAACTACTCAAACCTCTTGCTCTATAGTGAATTCACGATGGTATATATCCACAGTTTTTTTTAAATTTTGTCCCATCCTCACCTAACCTCTCCTTTTCACACAGTAATTATATATCAACAACATAAATTCACCTACTAAAATTCCAATATTTCAACGAGCTATAATATAAGTTTTAGTCCTCCTCTCATTAGTGTATGAGAACTCTTGCATATTTAGCATTACACCCCAATACTATTTGAGATATAACAATTCTTGGTAAGTCACCATATTCCAACTCTATAACATGCTAATAATTAATTGGGAGTGTAAACAACAACTAATAATCGAAATGTGTAATAAGTAATTAGGACTATCGATTGATACCTAACCCGTGTAGCAACTTGCACGTCAAAAATATATATGCAATTCTCATTCCTAATACCATCCACTTATCATATAGAGGAATACAGTGTGATATATACACACACATTAGTATCTTTAATTTTAATAAGGATATTACTTGCATTACAAATAATGGACAAACAAAACAGATGAAACTATTCGTACTTTTTATAGCAGTATTGATATTGATAGATAATAGATACACGCAAATCATATATAGATGGTGTTAAGACACCGTTTTCTGTAGAGGAATTCAATTGCATCATCAGAAAACGCCTCCAACTAAGCCAAAGGGCCTTCTGGTCATCTATCTTCGTGTTGATACACAATCAAAATGAGACAAAGACAGATTCGTTGTTCCAGTGGCCATCTAACTAAACCTAAGATTCTAACAAAGAAAAGCAAGAGTTGTTCATTATCCGGAAAGAAAAAGATTGTTTATGTACACAATTTAATTACATTATACGTACTAGCTAGTTGATCACATTTGCAAGTATATATCTTGCATAAAGTGAGTCATCTCCATTTCAGAGCAGCATTCAAAGTTGCATTTCAGTTCACAGCACCATTTCCTGCCAAAGATCAACTAATCAGTATAGAGCCTAAGCAAAAACCAAGATTCTTTGTATGCCATCAACTTCTTATACCTTCTATTGTTTTGACCTTCTATGTCTTTTAAGCTTACTATTCTACATCAAATGTTACCTTGTTGGAAGTGAAAGTAACAATACTTGATGATGTGTTGTGTGTGTGTGTGTGTGTGAGGGAGAGAGAGAGAGAGAGAGAGTTACTCTACTTGACTTATATGAGTCCATCCATCAAGTATGCATGCTGGAACTGTGATATTTTCGATATTTGGTCACTGAATTTTTTGTTCAACTCTCGTAACATCACTACCTCTTGAGCCAGTTGCTCTTCAATATCTTGCACTTCAGATTGAAGTCTCTCCAATTCAGCTTTACGCAGTAAGAGTTCCTTCTTCTTTCGATCAACACTCTCAAGCCACCTATTCCTTTCATTTACCATCTCTTTGGCTTCACTCGACAAACTAACAGCATCTTTGATTTCATCAAGCCGGTTATGCAGCCACAGCACATTCACCTTCATATTTTCAGCATCCCTAACTGCAGTGTAATAAGAATCTAAGCTACTAACGTCAACGTCTTTTAACTGCTTCTTTTCTAGATCTTGCACCACCTTACAAATGCCAAGCACAACAAGGGTCTTCATATAATCTGATTCCAACGAACAATCCTGAGTAATATCCCCATGCTTTTTGTTAATCGCCTTAAGCATATGGGCAAGATCTCTGTCAAAGTCTGAGTATCTTGATTTTGTTACTTTTTTGCCATCCGAACACACATACTGCAGAGCATTTGCCACATGTTGCAAGATCTTCAGATCAATGCCATCACTTATCTTATTGCTGCGCCCATCGTCCGTCACTCTTTTATAACCACTGACAGGATGAGGGGCTTCTTCAGTGAGCGAAATATCAATAAGTGTCTCCTCAATATCTTGAGCACAAAAAGCAGGTCTCTCGATGGTTCTAGCTCGTTTTTTAACAGCAGAGATATCATGAGCCATGTATGATTCTTGCCCCACAGGGTCATTAGGTGATGGAGAAATGTTAACTTGAGAGCCATGTTCAGCGGTTTTGTCAGTGGCTCGTGAGCTTGACTGTTCCTTACTCATCTGAAGAGATGTAACCAAGCATGGACTTCTCAACAGCGTTGAGGAAACACCATTATTATTTACACTTTGTGGTTCTTGATTAGCTGAAAGAAAATATGAAGTTACAAGTGATTAGACAACAGCAATTAATTAGCAAAATGAAATGGCATTTTATGAATCCATTTCAGTGTTTTCTTAATGATTGTTGGATGCAAAAACATGACCACCCTTTCACTTATGTTTGTGTGTGTGTGTGTGTGTTCAATTGTTAATTCCTTTAATTAAGCAAACTGAAACAAGCTAAATCCTTACTTATCTCACAACAATTATCATTTGGCCACAAAGCCATATATCATACTATTCTTATTCTTAATCCCTTAAAGAAAGAAAGCAATTTAACACAAGATTATGGGGCACTCGCTATTAACCCTTCCAGCAGAATCTCTCCAACCAAACAAGCCCTGGAAAACCACAGGTAATCATAATCACTAATTATAGAGAATTTAAAGCTGTAAGTTTAAATTAATGAGCTAAACTCCTAATTAACATCATAATTTCACGATCTACACAAGCAGGCACAATTACAGTGTGGATAGTACAGGCTTACAAAACTGTGAGAGCAATCGAGCTTTCGGGGGTCGGCCTCTGCGGCGTGGAGTTGCCGCCGGCAGCGGTTGCCGGCGAGATGGCGGCTTGTAAAAGTTAGGGCGGGATCTTCTCCTAGTGGTACGGCGAGGCGGTTGCTCTGCAGAGAAATCAGGGGTTTGGAATTGTGCATGCACACTGACAAACCCCTTTTGGTTCTCAACGGCGGCGGAGGAGGAGGTGCAGGTTTTGGGCGGAAAACCCGGCGGCACATCAGGAGCAATATCAGAGAAGACTGCATTTTCCATTTTCACCATTAATTTGAGCAGAATTCTAGGTATTGGTTTGTGGGAAGAAGATATGAATGAGAGAGAGAGAGAGAGTGAAGAGAGAGGAGAGAGAAATATATTGGAATTTGGAAACAGAAAGCCACCTGGGGTAGTGAAGGTGGTTTTGGGAAATACAAACGCATGCATGACTGGGATTCATTATTTTTTAAGATAAAATCTTGTGTGAGACTGTCTCACGAATCTCATTCCGTGAGACGGATAGGGTCGAGTTAAACATAAAAATTATGTAATATTTTTGTGTGTGTTATGTAATACTTTTATGTATATTAGGTAATACTTTATATTATAGAATGCGTTTTGAGTTGAGTCAGACTATAAGAAAATATGTAATATTTTTATGTATATTAGGTAATACTTTTATGTATATCAAGTAATACTTTTGTATTATGGGATAATGAC
Source organism: Scutellaria galericulata (assembly GCA_946896805.1). Lineage (NCBI taxonomy): Eukaryota > Viridiplantae > Streptophyta > Magnoliopsida > Lamiales > Lamiaceae > Scutellaria > Scutellaria galericulata. The sequence continues at coordinate 10,589,304 of OX335791.1, read as the reverse complement.
CCAAATTGGGTCGGGTCGGGTCAACACAAAAACGCGCGGATCCTAGCTAGACGCCCAGGTGTTCTTCTTCCTCGTGCGTGAATTGTGTTATATATAATATTTTTGTGTGTATTAGGTAATACTTTTATGTATATCATGTAATACTTTTTGAAAATATCACATAACTTAATATCATGCAATACCTTTATGTATATGAGGTAATATTTTTATGTGTATCATGTAATACTTTTGTATATATCATGTAATACTTCGATTCGACCCTACCCGTTTCACAGAATGGGATCCGTGAGACGGTCTCACACAAGACCTACTCTTTTTTTAATGGGTGCGGCTATCCACACCCCAAAACTTACTAAACACACCTCATTTCTATACAAATGAAAAATATAAAAATACTAGGAATAAGGTGAGTTTAGTAAATTTTGGGTTGCGGATAGCCGCACCTTTTTTTAATGGCAAATTTTTTTGTGCACAAAGTGCACGAATCCAAATATATACACAACAATACTATTATATTATATGAAGTAATACTGTTATATTATATGAGTGATACTGTTATATTATACTCTCTCTGTTCTGGAAAACTCTTCACACTAATTTGGGCACAGTTTTTAAGAAAAAAAGAATAGTTTCTTTATGATTGAGGGTATAATGGTCAAATTTACTTTTTTTAATGAAGTGATTAGTTTGAATATTAAACTCAAACCTAATCTATCTCAAACACTCAAGCTGATCATACAAAACAACATACATAAAATAGATGAAAAAATTGCTAAAGAAGGCATGAAATTCAGATCTGGAATTATTTCCCACCAAAATTTACAAACAAAAGTTCCCACCTAATTTAACAGTCTAATCAGTCTTAAATGAGTACAAAAAGGGGGTAAATTTTCCCTCCTATTTTTTCAAGACATTAAAGGCCCTTATAAATACAAATAGAGGGTCTTAATTACACATTCAATTCAAAGTAAGCTAAGATAACATATACAGGAAAATGGGGAGAAGAAGAAAAAGTGAGCTAACTCCAACAGAGAAGAATCTTATTGCTCAATTCCTACTTGAAAATAACACCAATGGTGTTGTTCACAATGGCAGGCTTGATGAAGCATCTGCATCATATGAAGTTTGCAGGAGGACCATACAAAATGTTTGGGCAGCTGTAAGAAAACAACAATTAGATGGAAAACTAGTGATCTTTAAGTCACAAAAGCAACAGATTACACATAATACAAGTACAAGAATTCAACTAGATGAAGAAAAGTTGAAGGCCATACCATTTGAAAAAAGATCAATCATGAGAAGATTAGCCAAGGAGATGAATTGTAGCAAATCAACAATAGGTAGGTGGGTGAAAAATGGGGCAATCAGACCACACACAAATTCCATAAAGCTTGAACTTACACCAGCAAATAAAATGCAAAGGATAAAATACAGTTTGAACTCCTTGCAAGTTGACAGGCTCAACAACAAAGTCAAATTTGGATCAATGCATAATGTCATTCACATTGATGAGAAATGGTTTTACATGACAAGAGCAAGTGAGAAGTATTACAAGTTGCCAGAGGAAACTGAACCACATAGGACATGCAAAAGCAAGAGGTTCATACCCAAAATTATGTTTACGTGTGCAGTTGCAAGACCCCAATATTCAAGTGATGGGAAAATAGAGATTTTTCCATTCACAAGGCAAGAACCAGCACAAAGAAACAACAAAAACAGAGTGAGGGACACTATAGTGACAAAGCCAATAGACTCAATTACTAAAGACATCATCAAGGAATGCCTAATTAACCAGGTAAAACTATCAGAACATTATCATCACATAGTTTTACACACATAAGTAAGTCTCCAAAATAGGGAATGTTATCATTTCCCTATTGATGACATTACTTTTTACAGTTTCATTACATATAAGCAACTAATCATCATTTATCATCAGATTATACCAGCAATTAAAGCAAAGTGGTCAGCAAGTGCAAGCAAATAAATTGTAATTCAGCAAGATAATGCAAAACAACATATTACCAACCATGATCCTAAGTTTAGGGCTGCAGCCTCATCAGATGAATTCAACATCCAATTGGTTTGCCAGCCACCAAACTCCCCTGACACTAATGTCAATGACTTAGGGTGGTTCAGGGCTATACAATCATTACAAGTGGACACAGCTTCATATAATGTGGATGATTTGGTGAAAAATGTGATGTTATCCTTTGAAAACCTCACACACACTACACTGAACAATGTATTCTTAAGTCTACAAAATTGTCTTATTGAAATCATGAAGGTGAAGGGAAACAACAACTACAAGTTGCCACACATGAACAAAGGCACTTTACTTAGGGAAGGAAGACTATCATTAACACTAGAGGTGGAGGAAGACTTGGTAAAAGAATGCATAGAGTACTTGGTGCAAGCTGGACAGATAGAAGGTGCAACATATGACTTGGAAGAACTAATGACCAATTTAGGATATGATTGAAGCATATGACATACTTTTTGACATCATTTTGAACCATCTCAAGGTAAAGAGCTTTTGACATCATTTTGAACCATCACTTGGATGAACTCTTGTTATTTAAATCATATAGGACATGCTTAGGTTGTAAACAGTCTATTACTATACCTTTTGCAAGTACTGACTCTCATATTTTGCAATTTTCAGCTATTGTGACATTTTTTTACATTCTGATCATATAAACACATTTTGATCATATACACATAATTACATTCTGATCATATACACACAATCTGAATGGTCATTATCTTAATCTTAATGAGCATATACACATAACCACAGTCTAATCATAATCACATTCCACACCATCGCAGTAATCAATCAAATAAAAATTTGATTGGTTAATTGCCTCAGAACAGATTCATCACAGGGAAAAGAGTAGCCTAAATCAAACCTTCTAACTTAGGTTTGGAACCCAAATGGTGGCATTACTTTAAGGCACATTGGGGACACCATAACCCAACCCATTACACAAGTACAGTCTCCAAATAAAGAAAATTTTGCAATTTTCAGCTATGGTGACATTTTTTTAGTGTAAGGGTACCACATAATCACATTCCACATCATCACAGTAATCAATCATATAAGAATTAGATTGATTAATTCCCTCAGAAAAATTTCATCACAAGGAAAAGAGTAGCCTAAATCAAGCCTCCTAACTTAGGTTTGGAACCCAAATGGTGGCATTAATCTAAGGCACATTCAGGACACCATACAACAAATCATCATAATTCATTGGACCCCAATATCATCATTTCACCACATATATTTTCACCCACATACCAATCATCAACTTTGCACAATATCATCAACTTTGCACAATATCACCAAAATAACAAGGGCAACATGCATCATAGTATATATACACATCATAACTCACAATAATTTTCAAAATAACCTAAGCACAATATCATCAACTTTGCACAATTTCACCAAAATAACAGGGGCAACATGCATCACAGTATATATACTCAGCATAACTCATAGTAGGTTATCAAGTAAATGAGATATCAGAGTAACCTAAGCACAAGGGGACACCATATCCCCAAACTCTCCAAGAAATACCGCTACATGTCCTCGCTCAATCTCGAAGCCACCTCCATCGCCTCTATCCCCTCTTCTATCTCCTCTATTAGAGATCTCTCCACTGTAGGAGTTCCCAATGATAAAGAGGCAGATAATGATATGTAAAGTATATATTTATATACAAATAGATGACTTTTACTCTATTGATTCTTTACGGCCCCTTATTGTTTTTTACTCTATTTTCAAATTAAAAATAGCTCTTAAAACTTAAAACTGGTTGCTTTAATTTAAAAATTCTTTTAAATTTTATACATGATGTACACATTTTTTTTACAGATGAAATTTGAGTCATATCAAATTTCAATATTCCAAATTGAATTAGATTTTTACTTTTTTTAATTAGGCAAGATGGCAATAGCACATAGAGAAATTGGTAACCAGAAAAAAGAAAATAAAAGAGGAGAAAAAGGGGTTAGCATTTTCAGGTTATTGGGATTGGAGGAATCTCTTTTTTTGCTCATTCTCCCAACTTTACTCACAAAAAAGGTTGAAAAAAAGAGAGAGAAGAAGGCACCGAAAAGCATAGAGACCAGAGCAGCTTAACCTTATCATGAAAGAGAGAAAGCACCAAAAATGAATTGGAGTTGGATTAGAGGTTGCTTATCATATGAATTAAAATAAGACATGCGAATACTGTAAAAATACCTGTGTGGATTAGAGGACTCTCAGATACCCACGAATCTTCTGAGTCGGCAATGACGGCATTCTTAATGTCAAAAATAAGGTCCATTTCAGAGAAAACTGACTCCATTAAAGGTGTCTCGTCCACAAAAGTTTCGGCTTCAAACGAAAGTTCGAACAAATCCGACTCCATGATTGAAAAGACCGATCGATCTAAGAAAAAAAAAGATTAATTGAAGAAAAAGAGAGATTGATTAAAGATCTGCACAGTTTTAGATAGAGGCGAGATCGATCAAAGATGTCTTCGTGGATTTTTTACAGAGTCGATTTGGGGGGAGGGATAGAGACGACACATAGAGTTTCAAAGAGAGGCGTAACATCAGAGTTTTCAGAGAGTGGGTGGGGAAGGGAAGACGTTGCTAGAGAGAGAGAACATTAGGGTTTTGAGAGACAGAGGTGGGGAAGACGGCGAGAGAATGGGACTAGGGTTGGGAAGAACATTCGAGAGTGAGAGCAAATGGGTGGGGGTTGGGTTTTTTTGTTTCAGTTTTGGGTGTAATGGGTTGGATCCAAAAATTGAATTGGGTTGGGTTTTTTAATGTATTGGGTTAATTGTGATTTGGATTTTTTTTATTGTGTAATGGCCTAATTAGTTCAATTAATTAGATGTAGTAGGTTAATTATGACTTGAAAACGTAATGGCATTCTTTGTAAATAAGTGTGTATTGTGAGGGTAAGAATTATGTTAAAATTTGTCATTTTTAGGTGTGCAAAGTGTTTTGGGATAGATTTAAAGGAAAGTGTGCAGAGTTTTGTGGGACGGAGGGAGTATATAGTTTTAACAGTATACTCATATAATATAACAGTATTTGTTGTGCACAAATTTGGATTTGTGCACCTTGTGCATAAGAGTGTCACTCTTTTTTAATATACTAGTTTAGTGACGTGGATTATTTTTCTTCACTTCTTTTAGTTATTTAGTTTTTTTTTTTTTGGGTTTTTAATACTATATAGGCTATAAAATAAAATTTAGGATTATGATTTAAATATAAAATTATTAAATATAAAAAATACGAAATTATTATTATGATTTAAATAATAATTTTTAATAAGGATATATTAAACACTTCGAATTTTGTAAGAATGTTTTTGCAGTTTTATATTAGCAATAGATAATAAATAATAGATTTTTGTATTGATTATCAAAAGTATTTATATCTATTTAATGATTTTTTTTTATTTTGCAATTTTGATTAATTTGATAATTTCTTGTAATCTTTTGTTGACTTTGACTATTGTTAATGCCACAATGAACTCACCTCAGATGCTATTGATGGAAGACAAAAACTTTTGTATACCTGGTGTACGGACCCTAGATCCATACACTCAAGTCGACCCGATTTGCCACGCGTTCATATGCGTCATCAGGTCGCGGACAAAATCCGTCCAAACATGTTCTCATGTGCCAGATCTTTATGTTATGTTAACTATACTTTTTAGTTATGTTAGTCATATTTTTTAGTTATGTTAGTTGTACCTTAATATTTTTTTTTAGATATACATATTAACCTTTTATTCTTTTTATTCCTTTTAATTACAACAGTCATACCTTTTAGTTATATTAGATATACTTTTTAGTGATGTTAATTGTACCTTTATATATTACATAAATGTATGACTATGTTGATATAAATGTATGAGTAATATCGTATAAAAGTATGAGTATTATCATATAAAGATAAACATGTACAAATTGTGGCGAAATTAGGGTTTTTTTTTAGAGTTAAAAATATTAAATAAATGTATGATATCTGGACATAAGGATATGACTAATATTACATAAATGTATGACTAACATAACATAAAGATCAAGACAAAAAAATAAAAAATAAAAAATAAAGTGCACGGATTCGGTCAATCCGTGCCCGAATCCGACCCGAATGCATGTATGCATCAGGTACACAAGATTGCTACTCTTGATGGAAACACTTGACAAAGAAAACGAGGGTTTATAATTCCTCACCATTTCCATTAAACACTTGAAATTGCTCTTTTGACAACATTTTCTTTATTCGAGGTTGAATTTAAGTTTTACAATTATTCTATCATTTATTTTGGATTACCAGTTTACCCACACAATAGTTTTTAATTTTAAAATGAGTTTACTGTTTTGTGTTTGTAAGAGTGCAATCACTTTTTTTTTCTTTTAAATCTTAGTAAGCAGAGTGTTTTGTTTCTAACCTTTTTCTTTTGTTTCTAACCTTATTATGACAAAAACTTTTGTGCACTTGGTGCACGGATCTAGGGTCCATGCACTCGGGTCGATCCGACCCGTCACGTGTTCGTACGCGTCTCTAGGTCGCGGACAAAATCCGCCCAAACATGCTCTCAGTTGTCAGACCTTTATGTTATGTTAAATATATCATTTAATAGTGTTAGTCATACATTTTAGTTATGTTAGACATACCTTTTGTAAAGCTAGCTGTATCTTAACTTTTTTTTAGACAAACATATTAACATTTCATTCCTTTTAGTTATAACAGTACCTTTATATATTACATAAATGTATGATTATGTTGATACCTTTATGTAGTATTAGACATACCTTTTTATGTAGTGTTAAGCATATCTTTATGTTATGTTATACCTTTTAGATTTTTACATGTACCTTAACATATTTTCAAAAAACAACTATTAATACCTTTCATACATTTTAATTACATTAGTTATACATTTAGTTATGTTAGTCATACCTTTTAATTATGTTAGTTGTACCTTTATATATATTACATAAATGTATGTTTATGTTGATATAAATGTATAAATAATATCACATAAGTGTATGAGTAATATCACATAAATGTAAATATCTACAACTTGTGTCGAAATTAGGGTTTAGGGTTAAAGTATTACATAAATGTATGATATTTATATATAATGGTATGACTAATATAATATAAAGGTATGACTAACATAATATGAAGACCAGTAAATTTTTTTTTTTTTAAGTTAAAGTATTTAACTAAGGGTATGAAATCTGGATACAAGGGTATCACTAATATAACATAAATGTATGACTAATATGATATAGGATTAATTGCCAAAAAAATTACAACCTTTACTCAAATTGCCATTTTAACTAAACATTTCATTATTGGTCAAAATAACTTAACTTTATATATGTTGTTTGTTTTTTAACCTCGGTCAGCCCTGCAAATTATTTTTGCTAACTTGTCCATCTGCTTGAACACGTCAGCTGCCACGTCTTAAACAAAAAAAAAAGGTTAATTGCCAAAAAAATCACAACTTTTACTCAAATTGTCATTTTAACCAAACTTTTCATTATTGGTCAAAATAACCTAATTTTATATAAGTTGTTTGTTTTTAACCTCGATCAGCTCTGGAAATTATTTCCGCTGACGTGTTCATCGAAAGGGAACCCCACAAATTTTGTAAGGCCTTTATATCTATTATCTACTATACCAAGATCCTAAAATTATTATTTATTTTCTTTCATTTTCCTAATTGAAGAAATAATTGGAAAATAAAACAGCAAGTACAAAAATGAGTAATAACCCCCAGTAGAGACTGGTACGATTCAATTCAACGTTTTGTTCATTCGGGTTTGATTGTGTCATAGCTCTATAATTCGGAATTAGGTTTATCGTTGGATGAACTGCATTGCTGATATTAACCCCTAAAAAAAGACGGTAGGTACAACTAGGTTGTGAACAACCAACCATCGTACTATAAAAATTGGATAGGTTCTATCTATAGTCATTTGATTAGGGCCTCATAAAACGATCTGCTAAATTCATCGAGTTGTTCCAAAGGATCAAAACGGCCAAAGGCCTTACAAAATTTGTGGGGTTCCCTTTCGATGAACATGTTAGCGGAAATAATTTCCAAAGCTGACCGAGGTTAAAAAAAATAGCATATATAAAGTTAGGTTATTTTGACATAAAGGTTGTGATTTTTTTGGCAATTAACCCTTTTTTTTCTTTCTTTTTTTTTAAGACGTGGCAGCTTACGTGTTCAGGCAGATGGACACGTCAGTGGAAATAATTTCTAGGGCTGACCGAGGTTAAAAAACAAACAACATATATAAAGTTAGGTTATTTTGACCAATAATGAAAGGTTTGGTTAAAATGGCAATTTGAGTAAAGGTTGTGATTTTTTTTGGCATTTAACCTTATAATATAAAGGTATGACTAACATAACATAAATGTCAATGAAAAAAAAGAAGCAAAAAGCACAGATTTGGATCGGATTCGGCCCGACCCGAATGCATGAATTTAATTTCCATGCACCAGTTGTATAGGAGACTGACTCTTTTCTTTTTAAATTTTTTATGTGGCAAACTAGAAGTTCAATGTAGCTTTCAATATGATTGTCCCGATTGATGAATACAAAATAAAAATAAAAATCAATCGAACGTCCAATGCCAAAGTCACTAAATGGGTAAGTCGTCATTCCCTGGTAAGTTATCAGATAAATTAAATTGCAAAATTTATAAGTTTCATGGATGAACCTATCAAAATTAAGAAAGTTCTATTAAATTACGGACTTTTTAAAATTTTTCAATTACAAAATTAAAAAATCACGATTAAACTGGATATTTGCAGCCTGCATGCGGTATGTTATTCATACCTTTTTTTTTTTTATTCAAAAAGAGTAAAAATTACAGCCTATTTTAGAACACACAAAATTATCTATTACACTTGGTGTTACATCTTCTATTTCAAAATAATCATTACACATCACACCATATATATTAAATGGCATCATTAATTAACGTGTCATATATTAAATGTCATAAAACATGAGATGTAACACAAAATGTAATAAAAAATCCAGATCAATTTTAGAAGTGGTTCTGCTGTTTCATTGCACAATGTTACATTGAGGATTACATTCCACCGGATGTGTCATATGTGGTACAATTCAAAAAAATCAACAGTCTGTTTTTTGTTCTTTTCAAACTGTGACACATGTAACACATCTCATGACTTACGTTGTACTCACAAGAATAGGGTGGACAAAAACCCACTTTTGCAAAAAAACTGATTTCCTCTATTAGTGAAAAGTTGCAGAGAATTGATTTCCTTTATTGGTAAAAATAACAATAGTAAATGAACGGTTGCATTCATCTATTCAAATGAAATAGTTCGTTCCTCATATCATACAGCCTGAATATTTCTTCATAATATACAAACTGAATATTTCTCAAGAATCTAACATAAAAAAAAATAAAAAAAAATCTAAATCCTATATACATATATAAAAACAGGACAAATTGAAGAAATTGTCCCAATTGAAGCACTACACATTTCCTTAGTTATAAAAACATGTAAGATATGCATAGGAACCTGATTTCTGTATTATCAGGCTGCACAAGAAATGAGGTAATCTACCTTGAACAAACTTAATCAATGGAACATACTTCGCATGAAACTCACATTGTATGCCCACTACAGAATATGACTGCCAGAAACAATAAAATCTTCATTATAAAGCATGCAATATGTATAAATCAGAAAGCATTAGAAAAGTGTAGTTGGCAAACCCTGTGTCTGTCTCATTAACAAAGGCAGGCATGTCCACTATATTGATTCCAGAGCAGAGCAGAGCAGCTTCTCATTTAAACCTCATGGAGAACAGCAATTGTTATTTGCCCAGCAACATTCAAATCAAAAAACCGACTTTAACAGCAGTTTATTACCCTTCACTGCTCGTATAAGAGACTTGAAAGTAAATCCCCACCAATGTTCTTCACTAATTATAAAGATGTACTACTAATACCATTAACTTAAACTGACCAATACTTTGAGCTATGAAACCACTCATGTTTGCATCCACTAAGAAGTGTAGTACATTTTATTAATCATTCTAAAGTAATCCACAATACCTCAATGAGTAAATAGAAAATAAAATAACGACACTTCGTAAATCAAAGCCCAGAAACGACCTATTTATGGACAGACCTAAAACCATGCCAGAACCAAACCCAAATACTGCCAAGTCTAGCTGTGGGAGAGAGAGAGAGAGAGAGAGAGAGAGAGAGAGAGAGAGAGAGCATTACTGTGTCAAGTAAGCTGCTGTGGGAAAAAAATAAAATCAATTGAATAAATTGATCAATAGCATCTGTCTACGTCTATCGTTTGTTCTGTACATAGAAGAATGGAGATAGACTCTGAAGTTCTGAACGTTTACGTGCTGCCCTTCTAAAAGGCTTTCTTTGTTTCCACAACAATCTCTCACCGCAGCTATGATTTCTCAGGCTATTATTCATATCCATCTCCACAAGTACCTTCTTTGAGATGGACTTTAATTTTGGTGAGTTCCTCCTCAGTTCGGAGCGCCTTAAAGGTGTCTGAGGCTCTTCAAATTTACCAGCAGTACATCTGGAGAAAGAATGAAGACACTTATGAGTCAGAAAAAACCCACCAATGTCGATGGGGTGTACCTACATCACTGACAAGCTAGCTTTTGCTGGATGCAAATGTGATATCCTATGCTTAAAGTATAGCTTGTGACATGTGCATAGATCCACTAATATATTCAAGTGAATGTACGGTGCACATATAATATTTCTTTATGTTATTCTTAATTTCCTTTTACTAACATTCATGCACATCCGAAAATTCAAGATTATAACTAGTTAAAACTTTAAAGTCAGATTGTTGCACCAAAAAGAAACAAATATAAAGAAAACAAGACTGGGCAGTTGGTGGCACCAGGTTTAAGTTAGTTACTTGCCCTAGAAGAGGAAGCTTTTGCTCTTTATGTTGTAACAATGCGCACAATCCGCACAACACAAGATCATAAATGCAGACATATATCTGCACATGTGGATAATGCATGCAGAGATGGGTAAATATAAGGGAAACGAGAGGAAAAAGGCAAGTCATTGCTAGCACTGCTTGGTGTCAATGCTTCAATAGTGGTATTATAGGGGTTTAATCTTGCTATCATTTGCTCCAGTAAAGCTCAATTATAAATTATTTAGTCACCAATTCTTGGTTCTTGCACACATAAGGGAGCAGAAATAGCTGAGAAGAAAGAACTTATTACCCATTTACCCTGGAATAATACCAGTCTCAGTCCCTAGGTGCAAGTGATGGAACACCCCTTGGTGATTAGTAGGGGTGGCAATCTGAGGGACGACATGATTGACAGATACAAAAGTGAACAAGAAATTACTGAATTTGGGCTGCGGACCAACCAGATAAGGCCTGATAAAATTGTTATTTATACTTTCATTTTTAGTAAATATTAATTTCTGAAAGTACGAATACGAAACCCTAAGTTTATTGAAGAGATACACTTATATGTAATACTTAAAAGTTTGCAACTTGTTATGTTATGTTGCATCATCTTTTTGCTTTTATAGTTTATAGAACTTCATCCATACATTTGTTCTGATTTATAGACTTCATTTATATTGTTAATTACTTAAAATTTGTTTTAGGTATAATAAATATTAGAAAATTTGAATATTATTGTAGTAAATAGCAAAACTGCTCTAATGGGCCTAATGAACCTAATGGACCAGACTAGTAGTAATACATAAATATAACAATATCGATTATTCGGTTAATTATGTTGTATTGTGTTTATCGTGATTTTAGAGTGTCGTGTTCGGGTAAGCATTTTAGGCATATTAAGCTTATCATGTCATGCCCTAATCGGCTAATCGTGCTGGCCAGGTAACAGCCAGGCAAGCATGATTTGCCAGAATGGCTACATCGTAAATTTTGTCATCTACCTGGGAGGGGATCCACCATAGTAATAAGAGTTGATCTCAAAACAGGTATAGAAGGAAAAAGTGAACTGCTATCAAAAATTCAGTACACTATCCTTTAAATGCTTCTGAATTTCCACAATTTGTTGTCTGGTAACGACTACACATTTACAGTCACGTGAGCGTTACACAGTAATTATTTTGCTATTGAAGTGAAACTATTATCTTGCTACTTTAGACTCATGTACCAAAAAATATACTACGCTAACTAGTGCATTTATTCAGTCAGTTTTCATTAGTAGACTGCACCATAATGAACAGAAACGAACTATTCATACTTTTGGAGCTCACACTTGAGTTTGATTTAGCCCACTTCACTACTTGGAAATGAAAGGTATCTTGAGTGGATAACTATCTCAACTCTTAGCCTTATGACTGATGATATGTTGGTTTGTTATATTCTGAGATAAATGTTTATCTCCAAGCTCTAGTTCTCTAAATATGTTTGACTAATATATATGGTTAAATATTACCGTTGAAACTTGGAAGAGAGCTGAATAGAAAAAACGTGTTTGTTTCGGGAAAAAATACTAAAAAGATAGAATGAGAGGCGCTGAGGCACAGAGGTAGAGGAGCCAAAGGCGCAAAAGGCGCGCCTCTAACAAGTATGCTTTTGTGTATAGATTAAATATTTTAAGTTGGATCTTAGTGTGCTGGGGTGCAACAAAAAAAGAAGCAAGATTTCTCTCAGTAGCGTAAGCAAATAAACAAATTTTAAAGGCTCATGCTGGAATCCAAATTATCTTCTTATTTGCAAGTGTAAGTGTATTCTAACCATTTGGAAGTGTAAGGGTCCATTTGGATTGGTGGATATGATGAGGGACTTGAAATCCATGGTACCAAATCCATTGATGATTTTTGGATATATGCGGATTTCAAATCCATCAATTTCATTTTGAACTAATTTATGAGTCATTTGGGTGGATTTCAAATCCACTCCAATTTGGGTGGATTTCAAATCCATTCATTTCAAATCCTAGATTTCAAATCACTCTATCCAAACACAACCTACGGGTATTCGAACTATTTGTAAGTGTATTTTTGATTATCTTGAGTGACGGTAAATATTAGTCATTGTCTAGCCTCATAAATGGACGAGGCTTCACTACGTAAAGTTTTGAACATAAATGTTTTAGAATCATTCTTACTTATGGTGTAAGATTTTCTTTTACTAACAACTTGCATAATTCCTATAGACTCATGTCGCAAATACCAAACTGCGGCTTCATATCATCTCTCAGCAAAACATGAAAGCGGCATTAACTACCTCTACATGGACACTGTTACTATATAGTTTGAAGAGACAAACTGTGGATGCATGTTCAATCAATAACTAGTAGGTTCACTGTTTCCATAATATGCGTTGTCGTACATATGTTCATAACTTAACCCAGTTTTCGGTAGGCGTTTACGGAAATAATCAAACCAGAAACTTTAGAAAGAAGATCTATGACAAAAGAATCATGAAAATTAATACACTTGCCTGTCCGGCGCAGATGGCACTGATAAAGACATATCTCCCTTTGGATGAGGATCGCATGCCGGACAGATGTAAATCTTAGGTGCTGAAGAGATTTTAATGCAATCAAAGTGATACCACTCATCGCATTTATCACAAGCAATCATAGCTCTCTGGTCATATGGTTTTCGGCAAATACAGTAAAGCATGCTTCGATCCCTCAGTGACTACACCAACCACAAGCATCAGGTCAACAACAAAACAAAGAGCATTACCCATGAAAATATTGCGATCATTACCTTTAGTTCCTTTGCACATGATACAGGTAGGCGTTCGCCCTCAGAAATAAGTTCAAACACTCTATCTAATGCAAGCAGTCCACCATCCACAGACACCTGCTTGAGAACCAGAAAGGGTGAGATATTAATTGGCCGTAACATACTACATGCATTCTTTATTAAATGTATAACAGTTGGAAAAGTACCTTCTTAGCTGTATCTGCCCATTGCAAGCCCAAGTCCTTGAGTTCTATCAATTTTCTTGAGAAGTGATCTTCTGAAGGAATACTCATCGCCAGTCCCTGAAGCATGATTAGGTAATATAATCACAAACTGCCAGTTTTACTCTTTCCAAGAATTCAATGTCAAAGTATTATGTCATCATAAAACCATAGAAGTTGCAGAAATACCTATCAACTTGACCAAGAGAAAGAGTTTAACATGTGTGCGTGTGATGTATCTTGTTAGACCAAACATTTGCTAAAATGGCATCTGCTATAACTCATTTATATATAAAGATGTCCTCATCAACAAAGAAAGTATTTCAGCATAAATTTGTTTTAGCAATGCTTGTATACTATTTATGATAACCAATCTCCACAAAAATAAGTATTGTAGAATGTTGAGACTGTTTTGAAAATTCTGTCTTTGTGGGACTCTAATCAATCAAAATGATCTTAAATTGCAGGACTATTCAAGCATTCTGTAATTACCTAAGATCAAACTGTAAGATTTTCTAGCATACAATATATTACCATCTTTGATCTTTCATTCATCCAATACGTTTAAATGCTACACCACTCGTCATTTATTTTGGAGATTTAGTTCTTTAAATAGATTGATCCAAGTTTGCACTATTGACATTCCTTCTAAATAAGTCTGAATAAACTATTCACATGAAGAAACCCTAAGATAAAGGAAAATAGATTCTTCAGGAAAACATAGCAACAAATAGAATGGATGTACTTCTTTCAGATGGTTCTGAATCTGTTGAAGTGTGGGCTTCTCTGCACTTTGCAAAAAGTTCAGAGCTCTGCTTTTCCATGAATTTCTTGCCAATGCCACCTCAAATTTATGATTTCCCTCAACATCACATATGACCGAAACATCTATTGCCTGCAGAGACTAGGAATTACACCCAATAAATATCTTCCTTGAAAATATCAAAATAGGAATGCAGCGTGATAGTCATTTATTGCATCACCTTATAGATTGATTAACATTACCAATGTAAGGGATGATATACAGAACATTGACATTAAAAACAAATTATCAAGTATAAATTCCTTTGAGATAGATTAATAGTTGATGACAGAAATAGAGAATATAAAACACATTTTACAGGTGGGAAACGATCGCTATGTAATGATAGAAAGAGAGAACCTCAAACTGTACCTTCAAAGCAATACAGATTTTTCGTGAGACCACATCAAGATCTTTGCTTACATAAGCTAACGCAAAATTCACGAGTTCCATTAAGCAAGCATTGCATTCAAGCGCTTTCTCAACAATTTGGTGTAGTATTCTTCTTTCCTCAGTCCTGTCAAAGCAACACATTTATCCAATTCCGTCGCAAGATATCACAATGACAGTAATTTCTCTGTTCTTTTAGATGATCAATCATGCAAAAAATAAGTACATCAACATTGATATCAGCTAATGAACAGGAAGTTATATATGTTTCATGCTTATAACCGAAAGGTGGAGATTGGTTAAATGGATTCCAGAATATAAACAGTAAATAGATGTATAGACGTGCCCCACCAACATTATCCCTAGTCGATCTTTTTTTATTGAGTTCTATAGTTTCCCAACTTAAAAGTATGTCCTAAGACCAGGCTCTTAATGAAGTAAAACCATGTCCTATCAACTATGAAACTATTAAGAGTAATTCTGAGAAGAAAATTAGTAAAAAGAAAAAAAAAAGTCATGCCAAAAATTCAGCAATTATGAAAAAAAATTCAAAGTTTATAACAGGATGGAAATTCCTACCATAGACAAAGGTCATTGGCATCAGTGAGAAGAGTAATAAGCTTATCCAATGCAACATGCTTCTTTCCAGTTCTCTACATATGGAGAAATGAGATCAGAAAGGAAATTTTGCACAAAATAACTTTGGAGAGAAGTAAAGGATCAATCAGTTACAAACCAGAGAACCACATCCACTACGAGGAAGTTTTGAACTGTTTACAGAATCGCAGTACGTGCAAACAAACAAAGCTGCATCATCCAACAATGTTTCTGTGCAGTGCACATGAAAACTGCAAATAGAAAATAAATTAAGCAGGCAGTACACAGCTAACCAAATAAAGTAGATAACTAAGAAATTTATTTGGGAGAATGCTTCATATAAATTATTAACAATCCACTTCAGCTCAAGTTTGAAAATAGTATTCAGTGCTAATTGCTAATAGGCTAGCGTCCAATTTTATGTTTCAGCCCAGCTGAACCTGACAGTGATGAACCTAGAAAACTTACCCATCCTTGCAAATAGAACAAGTCAAAAGGTCATGATTCTCAATATGACTGAAGCAGCATAGGCATAAATTTCTTGATTCTTGGAGCTTGTTGTACACTTCAAAAGATCTCTCAAGGCTGCATCTTATCTGCACAGAATGTCAGTAGATTCCTTGAGGATTATAGATAAGGAATAAATGATCATGTGTCAATTCATTAGACAATAACAATAATTAATCTTAGTAACCTCTAAGAGAGTACGAAGCAGTGGATTTTCTTCACCAGGTGGAGGCTTAACTATGCCCGTACAATGCTGTGTCCACTTCTGAACCTTTTCAAATTCACGCAGAACCTTCTCTAGTTCCACACAATTGAATGCCTTAGAACTTCCACAGTCCTGGATGTTTAGATTTCCCATTTAATATGACCAAAGAGCCAAGAGAAAAAAATGAGACAACTTCAAAATGGAAAAGAAGACAAGTGATTTAGGTTTTGCTACAAGATATACTTCATTTTCTTCTTTTTGGAAAAGCAACTCTCACTAAGTCCATCAGTAGCAGGGAGATAAACTTGTATATATAAGAGAATGAAGGCACTCAACATAAAATGAATAGTCTGAGAATGCAATTAAATTTTATTGACACATAACTCCTTTCAAAATAAAATTCTTTTAATTTCAAGCAAGTACTACTGGGATGTTTAGCTCCTAAAAAAAACAAAAAATGATTCAAATAAGAGGATCAAATGAGTAATATCATGTTAGCTCCAAAATGACCTCTGCTTCTATGTTTAATATATGTTCAAATCTTAACAATAAAACATTAATTTAATGCTGATGCATGATACCTAGACATCAAACTCTGTTTTTAATGCTACAAAAGCAAAAAGGAAGTCGGTGCATCATATCTAAAAGGTCATTAACAAAGAGTGCAAGTGATCCCAAGTTCTAAGTTTTTCAGCGTCAAACCTAAGACTAACTTCTGGAAGTGGAGAGACCATAAATGTAGATGTAAACTAGGTTCACAAAACATACAACAACCGATCCAACGACAATAAATAAAAGATCAAAGAATCAAATAAAAGTAAATTGCAACGCGAAGAAGTGCAGTAACCTAAAATGTCATACCAACTGTAAAGAATAATAATTCTTAGCTTATCTATATCTACAACCTCCACTAAAGTTGTTTTACTTTCTGAATCAACATCCATTTTCTTACGGCGAACTTCCAGATGTATGCCCAGAGAACATAGAGTTAGAGAGCACAGAGCACCAAGGCATCCAGAAACCAGTGAACACTTCTTCAGGAATAAAAGGAAAAGCAGAAGAGCATATCCAATCTGGATCAAGACCTGATAGCAATCCAATTTGCTGCTATGCAGCTGAATATTTAAATTCTATTGATATTCTCCTATTTTATGTCAGTTTTAACCCATTATTTTTTAAAGCTCATATTTTCTTTAATGTTTTCCACTTTTGCATATTAATCTGTATCTTGAAATTGAAGAGAGATTATTAGAATTAACTAGTTATCAGGATCCTGGATACTTTCATCAATCAGAAGCTAGTGTACACCATTCTTCTAAAGGGATACAGTTTGGAAAAACTTCTAAGACAAAGTTACAGTTAAATGAGGTTATGTAGTCCACAAAGCAGTTTAAGATGAGAGATACACTCAATAATACTAATTCACAAAACTGGCTTGAGCAACTTTTTACCTAAAATTGGCATAAGACAAAATTCTAGAAGTACTTTAGTCCTTAAATATACTGTTGAAAGCCAAACCAAAATATTCGATCATCTTACCTTGAGCTGCAGAAAAGAATTCCACGAGCGATCTTCAAGACTGAGTCCAAAAAACAGATGCACTTGCTCCAACCACAAACTATAAAAACATTGAAATTATTACTACAGAACAATGCACTTTGTGCAGACTTTTAACTAACAATATGATGAATTAAAAAATACAAACATATACCCCACATATCAATAAACTTGAACAATGTTTCACAACCAACAATAATAGCTCATAAAATCAGAGTCCAAAAGCATAAAGCAACAGTTGAAGAAAGATTTAAACCAATTTTGGGACTCAAACTTCTACACCCACTATTTGTATACAGTCTATGATGACATCTACTCCCATATTTATTGAAAAATGTGTTATACAACCAATGACAACCAAAGAAAACCTCTATAATCACACCTCATACTATGATTCATGTAAAACACATGGGATAAAGAAAAAAGCCACTTGTGATGACAAAAAAAAAAAAAAAAAAACAGCAATGGAAGGTGCACATTAGATATCTGAGATTAGTAAATCAGAATGATACTATTACAAGAAGTCAACAACTAACATAAATGAAAAATAAATGAGGATAAATAATCTCAAGAAACTAAAAGAAGCAACACACATTCCATTTGCAATGTCTCAAAGCCCCTTCCAGTTTTTTATGCTCTTCACAACCTTCAAGTATCAGGTGAACAAGATAAATAGCATAATATGCCACAACCTAGACGGCTAGACCTAGACTTCCTCTTAGTGCTATTAGAATCAATGATATCAGAATAGATATCAGAATACACAGAAAGTCGGGGAAGAAACAGCTCACCAAGCCAGTAATTGATGTATGAACAAGTTGCATGCAATATCATAAAGCCCTTCATTTTTAAACTGATGAATATCTACTTGTATCAGGACCTAACTAGTTTCTTCTATCATCTTGGCGGGCAAGCACAAATTGTAGAATACAGCAACTACTTCTAATTAGATGCACCAACACAACCAGTTTAATTGCAAAGATCAGAAAAAAAGAACACAATACATGCTGCACAAGTAAAAAAAAAAAAAAACTTACTTGTGATTCTGAACTGCATCCTGAAGACGCCCAATAATCAATGGGAACGACATGCACGTTTTCTGCCACTTAAAAATGTTAAAACATATCTTACAGACAAAACACGTAGAGACAAGCTTTTAGGATGAAAAATGAGAATAAACATATTTGGTAATTTCTGATATAAATAAATGAATAATACAAGATACAATCTTAGAGACCTTAGATAGAACAAGAAGTTCCTCAATACTGCTGACTTCAAATTGCCTATGATTATTAGGATCAAGAACTTCAAGGGATTTCTTAAGCCATTGTAAACAATCAATCATTGATTTCCACAAAGCACAGGATTTAAATATTCCAGGGAGGCTGACAGCCGCATCCAACATCATCTCAACTTCCTAGAATAAAAGAATTAGAGCATTAGATGATCCTCAAATCATAGAAGCATAGACTATGAAATTCATGAAACTAGATTTGACAGAAATTTTTAATCTTCCAACAGAAAAGTCAACACATATGAAGTAAGCTGAATACTTACCATCAAAAGACCAGTTAAACACATGGTACCTACCCCCACCCAAAAAAAAAAAAAATGAAACCCAATCACAGGTGATTAATATTCCTACATTTGTTGGATTTAAACTGGCAGGACATCAAATGCAGAAAGTCTGCTATAAAACTAACAGCTTCGACTGCTGATACAGAAATTTCAGGAACTAGAAATTGAAAATAACTATCCCATTCCTCAAAGAGAGATGTCACTATAAAAGTCGCCTACCTTCTAGCTATATCTCATCCCGTATGATTAGAAAGGCAGTGTAACAAACAAGCTATTTAAGGAAAAACCATATCTTGAGTAAATTCAAGTGAATAAGACTCAAAAGGAAAGTTATAGTCACCTTCACAGGGAAAAAAAAAAAAAACAGCTTTCCCACTTGTAAGCAGTATTTACTATAATAAATGACCAATATCTTGTAGGAATTTGCATCCCTCTAATGCAGGAAGAATGATTTGAACACCATATAGACAAAATCAATTCTAATCCAAAGACCAAAAATAGAGGTTTTATTTTTTCAGATGGAGGGGGGGATTATTTAAGCCACTGATACTTATTTTAATGAACAATGGACAGAAATAGCCTTACAAGTTGGAATTACACACACTGCTCATTATAAACAACAACTAATAGATCAAAGTGCTATTTGAAGCACATGTTGCTAGATGCAAGCTCAATAAAACAAGATAACAAAAGAATAAGAGAGAAGCATCATATAATCTGTTGTGGTGTTATTGAATCTTGTGAACTGATTAAAAATGGAGGATCACCTTGCAAGAAGGAACAATTGAAGAAAAAGAAATCGCCTTTATGCACCACTTGAGCACTGAACAAGCATCTTGCAGTTTCGGAATTAAGTCAAACCCAAGACCAAGGGAAACACCAGATTTAATGGTGCTCTCAATCACAATAACTTGATGTTCAAGTTTGGGTGTGGGTGTAAGACAGCTCGTGGTGCCCTTGTTAATAACGTCAATATTCCATAAGTTCTCTGTATCCTGTAGTAAAGAGCTGGCATCCTGTTCCCACTCAACACTCTTCTTCAAGACATCTTTTAGCAGTTCACATTCTTCAAGAAATACCTTCAGGTCTTCAGATTCCAATACTAATTCCTACATGATTATGCAATCAAGCAAAATTAATCAAGATAAATATGACAATTGGAAGACTTAATATTAACATCAAGAGAATCAACCTTCAAAACATCAACTTGGGGACAAGAATCTGAGGGGGGTAAGATGGATGAATCCTGAAATAGGAATGGTTTACACTTCATTAACCACTCCTTAGCTGTCGACACTGCAAGCTTGACATCAAGAAGGGATGGTGGAATAATACCGATGTCCTCAGAAGCCCTGAGATATTGTATTAAAAATTTATTAACAGCCACTTCCACCAATAGAACAATAAGGAGAGCGGAAAAAAATTGAAGCACAACCTCAAAAGATCATCAAAGTCGGACATGGGTGCCCTGGTAGCAAGAAGATAACTTGCTTTTTCCTCCCAGCACATTGCACTTGCATGTCTATGGGAGATATCCACAAACAGCTTCTCTTTCTCAATCTGTAGTCTGACAAGAATAAGCAGTTCATTCTTCAATATTAATCTCAAAATATCTTAAGATGACAAGAATAAAGCACAGACAAAGTTCTAATATTAAAACAAACAAAAGAGAAGCATACGTGGTTGCATCAGACATCAGTTGCTGGACAAAGTCCATGGACATTTGACAGCGAAGGACCTGTATCAAAGATGGTGTTCATTTCAGATGTAAAACCTATCCGTACCACACAAGTGACTACACAGCAGCAACTTTATTTAATTGAAAAGTAATGGCATGCAAATAACAATATCTGACAACATTGATAGAGAGGTCAATTAGAATGCCGACTTAAAAGAGTGCTATTTGGTTCCAGGTATTCAAAGATGCCGAGAAATCAATTCCCACTAGGAACCAAAAAAATATTAAAGCAAGAAAAGGATACCACATAGAAGTTTGAAATCACAACAATCATCACATTACCTTAAATGCTTTAACACGGCAGTGTGCCTTGTTAAGCTCAAGTTCAACACGAGGTACCTCATCAACTACATTAAAAGAAAAGAGAAAAACATATCATGCCAATGGATGAAACAGACTGAATAAACTGCTAATATGTAAACAAGAACCCGGACTTCATGGTACACCACTCACTGTACCTTGAATTTGAAGCAATAATCCATCCTTATGGATGCAGGTTAACTCATCAACTACATTTTCTTGATCCTCCCTTTCTTGAACATTCATAAGAACAAGATGAACACGTGATATCCATGATATAGTATCACTATAATATTTTCTCAGAAGTTCTAGCTCTGGAATATTAACAGTAAAATCCTCCCATTCACTAAGAAACAGCTTGATTTCCTGGCCAAGATAAGGTAGTGGTTTTCAGTGAAAGTTCAACATCAATGGCACTAACTGAAATAAAACTAATCTGCAACCACAACCTTTAGAGGAAGCAAGTCTTTCAAAATTTCATTGCACCGACATCGACAAGATTTGACTCGCCTGATCAGATCAGTAAGCAGATCTGATTCAGGAAGCTTAAGTCGTAGCTCTAGCATCTAGAATGAACAGAAAAAATAACCAAGTATGAACTTCATGTCAAAAAAGACACTGAGCATTGTGGTAACTGTAAGAGATTTAAATATACCTCCGACTCCAGCTTGTAGAGCATATCTACCTCGACCAAGGAAGGGGCTTTCTGAGAGATGCAATTCCTCACATTGTCCACCCAAATCTGGCACAAATGTAAAGCTTTCAAATGTGCATAATAAGAAACCAAAAGGAAGAAACAGAAGCCATTAACAGACATGTAATTGGCGAATGGAAAAATATATCAGTGTTCACTGTTCTTAATATGCAAATAGACAGAGGATGCCTGATGAAGGCAGAGGCATGATAAACAATAATCACTATACGTTAACTCTGAGAATATCTGGAAGTAATGATAATTTTGGTGAAAACTCCTTTTCTTTATTTCATAAATCAATCAACCCTCTAGAACAATAAAAAAACTCCTACTTATACAAATATAAACCTAGAATCCTAAAAGATAAAGATAAAATTAACATAAAGATTTTAAGTTTATTCCTCAATCAAATAGAAACCTTGCAAATCCCTTAAAGTTTGACACAAAATGGTTAAAATAATGCACGGAGTAGAACATCGCTGCATTTCGCAAGGATACAGCTTTGGTACAGAAACCAGAATATATCAGAAAGTAACCATACCTTCACTGCAGAAAGCTTAAGCTTCAGTTGCTCACTTTCCTTTATGTAAATTGGTGAGTGAAGAGCCTTCAAGCATAAGATCTCCAAATCAGCCACCTTGATAGATTCACAAGATGAAGCAAAAAAAAAAACAGGGCGTCAAATCATGAAAGTTCAATTCTTCAACCAATAGGACTAGAAATATAGCATGTGATAGACATACATACAGAAATATGCCCTACTATAAGGAAGTGGTGACAACCATGAAATGATTAAAATCTATGACCAACAAGATATCGGATAAAAGGAAATAGTAGCTTTCTTACAGAAAATTCAGAAGATAATGTCGGAGCAGAATTAATTTCCTGGATCAGCATACAAGCTTCTTCTTCATATTTCTACAGAGAAATTAGTAAAAACATTCAGCTGAAGAAACCAACAGATAGAACCAGGAAAACTATTTTAAGTCACTGAAAGAGTCCAACCTTTAACAGAAAGTGTCTTGGTTCATTGCAAGGCGCGGTGCTAAATCTGAGCAACTCATTGATCTGATCCATCTGCACCCTCTCTGTGTCAACTGACTGCCCTCGATTACTGGACCATGATTTCAACTTAGTAAGGCATTTTCTCACAGCTTTTGCCCAATTTTGTGCTTGAACCAAGTTATTTTGCATTTCTCGCACCTGCAGAAGAGATGATCGATAGCATCATCAATTGCAGAAACATCTAAAATCTGGACGAAACCTGAGATCATTCAAAAGTACCAAGGCTTACAAGATCCATTTCAGAACCAGCCCAAAGAAACTGATCTGCTTCCTCTATTGCACTGGCATAAGCATGCCTAGAGTATGGATGCTCAAGAATCTTACAAGACCTCAGAATCCAATCTTCAGCAAGTTGTAGATGTGTGACATGACCACCCTTAACCTAAAGATAGAGAAATAAATCTGTAATCAATAGTCACATTGACATTGCAAAAGGGTTTCTGGGTTAACTGAAAAAGGACCTGTAGCATTATGGCAGTTTATACAAGTTTCTTCCAAGTTCCAGCAGCATAAACAGTTATATAACACTACCAAGCATGTTAAATTGAAGACCACAGAAAAGCTACAACTCAAAAAACAATACTCCCTTTGTCCCACAAAGATACACACTTCACATATCACAAATTAAGAAAAACACATTTAATTTACTTGGAAAAACAATTTTTGTACACAAACTTCCTATTATACCCTTATTTATACACATTGATGACTAAAAAAAGCAACCAACATTTATATATCCTCACATGAGTTTCTAACATTAATTAAGGGTATTTTAGAGAAACTAACTCTACAAATAAAGAAAATATCTATAATTTGGGACAACCAAAAAATAAATATGTGTCTATCTTTATGGGACAGAGGGAGTACGTAATTTTGACTCTACATTCTCTGAATTGGCAACAACTCCTTAAAAAAAAGCTTACACTTAATTCTTTCACTACATAGGTGCAATGTGATACTCCATCATAAGGTTTAAACTCCATCTGGTCACATCCAAAATATATGACATATTGTAATATAAAGGGGCTTCATGACAGCAACAATGTCTCATGATTACTAAATAATGTACTTTGTTCTTCTAATCAAGGGATGGTAATGTCCTATCTCATTGACTTCATGACAGCAACAATGTCTCATGATTACTAAATAATGTACTTTGTTCTTCTAATCAAGGGATGGTAATGTCCTATCTCATTGACATTAGGCCAAAAAATTTACAGATTCACACCTTAACCATAAAAATTAGAGAAAACTAGACAAGTTGGTATATTCAGTAATGATGAAGCACAATTAAGCTTTAAAGGAGAGAGAAAAAAAAAGGTATAAAGAACTTGAGCTTTCAAGCAAATAATTCAATGGAAAAGAGATACATTCTGATTAATCTACATAAGAATTATTCTCAACCTTTTTTGCTAATGATGCTGCTTTCTCTGAGCTAGTATCCTTACGTGGATCACCAGCTCCTTCCACCAAACAATGTTTATCAAGCTTATGCAGTAAACCAGCCAATTCTGCCAGAGTTTGACGGTATAAAAGACACAGTCTGTTTGGCTTGCATTCACAAAGGTGCTCCCAGTGCTGCAACAAAGGACAGTGAGTTCAGTTGCTTGATGTTTTAAATGAAGTCTTTCAGATCTTCAAATTTCATACTACTGGGGTCATATAAAAACTGAACCACATCATGGCCATAAAAACTGAAACACATCATGGCACACATGAAATCAAGTTTAAGATGTTACTGATGGAAAAACAAAAAACTTATTTTTGATAAGAAACAAGAAGATTATATTAATAATGGCAAGAATATACAAAGGGACTGGTCGTTCCTCATTTACATACGAAACTTCACCCTACACTTTTAAATAGCTTATAAGCTTTTGAACAAGTTGTCCACACTTAAAAAGCTTCATCCAACACTAATGGAAAGATTCAAATGAATATACAAACGGACAGGTGTTCTCTAAGTAAAACTTCACCCAACACTTTTGGGAGCTTAAAAGATTTAAAACATCTAATAAATATCTCAAAGAGGCTCAGCCAAACATAATTATTATAGCCAACCTAAAACTTGGTAACCCATGTATACATTTTTCACTTATTTCAGGCGGAAATATCCTTGGACCACAGAGATGTGCATTTAGTCCTAGATGATATTACCAACTATGTATCGATTTCAATGTAAAATAACTGCTAATCTTTTTTTTTTCCCAATATATTTCATTTTCTTCTACTTTATATATATATATATTAGGTATTCAATGTTTTTTCTTTTTCCTTTTAATACAATATCATGTTAGCTATTATTATTGTAGCTAAAATATACAATCAAAAGAATAAGCGATAAAAAGGTGTAGAAACATTTATTTATTAATTAATGACAGCAATCAAATAATTATTATTTAACTTCTTATTTTAAAAATAATCTATTATTATTAACTAATCTAAACGAACGAATATTTGAAAGAAAAAAAAAATCTAATGTGTGAATTCAAATAGCTAAGCAAATCAGAAACAATTTTTTTTTTTTCAATTACTAAGTTTACAAGTTTTAGCTAAAAAAAAAAAAAGGGTAGTTGTTCATTCTACTTTAGATTTTTTAAACGAACCATATAATAGTAATAAATTACTAAGATTATTAATTTTTACTAATCAAAGAATAAATTAACCAATAAATGGATAATTCAACTAATCAAACAATTAATTGCTAATAAACAAATAGCTCAACTTATCAAATAATTAGTCATTTATACCAAAATATAAACTTCACTTAAAAAAATTAACTTAAAAAATCCAAAGGAGCAAGAAATAAATAAGAAATTAGTTTTATTTTGTTTTACAGCCTATATGATTGTTCCTTTGTCTTGCTTTTTTGAGTAGCCAGAAAACCCCATCTCCCACAAAATCTGCCACCAACATTCCAACCCACAACCATCACAAACAATGACTGACCAAGCCACATGTCCACATTCATATGTTCCAGAATTCAAAATCTTAAACAATAACATAGGGGGGAAGAATCAACATAACACATCCATTACAGCCATTTTCCCGTTCCTTTTTCTGTTTACCAGGACATTATTTATTCACTTTTCTGGACATTATTTTGCGCACCAAACAACTGAAGAGGGTTGTATTAACCATTAACACATACATTAAGAGGTAGTTCCAGTAATTTGTATAGTCGAGGGCATATACAGGCACTAGGTATCTGTCCCAATTCAATACAACGAACAATGATTGACCTTTATGTAGTGACCATGTTAAAAATAAAAAAATAAAAAACTGCTCCCAAGTTCCAAAATTGTTGTATAAAAACCAAAATATTATGATTAAAGGAATAAGCATATAAAAACCAAAAGATTATGATTTAAGGAATAAGCATATTGTTATGATAATGACATAATTTGGTCAAAGAAATCTAGTGTAAGACTTAGGGAATACTATTGAATAGAGAGAATTCAGAACATAAAAGGCGTTAGAAATTCAAAATTTCTCTAGCAGGCCAAAAATAATTTATGGAAAATAGAAACCTGATTGCACATAAATTTTTGACTTATTGACCAACCCACTTGTATCCATGGAGAGGAAATGGGAGACTTGTGCATGTGTAATTCTAGGTCCTTGGTATGGAGGTTTGGAGAATGGGGAATTGGAAATGGAATGGGAATGGGAATGGGAATAAAATGAAAGGTCACCTTGATAAGAGAGTTTTTGAAAATGTTGAGGAACTCTAGACGAAGTGTGGGAAAAATTTAAGCTTATGGTTGACTGGTGAATTGCAGGACACAAGAGTTTTAGGGGATTATTTATATCAGATGTTTATCGAGACTTAAATAATGTACTTTAGATGTAGTTTTCTCCTTATTTGGGGATTCCTCTTCTCTTTGTAACTTTCTTTTATTAATAAATATTTTGTTTCTTATCCAAAAAAAAAAAAGGAAGATCATTGCACTACAGGTTTGGTTTGCCACTTTTGGGTATTGTGGCAGACCCCTCCAAAATGGGGGGTATGAACCCATTACCCGCTTCCCTCATTCCCTTTCCATTCCCATTCCCTTAAAAGCACCAAGCATCCCCTATATGATTGATAGGAATATATATAATACAGATGCTGTTTTCTTTTTCTTTTTCCCTTCCAAAGAAGAGGAGGCAAAAGATGTGAACCCTTTCACACTCACCCTGAATCTGTTTTTTTTTTTTTTTTTTTTTTTGAGAAAGAAACGAAGTTGTATTACTATAGAGAAAAAGGAGGATGAGAAATCCCTCAGTCAGATAATACAGAAATCAAGAGTTCCAGCACAGAACGACTAAAAACATCATCTACTAATCGGGACTAAACCCCAAGCCCTTACAAAACTAATCCCCAATCCCTCAAAAAGTCTGAAATACAAAATTCTTTAAAGATGTTATGACTAGATGCTCAGATACTAAAACTCTAAACTTCATCCTACCCCAAATGTCCTCTAAAGATGAACAAATTGTGCAGATGCTACTGAAAATAGTAGATTATATGCAGTTAATATTGTCTCTCACCTCTAGGCAAACATATGTTGATGGTCTGCAGTTGCAAGAAACAGCAGAGAGATATAATAGTTGCTGGCAAATGACACACATTGGATCCTTCAAAAAAAATAATGATACTAGTCAACAGAAAGCAAGATATAAATTTGATGGTATTAATAGCAGATTGTGAAATAAGTCCATCAACACTGTCATATGTACCTCTTCAGTTCCAACATAATCAGGCTTGTCCCGAGGTTTCATGGGAGAAGATTTAATGATGCCACTTCTCCACAGCTGCTCTCTCAAAGTTTTTTCATTGTTGTATATCCTAAGCAACTCTTTTTTCAAGTAAGTAGAAGCTCTGCTATCAATTTCACCCTGCAAGAAATAAGCAACCAAACAAGAAAATGAAAACCATTACAACTAAAAGCAGGGTATAACAAATGAGAAATAGTCTAGGGTAGTGAGTAATATAATTCACAGATATTAGTATTAGTATATAGTATGTAGATTATATAGATGTTGGGTAAAAGGTTCACTATTCTTGTGAAAATAGACAGAAACTAATCAAAATTTTACTCTCAAATATATATATATATATATATATATATATATATATATATATATATATATATATAATTCACAGATATTGAGACTGCAAAAGATGTCTCATGCAAGCCGTGTCATCTTTTCGCTTATTTGAGGCTCGTTCCTACCAATCTCCGACACAATGTCGCATGCAAGTCAACTGAGCAAGGGGATGTTTGAGCATACATGCAATGTATGTGGCAATGGTGAGGTCACAAAGCAAGTGGAATATCACCAAAGTATAGTAATAACCATACAATGACATCATAGCCTTCATAAGAAAACGAAATAACTTAACAGACCAAATAAAACAACATAAAAGTTGCATCTAACGGGTCAATATCAAATAAAAATGAGCTATTATAGGACTAGTTATAGGACATAACATTTAGTTTTCAAAAAAAGCTAAGTCCAGATCTCATACAAAATTTAGACAGGCCAAAGGAATCCGTAATCTTCAAGGAGGACAGGTGTTTCAGGTATAATGAGTCTCTTGCTTTCTTTATCCACATTGAATCTACAACCCAATTACTTCTGATTGACCACAACTCTAATAAGATTACATGGAATAGCCAAAACAAGAACTTGACTTAATGGACCATGATGAGTCGCAGGAATGATTTTTAACAACCATAGAAGATTTTCAGTGTCTAGTTAGGAACTGATGATGTTCTGTTATGGCAGCTAAAAAGAAAATGAACAATCCCAAAGGAATACAGGAATCTGAAAGAAACCAATAACCCACAGATGAATAAACAAAATCCAGTTTCTGATCCATGAACAAGAGAACTGCAATGTTTGCATTCAGCCTTGAACAACAACTAGAGCAAGTGTTCAAATTCATGTGAATCTGTTCTTCAACAAATCGAGGATGGTGTCTACTGATGCATTGTTCACACATTAAGAAAACGAAATGGATAAAAGAACCAAAAATGAAAAAAAAAAAAAAATGAGGCAGCTAGAATGTGTAAAATTAAACCTTCGCTACAACACACAAGAGTTCTTCGTGGGATAACACAGGTACTCTATGATAAAGCCGGTAAAGCTCAGCTCCAAAACCACCATGGGGTAGCCAATCAGCAGGGGCAAAATTGACAGCCTCAGCACAATTCAAGCCTGCCATCACAAAACAAAACAGATTTTCCAAATATAGATGAGACAAAAGGAATTATGCACTATGCTAAAGAGACAGCATTGCAGTGCGACTTGAACCCCAAGCCTAGAGAATTGTTGCTTACCAAAGTTGAAGCCTCCATGATAAGATCGGGGAAAAGTGATGACAAAGTTCCCAGGCTCCTGCCAAGATAAATGTGATGACGAAGTAATTTTACAAACAAGAGAGAGAGAGAGATTACAAACATGAGAAAGAGATCACAAATATGTTTACATCCCAAAGAGAAAACGTATTAAAACTGGCAACTCTAAGAAGACCAAAAATATCCAGTTATGAGCCCACAGGTATGACAAGATATATAACTCAGTTTGATAAACAAGATTAGAAATAAGAGTTATTCGAGATAAAATAATTTTCTCATGACAGCATAGCTTGACAAATTTCAACCTTTTACAACTAATTAAGATCAGTGATGAATATAAGCATTCAAACAATATAAACAACCAGCTGCCTGAACTCAGGCATGGATTCAGATATGCAGAAACTAATTCAAAAAAAGGTGAAGCGGGTGAAGCAAGATTGGATTTTGCATAATGTCCTTCATTTATCTTAAATTATAGACAAGAAACAAGTAAGCAAAAACTGAATGGGGAAAAAATAAAGAATCTCAGGATTATGAAACCAATATCAAGAAGAATAATATATCTCTACTAAATATCACTGAGAGAGAAAGCATATGTTCTCTGAACAATTAAAGCATACCTGAATAATGCTGTAAACTGGAACTCCTTTTTCTTGCAAAACAGAGGGATTCAGCATCGTGATAAGCTGAAACAACAGGTCTGGTTGTGCTTCAAACAAATCTGGCAGACTACTTCGCATTACCTACACAATAAGGAAGAAATCAAGCAAGATAAAACTAAGGAAATAGAAAAATATGTTAGCAACTAGGCTTCTCCTCATCACTTATACCACAATTCACATAAACTTGTGTAAAGATTTGAGAAACTAAGAAGTATGTGACTACATTGTAATGAAGAAAAAGAACAGGTAAGACATAAACCATCACCAACACACTTTGGGAGAAAGACACATTAAAACACTTGAGAGGAATAAAATGGACACTGTTGCTTACGATATCAAAAAAGACAGATTCTAGTGTGCAAATTTGATTTCCCATTTGAGTTGACAAAATTTTCTCATGATTCTTACCTAGCGCCCCCCCCCCCCCCCCCCACCCCAAAAAAAAAATAAAAAAAAGGAGATCCAGGAAACTCCAGACCAAAAATTAACTGTCAATAAGATCCCCAAAGAAACAAGATATTGGCCCCAGAAGAAAACCAATTTCAGGCACTGGTGGTCACCACAGACAATAACAGAATCTAGCAGGAGTTATGTTGCCAAAATTTGTTCAACTCTATTTCTCGGTTATATTTTGAACATCACCACTGATTTAAAATGCTGCATAATTGTGTCCCCTCACTGCAACAAAATGGTGAATAAATAAAGTCGCCATACCTCTTCAAAAGAATTGGCTTTATTACCAGGGACGCTGTACCAACATTTTGGCTCTCCCCTGAAATGAGGGGGTGAAATGGTAAGTCAAGTTAAAAATACAAAAAACAACATTTTTTACTACTGAACCCACAACCTAAAAGAACAGATGTGAGGGCCAAAAGGCATGAGATCCATGGAGAAAAGACAAAATTAAGTACAATCATGTGACTTTTAAGGTGCATGAGAAAAAAATAAATAACTAGAGTTCAGCCTATAATTCAGTTCTACTAGTCAAGGATATTACAACTAATTACTCAACCTTGCTGCACCATTTATCAAACAAGTTAACATTGAACCAAAATCCTGGCAGAAACTCATTACCAAATTCTCTGTTTTTTAATTCAATTAGAGTTGTAGGTGGCATAATCAAAATAGCAACGAAATGCACAGGAAAAAAGATATGGTCCTTTCTAGTAATCCACTACTAACATGAGGCAACAATAAAAAATGGTACTAAATTAGAGAGCAAACCTATTTCATTGCGCCACATGAACACTTATACTAATAGTACATATAGATTCTCAGCTTTCAAGTGCCCACCATTTTCGGTAAAACCCTTTGCTTGAGGTTGAACCTATTTTATAAGAAATGCAATTATGTTTTGAAATTACAATTACCCCCAAGAGGTTTGTTATTTTCCTTACAAATACCCCCTCAATAGGTGCAATTTTGAAAGTAGAAGCCAGTGTCAAGGAAGGTATTCATAATTTATAAACTTTACTGGGATTTTATATAAAACCTTTTCCATAATTTCATAGATAAGTAGACTCCATATGCAATATCTACTTTCTTCGATAGAGCTTTCAATAATTAGTATACAAGGAAGACAACCACCACCAGAAGAACAAATAAAAGCATAGTCCCATCATGTAGGTGGGCTATATGGATCATAACATGTCATTGTTCAGTCCATGTCCTCATTGATATTAAAGTATAATGAGACATTTTCAAATTGTTTTTTTCCAATTCTCTTTAGGTCTTCCTCCTCTTCCCCTTTTAATTTGAGGTAAATATTCTCTACTTTCCACGCATTGTGCAGGTATCTATAGGTCTCCCATGCACATGTTGAAACCATCTTAAGTGTGTTTCTCTTTGTTATCTATTGATGCTATCCACACTTCTTTTTCTAGTGTAGAATACTTATTCTATCGAATCGACATTGTCTGTACATCCATCTTAACATTTTCATTCTCTACGACTCTTGTTTTCTGAATATATTCACATTTAGTCGCTCAACACTCAGCCCCGTAAAGCGTAGCAGGTTTTATAGTTATTCTATTAAAAAAATTCCTTTTTAATATTAAAGATATTCTATGGTCACAGAGTATAAAAGACACATTCATCATTTATTTCAGCCTGCTTGAATAATGGGTGTAACATCTTTAGTGAATTCTCCATAGATCCTAAATATTTAAACATTTAAGATACATTTAATTCATGACCACCAATGTTCACATTTATACTATTACTACTATCATTACTAAAGTAACATTCTATATATTCAGTTTTAATCTACCAGTGATAAGACATTCCATTTCTAATGCATCTCTCCAAACTTCTAACTTGGTATATACTCCTCCCGTCTCATCAAGTACAACTATATCGTCGGGAAAATAACTTACACTCAGGAATGGTTATTTGTAGGTGCTTAGTAATCTCATCAAACATAAAGAAAAATGTATGTGCATAAAGTCGATCCTTGATGCAAGCCTATAGCATTTGGAATTCATCTAACATCCTATGGGTGTTTTATACATGTTATATCTTTATACATATCTTTACACTTTTATGTAAGCTACTTTTAACCTACCCACCCAACCCCCTTCTTTTCTCCAAGACTTGCCACATTATGCCTTAATTAACCTTATCATAGGCCTTGTCAAAATAAATATATATATCATATGAAATCTTGTTTTCTCTCTTATTAAATGTATAGGCACCATTATAAACCTCCTTGGCATGAAACCAAATTGGTTATCTTATATACAAGATTCTTTGTCAACCTTGTTTCTGATACTCTTTTCCATAGTTTCATATCAAGGAAAACACACATTATTTGAAAAACCTCTAGATTTCAGGCAAAATGAAAAAAAAGGTAATGGTCACAAAGAGCTTATGATGTTAAGAATTGATACAATTACTGAATTACACAAGTAAATCAAGTAATTTCATACAAAGGGAGACAGAAATATGAGAACATAACTCCCATAGAAAAACAATCACATGCATGCAATCAAACCAAGTATGTTCCCCCTGGAGCTGGGGAAAGCTAATGAAGAAAGAAACATAGCCATTACTGGCCTAAAGCTAAATATTGACATACATAAATCAAAAACTGCAATACAAATTAGAAGAGCAGTTATCTTTTTTGAAGGATGGCTCCTCCAAAAAAACGAAAAGAGAGTGTTGATGCTAAAATACATCAATGAAATACAAAGCATCACTGCAAGAGCAATAAACCACTTTTGTGTGCTAAATGAAAATCCAGGCATAAATTTCGCAGAAGCTTAGTAGATGATAATACTACTGGAATACAAAGGATCATTTTCAGCTGCAATAGAAATTATGATTAAAACGGACACCCTATATGGGTAATGGCACTAAAACTCCCGTGAACACAATCCCCTAGAGAAAATGAAAACTTGCGGCATTTTTTCCCCTCAAGGGAGAAAACTGCACAAGAATGTTGCTTGCTAAACCATTCCTGATGCTAGAAGAGCTTCCATGTGATCATTAAACGCATTATTATCTACCCAACAATAAATTGTTTCACCATTAACCCCACCAAACAATATCTTAATTCTACATCAACAGCCTAATTAATTTGTCAGAAAAATATACATACTGAAGTCCTAACACACCTTCATCGTCTATATTTAGGAAGAAGAGCTTCCATGTGATCATTAAACACATTATTATCAATCCAACTATTAATTGTTTCACCGTCAACCCCACCAAAAAATAATTTCTTAATACTATATCAACAGCCTAATTAATTTGGCAGAAACATATACATGCTAAGTCCTAACACACCTTCATCATATATATAGGAAGAACACATCAAAATTTCTCCCATGGTAACATCCCTTGATGTGCACACTGCAGTATTTTGCACAATTAAGTTGCGTCTTTTGATCATTCAATTGGGAATTCTTTCTCATGACAACAAGATTAAAAACAGCAGGTTTCTTTATGACAGGAAATAGTAGCTACAAAAAAATTAAATAATAAGTGAGCATATTAGATCCAATGAATAGCATACCAGTGGTGGTAATTCATTGAGTATAAGCAATGGTCCTCAAAGTGCCAGCAAAATGCAGAGAATATCATCCCAATATATAGCCAAGGCACCATGACCCCAGCAATATTCTGGTGCATGGTCTGAAGCATTGAACCTTGTAGCCTCGGTAAGTTGTTGAGGTTCCATGGGCTAGTGCAATACTCATTCCAGACATCAACTTGAACTGACTCTGGCCTTTGATCAATTTCACGAGGAAAGCCACTCCCATATGCAGAAGTATCCAAGTCACTGCCATACATTACTTCCACCTCTCCAATTGATCCCTCCACAATTTCCCAAAACTTCTTTTCCACTTGCACCCACGAAGTAGCTGCTGACCCAAACCACTTCTTCTTGACCCGATCCGCAACACGCCTGAAGGCTTCAAGTGAAAACTGCTTGCCTGGAACAAAGCCAAAACTATCCTTCTCCGAATTCAAGCACTCTAAACAATACCAGTTTCCTGGAGGAATCCTTTTCAATGGTGGCGATAAACAGTATATATGCCAACCCCTATTACACCTATCACACAACAACATGACTTCACCATGTAACCCACTTCTACATTGTTCACATATTTGATCGGGCTCTCCACTCTCCACTTTCTGTACTTCAACCCTCTCGCCCTCTTTGTTTTTCCGTCTTCTCTTAGTACTTGAAACCTCAACCTCTGTCTCACATTTCTTCGAGCCACTCATACCACGCTTGCAACTCTTATCTTTTTGCTTATTCAATTGAGAATAATACTCTTCATAGTCAAGCAAATGCTCCAGATACAACAGAGATAAGACATGCTTTGAACACTCAGAGATCTTTCCTCCCGGACGAATGAATCGGGAAACCTCCCCCCACTTCTTCATCTTAGCAACATTGACATACCCTCCAAATCTCTTCACTACATTAAACAACTTACACAAGTCCAAGTCTTCCCCCTCAAACACAATCCTTTTCTTAGCCTTCTTACCACAATGCTCCTCCAAGAACTTGTTGTACTCTAAACTAAAAGTCTTGGGATCACACGGAGCACACCGTGCCTGCAACTGGTGAATGGCCTGCGACTTCGTAGGGAATGTGAATGAATCCTTGTCCAGTGCAAATGGGGGTTTCCAACTTGTTGGTGGAACTATTTTACAAATCCCATAGGGCTCAGCTTCAGGCCTGATCTTGTATATATACTCTAATGGGTCCTTAAATTCCTCCTCACTCGGATAAAATACCGGCCCTGACGGTACATTCAATGATCCATACCCACCTGCAAAACCTCCACTTGGGCTACCTTCTATAACCCCTTTCTCAATTTTTCTTGCCCTCCCCCTTCCCATCATTTCTTCTAAATTATCTCTCCCCAAACCAAACACACATAATATATCCAACTACAAAGTCCAAAATAAATAGAAATATATAATTAAAAAAAAAAGGTGCATCAAAAAACCTACGAGAAAAGAAAAGGAACAGTTCTTTACTTACAGAGAAACAAAAAAACAATAAAAAAATTCAAGAAAATGTACATACCTCCAATTGTACGGACTTCAACTGTCACTTCCAAGAGAAGAATTCTTAAACCTCCTTAATTTCCAGTTCATATCGCATCTCTGGTTGTATGAAAAAGGAGGGGTTATTACAGCAGTTGCAACTGAGAAAAGCGGTTTTCGTTATGGATTTCTTAAGGTCGTTTTAGTGTACTGTTTAGGTTAAAAGCAGGACTTCATTTCTGGGCCTCAATTTCAATAGATTTACGAAACTGGTAAATGAGTGATGGTGATATTCCTCTGCGTTAGACATCCTGCTTTTCCTGCATCAAACTGTTGTACCTTTGAAGTCAAAGTACAATTATTGTCCGCAACGTACAACATCTTAAAAAGTGACGTGGATAATAGCTCCTCTCAAAGTGTGTATGTTTGTTAACGTGAAGAACACGTGAATATCTCGCATCCTATTGAGAGAATCTGACGGTCAGATTAGTGGCGTTGATTTCACGAGTTTTGTGTAGCGTGAGGACTGTGACGTGCTTATGGAGAAAGAAAACACCTCGCTTTCAGCTAAATGGGGTCAAAATAGACTTCTCACAACGGTTGTGATCCAGTGACCCGACTCTGGGTTTTACTGTGTGTTGGATCCAATTGAATTTAAAAAAAAAAAAATATATATATATATATATATATATGTTCAAGTCTCTTGTGTAATTGATGTATGGATTTAAAATTCAATGTAATCAATCTTGTTTTGATCTTGTTCAGAGGATAAAAATATATTTAATTCTCTTTTTTTTTAATTTATTTTTGGTTGGGTGCATCTTCTTCTCAGATTCAGGAAGATCAATCGAATTTTTCTTAGATTCAGGATGATCTTACTTCTCAAATTCAGATTCGTGTTTCAACCGAACAAATACACTTCTTCTATAGTTCATTGTCTTCTATTGGTGTTATCTTCTCCTTCTGTGGGGTTGGACTTCGGTGAATTGATCTTTAAATTTTTC
Organism: Scutellaria galericulata; assembly: GCA_946896805.1. NCBI lineage: Eukaryota > Viridiplantae > Streptophyta > Magnoliopsida > Lamiales > Lamiaceae > Scutellaria > Scutellaria galericulata. The sequence goes on along the minus strand of OX335791.1, from coordinate 10,552,366 downwards.
TTTCTCTTCTCTAAATATACAATATCTGTAGTTATGGAGAATTGTAGGAAAAAATGGTGTATTATTGAAATATTTTACATAAAGTTAGTACTCGTATTGTATAAAGATATCAGTGTAATATTTTACTGAAATATATTACATAAAGATATAACTAGTATTACGTAAATCTATTAGTTCATCTATATAAACATATTAGATCATTTTATTGAAATATGATGTGAAGATATTAGTTGTATCGCATGAAAGGTATGAACCGCATGTGTTACTCAATTTACTCAAAGGTATTACTTAAAAAATGATTTTATTATCTTACTCAAATATATTGATTGTATCACATAAATGTATAGGTTGTATCACATATAGTATTATTTGTATCACATAAATATTTTACTTTATTTACATAAAAATATTACCTCATTTAATTAAAATATAATGTAAATGTATTACTCATATCACATAAAGGTATTAATAATATATATAACATAAAAGTTTCAAAACATCTACTTAAAGATATTGTCTGATTTAACTTTAAAAAAATGATTTTTGGTATGTTACTAAAATATATTAGTGTATTACATAAAAGTATTAGGCCATGTACCGTATAAATGTATAAATTCATTTGTGTAAAGGTATAACCTCATTTTATTTAATATAATGTAAAGTTGGTCTCCTGTGCACTTGATCCACATACACGCGGGTCGGGTCCGGGCTGGCCCGAATCAACATCTTTTTATTTTATTTTATTTTTTATCTTGACTTTTATACTATATTAGTCATACATTTATATCATATTAGTCATACATTTATATTATATTAGTCATACATTTTTGTACAAATATCATACCCTTTATGTAATACTTCAACTTTAAAAAAATCGTTGACCTTTATATTATATTAGTCATACATTTATGCTATATTAGTTCTGCCTTTATGTACAAATATCATACATTTATCTAATACTTTAACTTCAAAAGAAAAATCAATTTCGCCACAATTTGTACATATATATACTTTTGTGTGATATTACTCATACATTTATGTGGTATTACTTATGCATTTATATCAACATAGTCATACATTTATGTAATATATAAAGGTACAACTAACATAACTAAAATGTATGACTAACATAATTAAAAGGTATGACTAATACAAATAAAATGTATGAAATGTATTAATGTCTATCTAAAAAAATGTAGAGGTACAACTAAAAACCCTAAAAGGTATTGCATTCGCATGTTTGACTCTCTTGTTGCTCGGGTTTTCAAAGTAAGGTACTTTAAATACCTTGATGTCATGGAGGCGCATTTGGAATGGAACCCATCCTATGTCTAGCGATTTTTTCTTTGGGATCGGGATCTTCTTGATCAAGGTCTTAAATGGCGTATTGGAGATGGATCTGATGTTGATATTTTCCATTATAAATGGCTCCCTTCAAGAATGCAAATCATTCCCCCATGCAAACTCTCTTTTGCCACTTGATGCAAAAGTTGATCTTTTGATTGAAAATGACATTTGGAATACTCAGCATGTGAGAGGAAATTTTCCCAACTATATTGCAGAAGATATCCTTGTTATTCTGTTGCCTTCGAACCCTAGTGATAACTCTCGTTTTTGGCATTTTGATCGGAAAGGCTCCTATTTGGTTAGAGATGGATACAAAGTTGCTATTGGAGTTTTCAACTCTCCAGAAAATCAATTGGCATACTTTTTATCACATTGGTGGAATTTCATTTGGGCTCTCAATCTACCTCCGAAAATTCACATTTTTTGGTGGAAGATATCTCGAGATATTATTCTCTCAGAAGTAAATCTACTTTTACATCATGTCCTTTCTAATGACTTTTACAAACTGTGTGGCTTTTTCTGGGACTCAACGATTCATTCTCTTTTCCAATCTTCATAGGCTCGAAAGTAGTGGAAAAATTATCAGTTTATATTCTTTGATCAAGTCACGAGTCTCTGGAAGTACCCTTGATTTTTGTTTATTCTTGATATCTCAAGTTGATGGGGCTGATTTTGTGAAACTTGCTGCTGAAACATGGCTTTGGTGGAAGGAGAAACAACGATTTTGTCACGGTTCAAAGGAGAATTTATACGTGGGTAAGACTAGTGAAGTTGAAAATTTTTTGGAGGCCTTTCATCGTGCAAAAAGAGCTCTTATCTCGACTCAAACACATGTGCAAAGATGTGGGAAATTTAAAAGGACAAAGCCTGCTTCAGGGAGATATCGTCTTGATGTGGATGCATGTTTTGATGTGATTAATGGTCTTTTTTGGGATTTGTGGTATCATTCGTGACTCGATAGGTGCCCCTATGATTATTTTTGGTATAAAAGTGGGTCTTATGCACTTTATGTTTGAATGGGAACTTTTGGCTATTAAAGAGGTTGTCTTTGGCTTCGGATCGAGATTTTTTTCCACTCTCTATTTTCATGGACTCCTTAGTTGCAGTGCAAGAAGTCACTAAGACTAAAGAGTTTCTTGGCTACCCGGGTTCTTGAGTTGCAGATATTTGTTACATGCTTTCAAGATTGGATGATTCTAGTTTATCTGTAACATCCTCGACCCAAAACATACATGTCATTTGGCATTCATTTCATGCATTCATTTTATAATGCATTAAAAACATATCATATTGGCATTCGTAAGGAATTTAGAATAATACTTGGTATGAATTGATATATATATAAGTGCCAGTGTGCATGTGTGATATATATAAAAGGGGCTTAATTAATATTATATATATATGTAAGTGTTGTGTGTAAGTATGAAATTAACAAAATATTATAATATTTATATATATATGGCGTGACAGTGCATGCATATATAAAGGTAAGTTAACTAATAATATATATATGAGTGTCACGCATGCATGCATATAAGTTAATATAAAGGTAAGTTAATAATAATAATAATAATAAAAGTCTTACAACAGAATTAAAATGGCGGTGAGGCGGTGGAGAAAGTAAATAAAGAAAAAGAAAGAGTAGCGAGTACAGAAACAGAGAGAAAGAAAGAAAGAAAAATAGAGAGGAAAGAAGAAAGGAAAGAAGAGAGGAGGGTTTGTGATTTTGAGTTCGTTTCTTCACCGTTTTTCTTCAGATTTTGACGGGGAGCTCGTGGTGACATGCTCTTCGATTTGATCGGAGTGAATTCTCAAGATTTATCCCAAAAAGGTACAAAGAAATTAGTGAATTATATATCTCCAGTTATCGTAATTCATCGGATGTTTTGGTAGCTTTATAGGCCGAATTAGGAAAAACTTAAAACATGAAAGTTATAGCCCTATCTCTTAGCTAAACTCAGAAGCAAACCGTGCATGACTCGATTAAATGTTGAGTGAGATAATGTCAAAATTACAGGGCTTGGTCTATAATGACCCGGTTTGAAAACTGTTAATTATGCTGTGTTTATAGCTTAATTCTATGCAGGTTGGAAACTGAATTATGGAAAATGATAAACATGAAAGTAGTAGAGCTATATGTTAAGTTTCTACAGAATTTTACCCTGCTTGACTCGGAATTTTATAACTCAAGTTATAGGGAAAATAATGAACATGGTTAATTAAGCATACATGCATTGCATTTCATTGCATAATGGAAATAAATATTAAGGGCATGATTAAGCTAAATTGCATTGAATCATATAGGAGTACGGGCTGTAGAACGGGAGGAGGAACCAGAGCAACGAACGAATTACTTATTATAGCCAGGTGAGTATAGACCGTATATGTGATTTATACGCAATGTGATGTGATTTATATGCAAGGTTTGTTATATGTGTTCTATAAGAAATATGTATTTATATGAATTGTCATTGGATCAAATGATATATTGGTAAATGTATATGTGATCATATGTTCAGATAATTAATATGTTGCATTACAATTTGCATGAAATTGAAAGGCCTGTGACTGTCTTGCTATGGATCTGTATACAAAGTGGAGACCTTCGAGTCAAATTCATATTGGAGACCTACGGGTCAAATTCATATTGGAGACCTACGGGTCTATATACACAATGGCATATTGGAAATCCCGGGACAGATCCAAGCTTGAGCAGTTCACAAAATAATAAACCGGACATAGTGACATTTGCATATGTTTATGATCAATGTTAATGATTGTTATTGGCTTATTGTATAATTAAGTTAACGGTTTATATTCACTGAGTTGCGACTCATAAAAATCGCATATATATTGTTTTAGGTTCAATAGCTCTTTTGAGGTGGTTTGTATATATAGACGCCACGCTATACAGGTCGGCCGGCTGATGCCTCGTGCAACCTTCTCCTCCTCATTTTGCATTTTGGAACACATGTATCATAATTTGTATTTAATATGACAATGACTTATGTTGAGATATTGATTGTATGTTTTAATCTTATATGATATCAGTCATATAATAATATTTTTATACTTATATGGATAAAGGAAATGCCAGAATGGTCTATCTACAAGATGAATATTTTATTATATATATGTATACGTCATATGGGTATATGGTGTCACATTATCTCATTGTAAAAGATATGTCAATTGTGTGGCTCATTATGTTGCTTCTTTTGCTAGTTCTCTTGTCTCTCCTTTTTGTTAGAATGATGGTATTTACCCTCCTAGGGTGTGTAAACTTATAAGTTCTGATTGTCTTACTTATTAATGAAGCTTCAAGTTTATTATCAAAAATAAAACCCTAAAAGATATAACTAACATAATATAAATGGTATAACTAACATAACATAAAAGTACAACATATAGAGTGAGTTTAGCTGAGTTTGTGCGAGAGGACTTGGCTGCATGTGGTGGGGTATGGAGGTGCGTATCTATGTATGATGGATCGAGTCGACCCGAATGCATGGATCTCAAATTCATGCAATGGGTGTATAAAAGTTTTGGTGTATAATGTAAGGTACTACTCACGTAATATAAATATATCACTAGCATAACAAAAAAATATCACTAATATAACTAAAATATATTATATATGTGTTAGAACACGAACATGACTATAATGTAAGAGTACTAATGACATAAATAAAGATATCACTAACATAACTAAAAGATATTACATGTGTGTTAGAACACGAACATGCGTAAGAGAGACTGTACATGGATAACTGATGTATGAGAATGCGTAAAAATGAATCCAGGCCGGATCAATTGGATTGCATGAATTTTAGATTCATGGACTAGGTGTATATAAGTATTTGTAAAAAAAAACACATCATAAGATATAAGTGATTTCATCAAAACTAGGTAATTTTAAAAAATAATTATTTTTTGATAGGTAGAAAATAGGTGCATTTTATCGATAACATATTTGTGATTTTATAATCTTTTAGATAATTGAATGCACCATTTTTGTACTTATATGTATTTTTGGTCTCCAAATACTTTAAACATTATTTTCTTGTTTATTTTAGGAATTTATGGAGTATTTTGGAGTAAAAGAAAGATTTGAGCTCACGAGGAATGAAGAAAGAGAACTTGGGCCTATGACTTAAAGAAAGAAATGGAAAAAGACCCATCCACTTGAAGAGACAAAAAAGCACACCAAAGCCCTAATGTCTACTTGACTTTTCTCGCAAGCTAAGAGAATATAATTCTCCAAGCCATTCATTCTGAAAATGAGACACTGTTCACGGAATAGAGAGCTTAGGAGAGTAATTAGGTTAGAGGGAGAAACAAAAGTTAGGTTTTAATTCTTTATTTTAGAGATTAATTTTGATGGAGTTCTCGATTGCTTTGATGAAATCAATTACAAGGATGCTCGGCTAATCTTTCAATTCCGGTTAGCAGAGATGTTTGATCACATATTTCTTTTATGTTTTAATTAATCTCGTTTCCCCTTTTTGATGTTTGAATGGAATTGATTATGTTATCTGTGAATATCGTTTTCAATTGTTAATGCTTAATTTGGATTGACCTTATAGGTTAAGTAATTGATAATTGATTGCTAGAATTTTAGATCATGAATCATAATTGTTGTGATTTAATCTTCATAAGTGGTAAACTAGAGGTCGTGCATCTCTAGGGTAGCATAATCTTAGATTATCGAATTGAGCTTGTGTATTCGGAGTCTAGTTCATCATATCGTCTTGGTGATTAATGCATTTAATGAATTAAATCTAGAGAGCTTGTTCTAGGTTATTCATTTAAATAGGGTTAATTAGTGATCTTATCCTAATTTAACTAATCTTAAGAGACGATTCGGTTTAACAGAGCTTGTTGTTAGACTATGGGTGATAATTCCATGATAATCTGAGAGAGGGGTGTTACATTGATTAAGACATAACTGAAATTGGGGGATAACTAAACTATTAAGTACATGAATGCTTTCTTTATATATATATTTTTTGATTTATAGTTTAATTCGCTTTCTAGGTTTACTTAATTTGATTTCGTGATAGTTAACCAATCTGAAAAAAAAACCCCTAACCTTTTATGTCTCTTGAATTGAACATAGGTGGCATAGTTTATTTTTCACTCCTCGTGGGATCGACTCTGACTTACCCTAGCTACTAGTTGGTTAGGTTAGGAAAGAAATTAATTAATTTTATCGTGTAACGACGCACGGTCATTTTCCTATGTGAAAATATTTTACATGAAAGTGACCAATATTGAATAATATATATGTAAAATAAATGCACTCAATTGATGTGATTTATTTTTGTTTTCTACAGGAAAACACTCTAATCTTGCTTGTTTGCTTTCCAAATCACAATGTACATATGATATATACACTAAGATTGGATTATCAACTCCCCACCCTTTTTGTAAACACACTTCAATTTATGTATTTTTTAATAAAAAAATATAAAATTTCAATTATACCCTTTATGAATAAAAAAGGGTTAATATCAAATTTGGTCCCCAAAAGTAGGGGTTATTTCAGTTTTGTATCCGAATGTACCTAGTCATCATAAGTAGTCCCCCGGTTATCTAAAACTCATCAGAATTGGTCCTTGCTAATAATTATCCATCCAAATGGTTGAAATCAAATACCCAGCTCGATTTGGTGGGAAAATTAGCCCCTCAACCCTAATTTTTCAATTTTGGCTCTAAACTTGAATTGTTATAGCATTTCACTTTTTTTTTGCTTATTCTTCATTCACCTCTAATGTCAACTCATTTCATAGTGCAAGAAATGTCAAAAAACATTGGGTTATCCTCAAATTCGAGTATATATATATATATATATATTAATTTCATTCTTGTGCAGCATGTTTAATGAGAGAGCTGTGAGATACGACCTTTAACTGAAAAAATGACTTCTTCTTCTTCATTTATTTTCCTGTAAATCTCCAATTCTTGATTTATTCAAAACAACAATATTTCCTTTTTGTTTCATTCTCATGTCTACTACAATCTAGGGTTCTTAAAGTTTTTACATATTTTTCTTCTATTCGTCAAATCTATAATCGTCTACAATTCTAGTTATTATATATAATACATGAAGTAGTCTTGACATTCTCTCTACAACAATTTGAGGTAATTTTAGAAAGAAGAATGGTTGAAGATACAAGCAACACTGAACAAGGTAATTCTTTCATTAGGGTTAGGAAATCTAAAGTGAAATTAGACTAGATTTGAGTCTATAGGTTGAAGAATGGAGAATGGAGAAAAGCAAGTGAAGACTTTGCTGCAAGTTGTAAGGAAACAATTGTTGCAAGCTATAAGAAATAAAACACTGCTGAAACTAAAAGTTACAACATTCATGCTGCAAGTATATTTCACTTAAATATTTTTCATAATATTTAAGTGAAATTAGACTAGATTTGAGCCTATAGGTTGAAGAATGGAGAAAAGCAAGTGAAGACTTTGCTGCAAGTTGTAAGGAAACAATTGCTGCAAGCTATAAGAAGAAATAAAACACTGCTGAAACTAAAAGTTACAACATTCATACTGCAAGTATATTTGTTGTAAGAAGACTTTGGTTGCAGGGACTCAGTGTTGCATGTTGTAAGCTGAAGAGACAAGTATATAAACAACATGCAGACATGATAATGATGAAGTACGAGGAAGATCAAGATTAGTCCACGGTCACTTCAAAAGATAAAAAACTAGCCAATAGAGACAAACTGAAGGATGCAGCACTGGGAACCAACGAACATTATACACCTGGCCTAATAGACTGCACAAAAGTTACAACTTAATACAGACAAAATAATGAACCTGCAGTATAAGACAAGAAACCTTAAATGCAAAACCTATCATGCATTTAATGCACATCTTACAACAAGGAAGAAGATTCAAATGCTAAGGATTGTGCATCCTTCAACGACATATTTCAACACATATAAATAGAGGAAAAGAAGATTGAAGAAACTACTAAAACTACAACTCTCTAAGCTACAAACAAGAAAACTCTCAAACATTCAAGTGTTCTCAAAAGCAAGCAAGTTTCAGTTAGGGTTGTAAACGAATCGAACCGAATCGAATATTGACAAATTTTATTCGAATTCGAAATTTTTCGTAAGTATTCGTATTCGTATTCGATTCGAGTTCGAATACTAATTTTGGATTCTTATTCGATTCGTTTAAAAAATTCGAATATATTCGAATTCAATTAATATTTGATATTCGATTCGATTCGTATTCAGATATTCGATTCGAGTTTAGAATTTTAGGGTTTTGGATTAATTGGATATATGAAATAAATTAAAACAATGATGATTTACACACATATATATATACATATTTATAAATTAAATACATATATATGTATATAAATAATGTATATTTATATATATATATTTATATATGATATGCGTATATTTATTTCTATATATATAAATATACTTATTTATAAATATATATATATATATATATATATATTTATATATATATGTATATATATACTTATTTTTAATATATATACTTATTTATAAATATGTATATTTAAATATTTCGAATCAAATATATTCGAAATTATTCGAATTGAATACACCGGTATTCTTATTCGTATTCGAAAATAATTCGAATATTAAAAAAAATTTATACTCGAATTCGAATTCGAATTTTTCAAATATGAATCGGATAATTTCGAATCGAATCTCAAATCGAATCAAAAAAATTCTTATTATTTTGCATCCATGGTTTCAGTCACTCAACCTCAAGAAGGAATTAAACTTTAGACCAAGCTTCAAAATCTCAAGACTGCTTTCAGCACCAGTTGAAGACTCTTTTATATACTTTAACCTTTTGCTAAGTGCTTGGTTGTGTTAGGTGTCCTCAGTTGATAGTAAGATAGTTCATTGCTGAGTGTTATATTGTCAAAGAGTTTTGGCAATAACCCTATGTGGGTTGTAGAGATCTTGTGTGGGTCTGTCTTTGGAACTTGCAGTAACTTGTGTGGAAACTGAGTTCTAGTAGGTGTTACTATGTTAGGTTTAGAGTTTGTAAGGAAGAGTCCTGTAAATCAAACAATCTTAACAAAGTTTCTACTTAAGAAGGAATAAAATGGACGTAGAGGGATTACACCACACTCGAACCACTATGGGTATGTTTGGTATATGGGTTTGAGTGTATTTGGTTGTTTTAAACTATCTTAAACCCATGTTTGGTTTTTATGTTGAGGGCCCATATATAAATCATGCTCAGATCAATTTTTGGGTTATATGAGGATATTTCATAGGTTAATTTAACCCACCAAATTTGATTTGTTTATTTAACCCAAATTTTGTGCTACATTTACCCGACACGAAAAGTCATTGTTGCCCTCGATTTTGTACTTGAAAAACAAAGATACCCCCAAAGTTATGCTCAATTACAAATATACCAATTATGTAAGAGTTTCTTTTAAAAACCTTTACAGAAATATGAGTTTTAGCAAAGCTTTAATGTAGTATGATGAGTAAGATGAATGCAGCAAAATAAAACAAAAGATATGCTAAAACAGAAATAAACATACAAAAACTTATAGTGGTTCGAAGATGGTGTAATCCTTCTATGTCAATTATACTCCTTCTCGGATGAGAAATTTTGTTAAGCAAGTTGTTTTATAGGACTCAAACATTACAACTATCAACCTACTAAGACATAGCTTCCACACCGGACGCACAAGTTCTAAAGGCTGACCCATACAAAATCACTCAAACTCACACAAAGTTATTGTCTTTTCACCTCCTGAGACTAAACACTCAACAAGAAAACAATCTTCATATCAACTTAGAACACATAAAACAACCTAAACAAACAACCCAGAGGTTAAAAGTATATCGGGTTTCTTCAACTAGTGCTTGAAACAACCTTGAGAATCTTGAGTTTGAGCTAAAGGCTTGATTGTTTTTAAGAAGTTGAGTGACTGAAAAACTTTTGCTTTAATAGAACTTGGATCTAGAATGATTTTTGCTTGAGCTTAAATGTTCAGTTTTTCAGTAGATGCTTCAATCAGCACTTCATCTATTTATAGATGAAGTGTTATGCCGTTGAAGAGAGACACAATGCATTTGAATTTTGAATCTTCTTCAAGTGTGTAGCTCGCATTAATGATCTCTGAGGATTGCATTAAATGTTTCCTGTCTTACACTCCATGATATTAAATGCGGTTGTATTAGGTTGCAGGTTTCAGCAGTGTGTTAGGCTATGTGTACATTGCTTATTGGCCTTCGATACTATTTTAATCAGCTTGTCTCTACTGGCTAGTTTTGACTTGTTGAAGTTGATAAGTGTCGTTTTTCATATATTTTTGCGTATGTTTATATATTCATTTCAATATGTTTAGATACGTTTTTATGGTGATTTCTTATGTTATATTGTATAAGTTGCATTTGACGGGTTTGTGCTTAGTTTCATGATTTTGATGAGAAAAGTACAAGTTTCAAGTGTAATTGATGATTAAGGAAGGAATCATAGAAAAACAAGGAAGAATAGAAGCTGAAATACGAGATTGCAGAGAGTGCAGGCAGCGATAGTGCCGTGGGGCATGATCGTGCCATGTAGCACGGCCGTGCACCAGAATACAGTGGCAGGGCACGGTTGACCGTGCCGTGTAGCACGATTGTGCCCGGGTAAACAGGAATTCGTGGAAAGTTGGGTTTCTTGGCGTATTTTCATCTTTTACTTCACTTGGAAGACTCCCAAAGCCATATAAATACTCAACATGAAGAGAGACAGATAGAGAGAAGAGTTTAATAAAAGAGAAAAACACGAGAGTCTGAGAAGCATCGAGAGGAGTAGAAGAAGAATTCAAGTGATCGAGGGATCGCGAGATCATCGTCAATAAAGTTTTTATTATTTTCTTCCCTTGTTGAATATTAGTAGATATGATATTTCCAATCTTGTCTATGAGTTTTTTTATAATCATGTCTAACTAATTTTCTAGGGTTTCTAGGGCTTGTTAGTAATTTAATTCCAATCTTGATGGATCTTTAATTTCAATTCAATGTTCATGATCGTTTATCCTATTTGTGTGTTTATGATTTGATTTCTTGTTTGATTATGTGGCCAGTAATTGAGCATGTTTTGGTAATTAGATCAAAATTCGGGAGATGAGATTTAATTATGGAAGAATAAACACATGACACATAAAAAGACTTAGATCGGGAGATTAAGGAATTTATGTGATGGGAGATCAATCTTAGGTACTTTTGGGAGTTTTTATGTTTCAATCAGATTGAGTAGGGATACCTCTGGTGGCATAATAATCAACCTGTTAACTGACTTGGGAGAGTTGTTAATTCGACATATGTGATTGTTCATATAGGATGATTGATTAATGAACTTGAATTGGTTAAAATGATGTTTTGATGAGAATTAGATGAAAGCATGCCCTAGAACCTGTCTTAGATATTTGTTATTCTTTAGTGAATTTATCTGCTTATTTACTTTTCCATTGAGTTGATCTGCAATTGATGAGAGTTGATTTTCCTAGATAAATTTGAGAACTGAATTTGAGTAGTTAGTTAGTACCTAGATATACAGTCTCTGTGGAATCGACCTTACTCACCACTTCTACACCCTACACCGTACACTTGCGGGAGTAGCTAAAAGAAATTAGTGAACAAGTTTTTGGCGCCGTTGCCGGGGACTGGAGTTTAGGAATAATTAATATTCGAATTCTGTTTTTGTTTTTAGTCTAGGATTTATTTTTGTTTTTTTTTTCTGATTTTTAGAGAGTATCTGATACTTGTCTTTTTGGTGTTTTCAGATTGTGCATGAACACTCGTTCTAAAACGGCGAAGTTGATTGTACTAGATTTGGAGATTGAAGCAATTTGCAGACGTAGTAAAACACGAAGGCAACTATTTGCTCCAATTCAGATGGCTGAAGATAATCCAGAAGAGCAAGTACTAATCAATCAAGAAAAAGCGAACCAAGTACCACCAGTTGGTGCTCAGAGACCCATTAGAGACTACTTTCAACCACAACAAAATAGAAGGGGGTTGTGCGACCACCTATTCAAATGAATAATTTTGAGTTGAAGCTGGGTCTGATTAGTATTGTCACGCCCCAAAATCTTTTAGTCAAAAATATCAGAGTTTTCTATTTGGGCGTGAAGAAAGAAGGGGAAAAAGACGTACATGAAATAAAATAGAAACATTTGAAAATAGAAAGGAGACGATTTTACAAAATATAAATCCCGGACGTTAAGCCGAAATAAAACATTTAACATACCAGCGGAAGATACATCAGGATCCATCATCCCAAAATCAACACAAGATTGTACTTTACAAAACGAGTTTTACAGAATCATTATTTAATTGTTATGAACCAACAAACTTAAAATACAACAGCCTAGATAGAGCACCATCATCCCTCTCTCTAAGGATCACCCTGCTCGTCATCACCTGTAACGTGAGTTACAGAATAGGGGGTGAGCGCATGGAATACACTCGTGGGGATGAAATCCACCTCTTATAACATTTGATGGATAAATGAAACAGAATATACCAAATCGGCACCTAGTCACAACACGTAAAATGCACAGCACGTAATTCATAACCCAACCTCAGGTGCGGGTATTCCCCAACTTACCCCTACGAATCTCAGGTACGGGAATCACCCGACCCTACATATCTCAGGCACGGGAATCACCCGACCCTACTCAGCTCAGGTACGGGAATCACCCGACCCTACATATCTCAGGTACGAACATCGCCCGACCCTACGGAATCTCAGGTACAAGCATCACCTGACCCTACAACATCTCGGGTACGGGTATCTCCCGACCCTACGGAATCTCAGGTACAGGCATCACCTGACCCTACAACATCTCGGGTACGGGTATCTCCTGACCCTACGGAATCTCAGGTGCGGGCATCTCCTGACCTTACATAGGAATGAATGTGGACCTACGTCCTTTCACAGTATGACATGTACATGTAATCATAGCATATAATCACAGCATTTAGTATTCCACCAATCATGCAGTAAGTAGGGAAAACTGTAAACAGATAAAGAGATAGAAATTACCCCCACCTTGTTTGGTGGTTACCATGTGAGTAGCTAAAACCGAAAGTCTGATAACCCAACACCTCACAGCTTAGTCCAACAAGTAGCCTACATAAGTTATATCGTTTCTTAGATCCTTAATAACGTATAATTAAAGCTGTAAAGGGTTCCGGCGGAAAAACGTTCGTTAACGATACGACGGGTCGAAAATACGGCATTACGTGCTCCGGGGCTCGCGAGCACCCGACGTCGGGCGAAAGCGAACCCGACGGCTCGCGCATCACCTGGCAGCTGCCGAGTTTCCTCAGCCACCCGGTCCCCGTTGCCCGCGCACGCTGGACCCCCGACGCTCGCACTCGCGCGCACCCGGCACCCGGCGCACACCTGGCGCCCGGCACTCGGCGCACACCCGGCACACGGCACGCACCCGACGCCCGACCCGACGCACAACCTGGCGCGCACCCGATGCCCGGCACACCACCACCAGCACCACTGCTGGCCGGCGGCGACGGCGACGGCAGCGGCGCTCCGGCGACGGCGGAAATTAAAAACGTAAAGGAAAAGAATAGAAAGAAAACTTACGTGTTCGCGTCGCGAGCGTCGCTCGGGTCGTCGGCTTTGAAAACGTATAAGTTTTGAAAATTATGAGCCCCTATTTATAGATTTTGGAATTTACCTTTTTACCGTTGAAAAGTTACTATTTACCAAAAATATCTCAATTTACCTTTTATTAAAATATTGTTTTTATTTTTACCTTTTATTAAAATATTATTTTTATTTTTACCTTTTATCAAAACTTTACCCTTTCCTTCGTTAGTTGAACTACGGGTCTTCGATTTACCGCTAATTTGTTTCTGTTTTCTCATATTTCCGATACGAATCTCTTGGTAAAATCATATTCTAGGTTCCATGTCACGAAAAATATACCCATCTAAAACTAAAACCGGCGTTAGCCAAGTATCTGAAACGCACGTACTAAATTAAACAGTCAAAACATACGCACATAATTATTAAGTCGGGGTTCAAATATTTAATTATTCAATTATGCTCATTTTGATCCGGGGTGCTACATCCCTTACCCCTTAAAATAATTTCGTCCTCGAAATTGAACGCGTACTACGGACGTCGTAACTAGGTACTTCGTAAAAAACTCTCGTCCTCCTGTTTCCTTATTGCCTCTTTCTTTCCATTTCTCATCAAGGAAATAACTCGGCTTGCAAGTTTCTTGATTATTTGGCTAAGCTCAATGTTCAGAACTGTCACTAATCTTGAGCTTTTCCAATTCCTTCTCGATCATTCCTACCGAGATCACACCTTCGTTTCTTGTTCCTCTTCTTCTTCAGCTCATAGTACTGATCGTTATATTGGTCATCCGATAAGGAGCTCTTGACACCGGTGTTGATCTTCAGGCGAGGTAAATCTTGACGAATGTGTTTAAACTCTGCTTCTTTTTGTTCACGGTATGACTGAGGTAGGAAATCTTGTCTAATCACCTCTTTGAAAACTCCCCAAGACATTGCTCTCCTATGTTCCGGTGCCATAGTCCTTTCATAGTTCTTCCACTAGTGGCTGACTCCTTCAGTGAGTTGTAGTACAGCACAGGAGATCTTCTGCTCTTCTGTGCATGCCAAAAGTACAAAGAATCGTTCCAACAACCTTAGCCACTCATCCACTTTGACGGTTCTCCCATTCCATCGAAGGTCGGTGGATCAAAACGTCGGAATTGCTCAATGGTTGAATCCCCATCGTTCCTCGACGTCGACTGCGGTGTAGTTCGTGATGTCTTGAAATGTCGAGCCAAGCCCCTTAGCACTGACACCATGTTTCCCATCGTGACATCCACATTGTTTTCAGGTAGATTCTCCATTGATGGTTGATCTCTACGTGGTCGACCTCGTGACTTATCGTTATCATTCTAAGGATTACACACGAAAACTAACCCTTATAATCTACCTCACGCAACTCAACAATATATATAACAGCAGATAACCAAACAACAGGTAACATGGCACCGACAAACTTTATTCCATAAATCATTTATAATCTCAATAAATTCTCTGTCGTGTAAGATAGCGTATATCCAACCTGTATACACTATTCGCAAGAACACATCACAGAACATATCATCAACTTCCCCACATGGTCTTCATAGACCTCGAGTATTGACAGCGGTGCTACATATCGTAACCACGAACTGGGAAAACCCACTCATTGGTACACCTTGTTATCATCAAGGGCCCATGGTAGATTCAACTATCTGTCACAAGACATCAACCCCTGCGAACGGTCATACTCGCACACTAGCTCACGCTGCTGCAGTTAGCGGCTTTGTGGCGGTGACTCAGTGCAGTATGTCGAGTGTAGTGACATCAAGAGGTTTTTAAAAGATCTTTTTATCGTGGAACAATATCTGTAACACCCTATCAAAGTAACACCCTATCAAACTTATACAGTTTATCTCATGCAAACAAGAAGCACAAAACAGATCAACACCTCTTCAAACCTTAACCGTTTATACCATGTTTACAAGGTATCATATAACAAATAAACACTTTTTCCGCATGTTTTACAGTCAGGGGGAGGCTCCTATAGAGAGAGGATGGTGCCTACCTATATCTTTTCGAAAACATTTTCACGTTTTTAAACATTTTCTTTTTATAAAACCAGTTTGAGCAAAGTCCTACAAAGGGTAGAACTAGGCTCTGATACCATCTGTCACGCCCCAAAATCTTTTAGTCAAAAATATCAGAGTTTTCTATTTGGGCGTGAAGAAAGAAGGGGAAAAAGACGTACATGAAATAAAATAGAAACATTTGAAAATAGAAAGGAGATGATTTTACAAAATATAAATCCCCGACGTTAAGCCGAAATAAAACATTTAACATACCAGCGGAAGATACATCAGGATCCATCATCCCAAAATCAACACAAGATTGTACTTTACAAAACGAGTTTTACAGAATCATTATTTAATTGTTATGAACTAACAAACTTAAAATACAACAGCCTAGATAGAGCACCATCATCCCTCTCTCTAAGGATCACCCTGCTCGTCATCACCTGTAACGTGAGTTACAGAATAGGGGGTGAGCGCGTGGAATACACTCGTGGGGATGAAATCCACCTCTTATAACATTTGATGGATAAATAAAACAGAATATACCAAATCGGCACCTAGTCACAACACGTAAAATGCACAACACGTAATTCATAACCCAACCTCAGGTGCGGGTATTCCCCGACTTACCCCTACGAATCTCAGGTACGGGAATCACCCGACCCTACATATCTCAGGTACGAACATCGCCCGACCCTACGGAATCTCAGGTACAAGCATCACCTGACCTTACAACATCTCGAGTACGGGTATCTCCCGACCCTACGGAATCTCAGGTACAGGCATCACCTGATCCTACAACATCTCGGGTACGGGTATCTCCTGACCCTACGGAATCTCAGATGCGGGCATCTCCCGACCTTACATAGGAATGAATGTGGACCCACGTCCTTTCACAGTATGACATGTACATGTAATCATAGCATATAATCACAGCATTTAGTATTCCGCCAATCATGCAGTAAGTAGGGAAAACTGTAAACAGATAAAGAGATAGAAATTACCCCCACCTTGTTCGGTGGTTACCACGTGAGTAGCTAGAACCGAAAGTCTGATAACCCAACACCTCACAATTTAGTCCAACAAGTAGCCTACATAAGTTATATCGTTTCTTAGATCCTTAATAACATATAATTAAAGCTGTAAAGGGTTCCGGCGGAAAAACGTTCGTTAACGATACAACGTGTCGAAAATACGGCATTACATGCTCCGGGGCTCGCGAGCACCCGGCGTCGGGCGAAAGCGAACCCGAAGGCTCGCGCATCACCCGGCAGCTGCCGAGTTTCCTCAGCCACTCGGTCCCCGTCGCCCGCGCACGCTGGACCCCCGGCGCTGGCACTCGCGCACACCCGGCACCCGGTGCACACTCGGCACCCGGCGCACACCCGGCACGCACCCGGCACCCGGCGCGCACCTGGCGCACACCCGGCACGCACTCGACGCCCGACCCGACGCACAACCCGGCGCGCACCCGACGCCCGACCCGACGCACAACCTGGCGCGCACCCGACGCCCGGCACACCACCACCAGCACCACTGCTGGCCGGCGGCGACGACGACGGCAGCGGCGCTCCGGCGACGGCGGAAATTAAAAACGTAAAGGAAAAGAATAGAAAGAAAACTTATGTGTTCGCGTCGCGAGCGTCGCTCGGGTCGTCGGCTTTGAAAACGTATAAGTTTTGAAAATTATGAGCCCCTATTTATAGATTTTGGAATTTACCTTTTTACCGTTGAAAAGTTACTATTTACCAAAAATATCTCAATTACCTTTCATGAAAATATTGTTTTTATTTTTACCTTTTATCAAAACTTTACCATTTCCTTCGTTAGTTGAACTACGGGTCTCCGATTAACCGCTAGTTTGTTTCTGTTTTCTTGTATTTCCGATACGAATCTCTTGGTAAAATCATATTCTAGGTTCCATGTCATGAAAAATATACCCATCTAAAACTAAAACCGGCGTTAGCCAAGTATCTGAAACGCACGTACTAAATTAAACAGTCAAAACATACGCACATAATTATTAAGTCGGGGTTCAAATATTTAGTTATTCAATTATGCTCATTTTTATCCGGGGTGCTACAAGTATGGTTCAACAGAATCAGTTTGGGGGCAACCAAATAGATGACCCCAATGTGCATCTGGCGCAATTTCTTGAAGTGTGTGATACGATCAAGTTGAATGGCGTTTCTGATGATGCCGTAAGACTTAGATTGTTTTCTTTCTCTTTACGAGATAAAGCGGGGATGTGGTTCAACTCACTCCCTCCAAGCTCAATTACTACGTAGGATGGATTAAGTAGTAAGTTTCTATTTAAGTACTTCCCACCAAGTAAGACGCTGAAGCTGAAAAGTGAGATTACACAGTTCAAACAATTTGATGGGGAGTCATTGGATGAAGCTTGGGAAAGATTTAGGGATATGTTAAGAAGATGTCCTCAGCATGGATTTCCTGAAGATCAATAGGTCTGTTTCTTCTACAATGGACTGTTTGGAACGACGAGAGCTATGATAGATGCAGCGGTAGGAGGAGCGTTGTTAGCCAAAAGTCCGAAGGATGCGATTTATATTTTGGAGGAAATGGCAACAAACAGCTACCAATGGCCATCTGAAAGAAACACATATAGGAAAGTGGCGGAGATTCAAAATCAAGACCAATTGTCCGATTTATCCTCACAAATAGCAGCTCTCACAAATCAAATATCTGCGTTGGCAAAGGTTCAAACTCAAAACGTAGGAAGTATAGAGAGCCGAGGATGTGATTTTACCCAACAAGAGGAAGTAGAAGATGTCAACTATATGAATGAGCAAGATTACAACAACCAAAACTTCTGAAATAGAAGTATGTATCAGTATAAACACGGAGGGGCGAATCATGAAAATTTCTCTTATGCGAATAATAGGAATGTTCTGCAACCCCCTCTGAGTTTTTCTGTTACGAATGGAGTTATCGATGAACTAAAGTAGTCGGCACTAGAAGATTTGGTGGGTGCATTTGAGAACGAATCACGAGATAGATTTGCAAGGATAGAAGAAAGATTTGATGCACAGATGAAGGCTTTGGAGTTACAAGTCGGGCAGATTTCCGAGTACATTGGGAATCAACATAAAAAGGGTCAATATCCAAGTACCACTGAAGTGAATCCAAGGGAGCAGTGTTTGGCAATTCAATTGAGGAGTGGAACGGAATATGAGGGGCCAAGCATGCCGGTGGTGGAAGAAGATGAAAACGAGAAGAAAGAGGAAGAAGAAGTGGTGGAGAAAAAGGAAGATGGAGTCGAACAAAAAGGGGCTGAGAAGCCAAAATCAAATTCTAAACCTTCACTTCCATTTACTATTTCTTCTCTTTCTTTTCCTCAACGTTTTCAAAAGAAAAAGTTAGATGCTCAATTTGCTAAATTTCTTGAAATTTTTAAGAAAATTCACATTAACATTCCTTTTGCAGATGCGTTGGAACAAATGTCGAACTATGCGAAATTCTTGAAGGATGTAATGTCAAAGAAAAGTAAGATAGCGGATTATGAAAGAGTGAATTTGACGGAGAAGTGCAGCGCAATCTTGCAACAAAAGCTGCCACAAAAGCTTAAGGACCCGAGAAGCTTCACAATTCCTTGTGAAATTGGAGGATCAATTTTTGATAAAGCTTTGTGTGACCTTGGAGCAAGATAAATTTGATGCCGCTATCCATCTTCGAGAAGCTTGGGATTGGTGACGTGAAGCCTTATACCATCTCATTGCAATTAGCGGATATGACAATAACTTATCCTAAAGGAGTCATCGAGGACATGCTAGTCAAAATCGGTCAATTTATCTTCCCAGTGGATTTCGTGGTTCTCGACATGGAGGAAGATCATGATGTGCCCCTGATTTTAGGACAACCATTCTTAGCCACGGGGCAAGCGTTGATTGACGTACAAAAATGAGAGCTCACCTTGAGAGTAAATGATGAACACATTGTGTTCAATATTTACAAGGACATGAGATTCCGTGAAGAGAAGGAGAACTGCAGCTTTGTTGATATAGTGGGTACCTGTGAAAAAGATTGAGAAATACCGATGACGATGTACCATAGAAATGCGAGGAAACAACAAGACAAAAGACGAATCGAAGAGGAGGAGACCGGGCACGACCGTGCTGTGGTGCACGGTCTGACCGTGCCCGGCAATAAAAAGGTTCTGGACAATGGGGCACGACCGTGTTGTATAGCACGGTCAACCGTGCCCAGCCGGCTGATGGAAATGGAAGTAAAGATCAAGGAAAAATTCCCTCCATGACAGGTACGTTTTCATCTCGTCTGGCTGAAGACGTTAAACTTAGCGCTGCTTGGGAGACAACCCAATTAGCCATTTCTTTCCAAGTTTTGAGTCTTCTTTGGAATTGTCGACTTTAAATTTGGGGGATGGTTTGCATTACATGAGCAGTTGCATTATAAGTTTATTGCTTTAGCATATTTTTTTATTTTGTTTTTAGGATGATGATGATCTTGTGATTAGGAGATATGAATGAATTCTTGAGTGACAAGAAACATGAATTGAGTAAAATGAACGTAGAGATATATTTCTTGATTGAAGTTGAAAGTTTATTCTGAATTTTTTTGGTGAATATATTTGAGCATACAATGATTGTGTAGTTTTGAGGAGTATGAAAATAAGCTTGTGAGATTTGAGCCTTGACTTGATATTACACCAAGTCTTATTTTCTTGATTGTGTGGTTATCGATTGTCTTGTATATACCTCTAGAACTTGTTTTGGTATCTCATTTGAGACTACAAGTACGTGTGAATGTTTTGAAAATGATATAAGGCCATCTTTGCTCTGATTAGTCACTTAGCCAAATAATTTCTCACCAAATTTGATATATTTCCGTAGTTAGCCCTGTTGAGCCTTTAAGTCTTATTCTTTGATGAGCCAAATAATTGGGTAAATTACCAGTGCCTTTATTTTGAGCTTACCTACCTATGATTTTGAAGCTCAATTGGGAAGTATATGTGGCGTTGGAGAAAGAATTTGGTGGAGGATATCAAGGAAAATTGATGAAAGAAAAAAAAAAGTGAGATCAAGTGTGAGATGAAAGAAAGAAGATATATACTTGGGTTGAAAATGTGATTGTAGAAAGGAAATTTTTTACATGAGTTGTGCCTAATTTTGATATGTTTTAGATTTTTAGTTGAGTTGTGTCTTTTCTGGAACTTAATTGAATAATTATTTTTTAGTTGAGTTGTGTCTTTTCTGGAACTCAATTGAATAATTATTATTTTTGACATATCGTTGGAACTCATGTTTGGGAGAAGTGGTCAATTGAAGAGACCGTATGAATATAGAAAACTCATGATTTGAGTTGAAATTTGTGGGGAGCTTCAATTACCTATTTGAGTAGTCACTTTTATCCCAAAATTTTCCTACCCTGTCCAAAGAGCCTCATTGCGTCCAAATAAAGTCATTTTTTATTCTTAATATTCACATGTACAAACGTAGTGGAGAAGTGAGACGATTTGCAAGCTTATGGTAGGTTTTACTTGATTTATCGTTTTGAGCGTATACACGACCTATTTTTAAATACTTTTGTGAGTGAGTGATACACTTTTACCTTGTGAGGTTTATTACTCCTTGAAAGTACATGGTTATGAATTGTTTGAAGTATTTATTAGAAGTTTGGATGAATTTTTGATATCAATTAGGTGTATATGATCTATTGTTTGTGATACTTAAATTCATGGTTCGTGTTTCTTCTAGTTGCGTGTTTAGCTTTCCTTAGGAATATCAGTTGAGTAGTTGATGTTACTCGAGGACGAGCAACAGTTCAAGTTTGGGGGAGTTGATAAGTGTCGTTTTTTATATATTTTTGCGTATGTTTATATACTCATTTGAATATGTTTAGATACGTTTTTATGGTGATTTCTTATGTTATATTGTATAAGTTGCATTTGACGGGTTTGTGCTTAGTTTTATGATTTTGATGAGAAAAGTACAAGTTTCAAGTGTAATTGATGATTAAGGAAGGAATCATAGAAAAACGAGAAAGAATAGAAGCTGAAATATGAGATTGCAGAGAGTGCAGGCCACTACAGTGCCGTGGGGCACGACCGTGCACCAGAATACAGTGACAGGGCACAGTCGACCGTGCCGTGTAGCACGACCGTGCCCGGATGAACAAGAATTCGTGGAAAGTTGGTATTCTTGGCGTATTTTCATCTTTTACTTCACTTGGAAGACTCCCAAAGCCATATAAATACTCAACATGAAGAGAGACAGATAGAGAGATGAATTTAATAAAAGAGAAAAACACGAGAGTCTGAGAAGCATCGAGAGAAGTAGAAGAAGAATTCAAGAGATCGAGGGATCGCGAGATCGTCGTCAATAGAGTTTTTATTCTTTTCTTCCCTTGTTGAATATTAGTAGATATGATATTTCCAATCTTGTCTATGAGTTTTTTTATAATCATGTCTAACTAATTTTCTAGGGTTTCTAGGGCTTGTTAGTAATTTAATTCGAATCTTGATGGATCTTTAATTTCAATTCAATGTTCATGATCGTTTATCCTATTTGTGTGTTTATGATTTGATTTCTTGTTTGATTATGTGGCCAGTAATTGAGCATGTTTTGGTAATTAGATCAAAATTCGGGAGATGAGATTTAATTATGGAAGAATAAACACATGACACATAAAAAGACTTAGATCGGGAGATTAAGGAATTTATGTGATGGGAGATCAATCTTAGGTACTTTTGGGAGTTTTTATGTTTCAATCAGATTGAGTAGGGATACCTCTGGTGGCATAATAATCAACCTGTTAACTGACTCGGGAGAGCTGTTAATTCGACATATGTGATTGCTCATATAGGATGATTGATTAATGAACTTGAATTGGTTAAAATGATGTTTTGATGAGAATTAGATGAAAGCATGCCCTAGAACCTGTCTTAGATATTTGTTATTCTTTAGTGAATTTATCTGCTTATTTACTTTTCCATTGAGTTGATCTGCAATTGATGAGAGTTGATTTTCCTAGATAAATTTGAGAACTGAATTTGAGTAGTTAGTTAGTACCTAGATATACAGTCTCTGTGGAATCGACCTTGCTCACCACTTCTACACCCTACACCGTACACTTGCGGGAGTAGCTAAAAGAAATTAGTGAACATAAGTGATTGAATCTCGGACTTCTGTTGATCTTCCTCGTACTGCATTAGAGTGTGTATTATATCACTTCGTTCTTCTTGACTTGTCAAAATACAACATTTACTTTCTGCAATCAATCTTCTGTTCCAGCAGCTTACTTTTCTGTTGTAATTTTTTGTCTGTAGTAATTGAGCTTACTATATTTCCAGAATTTACTATTTCCAGTAACTTTACTTACTGCTCCTGCAGTATTTAACTTCTTATAGCTTGCAGTATTTCTATACTTCGAATCTTCAATTATTGTATCTCGAACTCCTCTAATCTTCATCCTAAGAAATCTATACTCAAATCCTAGTCTAGTTTCACTTAACATTATGAAAAATGAGGTACTCTACTTTCCTATTACAATGGTGTTTTATCTCATCAAAATCTAAGCAGTATTTTCCTAACAACCACCCACCCACACCTCAAATCATGTAAAATAAGAATTTGTAGAACCCTTAAATTAAGCTTTTACCCTTTATAATGTGAGCTCACCCCAAACCTGAATATTTTTTTTTGTGTAAACTAGAAGACATAATGGATTTGGGCGGCCATGAAGATGAATTTAGTTATTCTTTTCAAATTTGAATTATTTTTGAAAAACATGAATTTTGTGTGTTTTTATCATGGTATTCTGTCGATTATAGTTGTACTAATATTGTATTTTGATGTTAGAATTAGTATTTTGTAATTGGAATAAAATTAAGGCATAATTCGAACCTCCTTATCTTTGCACGAAGTTCTGTAAATTAGGGCTTACACAAAAATCTATTTATGAAATAGACGTTATACAAAAATTGTGAGTTGAAATAGGCATTACATGAAAATCTTGTTGAATTAAGGTTTACATGAAAAATTTGTTGAAATATAGCTTACATGAAAATTTTGTCAATTGAGCTTACACAAAAATTGTTGAAAAAATTAAGACTTGCCTGAAAGTTTTATTGAAATAGGACTTACACAAAAATTTTGTTGAAATACGGCTTACACAAAAATATTATTAGAATATGTGTTACAAGAAAAACTTGTTAAAATAGGAGTTGCACGAAAATGTTATTGAAATAAGCCCTACACAAATATTATTTTTATATATTTTCTATGTATTTGAATTTTCCTTATATAAATTGTTGGGATATTTCTGTTAGGATTTTGATGAGACAAATAATTTTGTATAGGAAGTTAGAGTACCCATTTTTTCCACATTGTTTAAGTTGATTTTAGCTTGATAAGTTTGTCTTTCTGGAGTTGTGTTTTTGTAAAGTTGTAAAAATTAGAAAGATAGAGGATACTGATGTTAGCAGGATTTTGGAAAAGAACAAGTATTTGATACTGATTTTCAGCAAGGAGAATCAGCAAGCAAACAGAGTTAACAGAATCAGCAAGCTGAATCAGTAAGCAGCATATAGGGTTGTAAACGAATCGAACCGAATCGAATACTGGCAAATTTTATTCGAATTCGAAAATTTTCGTAAGTATTCGTATTCGTATTCGATTCGAGTTCGAACAGTAATTTTGGATTCTTATTCGATTCGTTAAAAAATTTGAATATATTCAAATTCAATTAATATTCGATATTCGATTCAATTCGTATTCAGATATTCGATTCGAGATTAGAATTTTAGGGTTTTGATTAATTGGATATATGAAATAAATTAAAATGAAAAAATAAGTATATATATAAATATGTATATGAAATATACATATTTATATATATATACATATATATATTTATATATATGTATATTTAAATATTTCGAATAGAATATATTCGAAATTATTCGAATCGAATACACCGGTATTCTTATTCTATTCGAAAATAATTCGAATATTAAAAAAAATTTATATTCGAATTCGAATTTTTCGAATACGAATCGGATAATTTCGAATCGAATCGAATCAGAAAATTCTTA
This sequence comes from Scutellaria galericulata, assembly GCA_946896805.1. Taxonomy (NCBI): domain Eukaryota; kingdom Viridiplantae; phylum Streptophyta; class Magnoliopsida; order Lamiales; family Lamiaceae; genus Scutellaria; species Scutellaria galericulata. The sequence continues at coordinate 10,527,284 of OX335791.1, read as the reverse complement.
TTCTTTTACATCCCGAGCAGCATACATGAAACAGTATGGAGAACTGGAAGCTGACTGCAGGATTTTGGAACAGGAAGCTGTTTGGAATCAAGAAGCAGACACAGATCAGAAAGCTGCCGCAAAACAGTAAGTAGCTACTGCAACCTGAGCAGTAAGCTGTAAGTTATTCTAACTCATTTGTTGCAGTACGAGGAATATACTGAATGTAGTACGAGGTATCTACTTGTCAAAGTATTTGGTAGATGGAAGTTAGCACCCAGCTAATGAGGTGATGCCATCTGGACCGCGGACCTGCAAAAGCACTGTAGCCGAGGAGTGACGCCATTAATGTGGATCAGAGTAGGACATGCCCTACTTCCTAGTTTTTCCAAGCGCATTTATTGTGAAGATTTTGAAGATCAATTTGAAATTCATCAAGGACAATGCCTCTCTTCAATGGACATTTTCTTACAGTATAAATAGAAGGTGGGAGTGACCGAGAAGACTACTGAACAATCTGCCAATTTCTAAGCTATCTTCCTTCAAGCTATTCTCAAGCTTTCCAAGCAAGTTCAGTCACTCAACCTAAGCCAAAGCATTCGAACTATTAAGTTCTTAAGGCTGACTTCGAGTTGCACCAGTTGAAGATCATATATACTTTTAATCATTTGTTGTGTGCTAGGTTGTTTTAGTTTTGGTGTCCTTAGTTGGAAGGATTAGATCCTCGCTAAGTGTTGAGTCTTGTGTAGGTTGTTTAACTCTGTGTGAGTTTTTGTACCTTGTGTGGGAAGTGGCCTAGGAATCTGTTGATTCTAGTAGATTAACTTGATAGGAAGACGTTTGTAAAGTTAAGTCTTGTAAAGCAAACTGACCTAACAAAGTTCCTTCTGTGTAAAGGAGTAGAGTGGACGTAGAAGGATTACACCACCTTCGAACCACTATAAACCCTTGTGTGTGTATCACTTTTACTTATTTGCTGCATTGCTTACATATCTATCTTGCTGCATATATCTTAAGCATACTGCTAAAAGGGTTCTGATAAAATCATACTTGTGAAAAGAAAATCGTTTTTCAAAAGAAACTCTATCTTTGAATTTCCACTGCATACTATGATACCAAGACAGTAAGCTGAATTAGCATTCTGTTAGCTTACTGAATCTAGTGAGTTGCTGCATTCTCCATAGAATTAGCAACCTGTTTACAGAAAATTTTTAAAACTCAAAATTTGATAGAGGTTCATTCACCACTTGGGACCAACATAAATATTCACTAATTATTTTCTAAAAAATTATATATTCTAAATAAATTTGATTAAATAAATTGTAATATAAATATAGGAAAATAAAGAATATATACGTAAAGTCTTTAAATTTTTAATTTAATTTTGTGATTAGTATAAAATTTTATATATTTATATAGAACTGGTTATATTAAGTTAGACCTTGGCTCTTAAGTTTTAAATATATGTATAGTTAGTTAATTAATTATTTATAAAAATTTATATTGTTAGTTAGCCTACATTAACAAGTATATTGTTAGTTCTCAATGAGAGAGTTTACACTCGTTATCAGGTTGAGATTTTGGTGACTCGAATTTTAGCATATCCATTTGAAGGTGTAATATACTAAAAACGAGTAAAGAATGGTGAGTGTGTGATTGTTTCTGAAACTTGTATTTGATTTGTCGAAGGGGATTTTCGTCGGACTTTCTTAAGATTGCATAGATCCTCATCTTGTATTATATCATATTTGGAGTAGACATTGTTAAGACTGTAGTTGACATATAGGTATAGGTATTGGTGGAGGAAGATGATTGATGTGAGAGCTTTCGATAGGGGAAGTTCTCATTTCCGACTTTGTTACAACAAATGGATAAGCTCCCGGTAACTATTCCAACCCAAAGAAATCCGGCCTACACATATATATCACTTCTATAGATTTGTTATTGCTCTATCGGTGAGTTATTTTTTAAATATTACAAGAACTTAACTTATTTAATTTCGACTACTAACATTATTAATATGATATATAAGTCTGGACGTACAAGATCATACCCGTTATTGGCCAATTTGCTAGTCGTCGACTAGAAGATGGTGGGCAGCAGATCTCTCGATGTTTGAAATGATCAACCATCAGGACTGTATCCGATATAACGGCTTCACTAGACAACTAGATATTTCATTTAATGTTCTTATTCATATTAAGAAATACTATCTAAATTATATCCAGTACCTCAACTTATTTCGAGTATAATGTTAAGTTGACTATCATTCTACACTGGAGCCTCCCGAGCAGTCTCCTACACAACTGTTTAGAAGACATCATCATCGTGTACATATCAGTGAGTCTCCCTATACTCTTCAATCGAGACATCAATTCCTGATCATCAAGCCAATCAGTTTCAGAGTTATATTGATAGAGAGAGATATCCCGTATAGAGGACCTAATTAGGGATGAGACCTAGTGTTTAGAGTGTCAGCTTCCCTCGATGATTCAAGAGCAACTCCGTTCATTTTTTTAAGAGAGACCATCATTCATTAGATGAGGAATCGTCATAACATTGGCAGAGCTGGCTAGAAGATGAGTATACATCTGATAGGCTTACACCCGTAGGGGATCGAGCACCTACCGACACTACTTGCTTCAAACTACACTACTGGTATTGTCCACTGAACTATACCATCCGATGTTAGCCCACCAGTCGAGACATTCTTGCGTTAGTCGTATTAGTAGCTCCAGTTTGACATGACATTCCTTCTACTAGTGTCATCATCCAAATGATCCAGTAAAGACTAAGATCTTATATCTTATTCAATCCATTCGCACGACATGAGAAATGAAGGGATTATGTCAATTTATAAGATTATGAATTATATATATAGTATGTAGATAAATGGCAAGTAAGTGTATTAACATAATATAACTCGTTGATATGTTTGTTCACTACATTTAAGTAGTTTTTTTGTGGGTGCAGATTTCTTTAGAACAATTGATGATTCATACCATCAAATGCATTGGGAGGTTAGTAGTAGTTTACTAAGTTCAACTTTATGTTTTACTTGACAAATCATGATATTTTTTTGTCATCTAGAAAATCCTATCGGACTTAAAAAAATATAGTTGGACTTCATATATATAATGCATTCTAACATGTTTTTTGATTATACATTGGATGCGTAACTTACAATTCTACATAGCAAGTCTTGATTTGCCGATGTACTAGTGGCCATGATATTAATGGGGAAAACTCAGATATTGGACACTCACTTTAATGTAAGTGTAGACGGGTGTTTATTTAACAATTAACTTGGTCATTCACATGCATCCATGTATTTTAATTTAGCAAACAATCATCGAGTATTGGAACAAGAAGCATGCAAGAGACCATCTTAGGGTAATTTATCTTGAAGATAGGGTGGAGATTTATGATCCAATTGACTTATCAAGTCTCATCCTAGGTGGGGGTATGTAAAGCCTGGGACGTAAAAGTTCATAAGAATCTAAAGCTTAAACTTTCATACGTGTGGTTGTATATGAATATTGGGATTGTATGTCTTCAAGTGTAATATACTTTTCTTTCTGTCAACAACTATATTTGATCCTCAATGTAGATGGTAATTGGGTTGCGGCCTAGATCAGCTTGTCACAATAGAGCTTTTGTCTCTTAAAGAGCCTACAATATACTTGGAACAAAGAGACCCAAGATCAGCAAACACGTCCCCTTCATCGAATACTGGGTACTATATAGTATATCCGGGTCCATAAAGACCAATCAAATCAAAGGCTCGACTGGGCTAGAGCTTCATTTAGGAGAGACCTAAGATGTTATTCAGGTTATTGAAGTTGTTGCTTACGCAAGCTAAGAAGCCTAGGTTTTATATGCACTGAGGCCATCAAGAGGTGCTTGAGTTGCATATGCCCTAGATCGGGCTTGGACCAAGACATATATGCTATTAGTAGATAATTATGAGGATTAGGTACAAGGATAACCTCACTTTCCCACTTCCCCATTAGACATTCGATCGTGTAGTACTATGAAACGTACGAGTATACCAATTTCTTTGTGTAACTGTAAAGTTATAAGTCTAAACATATACAATCTATTAGACTAACATATCAGCATAAGAAAAAAAATATTAGACGTCAAAAATATTGGTAGAGTTGTTAAGTACAAGCATATTCGAAAACTGTCAGTTGGTTAAAACTACAAAAAAATATGAAAGTTCGTGTTATATTTTCTAATATTCAAAAACCTGATTAATATTAAAAATTATGTAAAATTCGTGATTTTTCCACCATTAACCATTTTATTATAACATAAACTTTAAAAGTTAAGACTATAGTTTACCAAATTTAAAATCATATCAATTCAATATTTAAACAGATATTTTAGGCTCCAACTATTTACGTCGATCCTGAATTTAAATATAATTAATCAATTATATGTAATTTCTAGAAAACTAAGATATGCACACTTATATGCAGTTGGATAGTAACCGTTTAAAAATATTTGAAAGAAAATACGTTTTCTTTTGCATGGTAGAAAGGAGATGGTACCTTGGTACTTGCAAAATAGATGGGCTATGGTGCTACGACATTTGGAGAAGATCGAGTTTCGGGTTTCCCACATCTATAGTGAAGGAAATCAGGTGGCAGATAAGTTGTCTAAATTGGATGTGGATTTTCAGTTGCTATTCAAAATGATCTTTTATCTGATTCGGCCGGACGAGAGTCTTTTCATTTTTGTTAAGTTTGCCTTGTATCTTGACATGTATGGTATTCTTTTTCCCCTATATGGATTTTTCCCACTGGGTTTTAATGAGGCCTACAATGTCTTTTCCTTTCTTTTGTTGTTTCTGGATCTTTTTCCTCTTTCCTTTTAGTTTATAACTAGTATAAGTCTCGTGCGATGCACGGTACATAAATTTTACAATTTATATATATAGATATGAAAATGTTGAATATAACTAATAAATTTTTTGGGAGGATCTCAATCTAATTTATTACCCACGATCATAAAATTTAAATATTTCGAGTTTGATGTGAAAATGTTAGTTTTCAAAAAAAATAAAAATCAAGTTCTCGATAATATTTCAATCTCATTTGGTACCCATGTGATGTATGGGCAAATAAATTTCAAGTGTCGGTAGTTTTTTTTATGTTGATCATGAAAAATAATATAGTTATTCAAAATTATTTTAATTTAATCTACTACCCATATAATATACAAATTTTAAATATTTCTTATTTTCATCATATATTATCTTATCTGCTACTTTAGAACTAATTGTTTTTTTTTTAACAATTAGTATGGAAAAAAAATATGCAAATATATGCTCATAACTTATTCATTATAAAGAGTGTAAAATGATGATATTATTGTTGTTATAATTAAGTTTCAATAATATTGCAATCTTATTTGGTACCCGTGTGATGCAGCAAATAAATTTTAAGTGTTAATAATATTTTGATATAAAAATGTTAATCATGAAAAACAATATAGTTCTTGTAAGTTATTTTAATTTAATCTACTACCCGTATAATTTACCAATTTTGAATATTTCTTATTTTCATCATACGTTGATTGACTACTTTACTATTTGTTTATTACAATTGACCTAAAAAAACACTTATGCAAATATATGTTTAATAATTTAATCATAATGAACGTAAAAAAAATGATATTATTATATATTAGTCCAAAATAAAATTTCTAAATTTAAGATACCATTAAAAACATTTATATAAATTTTTTTTCTAAATGCCTTAAAATCAAAATTCAACTCTTAGAAAAATCATGTTGGATGATAAACATTTTAAAATCCTGATAAATCTAAAACAATGAAATTATAAAACAAAAGAAAGAAAAGTATTTTATCATTATTCATATAATGATGAACTTCATGCTACCATAATAATGAAATTTCAGATTTATTGATTTTTAATCATGGAGGAAGCAATATTTATTCTTATATAAAAAATGATATATTTGTTTGCTAAATTTTTATGGATAAAAAAAATGATTTAGATTAAGGTACAAATTATTATTCACAACTTTCATGAACTTTTAGCATGATATTATTATCATATATACACAAATCAAGCTAAATTTATCACATATCAAATATGATAAAAAAAAATTTCTTTCTCAATTTTCATGTATATACAAAATGATTTTCATATCATGAATATATACATAAATTATGCAAAATCCAATATTTATAATTTATAAATTATAAAATATCAATATTTGTATTTCAACTTTAAAAAGTGGAAATTAGATTAGTATAGTTATATGGAAGACATATTAGACTTGAGAAATAGTTAATTTATGTTGTTCTATTAGTTATGCTAAGTAACTTGATTATTATATATTTTTTAAGTTAATATATATATATATATATATATATATATATTAAAGATTTGAATAAAACAATATTGCAAAATTACATCTTGTCTTTGAAGGCGTTTTCATAACTATAAACATCTTTTTTTATTTATTTCTATATGCAAGAATGTCATGTGATCTAAAAAAAACAAATTTTTAGTTCCTACAAAATTTTGAAAGACATCAATACCATTGACAACATTAATAACATGAGTTATAATCGTCAAAATAATGGTTATTGTAATGAAAACCAAAATGACTCTTTATCTTGAAAAGGCGAGCGAAAAATTGACGATGTACAAACTTGTAGTTGACATGTATTTGTAGATGAATAATAAACCAAGACCACATAACCAAAAAAAATCATATATATATATATATATATATATATATATATTACAAAACCATATATATATATATATAATTACATGTATAATGAAAATCATAAAATGATTTGGATCACATTTTTGCACATGGATAAAATTATAGTAAGTCAACTTAAATTTGGATTTCTTTTCTTTTTTCCACTTTTGTTACAAATCTCTCTCTCTCTCTCTCTCTCTCTCTCTCTCTCTCTCTCTATATATATATATATATATATAATATACAAAATTTATATATGTGTGGGGTACAATATTGGAGATAATTTTTGATAATTTTTTTACTTTGGTAATTTAAAATTCTTGAAATTCGATCATTGTATTATTTTAATTTATTTAACAAATATATTTTTAATATTGATCATAACAATAATTAAAAATTTATTAGATGAGATCATATTAATATTCATATGTTATATATAGATTATAATCTCATAGGTGATATTATTACCATATATATAAATCATGTTTAATATAATAAATTTTTAATTATAAACTATGAAATAATAAATATTGTCTTTCTACTTTTGGGAGATGGAAATGGGCGGAAAAATTTTACCATTTCTATTTGTAGGGGTAATTGTTATTATATATATATAGATATGATTATTTATTTAAAAAAATTGAGTTGGACCGGCATTTTGGATGGTATGAATGAGCCTACTTGCAAAATAGCGGAACCGGCCTTGATGAGATTTTATTCGAGTTTTCTTAATTTATTTTTACAAATCAAACTCATAAAATCCATTCTTTAATAAAACTCATAAATAATGTATTAATTTTAATTTTTAAGTCTACCAGCCCCATGTCTACTTTTTTATTTTTTAATATCTACCAAGTTCACTTGAGCACACATGATAGCGTGTGCTAATTTATTTAAGAGACCTTTTGATCTTTATGTGTTTTAGAAAAATATATTACACATGCTACATATGTTTGTAAAAATTATGTTTTTATCATCAAGTTACTTCAACTGATAAATCTTACTGGTTATTGATTTTAACTCAAATTACCAGATGGAAAAATATATTACAACATTTTATGTATATTAATCGATGTAGATTTATCACCTTAAATAATATAGGTAAATCAAAACTAACCAATATAATTTACAGATTACAATAGATTTGGGATAAAAAACAGTTTTTGCAAATATATATATATATATATATATATATATATATATATATAGTGCATATAAAATTTATTTTCTGAAACTTGAGAACCAAAATAACACAAAAATTCATGTGCAATTGTCTCTTATGTGACAGCACCGTGCACGGTCATGGGACACGATCGACCGTTACTACAAGAAAAATGCACATAGACAAATGTTATTAACCGTTATCGTAGCTATATTTCAACCGTTGTCGTAGATTGTCTCTTATGTGATGGCACCGTGCATGGTCATGGGACACGATCGACCGTCACTACAAGAAAAATGCACATAGACAAGTGTTATTAACCGTTGTCGTAGCTATATTTCAACCGTTGTCGTAGGGTCAAGAAAATTTCGCTCATAGACAACGGTTATTAACCGTTGTCGTAGACCTATGACAACGGCAGAGACAACGGTTCTAAACCGTTGTCTTTTCTATCTATGACAAGGCAGGACAATGGCTAATAACTGTTGTCGTATAATCACTATAAGAAATTCGTCATGCCAATAACCGTTGTCGTGTAATCACTATAAGAAATTCGTCATGCCACGTTGGCAAAGTGTCGACGTCATCATGACACGTCATCAAGTCAAATATTGCGCATCGTTTGTGATTCGAACCCGAGTGACAAGGTGGTTCTCCAACCACTAGACCACTAGTGTTTTATGTAGTTATATTCTATATGCATTTCTTTTATTTCAATTTTTGATATTTTTCAATTTTCTATTATCACATACTTTTTGTTAATTTTTATTATTTGTATTTTTAATATATTTTAAAAGGTTATATATATATATAATTGGAAGATTGATGACTAATTAATATGTTTAGTAATGTTTAATCTAATTTCATTTTAAGATAATTATAAAATATACTAGTGCATATTTTTAATATATTTTATAAAAATACTATTTTTTAAAATTATGAGTTTGTTCATATAAGATAATATTAATGCAAATAATAAGATATATATATATATATATAATTGGAAGATTAATAATGACTAATTAACATAAGATAATATAAGATAATATCATAAAATAATTAATCTTTTCAAATTTAATTTAATTAAAAAAATTAATATTATCACATATTTTTTGTTAATTTTTATTATTTGTATTTTTATCACATATATATAATATATTATAATATATAATATATATATATATATATATTAACATACATATATTATATTAATATCTTATAATAATATGTCCTTGTTTTAAGTTTTGTATATATATACATTAATAGTAGAAAATATATGCATTAATATTAGAAACTCTTGTTATATATATATATATATATATATATATATATATACTAATTAATTTGTATTCATTCTTATTTCTATTCTATTTATAATTAGTTTTAAGTAATCTAACTTTTATTTGTATTTCATTATTTCTTAATTAATTAATTAATCAGCATTTTGGTTTAATTTTCAAAATAATTTTTGGTTTATAATCTGTTGTACATATTTTCTAAAATTTCTTTATAATGAAATAAAATTTAATTCAACAATATATAGCATTTCTTCTTTCATTTAAAAAAAATATATTGTAATATTTGATTTTTTTTAAAATAATTAATTAAATTAGTCTACGACAACGCTTCTACGAGGCTACGATAACGTTAGAAAACTACCCTTATCTTAGGGTCCTAGGACAACACGTCTACGACAGCGGCAAGTTCAAACTGTTGTCTTAGGGCTCAATTTTAATTAAGGACAACACCTCTACGACAACCTCACGTCAAAACCCTTGTGTTAGGGTCCTACAACAACACGTCTACGACAACGGCAAGTTCAAACCCTTGTCTATGAGAGAATTTTTTGATCTAAGACAACGGTTCTGTCTACGACAACGGTTTTTTCAAAAAACTCTTGTCTTAGGGTTTTCTTGTAGTGCGTGCACGACAATAATATATAAATATGCCTTTTTTTAGTTATAAATATGTGTTTTTCATCTATAAGTATGATTTTTTTCCTCACGCACGGGCGTACCCTAGGACCCTAGGACACGATTTGACTGAGCGCAACTACACGACAGAGTGTGTGGCGCACGATCATGTTTTGGGGCACGATCGACCATGCGCAACATAAATATGAATTTTTCATACTAGTATGTGTGTTTTTTGTTATCACGTATGGTTGATCGTGTTCCGATACATGACCGTGTGTGGTCCCATCACATGTGAAACGATATCACAAGAGACCAACTTAAAAATTATTTATTTAATATATTAGTTCCGTTTTATTTATGTAAAGAAACCGTTTTAAGACATTACAAGTTAGATACATGCGTATGAGTCGCATGTGTTACACATGATTATATTAACAAAAATACATCATTCCATGGTTATTTAATTAAATAAACTTAAATTAATTTGTCGTCTACTATAAATAGAAACATCAATTTGACACTTAACTAATAAATAAAATATTAAAAAAATGTTGAGTAACACACTTGTGCACCTGATGCATATATGCACGCATGTTGGGTTCAGGTATGGATTGATTTGGATCCGTGCATTTTTATTATTAATTTTTTTTGTCCTGACCTCTATGTTATGTTAGTCATACATTTATGTTATATTAGTCATATATTTATATCCAGATATCATATCTTTATTTAATACTTTTAACTCTAAAAAAAACCTTAATTTCGCCACAATTTGTACATATTTACCTTTATGTGATATTACTTATACATTTATATAATATATAAAGGTACAACTAACATAACTAAAAGGTATATCTAACATAACTAAAAGATATGACTATTATAATTAAAAGGTATGAAAGGTTAATATGGTTGTCTAAAAAAAAGGCTAAGGTATAGCTAACAAAATGTATGACCAACATAACTAAAATGTATGACTAACACTACTTAAAGATATAGTTGACATAATATAAAGGCTGACACCTGGGAGCATGTTTGGATGAATTTTGTCCGCGACTTGGTGACGCGTACAAACTCGTGCGGGCGCGTAGCTGCGCGTGGTGGATCGGGTCGACCCGAATGCACGGATTTAGGATCAGTGCACCAGGTACATAAATTTTTTTGTCAAAAACGTTTGAACAAGTTAGAATAGTTTAATTTTCATGCAGTTGGACAATTAACTAAGACTAGTTTACTTATGAAACTATTTATTAATTTTCCCATTACAATATATAGTTGTTACTACACAAGTAATCTGTATATAATCACTCGATACATGATATGATGGTAGATTCAAACAAACAAAAAACATTAAAATATTTTTTTAAGAATTGAAGATAATTAAATAACATCTCTCTAAGTAACAATGAATTATTATATGATTTGGGGTTAGGGTTTTGGTTGTGTGAAAGAAGATGAGAGACACTCAAAAAAGAGTTTTCATAGTAACATCTAAATTTGGCCGAAAACCAAACAAATATATCATTTTCTGAAAAAGACTCTTTAATTTCTTTCTGCCAACTTAAGTTCCTTTTACCACATTTTATTTAGTACCAACCAAATTGGGCAATTATGTTTGGTAAATGTTACATATATTTTAGATCACTGATGATGAGTGAATCAATTTTACACAACTTGTTTTATATATACCTTGTGTCTTTTATCATCAGCTACTTTGTTTCTATTCTTTCTTTCTCTCAGATCTCCAAATACTAAAATTAAAACGTGAAATATTGTAATACAATAAAACCGGCACAAATTGATTAGTAAAATCGCTAGAACTTCACTTGTTAATGTGATAGAAAAATCAACTTCAATATGATAGAAAAATCAAATTCAATTAAAAACTTCAATATATAAGGATGAGAGTAAGTGTGTATAGATTGAGTATAACAAACAAAACCAATTGATGCAATGTGGTAATATATAAGAGTCGACAAACACACATGCACTCGTGGATTGTTTAAGAGAGTAAGAAAGTAAGGAACAAACAAGGAAACTTTTCTCTCAAAGAATGCTTCAACAATAACTTACCTCTATATATATATATATATATAAGAGTGTGGATATTTCTTACAAAATATGGATTGCTGAATATATCCCTATTAAAAATTATTATTTAAGTTTTCATATTTACATAATTTTATATTAGAATCCTAGCTAATTCAAAATCTTATAGAATCCTATTATAATTAGAACTCTAATATAAAAGTGTTATATATAAGGTATTTGTATTATTATTTATTTTCTTAATTTGAATTGATCTCCACGTGCAACGCACGTGATCTAAAATATATATGCGGTGGGCACGTTAAGATGTTTCCACGACTAATGTGTCAAAAATCCAAAATATCTATTAATTTCACTTTCCATATAATGAGGAGATGAGATCATTACATATAAGATAATCGATGGGCATATTAAGAGATGCTCACGGTAGGTATTTTATCTCATATATATATATATATATATATATATATATATTTACTCGATTAATCAAAATAAATACCAGCAACACCAAAATCTCTTAAAAAGTGCACCAAAAACTCATGGGCAACGCTTGATTTTCTGTTTTGTTAAAAAAAAAAAATGATTTACCATTTAAAGCTCAAAAATATATCTCTAACTAACTACCAAGATGTTGGTTACCCTACCCACCCCTACCCACGACAGATACATTATAAATCTAATATAATCATTAATTTTAAATTTCAATATTTAAAGGGATTGAATCTTTATACATCAGTTGTGAAAATATTAAGAAACTCGGCCTGAGGGAGAGGGTGGGTAAAGGATCATTAACTTAACATTATAAACAATATATTTAAAATTTATGGTAGGGTAAATTCAGAATGGACATGGAAGGTACTGTGGTCTAAGTTAGTGTGAATATGCTTTGACTGCATTTATGAGATATATGTGTCTCATAAGAAAGAGAAATCTGAAAATGAAATAGTATTCTTATTACATAAGAATAACTAAATTTTGTTATGGCTTAGGTAGTGTGCCTAATTGAAAACTTTGCCCCATGCATTTTAGGTAGCTGTCTTAGATGAATTAATGGTTTTTCTTTTTAAACAAAAATTAAATTGATTTGCTCTGAATCATATGATCCAATCACTGCTTCTAAATCAAAAGTAAAATTCTCGTCCATGAAAATATTGCAATTTATAAATGGAAGTGGTTTTGCTATTTCTTGTGGATTCTTTCAGCTGAGATATGATTTTTATTGTGGATTATTGAGTGATTAGTCATAAGCACATCAAAAATAGTGTTTAGTGTGATCTGATTAGGATGTCTATTTTATGTGGCCACCAGAATTCAATTTTCTTTAAAAATTCCTCCCCACAAAATAAAAGGTGCATTTAATTGGATCACTAATAAAATTTTATCGTTTATGAGTCACTAATTCTCACTTATAAACCTCTAATTATTTGTTCAAGTAAACATATAAATATTTAACTGATAAATATTAAAAAAAATCAAGAAATTGTTTTTTCTTTTGAATCAGGACACTTTTAGTGACAAAAAAAAAAAAATTGTTTTTAGAATTAATGTGACTCATCATTTGAGATATAGGAAGTACTATATTTTTAAATAATAGAGGATCCAGTTCGATGTATCATTATCAAAGTAGAATCAATTAAGGATATAAACAGATTCAGTGACCATATTCTTGAGTTTAAGTTATATAAGGGGAAAAAATTTATTTGCCATTCGAAGTAATCACATTTTTGGACTTTACCATATTAATTTTTCTTTTTTAACTGTTACCAATGGCAAAAATTTATACAACCCCAGTGTACGTACCCAAAGGTATTATTAATTGAGTCAGTCTCTTGTACACCCGTCGCACAGTGCGATGGGACCGCACACGGTCGTGTCCTGGCGCACGGTCGTATCCTGGGACACGGTTGACCGTGCACCACAACACAAAAAATCACATACTTATTACCCTAAATGACATACTTAGAACTAAAAATCACATACTTGTGTGACGCACGGTCGACCTTGCCCCAGGACACGACCGTGCGTCATACCATGCGCTACACATGCGCTGTATTGTCATGCACGGTCGGACCGTGCCCCATAGCACGAGCAAAAATCACATACTTAGAGTTGAAAATTACATACTTAAAGTGGAAAATGATATACTTGTATACTGTTGTGGCGCACGGTCGACTGCGCCCCGGGGCACGACCGTGTGCGGTCCCATCACACTGTGGACGACCGCACGCAAGTTTTTGCGTTATTAATTTGGTATTAATTATATATTCATAAGATACTAGTTGTATACTCATAATGTATTAGTTACATATTCGTAAGGTACTGCTTGTATAACTGAAATATATATTTTAGTGAAACATAATAGTTGTATATTCATAAGATATTAATTATTTACTCATAAGTTATTTACTTATATAGTGGAAAGATATGATTTAGTTAAAGATATTAGTTAAGATATTACTTGTTACATGTAAACATATTAATCATATTACTTAAAGGTATTAGAGTTGGGATTCATGTAAAAATATTAATCATATTATTTAAAGATATTAGAGTTGGGATTGTGGGCACATCAGAGCACACAAGCCCTGCTCATTACCAATTACTAACCCAACTAATTGATTAGTGCACTTCACTATCTATTACCCTAAGCACTATTACTTCGGATAAAAAATAATTATTTTGCCCTAATTTTTTTTTGGCTTAGTTTGAAAATTGCATGTTTATCGACTCCCATAATTAAGTTCGATCTAAATCTCAAAGTTTATTGAGAAACAATTAAGAAGAAGAAATAATCGTCATAATTGAGTTTATTTAATTTTGATAAGATATAGAGTTTAAATGGATTAATTTTGTTCCTTTAAAATACTAATCTTACACTAAATATGTTAAATTTTAAAAAGACATAAATTTTGTATTTCTTCATATTGTTGCTTGAGAGATGAATTATCTGGAGCATGTGAAAAACATGCATCTGGGTTTATGCATGTCATGGACAGGACACGTGGAGATTGGGGAAAGATAAACCGTTGTAATTCGTAAAAATGATATTATAGTATTTTTATTTACATTCCGAAGTGGATATACTATAAATTACCCATATTATAAATGGCTAGATTTATTTGGTTGTGAAATTAATGAAAGGGAAAGGGGGAGGTGCATTCAATTAATTCATATTAGCACTACCAAATGCGTAGAGTAAAACCCCACAAGTATGAGTTAAAATAAGATATTTTACAACACTAAACATGCATGTTAAAGCTTCTTTTGATCTTTCACAGAAAACGGTGGTTTCAAGCATTTAGTACTTTTTGTCACGTTTAGTGGAGTCCATTGATTCAACTAATTCCTATCGTGTTCCAATGGCTCTCTTCTCTAAGTTCATGACATCAACCAAATGAAGAGAGAGAGAGAGAGAGAGAGAGAGAGAGAGAGAGAGATGTATATATAAATGCATGCACACATATGTGCATATACCATCATTAGCTCAAGAAATACAAAAAACAACAGAGAGAGAGAGTGTGAGTTTTAATTAAGGTGATGATGGATAAGAAGTTAGTGAAGCAAATGAGACCATATTTAGCTGCAATATTCTTGCAGTTTGGTTATGCAGGCTTAGCTATAATAGCCAAATGTGCTCTGAACCAAGGAATGAGCCATTACACTTTTTCAGTCTACAGAAATGTCATTGCTGGAGCTCTTGTGGCTCCCTTTGCCATTGTTCTAGAGAGGTTCTCTCTCTCTCTCTCTCAACCTTAATCTTATTAAGAGTTTATTGCTAACAAATAGTGCTTAATTTGTTTCTTACAGGAAAATCAGGCCAAAAATGACATTCTCCGTTCTCTACAAAATAATCCTACTTTCCCTATTAGAGTAATTACACTACCACTCTTCATTTCTTCAGTCAATGGTAGATTATGTGGGTCCAACGTTAAAAAAAACTATGAAATTCTATAGGGCCCATATGATCCAAATTTGAATTAATATAGTTGATTTTGTTTATGTTTGATTAAATTGAAGTTGTTGTGACAGGCCAGTAATAGATCAGAATTTGTACTATGTGGGGATGCAATACACAACAGCCACTTTTACAGCAGCAATGTGCAATATTCTTCCTGCCGTTACCTTTTTGTTAGCTTGGGCCATGAGGTACTACAACACTTTTATTAAGCATTTTGAAATCGGTATTACTTTAACAATAAAATATTTTGAGCTTGCCTACTTACAACAAGCTCGAATTGATCCTCCATTTCAAGTTGGTGTTTAATCTTGTATTCCATTGTTTTAAAAAATCATGCATGTGTAAAGTAGTGATGTCATCTTTACACTTGATGGTGGTTATTTTGGAAAATCAGATGAAACACTAATGTGGAACAAATGTCTTGTTTGAAACAAGCTTAAGCTTGTGAGGAAATTCAAAAATAAGTGAGGTCTTTAGATTGCTAACACAAGCCAATGAGATGATAAACAAACATAACCCCCTAGTTGATGCTATACATGAGATTATTTATAAACATTCACATGTGTTCCACATGATTTAGAGTTAATGTTATCATTTAAACAATATAAATGTCACATCTATATCCAAAAATTGAATGGTCCTAGCAAGTCCAAAAAAATGTGCACACCTTGTTAGGTTTTTCAAGAGACCTTTCAGGAGTAAATCAGAAAATTCATCCATAACCATTTTTAAAAGTCAGTTTCGATCATACTACATAAGGTAATTTGGTGTAATCAACATGTGATTGAAAGATGATAAGAGATATATAATCTAGGAGTAAGTCTCATCTCTTGTGAGACGGGTCAACCCACAACCCAATTACCCACCACTCAAACCCTACAATTCACATGTTGTTTGTGGGTGATGAGGCTCCGTCTTACGGAAACTATCCGTGAGACCGTCTCACATGAGTTTTTGTGGTAATCTAATGGCATTATTCTCATTCTTGAGCATATCCAATCATGTGGTATCTCCGCCTAAGGTCATCGTTTACCTCTAGCTAAACGGTTTCTACATCACCAGGTAGAATTTCATCATTTCACGATCAAGAATTTACGTTTTTGCAGGCTAGAAAGAATGAATCTACGAAAATTTCCCAGCCAAGCAAAGATAATAGGAACCATAGTGACTTTAGGAGGAGCTATGATTATGACTCTTGTAAAAGGATCTATTATAGCATTGCCATGGACCAAACTCAACCCAAATTCCCAATCTCATGATGATGGAAAAGTACACCAAAATCCAGCTAAAGGAGCCCTAATGATCTCTGCTGCTTGTGTATGTTGGTCCATCTTTTACATTCTACAGGTATCTATCTATCTCCCCTCACTTCAATTCATTAAAATATCCATCAAGATATTTCGATATGACAATCATTTAAAAAACCATAGGCAATCACATTGAAGTCATACCCGGCCGGACTTTCCTTAACCAGCCTGATATGCATGATCGGTGCATTGGAAGGGGCGGTGCTAACTCTAGTTGTTGAGAGGTCCAACACCGCGATCTGGTCTATAGGATGGGACACCAAACTTCTAGCTTCTACTTATGCAGTAAGATGATGATGATGAACCTTGACAACAACATTGTTCTACTTTCATTTTAAAGCAATCGAATTTGACAAGAAATACATTTTCTGGTTTTTGGGTGTAGGGAGTAATATGTTCTGGAGTTGCCTACTATGTTTCAGGAGTGATAATGAAGGACAAAGGGCCTGTTTTTGTCACTTCATTTAATCCTCTGAATATGGTCATTGTAGCAGTGATGAGTTCTTTCATTCTAGCTGAGCAATTGAACGTTGGAAAGTAAGTATTTCACTATGGCTAATCATCTAATATGATTTTTCTGATAAAACTTGGGAACTAGTATATTCACAAAAAGGGTGAAAATTTTGCAGGGTAGCAGGAAGCATGGTGATTGTGGTTGGGTTGTACCTAGTCATATGGGGAAAGACTAAAGATCGGAGTAAATCCATCCATCCACAAACAGAAATGATCGATCAACAACAGACAATGGCAAATGACACTTCAAAGGCAACGGAAAATGACTATACAGATTTCTCCAAGGCAATACCCATTGACAACATTGTTTAAGGACATCGAGTTTTGTAAAACTTAGTTTAAGCAGAATCATACGAATAATGGAAGTTGAATAAATTTGTTTAAGCTGAAAATTTACTGGAGTCAAGATTTTGCATACTACCCAGAAGTGAACTACAGGAGAGTAAGGAGGGACCAAACAAACATATTGCAACTTATTTCTGCCTATGTAGCAAAAAAATAGGAAGTCTTGCATGTTCAGATTTCATAAAACCAACACAAGATACAAAACATGAGTTGTGCCTGGTAACTTATCACTTGTCATCTAACTATGTTGCACATTGTAATGTGATGCTATGCAAAATCTACATAATGCAGATATCCAAACTGTGAGTATCGAAAGATCACTTAAAAGTAAAATGTGATCACTTTGTTCCAAAGTCATCTTCTTCCCCCAAGAAAACAAAATATTTCAAAGAAAGTTGAACAGAAATTTTTAAACAAGTCTTCCATCAACATAAAAATCAAAATGATGCCCGAAAAATCTGAAGTTTCAAAGTTAATTGGTTCCTACACTGTCACGTTGACAAACTAGGCGAACAACAGTTATCAACAAACCTTGATGACCTGAGAGAAATGAGAAATCAAGATGTCGCGACCGCATCATCTTTTCCGTAAATACGTTGAAGTTCACGGGTTGCAGCTTGATATGATGCTGAAATGAAAACACATAACATATAGTGATCAGAAGAGTAAATTATGAATTCATATTTATCATTCAGGGGGAAAGATGACATCTTTATTTTTCTTTAGGTCGTGGGTTGAAGAAAAATGATGAACTCACCTTTCCAAGTATTAAAATTTTTCTGATTGACGGGAGATCCCGTCACACTTTGTATCACATCAAAGAGCATTTCCTGAGGGGTACTCTTCAGTTCTTGGACCACTGCATAAATTGTCTTCCCATTCTCAAAATAGATATGGTTATTTGGGTGTTTGGTCTTGCAACCGGCATGACGCTCAAACTCATAAGCATTGATAGCCTGCACATAATAAGTTGGGATACAAAATTAGTAGCAGTGATCATTCTGCCATCAACATCAAGTAAATTACCAATGATAATATTGTAGATATTGACCTTCGAAAGCTTGCACTCCGGGCAGCTACACAAGTAACCAGTCCCTTTTACCACTCCTCTAAGAGTTCTCTGCAGGTACAGATCTTCATGCTTAACATTCAAGAGAAATAGGGGGTGGGAAGGGGGGAGAGGGGGGTGGGGGGGAGTTAGAAGGAGAAAGGAGTAAGATCTGACTTCACCTCTCTTGACCAAGAAACATACTTCACTGGAACCCCATCAAGTATGCCAGTGGACAATAAGCTTTTAACATTTGATGGAAAATTATTTGACGATCCTTTTTTAGATTTCGGATCCTTACTCTTTTGTGAGCCTTCTGCCTTAGAAGAGGTTGCCGAGACAACATTTGCACTTGGCTGATCTGCAGAATTGTTCTGTCCCGATGCCCCTGAAGATTGACCAGAGGATTGATTTAGCAATACATCATAGCTACTGCTTATGAGCCTTCCAGAGTGATCCCTCTCCTCAACATTATTCTGAAAGCTTCCAAAAGATATGGTAGTTTCCTCACCCTTCTTAGAGTTTTCAAAACTTGACAGGATGCTAGAATTCTCATCACTGTATACAATAATAGTATCCTGCTGACCACTAAAAGCAATATTTGTGTCCCCCTTATTAGGATCCGCAGCCATGAATGTTTCATTTACTTTACCATAGAAAGGGTCCAGCACAAAAAAATTCTCATGGCCTCTGCTGAAACTAGGGCAAATTGATGTGAAATTGCCATTTTGCTTATCATATTGCTCACCTACAGAGTTGGAATTGTAATTCCCTCTGTTGAAGGTCGGACCAATAGATAGCACATTGTTATCTATCCCGCTATAGTACTGACTGGTAAGCATAAAATTGCCATCGTTCTTGCTGGAGGACTGAGCAACGGAACTAAAGTTTTTGTCAATCTTATTGTAGGCAGGACCCACCGAAATAGTGTTTCCTTCAACAGTATTATAAGTCGATCCAGGAAACATGTTATTACCAGTCCTCTGAAATGTGGTACCCATTATTTTAGTCTTCTCTCCAGGGCAGAAGGTATTCTGCACAAACTCAGGCAAGCAATTCTCTGAGATCCTTACCTCGTTCACTTTTACTTTTCTATGTCCATTGTTCAGACACAAAGGGTCTTCCACTGCCTGAGACATGGTTAGACAAATTGAAGGATCATTTCCATATTGATTGTCAAAACCCTTCTTTTCCATATTCATGGAAGCAGAAATGATGGAAGGGATATCCTTATCAGAAACATTTAATCCCCGCATAGGCTTGGGGCAGAACAGGCTTGGGGTTTGACCTTCTGACTGAAAGCCTGAACCATCATGCCATAAGGAATTTTCCATAACTGTAGATCCTCTAGTTTCTTTAAAAGATTCTACAGCTTGCTTCTTGGTTAAAAACAGCTCTTGCTCGGAAGAATCCATAAACCACTGATGAGGACGTTTCTGATCAATTCTTGTTGAAGTATCATAACATATATCCCCATTAGCCACAGAACCAGAGCCATTGGGCAACCAAATGTTGTTGTTTTGAAAAGACTGCCAGAACACGTGAGCGTTAAATTTACAGAAAGGTAAAAAATAAAAAACCTGCTAACTAGGAGTAAAGAACCTCTTTATGAGATGGATCAGTTATTTCAAGAGTTTAAGGTATGAAAAAGAATAAAAGAAATACTCCAAAATAAGCATTCACAAAAGCAATAAATACACAGGTCATAGATATAAAAATAAGTAGACACCCAAGTAGGGAAGACGGCTTATAACATGGAAATGCTAAAAGGCAAGACACGGTTTTATCATAATGTACATATAATTTCCAAATGAAAAGAGTAGCTTAGATAGATACTGCAAAAGTAAATTTCTACAGAAGGAAATTCAAACATTACTAAATTAATACTAATGCATCCTAGACAAGAAATTGACTACATTTTTTATCATAAAGGAACAGAATGGAGGCAATGGCAGAGATAGAGGAGAAAAAAACAACAGCAGTGAGGAGCTATCCTTAGTAACTCAACATGCTGCAGGATTATGATATCTATATGTATAGATGACAAAAAGTAAACAAATATACATTGACTAAGAAAAGAAGAGTGGAAAGTTTTTGCCTGGGAAATATGAAAACCTTAGGGGTATACAGCAATTGTAAAAGAGATTTCATTATTTAAGCAACAAAATTTGCAAAACAGCAACAAAATTTAGTAGCAAGAACTCCTAAACTAGATCACATTTTTTAGAAATTTAGCAAAAGGTTGTAAATCTTTGACTTAGATATGTCTGTGTGGGTAGCTTAATTTTCGACCCTCAGATGTTTACACAGAACCTAAGCTGCGTGAAAAACCCATAAACTTTTTGTTTATTCTTAATTGTTTGTATGAATGTTTTTAATTTACTTATACGTACATACAACCTGAGTATACATGTACTAGTATGATTTATGCATATAAACACACAAGGATATATGATTCATTTTCTTTACAGTTCAGCAGTGGTATATAAATTTGTATTCTTTCAAATAACAGAATTCAAATTTTTTGGATATGGCAGATGTAAAGGTAAGGGAAGTATTTTTGAGAGCACAAGGTAAGGGAATTTGAATGCATTTAATAAAAACTATTGATAGGGACATCGACTCACTGCTAAGATTAATGATGCTAACAGATTATATCAATGTGATACAACGGGTAGACATACTTATTACCAAAACGTACAGGTGGCAAACAGACTCCTCAATTAAAACATGGCATAATATCTAATCTTCCGAAGGCCAATCCTTAGAATCAAATAAGCTACACGTGGCCGTGTGAAGATCTTCATTTACGTAAGGATATATACATATATATATACACATGCACAGACAAGTACGTTTTATAATTTATCATATTTACGTAAAGATGTATACACACATACAAGTAGGTTTTATAATTTATCACGCTCTTGCTGATCAGGTCGAGTACTTCTTCAAATCATCAAACTATCAAAACAGGAAAACGTTGAAGAAAAATATTCCTGATAACATACTGCAATAAACACACATACTGCAATAAACACACATACACATACTTATATGCACTCCCATAGCACCCTCGACTCCCCTGCCCCCCCCCCCCCCAACCACACACACACACACACACACACACAAGGAGAAAAAAAAAGTAAAGAAGTTTAATCTGCCATTTTCAGCAACTAAATCACAAATAATGATTGAACAACAGTAGAATTATATATATATATATATATATATATATATATATATATATATATATATATATATATATATATACCATGAATGATGCATAGAGATATAAGTGATAAATTTTCATGAGCAGAAAGAAAGCCAACCGATCAAAGAAGTCCTCAAAATTAAACAAATTTCAAAATCAATTGAGGAAACACATTCAGGGGTTTACCATTTTAAAACCTTTCGCCTCACAGAGAAATCAGCTCACAGATGAATCCACATTGCCCAAGCAAAAACCTCGCCAAAACTTTATCTCATCTCTGGCTGCCCCTGAAATAAAAAATTTAATGTAAGAACAGATGTGCTTAATATAGCATCCCAGCGAGAAACAAAAATCACAGATCAAACATTAGTTAGGAGAGAGAGAGAGAGAGGGAGGGAGGGAGGGAGGGAGATACCAAAGAATTCAGAATTCCATCAGAGAGATATCAAAGAATTCAGAATTCCATCAAATCAACATTTATTTCAACCTAGAAACTCAGTCTCACCCAAAACACCACTTTCATAAACCCTCAAAACCATTGAACGTTTCAAGCATACAAAAAAATCTGCACACATACATTGAAAACATTCACATACAATGAACAAAAAATGAGACTTAGAATCATCCCAATTCGATCAAAATGGTGTTCAAAGCCCTAAAAGAAAATGAAGTTGCATTCATAAGCGATACAAGATGTTATTTATTCATTCACTTTTTGCTCGACAAAGATTTTTACCTTCTCAAAATTAATCTCCAATGACCGGCGGCCAGATTTTCCGGCAACGCCACACCGGAGAAGAAAACGAAACGTTTTTGGGTTTTTTAAATAACAATATTTTATTATTAAATTTTTCCGAGAAGTGCGAATTAGAACACACTGTGCTCTGAGAAAGTGAGCGAGGCTTTAAACTGAGACAATGGTTTCAGTGCGACGCGGACCACCATAATCGATCGTAGCTTTTTCCACACGTGTCATATGGCCTAAACATCCAACGATCAGAAATCATTTAGACGCCCCTCCTGGGGTAAAATCCAGTGCACACGCACCCATCGTAAAAAGTTATTGCATTTGCTCACCAGATTTTTCCATAGCCAATCGTTCGCGTACACGTATGATTGTTTCCATTTCGGCCATGTAATTAGTACAGAGGATTGCTTGAATAATAATTATCTTGTAATTAAAATTCAAAATAGGTTATAGATAAGAATGACTTAAATACGAAAAGAATTCGGATGCAAATAGAATTAAATGTCATCAGATTTAATTTCTTAAAGTAGGTCTCAATTTTATAGTAGGTAACAAAAATGGAAAAAACTTGAATGAGATACTTTTAAAAATCACAAACAAAGTCTACCAACTTATCCCGCTCTTTTTTTTTTCTTTTTTGAATCCGAACTTTTTAATTGGCGTTGTCTAATAGATTTTTCTTTTTAAATCAATAAAAAAAAGGGGCCGGCTATCCGCATCCCATTTATTTTAAACACACCCTAATTTTTATTTAAAAAATTTAAAAAAGGGCAAAATGACAAATTTGCCCTTCTTAATAAAAAAAAAAAAAGAAAAACTGAAATTACTCTCCTTCTCCTTCCCGTCTTCTGCCTCTCTTTTTTTTCTCTTTTTTTTATTTTTTTTTCCTTTTCATTCCTCAAACCTTGAATCCCCTTAAAAATATCATTTTATGAGTTACAAAATATATAATAATCGTGTGAAATCGTGTAAAAAGAACGAAAAAATAACAACAAATCTGAGGACCCGTTCGACCCTGGTTTGTCGAACACAAAGAGGTGTGTTCGACCATTGGTCGAACACACTATAGTGTGTTCGATCACCAGGAGTCGAACACTCTATATTGTGTTCGACCAGGAGTCGAACACGCTATAGTGTGTTCGAACAATGGTTGAACACATAAGGGTAAAATTGTCTTTTTATTATTTTTTAAATTTTTTAAATAAAAAAAAATAAAAAATGGGGTGTGTTTAGAAAAAATGGGGTGCGGATAGCCGGGCCCTAAAAAAAATTAGTCTTTCTGTTCAAGCCTTTTCCAAAAATAAGAAAAGGAAAAAAAAAAAAAAAAAGGGAGGACGATTTTCTGCCATTTTACAAAATATTGTCTTGCACAATTTAAAACACTAAAATTTACATTGTTATCAAAAGTATATATATTTTATTAATATCTTCCTTTTTTCCCAAAAATCGTTACAAAAAATTATATAATGTACACAAGACTTTAATATTTATTAACTTTATTTTATCACATTATATTTTTTAGATATATCTTTTTAAAAATTTATTTCTAAAAACATCTTCCCAAAATAATGGTAAATTGAGTTTAATGATTGTGAGATATTATGAGATAGAGGAAATTATGACGAGTTTGTAAATGCTAATAGTGGTAATTGCTAATTAATAATTACGTAATATAGAGTAATTGTGTAGTAGCTAGTACAAAATTGAAAATTCAGTTGATTTAATTTCATGATTGATATAATGATTATGAATTTAGTTTCTTGTAAGACCGTTTCACGATTTTTTATTGTATTGCGTGAGACGGGTCGACTCATAACTCAAATTCTATAATTCACATCTTATTTGTGGGTGATGGGGCTCCGTCTTACATTAACTATTTGTGAGAGACTGTTTCACATGAGTTTTTATGTTTTACGTGACTCAATTGACAGGACCATGGTTATTTAACTTGTGTGTGCACATCTTATGCTAAACTACATTAAATATATATATATATATATATATATTTATATATATATATATACATACTATTATTAAGAATTCTTGGATCTGTTAAATCAGAAAATGGTAATCTTGTTGAGAATGCTGTTTATTCTCTTGTTACTACTTTAATTGAACATTTCACAGGTAGATATACTGATAATAGTGATACTATTAGAACACTTCTCAGTAATCATAGGTGTAAAACCTTAACTGAATTTAGATGGTATAAATATACTTTCTTATCTAGAATTTTTGAATTACCAGAATGTAGTTCTGCACATTGGAAAGCTAAGTTTATAGACGGTCTTCCAAGTCTTTTTGCTGAAAGAATTAAAAAAATACTTAAAAAGGATAATATTTCTATTAATTATGAAATCTATACATATGGTAATCTTATTAGTATATGCATTCAAGAAGGATTATCTTTATGTAATGATATAAGGTTAAACCAACAAATAAAAAAGCAAAATCGTCTTGAAAAAAGACAACTTGGTCAATTTTGTGATCAATTTGGTATGGATATACCTAAAGATAAAAAATATTATTCACAAAAAGATAGAAGTTATGATAATAAACAAAAATCCTATCATAGAAAAAGAAAAAGATATAACATCAAGATAGACCTAAAGAAAAAGAAAGAAATTCTTTCAAAAAGAATAAATACAAAAGGAGAGATTCTCCTATTATCTGTAGAAAATGTGGTAAACCAGGTCATTATGCTAACCAATGTTGGGCAAAAGAAAAGATTAAAAATCTTGATATTAATGATGAAACAAAAGAAATTATTTATAATATAATTTTTAATAATAATCCAGAAACTGATAATTCTGAAACAGAATATAATAGTCATACTAATTCAGATAAAGATTCTTTTCTATCAGATGAAGAATGCAATAATTGTAAACAAGGAATGCCTTGTATAAACCACATAAGTGACACTCATTTTGATGAGAAAATTGATGAAAATATATATGAAAAAGATGAAGAGTTTTATAAACTTATGTCTCAATTTAAAGATTTAAATATAAATACTCTTACTAATAATAATATTCTTGAATTTCTTAAAAGAATAAAAGACTCTAATTTAAGAGATCAAATTATTAATCAAATGGAAGATATTCCATCAACATCTAAAAAAGAAGAAAAGATTATTTCTTCAAACAATGATTACTCTATGGTTGAAGTTAATAGAATTCTTAAAAATAAATATAGTAATCAAAATCCTGTTACTATACAAGATTTACTCATTGAAGTTAATAACCTCAAAAATGATATTAAAATTCTTAAAGATAATAATTATGATTTTCATCATCGTATTTCCAAAATTGAAAAAGGAAAATCAATAGAAGAACAAATTGAAGAAATACCTTTTGAAAGAAACCATCTTTCTACTATTACCATGATTATATCTCAAAAATGGTATACAAAAATTACTCTTCTCATAGATAACTCATATAAAAAAGAGTTTATAGCCATGATTGATAGTGGTGCGGATTTAAATGTTATACAAGAAGGACTTATACCTACAAAATACTTTCATAAGACTTCTCATTCTCTTTCACATGCTGGTGGTAAACCACTAAATATAAATTATAAACTTCCTAAAGTTTATATTTGTAAAGATAAGAAATGTATTTCTACTAGTTTTCTTTTGGCTAAAGATATATCTAGTCAATTAATTCTTGGTCTTCCTTTCCTTCACCAAATTTATCCTTTGACTTCTGTCAATACTAAAGGCCTTACAGGTACTTTTGAAGGAAAACCTATACAATTTGATTTCATTACAAAACCTATTCACAGAATTCTTAATGAATTACAAGAACAAATAGATAGAAAAACTTTTCATATAAATTCTTTAAAAGAAGAGATTAATTTTTTATCTATTGATGAAAAACTCAAAAATCCTAAATTACAGGATAAAATTAAAATCATTCATAATAATTTCTCTATAGAAATTTGTAATGATATTCCTAATGCTTTTTGGGAAAGAAAGAAACATATTGTTTCTCTTCCTTATGAAGATGAGTTTAAAGAGGAAAATATTCCTACTAAGGCAAGACCTTGCCAGATGAATTCTGAATATTTAGAGTTATGTAAAAAAGAGATTCAATCTCTTCTTGATAAAAAGCTTATTGCTCCTTCCCAATCTCCTTGGTCTTGTACAGCCTTCTATGTTAATAAACATTCTGAACAAGAAAGAGGTATACCCAGACTTGTAATAAATTACAAACCTCTTAATAAGGTTTTAAAATGGATTAGACATCCTATTCCAAATAAAAAAGATCTTCTTGATAGATTAGTACATGCTTTAATCTTCTCAAAGTTCGATCTAAAATCAGGATTTTGGCAAATCCAAATTAATAAATTTGATAGATATAAAACTGCTTTTAATGTTCCTATTGGACATTATGAATGGAATGTTATGCCTTTTGGTTTAAAAAACGCTCCTTCTGAATTTCAACAAATTATGAATGATATTTTCACTCCATATAGTGATTTCATAATTGTTTATATTGATGACATTCTTGTTTTTTCTAAAGACATTGAAAGTCATTTTAAACATTTAGAATTATTTAAGAAAATTGTTATACAAAATGGTCTTGTCATTTCAAAACCAAAAATATTACTTTTTCAAACAAACATTAGATTTCTTGGACATAACATTGAAAAGGGAAATATTATCCCTATACAAAGAAGTATTGAATTTGGGTCAAAATTCCCTGATATTATTAATGATAAAACACAGCTCCAAAGATTTTTAGGTAGCTTAAATTACATTTCTCCTTATATTGAAAATCTTAATAAAGAAACTGCTATTCTTTATGATAGACTTAAGAAAAATCATTTACCTTGGTCTGATAGACATACTGAAGCGTGCCTTCTGAAATGAAAGAGCAACCTATATATAGAGAAATTCCGGACATGAAACCCCGGATTTCAAAACTAACTAAAATATAATAGTGATATGTCACTGATAAGAAATAGTAAAATGTCACTAAGAAAAGTTATAAACAGTGGAAAGAGAATCTTATCTTATCTCTTTATTTTGTCGGCCATCTGTTGCTTTCATTGTTGAAACATATTGTCAAAGAATATGGCGGTTTGCTGAAGACATCTTTCAGTAGACGGATACTTATCCATACACCTTTGAAATTTCTGATCAAGAATTTTTAACTCTTTTTTATATTTTTTCTTGATGCAATTTTCCAAGGCAATCCTTGTCATAAGAGTATCAAGATCAATTTTTTCTTCTTTTGGATATGCCAATAATGCTGGATGAAATTCTTTTCTTCCTTCATCAATAGTATGCTGTTTGTTGATTCTCCATTTGGAGTAACAAAAGCATCTTGAACAAGTACTTCTATGACTTTGATAGAAGCGGTCTTCGAGTCCTCTTGAGAGATTCATGGAGGAAAGCCTGTAAAATCATTATGAATGAGAAATATTTTTCTCTTTCAGAGAATTCTTTATCTTATCAAAAACTCCATCAATGGTAAGATCCTCAATATTATCATCAGGATCCTGAGCATCTTGCATCAATTCATTGAATTGATTGAAACTTGTATCAGAATTCATCGAAGTATCAGATTCTGAACCTCTTATTTGCTTGGATATATCCTTTCTCATTTGTTCTAAAAAGATTTCAATAATCTTTTCTTTGGGATAGATTTCAGCATATTTCTGAGAGAAAAGTTTGAAAGGACTAGAATCATCCTCTTCTAATTTCTTTTCATGATCTTTTCTATAAATTTTGATCATCTCTTCAATTTTTTCAATGGTTTCATAACCAAAGATTTCTTTATTTTCTGGATCGATGCGTATGAGCTTTTCCCAGAATTTACAGAGACTGATTCTCCATAAGCAAGGAGCTCCGTAATCGGTATAACCGAAAATTGGTTTCCATTTCCAAATCCAAGGAATACCAAATTCTATAAAGAACATACAAGAAGTTTTTCCCTCAATATAATTTTTTGAATTGTTTTGAACAATAGGAGAAACGCTGACCCATTCATTCATGAGACTGTTCCATTTTTCAGGAAGAATGTTTGTAGATGGTCCAAAATTCCTCCACCAAGAAAAGAACCATGTAGGAATGGTTTTGTGGAAATTATTTTCACAAATTTTTATGAACCAAGTATGTTTTTGTT
Organism: Scutellaria galericulata; assembly: GCA_946896805.1. Classification (NCBI taxonomy): domain Eukaryota; kingdom Viridiplantae; phylum Streptophyta; class Magnoliopsida; order Lamiales; family Lamiaceae; genus Scutellaria; species Scutellaria galericulata. The sequence goes on along the minus strand of OX335791.1, from coordinate 10,498,164 downwards.
TTTTATTCTCAAAATAAAAAGTTTTATAAAAACTTTCTATATAGTCATAATAGTTGAATTTAAAAGTCGTATTATGACTTTGAGAAAACATTTCTTTTTCATTTAATGGAGAAATTCCCCATTCCTCAAAAGATATGATCTTTTTGATAACAATTTTTGAGAAACTATAGTTTCCTTTATCCTGGATATTTCCAGAAGAGAAATGAGTAATTTCAACACTCTTTGTATGAATAAGAAGATTTTCATAATATCCTCTTTGTTTATATGAACCGTATGGTTCTGAGTTATGACTCAAATACCTTTCCATGAGATTCCATGGATTTTCTGCCCATTGAGAATCTTTCTCTTCTATAAGAAGAATAATTTCTCTTTTTTCATTTTCAATATAAAGATGTGAATCATCATCATCTTTTGCAATATTAGCATATGAGCTTTGAGAACTTGTTTCTGGGATATGTCCCTCTTTCTGTTGTTTTTGTTTAAGAAACTCTTGAAATTCAGTCTGAAGAGAATCTTCAGTATTTGCAATGTTCTGAGCTATAAGCTTCTTTTTCCCTTGTTGTATAACAACATTAGGATATGAAGTATTACTTCTTCCTCCATAATTAAGATTCGGGGGTTTTCCCCTTCCTCCTCTTCCTCTATAAGAGGAAAAGTTTCCACGACCAGGTGTACTCATGCCTGAAAATTCAAACATGTTAGATATTCACGGGTTAAAAAATCTGGAAGATTATTATCTTCTCCTTTTTTATAAATTATTGTAAAATCAAAGGGAGCTAAATGAGCTTGCCATCTTGCAAACATTTGTTTTGAAACATCATGTTTAAAATCTTTTATAAACATAAATTTTGCAGATTGGCAATCAGTTTTTATGATGAATTTTTGATTATATAAATCATCCTGGAATTTAAGAACACATCTAACAATAGCTAAAATTTCTTTAGCAACAGTAGAATAATTTTTCTGTGCATTATTCCATTTTCCAGAATAAAATCTAACAAGATATTCTTGTTTAGTGAGAGGATTAATTTGTTTAAGAATTCCTCCAAAGCCAATATCAGAGGCATCTGTTTCAATAATTTTTTCCCATTGAGGATTTGCAAGCATAAGACAAGGGAGATTTTTAACCTTTTCTTTAATCCTTTTAACTGCTTCAGTATGTCTATCAGACCAAGGTAAAGGATTTTTCTTAAGTCTATCATAAAGAATAGCAGTTTCTTTATTAAGATTTTCAATATAAGGAGAAATGTAATTTAAGCTACCTAAAAATCTTTGGAGCTGTGTTTTATCATTAATAATATCAGGGAATTTTGACCCAAATTCAATACTTCTTTGTATAGGGATAATATTTCCCTTTTCAATGTTATGTCCAAGAAATCTAATGTTTGTTTGAAAAAGTAACATTTTTGGTTTTGAAATGACAAGACCATTTTGTATAACAATTTTCTTAAATAATTCTAAATGTTTAAAATGACTTTCAATGTCTTTAGAAAAAACAAGAATGTCATCAATATAAACAATTATGAAATCACTATATGGAGTGAAAATATCATTCATAATTTGTTGAAATTCAGAAGGAGCGTTTTTTAAACCAAAAGGCATAACATTCCATTCATAATGTCCAATAGGAACATTAAAAGCAGTTTTATATCTATCAGATTTATTAATTTGGATTTGCCAAAATCCTGATTTTAGATCGAACTTTGAGAAGATTAAAGCATGTACTAATCTATCAAGAAGATCTTTTTTATTTGGAATAGGATGTCTAATCCATTTTAAAACCTTATTAAGAGGTTTGTAATTTATTACAAGTCCTGGGTATACCTCTTTCTTGTTCAGAATGTTTATTAACATAGAAGGCTGTACAAGACCAAGGAGATTGGGAAGGAGCAATAAGCTTTTTATCAAGAAGAGATTGAATCTCTTTTTTACATAACTCTAAATATTCAGAATTCATCTGGCAAGGTCTTGCCTTAGTAGGAATATTTTCCTCTTTAAACTCATCTTCATAAGGAAGAGAAACAATATGTTTCTTTCTTTCCCAAAAAGCATTAGGAATATCATTACAAATTTCTATAGAGAAATTATTATGAATGATTTTAATTTTATCCTGTAATTTAGGATTTTTGAGTTTTTCATCAATAGATAAAAAATTAATCTCTTCTTTTAAAGAATTTATATGAAAAGTTTTTCTATCTATTTGTTCTTGTAATTCATTAAGAATTCTGTGAATAGGTTTTGTAATGAAATCAAATTGTATAGGTTTTCCTTCAAAAGTACCTATAAGGCCTTTAGTATTGACAGAAGTCAAAGGATAAATTTGGTGAAGGAAAGGAAGACCAAGAATTAATTGACTAGATATATCTTTAGCCAAAAGAAAACTAGTAGAAATACATTTCTTATCTTTACAAATATAAACTTTAGGAAGTTTATAATTTATATTTAGTGGTTTACCACCAGCATGTGAAAGAGAATGAGAAGTCTTATGAAAGTATTTTGTAGGTATAAGTCCTTCTTGTATAACATTTAAATCCGCACCACTATCAATCATGGCTATAAACTCTTTTTTATATGAGTTATCTATGAGAAGAGTAATTTTTGTATACCATTTTTGAGATATAATCATGGTAATAGTAGAAAGATGGTTTCTTTCAAAAGGTATTTCTTCAATTTGTTCTTCTATTGATTTTCCTTTTTCAATTTTGGAAATACGATGATGAAAATCATAATTATTATCTTTAAGAATTTTAATATCATTTTTGAGGTTATTAACTTCAATGAGTAAATCTTGTATAGTAACAGGATTTTGATTACTATATTTATTTTTAAGAATTCTATTAACTTCAACCATAGAGTAATCATTGTTTGAAGAAATAATCTTTTCTTCTTTTTTAGATGTTGATGGAATATCTTCCATTTGATTAATAATTTGATCTCTTAAATTAGAGTCTTTTATTCTTTTAAGAAATTCAAGAATATTATTATTAGTAAGAGTATTTATATTTAAATCTTTAAATTGAGACATAAGTTTATAAAACTCTTCATCTTTTTCATATATATTTTCATCAATTTTCTCATCAAAATGAGTGTCACTTATGTGGTTTATACAAGGCATTCCTTGTTTACAATTATTGCATTCTTCATCTGATAGAAAAGAATCTTTATCTGAATTAGTATGACTATTATATTCTGTTTCAGAATTATCAGTTTCTGGATTATTATTAAAAATTATATTATAAATAATTTCTTTTGTTTCATCATTAATATCAAGATTTTTAATCTTTTCTTTTGCCCAACATTGGTTAGCATAATGACCTGGTTTACCACATTTTCTACAGATAATAGGAGAATCTCTCCTTTTGTATTTATTCTTTTTGAAAGAATTTCTTTCTTTTTCTTTAGGTCTATCTTGATCTTATATCTTTTTCTTTTTCTATGATAGGATTTTTGTTTATTATCATAACTTCTATCTTTTTGTGAATAATATTTTTTATCTTTAGGTATATCCATACCAAATTGATCACAAAATTGACCAAGTTGTCTTTTTTCAAGACGATTTTGCTTTTTTATTTGTTGGTTTAACCTTATATCATTACATAAAGATAATCCTTCTTGAATGCATATACTAATAAGATTACCATATGTATAGTTTTCATAATTAATAGAAATATTATCCTTTTTAAGTATTTTTTTAATTCTTTCAGCAAAAAGACTTGGAAGACCGTCTATAAACTTAGCTTTCCAATGTGCAGAACTACATTCTGGTAATTCAAAAATTCTAGATAAGAAAGTATCTTTATACCATCTAAATTCAGTTAAGGTTTTACACCTATGATTACTGAGAAGTGTTCTAATAGTATCACTATTATCAGTATATCTACCTGTGAAATGTTCAATTAAAGTAGTAACAAGAGAATAAACAGCATTCTCAACAAGATTACCATTTTCTGATTTAACAGATCCAAGAATTTCAATTCTTTGGTTAGGTTTTAGATAATTATCCCACCAACCTTTTAATTGACCAGTAAATCCTGCAACAATTAGCTTAGCAATTTCTTTATCAGTATTACCAGTATTTTTGCATATGGTGCTAAACATAAGAATTCTATGAACAAGAGTATAAATATGTGTATTAGTATTACCATTAAGATTCCATTCATAAATCTCTTTACCATTATAACTGTTTGAAATAGTAAATTCTTGTTCTTCATTAAGAACATCCATAGGAGTTGGCCTATGATAATAATATTTATTAAGAGTAGGTTTATCAGCCCATTTTATTTTATTGAGAATTTCTTCATATTCTTCATTATCAAGAGCAGATATATTAAAAGCTTTAAATTTTTCTTCAATTAAATTTTCTAATTGAGAAATAGAATTTTTAAATTTAAAATTCTTTATATCAGGAGGAGGTTGAATGGAAGACGATGCAATAGAAGTAATATCAGTTGATTTTTCCAGTTGTATATGAACATCTGGTTTTATCTGATTAATATGAGAAATGATTTTCTCAACTCTATCTTTAAGAGATATAATCTCTTCTCCAAGGATAGTTAAATAAAGGTTTGTATAATTTTGTTTTTCAAGAAGTTGGTTAATATGCTTAGTAGTAATTTGAAGCATATCATTTTCAAATATTTTTGAAAAAGCAGTAAAATTTATTTGTTTATCATTCTTTTCAATTTGAAAAGCTGTTTGAGGAGGAAAAATAGATTTCTGTATTTGTCCTGTAGAGAGTTTATAATCTCTTTCTATGACAGAGATATATTCTTTAACAAAAGTGTTAAAGAACCAAGGAACAAAATATATAATTTTATTATAATTTTCACAAAATTCGTAAAAACTTATGACAAAGAAGTTAAATTCTTCCTTAGAAAAGGTTTGAAAATACCATTCTCTAAACATATCCAATTTGGATTGATAAAATTCTTCATTTATATGTGCTCTAGCACTAGATCCTTTGGAAAAATCTATTTTGGGTTTTATATCCATAAATCAAATTGTAAAGTTCATTTCTGATAATGTATCAGTTTCTTTAATGTTATGAACAATGTTATTTTTATTTATTATTATATTATCAACACGATCTTTTTCTTCATCTTTTCTAGAGGATTGAGATCTTATATCTTCTCTATAATAAGAAGTAGAAGCTCTAGAAATTTGTGGATTATCAATGTTATAATCAATAGGAGATATAAAAGAGTGGTTTGAATTAGATCTATATAAAGAAGGGAATTTCTTCTTTTGTTGATCTTCAAACTGTATATGTACAGATCCTTCATTCGTTTGAATAATATTTTGAAATCTATCATTTATAATAGGATTTCTTGGAACAGCATGTTCGATTATCCAATTCTCAGGAAAAACAATTTCTTCCCATTTAATAGCTCTCCTAGTTGTGATTTTAGATTTATTGAAATTTGTTTCTATAAGAATAGTTTCATTAGAATTTTTATCAACTTTTTTACACATAGGGTTAAGAGTAAAAAGTGGTTTATAATAAATTCTATAACAGATACACATAACTTCTGTTCCTGTAATATAATTATAACCATGTGTTTTAACATTCATGGTTAAGGCATTAAGAATGTTAACATCAGAGAGAGATAAAGAAAGATTAGGATAAACATCAAAGTATACTGGACCATGGGCCAGACTGGATTGAATAATTCCCATAAGGGATTGTTTCCAATTAAGGTTTCTACCATCACGAAGAGTAGCAAGAAAACTTTCAGGTAATCCTTCAAGAGTTAAAGGTCTGAAAGCAATTTGAACACATCCTATATGTAGGAATTTATGAAATTTAAAAGGAATAAGATCACTTTTATTAAGAAGTCTTATGACCATTTCTTCTTCATGAAGAGGAATAGAAGATTCAGTTGTTTTAACAATCTGTCTGAATCCAAAATTTTCAAATGTTCCTAATTTATAAATTAGTTTTGGTTCAATTTTAGGAATAGTCCATTTATTAAGGAGATCCAGATTTTCTGGAATATCATACTCTTCAATTATACTGTTTTTAACAGTATTTTTCATTCTGAATATATTCATCAAGAAAGATTTGTGTTAGATCTTGACTATATTCTAAATATTACACTACTTCCATGGCTCTGATACCATCTTTTTTCAAGACGATTTTGCTTTTTTATTTTTTGGTTTAACCTTATATCATTACATAAAGATAATCCTTCTTGAATGCATATACTAATAAGATTACCATATGTATAGTTTTCATAATTAATAGAAATATTATCCTTTTTAAGTATTTTTTTAATTCTTTCAGCAAAAAGACTTGGAAGACCGTCTATAAACTTAGCTTTCCAATGTGCAGAACTACATTCTGGTAATTCAAAAATTCTAGATAAGAAAGTATCTTTATACCATCTAAATTCAGTTAAGGTTTTACACCTATGATTACTGAGAAGTGTTCTAATAGTATCACTATTATCAGTATATCTACCTGTGAAATGTTCAATTAAAGTAGTAACAAGAGAATAAACAGCATTCTCAACAAGATTACCATTTTCTGATTTAACAGATCCAAGAATTTCAATTCTTTGGTTAGGTTTTAGATAATTATCCCACCAACCTTTTAATTGACCAGTAAATCCTGCAACAATTAGCTTAGCAATTTCTTTATCAGTATTACCAGTATTTTTGCATATGGTGCTAAACATAAGAATTCTATGAACAAGAGTATAAATATGTGTATTAGTATTACCATTAAGATTCCATTTATGAAAATTGGTTTCCATTTCCAAATCCAAGGAATACCAAATTCTATAAAGAACATACAAGAAGTTTTTCCCTCAATATAATTTTTTGAATTGTTTTGAACAATAGGAGAAACGCTGACCCATTCATTCATGAGACTGTTCCATTTTTCAGGAAGAATGTTTGTAGATGGTCCAAAATTCCTCCACCAAGAAAAGAACCATGTAGGAATGGTTTTGTGGAAATTATTTTCACAATTTTTTATGAACCAAGTATGTTTTTGTTTTTTATTCTCAAAATAAAAAGTTTTATAAAAACTTTCTATATAGTCATAATAGTTGAATTTAAAAGTCGTATTATGACTTTGAGAAAACATTTCTTTTTCATTTAATGGAGAAATTCCCCATTCCTCAAAAGATATGATCTTTTTTATAACAATTTTTGAGATAATCCTTCTTGAATGCATATATTTTGGGTTTTATATCCATAAATCAAATGAATTCTGTGAAAATTATAATAAAATTATATATTTTGTTCCTTGGTTCTTTAACACTTTTGTCATTTTTTATTCTTTTACATTATTTTTTTGTATATGCTTTTTTATTCTATGTTTTTAAATAAATTGAATTTGTATATACAATTGAATAATTTATGTCGACCAACTTATATATGTACACAATTAATAAATATATTTTGAATTATAAAAATCAAATTTTACTAGTAAAATATCTATATGTGCCGACCAACTTACCTTTTTTTATTATGGGCAAATTTTAAGATTATGATTAATTTCACAATATATGGTAGGTAGGTGAGTGTTACTATTTTCCTCTATAGGTATAATAATAATTAACATTGGATTTTCTCTTACAACAACCTACTATAAATTGGAAATACAATGGAATGATATTATTATTGTACCTACTAAAAAATCAAGTGTAATATTGTCTTGTTACCATATCTGCAAACAAATTTCCTTTTCCGTTTGCTAGTCAAAAATCTAAAGTCAAATATATTCACTTACTAATTTATGCATCAAATCTGACATTTTGGTTATTGAAATTCAAAAGTTCTTCCTTCTCCAGTCTTACTTACCTATTTGGTTGAGTATTTAATTCCTAGTATTTTTATTTATTTATTTATAATAACTAGTATCGTGCCCGTACTATGCGTGGGTTATAAATCTAATTAAATAATATAGTGTATATGTATTAATTTATTATTGATAATTTTGAATTAGATTTTTTTAAGGTTTTAAAAAAATCATTACTTTTTTTCAAAATTGACTAAATTTTCAAAATTGTAATTTAGTCACAACTATTTGAATTAAGTAATATAAATCACTTTATATTTAAAAACGTGCAATTTAATCATGACCTTTTGAATTTAACAAAAAAAAATCATGATTTTAACTCACTATTGCGATTTGAAAGTACATTTATATTCTCCAACGATTCGAGCTCATGTGTCAAGTAAAATCACATATTAGATTAAAAGTCAATTTGCAATAGTGTGTTCAAATCCTAATCTTTATGTAAATGTTAAAGTTGTGATCTCAAAAATATTTAAATGTGGTTCAAATTGCAATAATTTGTTAAAATTGTGATGTTGTAGCGCCCCGATCAAAATGAACATAATTGATTAATTAAATATTTAAACCTATAATTTAATACTTATGTGTGTATGCTTTGACTGTTTAATTAATTTCGTGCGTTTCAGATATGTGTTTAATGCACGATTTAGATCGATAATTTTTATAGACATGGAACCTAGATAATTTTTATACCACGCGATGCGTAATTAAAATACGAGAAGATAGAAACGAACTAGAGGTCAATCGGAGACTCGTAGCACACGTAATGAAAAAAACAGTGAAAACGAAGAATACTACGTATACGAGACGCATACGAAGAGTAGAAAATACGAGATATTCTTGATGAACAGTGAAATGGGATATTTTGGATGAATAGTGATCCGGATATTTTCGGTGAATAGTGATTTCCGGAATTCTATAAATAGAGGCTCATTCGCTTCGAAAATTCACCGTTTCCCGAGCGAGCCGAACGAGCCGAGTGCGACGAAAACACGTAAGTTCTCTTTCCTCCCTCCTCTCCCTCTCTCCTCTATTTTCGGCCTCCGGCGCGCTGCCGCCGGAGCCACCGCCGGTGCGGCGGCGGTGCCGCCGGCCGGTCACCGGAAAATTTCAACGTTGTCGGAATCGGACGATTTTCGTACACAACGTAGCCCTCGACGAGACGAGTCTAGAACATCTTCCGGAATTAAATTCCAACTTACCGTTCGCCGGAAAACGGCGAATTTCAGTCCAAAACCCTAACCCTTGATCACCCTTTCTCTCCTCTCACCGGAGTTGATCGCCGGAGGACGCCGGAGGTAAGGGGCCGACGCTGGAGGGCCGGCGCCGCTGTGGGTGACGGCGCCGGAGAAGGACAGTATATATATATGTGTATACGTGCACGTGTGTGTGTGTTTAGGTGTGTTAGTGTGTGGGTGTGTTGCATGCTGTTGGAGGCGACGCCGGGGGGCGCCGCCGTGAGGGAAGGAACGGCCGGCGATGGGAGGTCGCCGGTGAGGTGAAGGAGGAGGCAGCCGGCGGCAGGTGGCCGCCGGCCAAGGATGAGCAGGGCGTGTGTGTGTGTGTGTATGAGTGTATGCGTGTGTGTTTGTGTAGGGTTGAGGGTTGGCGGTCGGAGTTTTGGATTGGTGATGGATTATTCGAAAAACTGAGCATCGAAGGATTTTGCGGCAAGATTTCAGGTACTATTCACCACCGGAATCCGGCGAGGGATGACCGGAGGTGGTAGACGGCGGTGCAAGGTATCCGGCGAGGTAAGTGGCGGCGGAAGGGGGCGGCGCTGCAGCTCTGGGTGGTGCCGGGAAGTCGCCTGGTCAAGCAGGCCACCATCGGAAAGCTGGGCGACGGGCTGTATTTGCAGGTGTTTTGGCAGAGTTAGACGGTGCCGTCATGGCCGCCGTTTGCCGGAGTTAGTAGCCTGAAGTGTGGGGAATCCGAGGGTGTAGCCGGCGACCGGTGGTTCGCCGTCCGTCGGCGGCTGGAAGGCCGTTTAGGTGGCGAGTCCGCGCAGGCGAGCTGGGCGCGCCGGGAGGCAGCTGGGCGCGCTGGGCACACGGCGACGGGAGCCGCGCTGTGTGCGTGACGCCGTGTTCCCGATACGAATCCCGTTTTTTTCTGTCGTTCGTTATCATCGAGTCATCGCCGACGAGATGTCGTTGACCGAGGGTCATGGGCCCGGTCAAAGTCCACCTTTGACCAAATTACCATTTTACCCCTCAAACTTATAATGCTCCGTTCGAGCTCGTTTCAACTCCGATCGAGCTCATTCTTTTTCCTATGTGATCCAAATTCCTTTCTCTTTCATATCAGAGGCTGAACTGATCCTTCCATTCTCATTTCTTTGACTCCAATCGTTAGATCTACCGATCCGTCTCGTCTCGATCGATCGTCTCTTATCCGATATCGTTTATAACTTTAATTATATTTATTAAGGATCTAAGAAACATTGTAACTTATGTAGGCTACTTGTTGGATTGACGTTGAGTTATCTCACCTTTGACCCTCGCTACTCGAGCTTTGAGTTGTCAGATCATCAGACCTTCCTACTCACATGGTAACCACCGAACAAGGTGGGGGTAAACTCTAAACCCTAATCTTTGTGTTTCCATTAACGAATGCATGTAAATTGGATATTATTAGAATGCTATTGATCGTTATGAATTGGTCGAGGCTTATGTGTCTTGGGTTATGTGCTGTGATTATATGATGTGTTCGGTGGGGGTAAACTCTAACCCTTATGTTTCCATTAATAAATGCTTGTGTGTTTGTTACATGAATTGTGAACTTATGTGTTTACTGTTTTCCCTATTAAATGTTTGTCACATGTGTTGAGATATTAAATGAATTGTTAAACCTTATGTGCTGTGTTTATATGCTTTTGTTTAAAATGACCACTAGTGTGTCATGTCATGGGCTTTGTGCTCATTAGGCTGTGTGGTGTATACATTAGTAAGTCATGGGCTTTGTGTTCATCAGGTTGTGTGGTGTGTACATTAGCGAGTCATGGGCTTTGTGCTCATTAGGCTGTGTGGTGTATACATTAGCGAGTCATGGGCTCTGTGCTCATTAGGCTGTGTGGTGTGTACATTAGCGAGTCATGGGCTTTGTGCTCATTAGGCTATGTGGCCATTGGTAAGTCATGAGTTGGGAGGCATTAAAGAACAGAATTATGTGCTGTGCGTTATATATGTTTGATTTGTGACTGCTTAAACTAAGAAAGTATTCACCACGAGTGTATTCAACACACTCACCCCCCACCTGTACTCACACTACAGGAGAAGAAGAGAATCTTGACGCGTAGAGAGAGGGGTGCCCTATCAGCTGTGTCCATCTTTTGGTTTTTTCTTTTAAAGTTATGTGGTTCTTTTGTAAAAGAAAACTGTATTTTCTCCTTCTCTGTAAACGGATCCTGATGTATTTTCCGTTGCTATGTTAAATATTTTTATCGTCGGCTAGATGCAGATGATTTGTATATGTAAAATCGCCTCTCATCTCTTTCAAAGGATTTCTGTTTTATTTCATGCACGTCTTTTTCCCCTTTCTTTCTTCACGCCCAATGGAAAACTCTGATATTTTAACGAAAAATTTTGGGGCGTGACAGATGGTATCAGAGCCTAGTTCTACCCTTTGTAGGGCTATGCTCAAACTCGCTTTTCTTTTCAAACGTGTTTTAAAACGAGAAGGTCTTTTCGAAAAGAAACGGATAAGCACCACCACTCTCTACACGCTTCTCTCTCTAATCGTGGAATTTAATAAGATGATGTTTATCTGCACCAGGTACTTGTTGTTGTTATATTGTTGTTATGTATATTGTTGGGCTATGTGGGGTAGATGACAAGGGTTGGGTTTCGTATGTCGTCTTTAGAACGTTATGTCACGAGGTCGATCGTATAAAGACCAACGGTCAATGGAAAATCCACTTGAACAAGATGTGGATGCCACAAGGAGAGAATCGGTGTCAGTGTCCATAAAGAGGGATTTGACTCGACATTTGGAGATCACCAAAGCTGCGCTGCCGTCATGGTCGAGAAACAATGTGAATTTGATAATCGAGGCCCGCACGTCCTTTAACGAGATTCTTGGCGAGTAGCTAACCATGTCGTTTCTAAGTACGCACAAAATCATTATTCACATATCACAATCGGATTCAACCGATTTATCCAAACACGTTCACAGCGGAAAATATTCATCAGGATCTATCACTCAAACATAACCATAATCATATGTACAAAACGTGTTACTTTCAAACTCATTGTTTATTTGTTTCAAACCACTTAACATGCACTAGTCTAGATATGGCACCACCACCTCTCTCTCTCTCTCTAAGGTTCCTCATGCTCTCCATCACCTGTAACGTGAGTTACAGAATAGGGGATGAGTGCGTTGAATACACTCGTGGAGGTAATTTCCACAACTTTATCAATCCATAATTATTTAAATACAACATGCGTATAATTTAACACAGAGCACAGCACGTAAACGCACGACAGATATTAGAAATAGTAGGAAGCGTAGGTGCGGGTTTTCCCCCGACTTACCCTATGGTGCCTTTCAAAGATCACCAAAAACTAGAGTAGTAGAAGGGATTAGAAGCGATGCATGATCAGAGTGGGACCCCTGCCCGTTCACAGTATAATGTATGGCACAACAAATATATATTCACAGCATGTAGTTTTAACCACACAGACTCTAATAGGGAAAACTGTAAACAGATAAAGGTTTAAAAGTTACCCCCATCTTATTCGGTGGTTTATCACGTGAGTACTGGATATCAACTTTTAAGTATTTTCAAAGCTCAACTCAATTGATGACCTACACAAGTTATAACGTTTCTTAGTTCCTTAATTAAAAGAATTGAAAGATATAAACGACTCTGGAGAAAACTCGAGCTTTTAAAATGAAACGGATCGGTACATCCCAAAGATTTTGAGTTTAAGAAATAGTAAAGAAAGATCATTTTTACTCACTGGTATGAAAGAGAGAAGAATTTGGGTTGTAACAAAAAAAGAATGAGCTCAATCGAAGTTAAAACGAGCTCATATGAAGCATTTTAAAATCGAGGGGCATTTTGGTAATTTTGGTCAAGAGTTGACTTTGATCGGGACCCCCGACTCCCGATAACTCGATAAAAACATCCGAAACGAAACATCAGGTGAAAAGGCTCGCCGGCGCGCGTCCAGCGCGCACAACGCTCGACCCTGGTGCGCGCATACCACGAACGCACAGCACGCCCCGCGTGCGCATCCTCGTTAGCTGCCGAGTTTTCTCGGCAGCTTGCGCCCAGCACCGCGCACAGCCGCACCCGCATGCCTGCACGCCCGCCCGCTCTCGCCAGCACACGCCTGCCTGCACGCCCAGCCGCGCCCAGCAGCCTGCTACCACCAGCTGCCACCTTCTTGGGCGGCGGCAGCGACGGCAGTGGCGGCTCGCCAGAAAAACTTAAATAAAGTGGAAAGAAAGAGAAACTTACTTGTTCTTGCCACTTTTGCGTTGATTTTGAAAAACGAAAATTTTTTTGAAATGAAAGAGCCCCTATTTATAGATTTTGAAAACTTACTTTTTACCGTTGGAAAATTACTATTTACCAAAAATATCTCGACTTACCTTCCATTAAAATATTACTTTTATTTTTACCGTTTCCTCAGGATTTTCCCGTTTTCTTCACTATTTGAGCTACAGATCTCCGATTGGCCTCCAGTTCGTTTCTATTTTCTCGTATTTCCGATACGAATCTCATGGTGAAACATCATTCTATGACTCTCGAATGAAATACCCCCTCCATCCAAAGCATACGTTTTACCCGTATTTGAAACACACATAATTAATTAAACAAATAAGCATCTAATACCCATCTAATACTTCGATTTAAGGGTTTAATTATTTATTTTACCAATTATGTTTCTTTTTTGTCCTGAGCGCTACAGTAAATGCGTGAAACTAATATCATGCCATAATACTTATATATATTATAGTACATGTACATGTAAAGCATAAATGAAGTATGCATAACATTAAGAATAATATTATAATAATTATAATAATATAAGTCTTACAAAGATTTAAAGTGGTGGTGGAAAGTGGCGGTGGGGTATATCAATTCATTTGGGAAAGAATAAAAGAAAAAAAATATTAAAGAAGCTTGCAGAGAGAGGTGGTGGAAAGGGAGGATAACAGAGAGAAAAAAAAAGAACAGAGGAAAAAGAAGAAGGGAAAAAAAAGAGAGAGAAGGGTTTATGAATTCGGGTTTGTTTTTTCATCGTTTTGCTTCAGATTCTGAGGGGGAGCTCGTGGTGACATGTTCTTCGATTTGATTGGAGTGAATTCTCAAAGATTATCCCAAAAAGGTACAAAGAAATTAGTGAATTAGATATATCTCAAGTTATCGTAATTTGTTGGATATTTTGGTAACTTTAGAGGCTGAATTGAGGAAAACTTAAAACATAAAACTTATAGCCCTATCTCTTAGCTAAACTCAGAAGAAAACCGTGGATGACTCGGTTAAGTATTGAGTGAGATAATGTCAAAAGAATAAAGGTTGCTAGAATTTAGTATTATATATGAAATAAATGAAATAAAGCATACATGCATTTCATTTCATTGCATAATAGAAATATATATTAAGGGGACAATTAAGCTAAATTGCATTGAATCATATAGGAGCACGGGCTGTAGAACGGGAGGAGGAACCAGAGCAACAAACGGATTACTTATCTTAGTCAGGTGAGTATAAACCGTATATGTGATTTATACGCAATGTGATGTGATTTATATGCGACGTTTGCTATATGTGTTCTATAAGAAATGTGTATTTATATGAAATTATCATTGGATCAAATGATATATTGGTAAATGTATATGTGATCATATGTTCAGATGATTGATATATTGCAGTACAATTTGCATGAAATTAAAAAGGTCTGTGACTGTGTTGCTATGGATTTGTATACAAAGTGGAGACCTTTGGGTCAAATTCATATTGGAGACCTACGGGTTTATATACACAGTGGAGACCTTCGGGTCAAATTCATATTGGAGACTTATGGGTCTATATACACAGTGGCATATTGGAAATCTCGGGACAGATTCAAGCTTGAGCAGTTCACAGAATAATAAACCTGATATAGTGGCATTTGCATTTGTTTGATTATATTTTTGATTAATGTAATGATTGTTATTTGCTTATTGTTTAATTAAATTAACGGTCTATATTCACTGAGTTGCGACTCATAAAAATCGCATATTTGTTTTTGTTCAATAACTCGTTTTGACGTGGGTTGTATATATAGACGTCACGCTATACAGGTCGGCCGGCTGATGCCTCGTGCAACCTTCTCATCCTCCTCATTTTGCATTTTGGAACGTGTGTGTCATGATTTGTATTTAATATGGCAATGACTTATGTTGAGATATTGATTGTGTGTTTTAATTTTATACGATATTAGTCCTTAAATAATGTTTTTATACTTAAATGGATAAATGAAACGTCAGTATGATCTGCCTACATGATGAATATTTTATTGTTAATATACGTCATAGGGGTATAGGGTGTTACACAAACTTATGCAAATTTATGTTCAATAATTTATTCACAATGAGTATAAAATGGTGATATTATTGAGCATTATAATCAAGTTTTGATAATATTTCAACCTTCATGTGTTAGTAATTTTTTGATATAAAAATGATGATCATGAAAAATCATATAGTTTTTCAAAGTTATTTCAAGTTAATCTACTACTCATGAAATTCATCTAAATGTTTATTATTTTCATCATATGTTGTTTAACTATTTTAATACTTGTTTTTTTCACAAATGACCTAGAAAATACTTGTGCAAATATATGTTCAACAACTTATTCATAATGAGCTTAAAATATTGATATTATTGTATATTACCTCAAAATAAAATTTCTAAATTTAACATACCATCAAAAAATCTGTATAATTATTTTTTTCATATGTCTTAAAATTAAAATTTATCTATTAGAAAAATCATATTGGATGGTAAACATTTCAAAATTTGATAAATCTAAAATCATGAAACTATATTACAACATAAACTAAATATATTGTATCATTGTTCTGTGAACTTCATGCTACCATGATAGTAAAATTTCAGATTTTATTTACTTTTTAATTAAGGAGGAAACATTATTTATTCTTACAACAAAAACAAAATGATAAATTCGCTAATTTTTTCGTGGATATATAAAATGATTTAGAATAAGGTACAAATTTTTATTTACAACTTTTCATGACATGATATTATTACCATATATACACAAATCATACTAACTTTATAACATATCAAATACAATTTTTCCTCAATTTTCATATATATACAAAATGATTTTCATACCATGAATAGACATAAATTATGAAAAACTAAATATTTACAATTTATAAATTTATAAAATAATAAATATTTGTATTTCTACTTTAAAAACTAGAAATGAGGTTATTTGGTTTTTATATAGATGACAATGAAATTTCATAATAAAAATTCAAAGTATTTAAAATATATATGTAAAAATTGTTCATCTACATATTATCATTCTTATAAATAGCATCGACTATCTATTCTTCATGATTAATAATGAAGATATATTTATATACTTTAGCATTATAAGATAGAACATATTTATTATTATTTTTTTATAAGTATAAGTATAAATGATATGTTTTTTTTTTTATCATTTTTTATACTTAATTTGTAGTTTTTAATAGAAAGTATATGAATTCATAAATTTTATACTTCCTAAATGTTATTGTGTGCAATAATATATCATATGTATATTTTTTTTATTATATTCAAGATATATTACAAATTTTTATGATTTTTAATAAGAATTAATATAGTATAATAAAATAAAATTATATAAACACTATGTTATATTATTAACATTATTACATAGAAGATATATAAAAATTGGAGTATTGTATACGACATATTTGTCAAATAAAATTGTGTGATGTTTATAATAATTTTACAATACATATTTCGAATATAGTAAATAAAAATAGTTAATTTACGTTGTTATATATATGTTGGTTGACTTGATTAATAACTCAGTTCTTGATCTTCGACCCCCTCAATCACTACGAATGCCCCCGATTAATGCAATGATATATTTATTGAGGTGGTATATGTGTATGTGGCGTACAATATTAGAGATAAAAAAAATACTTTGATGATCTATAATTCTTGAAATCCGATCATTATGTTATTTTAATTTATTCAACAAACATATATTTAATCTTTGATTATATCAATAATTAAAAAAGTTATTAGATGAGATTATATTAACATTCATATACCATATATAGATAATAATTTCAAAGATTTTGTCAATATTATAAATGATATTATTACCATATATATAAATCATGTTTAATACAATAAAATTTATAATTTATAATTTATAATTATAAATTATGAAATAATATGTATTTCTATTTTAGGGAGGTGGAAATGAGTGGGAAAATTTTAGCATTTCTATTTTGAGTAAGTAATTGTTATTATATAGATATATATATATATATATATATATATATAGATTTTGACCTTTCATATTTTAGGATATATGGCATATACCATAATTCTCTCCATTTTGTTATCATTTTAGGGTGAGACCATCTCACAGATCCCATTCCGTGAGACGGGTTGGGTTGGGTCGAATATAAAAAATTATGTTATATTTTTATGTGTATCAGGTAATACTTTTCTATATATTAGGTAATACTTTGTATACAGGATGTGTTTTAAGTTGAGTTTGACTATAAGAAAATATGTAATACTTTTATGTATATTAGGTATACTTTTCTGTATATCAAGTAATATTTGTATTATAGGATACATGACCCGAATAGAATCGGGTCGGGTCACTAAAAAAACTCGTAGATCCTAGGCTGCTCATGTGTTTTTCTCTCTCGTGTAACATATAATACTTTTTTGTGTAATAGGTAATATTTTTCTATATATCGGATAATATTTTTCTATTATGTACTTATAATACATGATATAATACAAAAGTATTACCTAATATATAGAAAAATATTACCTAATACACACAAAAGTATTATATAATTTATTATGTCCAACCCGGCCTAACCCGTCTCACGAAATGAGATCCGTGAGACGGTCTCACCCAAGACCTACTCATCATTTTGATGTCTCAAACATTTTTTATATTGTAAAAACTAAATAATAAATATTTCGGTTCAGAACTGCCGGTTCAAAAAATCGAGGGCCAAACCGGAACCAAACCATGGTGTTGGGATATTTCTGTTGTTATTTTGATGAGACAAAAATAGTTTGCTTAAGGTTTAAAGTACCTATTTTCCATACTGTTTATGTGATCTTTAAAGATCATGTAATGGTTTTCCAAGTTATAAGGAAAACCAACCTTTGAAGATATATGAAGATATCTTGAGGAAACAGTATGTTGAAAGCGGCAAATAGAAAGCAGCAAACATGAAGCAGCATGCATAGACGACAGGAAGTAGCCAACAGATCTTTTGCAGAAAGATTAGCTATCCGTCGTATGAATTTTAGCGATGGACCCATACCACCTTGCCATGTCAACAAGCATGTTGGAAAGGTCCGAAAATCGATGATAGGCACATTAAATGCTCGTGAAAGGTTTGCACGCCAACATCTCAGTTCAACCATGATGCATTTAATGCAGCCACAGAGAAGATCTTTGAAGATCATAGTTCAAATTCAAAATGGAGAAGTATCTCTCTTCAACGGATACTTTTCCTTACACTATAAATAGAAGGTGTGAGTGACCAAGGAAGATGTTGAGCTTAGTCGTGTGGAAAATCAGATATACTCCAAAGCTTTGTCAAGCTTACCTAAGTTCAGCCACTCAACCTTCAAGAAGTAGTCAATCATAGCACTCGAGCTTTCATGTTCAAGACTGACTTCGAGTTCGCACCAGTTGAAGAAGACTATATACCTTTCAACCATTTGTTGTGTGTTAGGTTGTTTTAGTTTGGTGTATCTTAGTTGATAGAATTAGATCCTTACTAAGTGTTAAGTTTTGTGTAGGCTTATAACTCTGTGTGAGTTTTGTACCCTGTGTGGGATAGTGCCCAGGAATCTGAGAATTCTAGTAGCTTAACCTTTGTTGAGAAGAGGATTGTAAAGAGGTGTCATGTAAACCAATCTGACTTAACAAAGTTCCTCCTTGAGAAGGAATAGAGTGGACCTAGAAGGATTACACCACCTTCGAACCATTATAAGCCATAAGTGTTTATTGTTTTTATCTACCTGCTGCATTGTATTGATATATTATGTTGCATACATCACAAGCATACTGGTAAAAACCGGTTTGATAAAAGTATACTTGCGAAAGAAAACATTTTACAATATCTTTGTTTTTCCGCTGCATACTGTGATTCACGAGCAAGAAACCTGAATCAGCATTTTGTCAGGTTTCTGCTTGAGTCAGGTTACTGCTTCCCTATAGGAATAGGAACCTGTTTTCACCAAAAGTTTTAAAAGTTCAAAATTAGATAGAGGTTCATTCACCCTCTTTGAACTTCTGACCACTTGGGACCAACAATTGGTATCAGAGCAAGTTGGGTTAAAAGCCAACTTTTCTGGTAACCTACCCAGATCCACCCGTTTCTACTGGAAAAACAATTTTCTTTTCACGTGACCAAAATCATAGTTTTAGCACAAGCATGGATATCTCATCACACAAGCTCCCTATGTTTTCCATAGATATACATACTTGACAACTGAAAAATCCATAAGGAAGCTTATCTCTCAGCCATGAACGATGAAGTAAGACTTGTCATTACTAAAGGACTAACAAACGCATCATATGGAATCAGTAATCACAAAAGCTTAAACCGGCTCCAAGGAGAAAGTTGAGGAAACAAAGATCGAGCTGAAGCTACAATAGTAGCAGAAAAAGCAGCAGAAGGACTGGATGCCGCACCAGCAAAGAACAACCATGTACCTAACTAGCGGAATCAGGACTTTGCACCTAGAGCAGTAAGCAGCACTGCTGTACCTCGCCTAAAGTCTCAAATTGTATGACCAACACAAAGACGAAGCGGCAGACAACTTTCAAGTACTGAAAATCAGAAGCAGTTAGCTGCTAAGGATGCTGGAAAAGAAATTACACCGCAACTGAAATGAATTCAAGATCTCCTTGAAAATAAACTATAGAGGTTCATTTATTCCAGAAAGAAACCTCAAACATCAGAAAGTAATTAACAGGAGAGACCAACAAGAGTATCAACCTGATGAGAAGAACAAATAAATTTAGGAGGAATACTGTCTCTCACAGTATTCAAGTTACAGCAAAAGTGTCAAATGATTCAGGCAGAATGCACATTCAGAATTCAAGCAGTCCAAAAACCTGAATACTTTGCACAAAGAATAATCCAAACATGGATAGATATAACATGTGTAATATCTACCTATCTCAAGCAAAACAACATATACATCGAGTAAGGTTGCTGAAGTAACTAAAGCTGCGCCTATTATAGTAGCTGAAGTTACTGAGGAAGCAACAGTTGAACATGATTGTTGTTTTACGCGATGAAGCAAATATTGTGTTTAAACAGGTTGCTAAGGGTACTCAGGTTTTGTTAGAGATAGCTGAAGGTGTTGCGGAGCCAGAGCAAGCTATTGAGACAACTTCTCCAGAGAAGACCTCGAGCATGAATGCTGTTGAGACAGCTCCTATGGAGGATATAAAAGGGAACAATAAGTAACAACATGTTACTTCATCATGCTATGACAGGTTACTCAAACAGGTTTCTGATATGAAAAGAGTTACCAAAGGTCGCAGACAACATTTATTATCAACATTTACTAAGCCGCAACCTCGTACCAGAAACAGTAACCTTAACCCATTAATTAAGTGGGAACAACAAGTGGTAACAACTGCATTAAGTGAAAAAATGTCTTTTCAGATGAGAGAGAAGAATAATGGTTCTTATTCTGACACGATCTATCTACTTTTACGGATTTGACCTCTCGTTATTCAATCTCAACCATTGAGATTAAAATGTCTATCAAGCCTCTCAATCAGGTACCACTGAAAACAGAAAGCTGCACCAACAAGTCAAGAACCACAATCTATCAGAAGTATGTGAAAGACACATACAAATATACAACAAGATAACACATCCACAACATCAGAGCTTAAATCAAATTCACGAATAGTGAGAAATGAGCTTAAGATAATCAAGCTCTAATGAGTAAGAGCATACAGGTTCCTCAAGTAAGGGGGAACGCTACAAGAAAAATGCACATAGACTACACCCTTAAGACAAGGGTTTTTTGAAAAAACCATTGTCGTAGCCTAAATTGCCGTTGTCGTAGACAGAACGTTGTCTTAGATCAAAAAATTCTCTCATAGACAAGGGTTTGAACTTGCCGTTGTCGTAGACGTTTTGTCGTAGGACACTAACACAAGGGTTTCGACGTGAGGTTGTCGTAGAGGTGTTGTCCTAGATTAAAATTGAGCCCTACGACAACGGTTTGAACTTGCCATTGTCGTAGACGTGTTGTCCTAGGACCCTAAGACAAGGGTTGTTTTCTAACGTTGTCGTAGCCTTGTAGAAGAGTTGTCGTAGACTAATTTAATTAATTTTAAAAAAAAATCAAATATTACAATTTTTTTTTTAAATGAAAGAAGAAATGTTATATATTGTTGAATTAAATTTTATTTCATTATAAAGAAATTTTAGAAAATATGTACAACAGATTATAAACCAAAAATTATTTTGAAAATTAAACCAAAATGCTGATTAATTAATTAAGAAATAATGAAACACAAATAAAAGTTAGATTACTGAAAACTAATTATAAATAGAATAGAAATAAGAATTAATGAATACAAATTAATTAGTATATATATATATATATAAAGAGTTTCTAATATTAATGTATATATATTTTCTACTATTAATGTATATATATACAAAACTTAAAATTTGACAAGGACATATTATTATAAGATATTAATATAATATATATGTTAATATATATATTATATTATATTATAATATATTATATATATGTGATAAAAATATAAATAATAAAAATTAACAAAACATATGTGATAATATTAATTATTTTTTAATTAAATTAAATTTGAAAAGATTACATATTTTATGATATTATCTTATATTATCTTATGTTAATTAGTCATTATTAATCTTCCAATTATATATATATATCTTATTATTTGCATTAATATTATCTTATATGAACAAACTCATAATTTTAAAAAATAGTATATTTATAAAATATATTAAAAATATGCCCTAGTATATTTTATAATTATCTTAAAATGAAATTAGATTAAACATTACTAAACATATTAATTAGTCATTAATCTTCCAATTATATATATATATATATTTAACCTTTTAAAATATATTAAAAATACAAATAATAAAAATTAACAAAAAGTACGTGATAATAGAAAATTGAAAAATATCAAAAATTGAAATAAAAGAAATGCATATAGAATATAACTACATAAAGCACTAGTGGTCTAGTGGTTGGAGTACCACATTGTCACTCGGGTTCGAATCCCAGACAACGCGCAATATTTGACATGATGATGTGTCAGCACTTTGATGATGTGGCATGATGACATCGGCACTTTGATGACGTGGCATGATGACGTCGACACTTTGCCAACGTGGCATGTCGAATTTCTTGTAGTGATTCTACGACAATGGTTATTAACCGTTGTCCTGCCGTTGTTATGATAGAAAAGACAACGGTTTAGAACAATTGTCTCCGCCGTTGTCGTAGATAGAAAAGAATGGTTTAGAACCATTGTCTCCACCGTTGTCGTAGGTCTACGACAACGGTTAATAACCGTTGTCTATGAGCGAAATTTTCTTGACCCTACAACAACACCATCTACGACAACGGTTGAAATATAGCTACGACAACGGTTTAGAACCGTTGTCTCCGCCGTTGTCGTAGGTCTATGACAACGGTTAATAACTGTTGTCTATGAGCGAAATTTTCTTGACCCTACGACAATACCATCTACGATAACGGTTGAAATATAGCTACGACAACGGTTAATAACACTTGTCTATGTGCATTTTTCTTGTAGTGGAACCTATCCAGCATTCCTAATTATTTTATGTTTTTAAGTACTCTTTATACTGAAACAAGATACTGCATCTTTCTATATATGTATGAGAGCAACATTTCTTAATAGTATTCAGTTTCATGTTACAGTAAGTATGTACAGGTTACTATAACAGGACCAAGAAGGATACTGCAAGAAATGATCCATCAGAGAACTACAACCTTTTGCAGCATTCATGACCAAGCATGCCTTTTTGCAGCGAGCATCTAGTTACTACAACCTTGATCCAAGAAAAGTAGCCACATGCAGGAAATCTCCATAGACGACGGTCTGTCATATCACATATAAAGCAAAATCTACTTTCTCAGAAGTCAGACAGACAACTATTTCAGTCTGACCCCACAAGATCAACTAATCGCAAAAAGGCCCCTCTGCCCTTTTGAACCAATCGTCAGATCCATGTTTCATCTTCTAACCGTTGATCTGAAGAAATCACTCACATCCACCTCTTTATATTTGATCATTCATCTCCATTCCTCAAACATCTTTCATTAAATGTTGAGCAACAACAACTTCCCATGAAAAATCCATTTGTAACGACAATTAAGATGACGAAGACTCAAGAAAGAGAAGAATATGTAGGGGAAGAAGATGAAGAAGAAGAGGATGAAGGAGAAGAAGGATATGACACGCCCTTGCTGACCAAGAAGTGGAGAAGGTCCTCAAGGGATGATGAAGAAAAGTTGAAGCTGATAAACAAGGTGCTTGCATCCACCCTTCGTTTATCTAAAAAAGGCCTGACTTCCTCAAAACAGAAGAGATATAGGATCGAGTCCCAAGAGGAAGCCTTCTCCATTAGATGTAGATGTGGAAGTTATTACATAAGGACCTATCTTCTGACAAAAATAGCAATTGTTGCCATTCATGGAGATAAAATCAAATGAAACAGATTTGTCTTGAAAGATATTAGTAAGACTGGATATCTTTCCGAAGATACTGTATCAACAGCTTCAAGCTGGTACTTGGGCATGAAGAAGAATCTCACCAGTATCCAACCACATACAAAAGTTGTGGTGAAGGTGAAGTCTGTCCAACAGAAAAGGATCCAAGTCGAACGTGACTTGGATGCCGAGCTCTCTTCCTCCGACCACAATGATAAAAATGGTCCAACAAGAAAAGAATGGAAGAAGAAAGCTCCCCTGCCGATGAGAAAGAAACTGAAAAAGGTTGAACTGGCGATAGTTCAGTAAACTTCGGCGGAAGCAGCTTCTGGATTACAGTAAGCAAAGAAGGTATCTGATCAATCCACCGATCAAATATCCCTGATCTATTGTCACTTACTTTTGGAGGTAGAGCACCTCATTCTTTTGGGTAGGAAGAAGAAGGAGGAAGCTCAGAAAGAAGTAGAGACAGATTGCTACACTCCTTCGAGCAGCAATCATCAAACAAGATAAACCTGGATTGTCTTCCTATGCATTAGTCTCTCTACCCCTATCCAGCAAGCTTGGATATTTGTCAATGATGATGATAAAAAGAGGGAAAATTTTCAAGTCAAGAGTCACTGAGGAGAAGATAATGAAGTAAAAGAAGAAACTATGATAACCAAGAAGCACACACCATCCAAAGCAGAAGATGCAGCAAGCTGATCAGAGATGGTAGAGAGAGAGGAAGAACTCTTAGATGAATGAGTCTATCATAGAGTCAACCTTGATCTGGTGGAAAAGTATGGAAAAAACAAACTATCTGAAATTGAAAATGAAAGTAAAAAGAAGTCTGCAAGAAGCAAAGCATGATGGAGTTGTTGCAGCTTACTTTCATGTACTATTGTTCTTAGAAGTATTTATACTTATACAAATATTCATTTTCAATAAAAGAGCATTCTTTCTTAATGACTCTTATACTTATTATGTTTTGTCATTATCAAAAAGAGGGAAATTGTTGGGATATTTCTATTGTTATTTTGATGAGACAAAAACAGTTTGCTTAAGGTTTAAAATACCTAGTTTCCATACTGTTTATGTGATCTTTAGAGATCATGTAATAGTTTTCCAAGTTATAAGGAAAACCAATCTTAGAAGTATTGGTCCCGTGAGTCCCAAGTGGTTAGAGGTTCAGAGGGGGTGAATGAACCTCTATCGATTTTGCAAACTCTTTTTAAAACTTTTCTGTATAACAGGTTCATAACCTAAAAGTAGTAACTTGTCTCAAATCAGCAACCTGGTTCTAAGCTCAATCAGGTTACTGACCCGGTATCGGATTGTAGTGCAGCGGAATAAACTTGATAGAGTTCCTTTTTGGAAACCAGTTTTCTTTTACAAGTACGCTTTTTGCCAATAATTTAATGCACAATACTTATGATGTATACTGCAAGATAGATGGTACGATAAAATGCAAAGCAGTAAGTAAATCAAAGCATATGAACACACAAGGTTTATAGTGGTTCGAAGGTGGTGTAAGCCTTCTACGTCCACTCTACTCCTTAACACAAGGAGGATCTTTGTTAGGTCAGTTCGAATTACAAGCCTCGTTTTATAAACTTCTTCCTAACAAACTACACCTACTGGAATCCCAGACTCTAGTCGAAGGCCACAACCCATAAAGGGTACAATCCCACAAAGGGCAAGTAATCTATTTCTAGACTACACACTTAGTAAGGATCTAATCCTCTCAAGTAAGTTACACCATAAACAACCTAGCGCACACAACACAATGGTTAAAGAAAAAAAGGGTTCTTCAACTGGTGCAGAATAGTCTTGATCTTTAATGGCTTCAATGCTATTGTAGACTGCTCCTAGAAAGTTGAGTGGTTGAACATGGATAAGCTTGAGAAGCTTTGGAATATGTCTGATTTTCCTCTCGACTCTGTTAAACACTTTTCTTCAATCAGCCACACCTTCTATTTATAGATCTTGAGAATATATCCGTTGGAGGAAAGTATCTGTTGAAGGAAGACACCTCCCCATTTTGAATGTGAACTCCAATCTCTCAAGATCTTCTTCTGTAGCCGCATTAAATGTTTGAGTTAATCTTGACGTGTGCATTTAATGCACCTACAATTTGCTCCTGGACCTCTCTGTCATTCCTGCTGACCTGTCAAGTCAGTATGGGTCTAAGGTTGAAGTTCATGCAATGGCTGTTTGAAGTCAGCTAGTTTTTCTTTTCTTCTTACTGTATGATCTTCCTGATTCTTGCAGTCTTCAGCTTGTTGCTTCTCTCCAGCTTGCTGGCTTTTGTAATCTGCTGACAGCTTCCTGTTTCCTTCATCGACAGCTTTCTGTTTGAAGCTTTCTTCTTTTTTTTCAACATGTTGTTCCTTACAGATTGTTGTCTACTCCTTGCATCATTCTATCTGCTTCCTATGTAGATACTTCCTCTCAGCTTGCTGTTTCCTACAGCTTGCTGACACTGAGAGAATGTTTTCTTAATTCTTCTAAGGTTAGTTTTCCATAACATTTGGAAAACCATTACATGATCTTATTCATAGAGAGATAAGCTTATGATCATGTAATCAGTGGAAACTTTCTTTTAGCAAACTTTATTATCTTATTACACATATTGTTCTGTCTTACCAAGATAACTACTGAAATATCCCAACAAGAAGATATATGAAGATATCTTCAGGAAGCAGTATGCTGAAAGCAACAAACAGGAACCAGCATGCTGGAAGCAAATACATGAAGCAACATGCATAGACAACATGAAGTAGCTAATGGATCTTTTGCAGAAAGATTAGCTATCCGTTGTATGAATTTCAGCGATAGACCCATACCACCTTGCCATGTCAGCAAGCGTATTGGAGAGGTTCGGAAATCGATGATAGGTGCATTAAATGCTCGGGAAAGGTTTGCACGCCAACATCTCAGTTCAATCATAATGCATTTAATGCAGCCACAGAGAAGATCTTTGAAGATCATAGTTCAAATTCAAAATGGAAAAATATCTCTTTTCAACGGATACTTTTCCTTACACTATAAATAGAAGGTGTGAGTGACCAAGGAAGATGTTGAGCCTAGTCGTGTGGAAAATCAGATATAATCCAAAACTTTGTCAAGTTTACCTTAGTTCAGCTACTCAACCTTCAAGAAGCAGTCAATCATAGCACTCGAGCTTTCATGTTCAAGACTGACTTCGAGTTCACACAAGTTGAAGAAAACTATATACATTTTAACCATTTGTTGTGTGATAGGTTGTTTTAGTTTGGTGTACCTTAGTTGATAGGATTAGATCCTTGCTAAGTGTTAAGTCTTGTGTAGGCTTATAACTCTGTGTGAGTTTTGTACCCTGTGTGGGATAGTGCCTAGGAATTTGAGGATTCTAGTAGGTTAACTTGTGTTGAGAAGAGGATTGTAAAAAGGTGTCTTGTAAACCAATCTGACTTAACAAAGTTCTTCCTTGAGAAGGAATAGAGTGGACGTAGAAGAATTACACCACATTCGAACCACTATAAGCCATAAGTGTTTATTGCTTTTATCTACCTGCTGCATTGCATTGATATATTATGTTGCATACATCACAAGCATACTGGTAAAAACCTATTTGATAAAAGCATACTTGTGAAAGAAAATGTTTTACAAAACAGAAACTCTATCTTTATTTTTCTACTGTATACTGTGATTCACGAGTAAGAAACCTGAATCAGCATTCTGTTAGGTTTCTGCTTGAGTCAGGTTACTGCTTCCCTATAGGAACAGGAACCTGTTTTCACTAAAAGACCCCCCTCTGAACCTCTGACCACTTGGGACCGACACATAGAGATTCTTGTTTCGGTTCCGGCTTGTAAACCACCAATTCTGGTTTGAACCGACGGTTCGGACGGTTTTTTTTTAAAATTTTTTTAAAATTAATTTTGCATATAAATATTACAATTATTCATATATTAAAAAATAATAACTTTTTTTGAATAAATAATTTGATATAAATAAAAAAATAGAACTTACATTTACAAGTTACAACAATACTATATTACAACTTATAAGTTACAATTTCAAACATTAGAAATTATAATTTAAATACATCCAAATACAAACCATAAACCTAAAAAAATTACAACTTATAATACAAATTAATAGTAATAATCTATACAACTTAAAATTAAATAGTAAAATAACATAAATACATAATATTATTTATATAAAATATAATTTTTTTTAAATTAGATATACCGGTGGTTTAACCACCAGTTAGAACTGCCGGTTTACGGTTCGAAATATACCCAAACCGAAACCGAACCGTCGAACCATGATTCGCGGTTTCGGTTTGAAACCGAAACCAGGTAAAGGATTTTTCGATTCTGGTTTTCCGAACCGGATGAACACCTCTAAAACACACTACTGATTTGTATGTGTACAAATATATCAAATTCCATTACTATGTAATTTAAATAACTTATCTATATTCTTAAAATTATGTCATATACTAGAGATAAATTTAAATTACTAATTGAACATTCGGAAATTTCAAAAATTGAACCAATTGCTTCTAATGCAATTGTACGCCATATACAGCCTAATAGAAGAATATGAAAATCATTATAGAATAATCAACAAAATCAATTCGTATAATTTAGAGCTTACATAAAATATCAAAAAACCATATATTTAAGCCTAATATGGTTGAGATAGAATTTTTCCAATATCTATAAATATTTCATAATTGCCTTTTTTTTCTATGCAAAATGATATGTTTGAAAATTTTGCTAATAATATTATAAATGATTACGTAAACATTGGAAAATCAATTATTTAATTATGCAATTATATTTTACTTTTATCCAAAAAAACATAGAAATTGTTATAAAGATTTTTTCTTATTTTTGAAATTGGATAATTATTTGAGAGAGAAGATATCAATTTCATAACCGTAATTCCTTAATTTATGTCCCTAGTTATTAGCTTACCGATATTTAGCTATATGAAATCATAACCATACATTTTAAATTTAATGGGATTTTTTTTTAATTTATAGTACAATCAATTTGTTTATTTGAGAAAAAGTCTTTTTTTGAGGTTTTATTTAAAACATAAAATAATTTTTTTTGTAAGTTATTATAGAATTTTGAATGATTAAAAGTTTCGAAAAGAAAAATTGCTATTTGATAATTTATCCTTGTATTAATATTATTTTTATTTATTTTGTGAGAAGATTGTTGCAATATTATCCTTATATATTGGGATTATATATAAAGATTTAAACAATTGATGCAAACATGTTATCATTATCATTAAACAATAGATTTTTTTCTAGGAAATTTCATAACAATATTACAAAAAATATGTATAAACAATCTCTCTATATATATACTAGTATAAGTCCCGTGCGATGCACGGGCATATAAAATTTACTGTATATTTTAATATTTTGATATGAAAATATTGAACACAAAAATAATAAATATCTTAAGAGTTATTTCAATTTAATTTGTTACTCGTGTGATGCACGGCCATAAAATTTAAATATTTCATATTTGATATAAAATGTTATTTTAAGAAAGAAAATTCAATCTCATTTGGTACCATGGACATATAAATTTCAAGTATTATAATTTTCTTAAAATAAAAATGTTAACCATGATCAGACAATATAGTTTTTCACAGTTATTTCAATTTAGAGGGGTGTATTCAATTGAGATTCTATTGGATTTTTTTGGACTTTAAAAAGTTTGTGGATTTTAGAAAATCCATAGACTCCATGTAGAGTTTGGCTGACTTTTTTTATTGATTTACATGGATTTTCATAGATTTGACATGATTGTGGAATACACTCTTTTTATTGATTTACATGGATTTCCATAGACTATGCGCTGGAACTATTGATGCAAATCTATATGGAACACACTTGTATATAAAAAAAGTTATCCAAATTATTTAGAAGTGAAATATCAAAGAAATGTCGATAAATATCAAATTCAAAATATTATTATCAACGAATATATCAATACTTATCAATACTTCAAATTTATGAATATATCAATATCAATATCTAATTATATGTATGATTATCTTATACAAATATAATTACTCTCTATCAATAAATTATCATCTCTATCAATAAATGTCAATAAATATCAAATTTAATTAATGAAAATATCAATACTGATATCTAGTAATTCGTATGATTAATTTATACAAATATAATTATCCTTTTTATCAATATTATAGTTATTTAAGTTGAGAATATTTTAATTGTAAATATCTATTAATTTTGAATTTTCATCATTTCTGTTAAGAATTTTCAATGTCGACATCTATTGAAATATTAAATTGATACAATAGCCACGATCTAATCCTGTTCATCTTCCTCCCGTATATGAAAGCTTAATTTATTAAAGTTCATTATTTCTATTAAGAATTTTCAATTAATATTGACATCTAGTGAAATATTAAATGTATACATTAACTTAATTTATTAAGGTACATTATTTCTATTAAGAATTTTCAATTAATATCGACATCTAATGAAATATTATAAATTTATACATTCATCTTTAGAGTTCTCTGAGAGAATATGTTGAAATCTCTGGTTGTTAGAAGAGATTTTGGAGGGTGAAATCTATTTATATTTTTGGAAGAGAATCAAAGAAAATCCATAGAGTATTAAAATCCATAGACTGTTGAATACCTAAAGAATTTTTAAGACTTTTTAAAATCCGTATTGAATACCTCAGGATTTTTAAAGACTTTTGAAAATTCGGATTGAATACCTCAGGATTTTTAAAGACTTTTGAAAATTCGGATTGAATACCCCCAAACTTTGAAAGTCTAAAAAAATCCTACAGACTCCACAACCAATACACCCCCTTAGTTTCGATGTCATTCAAAATTTTTAATGTATCTTATAGTCATGATTACAATGTCTAACTACTTTACTAATTAATTGTATTTGTCACAATTGGTTTTGAAAAAAAAAAATACGAATATATGTTCAATAATATATTCATAATGAGTATAAAATATTTATACAGTCCAAAATAAAAAAAAATCTAATTTCAACATACCATTATAAAAGTATATCATTTTTGCCAAATGCCTCAAAGTCAGAATTTCTCAATTACAAAAGTTTTTTGAAGAAAATTAGAGATCGACTATCTAAGATTTTGTAATTTAATTTAAAAAGGTGTAAAAATAAGAAAAAAGAGTCAATATAAAAAGTGTTATAATTTTGATATAATCATTGTCATCGTACTTCAAAAGTGGCTTTTCGAGGGTGGAAACCTCATCACCATATTCTACCATCTAAAAAAAATTAATAATCAAAATAAATAAACCTAGAATAAATCAAACTTAATTTTAAATATGAAAAAAATAGAGAATTCGTACATTTTCAACATCGAATTCAACATGCTTAAACTTTGAAAATAAATCGAACTCCTTCATTAACAAAATTTAATGTTAATATATAACAAAATGATGAAATTATTAAGTTATAAAGATTAACATGTGTCGAAATAGAAGTAGAAGATTGAGCTTACTTGACTTTCATTGCAAGACACATCAAAACAGTGTAATAATCTCAGGGTTTAATAGAAACAACAAAGGAACCCCAATAAATAATGGTTGATCACACACCTTACTAAAATCTTAAATAGAATACGTCTATTAACCAAAGTTTTAACATCAGTTGGCACGTTGCATCCATAGATAACTTGAACATAACATAAACATATTTTATACATATATAATTTTATATCCTGTGTTTAAATTTGGGGTAATATTATCAAAATGAACAATGAATCATCCTTTCTAAACATAGAGTTCTCTAATTACCTAAAATACATTAATGATATGTTATAGAAATATATCAAACCATAAACATGTGCAAATCTACATATGGATCAAAATTCAAAATCTTCTTATAAGAATTATACACACACACACACCAAAATATCATGTATTTATATGAAATATAATTAGAAAAAATTTCATGTGAACGTGTATTGCAATAATTTCATATAGTTTGTTCATTTAATAATTCATACATTTGCAAACTCAAATAGGTATAGATGATATACTATATATATATATTAATTATATAATTATTATATTATAATCAATAATATTGATTCTGAAAAAGATAACTTGTAAATTAGTATTAGGTTTTGCAAATACAGTTTTAAGTCTAAATTTCTACAATTTAGATATTTTAAAGATTTCAAACAAATCCATTAGTTTATATAGTTTGAATTCAAAATTAGTTGTAATATAAATAATTATTTGATATCATATTACTTAATTAATTATTGAAAAATTAATTGATTTGAAAAACATACCATAATGAACCTGAATACATTATATATGTATTCGAAAAAATAGTTCAAAAGGCAAGAAATTTTAATTGATACGTATATTGATATACTCTATTTTATTATATACATATCAATTTATATACTTTATTTAGTTTATTATATACCATATATATTCATTACACAAAAGTAATATTTTTATAAATTTACAATAAATTCAATTAATATCACAAAAGAATAAAATAAAATATTTGATGAAATTTCTATTATTAGGAAGTGAAAAAAATGGGTAGGAAATTTTTGACATTTCTATTTTTAGGGAATAATTGCTATTATATATATATATATATATATATATATATATAAAAGATAGATAAGATATATTATATAATATTTAAAAAATAATAAAAATGGAAATTGTGACTTTTTGACTTTTGGCGGACTTTGTCATTTTGAGAAAGTTCATTTTGGTAATTTTGTTATTATATAATAGATATTAACATAGGGACCGTTACACGTGTTTTTAAAAAAGAGAAACTTATGTGCCCCTATATTAATCCGACCCGCTGACCCGCACCCATTTGTTGCCCTTATTTTATATTTTATTTTTGCCTAGCCTTACTTCGCCAACTTCAACTGTCGTTCTTCCTTCTTTTTTTTTTTTTTTTCTCTCCATTCTCCATTCGATCTTCCTTCTCTGCATTCTTTTTCTTTTCTTTCTTCATTCTTTGTTCCTCTTTCCCTTATATTTGTTCTTATTCTGTGCATTATTCTTTCTTTTTCTTTCTCCATTTTTTTTTTCTTATTTCTCCATTCTCTCTCATTCTCTTCATTTCTGTTGGTCCCAAGTGGTCAGAGGTTCAGAGAGGGGTGAATGAACCTATATTGATTTTTGAACTTTTCAAGACTTTTCTATATAACAGGTTTTTTTTTTTCTTTTATAACAGGTTTCTGATTCAATGATGAATGCAGTAACCTGTCTCAATTCAGCAACCTGACCAAAGGCTTACTCAGGTTTCTAACTCGGTATCACAGTATGCAGAGGAAAATACTCGATAGAGTTTCTATTTAGGAAAATGTTTTCTTTCTTGTAGTATGCTGTTTGACAAAAGGTTTTAGGAGAATGCTTATGATGTATGGAGCAGGATATATATGCAGTAAGTAAATTACATTAAATAAATCAAAGCAATAAACACTTATGGCTTATAGTGGTTCGAAGGTGGTGTAATTCTTCTATGTCCACGCTACTCCTTCCCAGAGGAGGAACTTCGTTAAGTCGGTTCGATTTATAAGCCTCAGCTTTACAAACTTCTTCCTAACAAGCTATACCTACAGAATCCCAGATTCTTAGGCTACAACCCAGACAAGATACATAATCCCACACAGGGCAAATAGTCTATACAAGACTATATACTTAGCAAAGATCTAAATCTTATCAACTAAGTTACACAAAAATAAAACAACCTAGCGCACACAACACAAATGATTAAAAGATACAAGGTTTCTTCAAATGTTTTGGTGAAGCCAGTCTTGAACTTGAAAGCTCGAACACTTGAATGGTAGACTACTTCGAATGTTGAGTGACTTGAACAAAGGAAAACTTGAAATAAGTTTTGGAGTATTTCTGATTTTCCACTAGGCTATGTTCAGCAATTTTCTCAGTCACTCCCACCTTCTATTTATAGAGGTAGGAAAAGTATCAGTTGAAGAGAGATACTTCTCTATTTTGAATTTGAGCTATGATCTCCATAGATCTTTTCTGTGGTCGCATTAAATGCATTTGAGCTGCTCCCGACATGAGCATTTAATGCGCCTGACATCTTTGACCTTGAGTTGCATGGTCTTCCTCGTGCTCCTCTTTGAGTTGCATGGTCTTCCTCGTGCTGCATGGGTGAGAGTAGCACTTATCTTTCTACAAAAGATCCGTTGGCTACTTCCTACTATCTCTGTAGACTGTTGTAGCTCTTCCTTGCTTGCTGCTCAGGGTGCTGTTCCATGCTGCTTTCTGTTTCCAGCATCCTGCTTGCTACTATAGCAGCTTGCTGCTTCCTGCTTCCAGCAACCTTCAGCTTGCTGCTCTTAGAAGATATCTTCTTATTTCTTCTAAGGTTGGTTTTCCTTATTACTTGGAAAACCATTATATGATCTCTTATAGATTCATGTATACAATATGGAAACTAGGTACTTATACCCTAAGCAAACTATTTTTGTCTTATTACACAAACTGTTTTATCTTATTAAGATAACTATTGAAATATCCCAACAATTTCTTTTTCTTTCTCCATTCTTATCTTCTTCGTTCTTCATTCTCAATTTTTCTTTATCTTATATGATACATATTGTCTCAAAATTAATATTTAGAAGCTTGATTCACTCTATATATGTTATCTTAGTTGTACTTATGATGATTATTGTGTATCATGATCAAACAAGAGTTATTTCAAGATTCTAATTTGATGATTATTGATTGAGGCTTTAAATTGAGAAATGATGAATTGGACCTCTTATTGAGAAATGATGAATTGGACCTCTTATTGAGAAATTTTAAAATTTGGGTTTAAAATTAAAAATTAATACATAAATTGGATCTTGCTATGAAATTTAACTATATTAGTCATCCTACTCCTTCTTGTTATGCTCCTCCTCCCCTTCTTCTCCTTATTCTTCTTATTACTAGTGAATACATTGTGCATTGCATGAGATTGATTTGAGAATTATATCTCTAAAATTTCTTTGAAATAATTGAGTTTTAAATCTTCTTATATATCGATTTAGATTTTAAATTGATGTGAATTTATTTGATGCTATTTGCATTGGTATTAAAATAATTTTATTATTTATACTTGATTCTGAATATTGTGTACTTATCAATATAAGGTTCTCATATTAATTAAATGTTAGTTAGATTTCAACTATTCAACTTAATGAAATATAAAAGAATCTTTACACGATTATAAGTTTATCTTTGAGAATTTGAAATTTAATGATTATAAATTTATCTTGAGAGTTTTCTTTTAGTTGAACCTGAGATTGATAGTTATTCTTTTTATCACGCATATTTCACTATAAATATATTTAGAGTAAATTAATCAATTTTCCTTAATTTTTAATCCATGTGTAAAGCTAGACATATACTCATTTTTTTCTTAAATCTATTATATCATTAGTAAATCATGTCATTGGTTAACAGCTCTGATAAAAATGCAATAATAGTGTGTCATGAATCTTAACACAAATATTGAGAAAACTGTTCTATAATCAAAATATTAATAGCAAAAT
Source organism: Scutellaria galericulata (assembly GCA_946896805.1). Classification (NCBI taxonomy): domain Eukaryota; kingdom Viridiplantae; phylum Streptophyta; class Magnoliopsida; order Lamiales; family Lamiaceae; genus Scutellaria; species Scutellaria galericulata. Next base: position 10,462,754 of record OX335791.1, on the reverse strand, counting down.
AACCCCAACTAATATATTACCTTTTCAAATTGGCCTTAAATCATGATATTCAAAGTGTGAAATAATTGCCAAATTGACCTTCAAATGTTAGTGTTCAAAGTATAAATCAAGTAAACAATGCATTGCACAAAAGAATATATACATATTCTTTCATCTCTGACTCGTGCTAAACATGAGAGCAAAATTACATTTAAGATTCTAGTGTCAATCTAGTGTCAGTTATCTTCTATGAGTTTAAAATTCAACAACTAAATGTCAATATTTGTTGGGCATGCATGCATGATATCTCACTCCATAAAGAATAGAGTCTGTTGACAGTGGCCATTAATAATCGAATGCCTAATAACAAATGCAGAAGAAAAGGTTCAACAGAGATGTTGCTTTACATAAGGTTGTTGACGTCGATTTACGGCTGGTTCGTAATCTCAGTCAAACACTCGAATTAATTGTTTTTCTAGCCCAACCTAATTAGCCAGGTTAAAAGAGCTAGGTCAATTGAGGTTGGCGAATTGAGGTAGGAAGTTCGAGAGAATGTCGAACACTTCTTTTTTCTGTCCCCCTCTCAAAGGTTTGAAGGGTCTTATTTATAGACCCTTCATCTGGACAGCATCCCCCAAATTAGGGGGATCTTGTCCCTATAGGGCCAAAGCTAGATGCTCTATGTCCCCTACTATTACAAACCGAGCTGTGCTCTTTTTATACTCTAATTTTTAGATATATTTCTAGGTAGGAAGGAGACTCTATCAACTACTGTCCGAGCTGAAATCAGGCCGGATCGGTCAGGTCGGCTCTGCCGCTGGTGTGATTGGGCAGGTCGGTCATTCTGACCGGCCCGGTCAGGCAAGGTCGGCTTTTGCTCATGTCGGCGTTTAGAAAGGTTTGATTCGAGCTCTCCCTCCATTTTGAGTTGTAGGAGGCTTATTTCATTGAAGTATGAAAGGGCTGGTTCAAGGGTTCCTGGCCGGTCATGTTCTGTTCGGCTCGGCCACACTTTCCGTCTAATTCACCCGAAAAACAAGCCGGTGAAATAATCGAGCCGGGCTGGAAGCCCGGTCCCAGCTGGAGAATGGACTTATCAGTTCCAGTGGGTCAGGCCGGGCCGGACAGGGTGACTGGACTGAGCTGTTAGGTGGTGGGGCTGGTCCTCCTGGGTGCATTGGGTCGGATGGCCTTTAGTCCGAGTCCGAACTCGATCCTTGTGTGGGTGGCCTGATATTGAGGGCCCAACATTAGCCCCTCGGACCCGAGCTGAACAACGGAGGCTCGGGTTCAATCGATGGGCCCCAGTTTGTGCGGATATGTCCCATGGTGATTTGGGACACGTGTGTCGCCACGTGGCGCATCTGGGTCCCACCACCTGTCCTTGATCCGATGGTTAGAAGACGAACGGTTTTTTTTCTTAACCTATAAATAGTGGTCCCCTCCGTCATTTGTGCTCCATCTTTCTCTCCGCGCTCTCAACCCTAGCACCTTTCTCTCTAACTTACGAGCTAAATCGCCTGAGCTAATTCACCCGAGCTTATTCTACCGCCCTCACCGTCCTTAGGTAACTATGTCTGCCGCAACCATTTCTTCCTCTTTTGAAAATGACCAGGGCTCAGTGGGGCGGCTTGAATAGCCTGCCTTTACTCCCAGCCCTAGCCCCAGCTCTCCTTTGTCTCCTAGCGAATCCTTGGGGTCTGCCTCGGAGGGGCGGCCTCTTCCAGGTCCGGCGGACGGCGACGACCAAGGCGAGCCGAGCACTTCGGGTCGAGGCGACATTCCCATGGGGATTCCGATCACCGTCTTGGATGACGAGGATTTGAGGCCGTTCCGTCCTTCAGTCGGTAAAGACGAGTTGTCCAAGTGGCATGCGCAGTTCGGGATTCCGAGCTCGGTGACGTTCGAGGAGCCGGCCAATCTTGCTCGACCAGATCAGCCCCCTCCTGGTCATGTTGCCGTGTCCCTCCGAGCTCTCGAGAGCGGGTTGAGGTTCCCGCTGGCACCGGCCATAACCTCGTATCTGCTCCATTGGGGGGTGGCTTCGGCCCAAATTCACTCGAACGGTTGGACGTCCATCATAGGACTGCTCAGCCTGTTTTGGGAGTTCGGCTTTGGAACGCCGAGCCCCGAGGATTTGGAGTGGGTCTTTGGGCTGAAGCAAGCGCCGAGCTCGCCTCTACCGATATATTATACATCGGTCCGGTCTCGACGTCCGCAATTGATCGTTGCCGTCCCGTCCTCCGTCAAGGAGTGTAAGACGAAGTGGTTCTGGGTGGGTGGAGATTGGCAGAGTCCTTTTGAGGTGGACGGCCGACTCACTCGGGTTGTCTGCCCGGTCATTTTCAAAGAGGCCTATCAAGGTAAGCTTCGTTCCAAACTGAACTCATTTTGAATATTTCTGATCGTTGATTTCTTTTTATTTATTTCAGTTCGGCGTCCTCGGGAGAGCCAGACATTCGGGCTCATTTCTCACCAGCTCGCCTACCTACAAGACCGGGTATCCGAGGAGGATAGGAGTTTCAAACGATTGGTGGCGCAGCATCGTTTGAAACAAGCCGGACTTATCATCCATTTTCATCCCGTACCGAGCCCCCGAACAAGTGCGTTTTGATCAGCCGAGCTCGTTTCCCTTGTATATATTTTTTCTTTCTAACTTTCTTTGTTTTTCTGGCAGTCTTCAATCTCCCCGCCCTTGGCCTGATAGCGGACCCTGCAAGCCGTTTTGAGGCGATGGGCACTGCTCGGAAGAGGAAGCAACCGCCGCCCAGCCGTTCTGAGCGGGCTGACAGGGCACCGGCCCCCCGGACTGAACAGCCACCGCATCAGAGGATTCGGATCAGCCCGCGGTCCGCCAGGAGGAGCCCCGTGGTCCTTCCGACCGAACTAGGGCTGGTGTTAGACCGGCGGTTTCTGCAAGTCCACCAGCTCGCCACGCTTCGCCGGCCATCGACATGCCTGTCGGGCCCTCGCGTATATCCTCCATTCTAGGCGACGATCTAGATAGGGTGGAAGCGACCCGCCGCTATGAAGGGAGGAGGCCTGCTTTCCAACTCACCTTTGCCAGGGCGCGGGAGCCGTTTACCGGCCAGGAGCTCCCGCCTCATGTGGCTACTGCCCAGGTCAACTTCCCCAAGTCCTGGACCGTGGACCTGGAAGAGCACATTCAAAGGATGACCAACCCGGTCGACCTCCAATGCAGCGCCGCGGTGTTGGCTGCCCAGGCCAGCGTCCTCCAGTGGCAGTCTTATGCTGTCGCTGTCGAGATGGAGGAGCGATTCCGGGCCTGCCGGACCGAGCTGGGCCAGTCAAGGGCCGAGGTGGACCGGTTGAAGGCCCAACTGGAGGCCACCACTGCCAAACAGGAGAGCCTGGCCAAAGATGTTCAGAGTGCCTGGGCGGAGGTCGATCGGAAGAGGGACGAGCTGGATCGCACCTGGACTGAACGGGATGAGGCCCGGAAGACAATTACTTCTGCCCAGGCGGAGGCCGTCCGTCTTGGGAGGGAATTGGAGGCCGCCAGAAGGGCTTCGTCAGCCTCGGCTTTTGGGGCTTATCTCCGCGCCTTCTTCCGGTCGGAGGAATACAAGGCCAGGAGCTCGGTGGGGTACCTCTTCGCCTTCATGGACATCCTTGAGAAGGTGAAGGTGGATGAGGGGAACATCGCCCCTCTTCAGGACGCCCTGGCCACGTACCTCATCCAGAACCCTCTTCCGCCGGACTTCTTGGACATTCTCAAGGAGAGGCTGGAGGTAGGCTGTATTTATTTTTATTTTTCAAGTATTTTTACTTCGGCTCGGTTCTGACCTGTTTTCATTTCAGGCGGCCCTTCCTGCTGATCGCCATGATGTCCTCCAGCCCGGGCCGGAGATAGACATGCCATCCGAGGCAGACCTCGAGGATGAGGAGGAGGTCGCCGTGGAGGCAGATGATGAGCGGGTTCCTGAGGCCGCTGGTGAATCATCCGACCTCCCGCTCCCCTCGACTGAGGTCGGTCCGGAAGCTAGCGAGCTCCAGGCGGATGAGGTGGTGGACGTGGTGGATTGGCCGCCCTCATTTATTTTGCTTTTGAATTTTGTAACTCCTTTTTTTGTTCAATTCCGAGCAGGATTTGTTAATACCATTCTTGCTCGGGTCCGAGCAGAGTTTGTTCTATTATCTCTGCTCGGGTCATACATTATTTTGTAAGAGGTTCCGGCCCTCAAACCGGTTTTTTGTAATGAATATATTTTGTTTTTCACTTTCAATATTCGTGCATTATTTGAACTTGTTTATGCCTTGTGCTCGGATGGCTTTCAGCTCGACAACTATTTCTGCCCGGCTGACTTGCTTAAATGAACAAAAAATCACCAAGTAATTTTAGCTCGCCCGTTTCGGCCGGGAATTCTCGGGCCTGACGTGCTCGGTCCGGCCTACATAGGTCGGACTTTTCAGTCGGCTCGGACTATCCAGTCCGGCCCTTCCCCCATTTTTTTTGTTTGGTTTTTGTTTTTTTTTTAGGGTTGAAGCCCCATCTTGGCCGAGACAAGCTCGGGGGGTCGAAGCCCCATCTTGGTCGAGACAAGCTCGGGGGATCGAAGCCCCATCTTGGCCGAGACAAGCTCGGGTGGCCGAGACAAGCTCGGGGGGTCGAAGCCCTATCTTGGCCGAGACAATTCAAAATAGATATTTTTCATTTCACTGAAGTTTCATGTACAAAAAGGACCTATTACAATTGTCCTATCTACCGAAAGTATCGTTTGAGGAGCTCAGCGTTCCACGGCTTGTCAAGCACCTTTCCGGCCAGGCTTTCCAACTCATATGCCCCTCGGCTCAGTATCCGAGCTATTTTGTAGGGTCCTTCCCAGTTCGGTCCTAGGCACCCCGCGTTTGTCTCTCTGGTGTTGAGGACGACCTTGCGGAGGACCAGGTCGCCGACATCAAACTTCCGGGCTCGGACTTTGGAGTTGTAATACCTCGCACTGCGTTGTTTGTACACCGCATTTCTGAGCTCCGATTCTAGCTTCTTTTCTTCTAGAAGATCGAGGCAGGCCAGCATGGCGACCTCATTTCCTTCCTCGTCCCGCTGTGTAGCTCTCCAGGTTGGTATTTCGACCTCTACTGGGATGACCGCTTCTGCCCCAAAGGCTAGGGAGAAAGGGGTTTCTCCAGTGGCCGACCTGGCTATAGTTCGGTAGTACCACAGTACTCTAGGGAGTTCGTCCGCCCACGCACCTTTGAGCTCATCCAGCCTGGCCTTCAGGGTGTGCTTAGTTATTTTATTGATGGCTTCTACCTGGCCATTGCCTTTGGGGTGGTATGGCGTGGAAAACAACTTTTGTATCCCCAAGTTGGAGCAAACTTGTGTGAACTCCCCGCTATCGAATTGCCTCCCATTGTCGGTTACCAGGGACTGGGGGAGACCAAACCGGCATATGATTGACTTCCATACGAAGTCTGTGATCTTGCCCGAGGTGATTTTTGCAAGAGGTTCGGCTTCTGCCCACTTCGTAAAGTAGTCCACCGCGACTATAGCATGTTTTACACCTCCACGTCCCGTCGGCATAGGCCCAATTAGGTCTATGCCCCATTTTGCGAATGGCCACGGTGTGAGCACCATGTTCAGCTCTTCTGGCGGGGCCCTAGCGAATGGAGCATATTTTTGGCACTTGTCACATTTCCTGGCGAATTCTATCGCCTCTTTTTTCAAGCTCGGCCAGAAATAGCCCATCCTGATTATCTTGAAGACCAGGGCCTGTCCTCCTGTATGATTTCTGCAAATTCCCTCGTGGACCTCCCTCAGTGCATATTCGGCTTCTCGTTCGCTCAGGCACCTTAGCAAAGGTAAGGAGAAACCTCTTTTGTACAGAATGCCGTCATTCAAGACGTACCGGGCCGCCCTGATTCTCATTCTCCGAGCCTCCACTGGGTCATCTAGCCTTACATCTTCTTGCAAGTATTTGATGATCGGGCTCATCCATGTGTCCTCCAGGTCGGCAGTGCATATTGTTTGGCTCTCCAGGGCCAAGCTCTCCATAAGGCCGACGTTAACCGACCCGATATCTTGGGCGCCCTCGCTTGTGGATAGTTTGGCGAGCGCGTCGGCCTGGGCATTTTGTATCCTAGGAACCTGTTCGGCCCGGATGCTGTGGAAGCCGGCCAGGATGACCTCCACGGCTCGGAGGTATGCGGCCATTTTTCCGTCCTGGGCCTCGTACTCGCCCGAAATTTAGTTAACCATCAAGAGGGAGTCGCTGAAGATCTCGAGGTCATCGACGCCGAACTGTTTGGCCATCTCGAGTCCGGCCAGGAGGGCTTTATATTCGGCCTCATTATTGGTGGCCTGGAATTTGAATCGGAGGGCCGAGCAGAAATGCTTGCCTGCCGGGCTGATGAGGACGATTCCGGCCCCGGCTGCGGTGGCGGTGGACAAGCCGTCCACGTACATTTTCCATGGTTTTTCCTGGCTTTCCTCCTGGATGGGCGTAGTGGGGGTAAACTCAACAATGAAATCGGCCAATGCTTGCCCCTTTATAGCCGTTTTGGGGGAGTATTGCACATCGTACTGCCCTAGCTCCACTGCCCACCTGAGAAGCCTTCCTGAAGCGTCAGGTCGGCCCATGATCTGTCTCAATGGGAAGTTGGTCAGAACCTCAATTCGATGGGCCAGGAAGTACGGGCGGAGCTTCCTGGCCGAGGTGACCAGAGCGTAGACTAACTTCTCCATTGGCGGGTATCTCAACTCTGCGTCGTGGAGGGAATGGCTAACATAGTATATGGGCTGCTAGGAGCTCCTCTCCATTCGTGTCAGGACGTCGCTTATTGCATAGCTGGACACGGCCAGGTATAGTTGTAGCTTCTCTCCCGAGAGGGGCTTGGCGAGGACGGGCGCGGTCATAAGGGACTTATTCAACTCTTCCAGGGCCGTCCCACATTCCGAGGTCCACTCAAATTTTTTGTCCTTCCTAATGAGATCGAAGAATGGCCGACATTTATCGGTGGACTTTGAGATGAATCTATTGAGGGCGGCCACCTTGTCTGTCAGGCACTAGATGTCCTTGACCCGCCTCGGTGGTGTCAGGTTGATGATGGCTTCGATTTTCTCAGTGTTGGCCTCAATTCCCCTCTGGCTGACCATATACCCAAGGAACTTGCCCGCCCGATCCGACCCCAAATGTACACTTCTTTGGGTTGAGCTTCATTTGATACCTCCTCAAGATGCCGAACATTTCGGCCAGGTCAGCAACATGGTTCTCCTTTCTTTTTGATTTGACCAGCATGTCGTCCACGTAGACCTCCATTGTTTTGCCGATCTGGGAGGCGAACATCTTGTTGACCAGCCGTTGATATGTAGCTTCGGCGTTTTTTAGTCCAAACGGCATCGCCTTGTAGCAATATTGAGCTCGATCCATTACGAAGGTGGTGTGCACCTGGTCTTGTTCGGCCATTAGGATTTGATGGTACCCTGAGTATGCGTCCATGAAGCTCATCAGCTCATGGCCGGCCGTGGTGTCCACGAGCTAGTCAATGTTGGGAAGTGGGAAACAATCCTTTGGGCAAGCTTTATTGAGGTCGGTGAAGTCAATGCACATCCTCCACGACCCGTTCGACTTTTTCACCAAGACCGGGTTGGCCACCCACTCCGCGTATTTGGTCTCCTTGATGAAGCCATTGGCCATGAGCTTCTGGACTTCCATCTCCAGGCCTTCGTACCTGTCAGGGCTGAGCCGCCTCCTCTTCTGGACTACAGGCTTCGTGGATGGGCTGAGGTGGAGGTGATGACAGACGTCTTCAGGTCGGATGCCCTCCATGTCCTCGTGGGTCCAGGCGAATACGTCAGTATTGGAGCCGAGGAATTTGATGAGCTCGGCTCGGATCGGGTCCTCAAGTGTTCGCCCAATGTTGAACGTCACGTCCGGCCGGCTCGGATCCGGGCTGATGAGGTCGAGCTCCTCCACCGGCGAGGCGCGGACCTTCTGTTCTCCTCGTGGGTCTAGGGTCTCCTGTTCCTGGGAGGGTTGTGCCGAGAACTTTTCTCCCTTCGTGGATTTGTTTTGGGCAAGCTCATCGCCCTGGGATTGGCTGGCCTCTCCGACCTGGTTAATCTCCCTTGGTCTAAGCCCGGTCTCGCACTCTTGCGGCGAACTGGTTGCCTTTGACAACGAATATTTTCTCCCCGACGGGAAATTTGATGGCCTGGTGGTAGATGGACACTACGGCCTTGAGTTTGGCCAGGAGGGGTCGGCCCCATATGGCGTTGTACGTTGAATGTGCGTCTACCACCCTGAACTCCGTCAGGGTATATACTCTCTCCCCTTCCAACTCGAAGGTCACCTTCAGCAGGCATTTGCCTAGCACCTTCGTGGTCTGTCCTCCGAATCCTACCGCGACCTCCGACGTGGGCTCGAGGTCGGCTTCTCTGAGCCCCATTCTCCTATACGTGTTAAGATATAACATGTTGGCGTAACTGCCCGTATCCACCAGGACTCTATGTAACTTGATGTCCTGGATGTCCAGGACAGCGATCAGTGGGTCGTCGTGTGGGTGCACCAGGCCCTCCGCATCCATACTATAGAAAGTGATAGCGTGTCCTTTCGTGGTATGTTTGGGCGGGTCGCACCTTTGGTAGGCATTTCTAGCCTCCCGTATATATTGCCGCCGGGCTCGCTTGGATCGTCGGTCCCCCTCAGGGTTGTGATTGATCAGTGTGTTGATCTCCCTTATCGGAGGGTTTCCGAAGAGGGAGGAGGTAACCGCTGTGCTGGCGGAGCTACTTGTCCCTTAGGGGGGCCGGGTCTCTTCACGAATTGCTCGAGGTGCCCTATTTCAATAAGCTTCATAAGCTCGGCCAATAAGTGCCGGCATGCGTCAATATTGTGGCCGGAGGCTCGGTGGTACTCACAGTATTTTTTGGAGTTGGTCTAGCTCGGGGATGGCCTCTGAGGACGTGGTTCCGACAATAAATTTTGGTCCTGTATGGCGGCCAAGATCTGTCGAGGAGACACCGTTAGGATGGTCCTCACTCGCTCGGCCGAGTCGGGCTGCTTGGGCCGGTCCCGGCTCGGTTAGACACGTAGTTGTCCAGATGGCATGTAGGGTCGGTCTCTCCATTGTAAGTGCCGATCGGTGGTATTTTAAATTTGGTCGGCAGGTCGGCATCACTAATCCTTCTGGAGAACGGGGTCGGTCAGGCCCAATCATCAACGGAGTTCTGATTGTCGTCCTCACCTTCGTTTTCTTCGGCCTCGAGTTCGGTGAGCCTTCTTCTCAGGCGTCGAGCCTCGTCCTCCTTCTCGGCTCGTTGCCGAGTGGATTCGCTTCCCTCAGCTGGCTCATCTTGATAGTTGAGCTGCCTGGCCGACCTCAATGCTTCCTCTGCCTGCCTTGGCCCGAGCTTGGTGAAGACGCTTCCCGTTTTCCTTTGTCCTTGTGGGGCTGCCGTCTGTGGGTGCTTCCTTAGCCGGCTCGGCCAGTCCAGGTCGGCCGATATGTCCGTGGAGGTCTCATCGTCGACTTCCTATTCGGCTCGGAATTTCTCCGGGCCTCTCTGAGTGGGCTGGTCGGCTTGGCAATCCGCAGCTTCCCCACGGGGGGTCTCTTCCCGTAGATCTGCTTGGCCGCGCTGTCGAGCCTGGTTGAGCTGTTCCGTCAGCTGGTGGATCACGGCTTGTATCATTTCGGGGGAGAGGGTCGCAGCGCCGCCCTCCGTGGCCATCTGGTAGGTCATATCTCCCCCTGCCGATGTGCCTCATGTTAGGTTTCTATTTTCGTTACCCGTGCTCCTTTCTCCCTTGGAGTTTTCGCTTCCTGTCATTAGTTGATAGTTTGTGTCCCCCCTCCTTCTAGCGCCAAAATGTTGACGTCGATTTACGGCTGGTTCGTAATCTCAGTCAAACACTCGAATTAATTGTTTTTCTAGCCCAACCTAATTAGCCAGGTTAAAAGAGTTAGGTCAATTGAGGTTGGCGAATTGAGGTAGGAAGTTCGAGAGAATGTCAAACACTTCTTTTTTCTGTCCCCCTCTCAAAGGTTTGAAGGGTCTTATTTATAGACCCTTCATCTGGACAGCATCCCCCAAATCAGGGGGATCTTGTCCCTATAGGGCCAAATCTAGATGCTTTATGTCCCATACTATTACAAACCGAGCTGTGCTCTTTTTATACTCTAATTTTTAGATATATTTCTAGATAGGAAGGAGACTCTATCAACTACTGTTCGAGCTGAAATCAGGCCGGATCGGTCAGGTCGGCTCTGCCGCTGGTGTGATGGGGCAGGTCGGTCATTCTGACCAGCCCGGTCAGGCAAGGTCGGCTTTTGCTCATGTCGGCATTTAGAAAGGTTTGATTCGAGCTCTCCCTCCATTTTGAGTTGTAGGAGGCTTATTTCATTGAAGTATGAAAGGGCTGGTTCAAGGTTTCCTGGCCGGTCATGTTCTGTTCGGCTCGGCCACACTTTCCGTCTAATTCACCCGAAAAATAGGCCGGCGAAATAACCGAGCCGGGCTGGAAGCCCGGTCCCAGCTGGAGAATGGACTTATCAGTTCCAGTGGGTCAGGCCGGGCCGGACAGGGTGACTGGACTGAGCTGTTAGGTGGTGGAGCTGGTCCTCCTGGGTGCATTGGGTCGGATGGCCTTTAGTCCGAGTCCGAACTCGATCCTTGTGTGGGTGGCCTGATATTGAGGGCCCAACAAAGGTTACCATATGAAAGATTCCAAGGCCACATTAATCTATTCAGGATTCATCATGTTGTTCACTATTTTTAGGTCATATTTATTGAAATCTAAGAATAGTTTGCAAAGAACAAAGATACTCACTTGTGCAATAATCAAGAGCTTTCTGAGCTGGTTTGGTCAATACATGAAAATACATTTTCTATTTTTCTAGCAACTTCACAGTTTCACCACCAACATTAGTTACTGTACACTACAAGAAATTCTCTCATAGACTACACCCCTAAGACAAAGGTTTTTTCAAAAAACCCTTGTCGTAGTTTAAACTGCCGTTGTCGTAGATGGAACCGTTGTCTTTGCCCGAAAAATTCTCTCATAGACAAGGGTTTGAACTTGTCGTTGTCATAGATGTGTTGTCCTAGGACCCTAAGACAATGGTTGTTTTCTAACGTTGTCATAGCCTCGTAGAAGCGTTTTCGTAGACTAATTTAATTAATTTTAAAAAAAATCAAATATTACAATATATATTTTTTTAAATGAAAGAAGAAATGCTATATATTGTTGAATTAAATTTTATTTCATTATAAAGAAATTTTAGAAAATATGTACAACAGATTATAAACCAAAAATTATTTTGAAAATTAAACCAAAAAATGCTGATTAATTAATTAAGAAATAATATTAATGGTACTTTATAAAAATTAACAAAAAATATGTGATAATATTAATTATTATTTAATTAAATTAAATTTGAAAAGTTTAATTATTTTATGTTAATTAGTCATTAATCTTCCAATTATATATATAAATATATATTATGGACCTTTTAAAATATATTAAAAATACAAGTAATAAAAATTAACAAAAAATATGTGATAATATTAATTGTTTTTTAATTAAATTAAATTTGAAAAGTTTAATTATTTTATGATGTTATCTTATATTATCTTATGTTAATTAGTCATTAATCTTCCAATTATATATATATATATATATTGTGAAACTTTTAAAATATATTAAAAATACAAATAATAAAAATTAACAAAAAATATGTGATAATATTAATTGTTTTTTAATTAAATTAAATTTGAAAAGTTTAATTATTTTATGATATTATCTTATGTTAATTAGTCAGTAATCTTCCAATTATATATATATATATATATATATATATATCTTATTATTTGCATTAATATTATCTTATATGAACAAACTCATAATTTAAAAAAACAGTATTTTTATAAAATATATTAAAAATATGCACTAGTATATTTTATAATTGTCTTAAAATGAAATTATATTAAACATTACTAAACATATTAATTAGTCAATAATCTTCCAATTATATATATATATATTAACCTTTTAAAATATATTAAAAATACAAATAATAAAAATTAACAAAAAGTGTGTGATAATAGAAAATTGAAAAATATCAGAAATTGAAATAAAAAAAATGCATGTAGAATATTACTACATAAAACACTAGTGGTCTAGTGGTTAGAGTACCACCTTGTCACTCGGGTTCGAATCCCAGACAACGCGCAATATTTGATTTGATGATGTGGCATGATGACGTGGCAAGACGAATTTCTTGTAGTGATTCTACGACAACGGTTAATAACCGTTGTCGTAGCTGTGAAATTTTCTTGACCCTACGACGACACCATCTACGACAACGTGACAAGACGAATTTCTTGTAGTGATTCTATAGGTGATTCTACGACAACAGTTATTAACCGTTGTCGTAGCTGCGAAATTTTCTTGACCCTACGACGACACCATCTACGACAACGTGATAAGACGAATTTCTTTTTTCTTGACCCTACGACAACACCATCTACGACAACGTGACAAGATGAATTTCTTGTAGTGATTCTACGGGTGATTCTACGACAACGGTTATTAACCGTTGTCGTAGCTGTGAAATTTTCTTGACCCTATGACGACACCATCTACGACAACGTGACAAGACGAATTTCTTGTAGTGATTCTACCGGTGATTCTACGACAATGGTTAATAACCGTTGTCGTAGCTGCGAAATTTTCTTGACCCTACGACAACACCATCTACGACAACGTGACAAGACGAATTTCTTGTAGTGATTCTACGGGGTTCAAATCCCAGACAACGCGCAATATTTGATATGATGACGTGGCATGATGACGTCAGCACTTCAATTACACCACATGATGATGTGGCATGATAACGTGGCAAGATTCGTTCTACGAGGTTTGAATCCCAGACAACGCGTTATATTTGATATGATGATGTGTCATGATGACGTGGCATGATGACGTCAGCACTTCAATTACACCACATGATGATGTGGCAAGACAAATTTCTTATAGTGATTCTACGACAACGGTTAATAATCGTTGTCGTAGCTGCGAAATTTTCTTGACCCTATGATAACACCATCTACGACAACGTGACAAGACGAATTTCTTGTAGTGATTCTACGGGTGATTCTACGACAACGGTTATTAACCGTTGTCGTAGCTGCAAAATATTCTTGACCCTACGACGACACCATCTACGACAACGTGACAAGACGAATTTCTTGTAGTGATTCTACGGGTGATTCTACGACAACGGTTATTAACCGTTGTCGTAGCTGTAAAATTTTCTTGACCCTACGACAACACCATCTATGACAACGTGACAAGATGAATTTCTTGTAGTGATTCTACGGGGTTCGAATCCTAGACAACGCGCAATATTTGATATGATGACGTGGCATGATGACGTCAGCACTTCAATTACACCACATGATGATGTGGCATGATAACGTGGCAAGATTCATTTTACGGGGTTCGAATCCCAGACAACGCGCAATATTTGATATGATAATGTGTCATGATGACGTGGCATGATGACGTCGGCACTTGAATTACACCACATGATGATGTGGCAAGACAAATTTCTTGTAGTGATTCTACGACAACGGTTAATAATCGTTGTCGTAGCTGTGAAATTTTCTTGACCCTACGACAACGTGGCAAGATGAATTTCGACAACGTGGCAAGACAAATTTCTTGTAGTGATTCTACGGGGTTTGAATCCTAGACAACGCGCAATATTTGATAAAGACGAATTTCAACAACGTGGCAAGACAAATTTCTTATAGTGATTCTACGGGGTTTGAATCCCAGACAACGCGCAATATTTGATATAATGATGTGGCATGATGACGTCAGCACTTCAATTACACCACATGATGATGTGGCATGATAACATGGCAAGACAAATTTCTTGTAGTGATTCTACGACAACGGTTAATAACCGTTGTCGTAGCTACAAAATTTTCTTGACCCTACGACAACACCATCTACGACAACGTGGCAAAATGAATTTCTTGTAGTGATTCTACGACAATGGTTATTAACCGTTGTTGTAGCTGTGAAATTTTCTTGATCCTACAACAACACCATCTACGACAAGGGTTGAAATATAGTTACGACAAGGGTTAATAACCCTTGTCTATGTGCATTTTTCTTGTAGTGATAATTGAGCTAGTTGCATAATTGTTTTATATTAATTGGAAAGGCTTTACGTAAAGAGTTAAATCAATTTATACTTCCGTACGAAGAACACCATTGAGTCCATGCATTTATAAATAGAACATTTAAATCACAACACTTAACAAATTCATATTGGTTTCACCTTTTCATATAATAAAATAAAAACCAGAAGATAATAGCAAACTATTGAGAGCATACCATGTCAGTAGGCTTGTTGACAACAATTACATGTTCGTCTTCATAGGTATAAAAGCCCAACAGAGACACATAGGTGAAGCATAATGGTTAACTGTGCAAAATCAACAACTTAGGCTCTTAATTTAGTTATAAAATCTCACACCTAAAATCAAATTAGACACATGAGAAAGGTGCACGTGTGGGTGTAATATGAATATAAGACCTGAAACATTAACTATCCATTCGATTATTAACTATACAACAAAGGGGATATATATCATCATATTAGCAAAAAAATGAGAAAAAGACTTGTCCATGTTACTATGTTTCTTCTTCTTTTCAGATCCAACTTCTTTACTACAACCTGGGCCATATCTGGTTTGCCTTCCTACTTAATCCGTACATAATAGTCCGAAAGTTTATAGTACTTGGAATAATCCCATCATGCAGCATTTCAAAAAAAAGTTGGAAAGTTTCTCCAAACATGCCTATTCTGCAGAGGCAATCTATCATCACAATCAAGTGTGGACCATTTTGTTTTAAATGATGGAAAAGATTTCAAGCATTACCAATATTTCCCAATCTCACATATCCACATATCTGTAGGATTTTGATGCTACGCAGCGGAATAGTAGAAAACAATTTTCTCAAGCATCAAAACATAAGAGGATCTCATGCACAATTTAAATACGATTTACCTCTTGATGCGTGTCCTTTGATGATGAAGATCAAGAATCACAAATGTAATTCCTCTACTCGAGACACACACACTCTTCCTAGACCTCCTCCAAAGCGTTTGCTAGAACGTAGAGAAACTTCTTTTCCTTTCTGGAGGAACTACGTTTTTTCTTCAGTCAGTGGGGAACGTGTTTTCTTTTCTGTGTATGGAGAATAATGTTTCACACACACTTCATTAGGTTTTGGACTCATCAATTTATACCAAATAAGGCAAAAGCCCATAACCTATGTCTAATCATATTAGGCCCAACACATATCCTAATCATATTAGGTCCACAACTTATATTCAATGAGCTTATTAATTTAGTTCAAACTTAATGTGTGTAACCCTCATAGGACCCAGTTATTGTTAGTACCAAACCCAACAATTGGAATACAGATCGTAGTTGGTTTCTAGCTAAACATTACGACCACTTAAAATAACTGAATTAATAATCTTCATTAATTAAAGTCCTTAACTATTTATTATATTGACATCTTATTAAATGACATCTCCTTCAATCTCCCACTTGTCCTCAACAAGTGTGCAATAATAAATTCCCTTGTCATTTTAATGTCTTAATCTGAACATCATGTAAGATAGTTCGTCATTCTATCTTATTTAGACTTTTTCTTGAATTCAAGTGTTGGTCCCTGGAATCCCAAGTGGTCAGAGGTTCAGAGGGGGGTGAATGAACCTCTATCGATTTTACAAACTCTTTTTAAAACAATTTTGTATAACAGGTTCCTGACCTAAGGGTAATAACCTGTCTCGAATCAGCAACCTGGCTTTAAACTCAATCAGGTTACTGACCCGGTATCAGAGTGTTGTGCAACGGAATAAACTTGATAGAGTTCCTTTTTGGAAACTAGTTTTCTTTTGCAAGTATGCTCTTTGTGAAACCTCTTTTATATATGATGCTTATGATATGCAATCAGTAAGATATAACAAGATACGCATAATGCAGTAAGTAAATCAAAGCATATAAACACATTTTGTTTATAGTGGTTCGAAAGTGGTGTAAGCCTTCTACATCCACTCTATTCCTACTCAAGGAGGAACTTTGTTAGGTCAGTTCGAATTACAAGTCTCGCTTTACAAACTTCTTCCTAACAAACTACGCCTACTAGAATCCCAGACTCTAGTCAAATGCTACAACCCACAAAGGGTAAGTAATCTATTTCTAGACTACACACTTAGCAAGGATACTATCCTCTCAACTAAGGTACATCATAAAACAACCTAGCGCACACAACACAATGGTTAAAGGAAAATAAAAAGTTCTTCAACTGGTGTGGAACAGTCTTGATCTTTGGTGGCTTCAAAACTATTTTAGACTGCTCCTAGAAGGTTGAGTGGCTGAACATGGATAAGCTTGAGAAGCTTTGGAATATGTTTGATTTTCCTCTCGACTCTGTTCAACGGTTTTCTTCAATCAGCCACACATTCTATTTACAGATCTTGAGATTATGTCCGTTGGAGGAAAGTATCCGTTGAAGGAAGATACTTCCCCATTTTGAATGTGAACTCCAATCTCTCAAGATCTTCTTCTGTAGCCGCATTAAATGTTTCTGAGTTGATCTTGACGTGTGCATTTAATGCGCCTACAATTTGTTCCTGGACCTCTCTGTCATTTCTACTGACCTGTCAAGTCGGTATGGGTCCAAGGGTGAAGTTCATGCAACGGCTGCTTGAAGTCAGCTAGTTTTTCTTTTCTTCTTACTGCATGATCTTCCTGATGCTGCTTCTTGCTGTCTTCAGCTTGCTGGCTTCTGTAATCTGCTGACAGCTTTCTGTTTGAAGCTTTCTTCTTCTTTTTCAGCATGATGTTCCTTACAGCTTGTTGTCTACTCCTTGCAGCATTCTATGCAAATACTTCATCTCAGCTTGCTGTTTCCTACATCTTGCTGACCCTTAGAGAATGTCTTCTTAATTCTTCTAAGGTTGGTTTTCCTTAACATTTGGAAAACCATTACATGATCTTATTCATTGAGAGATAAGCTTATGATCATGTATTCAGTGGAAACTTTCTTTTAGCAAACTTCATTATCTTATTACACATACTGTTCTGTCTTATCAAGATAACTACTGAAATATCCCACCAATTTCCCCTTTTATCTTAATGATGACAGAACATAATAAGAACATGAGTCATTAAATAAAAATTCTCTTTTTATAAGAAACTTAATGATTGTACAAGTACAATTACATTTTAGTACAAAAGTAAGAAAGTTGCTACTCCTTCATCTAGCTTTACTTCTTTCTTTAGTTTCTTCAGTTTGCTGTTTCCACATTTTTCCACCAGAGAGTTCTTCTTCTCCCTCTCTACCATCTCTAATCTCTGCATGCCTTTTCAGCATGTTTTCATCAGCTTGCTGCATCCTTCAAATCTTCTTGGATGATCAGCTTGCTGCTCCGATTGTTGCTCCAGATGGTAGATGACTCCTGATCGCCATTATTAACTGCTTCCCCTTGCAATAGGGGTTCAACAGTGACTCTTTAGTGACTTTTGACTTGGAACTCTCTTCCCGCTTTTTGTCATCATCCTTAAGCTTGCTGCCCAGGGATGGAGTTACAACGCCAAGATTGGCCATCAGGTTCCTCCTGTCTGACAATTGTTGTTTAAAGCCAAGACAACTACCTGTCTCTTCTCGAAGTTCCTCCGTCTTATTCCTACCCAAAGGAATAAGGCCGAGAGAGAGAGAGGTGTTTGGAGATCAGGTACCTGATCGGTGGATGATCAGTTACCTGTACAGCTTCGTCAATGTCCAGGTATGTTCACCTAGAATCTTTGACTGCTGGTCTGGTTTTTCATTTTTCTTTTACTTCTCCTAGAAACCAGCTCGAAGCTGCTGACACTGGATCCTTGGATAGACCGTCAGTATGCCGACAGCCTTGTGAAGCACCTACTGTTTGGTTTTATCTCCATGAAAGACAGCCGATGTCTTCTCTATACAAGGACTGGTCCTGAATGACTCCATCGGTCCCATATCTTCATCAGAGTTGAAGAAGTTGGACCTGTGTCATCTGAATGGAGGATGGATGCCTACTCATTGGCATTCATCTTATAGAGGTCGTTTTCATTTCTGAAGAGCTTCTCTGCTTCTTGGCAAGCAGAGCCTCTATACGCCATTCTTCTGAAGACCTTCTCTGCTTCTAGGTCAGCAGAGATTTGTCTTCATCATCGTCTTCATCTCCATTTCCATCTCCGCCTTCTTGTGTCTCCATCTTCTTCACTTTTGACGGTAAGTATAACTCACATGAGAAGTTGTTGTGATATGTCAAGCATTTAGTGAGTATAGATGTGTGAAAGAATGGTGAAGTATTGGTTATATATAGGCGGATGAGTGGTTTCTTTGATCAACGGTTGGGAGATGAAACGCACGATCTGATGGTTGTTCTAAAAAGGTGGAGGGACCTTTTTGTAAATATCTGATCTTCTGGGATAGAATGTTGTAACCGTCTTTTTGACTTCTGAAAAGTTAGATCTTGGAACTGTTGTGATTTGATTGACAACAACGTTCATTAGTCTTTTGTGCATAGCTAGTTCTCTTGAATCGAGGTCGTAGATATCCATCACTCCTTCTATAGATAGCATGCTCATCCATAAGTACTGATTTGTTGAGAGCATGCTGATATCTTAGTTAGGCTTTCTCCTGTGATGCTATTTCTCTTGATAATCTCTTCTCTATCCTCCACAGGAGCTGTCTCAACAGCATCCTTGCCCGAGGTCTTCGCTTGATATCCCATTTGTAAAAGTATCACTTCATCATTTGATACCACTTGTTGATATTATGTCAGCTTCCTGATATCATCTATTTGTCCTGTCAGCTTTCTGATACCAATTGTTGTATCATGTCGGCTTCCTGATATTAGTCCCTGACACAACATGTTTAAACTTCTTCCTTAGATATCTTTCTTTAGATGAGCACTTATAGGTTCCTGAAGCAATCTGTACAAGTTCCCCCTTACTTAAAGAACTCATACTTTCTTACTTATGGGGGCTATCTTAAGCTCTTGTTTCTGTGAGAGTGTTCTTCATGGCTTCTCGAGATGTGCTTTCTTAGATTCTTCTGAGGAGACTGTCATCTTGTATTTTCTTAGCAGGTACTGTGGCTATGTCCTTAGAGACATGATTTCCCTTAGCAGTCTATTTGTTTGTAGAGCTTGCTTCATTGGGAGCAGAAATCACTCATGCTAGTGTTGCTTCCTTAGTGATGTTCAGCTTACTCTAATAGTCGTAGCTTTAGTCACTTCAACAACCTGCTTAGTTATCTTGTTCAGCAGCCTGATCATTAAAGCTGTGATATAACAAGAGGTTACCACTTAAAATATATAGAAGATTCTTCTTGTTAGGTTCGTCTTGTTGAGATCACTTTGTAGGCTTTCGAAGAGGTCTCTCACTCGTTGATACCATATGTAGTTTCTTCTTTTGTAGAGATCTTGTCTTTGTAAAAAGCTTGGTACCACTTGTTGACACTTGTTGGTCCTTCTGATACTATTTGATGGACCTTACAAATTCTGAAAATGCTCTTTTGTCTAAGTTAGCAGAGGTGTGTGTAGGAATTCACATACTGTGAGGTACAATATTCACCCTTAGATTGTGATTTCTTCATCTCAGATCGACACTTTTGTTGATCTCTTGTTGACTTCTTCTGGGTATCTGAGACTTCTTTAGATATCATCTTCATTTTTGTTGATATTCTTTAGAATGATCTTTGCTTGTCTGCTGGTAGAGTACTTCTTCAGTTTTCTGCTTGATGATGTTGACTATATACCACTAGTTGGTCACTGCTTATTCTTTATATGATCTAGACAGTTGTTTTCTCAGCTTTCTCCTTAGAATTGGATTATGATTGGTTTTGTCTGATACAACTTGCTGATCCACTAATTAGTCCTGGTAACCTGAACTCGGGTTACTGCTTTCTTTGGTTTAGGATTAAGGATTTAACTTTCATTGTGAATTGACAGCAATCATCATTCGATCAGTCTGCAGAAGTATGTACCAAGAAGATTATAAAGAGTTGGCATTATGTGAAACGTATGCTTGTGTTAAAACAATGATTTTGGTCTCATGAAAATGAAAACGGTTTTTCCAAATGCAAAAAGATTGGATCTGGGTTGGCAGCTTGATATGATGGCTTTTTAACCCAACTTGCTCTGATACCACTTGTTGGTCCCTAAGTCCCAAGTGGTCAAAGGTTCAGAGGGGGGTGAATGAACCTCTATCGATTTTGCAAACTCTTTATAAAACAATTCTATATAACAGGTTCCTGATCTAAGGGCAGTACTAACCTGTCTCGAATCAACAACCTGGCTCTAAGCTCAATTAGGTTACTGACTCGGTATTAGAGTGTTGTGCAGCGAAATAAATTTGATAGAGTTCTTTTTTAGGAACTAGTTTTCTTTTGTAAGTATGCTCTTTGTGAAACCTCTTTTATACAGGATGCTTATGATATGCAATCAGTAAGATATAACAAGATATGCATAATGCAGTAAGTAAATCAAAGCATATAAACACATTTTGTTTATAGTGGTTCGAAGGTGGTGTAAGCCTTCTACATCCACTCTACTCCTACTCAAGGAGGAACTTTGTTAGGTCAGTTTGAATTACAAGTCTCGCTTTACAAACTTCTTCCTAACAAACTACGCCTACTAGAATCCCAGACTCTAGTCGAAGGCCACAACCCACAAAGGGTAAGTAATCTATTTCTAGACTACACACTTAGCAATGATACTATTCTCTCAACTAAGGTACACCATAAAACAACCTAGCGCACACAGCACAATGGTTAAAGGAAAATAAAAGGTTGTTCAACTGGTGCGGAACAGTCTTGATCTTTGGTGGCTTCAATGCTATTTTAGACTGCTCCTAGAAGGTTGAGTGGCTGAACATGGATAAGCTTAAGAAGCTTTGGAATATGTCTGATTTTCCTCTCGATTCTATTCAGCAGTTTTCTTCAATTAGCCACACCTTCTATTTACATATCTTGAGATTATGTCCGTTGGAGGAAAGTATCCGTTGAAGGAAGATACTTCCCCATTTTGAATGTGAACTCCAATCTCTCAAGATCTTCTTCTGTAGCCGCATTAAATGTTTCTGAGTTGATCTTAACGTGTGCATTTAATGCACCTACAATTTGTTCCTGGACCTCTTTGTCATTCCTGCTGACCTGTCAAGTCGGTATGGGTCCAAGGGTGAAGTTCATACAACGGCTGCTTGAAGTCAGCTAGTTTTTCTTTTCTTCTTACTGCATGATCTTCCTGATGCTGTTTCTTGTTGTCTTCAACTTGCTACTTCTATAATCTGCTGACAGCTTCCTGTTTCCTTCGTTGACAGCTTTCTTTTCGAAGCTTTCTTCTTTTTTTTCAGCATGTTGTTCCTTACAGCTTGTTGTCTACTCCTTGCAGCATTCTATCTGCTTTCTATGCAGATACTTCCTCTCAGCTTGCTGTTTCCTATAGTTTGCTGACCCTTAGAGAATGTCTTCTTAATTCTTCTAAGGTTGGTTTTCCTTAATATTTGGAAAACCATTACATGATCTTATTCATTGAGAGATAAGCTTATGATCATGTAATCAGTGGAAACTTTCTTTTAGCAAACTTCATTATCTTATTACACATATTGTTTTGTCTTATCAAGATAACTACTGAAATATCCCAACACCAAGTTTAAACTGTCAAAACAAATGATTAACTCTTTATCCATTTGAGCATGACCATGTATTTTTGGTTTTCACTTTTCAAGAGACAAAAGACAACATTCCTCTCTAAATAGGAAGAGAATCCCATTCTTGTACACCCATACTTCTCCACACAATTCATGTCAATTCTGATTCTCGACTTTATAGCCTCCTTTTACGGCATGACGTTTGACGAAATCAATAATATCCAATCCTTATATAAGAAATAAATGGTATACTCGTAGTTTAGGAACTTATTTAATAGTTACTGAAAATTCTATGACGTTTTATAGAATTTTATTCGGGTTAATCCAATATCTGTTCTCCAACAAATATCTATGTAATTGATTAGACATCAAATGTCTCTATAGCCCATGAAACTGCGTTATCAATCAACTTACAAACTAGTCTTCATAAGTCATTATTGTCCAATTTAATGACTTAGACTAGGGACAATGATAAAAATAACTTCAAGTTCGCCTAATAGGGTTTCATTCATCAAATCACATATTTGACAATCCTATTTGAAATTATAAATTATTTTTGGACATATTAATTCAATAAAATAATGAATCAACATTGACAAACTATTTCAAAACAAACATATCATTTTTCTCAAGTCTATGAACAAGTTTCATAAAATTAGAAAATTACATGATTTAAAACCAATCTCTAGAACGCTTAATCCTTATGGCCCTAGTATGACCTTCATGCTTGGGTTGAGGTAGTGGCTTAGTCAATGGATCTAGAACATTGTCATCCGTATGAATTTTGTAAATTTTTACATCTTTTCTCTCAATGATATCTCGTATCACGTAAAACTTCCTTATAATGTGTTTGGACTTCTGGTGTGATCTAGGTTCCTTAGCTTGGGCAATGGCTCCATTATTATCACAATAAAGATTTACACAATTGTCTATGTTAGGAACCACACCAAGTTCGGTAATGAACTTTTTAATCCAAACTTCTTCCTTTGCTGCTTCTGAAGCTACAAGGTATTTTGCTTCAGTTGTAGAATCTGCAACAGTGGTTTGCTTTGGACTTTTCCAGCTCACTGCTCCTCCATTAAGACAGAAGATGAAACCGGATTGGGATCGAAAATCATCTCTATCCGTTTGGAAGCTTGCATCAACATAACCTTCAACAACAAGTTCATTCTCATCTCCATATACTAAGAAACAATCCTCAGTTCTTCTCAAGTACTTAAGGATATTCTTAGCTGCAATCCAGTGTGTTTCATCTGGATTCGACTGGAATCTACTACACATGCTCAAAGCATATGAGATGTCTAGACGAGTACAAATCATGGCATACATGATAGATCCTATTGCTAAGACATAATGCACTTTTGTTCATCAGGTTTTGAAGGACACCGATTCTTGCTAAGCATTATACCATGTGACATGGGTAGAAATCCTCTCTTAGAGTCTTTCATATTGAACCTTTCAAGAATTTTATCAATATAAGTTTCCTGACTTAGTCCAATCATCCTTCTAGATCTATCTCTATAGATCTTGATGCCCAAAATGTACTCTGCCTTTCCAAGATCCTTCATTGAAAACATTTCCCTAGCCAAATCTTTACAGACTTAAGCATCGGAATGTCATTTCCAATGAGTAGTATGTTATCTACATATAAGATCAAGAAGGCCACACTACTCCCACTAATTTTCTTGTAAACACAGGACTTTTCTTCATTTCTGAGAAAATCAAACTGTTTGATTGCCTCATTAAAATGAAGATTCCAACTCCGAGATGCTTGCTTCAATCCATAAATGGATTTTTGAAGTTTACATACTTTCCCAGCATTTTTAGAATCTACACAACCTCTTCCAAATTTCCATTAAGGAAGGCAGTTTTGATATCCATTTGCCAAATCTCATAATCATAATGAGCTGCGATTGCTAGGAGTATCCGAATGGATTTAAGCATAGCAACTGGTGAAAAGGTCTCATCATAGTCTATACCATGAATTTGTTTATATCCCTTAGCCACCAATCTAGCTTTGAAAACACTCATGTTTCCTTCTTTATCTGTTTTCAACTTGAAAACCCATTTGCTTCATATGGGTGTTACCTCATCTGGTAAATCAACCAAGTTCCAAATTTGATTTTCGGACATGGACTCCATTTTAGATTTCATGGCTTCTAGCCATTTATCAGAGTCTAGACTCATCATAGCTTCCCTGTAGCTGTTAGGTTCCTCATCTTCCAAAATTAAGACTTTATGGTTTTCTGTCAAAAGAAAATCCATAAATCTTTTTGGTCTATATCTAGGCCTATCAGTTCTACGAGGGGCTAGAACAACATGAGAAATATTCACAACAGGTTGTGAACTTTCTTGTGTATCTAATTCGAGTGGGACATCATTCAATATCCCTATCGGGATTATGAGTTCACGTTCCTCTATTCTGGCACATGGGATGTCATATCTGACACGTCTAACATGTCTTTAAACATAGAGATCTCCACCTCTAATGGAGGTTGAATTTCTTCCATTTGTTGCTCTCACAAATTTCTTCGAGAAATACATTACTCCCACTTGTCGTCTTTGAAATAAACTCTTTTTCCAAGAAGACACCATCTCGAGCAACAAACACTTTGTTCTCGGCTTGGTTGTAGAAGTAATAACCCCTTGTTTCTTTTGGATAACCCACAAAGAAACATTTGTCTGATTTCGGTGCAAGTTTATCAGAAAGTAAACGTTTTACATAAGCTCACATCCCCAGACTTTTAGAAAAGATAACTTTGGAACTTTTCCACTCTACATCTCATATGGTGTTTTTTCTATAGCTTTTGACGGAGTTCTGTTTAGAGTAAAAGTAGCAGTTTCGAGAGCATATCCCCAAAAGGATAATGGAAGATTAGCATTACTCGTCATAGATCGAACCATGTCTAACTATGTTCGATTTCTCCTTTCGGACACACCATTCCATTGGGGTGTTCCTGGTTGAGTTAATTGTGAAAGAATTCCACAAATTTTAAGGTGATTATCAAATTCTTGACTTAAATATTCACCACCACGATCAGATTGTAATGTTTTAATTTTCTTGTAAAGCTGATTCTCTACTTCATTTTGAAATTGTTTGAACTTTTCAAACGATTCAGATTTGTGCCTCATCAAGTAAATATATCCATATCTATTTAAATCATCAATGAATGTTATGAAGTAGCTAAAATTACCCCTGGCTTTTGAACTCATTGGTCCACATACATCAGTATGTACTGGTTCCAATAGTTCACTAGCTCTTTCTCCATTTCCAGTAAAATGGGACTTCGTCATTTTTCCTTTTAAACAAAATTCACGTACATCATATGATTCAAAATCAAATGATTGCAGAAGACCTTCTTTTTGCATTTTATATATGTGTTTCAAGTTAATATGGTCTAAACGACAATGCCAAGGTAAGTGGGATTTGAATCATTTGATTTATGTTTTTTAGTATTTATGTTATAGACATGGTTATCTAAATCAAATATACAGAGATCATTCATTAAGTTAGCACTGACATAAAACAATTCATCCTTATAAACAGAACAACATTTATTCTTAGTAATGAATGAAAACCCTTCAGTATCCAAAATAGAAGCTGAAATAATGTTTCTAGTAATAGAGAGAATGTAATAACAATTATTCAACTCTAAAACTAAACTAGAGGGTAGAGATAGACTATAAGATCCTACAGCTAAAACGGTAACTTTTGCTCCATTTCCAACGCATAGGTCTACCTCTCCCTTTTCCAGTCCTCTAACTCTTTTTAGTCCCTGCATATTCGTAGTAATATGAGAACTACATCCGATATCAAATACCCAATAAGAAGAGTCTGCTGAATTTGCTAAATTTATTTCAATAACAAATATACCTGAATTGGAAAGTATATTTCCATTCTTCTTATCCTCCAAGTACTTGGACAATTTCTCTTCCAATGGCCCTTGTCATGGTAATGGAAACACTCTGTATCAGAAGAAGCACCTTTGGGTTTAGGTTTAGGTTCAACAACTTTCTTGTTTTCACCCTTTTTCCCTTGCTTATTCTTGTCAGCGCCCTTTTTCTTAAACCATTTTCCCTTATTAACCATTAGAACATCCTTTTTTGGTGTTAGGCTCCCAATGTTTTGCTTTGCTGTTTTGAGCATTCCAAGAAGCTCTTCTAAGGTCTTATCAATACCATTCATATTGTAGTTTAACCTGAATTGGTTGTACTCATCATGAAGAGAGTGAAGAATGATATCCGTAGTCAACTCTTGACTATAAGGAAAACCAAGTCTTGCCATGTTTTCAAAAAGACCAATCATTTTGAAGACATGCAAACCAACCGGTTTACCTTTCTCAAGACGACTCTCAAGAATTGCCTTAGAGGTCTCATACCTCTCCATCCTGGATTGTAACTGGAACATGTTTCTCAGTTGTTGTATGATGGTGTAGGCATCCATATCCACAAACCTCTTTTAGAGACTTGTTTCCATGGTTGCCGACATAAGACATGTTACAGTCACAGACCTTTCACGAATAACTTTTTCCTTAGTTCTCTCTTGAACTGTTGGGGTGTCACTAAGTTTTCGGATTGGGGTGTCAAGGACATCCTCTCTATTTTCAGACCTGAGAATAATTCTCAAGTTTCTCTCCCAATCGAGGAAGTTATTTCCGTTCAACTTATCATTTTCAAGTATTGAACGAAGATTGAAAACTGTGTTGTTGTTAGTCATATATCTACATATGAAAGAAAAAAAATAATACACCATTCAATCATTTATAAAAGAAAATAGCTCAAAATTTAAACAAATTTAAAACAAGCTATGCACATTGTATTCATTACAAATCCTCCCTAGTTGAATAAAGTGTTTCCAAGATCCTATTTCACAAAATTTTGAGCGGACTTGGGCCCTTCCCCAAAACTAAGTGATCAAGGTAAGTAAACGTTTTTACTAATTATAACATTTATAATTCTTGGTTGATATGTTAACATCTCATGTTAAATCATATCATTTTGCCTCGAAGTCCAAAACTTTGTCTTTTGATAACTTCGTTGAGTTTAACCAAATCATACATGTAAATCCCTTCAATGAATTTACCCGTATTATCCCAAGATAAAAAATGACACTTTGCTTAGGCATAACCTATCATAAATTATCAAGGGTTTCATAGGCGTATATTTGGAAAGGCATACTACTCAATATTTCTTTAGGAACTTGTGATTTATTATGCAGGTTTATATGGCGAACTCATAACATAAACCATAAACATACAATGCATAATAAAATGCATAAAATAAATGTGATCTTAGTATGGCCCCTATATATATGTACATACAAAAGATCAAATCTTCAGTTGCTCCGTCTTGAACCGTTATGGATCTCCATCCTTGATCATCCAATCAATGCTTACAAGATTTTAATTCTAATTACAATAACTAAAATAAAAAAATATATATATACAACAATCGATACGCAATGCGTATTCAAAACTCTACAACTACGTAAAATTAAATATGGGCCATACTTTGATCACAACATTCATTCTAAACATCACATATAAAGAATAATAAGCACACATTCATTCAAAACATCATATATTAAGAATAATAGGAATGCATACACAATATCAAATATTAAACATACATTCATTTACATTAAATAAACAACAAAAATCTATTAATCAAATTAATAGACAAAATAAACTTCATAATTTAATTTAATTCAACTAGATTTAATGTGGAAATATTTATCAAAATTGTAATTGAATCAAAATATTTATTATGGCCCAAAATTTATTCAAAATAAATACAGACCCAAAGATATGGAGGCCCAACAGTTGAGCCTAGCCAGGCCCCTCGAGCAGAAGCCCAAGGGTCGGTCCAGCATACCATGGCCCATCAGATGGGCCCAACGGGGCCAGCAGGTGGAAGCCCATCAGAAGCAAAATCCTCAGCCCAACACTTATTCAAAATAAGCGCGGCCTGAGGGAATCGAACACACGACACAAGGATGCAACAATTACCAATTTGACTCAAGCTATCTCTGCGTCAAATAAGGGAACATTTAACATTTAACTGACCCTCCCTTATTTTCGCAAATTTAAACAAATTTTCCGAGAAACATGGGAATCGATCCTAGGTCTCAAGCCATAATATCAACCACTTGACCAGTACAGTCTACTGGCTAATTTGTGATGTAATCGTGTATTTTACCTTAAATAGAAAATCCATAATAATCGGGATATCCACGACCGTTGGGCATACAAATTAGGGTTTTGTTATGTCAAATACATCAAAATAAGATCCAACTAATCAAAATCAAATTCTAATTGAACAACTTTAATCCACATATCAATCTCATCTTTTGAATTAAAATCATGAAGAACATGCATCAAATTGAAATATAATAAAACAATCATTATTAATTTGTGCAAGAGACTCTAATACCATTGTAGGATTTTGATGCTACGTAGCGGAATAGTAGAAAATAATTTTCTCAAGCATCAAAACAGAAGAGGATCTCATGCACAATTTAAATAATGATTTACCTCTTGATGCGTGTCCTTTGATGACGAAGATCAAGAATCACAAATGTAATTCCTCTACTCGAGACACACAAGCTCTTCTTAGACCTCCTCCAAAACGTTTGCTAGAATGTAGAGAAACTTCTTTTTCTTTTTGGAGGAACTATATTTTTTCTTCAGTCAATGGGGAACGTGTTTTCTTTTCTGTGTATTGAGAATAATGTTTCACACACACTTCATTAGGTTTGGGCTCATCAATTTATACCAAATAAGGCAAAAGCCCATAACTTATACCTAATCATATTAGGCCCAACACATATCCTAATCATATTAGGTCCACAACTTATATTCAACAGGCTTATTGATCTAGTTCGAACTTAACGTGTGTAACCCTCGTAGGATCCAGTTATTCTTAGTAGCAAGCCCAACAATTGGAATGCAGATCGTAGTTGGTTTCTAGCTAAACACTACGACCACCTAAAATAACTGAATTAATAATCTTCATTAATTAAAGTCCTTAACTATTTATTATATTGACATCTTCTTCAATATCATGGCAGAATAAGTGACAATGGTAGGCTGACAACCCTTTTCTTTCATTTCCCTAGAGTTTCCAGAACACTATTAATATATTTCTCCTTAAAAAAAGAATTATCAAGGTTGTGTACACATGTACAGTTGGATGAATGTAGAGTTGTTTCATACAGTTTATTTTTTCATTTTTATCCACAAATAAATGACACAACTACATAAAATCCTTTTATTGCTATCCAAAGTTGTACTTGAATTAACAAATGGTATGCTTAAATTACCTTTCGAGCGCCGATTGGCTACTTAACAAATCCTAATGTTGTACATAAACTCTTCTACACTATGGTGTAGATGGAATAGTGCGTAGATGGAGATTGCATGCTCATACAAATTTAAACATATTCATTAAGTCTTCAGCAATGAAGTAAATGTGGAAGATGTGTAGGAAGTTTTAATATTGGTGAATGTAGGAGTTAGCATCTTTCTCGATTATTTAGTTTATGTTGACTTAGTCTTAATAAATATTCATAGATTGTAGGAAAGATTGTTATTTGACTTCTTCTAGTTGGTTAGGATTGCAACATGCAAATCATTAAAAATCTATTTTTCTGTTTTGCATTTTCATTTCATTATAATGGTTATATAAGCCTCTTTCTATTGATTCAATATATCAAGTACATTCACCAACTATTGAGAGCTTTTCTGCAATTTAGAGTTCAGGGAGGTCTCAGCTTCGGCTCGAGGAACAGACTTGCCCACGTCGGTGGGAGCTTCTTCGACCATCCTCGACTTTTTAGCCTGAGGATGTCCAGAATTAGAGGAGTCGTGGCTGATAGTGACCATGGCAGAAACAGGCCGGTCAGTCCACGCCCCTTCCTCCGGCCAGGAGCCCTGGAGACCAGAGCCTTTTGTCTCTAGGCACGCTGGCGAATACGTTTGGCGGGATCCATCTACAGAGTGATACATTGGGCAGAGAGAAGAACTGAAATACATAAAGTTGAATTAAGGTTAGGATAAATAAGAATATAATAATAAGTTCACACGCCGGGCGCAGAGGAGACCCGTTCGTGCCGAGTAGAGCCGAGCACTGTGGTGCCGACCCGACTAGACCACCCCGGCGGAGACCCGACCCAGCCAAAGCCGGGCCACATGGGAGCCTACCCGGTCCAGACTAATCGGCGAGGACCTGACCCAGCCAGATCTGAGCCGCCAAAGGCTGAACTAATCCGGGCTTACCCAGCTAGGTGTCGAACGGCTAAATTCTGACACAGCCGAGCCTAGAATCGAAATGAGCCAAGCTCGAGCATAAAATAAAATAAAAAACTGAAGTACAATTAGCAAGACCAGAAAGGTAAATACTTACCACAAAAATCATGGGATATTGAAATAAATGGATAGATGAGGCCGGCTCGAGCAAGTCTCTCCTCGGTTATTAGAGCTTTAAATGTCGTCTGTTCTTCACAAGTGCAACTTTTCAGAAAACGAATCTTTTGAGAGAAAGTGTCACCGATCAGAAGCTTCGACACCGAGGTCTCTGCAAGGAAAACAAATATTAAGTGATCAGAAGAGCAGAGATAAAAAACGAATAAAAACGAGAAGTACCACTAGCATCTCCAAAATAGGTTGGACAAGAGACATTCTGATCATCCGAGTTCGGTC
Organism: Scutellaria galericulata; assembly: GCA_946896805.1. NCBI lineage: Eukaryota > Viridiplantae > Streptophyta > Magnoliopsida > Lamiales > Lamiaceae > Scutellaria > Scutellaria galericulata. The sequence goes on along the minus strand of OX335791.1, from coordinate 10,432,337 downwards.
CGGGGCTCATCCAATCACTGCCAACCCAAAACCATTTGGATCTCCAATCCTTGACCGAAGAGAGGAGGTTCTTGACCAATTGAGGGTGATACTTCCGGACAGAAAGGTAGTAGAAGTGGTTCCTCAAACTTGGTATAAGCTTGATACTATACAACCAGGCCAACTCGTAAGGGGTTGGAATGCCAAGGTTGAATGTGTGGAAGAGCACGAGAGCGCCTAGAACGGATGACCAACTGTTCGAATGCAATTGGGTTGGGGCTATCCCCAATGCCAAATATAGTGTGTGAGCGCTGACGCAGCCCAACCTCGAGCGCCCTAATACTTATGATCACGCACTTTAGAGGTGGCTTGTCCATCATTTCTTCAACGCGGGACACATCACAAGTCATGTTCTTAGGAATGTTGAAGAGAGCGTGCCACCTATCGAGCTCCCGGCAGGTCACAACTGCTGGGCACAAGAATGCCTCGGAATCGGAGGATGGCTCCTCGGTTCGGCAATAGCGTCGAGGACCCCGGAGTGGGATCCCCACCAGAATATCATAATGGGTCGAACTTGTGGTCTGGGTCGAACCTAAGGTTCCCACGATTCCCACCTCCTCGGGAACGGCGTCGGTAGTAGACTGAGAAACGACCCAACCAGAAGTACCGGCGTACCGGGTATTTGCCAGATCAGGCGACTGCCGAGCAGGATCCGGTACCGCTGCACATCAGGTATCGGCTAGATCGGGTAGCCGCCGACCAGCCCCCGGATCTACCGCGTGCCGACTAGCCCGCAAACCCACCATGCGCCAAGTAGCAACCAAGTAGGGTTACCGCCGAGCAGCCCGCGGACCCGCCGCGCGTCGGGCAGCAGCTAGGATGGGCGGCCGCCGAGCAGCCCGTGGATCTGACGCACGCCTGGCAGCGGCCAGATTGGGTAACCACCGGGCAGCCCACGAATCCGCTACGCTCCGAGCAGCGGGGAGATCAGAAGATTTTCGAGCAACAGTCGGGTTCGTCGCGTGCTGGGTAGCAGCCAGATCGAAAGCGCGTCGAACGGCAGTAGTGTCTAGGCGTTTGGGTGTCGGCGCAAAGGCACCGGAAGCGCTTCCGTGCAATGTGTCAGCCGAGTGAGTGGAAGAATTCGAGTCGGATGAACCCAATGGCCCGAAGACTAAGGCGGCACCATGGTCGTAGTCTCGAAACGAGCCACCCTCGGATGATCCAGTCTCAGATCCAGACATAATTTAAAGAAAATTAAAAGAAAATAAAAAATTACCTAAGGTATTTTTGCTTGAAGAAATAAGGCGGGCGAATTTTGTGGGGTTAATTCTGCTAGGTGTAGAGAGAAATTTTCGCAAGGTTTCTGAGTTTGTAAGAGGGGAAATGAAGAATGACTTAGCATCTCACCTATTTATAAGAAGACCTAGCGTACTTTCAACTTCCAAGCATCAGGGTGTCGACACGTGTCATCGAATTCAACCAATACGAAAATGACACATCACCACTCGGGTTGAGGTCGGCTGGTAGGAGGCCGATTGAGTTAGGCCCCGGCTAGAACGATTTCTAGCCATGGCCTAAAGGACTAATGTTGGGCCCCTACCAAACCTCCCCGGTTTAGGGCCCGACTCGAGTAGAAGGTCAGAGCCGGTCAGTCCAGAGCCGGTCAGAGCCGAGCCGCCTGGGGCCGTTCCGAGTCGAGACCCAAGCCACCCGGGGCCGACCCGATCAGGGCTAAGCCTAGTCCCAAGCTAGCCCACTTCGGCTACTAGGGTAGGCTTGCGATTGATCCGGACTTATGTATCGTAGTCGGTGTGGTCCAGAAGTGTTATTACTCAAGGCATTTCTGGAAGATCAAATAGAAGGCCAGAAATCGAGGCCATCATCACAAAAAGAATAGGAAAGTCTTAGTTTATTTTAAGAAAGAGTCTTCAAGAAAGTAAACAAATTAGGATCGAATCATATCCGATTTAGATAGATTTTAACCCGATTTTTTCTTATCTAGACCTTAAAATCGGGGATTTGAGTCTTATTCACTAAGTTTCGTATCATTACACTTAGCCTATAAATAGGGCTCTAACCCTTAAAGGGGTTCCGAAATCATTGTATTCAAGCAATTCGAGATTTTCTCTCAATTCTTATATATAAAAAAACGTTATGTCCGGCCAAAACTGACCGACCAGAACAAGTCGAATAAATTTACTCGAGTAGGCATCAGGCACAGTGTTTTCTTACTATATTCGATTTTTATACTTTTTGTTCGGTTCGATTTATTTGAGCCGGATCGATATTTTGGGTGTTTGGCTAGGATTTTGTGCTCTACAAAATCTAACATCAACATCGGAAATAAGGACGGAGCCACTTGGGCCCTCAAACTTTAAATAATTATAGTATATTTTTGTAATTTAGAAATTATATATCTTTATAAAAATAAAAGAAAGACCAATTAATGACTTCAAATATTAAGTTGCTAAGAAACATTACTAAATGTTAAATAAATGTTAACTAGATATATCTAACTAACATATGCTTAAATTTCAATCATATAAATTATTAAATATTTAAAATTTGTTAAATTAAAAATTAGAGAAAAAATATAAATAAATAACTTAAATAAAGTTGGGACACATGGGGAAATAAGCAGATGGTCCTGAAACTTTAAATTATTATAGTATATTTTAGTAATTTAGAAATTGTATATTTACAAAAAAAAAAAAAGTACATAGAAGAAAAAAGGTTATGATACAATAAGATATTTATTTGGGATGAAATTATAATTAGCACACTATAAAAAGAAAATTTTTAAACTATTCATTTTTAGTCAAGAGAATATTTTTTTGGTCCATTGTACCCTTAATTAAATTAACTCCATACCAACTCGTACCACCATATTTTACCCCGTATTAACCTGTACCACCATATTTCACCTTATAACAGTCTGTACCACCATAGTACACCCTCGTACCATAACTAATGTAGTTCCTACCACACCATATACACTTCCGTACCATTATTAATGCAACTTGTACTATTATAAAACATCCTCGTACCATTGTTAATATAGTTTGTACCATCATATCACTACAAATGTTAGAAGGGTGTAGTTGACAAAAATCATTTCTCTTGACTAAAAAAACAAAATTTAATAACTTGACAAAAAAAAATTTATAAATAAAGATGATTAGAAATGAGGGTTACTACTATTTTTTTTTTTTAATGTTAAGTTGTAATTAAGTCATATTTATCACTAGTTTATAATTTTATTTTTCCCCTTAACTATATACACGAGTATTCACCTATCTTTGTGTTTGAAATACTCGATGTTTGAGTTTGATCATTTTATTCATCAAAACTTTAAATAATTTGTTAAAAAATATATAGGTAGACTATAAGTATAGTTTACTTGTTTCAAATTAATGCTTAAAAGTTTAGAATGATCATATTTTAATATCAAAGTTCATCTTCAAGTAATTCAGGAAAAAAAATTCAAAGAAGATACTTCCTTGCAACTTCCTCCTTCAATCTCCCCTTGGCTACCTGTTTTAGATGATCTAGGGATTTCCTAGTTTAATCCCATTTTTTATTTTCATTTTTCTTATAATTCTGTCCCTTTTTTTATTTCTTTATCATTTTTTTATATTTTAAGTCATTTAATGAGGTGGCGAATTATGTGTCATTTTAACTAGGAAAATAATACAAAAAGAATTGTCACATAAATGTAAGTTGTCAGAAATCATGGAATTGAGGGCATATGTGTGTCATTCGTCAAAAATTGATCAAAAAATATAAATTTTGACAAAAAATATTGAAATTGGACAAAATTTTCAATTACAGAACTAAATTTAATAATAAAAAATTAACAGGATCAAAATCAAACACAACCTTTAAAATAGGACTAAAAATGATTTATGTTTCCTAAAAGTTGGGGTTGACGGAGGTTGACGAAAGAATAGACGATGGTGGATAATGGAGTGCCCACTGGGAAGAGTTTCTTGCTCCAATTTTCTCTCTTCGAATTTCCTTTTTTTGTCTTTTTGCTAAATTTTTGTTTTTAATTAAAATATAATTCTATTTCAAAGATATAACAGATAATTAAAGATAAAAATTAACAGCGTTTGAACCAATTAAAAAATGAAGCATGTGTCGGATTTTAAATATCCTACATGTAGATGGTGTCATTCTTTTAACAAAGTGGATATCACTGTCCAATTTCCAAAATACGAGGATTTCGCGCATTCTACCCTAATTTAAAATAATTATTAGAGTACGTACCATAAGTAGCTAAAAAGTGTGGACATTGTAAGTATAATTGAAAATGAACTCCCCTAAATCCAATTGGGTACACTACAAAATCTATGGAGGTGCACACAATTATCTTCTAGTATATATTTCATTTGTTATTCACGACATGTATGTATAAATGACATCATCAACAATCAAATACAAGATGGAACACCAAATCTAACAAAGATCTGAATTGGGAGGCGGCCATAAGACTAAAAGAAACAAGCCCTCAAATATGGGTTTGTCCAGCAGAATAAAAAATCAACTCTACCCAAGAAATGAGTTATGCCTGAGGAAAACAGCTATGTCCGAAAAAGGCAGCTTTGCCTAAGAAACAAGGTCTGCGCGACAAAAACAGCTCTGTCCTAGAAACGAGTTATGCCTGAACAAGGTAACTCTGGCCGAAACTCACTATAATAAAACAACGAATTATTTAAGGAATTTTCCGTCGGTAACACTTAAAGTTTCGTCGATTAATTGTTTACCAACAGAAATTTCCATTGTTAATATTCTTGTTGGCAAAATTTTATTGATGGAAATATTTTTCCATGGCTGACAGAATTTTCCATTGGTAAAGTTATTACTGATAGAATTGAGTAATGGTTTGTGGAAAATTTCCACCAAATTACTGACGGAATTACCGATGGAAAATTTTACTGGTAATTCTGTAAGTTAAATTAAAAAAAATAAAATTCACATCTTATCGACTAAATTTCCGTGAGAAAAAATATTTTTAATTTTATTTCATTATTTTTCCTATTTTTATATGACAATAAGTTTATTAAATATATAATACCTAATTCTGATAATTGAAATTAAATAGAAAAATATTAATAAAATTTAAAATCAAGTAATTAATCATTTAGTAAATAATCAATATCATATTTAACATTAAAACCAATCAACAATATCTTCAGTTGAATGGGAAAATCAATCAAACAAAATCTATCAACTTACTTAGATAAACCAATCAACAATATCTCAACTAATAAATAAACGAATTAATTATCTTTTTTGTCCAGTAACAGAGTAACTTATCGATTCTGGCAATTGTGCCTGTTAACTTTTTGGGCTGACGATTTTATCCTTTATCTTTTGAAAATTTGGAAATTTAACCCAAATTCAATCCGAACGATCAAATTAGGCTAAATTTGCACATCTCCCTATTTTCGGACTAATTGGCCCAAAATACTGATGTATAATTCATTTTAAATAAAAGTGGGTCATTCTTGAACACATAGACATCCTATTTGGCATAAAAATCGACATGTCAGTTAGATAAGCAAAACAAAACAGAATTAATCATATAGAGAGCACGAATTGGGTGAGCAACCTAAGAAATTCGAATGAGTGGAAAAGGTGGGCGAATGAGTGATCTCTTTGCAACCCAAAAGTCGAATTAGGCTTAAAAACAATATCAGTAATTCTGTGGGAGATCGCCCGCGACAGCTGTGCAAAATATGTAGAAGCCATCAGCATATGCACAAAAGAACTCACGGAAAGCTCTACCAATTGAAGGGATGATATCCACCATCTGATCATCCTTAATTTCGAAGAATGTTCTTGAATTATTTACAAAGAAGAAGTATGCAAATGAATGTTGGTTTTGAGAGCCTTCTACAAGAAAAACAAGAGAAGGATACGGGATAATGGAACATAAATCCAATTTTCAGGCGTGAAATCAAGAAAAACCCTTCTCGAAAATGAGGAAAGAGCACACCAAAGTTTTCTTACATTATAATAGAGCCATGAATTGAATCTTTTTTCAGGATTGTCATTTGTCCATGGGGTTCGAATAACAGCCCTTCTTCCAAAATTACAATCTATATCGCCTGTTACGTAAGACATTTGAAGTGGTATTCTGTTTTTGAAGATGAAAAGGGTGAAATTTGAGAGTGAAATCAAGGTTGGGGTTTCTTTTTCTACATTTGGGGACGAACTCTCTTTTCAAATTTTTTTAATTTTTTAATTTTTCTGTTTTGTTTTACTTATTTATAAGTAATGTTTTGGTGGGAAATTATGTGGAGTGATGACGTGTCGATTTTTATGCCAAATAGGATGTCTATGTGTCCAAGTATGACCCACTTTTATTTAAAATGAATTACACATCAGAAGTTTGGGTCAATTAGCCCGAAAATAGGGAGTCGAATTTAGCCCGATTTATCGTTCGGGGTGAATTTGGGTTAAATTTCTTAATTTTCATAAGATAAAGGATAAAATCACCAGCCCAAAAAGTTAATGAACACAATTGCCAGAATCGATATGTTGCTAGGCAAAAAAGTAATTAATTCTGAATAAACTAAATTCATCTATTATACTAGTGGTGCCCGGTTCGGTTAAACCGCCGGTTCCGGTTCCGAACCGGCGGTTCTGAAAATCGGGGGTGGGCTAACCGGAACTGAATCGGGGTATGTTCGGTTTTGGTTCCGATTTGTAACCGGCGGTTAAACCGCCGGTTTAGGTTCGAATCGACCGGTTTTCCAAATTTTTTTTTTTGTGTGTTTAAAACAATGTATCTATGTTAAAAAATATACAACTTTGTATAAATATCCAAAATTTACAACTTACAAAGTATAAACACTAAGTTTGAATTAAAAAAAATCACAACTTACAAACAACAAACTTCTAAGTTTGAATTTAAAAAAATTACAACTTACAAACAATAAAAAAAATTACAACTTACAAATTACAAATTGAAAGAGGAAAAAAAAATGAAAGAGCTTGAGTTTCATCCTAAATTTGAAAGTGAATATCAAACTTAGAAATGAAATTGCCTACGTATCCCTAAATTGAATTAGAGAATCAAAGCTCATGTAGTTCTTACTTCTCTTAATTGTAATGAGCAAAGAATGTTGTGTGGTAGATGATGTGTCTCAAAGAAAGGAGGACATAATAAGACGTGCATCTAAGACACATCTTATTATCTCCTCCTTTCTTTGAGACATACCATCTACTACACAACATTCTTTGCTCATTACAATTAAGTGAGGGGAAAAAAAAAAAGAGCTTGAGTTTCATCCTAAGTTTGAAAGTGTATCAAACTTAGAATGAAATTGCCCACGTATCCCTAAATAGAATTAGGGAATCAAAGCTCACGTAGTTCTCTTACCTCAAACTTACCCATTAGTTCCGGTGGAGGAGGATGTGTTGGAATCGTAGTCATACTCATCGGGGCCATCGTCATCAAAGACAGATAAATCTAGATGTTGTTGACATTTCTTGGCTCGAAGCCAATCTTCAAGTAGAGTAATGTTTTGAACATTCTCTACGGTTAATCTTGCCCTTTTTGGATTCAACATATGTCGTCCTTTGGAGAAGGCGCACTCAACGGAAACGTTGGAGGCGGGACTTGCAAAAATCTCCTTTGCAATATGACTTAAAATAGGATAAATGTTGATCCTTTTTTACCACCACTTCAAAAGATCCACAGAGTTTTCAAAAGAAATAAATTCAAATGTACAACTTAAATATGTATCTAATTCTTGTGTGGGATTAGACCCCTAACTCGTTTTTGTGTTCGGTTATCATAAAAATCATAAAATGCACTAAAATTATCCCCACAATCATCCCCTAATGATGTTTTATATTCTTTAAATAAATCATACAAATATATTTTAGCTCTACCTGCAACTTCTATATAGTTTGGAACATAGTCAACTGCATCATAATCGGATAACAAAAAATGGGGGAACAAAGCACTATAATACATTTGTAATAATTCCATTAGACTATATTCTCTAATCCTAGGATCTAATAATTTAGCTAGTAAAAATAAATTTGGAAGTTCGTGAAAATATTTTAACCATTTTGCTTTAATTGCTATAATAGTGTCACCTATAATAGGACATGCACAATATTCATTCAAAATTAAAGCAATTGTAAAGCAATGATCTAAGGCTAATGGAGAAGTAGGATAATAAGTGCCACTAAATTCTCTAGTGGCTTCTTCAAAAAATTTTAAAAGTTGAATTATATTAATGCATGCATCCCAAGAGTTGTTATTCAAATATATCAATTCATGTGGGTTTTCTTTATAAAATTGAATTAGCAATTCTTTATAATTATAAGAATCTTCAAGCATATAATAAATTGAATTTCATCTATGTTTTACGTCCATCACAAATTTCTTAACGTCCATTCCATTATTTTTACAAAATCTTGCCCATTTTTTTATGTCATTGTGTTGATTTAGCAATTTCATGAATTGCATCCGTAATAAGTTTAATTTTATCATGCAAAGCGGTTAGACCATCTTGTACACACAAATTCAAACAATGGGGTACACAACGAATATGAAAAAGTTTACCATCTATTGGAGGCCTACAAAATTCCTTTAATGTGGGTATACTAGCGGTGTTAGGAGTGGCATTATCATAACCAATCGAAAATATTTTTGCAACTATATCATAATCATTAACAATTTTTATTATTTTTCTAGCAATTGCTACAGAACTATTTGTCAAGGAAGATGGGTTTGAGAGCGGTCATTACCCATCTTATCCAGATGCTTCTTGATGATGTGGTTGTTGAACGTTCCGTAGCCCCCTCCATGCTTGAATTTGTAGCTCTTCCCACAGTAGTTGCACGTCACCATGTAGTCCACGTTCAAATTTGATACTTTCTCCTTTTTAAAATGTATGGAGAAAATATCACTTCGAAGTGTCGAAATGGATCAGCTACGTGTGTCACTCTCTTGAGTTGGTTGGGCCTCTGGTTGCTCCTCCTCCACTTCAATTTCGGCAAAGTCGGCGGTGATCGAAGGTCCGAGAGCCTCCTCCAAATTGGCGTACTCCTCACTCCAATGGGAGTGAGGAGTGTATTGATCGATAAGATCATCGACTTCAACATCTCGTGGTGGAGGCATAGGCGCCTTTCCTCGGTAAGAAGAACCGGCAGAAGAAGAACCTCTTCGAGACATTTTCGATTGAATTGGAACTTGAGAATTGAAAAAAAAACTTGAGAATTGAAACTTTAGAATTGAAAATTGAATTGCAACTTGAGAATTGAGAGAGAATTAAGAGAGAAGTGTTGGAATGGTGTGAGGAAATGAATAGGGGAAGGGGGTATTTATAGAAAATTTTGAAAAAAAAAATCACAAAAACCGGCAGTTCAAACCGCCGGTTTACAACGGTCCGCAAATCTTGACTGTTGATCTCCAACGGTCGAGTGATCCTAGTGTGACACGTGTCCAACGGTAAATATTGAAGTTAACACATATCAACTAATATCCAATTTAACACATATGAACTAAAATTACATTATATGACACATATCAAATTCAACTAATATCAACTAAAATTATCCAATTTAATTAAATATCAACTAAATAAAAGGAAATAAAACAGGGAAACACATATAAAAAGAGAGAATTTCTGTATTTTTGTATTGAATTACTTCTATAGGAGTTATATATATATATAAAGTATATATATATATATATATATATATATATATATATAAAGTGATTTACAAGGACCATCAAAGATGTTACAAGATTTGAATTTCCAAATATAGTCCGCAATTAACTCCATAAGAGGTGTTATTAGCTAATCTTCGATGATCTTGATGATTTATTCTTAATACGCCCCCGAAAAATCGACGTTCTATCAGTAACAGAGATTTTGGAGCATAAGTCTTGAAAACAATTTAGCAAGAGGCTTGGTAAGAAGATCAGCTAACTGATCCAAAGTGTTGACATATGAAACAACTAGACAACCATTGGATGCAAGATCACGAACAAAATGTAATCGAGGGCAATATGCTTCATTCTTGAGTGCTGCACCGGATTCAATGCTAGACAAGTAGCGCCCATGTTGTCACAAAGTAACATAGGTGTGGAAGGAAAAGGAATGTGCAGCTCACTGAAAAAATGTCATAACCAACAAACTTCCGAGGCAGCAGTAGCAATAGCACGGTACTCGGCCTCAGTAGAGGAACGTGCAACATCCGTTTGCTTCATTGATTGCCACGAGATGAGATTATGACCTTGAAATATAAGGAACATGTCAAGTAGATTAAGCTCAAGTCTCCAATGAACATGTCATCACTTGGTCTTTTCCTTGTAAACGTCTCCATTAACATCACACCATAACTATAAACATCACACCTTCTTGAAACTTGACCTTCCAACCCATACTCTGAATAGATTAAGCAATTACAAATCATAATGCAAGAAGATACGAAAAAAAAGTAATCTATGTATATAATAAAAAGATTAAACCTGGAGCCATGTAACCAAATGTTGCCAGGGTGTTGGTTAGCGCAACTGCTTATGACTTTGGTGAGATTTCTATGATGAATGTTAAGTAGTACTTCACACTCGATGTCGAAACTCTTTTTAAGAAGTTGAGACATAATTGAGAAAACTGATTCATATGTAATTGAAATTGTCAAAACCCAATAATTGAAAAGATTTCCAATATCTCTTAATTGGTTCCAAGTGAGTTTATACTTGTTCCCTAAATAAGCATACTAATAACTCAACCAGATTCTGAAGATTGCCAATTTCCTCTGAAATAACTCCTGCCCAAAAAATTGGTAGTTGCTTAATTTATGTTAATATTTGGTAAACTGTAGACTATATATATATATATATATATATATATATATATATATAAACCACTCAATTGTTAATAAATTGAATGTTTTACGTGCTAATAAATTGAATATTCACGACATTCAATTTAGCTTTTTCCTTATTTTGTGTAATCTATGAACCAACATTGAATTTTTAATTATATATTATATGCCCATAATATGTTTCTCAATCCATTTTATAAGATGCTAATAAATTGTTTAAACACATGTGCTACTATATAATAAAACTAAAGCCAAAAAATAATAACAAGATTCATCCCTTTATTTTTGTGAAGTTCAGGGCGTCATCCTTGTAAGGCTAGGGAAAATAGAGATTTGATTTTGAGCAGCTGTGTTAGAGCTTCTTTCATATTTATTCTATCACTCGGTGATTTTGCACAACACTTCAAAGCCAACTCCAAGATGGACGATACACATTGCACTATTTTGCCATTATGTTGTTGATCAAGATTGATGAATAAGTTGGCATCTATAACCTCATGCAATGATTGTGGAAGTGAGTTTTGAACCCAATTCATTAAGCTCAAGTCTCCAATGAACATGTCATCACTTGGTCTTTTCCTTGTAAATGTCTCCATCAACATCACACCATAACTATAAAACATCACACCTTATCGAAACTTGCCCTTCCAAACCATACTCTGGATAAATTAAACAAAATTCATAATGCAAGAAGATACGATTAAATAAAAAATGTAATTCATATGCAGAATACAAATATTGAACCTGGAGCAATGTAACCGAATGTAGCTAAACTTTTGGTTAGCACAATGCTCTCCTCGTTGCCCAAAAGCTTTGCTATCCCGAAATCACATACATGGCCAATCATCTCTTCGTCTAACAACACATTACTGGTCTTCAAGTCACAATGAACAATGGGTGTTGAATAGCCATGATGAAGATATTCCATTGCAGATGCAACATCAATCATTATATTTAATCTCTGCACTATATCCAAACAATAGTTATATGAATACAACCATTTTTCAAGGTTTCCATTGGACATATATTCAAGTACTAAAGCCCGGAAATCTTCATTGGAGCAACTGCTTAAGACTTTGGTAAGATTTCGGTGACGAATGTTACGTAGTACTTCACACTCGATGTCAAAACTCCTAAAAGCAGCTTCGTTTTGCATATTAAACACCTTCACTGCAATAACCCTCCCATCTCTAAGAATCCCTCTATAAACTGAACCAAAACTTCCAGAACCTATTAAATTGCTTTCGTTGAATTGTTCAGTTGCTTGCAGGATTTCATAATAGGAAATTCTTTCGAACACAATAGACACTTGCTCATCAGTTCTTCTACCTGACTTATCTCTTTTTCTGTATCTTATAAAGATAAAGGCCAATGAGATAACAGTGATTAGTGTGATCACTCCAACAAGAATAAACAGAGCAAATTTCACATTCTTTTTCCTTGATTTACGATTGGAACTGGTATGACAGAGAGGGACATGAAACATCTGGATTCCACATAATGCTTTATTAGCCTTAAAAGACTCCATAGTGAAGTTTTTGAAAGGACCACCAATAGGAATTTCTCCACTTAAAGCATTGAAAGAGATATTGAAATTAACAAGATGTTGAAGGTTTTCAATGGACTTTGGGATTGAACCAGAAAGGTTATTGTAAGAAAAGTCCAGAGTTTCCAAACTAAGCATGCTCCCCACGGACACAGGAATGGTACCTTCAAGTCTATTATGTGCCAAAGATAGATAAATCAAAGTTTTTAAATTACCAATGGTGGTTGGGATTGACTCTGACAACTGATTCCTTGATAGATCGATTTTGGTTGCTGCCAATAAATTACCTATCTCAGGAGGTAAAATTCCACTCAAGGAATTCTTGGACATGTTTAGCAACAACAAATCTTTGAAGCGCCATAAGCTTGATGGTATGCTGGAAATCAGCATGTTGGAAGCGAGATAAACCTCTCTTAAAGAAGTGACATTTCCTAGACATTCAGGAATTGGACCTGCTAATTGATTTTGGCCTAAACCTAGGAAAGATAGGCTGGGTAAATCACATAGACCTTTTGGAATTGAACCTCCCAGATTGTTCTTATTTAGAGATAACCCTTGAAGCTTATGCAAATGTTTGATAGTATGAGGAATATCACCAGACAACTCGTTTTTGAATAGAGAAAGTAGGACCAAGTTGCTTAAATTGCCAATATTATCTGGAATGCTTCCCTTAATATTGCAATTGTAAGCAAAGAATTGTTCGAGAGAGTATAAATTCCCAATGGAAACTGGAATGACACCATTGAGAGGATTATCAGAAATATCAAAAACTTTTAAAGATGGGCAATTCGTTAATGAAGTAATGAAGCTCAATTCTGAAGAAGATGATTTCATCCTTAGATTGTTGCTAAACAATTGAACAAATTCGAGGAGTCTTAGGTTTCCAAAAAAGTGAGGTACAAAACCAGCAAAATTGTTGCCAGCTAGTCCGAGTCTCCTAAGTTTCGAACAATTTGAAATGGAGTCGGGTATTGCTCCATTTAGGTAATTCGAAGATAAGAGCAATTGTTCAAGAATGGGTAACCCATAACACAAATTGGTTGGAAGAGTACCCGATAGACCATTCTGAACAAGTGAAAGAACTAGAAGAGTTGAGATGTTAAAGATTTTAGATGGAATCAAACCAATGAAGTTGTTAACATCTAATAGCAAGTACTCTAGCTGGTAAAGTTGGCCAATTTCTTTAGGTAAAGCACCTGCCAAAATGAAAGTAATTAAGCATTACAAATATAAATGATCAAAAGTATGCATTGTACTGTGAATGTACATTTTACCTGTGAAGTTGTTGTCGTTGAGAATCAATATTTTTATATTTGTAAGATTCCCAATTTCCATGGGTAGAAAACCTGCTAAGAATGAAAAGTAAGCATTACACTAGTATAAAGAAACAGTCTGCCTTAGCTGTTTCGGGTTTAAAAAATATATAAACTATAAATAATATTTAAAAAATACATATACTATATATTTTAATGTTGCAACCGTAAGCAAAGAATTGTTCGAGAGAGGATAAATTCCCAATGGAAACTGGAATGACTTTTAAAGATGGAGAGGATTATCAGAAATATCAAAAACTTTTAAAGATGGGCAATTTATTAATGAAGTAATGAAGCTCAATTTTGAAGAAGATGATTTCATCCTTAGATTGTTGCTAAACAATACAACTAATTTGAGGAGTCTTAGGTTTCCAAAAAAGTGAGGTACGAAACCGGTAAAATTGTTTTTAGCTAGTCCGAGTCTCCTAAATTTCGAACAATTTGAAATGGAGTCGGGTATTTTTCACTGAGGAGCATCTCTTCAAGAATGGGTAACCCATAGCACAAATTGGTTGGAAGAGTACCCGATAGACCATTCTTAACAAGTAAAAGAGTTAGAAGAGTTGAGATATTAAAGATCTCAGATGGAATCAAACCAATGAAGTTGTTAACTTGTAACTTATAAGTTGTAATGTAGTATTGTTGTAACTTGTAAATGTAAGTTCTATTTTTTAATTTTTATCAAATTATTTACTCAATTTTTTTTATTTTGTAATATATGTATAATTGTAATATTTATATGCAAATTTAATTTTTTAAAATAAAAAAAATTAAATAAAAGAAAAAAGAAAACAAACCGCCCAAACCGACGGTTTGTACCGGAACCGGTGGTTTACAAACCGAAAATAGAACCAAAATCCCCACTATTCGATTTCGGTTTGACCCTCCACGATTTTCTGAACCGACGGTTCCGAACCGAAACTGACGTTTCGAACCGTTTGAGCACCTCTATCTTTCCCCTTACATGTCCTTAGGAGGTTGACATCATTTTATTGAGGGTAAAAATATAATTTTTTTTCGTTATATTTAATGGTTTGTCATTTTTTAGTTATTTTTAAAAAAAAATTCTTATCTTATTAGACTACTTTTATGGTTGTGATAATTTTTTTTTAAATAGTTAAATTATTCCATCTGCATACATAAATTCACGTAATTGATTGATTGGGTTATGGGATGGCAATGGGGTCGGGGCAGGGCGGATAGTAGAATATCCAGGCCCGCCCCGCCCTGCCCCTTGATAGAGGATCCGCCCCGCAGCGGGTCAGGAATAATTGACCCACGCCCGCCTCGTGTGGGGCGGTCCGACCCGTGCCCCACCCCATTTATAATTTATTTTTTAAGATGTCAAAATTATGAAAAAAATTAATATATTCCAAAAATTTCATACACTAATACATATATTTAGAAATACAAAAATAATTTAATTATAATCTTTTTAATTTTATATTATCAGATTTATTATGAAATAATTTAAATTTATTAGTATAATCACATCTTTAATCATAATAAACACATATTATATATATATGAGATTTGATTAGGCACGCACCTCAAAAATGGTGCGCACTTCTTTAAGATTTCTTTTTAATTTTTTTTTAATTTTTAATATCTCATATTATTTCTTTTCTCACGCTACCACTTCACATATAAAATTCTGATTTCACACATAAACCTAACCCATCATCAACATATATAATTTTCAATATGATGGGTTAGGTCTATGTGTGAGATGAAAATTTCGTATGTAAAGTGGTAGCGTGAGAAAAGAAATAATATGAAATATTAAAAATTTAAAAAAAAAAAAAGAAATCTTAAAGAAGTCCGCACAACGCATTCTTCAAGTGCGGGGCACGAGACGGGACATAAGGAAGATCCAGACTTGTCCAGCCCTATTTCTAGAACAGGACAAGTCTGACCCGCCTCAAATGTCTCGGGTTAGATCGGGTACCTACTGGCCTGGTCAAAATTGTCATTCCTAATTGGTTTTTATCATAATATATGCATGTTATTCATTTTTCTCTATCTTAGACAAAAATCATATTGCATATATAAGGCTATGTTATTTTGATCAATAACGTTTGGTTAAGATGACAATTCGAGTAAAGATTATGAATTTTCTGATAATTAGTCCTATATTTATTCATAACCATGCTTCATTTTGATTAAAAAAAGAATATTCAATAATAATACTCATCTTAGCTGGTTTGACTACTATTGCGAATTCCAATGCATAAAAAGTTCTCCATTATCAATATCTTAAAAGAAAATAATATCAATATCAGTATCATTATTCGAGTGTCATTAATGTAAACTAAAACTACAAGTATCTATAATAAAATATGATATTGTTTTGGGAAAAAATGTTTTTTAGTCCTTTATGTTTGACTCATTAGATTTTTAGTTATTTATCTTTCACCTTTTGATTTTAGTCCTCTATGTTTACAAAGTATAAATTTTTTAGTCATTTATGTTTGGCTCATTAAATTTTTAGTTCTCTATCTTTCAACTTTTGATTTTTGGTCCTCTATATTTACAAAATATCATTTTTTGGTCCTTTTACCTATAATAGCAGGTAACTTTTTTTTTTCTTCTTAATTATATTTAATCTTAAAACCAATTTTTTCCATTCATCTAACATGTTTAAATTAATATTAATAATTAAAATTTATATATTTCATCCCGATACGAGTGAGTTAGAGTTTTGTGAGTTTGAGAAATAAAACATTTTAGCATCAAAATTGATATTAAGCAATTAACAACTTTATTTTTCACAAATTATACATTTTGTGCTGAAAATAGATAACACGAAAGTAAAAAAATGACATTAATCATATTCTGCTAGCTCTCAAATTACATCAAATGATCCATGGGGTTGATGTTAGTTCAATTCTCCAACATATAAATTGATGTAATTTGAGAACTAGTAGAATATGATTAATATTATTTTTTTAGTTTTGTGTTATTCGTTTCCAGCACGAAATGTATATAATTTATGAAAAATAATTTTTTAATTGCTTAATATTTATTTTGATACTAAAATGATTTATTTCTCATAGTCACAAAACTCTAACTTACTCGTCTCGGAATGAAAAATAGAATTTTTAATTATTAATATTAATTTAGACATGTTAGTTGAATAAAAAAAATTGGTGTTAAAATTAAATTGTAATTAAAAAAAAAGTTACCTACTATTGCGGGTAAAAGGACTAAAAATGATATTTTTTAAACATAGAGGACTAAAAATCAAAAGGTGAAAGATAGAGGACTAAAAAATGATATTCTTTAAACATAGAGGACTAAAAATTAAAAGGTGAAAGATAGAGAATTAAAAATCTAATAAGCCAAACAACTAAAAAACTTTTTTTCCCTATTATTTTTCATTAAATATTTGCATGTTGATACAACATGCAAACTTAAAAAATAACATTTTAATTATAATTATTTTCAAGTAAAATATCTATTATTGTATACTGAAAATAGTAGCATATTAACATATTAACATACTATATTAACAATAATACATCAATTAAAAATAAATTAATTTCATAATTTATAATTGTACATACTACGAGAAATAAATTCAAATTTATTTTTCTCTAATTTCTCAAAAAATGATTTGCATCAATTAACATGCAAGAGTATTAAGATACAAAAAACATAATATTTAATGACAAAAATGGTGATTATTAAGCAAACTTTCAAATTCTTAATATTGACCAAATCACTTCTATTCTTAAACACTACCAACCTTTTTGTATAATAAGCACGTTTTTATTTTTCAAAAATAAAATAAATTGCAAACACCCACCTCTTAAGTTGTTGTTTGAGAGATCCAAGTAATCGATCATTGTAAGATTCCCAATATCTCTTGAGAGGCTCCCAGTGATCCGGTTCATTGGAGCAGAAAATGTAAGTAGGCTATGAAGATTGTTAATCTCTCTTGGTAGAACACCTGTCAAAGAAAAAAGTCGCTCCATAAAAAAGAAAAAAAAGTTATGTTCATTCGAAGTAGAATTGATCTGTACCATTTAAATTGTTGAACCCAAGATATAACTCTTGAAGCGAAACTAACTTTCCGATTTCTGCTGGTATCTGCCCACTGAAGGAGTTGTAAGACAATGATAGAATTTCAAGTTGCGAACATTGGGATATATTTGATGGGATTTGGCCACTCAAGGAGTTGAAAGACAATGATAGAATTCGAAGTTTTGAACATTGGGATATATTTGATGGGATTTGGCCGCTCAGCTGATTGCAAGAAAGTGAAAGGAATTGTAGATTTGATAAATTAGAGAAGGATGTTGGGATGAAGCCTGAAAAGCTGTTATTATGTAGAGATAAGTACTCGAGTTTGGATAGATGGCCAAACGGCAATTCAATGTCTCCAACGAAGTTGTTAAATTTGAGAGAAAGGAACTTCAAACGACGGAGAAGAGACAACTCATGAGGTACAGTGCCGTTGAAATGATTGTACGAAAGGTCGAGGGAAACGAGGAAGGAGAGGTTTGCTAGATGTGGCGGAATGGTGGCAGAGAGCCCCATGTTTGAAATATTTAGTGCACTCACTCTGTGGTGGCGAAAGTTGCAAGTGACGCCAATCCAACTGCAAACAGAGCTTGAATTGGTCCAATTTCTTGCAAGAATGTGACGACGGTCTAACGCGATGTTTGCTTTGAGGGCAAGAAGGGCAGATTCATCTGTGTCAAGGTTTGTAGTTGTTTTGGCTACATAAAACATTTGGCTGGAGGTCACTATTAGGACAATATAGATAAGAATGTAATAGTAACTCAACTCCATTTATGGTTGCTAGCTAGACAGGGGCGGAGCCTCATGGTGGGTGAGGGGGGCTATATATACCTATATATACTTTTAGGAATTTTTTTGATTTTTAGTGTTAAAATACAGATTTTATAGTAATCTAGCCCCCTTAAAATCGTTCAGCCCCCTCCGGATTTTTAGTCTAGCTCCGCCCCTGTAGCTTCCTAGCCTTAGCTTCCTTCAATCTCTCACTAAGTTGGAACATCATTGCCTTGATCTCTTCCGAGGTCATTCTAACCCCTCTAGGCTCGGTTACTAGAGGGATACCCACGGAGATTCTTTCCAGTGGTGTGTTGGTCACGACTCCAGGGGTATCGTGTAACTAGTGTTGTCCAGAGCCACCAGACAATAAATTCTGGCCTTGGAAGCCAGGTGCGACCCCTTGGTCCCTTACATCGTTTGCAGTGTTGTTCGTTATAAAGCTATGTTGTGTTATTCTACCCCTCCTTCTAGCGCCAAATGTTGACGTTAGATTTCATAAAGCACAAAATCCTAGCCTAACACCAAAAAACTCGATCCGACTCCAGTAAATCGAACCGAATAATAAATATGAGAATCGAATAAAGTAAAAGAAAGATTGTGCCTGGTGCCTGCTCGGGCAATTTGCTAGGCTTGTTCTGGTCGGCTGATTCTAGCCGGACAGAACGCTTTTATATAAGAATTGAGAAAATAGCTCTCTAATTACTTGAATACAATGATTTTCAAACCCCTTGAATGAGGTTTTTAATCCTATTTATAGACAATGACCTAAGATACAAAACTTGGGGAATAAGACTCAAATCCCTCGATTTTAGGGTCTAGATAAGGAAAAAACCTGACAAAATCTATCTAAATCAAATACGATTTGATCCTAATTTGTTTCCTTTCTTAAAGAATCTCTCTTAGAATGAACTAAGTCGCGTCTGCTCTTCTTATGCGGGACTCCTAGTCGTTTGGGCAGCAACATTTAGTTATGCTCTAGGTCTGCCCTTGCCGAACTGGTTCTGGTCGGATCGTCCTAACACCTGGTCGGATCGGGTGACCATATCTGGCATTACGGAGACTCGATATCCCTTGTCTGGTCAGGTCGGACCCTCCTGGCCCGGTCCAGTGCTCAGCTCTCCACTCTCTGCTTCCGACTTAGTCTGGTTAAACCCAGCTCGGGTAAATCTGGCGGGGTACAACAGAACCTATCTGTGCCAAGTCAAGTATTTAGCTTTCAAGAGCGAGCCATAAGACAATTAAGGGGTGTACCAATATTGTTTAGAAATCCAGAGGCGGATCCAGAATTTAATAGTACGGTGGCCTGAAAAGTTAACGCTTCAACACATTAAAATTTATACATAACAAAATATTTTGGTGTTCACTTAAGTTGTGCCCTACGAGAAATACGATGAAGGCTTAAATTTAAGTTTTTGCAAGATTATAACCAAATGAAAATACTAATTTGATAACTAACTACTAATTCAAAATAATGTGTCGATTTTAATTTTTTACAACTTAAATTAAATGAAGTGGTGCGGATAGTCGTACGTATGTTGATTTAATACTAATTAATTAAATAAATTATTAAATTTAATTCAAAGTTCAAACTAAATTTTAATTGAATAACTAACTAAAATATTAATGAATTAAAAAGGTATAACAAATAAAAATTATATTATCCATACATATTTCAAGACACGAATATATGGAAGTCTATATTAATTAAACATAAATCATAAAAATATTAAATGAATTTAAAAAAAAAACATTACCTTTAATAACGTGGTGGGAGATTTCAAGAAACTCACATCTAAAATTTTAAGTTGATCTTTGTTGTTGGTGAAAAAAATGATGCATTAAATTTAATACGGTATCGTGAAAGTTTTAGGCTCTAATTATATTCAGGTTTAATACTTAAAAATACCAACAATTTTTGGAGTTTTAATTTATTTATTTTTAGTCTCAACCTTTAAAAATAATTATCAAATAATTAGAAAACTTCTGATTTATTTGATAAAATTTGAAATACTATTGTAACAACAAATTTTGTGTCTGCAAATCTAAACACAAAAAACATGATTCAAAATAAATATTTTGAATAAAATTAAGAATGCCAAGAACGCTTTAAATCTTAAAAGGGAAATTTGTAGGAACTTTATCATTGAGTCTTGAATTTTGTGTTGTGTGCTTGTGTCCTTGGATTATGAAATGAGCCCCTATTTATCTTTATATATATAAAAGTGAGATCATTTGTGCCACATGTCAAACTCACAATTTTTCTCATAATAATAAATTTTCACAATAAAATCTTTAATAAATGAAATTTTAAATACAATAATCTTTAATATGGTTAATTAATGAGTTTAAATTAATCTTTATAAGAATCATTACTAAATAATATAAGAATTTTAGCTAGATTTGTTAAAATAGTAAATGTTATACTTCAAATATAGAAATTATTTATATGTTTGAAATTTGTTTAATTTAAAAAAGTTTGATAAAAATATAAATAAATAAAAGAAAACTATAAAATTATATTATGAAATTATAAAAATCTTAAAGATTTGGATAAGTTTAGTAAATAAGCCCTAATTTACATGGTAAATTACGGATTTTCCATTCCTATAGTTAAAATTTTCATTCTCGTAAATAATTAGTCGCTTGAAATTTTGAGACAAAAAAAATATAATTGGTAAAAATCTGTTTATTTCCAATTTACTCGAATTACATTTGACTGCTACTTGGATTCTATATCCACTTAATTCTATTCCGTTCTTTCCCTATTTTTGGTAGATAAATATTTGACCTCAATTCCTATTCATATATGGACAGCAATCCTGATTCAAATAGAAAACCTAAAAGAGAATATTGTTTCCTATTCAAATACAAATAGACTTTTGATAATCACATCGGTTCAAAACTTCAAATATAGGAGGGAATTAATCAATGCAATTTCTGGTATTATATATACAACATAACAACTTTTCTTTCATATTTGCAACAATCAGAGTTTCTCTGCGTTTTCTTCCATCGACATCATATACTAACTCATAATCATGGCGTCTTGTGAAGAAATCCCATCTGACATTATATGCGAGATTTTAACTCGAACAACTGAATTAAACACATTGGATACATGCAAGGTGGTGTCAAAAGAATGGAAGGGGCTAATCTACGACTCAAGTTTCATGTCTCTCTACATGAAAAGAAGTGGTAACTTGTTTGGTTATTTTGTTCAATACCTAAAACGTAATAAATGGATATCCATACTCATTGAAGAACTAGGAAGAGGAGGAAAGTGTTCCATTGATAGAAGTTGGGTCCGCAATGATGATATTAGGGTTTTAGCCTCATGCAATCAAGGAATCGTGTGTTGCCAAAAACGTAACGATAGAAACTGTCGCTGGTATATCTGCAAACCAGCAACCAAACAGTGGAAGGCTATGCCAAACCCTAAACTCCGTTTTGAATCTGATGGAGTTGTTATGGTTGTCTTCAAGTCACAACCTTTACACTACAATGTCATAAGATTATCTGATCGGAGGAAGTTTGTAGGGTATGCATACAGGATTAAGTTGATATATATTTTTGTTATATATCTTACGTGTTATTTTTGTAAACTGATGATCAATTCTTTTTTTTTTTTTTTTTCAAATTATAGGTCAATGATAAAACACACCTGCGAAATATTTGATTCAAGAACTTGGGCATGGAGAGAAGCAGAAGACATATACCTACCCTACGATGAGTTAATCACTAAACATCCTGGGATTTCCGTTGGTGAATTTGTCTATTGGCTAACTACTGAGGACAATGTGGTGGTGTTTGATATAACTCATCAACACTTTGAAATATTCTCTTTACCAGAATCTGTGTGCAACAACAATGCGTACGAACGCAAGAGACTCATAGAGTATGAAGGGGGACTCGGTTTTACTTGCTTTGACAAAGATGGAAACATGAAGCTATGGTTAAGTAAGGTACGGTTAATAGAGGAATGTTGGAGATACATGTGGGAGATAAAGAATATGGCTCATAATTTAAATATTAGAAAACTTAATTCCTTAGATTATGATCTCATGTATGTATCAGAAATTTTCCAATTTCGTTCTGATCTAGAATATGTTGATCTTAGGGGTGCTTGATCATGAATACTCCCTACTTCAGTTTTGTTTTTTGTTATTTTAAATGGTAATAGGCCTTATATCTGTTCTGTTTTCTCCAAACACTTGAGAATACTAGAAATTCTTTATTCTTCTTTTCTTTTCATTTTTTTTTATTTTTTGTAACATTCTTGGGAATTTTTTGAAACAATATTCTTGAGCTGCATCAAACATTCTGTGCACTTTTTTCCCAAATTCGTCAATAGGAATGATAGGACGTTATGTTAGTATGTTAGTATGTTAATATGTTGAGTGATTATAATAATATGGGTGATTATAAGATTGCTGTAGGATAGTTTTATGTCTTGTGTTTCTCTCCAAGCCCATATTGCTTGAATCAGATATTTCAAAAAAGTATTCCATAGCCCTATAAAAACTCCCAAGAATATCATATATAATAAGTACACTTCGATATAAGTTTTCTGAATCAAACAATTATAATCAAGGAAACAAGAATATATCAACTTGCATTTGGATCCATCTGCTGTGGAAACAGCAGGTGATGTGCATAAAATGTGCAGGGGACCTATATCAGATGTTCAAAATCGAAACAGTTTAACTTTATTAAAGAGAAACAACGTAAAAATGTAGCATGTAACAATATAAAAACTAACATTAAGTAGGAAAAGGAAAAAAGAAAGTGTGGCAAACAGAGATTAAGAAAATGAAGATAATCGAACAAACGTACAAATTCATCAAGAAAGATATAAGCTAAACCTTTTTGCAATACCTGAGTAATAGTTCATTTCTAGCATAAAAGCTACGAACTGATGAAGTGTTGTACGCATAACAGATCTCACAACTAACTCATTTTCAGGGAAACTGTAGTTATTTATGTAAGGATGACATCAAGGTTTTGCTAATTAAGGCCCACTTAATTAATATGCATGCAAATAACATTGCTCACACCAAAGCAATTGCGATAAGGTTTAGAGTGAGCAGATTTAACACGTAATTACATTCCATGCTAAGCGTAATAATATCTGTTGGGTGGGCAATTAGCAGAATTCTTGCTTCCTTTTTTCCTTCAAGATATCCTCTTTCATTTAAGGGACGTAGGGTAAAAGTCCACTACTTATACAATGTCTTTTTATGCCTCAAAAATATATAATAATACTAGAAAAAAAAAAGAATGTTTTCTGCTATACTTTCACGAAGTATAAAGAGATAAGCAATGAGGTCCAACATTAATATCATACATAAGAATTGATGTGTACTGCTTACTTGTATTAACAGCTTCCGTTACATACAAATCTTGTTTCCTTAAAGCTTCATCATTCAAAGCCACTCTGCAAAATAGGAAGTGGACATAATAAACAGATACGAAGAGGTGCTTAAATTAGATAGCCAATAATTGACATCATGATATACACTTGAAGCTGGTTCACTTAAGCATGTATAAAACTAAAAAAAAATGAACATAAAGAAGAGCTGTAATATCTGGTTACTGATCATGAACAAAAAATCATCTTCTAATAACATAGCATGCACCTACGAACATATATACCACCACCCCTGACTGTAGATAGTCAAGATTTGGTGAAATCCACCCATTATCAAAATACATTACCTTTCCGATTCCACCATCCGAAAACTGATATGGGGAGGGTAAAAGTATGACATGCATAAGGAAATTATGAGAGGAACTAAACAAGCAATAGAATTGAGAAAATTTTGTTGTATCAACTGATTCATGTTTAATGCTTCTTGGATCTTTGCTATGTATATCTTTCTATTTCAAGAGCTTTTTAGGTTTGTTGTTCAAGACCAAAGTCTGCTTCACAACATTATAATTCTAGACCAATTTATAAGAGGGGCAAGCAAATTAAGGATATTCCGAGCCAGCTGAACAAAAACATTCAAAGTGTTGATAATATTTTCTATGTTCTAGTGAGAGAAGTTGTAGACGGTGCAAAACATCTGTGTGTAATGCCCAGTTCTGAAAGATAAAAACTAGAGGTCAAACCTTTGTTTCTCCTTAGACTTGCAACCAGGAGCAATGTAACCAACATGATCGTCTTTTCTGAGAGCCTCTCTTGCCACAACAGAATCCTCTGTGCCTTCTTAACTTCCAGTTGTAATTAAAACATTCAAGAGAAGCCATGAAGCAGCAGTAAAGCAAAGAAAATTTGCTTGTTTTTTGTTGTATCCTGGACTCTCCTTGGTGTCGGAAATTGTGTCTATTTGTAAGCTGTACTCAAAATGACATACTTGAAGCTGAAAAATCAAGCATATAAATAACTAATGGTCCTCTAAATGGTGTTTCTTCATTGTTCATTGCACATCATGTGAATATAGGAGGTAAAAATGAACGCACTAATGCAATGACAAGATGAATCACTAGTTTAGCAGTTTAGCAGTAAAATGTCCAAATTGGACCATTATAAAGTAAGAAGTCCACTAGCATTCACACAAAATCCTTTATTACTTTTTATGTTTGAATTATGTGTTTTATGTCACCCGAGCTGCTGTGCAAGCCATGTGTTCATTAAAGAGGTCATACTATACATGTGGTGTACTGTGTACACTATGATATGAAACACTAGATTAAAACACAATATAAAATGGAGAATCATAACTGCTCGTTATAAGCTAGTAGGAAACAAATTTAGTTGAGGTAAACATGAATAATTGGATTATAATAAACCAACTGACCTACAGACAAGAGCATGCCAATTTCACTATAAACATGGAAACACTATTTTCTCTTGAACATCAGGCCGAAAATTTACCAGTTTATTGATATGAAATCAGAATATCAGTAGGGGTACTTTTGAGAAAGCATCCCATTTCACAGTCAAGATCTCTATCTCTAGACTATTTAGTAAATCGACTATGGCATTTCCAAACATGAACATAATCCTGAATGAGTTTTCTAAGTCGGGAAAGTGAGATGACAGAGTCCACACCCAAATAACCTAACCTCATATCATTGTTTCTGAAATGAAGAAAATATATAACAATGAATAAGATAGATTTCTTCCTCGAGTATCAAGTTATGCAGATCATCTTCCCAATAAGGAAACCCGATCCCTTTGTACTGCTTGTGCCAAATTAATGTCGAACAACTCACATCGAATTGGCATCTCCATCTCATAGAATGGGTTCTTCAAAACATAATCGGTGTATAACTCGTATATATGTTTCAAGAGATTCTCCATCTGCAGAGCTCCAGGCTCACAGACCACAAAGAATTTTGTACCTACAACAAGAAAAAGGCCATATTTACTTCAATTAATTGTTTTATTTATGATCCTGAATGTATAATCGAAAACAAACTTTTATTAAGTTTCAGTAAGTGTAGGTTGGACAAAATCTACAATCCCCCAAATTCAATTCAGAACACAGAAAACCAGAAACAGAAAGCAAAATCAATAATGGAAAATGCGAGTGATCAACCAAAAAAAAAACAATAAAAAGAAAATCTCTAACCAGTGAGAGATTGGAAACAATGAAGATCAAAAGTATCAGCCTGAAGAAGCTGGATACCGGTGCAGCCAGAAACGGGAGAGAGCTGCTGAGAAATGGCGTGCATCGAGTGCCACAGACTCGCTAGCCTCAAACTATCGTTCGTATCCATTCTTCCAGCTGATCCGTAATCCTAATTCACATTAAAGACCTAATTTCAAATTTTGGAAACACAAAAGAACATTGCAATTTACATGGGAGGTTTACCTTGTAGAAAATGAGGCCGCCTGATTTGTTGATGATGTAGAGGCTGTAAATCGCTGCCATGGATTCTTATTAATATTGATCTGAGGAGGTTTTTGAGCTCAGTTTCAGAAGAGATCAAGAGAACGACAATGCAAGTAACATTTTTTTCTTTAGCAATTTTGTTTTATTTTGAGGAAGGTCCGCCAACTTCACAATTGTCTTCAATTTTTATTGCTCAACTAAGATTATGAAGCCCAACTAGTAATCCAAACAATTTTCTTGCACATAAAAGATGAAATAAATTATATTTGGGATAATTCATCAGTAAATGAAAAAAAATATATTATATAAAATGTAAACTAAAGTTCAAGTCAACCAATATGATCATCACTGATAAATAAGTTGGGTTGAATGCCCATTATATCACAAAACATATATTTTACGGCTTTAAATAACACCAAATATAACACCATACATCCATATACCATCTATTATAAAACTATACCCCCAAATACCATCAACCATGAATAGTGAATTTTGACTTTTAACTATTTTCCAAAATGTATTCAATCCCTTTTTTGTCAATATCCATTCCATATACTTGTTATATTCGGATAAAACGTAAACAGATCAATATCAGGCCCAACATGCTTCCGTAAAATTAATTAATCCCCTAAAATTCATACCTCTTTTTGACCGCAACAGCACCGGGTGAGATGGTTTGCAAAGCCACCAGCTGGAAAATCACTGCCCCAGACCGTTTTACGAACAGCTCCTCACAGTTCAACTTCAACCCACGGGGAAGATGATCTGCAAGTTATCCAGCTCCTTCAGCAACTGTACAGCACAACCTTGATTCGTTTCCTACACCAGGTGTACAATGTATTCCTTCCAGTGGACGAACTAACTGTACTAAGAACACATGTTGAAAGAAAAAGCCTTTATTTTATTAAGAACTTTCTAAGAAATATTTATTACATATGTAATCTCCTTTTGGGAGGAGAATATTGGTTTAGCCTCTCATATATGAGGGCTCACACTTGAAACACATAAACACTCAAAATTATTACAAAGATTTTTATTTAGAGAAAACTAAGGGGAATGGTCGATATCCTCAACTTCCTTCAACTCCTGCTATATATAGGCATGAATCCGGACTTGAAGTGCGGATTCCAAATCTTGTTTGAATACCAGCTGCCTACTCCATTATTGTTCCCATGTGAAGTAGTTGGGGAGTCCCTTTCGCCTTTAGTTGGTGCTCTTCCTCTTAATGCCCCGTGACTTAGCCCATGTTAGCTTTGTCGAGGAATCATTTACTTTTGACTCAGCCCACCATGTGAGGTTGGTTGGAGAGTCACTTTCTTGTGGCCTATCCCATTTTATTTTATCGGGGGAATCTCTAAAAGTTTGGTTGTCGTGATCCCTGGGGATAGCGTCTCTTCTATGCTGGGCCCTTGTCTTTGTTAGACCCGTGTGCCTGTCGGTCGGGTTTAGGTCGTAATCCTTTCCCAAACTTGGGTTCCTTCTGATCTGGGCATGCTAGACAGATCCGATCAATCCATCTTCCTACATGCGCCATGTTACAGAACTTCCAGTAAGTTTCTTTACTTGCCGGAATCTTGTTCTCCCAGAGAGTTCTTCTTTTGGTTTCGAAAAGCTCTTCTGCGAATCTTGTTGTTGATCCAGTCATTGAATTCAGTAGGAAGGATCCATTTGCTGAATTCTGGAAAACTTGAAAGGGTATTTGACTTTGTCCATCTCTGTGAGACAAACCCAAAGTCCACATGCTCGTCTTGTAAAAGCTTCGTCTTCTGAGAATGCTCCTACCAGTATCGGACTTTCTTCCGGCGAGGCTGCCTTTATATTTTTCAAGGCATTACCGTCCGGTCTTCTAAGCTTGATGAAATAAAAGGCTTCGTGAGAGCCTTTCTTTGCAGGTTCTGGAGCTGCACTAATGACATAGAGCTCCAAAATATCACCCCTAGACAAATGAGGATTGTTTGTCCAGGTTTCGTGAACTGCTTCTCCTATCCATCTCGGTAATTTCGAGATTTCTGGGAATCCTGGTGACGTGGTATAAATTGAAGCTAGAGCTCCAAAGTTATACCATTCTTGGACCTCGTTTGGATGACTATCTGGTTTCATCCAAACTCTGGGATATTTCCCTGAGATATCAACTATGGTTCTTTCCGGATTGATACCTCTTCTCATGATTAATTTCTCTTATTGTCGCTGGTAAACCTGCATAGGGGAAATTTTAAACTCGTCAGTTTGAACCCTTGTTTTGCCTGTCTGTGGCCTTAGGTTCAACTCTCCCTCTTTTACCCCAGAGGTGCTGGGTTGACTTGAAGACTCGGGCAGTGACGCTGGAGTTTCAACATTCGTTGCAGGTTTTACATCCTCAAGGAATGCATCACCTGTAACACTCGTAGGCATGGTATTTGAATCCATAGCCTTCGGGTTAGAGTCTCGATCTCTAATCTCTCCTTTTTACACTGTAATATATGCAACCTGGAGGATAGGCTGATGCAACGCTTGGAACAATTATCCCT
Source organism: Scutellaria galericulata (assembly GCA_946896805.1). Taxonomy (NCBI): domain Eukaryota; kingdom Viridiplantae; phylum Streptophyta; class Magnoliopsida; order Lamiales; family Lamiaceae; genus Scutellaria; species Scutellaria galericulata. Next base: position 10,403,485 of record OX335791.1, on the reverse strand, counting down.
GAGCGAATTGGCATGCTCGTATTAGACCAGAAACGGATTTCTGATCTTCTCGTTGAAGTCGTCCAGCAACTTCGGCATTGAGACATAATGTCTCAAATTCTCGTTCAAGGCTCTCCAGGTTTTCCCTGAGATGCCTTACTCGTTTAAGGACCTCGTCAGCAACGTGTCCTTCCATCTCGTGTTAGGAAATTTGGAAGAACATTCTCATGAGATTTCACAATGACAATATCATAATCATAATATTGGCATTCATCTTGCCATCTGAGTTTCCTAGCATTTTCTGGTTTTGATTCTATTTTATTTTTCAGAAAAGCTTTGACACTCGAATTATCAATTTTCAAAATAAACTTCTTAGCCAGAAGAAATAAAGGTCATTTCTTAAAAGCCTTTCTGACTGCGAAGAATTCTTTTTCGTTGATATGCCATCGATTTGTTTTTCCATCTGTGAACAGACAGCTACAATATTTGCATGGCACTTCTTCGTTTGGTGTGACTTTCATAAGAACTGTTGCCCACCAATAGTCACTGGCATCTGTATACAACACCAGTTCATCCTCGTCTTGAGGTATATCAAGCTTTGGAAGCTGTTTACAAACTTCCTTGAGTTGTTTTATCCTTTCTCGATGTTCATTTTCCCATTTAAATAAAACATCCTTCTTAAGTAATGGGTTGAACACCTTCCTGTGAAATGCTAGATTGTTGATGAACATGCTAGATTATTGATGAACATTCCAGCAAAATTAACTACTCCAAGAAAACTTTGAAGTTGTTTCTTGTCTTTGAGATCATCTGGAAATCCATGTATATTTTCCACAATGTGGCTTTGTAGGATGATTCCAAATTCATCGATTTCAATTTCAAGGAATTCAATCTGTCTCGTAGCAATTACTGTCTTCTTTTCAGAAAGCACTAATCCTTCTTTATGACAAACATCTGAAAAGATCTCCAAATGTTTGAGATGTTCTTTCATGTTTTTCGATGCAATGAGGATATCATCGATGTAAACGAACATAAAGTTGAAATAATCCTTGAATAGATTATCCATCTTTCTCTGGTATATCTGGGGTGCGTTTGCCAATCCCATAGGCATTACGTTCCAGACATAGTGTCCTTATGGTATGGAGAAAGCTATGAACTTCTTACTTTCTTCCTCCATCTTAATCTAGTAGAATCCAGACTTGCAATCGAACTTTGAGAATATCTTGGCACTTTTGATGCAGTTAACCAAGTGTTCTCTACTCGGGATGTAGTATCCGTCAAACTCCAGAATGATATTAATCCATTTGTAATTAATAACAAGTCTAGGTTTACCTCTTTTGATCTCTCCATGATTCCTAACCAGGAATCTCGGGCTGCTATATGAAGAAACTCCTGGTGAGATTAACTTAAGGTTCAGATGTTCCTTAAGTATCCTCTGCATATCCTCAAGATCCTTCTGGTTCATAAGGATTGGTTTGAGTCTCACGAACTCATGTTCATTTCCAAGTCAAGATCCTTCTGGTTCATAAGGATTGGTTTGAGTCTCACGAACTCATGTTCATTTCCAAGTCAAGATCCTTCTGGTTCATAAGGATTGGTTTGAGTCTCACGAACTCATGTTCCTTTCCAAGTTTAACCTTTAAGGATGCTTTGAGCTTGTTCCTATCCCACCATGCCAAAGGATCTTCATTATAATTTCTTTGGATCCTTTTCTTGAAATCCTCAAGTGATATTTGTTCTTCAATAGTAACATCACTCTGTGGATTCTCCAATATGGCTTTTCGCAATTCTGCAATAGCCTCTGGTGGAACTCGTTCTTCTCCTTGTATTCTGAATGAATACAAAGTATTATCCCATCTCTTGGTATCTTTTTGTTTCGAATCAAATTGTCGAAAGGATAATAATGCATCACCAAATCTTCTTTTATCTGCCATTTTTGGATGTCGAAGTTTGGCTTCATCACCATGCTTGCTGCGAAAATTAATAGGTATTCGTCGATAGAATGCTTCACGCAGTCTTTGGACAATAATCTTATGATCACATATAGTTGTGAAAATAAGCCTTCTTGTCTCATTTTCTTGTGTAAATCGCTTGAATGTTTGTAGGAAATTATTTCCTAACAAAACATCTGCTCCTGTATCATGGAAATAGATTGGTGGCATCTTTACTTTGTACTATGGGGTACCGCCAGCGCCTCCGATCATGATTTCTGCTTGTTTGATTCCTCTATTAAGGATAAAAATCCTTTTTTAGAAATCTCTTCTTGCAATGGCTGATAGATCTTCTTCAAAATCTTTAGGAAAGACCCCTTGCTTTGCAGTACAAATCCCTGCTCTTGAGTCAACATAGACTGCAAAATACTCAACCTTGTACTCACCATATATCATTCCGATAGAAATGTATATGGAGAATGGACTAGTGGTCATCTGATTCTGTATCTTTTATTAGCCACTGTAAACTCCATTCCATCTTGTAATCTTTCCCAAGACTTATGATCCTCAAGAAAATCGATACCCAGTACTAATTGTTCTGGGACTCTCTCTGCAACTCCCATGATAATCAGTTCAATTTCACCCATTTTTAGGCTTCTTTGAAATTTTCCAACTATTGGTTATTGGAGATAATATAAAACATCACAAGGAAAAATATTATCCTTTTGGGTGATGTCGAATGTTACTTCCACTTCTCTCCAGCCTTCTGAACATTTCAGTTCTCCTTGTGTTTTGAAAACACCTGGGATTCTCTTAACTGTACTTGGCTTTCTTTCTTCCCAACAACTGCTACTCATCAGTCTGTCTTGTTGGAAAGACATTCTCCTTGTCTCCATTCTGAGGCTTTGACTCTTGTTGAAGACAGGTTGATCCTGAATTCTCATATCGATCTCCTTTATGTTTGGAGACTCAATGAGTTCTGGTAAAACCACCCTGGCGAAATCCTCAAAGATTCTTAGGACTTCGATAAATTCATTTCTCAAGAATACGTTTGAATGATGTGTATTCGAGAGAGCATAGGAAATCTTATAAGTGATCGAGTAGGGTCTGTTCCCTTCTTTCATCAAATCGTCTCTTTTGAAATCTTGATGAAGGGTTAAAACTCTATTGAAGTCTCGATCTCCCAAATTGTATGCAATTCTAGGTAGACATTAAATGCCAGTTTTCTTGCACACAAATTTCCTATAACCGCTCCAAGGCATGAATCTTTGAGGTGTGAGATCCGCTTGTCAAAAATAGCAAGATTGAGTGGCGAATCTATTCATTCTTTGAATATTGCCTTAATAATAACTCTAATGGCTCCGATGTGAATCCATGAGAGTGTATTTGCAACTTCTCTTTTTACCTTACTTTTGATCTCCTGAACTTCTTTATAAGAGATCAACTGCATCTCGATCAAGTTACTTGTGAATTCCATTGGAATAGCAAATTCACCAGTAGTAACTCTATGAATAATTTGGTGTTTTCTATTACGAAATCCAAACTTATCCAACGCCTTCTCCATAGCTCCGATGGTAAAACCATCATAGATCTAAAGCTTAGGATCCTCTTTGATAATCCTCATTAGAGTTTTATGAGAGACTGTTGTGTGAGAGAAAAATCCTGACATATCCTCTCTTGTTGTTTGAAGAATTTCTTCTTCACTCTGATTCTGATGTGGATTCACTTCCATCATCCGAATAGATCTCTTCTTCATAGATGCTTTCATCCGAGGGTAAATCCTCAAATTGATACACCTGTATAAGATCTTGGTAATAGACAGCTTCTTCAAATTCTGGTGTTGCTTCGAACTGTCTTATACCTCTCTTCTGGTTGTCCGGGCAATCTGTTGAGATATGCCCTCTTGCTCCGCAAGTCCAGCAATTACAGTCTTCGAAACTTTCATTAGCTCTAGTTTGAGCTCGCCTGAAAGTTCTCCTTCCTGGAGTTCTGCTGGAACTTCCTTGGTTAGAACCCGATGAATAGGTTCTACTCCTGCTTGGTGCTGGTCTTTGCCCTGATTTATAACTTCGGGCCTTTTATTTTGACCACACTCTTCTAGGTCTCCATGAAGACCTACGACTTCCTCTTTGGTTGCTATCTCCACGGCGGTATGGATGGCTTCTCAGCTTTCTCCTTTTATGCCTCCGTGGTTGACCTCCCATGACTGTTGGGATGTCATTATCTTTGCAACATAGGGGACCATTTTATTGATTCCTCGTAATCGCTTGTAGTTCTTGGAGAGTGCTGCCTGGTGGCACCATTCGGTTAGCTTGGCCTTTAAGAAAGACATTCTTCTGGCCACTGTATCCAAATCGTTTGCACTCTTGTATTCCCTGATGAGCATTTCTCTCCAGGGGCTCGGTATCTTCGCAAAGAAAAGTTGCAAAGCTTTTTTGTCATCCATCTTGGACTTCCATCTGTATTCGGTGAATAACTTGATATATTTGTCAATATGACAAATATCATGTAACTCTAGGCAGTAGAGGGCTTGTTTATATCTTTTTCTTTTCTCCTCTTCTATTCCCTCAAAATAGCCTATGCCGATAAAATGGATTTTGAATAATTTTGCCATATTATCGATAATTCCTTTCAATGACTCACCAGCAGTAACGTTGTTTCTCATTTCTGGTGTCGTCATATCCCAAGCGATCTTTACAGATCCTTCTAGACTCATTTCTAAGAGTAGAATGAATCCTTCTTTCGTAAGATCGAGGGTTCCTGCTGCAATCCTCATCGCCAATGCCCAATCATCAACAAGGACTTCTCGATTTTTGAAATCTGGAATATCCAGATTCAGCATTAATCCATACGGATGTATCGGATCAAGCTGTGACTTTCCATAAGGCGTATTCATGAGATTTGGCCTTCTGGAACGTTGTCAAGTTCCTGAAACAATAGGATCTCCTCTTGTTGTGAAATCTCCAGCGTGCGGCATTGGTTCGTCAACATGATGTGAACCTGAGCTTTCTGCAACATTGGGATTTACTAGTGGAGATGGTCTCTGGTGTTGGTCATGTGTGACCAAGGCTGATCCATCTCCTGTATTCATCTTTAGATCCACAATACCTAATCCTGCGAAAGATTCAGCAAGTTCGTGTAGATCTTCAAGATTAATCTTTTCCATGTCCATCACTTTTTAGTTTGTGATGGATTTTCCTTTGATGACAGCAACGAGCTTTTCATCTCTGGTCATTGGACGTATGACTTCAGTAGGTTTCCTTTTTTGATGTAAATAGGGTACTGTTCCGAAATCAAGACGTTTTCTTCCTCCGACAAGACTTGGTCTGTCCTCTAGGGTTTTTACTCGTGTTTGAATATCATGAAGAATTTCTATGATCTCCTTCTGATATTTTATCATCGTCTCCATCTGGTTCTGGATCTGATGGACTTGTGTTGGTAGATGATTATAGTGGTTGCCATAATTCTGCACCGTCTTCTGAATTTCTCTAAGATCTGTAAAGATCTTAGATGTGTCTGGAAGAATCTCGTTCCACTCTGGTTCTCCTTTAGGAACCATGATTCTGATGGGCTTCTTCTTGCAAGTTCACTAGTCTAGCATATAATATTTGGTTAACCTCAAGGTAATCCAAATGATATGCTGCTTGTATGTTGCATTGCCTCAAGGCTTCCTGCAGGCTCCTGCGTTCAACATATTGGTCTTCCCAATATGTCATCTTGTGTAGGTATTCTTGTTTATACATCGTCAATATTTGACGATATCTCCTGTATGGTAAGCATCTTGTACATTCATCCAAATCCATATTTCGCGAGAAATTCTCCTCACCAAAGGTTAATTACATATAAATAACAAATATAACTTAAAAGTTCTTAATAAACCTAGGCTCTGATACCATTTCGGGGTCCGGATTTAACAAGTATATTTTTAGGTATATTATCTTTTTCCATTTTAATTTTCCGAAGGAATTTGTACGGGACATTGTTACTCATTCCAGATCACTGTTGTTTAGACAGTATTGGCACGAGGAAAGTATTCCAGCCTATATACTCATTCCGTAAGAAAATCAATTTTAAATCTTTAATCATGGATTACATTGAGTATTTAGGGAAATAATAAAATCTAAGAAGTAGTTAAGTGGTTGCACATGGGTAGCTGGGGTTATTTTGGTCTTTTTACCAAAAAAAGTGGTATTTTGGGGTATGGTATTATATTTGATGGCATTTAAGGGTTTAAAAATAGTTTTTATGGTATATTGGTATATTACCACTAAATAAGTTAGTATCAATTATCAAATATCGTCAAATATCCAAAATAAAAAAAAAACAAAAAAAAACATATGAGGATTTGGTGGATAACCCAAAAGAATGGTTCGTGGACATGGGGAGCCACTTATGTGTGTTTGGATAGGGAGGTCTTTAAAGTCGTGAGTGGAAAAAAGCTCCACATGGGCGAATTTTTGGATGTGCAATATATGTTCATATATCACCACCACACGTACCTTCATGGGCCCTCAAAGAAAATTAGGTATTTATATTGATTTTGAATCTCCATCCATTTTGAAATACCTAGAGCCCATGTCAGGGATCAATTTACAACTAGATTTGCTAACTGCACATTTGATGAAGATCATTTCCCGGTATTAGGGGGAGATAAGAGTAAAATTTTAAAAGAATGCCGAGAAATTTCATGGAATCTGGAAAATCTTCATTATTTAGATCCACGCACCAATCAAACTGAACTGGAAGTTCAGAAAATAATTAACTTGCAGTATTTAGTAAGTAATCTGCCAGATGTGTTTACTAATCATAAATGAGTGACAAAATCACATATACCTGCTGTAAATGCGCCACAAAGAGTGGAAGTTCCTAATAAACCAAATATATCATATGTTGCTACGCTGCGCCTGAAGCGTAAAGAACCTACAAATACAAAAGATAAAAATCCGCGGAAAACTAAATCTAACAAAAATATTCAATCACTCCAAATATCTCCCGAAGAGATTCGTCCTGAAGACGAAAACCCTGGTAACATTGCACATGCACAAAATAATCAAAATACTAGGGTTGCGGAACGACCATATCATAATATTTTGGGAAATGAAGAGGATCTGGTTGATGTAAATATCGAAGTTGCTATGAATTTTATAAATATAGGAGAAACTTACAATAGAAATATCATCGTCGTCGACGACATATTTGCCTCCACGATTGCTCTTACTATCTCAAATAATAATGTGGATCCAGAACCCAAGTCAATTGCTGAGTGCCAGAAGCGCTCAGACTGGGTAAGATGGAAATAAACAATTGAGGCTAAGCTAGACTCGCTGAATAAAAGAAAGGTCTTCGAATCTATTGTACGTACCCCTGAAAATGTTATCCCTGTAGGATATAAATGGGTATTTGTACGGAAAAGAAATGAAAATAATGAGGTGGTGAGGTACAAAACGAGATTAGTAGTTCAAGGATTCTCGCAAAGACTCGGTATCGATTTCGATCAAACATATTCTCTTGTCATGAATGGTATAACGTTCCGTTACTTAATATCTCTGACATCGAATATGAATTTGGAAATGCAGTCAATGGACGTCGTCACTGTATATTTATATGGATCATTAGATGCAAATATTTATATGAACATCTCTGATGGATTTCAGATTCCCCAGATGAGGATAAATGAGAATCATAATATGTATAGTATCAAATTGCAAAGGTCTTTATATGGCCTAAAACAGTCAGGAAGAATGTGGTATAATCGATTGAGTGAATTCCTCCTGAAGAAGGGATATACAAACAATGATGCATTTCCTCGTGTGTTTATATAGAAGTCGTTAGATGGATTTTCTATCATCTCTGTATATGTTGATGATATAAATATTATTGGAACACATAAGGAAATTGAAGAAGCTAGTTCGAACTTAAAAATTGAATTTGAAATGAAAATTTTAGGAAAAACCAAATTTTGTCTCGGCCTACAGATCGAGCACCTCCCTAAAGGAATTTTTATACACCAGTCAACCTACTTGAAAAAGATTTTGGAGAGATTTTACATGGATAAGTCTCATCCACTTAGTACACCAATTATTGTTCGATCCCTAGAAGTAGATAAAGATCCGTTTAGACCTAAAGAAGATAATGAGGATATATTTGGACCGGAAGTTCCTTACTTAAGTGCAATTGGTGCATTACTTTACCTTGCAAATTGCATTAGACCCAATATTGCATTTGCGGTAAATTTACTAGCAAGATTTAGTGTTTCTCCTACAAGGAGACATTGGAATGACATTAAACATATTTTTTGGTATCTTCAAGGTTCACAAGATCTTGGTTTACTAAATACAAGAAATCAAAATAAGTCATTGGTAGGTTACTCGGATGCTGGTTATATGTCTGATCCTCATAATGCCAGATCCCAGACTGGTTATGTTTTTCTCTATGGTGGTACTGCAATCTCTTAGAAGTCTGTCAAACAATCTATGGTTACCACTTCCTCAAACCACTCAGAGATTATTGCTTTATATGAAGCCTCACGAGAATGTGTATGGCTAAAATCTTTGATAAAACACATCTGTGAATCATGTGGCATTACTAAAATTGATGTATCCCCTATTGTTCTTTATGAGGACAATGCAGCTTGTGTTGCACAAATGAGTAATGGATACGTTAAAGGAAATTTAACGAAACACATAGCCCCTAAATTCTTTTATCCACATGAGCTCCAGAAGAGTGGTGAAATTATTATACAAAAAGTACGCTCTAGTGACAATCTTGCAGATTTGTTCACGAAATCCCTACCTATATCTACTTTTGAAAAATATGTCCATGGTATTGGGATGCGTAAGCTTGGAAGACTATTGTCTTCAGGGGGAGCGACAACTTCAAAACAACCCTGAAGGTTGGGTCCTGAAGACCAAATGTTGTACTCTTTTTCCTTAACTAAGTTTTTCCCACAGGGTTTTTCTTAGTCAAAGGTTTTTAATGAGGCAGCTAGTGTAACACAATAAAGACTGTATGTCATGTACTCTTTTCTCGTCTAGTTTGTTCCCACTGGGTTTTTCTAATGAGTTTTTAACGAGGCATGCACATCAAGTCATAATGTCCAAGGGGGAGTGTTATAAATTCATTAGTTTTAATGGACATTACTCTAGAGCCTTTAAGGTTCTTAGTCTTTTGGCTTTTCATATGTAATGATCCTTCATATTCAAGGACATGTATATATATTGAATTCATTATTAATAAAATGCCCCTTTTCTTTTGGTTGCTGCTATTATCTACTTCATATTATCATTTTATATTCATTTGAGAACTATTGTATATGTTGATGTGTTGATTCTCGTGGGCTAACAAGACGTTCGTGATAATTCATTTTACAACAATTATGAAGCCCAACTAGTAATCCAAACAATTTTCTTGCACATAAAAGATGAAATAAATTATATTTGCGATAATTCATCAGTAAATAAAAAAAATTATATAAAAGGTAAACTAAAGTTCAAGTCAACCAATATGATCATCACTGATAAATAAGTTAGTATCAATTATCAAATATCGTCAAATATCCAAAAAACCAAAAAAAAAAACAAAAAAAAAACATATGAGGATTTGGTGGATAACCCAAGAGAATGTCCACGAACATATGTCCACGAAAAAAATATATGTCCACGAACCATTCTCTTGGGTTATCCACCAAATCCTCATATGTTTTTTTTTTATATTTTGGATATTTGACGATATTTGATAATTGATACTAACTTATTTATCAGTGATATCATATTGGTTGACTTGAACTTTAGTTTACATTTTATATAATATATTTTTTTCATTTACTGATGAATTATCCCAAATATAATTTATTTCATCTTTTATGTGCAAGAAAATTGTTTGGATTACTAGTTGGGCTTCATAATCTTAGTTGAGCAATAAAAATTGAAGACAATTGTGAAGTTGGCGGACCTTCCTCAAAATAAAACAAAATTGCTAAAGAAAAAAATGTTACTTGCATTGTCGTTCTCTTGATCTCTTCTGAAACTGAGCTCAAAAACCTCCTCAGATCAATATTAATAAGAATCCATGGCAGCGATTTACAGCCTCTACATCATCAACAAATCAGGCGGCCTCATTTTCTACAAGGTAAACCTCCCATGTAAATTGCAATGTTCTTTTGTGTTTCCAAAATTTGAAATTAGGTCTTTAATGTGAATTAGGATTACGGATCAGCTGGAAGAATGGATACGAACGATAGTTTGAGGCTAGCGAGTCTGTGGCACTCGATGCACGCCATTTCTCAGCAGCTCTCTCCCGTTTCTGGCTGCACCGGTATCCAGCTTCTTCAGGCTGATACTTTTGATCTTCATTGTTTCCAATCTCTCACTGGTTAGAGATTTTCTTTTTATTGTTTTTTTTTTGGTTGATCACTCGCATTTTCCATTATTGATTTTGCTTTCTGTTTCTGGTTTTCTGTGTTCTGAATTGAATTTGGGGGATTGTAGATTTTGTCCAACCTACACTTACTGAAACTTAATAAAAGTTTGTTTTCGATTATACATTCAGGATCATAAATAAAACAATTAATTGAAGTAAATATGGCCTTTTTCTTGTTGTAGGTACAAAATTCTTTGTGGTCTGTGAGCCTGGAGCTCTGCAGATGGAGAATCTCTTGAAACATATATACGAGTTATACACCGATTATGTTTTGAAGAACCCATTCTATGAGATGGAGATGCCAATTCGATGTGAGTTGTTCGACATTAATTTGGCACAAGCAGTACAAAGGGATCGGGTTTCCTTATTGGGAAGATGATCTGCATAACTTGATACTCGAGGAAGAAATCTATCTTATTCATTGTTATATATTTTCTTCATTTCAGAAACAATGATATGAGGTTAGGTTATTTGGGTGTGGACTCTGTCATCTCACTTTCCCGACTTAGAAAACTCATTCAGGATTATGTTCATGTTTGGAAATGCCATAGTCGATTTACTAAATAGTCTAGAGATAGAGATCTTGACTGTGAAATGGGATGCTTTCTCAAAAGTACCCCTACTGATATTCTGATTTCATATCAATAAACTGGTAAATTTTCGGCCTGATGTTCAAGAGAAAATAGTGTTTCCATGTTTATAGTGAAATTGGCATGCTCTTGTCTGTAGGTCAGTTGGTTTATTATAATCCAATTATTCATGTTTACCTCAACTAAATTTGTTTCCTACTAGCTTATAACGAGCAGTTATGATTCTCCATTTTATATTGTGTTTTAATCTAGTGTTTCATATCATAGTGTACACAGTACACCACATGTATAGTATGACCTCTTTAATGAACACATGGCCTGCACAGCAGCTCGGGTGACATAAAACACATAATTCAAACATAAAAAGTAATAAAGGATTTTGTGTGAATGCTAGTGGACTTCTTACTTTATAATGGTCCAATTTGGACATTTTACTGCTAAACTGCTAAACTAGTGATTCATCTTGTCATTGCATTAGTGCGTTCATTTTTACCTCCTATATTCACATGATGTGCAATGAACAATGAAGAAACACCATTTAGAGGACCATTAGTTATTTATATGCTTGATTTTTCAGCTTCAAGTATGTCATTTTGAGTACAGCTTACAAATAGACACAATTTCCGACACCAAGGAGAGTCCAGGATACAACAAAAAACAAGCAAATTTTCTTTGCTTTACTGCTGCTTCATGGCTTCTCTTGAATGTTTTAATTACAACTGGAAGTTAAGAAGGCACAGAGGATTCTGTTGTGGCAAGAGAGGCTCTCAGAAAAGACGATCATGTTGGTTACATTGCTCCTGGTTGCAAGTCTAAGGAGAAACAAAGGTTTGACCTCTAGTTTTTATCTTTCAGAACTGGGCATTACACACAGATGTTTTGCACCGTCTACAACTTCTCTCACTAGAACATAGAAAATATTATCAACACTTTGAATGTTTTTGTTCAGCTGGCTCGGAATATCCTTAATTTGCTTGCCCCTCTTATAAATTGGTCTAGAATTATAATGTTGTGAAGCAGACTTTGGTCTTGAACAACAAACCTAAAAAGCTCTTGAAATAGAAAGATATACATAGCAAAGATCCAAGAAGCATTAAACATGAATCAGTTGATACAACAAAATTTTCTCAATTCTATTGCTTGTTTAGTTCCTCTCATAATTTCCTTATGCATGTCATACTTTTACCCTCCCCATATCAGTTTTCGGATGGTGGAATCGGAAAGGTAATGTATTTTGATAATGGGTGGATTTCACCAAATCTTGACTATCTACAGTCAGGGGTGGTGGTATATATGTTCGTAGGTGCATGCTATGTTATTAGAAGATGATTTTTTGTTCATGATCAGTAACCAGATATTACAGCTCTTCTTTATGTTCATTTTTTTTTAGTTTTATACATGCTTAAGTGAACCAGCTTCAAGTGTATATCATGATGTCAATTATTGGCTATCTAATTTAAGCACCTCTTCGTATCTGTTTATTATGTCCACTTCCTATTTTGCAGAGTGGCTTTGAATGATGAAGCTTTAAGGAAACAAGATTTGTATGTAACGGAAGCTGTTAATACAAGTAAGCAGTACACATCAATTCTTATGTATGATATTAATGTTGGACCTCATTGCTTATCTCTTTATACTTCGTGAAAGTATAGCAGAAAACATTCTTTTTTTTTTCTAGTATTATTATATATTTTTGAGGCATAAAAAGACATTGTATAAGTAGTGGACTTTTACCCTACGTCCCTTAAATGAAAGAGGATATCTTGAAGGAAAAAAGGAAGCAAGAATTCTGCTAATTGCCCACCCAACAGATATTATTACGCTTAGCATGGAATGTAATTACGTGTTAAATCTGCTCACTCTAAACCTTATCGCAATTGCTTTGGTGTGAGCAATGTTATTTGCATGCATATTAATTAAGTGGGCCTTAATTAGCAAAACCTTGATGTCATCCTTACATAAATAACTACAGTTTCCCTGAAAATGAGTTAGTTGTGAGATCTGTTATGCGTACAACACTTCATCAGTTCGTAGCTTTTATGCTAGAAATGAACTATTACTCAGGTATTGCAAAAAGGTTTAGCTTATATCTTTCTTGATGAATTTGTACGTTTGTTCGATTATCTTCATTTTCTTAATCTCTGTTTGCCACACTTTCTTTTTTCCTTTTCCTACTTAATGTTAGTTTTTATATTGTTACATGCTACATTTTTACGTTGTTTCTCTTTAATAAAGTTAAACTGTTTCGATTTTGAACATCTGATATAGGTCCCCTGCACATTTTATGCACATCACCTGCTGTTTCCACAGCAGATGGATCCAAATGCAAGTTGATATATTCTTGTTTCCTTGATTATAATTGTTTGATTCAGAAAACTTATATCGAAGTGTACTTATTATATATGATATTCTTGGGAGTTTTTATAGGGCTATGGAATACTTTTTTGAAATATCTGATTCAAGCAATATGGGCTTGGAGAGAAACACAAGACATAAAACTATCCTACAGCAATCTTATAATCACCCATATTATTATAATCACTCAACATATTAACATACTAACATACTAACATAACGTCCTATCATTCCTATTGACGAATTTGGGAAAAAAGTGCACAGAATGTTTGATGCAGCTCAAGAATATTGTTTCAAAAAATTCCCAAGAATGTTACAAAAAATAAAAAAAAATGAAAAGAAAAGAAGAATAAAGAATTTCTAGTATTCTCAAGTGTTTGGAGAAAACAGAACAGATATAAGGCCTATTACCATTTAAAATAACAAAAAACAAAACTGAAGTAGGGAGTATTCATGATCAAGCACCCCTAAGATCAACATATTCTAGATCAGAACGAAATTGGAAAATTTCTGATACATACATGAGATCATAATCTAAGGAATTAAGTTTTCTAATATTTAAATTATGAGCCATATTCTTTATCTCCCACATGTATCTCCAACATTCCTCTATTAACCGTACCTTACTTAACCATAGCTTCATGTTTCCATCTTTGTCAAAGCAAGTAAAACCGAGTCCCCCTTCATACTCTATGAGTCTCTTGCGTTCGTACGCATTGTTGTTGCACACAGATTCTGGTAAAGAGAATATTTCAAAGTGTTGATGAGTTATATCAAACACCACCACATTGTCCTCAGTAGTTAGCCAATAGACAAATTCACCAACGGAAATCCCAGGATGTTTAGTGATTAACTCATCGTAGGGTAGGTATATGTCTTCTGCTTCTCTCCATGCCCAAGTTCTTGAATCAAATATTTCGCAGGTGTGTTTTATCATTGACCTATAATTTGAAAAAAAAAAAAAAAAAGAATTGATCATCAGTTTACAAAAATAACACGTAAGATATATAACAAAAATATATATCAACTTAATCCTGTATGCATACCCTACAAACTTCCTCCGATCAGATAATCTTATGACATTGTAGTGTAAAGGTTGTGACTTGAAGACAACCATAACAACTCCATCAGATTCAAAACGGAGTTTAGGGTTTGGCATAGCCTTCCACTGTTTGGTTGCTGGTTTGCAGATATACCAGCGACAGTTTCTATCGTTACGTTTTTGGCAACACACGATTCCTTGATTGCATGAGGCTAAAACCCTAATATCATCATTGCGGACCCAACTTCTATCAATGGAACACTTTCCTCCTCTTCCTAGTTCTTCAATGAGTATGGATATCCATTTATTACGTTTTAGGTATTGAACAAAATAACCAAACAAGTTACCACTTCTTTTCATGTAGAGAGACATGAAACTTGAGTCGTAGATTAGCCCCTTCCATTCTTTTGACACCACCTTGCATGTATCCAATGTGTTTAATTCAGTTGTTCGAGTTAAAATCTCGCATATAATGTCAGATGGGATTTCTTCACAAGACGCCATGATTATGAGTTAGTATATGATGTCGATGGAAGAAAACGCAGAGAAACTCTGATTGTTGCAAATATGAAAGAAAAGTTGTTATGTTGTATATATAATACCAGAAATTGCATTGATTAATTCCCTCCTATATTTGAAGTTTTGAACCGATGTGATTATCAAAAGTCTATTTGTATTTGAATAGGAAACAATATTCTCTTTTAGGTTTTCTATTTGAATCAGGATTGCTGTCCATATATGAATAGGAATTGAGGTCAAATATTTATCTACCAAAAATAGGGAAAGAACGGAATAGAATTAAGTGGATATAGAATCCAAGTAGCAGTCAAATGTAATTCGAGTAAATTGGAAATAAACAGATTTTTACCAATTATATTTTTTTTGTCTCAAAATTTCAAGCGACTAATTATTTACGAGAATGAAAATTTTAACTATAGGAATGGAAAATCCGTAATTTACCATGTAAATTAGGGCTTATTTACTAAACTTATCCAAATCTTTAAGATTTTTATAATTTCATAATATAATTTTATAGTTTTCTTTTATTTATTTATATTTTTATCAAACTTTTTTAAATTAAACAAATTTCAAACATATAAATAATTTCTATATTTGAAGTATAACATTTACTATTTTAACAAATCTAGCTAAAATTCTTATATTATTTAGTAATGATTCTTATAAAGATTAATTTAAACTCATTAATTAACCATATTAAAGATTATTGTATTTAAAATTTCATTTATTAAAGATTTTATTGTGAAAATTTATTATTATGAGAAAAATTGTGAGTTTGACATGTGGTACAAATAATCTCACTTTTATATATATAAAGATAATTAGGGGCTCATTTCATAATTCAAGGACACAAGCACACAACACAAAATTCAAGAATCAATGATAAAGTTCCTACAAATTTCCCTTTTAAGATTTAAAGCGTTCTTGGCATTCTTAATTTTATTCAAAATATTTATTTTGAATCATGTTTTTTGTGTTTAGATTTGCAGACACAAAATTTGTTGTTACAATAGTATTTCAAATTTTATCAAATAAATCAGAAGTTTTCTAATTATTTGATAATTATTTTTAAAGGTTGAGACTAAAAAAAAATAAATTAAAACTCCAAAAATTGTTGGTATTTTTAAGTATTAAACCTGAATATAATTAGAGCCTAAAACTTTCACGATACCGTATTAAATTTAATGCATCATTTTTTTCACCAACAACAAAGATCAACTTAAAATTTTAGATGTGAGTTTCTTGAAATCTCCCACCACGTTATTAAAGGTAATGTTTTTTTTTTAAATTCATTTAATATTTTTATGATTTATGTTTAATTAATATAGACTTCCATATATTCGTGTCTTGAAATATGTATGGATAATATAATTTTTATTTGTTATACCTTTTTAATTCATTAATATTTTAGTTAGTTATTCAATTAAAATTTAGTTTGAACTTTGAATTAAATTTAATAATTTATTTAATTAATTAGTATTAAATCAACATACGTACGACTATCCGCACCACTTCATTTAATTTAAGTTGTAAAAAATTAAAATCGACACATTATTTTGAATTAGTAGTTAGTTATCAAATTAGTATTTTCATTTGGTTATAATCTTGCAAAAACTTAAATTTAAGCCTTCATCGTATTTCTCGTAGGGCACAACTTAAGTGAACACCAAAATATTTTGTTATGTATAAATTTTAATGTGTTGAAGCGTTAACTTTTCAGGCCACCGTACTATTAAATTCTGGATCCGCCTCTGGATTTCTAAACAATATTGGTACACCCCTTAATTGTCTTATGGCTCGCTCTTGAAAGCTAAATACTTGACTTGGCACAGATAGGTTCTGTTGTACCCCGCCAGATTTACCCGAGCTGGGTTTAACCAGACTAAGTCGGAAGCAGAGAGTGGAGAGCTGAGCACTGGACCGGGCCAGGAGGGTCCGACCTGACCAGACAAGGGATATCGAGTCTCCGTAATGCCAGATATGGTCACCCGATCCGACCAGGTGTTAGGACGATCCGACCAGAACCAGTTCGGCAAGGGCAGACCTAGAGCATAACTAAATGTTGTTGCCCAGACGACTAGGAGTCCCGCATAAGAAGAGCAGACGCGACTTAGTTCATTCTAAGAGAGATTCTTTAAGAAAGGAAACAAATTAGGATCAAATCGTATTTGATTTAGATAGATTTTGTCAGGTTTTTTCCTTATCTAGACCCTAAAATCGAGGGATTTGAGTCTTATTCCCCAAGTTTTGTATCTTAGGTCATTGTCTATAAATAGGATTAAAAACCTCATTCAAGGGGTTCCAAAATCATTGTATTCAAGTAATTAGAGAGCTATTTTCTCAATTCTTATATAAAAGCGTTCTGTCCGGCTAGAATCAGCCGACCAGAACAAGCCTAGCAAATTTGCCCGAGTAGGCACCGGGCACAGTCTTTCTTTTACTTTATTCGATTCACATATTTATTATTTGGATCGATTTACTGGAGCTGGATCAAGTTTTTTGGTGTTAGGCTAGGATTTTGTGCTTTATGAAATCTAACGTCAACATTTGGTGCTAGAAGGAGGGGGTAGAATAACACAACATAGCTCTATAACGAACAACACTGCAAACGATGTAAGGGACCAAGGGGTCGCACCTGGCTTCCAAGGCCAGAATTTATTGCCTGGTGGCTCTGGACAACACCAGTTACACGATACCCTTGGAGTCATGACCAACACACCACTGGAAAGAATCTCCGTGGGCATCCCTCTAGTAACCGAGCCTAGAGGGGTCGGAATGACCTCGAAAGAGATCAAGGCAATGATGTTCCAACTTAGTGAGAGACTGAAGGAAGCTAAGGCTAGGAAGAAGAGCCGAAGAACTCACGATCTCGAGGACACTCAATATTCAGACGAACCGAGGAACAAACGGAAGGACAGATGAAAAGGTGTAGTGATCGAGCAGCGAACATAATCGACCCAATCACTAGAAGAAAATCGGCCAGAAACTCAGTTCTGCCTAGCCCGATCTACAGCACCGACCAAAACACGTAGCGTATTTGACCGAATAGGGCTCGCCTCTGCTCGCGAGGCCAGAAAGTCTCAGAAGACACTGTATTTCGGGAATGAATATCGACGAGACGGAAAAAAGGCAGAGAGCAGGTACTTCGAGGATGAAGATGAAGAGGAGCAGAAACTCAAACAAAGGCTGACCGAGATTGAAGCTGAGAAGCCGAGACCCGAACAAGAGAAAAGGCGGAAGAAAATCTCACCCTTCATAGATCGGATTTCAAACCGGATCACTCCCACAAAATTCAAAGTACCGCCAATTGGCCTTTTTAATGGTAAAACCAACCTCAGCTCACACATAGATAAATACGCCTCGTGGATGGAGCTAAAAGGGGTCGGGGAGGAGCTCATATGCAAAGCTTTTCCTTTGACATTAGGAGACCGAGCTCAGAGATGGTTCCGATCGCTACCAAATTCTTCTGTCAGGGGAGGAGAAGAGCTAACTGATCTTTTCCTCATACAATTCACGGGCTCGAAGACGAGGTCTATCCCGAAAGAAAGATTGGTGAATATCAAACAGGACAGAGACGAATCGCTGAGGTCCTATATGGATAGATTCAATAAGCTCGTTTTAGAAATGGAGCACGTTTCCGACGACGCTGTGCTCATGGCGATCATGGTCGGCCTCCGTAAAAAAACAAGGTTCTGGTGGAA
Organism: Scutellaria galericulata; assembly: GCA_946896805.1. Lineage (NCBI taxonomy): Eukaryota > Viridiplantae > Streptophyta > Magnoliopsida > Lamiales > Lamiaceae > Scutellaria > Scutellaria galericulata. The sequence goes on along the minus strand of OX335791.1, from coordinate 10,384,950 downwards.
CATCCACAAACATGGCCCCAAAAACATACCACGACTTCCTAAGCCGAGCAGAGAGATATATCGGAGCCGAAGAGGCTGTCCCGGAGGAAAAACCTACCTTAGAAACGGAGGATGGGAAAGAGAAAATGAAGAGCACAATACCCTTCAAGCCCTCAGGAGAATTCAAAGTCTATCAGAATGAGGAGCTAGATCGGGTCCGACACATCCTGACAGTCAGCTCAGCTCAGGTACTTACCGATTACAGGGCCAGAATGTGTTGCCAGTCCCAGGACCAATTAAAGCCGATCCTGCTTGGCTGAATTAGAGCAAGTATTGTCAATATCATAAGTCTCCAAGACATGACACAGATAGGTGTAGGTCACTTTTAATCGAGCTCATGAAACTAATTGATCGAGGTCATCTTAAGGAATACGTTAAAAATCCCGAGCAAGGGCCACAACAACCACCCCCACCACCTCAACTTGGAGCAATACGAGAAATTCACACGCTTGTGAATAATAATTATGGAGAGCAGAGATCTTACAAAAGAATGAGGAGAGAACAGATAAGGGAGGCCAGAAATGGATACAAAAAATGTAACCCTCCGAGGTCGGAGCCGACCCATCCACCAATAACATTCACCAAACAGGACTTAGAAGGGAGAGTTCAACCCCACCACGATGCCTTGGTGGTATCTCTGAATATCGGCCTTGCAATGGTCCACCGAGTTCTGGTCGACACAGGGAGCTACGCCAACATTCTTCACTTGAACACCTTCCGAAGAATGGGGCTTCGTGAATCCGACCTCCAACCTTGTTCAGATTCGATCCAAGGATTTGGAGGAAAGATCACATGCACGATCGGCACGTGTGAGCTCAAGGTCGTATTTGGAGCCGGAGATAAAACAGTCCATACGACAACCGAGTTCAAAGTAGTCGATTTGAACTCGGTCTACAATGCAATCTGGGGATGACCACTATTGGCCAAGATAAAAGCAGTAGTGTTAATACATTATCTGGCCATCAAATTTTCAGTCAGAGAAGACGTATACGTCATTCGAGGCAACCAATTGGCAACTCGGGAATGCAAATCGGATCTGAAGCCTAGAGAGCTTAACATCATCGAGCAATCCGAACCCGAACAGGTAGATGAGCAAATGGAACGGTTTGAAGACACAATGATGGAAATCACAGAGCAGGTGTAGCACCCCGGGTCAAAATGAGCATAATTGAATGATTAAACATTTGAACCCCGACTTAATAATTATGTGCGTATGTTTTGACTGTTTAATTTAGTACGTGCGTTTCAGATACTTGGTTAACGCCGGTTTTAGTTTTAGATGGGTATTTTTTTCGTGACATGGAACCTAGAATACGATTTTACCAAGAGATTCGTATCAGAAATAAGAGAAAATAGAAACAAATTAGGGGTCAATCGGAGACCCGTAGCTCAACTGACGAAGGAAAGGGTAAAATTACAATAAAAGGTAAAAATAAAAATAATATTTTAATGAAAGGTAAATGAAGATATTTTTGGTAAATGGTAACTTTTCAACGGTAAAAAGGTAATTTCCAAAATCTATAAATAGGGGCTCATAATTTTCAAAACTTATACGTTTTCAAAGCCGACGACCCGAGCGACGCTCGCGACGCGAACACGTAAGTTCTCTTTCTTTTCTTTTTCTTTACGTCTTTATTTTCCGCCGCCGCCGGAAACCGCCGTCGCCGGAGCCGCCGTTGCCGTAGCCGGAAAAGTCGCCGGAGCCGCCGCCGCCGCCGGAAAAGTCGCCAGAGCCGCCGCCGCCGGTGGTGGTGGCTGGTGCTGCTGGGCGCGCCGGGTGCGCATGCCGGACGCCGGGTGTGCACGCCGGGAGGCGCCGGGCAACGGGCGCGCGGGCGCGGGCGCCGGGGATCCAGCGCGCACGGGCGACGGGAGCAGCAAGCGCGCGACGGGCGCGCGGGCGCGGGCGCGGGCGACGGGGAATCAGTGCACGCGCGGGCGACGGGGATCCTGTGCGCGCGTCGGGTGCCGTCGTGCACGCCGAGCGCGCACCGTCGAGTTTTTGTACCCGCCCGACCGAGTCTTTTTGTACGTCGGGTCGACCGGGAGTCGGGGCCCAGTCAAAGTCAACCTTTTGATCAAAATTACCAAAATACCCTTCGATATTAAAACTCTCCGTTCGAGCTCGTTTCAACTCCGATCGAGCTCATTCTTTTTCCGTAGCGACCCTAATCCTTTCCTCTATCATATCAGTTGCTGAACTGATCTTTTCTCCCTTGTCTCATCGACCTCGATCTCTTGATCTATCGATCCGTCTCGTCTCTATCGAACGATTCTTCTCTACGGCTATCTTTATACATTTTAAATATAAGTTTTAAGCGTATTAATGATGTAAGAAATTTTGTAAAATTGTGTAGGCTATCCATTGGGTTGGTATCAGTTGGAGTGGGAATCAAGATACCAAGTCTTTGATACTAGCGACTCACGTGGTAACCACCGAACAAGGTGGGGGTAACTTCTGAACCCTAATAACTCTATTTGTTTAATGTTTTCCATATTTGATATATGAACTGTTGAACTCTACGTGCTGTGATTATTTGCTATGATTACTATGTACATGCATACATTATGAATATGATATATGTGGACGGAAGTCCAAAGTCATGTTAAGATGGACTGGTGGCCCATAAAAGCACCATATGTTAAGATGGACTGGTGGCCCATAAAAGCACCATACGTTAGGGATGGACTGGTGGCCCGTAAAAAGCACTAGCAGAACGGAGGTCCATGATCTCGTTCTGGGATGGACTGGTGGCCCGTAAAAAGCACCAACGGAATGGAGGTCTATGATCTCGTTCTGGATGGACTGGTGGCCCGTAAAAAGCACCAATGGACTGGTGGCCCATAAAAGCACCATATGTTAGATGAGTACTCTTAGAGTTATGTGTCCGTATTATATGTGCAATGCATTATATGTGCTGTGTCTCATTGCTGAACTATTATATATGTTGGATCTGTGTATCTGCTTAATAATGTTAAAAACTTGGTGATTAATTCCACGAGTGTATTCAACGCACTCACCCCCCACCTGTACTCACACTACAGGAGAAGAAGAGAATCTTGACGCGTAGAGAGAGGGGTGCCCTATCAGCCGAGTCCATCTTCCGGTTTTACCTTTTTAAGGATATGTTGTTCGTTTGTAAAAGAAAACTATATTTCTTCTTCTTTGTAAAGGATCCTGATATTTTTCCGCTGTTATGTAAAATGGTTTTATTTCGGCTAGACGCCGAGGATTTGTATACATAAAATCGTATGTTTTTTTTCCCAAAGATTTCTATTTTATTTCATGCACGTCTTTTTCCCCTTCTTTCTTCACGCCCGCAAGTAAAACTCTGATAAAATACGAAAAGATTTTGGGGCGTGACAGATGGTATCAGAGCGGTTCTAATGATGAGAACTTGCTCGAACTGGTTTTAAAATGAGAAAAACGTGATTTGGAAAGTGTGATTTGGAAATGAGGAAAAGGTTTTTAGAGCGAGTTTTAAAGTGGGAAAAATGTGATTTTGAAAGTGTGTTTGCAAAATGTGATCGGGTTTTCAGAAAAGTGTAAGATAGGCACTAGTCTCCCTCTATAGGTGACTCTCCTTGAACATAAGACTTACGAAATAAGAGTGTCTACTTGTTATGTGTCCTTTGGTTTGCAAGATATAAACTGTTAAGGTTTGATGAAGTGTTTATCTAATTGCATTTCTCATTTATACGATATAAACTGTATAAGTTTGACAGGGTGTTACTGATATTGTTCCACGATAAAAAGATCTTTTGAAAACCTCTTGATGTCACTATACTCGACACACTGCACTGAGTCACCGCCACAAAGCCGCTGACTGCAGCAGCGTGAGCTAGTGTGCGAGTATGGCCGTTCGCAGGAGTTGATGTCGTGTGACAGACAGTTGAAACTACCATGGGCCCTTGTTCACAACAAGTGTGCTAATGAGTGGGTTTTCACAGTTCGTGGTTACGATATGTAAAATCGCTTTAGATGCATGAGGTCTAGGGGGACCATGTGAGGATGTCAGTGATATGTTTCGAGATGTATTGCTATGATGTACTGTTCTGGTTGGTATATGCAAGTTGGATATACGCTATCCTACATGACAAGATTATGAAGTGTTTATAAATGAATGACAGAGAATCTATTGAGAATATTATATGATTTATGGAGTAACGTTTATCGGTACCATGATATCTGCTATTTGTTAATCTGTTGTGATATGTATTGATAAGTTATGTGGGGTAGATGATAAAAAGTTAGTTTTCGTTTGTTGCTTTAAGAGTTATGCCTAAAGGACGGCCCCGAAGAAAGCAAACACCAACGGTCAATCAACCAGAACGGGAAGTAGATGCAAGCATGGGAGATTTAGTATCTGTTCTACGGGGACTGATACAACACTTTGAGGTAACTCGAGCCATACCCCCACCGGCAAGAACCGATCCGAATCTCATCTATGAACAGTTCCGGCGATTTAACCCGCCGACTTTTGACGGGAAAGGGAAACCTACAGACGCGGAAGAGTGGCTAAGGTCACTCGACCGGTTGTTTGGACATCTGACGTGTACCCAGGAACAGAAGGTCTCCTGTTCAATTTTCCAGCTCACAGACGAAGCGAGTCACTGGTGGGATTCATATGAAAGAACTCTGCTGCCAGCTCAAAGACAGGGAATGACTTGGGAGAAGTTTAAGGAAGTGGTTTCTCATCACTTCATCCCTCAATCTTACCAAGATAGAAAGGAAACAGAGTTTCTACATCTCCGTCAAGGAACCGCGACGGTAGGAGGGTACGAGCGAAGGTTTAACCATCTGAGCAGATATGCCACTCACCTGGTTGACACTGATGACAAAAAGGCCCGACGATTTAGAAAGGGGCTTTGTCCAGAGATTGGATCCATCTTGGCTGGGTAGGGGACAATGACCTATGCTAATGTCATGGAGAGAGCCCAAGAGATCTCCTCTTGTCTGCACTCGGACGTTTTACCACCCAAGGAGGTTGATGAGATAATTGGGAAGAGAAAGTGGACCGAACCAAGCCAGAGCTTTAATAAAAACAAATTCCCAAGGAATAACGATACACCGCTTCTACCTACTGCTAGGCCAACAATCACATGTCCCAAGTGTGGGAAGTCGCATGCGGGGCCCTGCCTCCATGGAACCCGAAATTGCTATAAGTGTGGGGAACCGGGACATATAGCGCGCGACTGCCAGAAGTTCGAGAATCAAGTAGCTGCAACACAGAGGCTAAGGCCAGGGGCAGGCTAGGCTTGGGCTTTTTCTCTCACCCATACAGAGGATATTAAGAGATAGGTTACGAACAATGAACCTTTAGTACTATATATGTATAAGGATATGTAGAGGCTTTACCACCTTGTAGTAGTGTACATAATCCTTTTGTATAATGTACGAGCGACCCATCTTTTGCTCATGCGTATAAGATACCAGTTCGACTTTTGCTAATCAATGGAATCTACGTTTTCTTCTGTCCTCGCATTTCGTGTTTAATTTCTTTACCTATAGTGCTGATATGACGGTGGATCTGTTGAAATATGAAGACGGTAGGATAGTCGCTAAAACCCTAGAGGTTAGCATTCCGTCAGGGAAGACGGTGAAAACAAAACACTTATACCGTCACCTGAAGATTGCTTTTGAGGATAAGATCCTTCTAGCTGATCTCCACGCATTGGAGATAAAAGATTTTGACATAATCTCAAGGATGGACTAGCTAGAGCCCAATCACGCAATAATCAAGTGTCGTGCGAGAGAGATCGTCTTGCAAGCATCGGGAGAACCGGAGTTCAAGGTCCATGGAACATGAGTTAAAGGCAACTCAAGGATTATACCGGCCACGAAGACAACCGAAATGCTTATCAAAAGGAATTGCGAAGCTTGGTTGGTCAACATGGAGAACTCCGAGAGAGAACCGACTACTATCGAGGAAGTGTCGGTGATCAAGAAATACCTGAACATGTTTCTAAAGGAGTTCACCGTTTTGGAAAGAAGGGTAAACTGAAACCAAGGTACGTGGGACCGTTCGAAATCTTGGATCAAGTTGGGGAGGTCGCGTACCGACTAGCTCTACCACCGGACTTTGTTGGGGTGCACAATGTCTTCCATGTGTCTATGCTACGGAAATATATTTTTGATCCAAATCATATAATCGATCGAGAATGCATCGAACTGGAAAAGAATCTGACATATGAGGAAGTCCCGATAGCCATCTTGGACAGAAACAAACGACAACTTAGGAATCGAGAGATAGCTATAGTGAAGGTCCAGTGGAGCCGTCACGGAAAGGAAGAGGCAACCTGGGAATTAGAGGATGAGATTTTGAGAAAATACCCCGACATACCGATCCTAGGTATACGTTTGTTTATCTTTCTAAGTACGCGCTCAATTTCGAGGACGAAATTATTTTAAGGGGTAAGGGATGTAGCACCCCAGGTCAAAATGAGCATAATTGAATAATTAAACATTTGAACCCCGACTTAATAATTATGTGCGTATGTTTTGACTGTTTAATTTAGTACGTGCGTTTCAGATACTTGGTTAACGCCGGTTTTAGTTTTAGATGGGTATTTTTTTCGTGACATGGAACCTAGAATACGATTTTACCAAGAGATTCGTATCAGAAATAAGAGAAAATAGAAACAAATTAGGGGTCAATCGGAGACCCGTAGCTCAACTGACGAAGGAAAGGGTAAAATTACAATAAAAGGTAAAAATAAAAATAATATTTTAATGAAAGGTAAATGAAGATATTTTTGGTAAATGGTAACTTTTCAACGGTAAAAAGGTAATTTCCAAAATCTATAAATAGGGGCTCATAATTTTCAAAACTTATACGTTTTCAAAGCCGACGACCCGAGCGACGCTCGCGACGCGAACACGTAAGTTCTCTTTCTTTTCTTTTTCTTTACGTCTTTATTTTCCGCCGCCGCCGGAGCGCCGCCGGAAACCGCCGTCGCCGGAGCCGCCGCCGCCGGAAAAGTCGCCGGAGCCGCCGCTGCCGTCGCCGGAAAAGTCGCTGGAGCCGCCGCCGACGTCGCCGGAAAAGTCGCCGGAGCCGCCGCCGCCAGTGGTGGTGGCTGGTGCTGCTGGGCGCGCCGGGTGCGCATGCCGGACGCCGGGTGTGCACGCCGGGAGGCGCCGGGCAACGGGCGCGCGGGCGCGGGCACCGGGGATCCAGCGCGCACGGGCGACGGGAGCAGCAAGCGCGCGACGGGCGCGCGGGCGCGGGCGCGGGCAACGGGGAATCAGTGCACGCGCGGGCGCGGGCGACGGGGATCCTGTGTGCGCGTCGGGTGCCGTCGTGCACGCCGAGCGCGCACCGTCGAGTTTTTGTACCCGTCCGACCGAGTCTTTTTGTACGTCGGGTCGACCGGGAGTCGGGGCCCAGTCAAAGTCAACCTTTTGATCAAAATTACCAAAATACCCTTCGATATTAAAACTCTCCGTTCGAGCTCGTTTCAACTCCGATCGAGCTCATTCTTTTTCCGTAGCGACCCTAATCCTTTCCTCTATCATATCAGTTGCTGAACTGATCTTTTCTCCCTTGTCTCATCGACCTCGATCTCTTGATCTATCGATCCGTCTCGTCTCTATCGAACGATTCTTCTCTACGGCTATCTTTATACATTTTAAATATAAGTTTTAAGCGTATTAATGATGTAAGAAATTTTGTAAAATTGTGTAGGCTATCCATTGGGTTGGTATCAGTTGGAGTGGGAATCAAGATACCAAGTCTTTGATACTAGCGACTCACGTGGTAACCACCGAACAAGGTGGGGGTAACTTCTGAACCCTAATAACTCTATTTGTTTAATGTTTTCCATATTTGATATATGAACTGTTGAACTCTACGTGCTGTGATTATTTGCTATGATTACTATGTACGTGCATACATTATGAATATGATATATGTGGACGGAAGTCCAAAGTCATGTTAAGATGGACTGGTGGCCCATAAAAGCACCATATGTTAAGATGGACTGGTGGCCCATAAAAGCACCATACGTTAGGGATGGACTGGTGGCCCGTAAAAAGCACTAGCAGAACGGAGGTCCATGATCTCGTTCTGGGATGGACTGGTGGCCCGTAAAAAGCACCAACGGAATGGAGGTCTATGATCTCGTTCTGGATGGACTGGTGGCCCGTAAAAAGCACCAATGGACTGGTGGCCCATAAAAGCACCATATGTTAGATGAGTACTCTTAGAGTTATGTGTCCGTATTATATGTGCAATGCATTATATGTGCTGTGTCTCATTGCTGAACTATTATATATGTTGGATCTGTGTATCTGCTTAATAATGTTAAAAACTTGGTGATTAATTCCACGAGTGTATTCAACGCACTCACCCCCCACCTGTACTCACACTACAGGAGAAGAAGAGAATCTTGACGCGTAGAGAGAGGGGTGCCCTATCAGCCGAGTCCATCTTCCGGTTTTACCTTTTTAAGGATATGTTGTTCGTTTGTAAAAGAAAACTATATTTCTTCTTCTTTGTAAAGGATCCTGATGTTTTTCCGCTGTTATGTAAAATGGTTTTATTTCGGCTAGACGCCGAGGATTTGTATACATAAAATCGTATGTTCTTTTTCCCAAAGATTTCTATTTTATTTCATGCACGTCTTTTTCCCCTTCTTTCTTCACGCCCGCAAGTAAAACTCTGATAAAATACGAAAAGATTTTGGGGCGTGACAGCAGGCCCCAGGGCCAGAGCAAGGGATCGAGCCATAGCTCAGAATTGTCCAGCTAGAGATCCAAACTCCGACCAGAACAGTTGGGATCGACTCAAACTCGGGAACGGCTGACATCAGAACGGACGTGGAGGTAGTGAATGCGGACCCTAGCAATGAGGAATGAGAGACTTTAGACCCAAGGAAAGAAATACCATCAAGCAGAGCAACACCGATCGAAGGGCTAGAAGTGATCCAGTTAGACGAAAGCAGACTAGAGCTGGAGCTCAAAATCGATAAGGAATTGAAGGAACCTTTCAGGGGAGAACTTATAGCCTTCCTAAAAAGGAGCACAGACGTCTTCACCTGGTGCCACGAGGACATGAAGGGCATCCGACTAGAGGATGCATGTCATCACCTGAACATCGACCTGACAGCCAAGCCGGTGAGCCAGAAGAGGCGGAGGCTAAGTCCTGACAGATATCAGGGACTAGAATTGGAAGTTCAGAAGCTGCTCGGTAACGGTTTAATAAGGGAATGTGATTATGCCATTTGGGTATCCAACCCAGTTCTGGTGAGGAAAGCAAATGGGACTTGGAGATTATGCATAGATTTTACCGACCTCAACAAAGCATGTCCCAAAGACTGTTTTCCCCTGCTAAATATAGATCAGCTGGTCGATACAACAGCAGGACATGAGATCATGAGCTTCATGGATGCCTACTCAGGATATCATCAAATCCCTATGGTTGAGCATGATCAGCGACACACAACGTTCGTCACCGACCGAACACTTTACTGCTACAAAATGATGCCTTTTGGCCTGAAGAATGCTGGAGCAACCTACCAAAGGTTAGTTAACAAGATGTTCGCAGCTCATCTCGGGAAAACTATGGAGGTCTACATTAATGATATGTTGGTAAAATCCAAGAGGGTGGAGGACCACGTCAAAGACCTAGCAGAAATGTTCGGGATTTTAAGAAAGTACAGGATGAAGTTGAACCTTAAAAAATGCTCTTTTGGGGTCGGCTTTGGAAAGTTCCTCGGCTACATGGTAAGCCAAAGAGGAATCGAGGCAAACCCCGAAAAAATTGAGGCAATAATAAAACTCACCCCAAGGAGGATAAAAGATGTCCAGAGCCTAACAGGGAAAGTTGCTACACCGAATAGATTCATATCGAGGTCAACAGACAAGTGCAAACCTTTCTTTAATTTGATCAGAAGAGATGAGAAGTTTGAATGGAACGCTGAATGTGAAATAGCTCTCGAGGAGCTGAAAAAATCGCTAATGAAGGCTCCAGTACTTGCAAAACCGGAAGCCGGAGAGAAGTTACAGCTTTACCTAGCAGTTTCATCTTACGCTGTAAGTGCAGTCTTAGTCCGAGCAGAGAAAAGCTCCCAACAACCGGTGTACAATGTGAGCTAATCTCTACATGATGCCGAGCTAAGGTACCTGTCCATGGAGAAACTAGCTTATGCCCTGGTCATCTCGGCCAGAAAACTGCGGCCATATTTTCTAGCCCACCAGGTTGAAGTTTTAACAAATTTTCCCTTGAAATCCTAGGCCGGCCAGATGCGTTGGGACGATTACTAAAGTGTTCGGTTGAACTCGGACAATATGACATCCATTATTCGCCGAGGACAGCAATCAAAGGTCAAGCCCTAGCAGATTTCATCGTTGAGTTCACCCCTGTTGTTGTACTTTAGGAGGAAAGAGTCGAGAGGCCTTGGAAAATGTTTGTGGACGGATCTTCCACACTGACAACAGTTGGAGTCGGCATTGTGCTCATTAGCCCCACAAACAAGTATTTTTGCTTGGCGTTATGGTTCAGATTCCTAGCAACGAACAACGAAGCGGAATATGAAGCTCTGTTGGCCGGGTTAGAGATGGCCAAACAATTCGGCGCGGATGATCTCGAAGTGTTCAGTGATTCACTATTGGTCGTCAACCAAATCTCAGGAGAATACGCTGCAAGAGACGACAAGATGGCCAGATACCTGAGGTCGGTAGAAGTGGCCTTGGCAGATTTCAAAAAAATCCGAGCAGAACAAATCCTAAGGACAAAGAACACTAAAGTCGATGCCCTAGCCCGACTCTCAATGAGCGAAGGAGCAGAAGACATCGGGTCGGTAAACATCGGCATGGTTGAAAAATCGGCTCTGGACCAGAAAATGATGTACAATGCTGAGTAGAAAGAGACTTGGATCCACCCAATCATCTAGCTGGGTAGCCCGGGCCTTCTCCAGTTCAGCACGGAGCCGAGATGACTCCACCGTGAGGTCGGCCACCCGTTGCCGGTCAGTTTCGGTAGCTCGGGTCACCTCCTCAAGCTGCTCCTGAGAGGGGGCCAACTGGGTGGTGAGGGTGACCTTCTCGTCTTTGACGACGGCCAGCTCAGCTCAAGCCTCACGTAACTCCGTCCTCCGTCGCTCATACCTCTCCCGAGCGGCAAGGTGAGAGGCCTAGGCCTTCCACGCAAAAACGGAAGCCTGGGTGTGGAAGATGGACGAGCAGATGTTGAGATCGACACTGGTCATACACTGAGCATAGTCTTCCAGCTCTTCAGTCCAAGCCCGGGCAGGTGCCTCAATCGCCTCCTCCATCCCGGACGGGAAACTCATATCGGTGCTCGGAGACCGAGCACGGCTGAAGCTGATCTGGAAGGGAGGCCTCCACCCCTCCCACTCTTCAGTCTCAGCAATCCGCTGAGGGTCCCAGCCAGTGATGTTGACCGACCCGGCCAGATTCGACCCCTGACCGGGGAAAGACTGTGGCCGAGAAGCTGGTCGACCAGCTCCAGAAGGGCCACCATTTTCCAGGCGCGCCCGTTTGCTCAGCACCTGCTTAGAGCTCGGCTGCCGCCTAACCACGACAACATGGGGTTGGCTGGCGCGGGCGGAACCTCGACCCCGAACATAAGCTGGGGCTCCCCGAGCCGGAGCTGATGCGCGTTGTGAGTGCTGACGTAGACGTTAAGCAGGGTCCATCCTCAGTGAGATACCCTGGCCAGGAAGGGAGACTAGAAGACGAAATAAGACCGATTAAAAGGTTTAAAAAAAGTCTACATGTTTAATAAAAAGACACCTTGAACGCGAGAGGGTGCGGCACGAAACGGAGAGATCAGATTGGCCCCGAGGAGATTTTCCTCGGCGAGCAGAATCCTGTAGTGCCTCTGGTCCCCCACGGAGAAGTCGCACAGATAGGGAATCTTCCGGGTGAAGGATTCTTCGATCACAAGATTCTTCGAAAGTTGTTCTGCAGAGCAAAGAAAAGTTAACGATCAGAAAAGATGTTAGCATAACAAGAAATGAAACGTTAAATACCCTGGGCTTCGCCGAATTGTGTCAGGCAGTTAACCCGAGCAGACGAGTCGATCCACTCCCCACCGACCCAGAACCATTTGTCGCGCCAATCTTTGATCGATGACGGCAAACATCGTACCAGCTGAGGTCGGTATTTCCACACCGACATATAGTAGAAGTGGTTCCTCAGACCAGGAACCGTCTTCAATCTAAACATCCATGCGACCTCATGGGGGCTCGGCACCCCGGGGCCGAAATACCAAATCATCACCACCAGGCCGATAATGGAAGATCAGCCGTTGGGATGGAGCTGGCCTGGTGCGATTCCCCAATGCTCTAGGTAACCGGCCAGGGTGGGGGCAAGAGGAAACCGCAATCTAGCCTCGAGAGCTCAACACTGATGGCGACATGACCTTCCGACGGCTGATCCATCCGATCAGCCGGATGAGGTACAGTGAACGTTACTCCCGTTTGAATATTGAAGAGAGCGCGCCACTTGTTCAGCTCGATGGCGGTCACGAAAGCAGGATAGTCAAAGGTTTTCGAGTCAGGATTGAAAGCACTTCACCGGTTTGGGCGCCCGGATGAGGTGGCATGGATAGGGATTCCTTTAGGGATGACAGAGACATCCCGTCCCGAGGAACTGGTTTCGCCTAAGCCACGAAATGAAGGGCTCGGGTTGGCATGGATGTCACTCGGAATGTTGATCAGCTGTGCGGCCGGAGTGGGTTCTGAGTCGGATGAGGACAAAGACAGATCGGAAGAGCTGGAAGTCTAGGAATACGATGGCTCGGAAGCGGGATTAATTCCTTGATCGTAATCCTGGACCGAGCCACCGGCAGATGAATCTGAAGCCATAAGTTATATCAGGAAGACGAAAATATATATACCTCAAGGTTCTGAAGGACGGGAGATCCTGAACGGTGAGTTAAGGTCTGTAGTTTTTGCTCGGAGAAGGGAGAAGAAAATGCAAGGATTTGGAGTTCGCGAAGAGTGAAAGTAGAGAAATAAGTTTGTTTCTCACCTATTTATAGGAGATCACGGCGTCTCTTCGACTTTCGATCTCTGAGATCGCGACACGTGGAGCTAGATCTCGGCATCTGGTACCCAGCTCGGCCATTAGGTATGCAACGTGTCGGGGGCATTTCATCTCGCATGGCAGAATGGGTTTAGGTCCCCGCCCAAAGCAAGCTCTGACCACAGCCTAAGGGGCTAATGTTGTACCCCGTCAGATTTACCCGAGCTGGGTTTAACCAGACTAAGTCGGAAGCAGAAAGTGGACAACTGAGCATTGGACCGGGCCAGAAGGGTCAGACCTGACCAGACAAGGGGTATCGAGTCTCTATAATGCCAGATATGGTCACCCGATCTGACCAGGTGTTAGGATGATCCGACCAGAACCTGTTCGGCAAGGGCAGACCTAGAGCATAACTAAATGCTGCCACCCAGAAGACTAGGAGTCCCACATAAGAAGAGCAGACGAGACTTAGTTCATTCCAAGAGAGATACTTTAAGAAAAGAAACAAATCAGGATCAAATCGTATTTGATTTAGATAGATTTTGTCAGGTTTTTTCCTTATCTAGACCCTAAAATCGAGGGATTTGAGTCTTATTCCCCAAGTTTTGTATCTTAGGTCATAGTCTATAAATAGGATTAAAAACCTCATTCAAGGGGTTTGAAGATCATTGTATTCAAGCAATTAGAGAGCTATTTTCTCAATTCTTATATAAAAACGTTCTGTCCGACTAGAATCAGCCGACCAGAACAAGCCTAGCAAATTGCCCGAGTAGGCACCAGACACAATCTTTCTTTTACTTTATTCGATTCTCATATTTATTATTCGGTTCGATTTACTGGAGTCGGATCGAGTTTTTTGGTGTTAGGCTAGGATTTTGTGCTTTACGAAATCTGACGTCAACAGGTTCTAATGGAGTATTGATGCTAGAACGGCTAATTGGATTGGATTGGACTAGACGATCCTAAACCACCCTCTTAACACGCTTGTCTCTGATTTTGTGAATACATGTCTTAAATACAATATTCGATTCGGTTGATGCAGAGAAGATCTTGGCTACACCGCGGTGGCCTAGTGATCGATTGTATATAGGAATTGAGGAGATGATAGTGAGACAACGAAGCATCTGTTTTTCTAGTGTACCACCTTTATGGAGGTTTGGAACCTTATAATCGAAGCCGATAATAAGTCTTTAATGCAATCATTGGCCAAACACTTGGAGAATCTCGACTATTGTAGTATGTTTATTGAAGATATTTATTCTCTCCCCCATAGATTATTGTCAGGAAATTCTCCAAGAAACACACAAAAACTTGGAATTCACAGGTTTTCAACTCTCTAGATCGATTGCAAACCGATCTCAATCAAACCACATCAAGAGAACATGAAGATATAAGTGGTTGGGCGTAAAAGCCTACATCCATGAGATAAAGGGGTGGGGGATCTTTTATTAAACTGAACGAGAGAAATCAAAAGTTACAAGATTGCAAATCTCAAACTCTCAAAAATGATTAACAACCTATCTTCTAGCTAATTTCTTTCTCTCTCTTGAATGCTACACTCAATTGTGAAACTGACCCACTATAGACTCACATTTATAGAATCCATAGCAACAAGAATGATGGAAAACGATCAAGAACCAAAAACAGAAATCCTAACTGAAAAATGTCAACTTGGAAGCAGAAAAATCTGATTCATGTTTACCCATTTCCACGCTTCTAGTTGGCTAAAACTCCAAAGGACATAAACTGATATGAAACACACTTCACATATGACAATTTAATAAGTGAAAATGCGCCTTTGACACTACTCAGCAAAAATTTGTGAAATTGGGCCAAAACTTTTATCAATTACAATGTGAGTAGTTTATTTTTGTACCACATCTAGCTCATGCTTGAACTCATTGTAAGTTTGACTTAGAAGTCAATCGAATTTGGGTGGAAGACCTTCCAAATGATGTCTATATACTTTCCCTTCGGGTTGTAGGCGATTGCCCGGATGATTTCTTTTAATGAATTGGGATTCTTAAAAAAAATTATTTCGGTTTTTAGCAATGCATACGCCCAATTCAAAATTAAATATATAACATATACTGATTAACATATTATTTAATTGTTGAAATATGTTGTATTTGTAACAGAGCATACATCATTTTTTATTAATTATCTTAAAAATACATATATTGCTATGTATTGTATTATTCAATTATTCCACTATTTTCTAGTTTGATTTTTATTGTTAAAGTCTAAATTACCCTCAACTTGTCTAATCCATTTAATGATAAAGAAATATTAAAAGTCAAAATTTATCAAGTAATTTTTTTTAAATTCTCAAATAAACTTCATAACTTATTTTAAAACACATACTAAAAACATTATTCAATTTGATGAATTAATTAGTTTGAAAAACTTGAACAATTGTTTTTAATCAACCCACCTTTATTTTAGTTTTTTATATTCATATTTTTTCCTTATTTTTTTAATCAAATAAATTTCAAATATAAAAATAATTTCTATATTTGAAACATGTCATATGTTACTTTAACCAACATATTTTAAAATTCGTATAACATCTAATAGTATTTCTTACATTGAAATTGAAGTCATTAATTAGTCATATTAATATCTATTATTTTCTTAAAATTTACTTTATTATAGATTTTATTTGTAACTAAAAAAATTATTATGAGGAAATTGTAGGCTTAATTATAATTATATGTTTATAATATGTACGTAAACGTTAAAAGTATATAAATTCAAAATGTCATAGTATCATACTAGATGAAACTCCGTGCAATGCACTGGCCTTTAATTTTCGCGGTCATGCTAATTTTTGTGTGTTTCCTATTCTATATATTTCTTTTTTAAAAGTTGTAGTCTTCATACTTTTTATAATCCAGCAAATATTTTTGTTGTTATGTATAACTAGGTTTTGCTCTATGCAATATACAATCATAAATTTTATAATAATGTAATTATAATGCAGTTAAACAATATAATGTGTATATATTTAAAATATGTGAATTTATGTTTAAAGATATATATTGAATGAAATAAAAGTATTCGATTGTAGATTATATATTTTAAATAATTGAGATTGATGATAAAGAAATTGTGGTTGATGAAATAGTATAATATAAAAAAATTGGATTATAAAATTATAGCCAAATAATAAAAAAGTTATAAATAAGATGTAAAACTTAATGTTTTTTATTAATTGAATTGATTGAATAGAAAATATCAATTTTAAAAATAATATCTCTAACTTTGAATAAGATGTTAACATAGTATTATAATATATATATATATATATATATATATATATATATATATATATATATATATAAAATAGAGATTAGAAAAAAAAAAGAAAAAAAAAGGAATGGCTAAAATGTAAACAGTGACACAAAAATGATCCAGTACGACTTAGTCGTGGCCTATAAATGAATTTATTAATTTTCAACAGAAACACTGCTCATAAAGACATATCATTGTCTAAATTAAATAAAAAAAACTTATTAAAACCCATACATTCAGATATATTTTGGAAATCCTTAATTATTTTTATGGTTTTATACAATTGAAAATGTTTTTTTTTAATGAGCTAGATGGATGGGAAGAGTTTGTACTCTAATCATTACAATCTGCACTTTAATTTATAAAGGTGTGATCATACTTAAGCTACAAAGCTCGTGATTTATACAACAACAATGTTAAAATGCCACATCATGTCTAATGTGAAATTAGGTAAAAACTCCTGTGAAACTGGTGCACGTATCCTAAATCCGTGCAATCCGGGTCAACCCAATCCACTACGGTCCTCAACGCGTTGGCACGCGCTCCACACGTCAGGGAGGGGGCGTTACACACTTAGTCTATTTTCTACATTTTTCTAGAAAAATATGTATGTCTTTTAGTTATAATTTTCAAACATTTATGTTATGACTTTCATATTTTATACTTTCTATGAAAATTTCATACCCTTTTCATTATATAATTCATGAGTGACACTCCTGTGCACAAGGTGCAACAATACTGTTATATTATATGAAGTGATACTGTTATATTAATATAACAGTATCACTTCATATAATATAACAGTATTACTTCATATAATATAACAGTATCACTCATATAATATAACAGTATTACTTCATATTAACAGTATCACTCATATAATATAACAGTATTACTTCATATAATATAACAGTATTGTTGTGCACAGATTTGGATCCGTGCACCTTGTGCACAAAAGTTTTTGCCATAATTCATACCTTTTAATTAAGCGTAGTAGATCTTTTAGTTATGCGTATTAGACCTTTTAGTTATGATAATATTACCTTTATTTTATATCTTAGTAAATAATGTAAAACCTTTATATGATACAACTAATATTTTTATGTAATGTTGTTGATATATTTATGTAATACAACAAATATGTTTCAAAAAAATGGAATAAGATAATACCTTTAAGTAAATATAGTAATACTTTTATGTTATATGACTAATACATTTATGCGATATAAATAATATCTTTACTTGTATTTTAGTAAAACGAGGCAGTACCTTTATGCAAAAGAAGTAATACATTTTTGTGAAACAACACATACATTTATTAAATAAAACATATACCTTTATGTGATATAATTAATATATTTCAATAAGTAATAAAATTATTTTTTAAGTAAAATAAAGTAGTACCTTTAAGTAAATGCACTAATATCTTTACATTATGTGGTTCATACCTTTATATGATATAAATAATAATCTTATCTTTTATTTCAGGTAATACATTTATGTAATAATACCAGTATATTTAAGTTATATAATTCATACTTTTTTCTCAATTTTCTATAAATGATTACTACAAGCATCACATCCTCATTAGTTATCACCACCCCTGAAAATCAAGTAGATCACGACCGAATTTGGAGAATAATAAGTGATTGAGAGAAAGATCACGATCGGATCTGGAAAAGAGTAAGTGATCATAATATGAAGATGAGTGGGAGCGTTTTGGGAGAGAAAGAGAAAAGTCGCGCTTCACAAAGAAGAAGAAGAGAAGAGATAATCGTCATTGAACACGATTGTTGCTGTGAAAAAAAAAGTGTAGAAGAAGAAAAAGAGAGCACATAAGAGGAGAATAAGATGAAAAACTTGAAGAAGAAGAGAACCCTAGCTTGTTTTTAGAAAAAAAATGAAGAAATTTTTTTATATAATTACCAGGTGGAATAAGATGAAAAACTTGCGGAAGAAGAAGAAAACCCTAGCGTGTTTTCAAAAAAAAATAAAGAAAAAAAATTATATAATTATCAGGTGGATCCGGATCCAGGACAGGGCAGCCTGATGCAACTAGTGTATAGGACTAGTGAAATTAATATGTCTATGGTGGATTTGATAGCAGATTTATACAATATATAATATTTTCCATGTTAAACCAAACATATAAATATTAGAGAAAATTATGAAATAACTCAGTAATGCTTACTCCTAGATACATATATTTTTAATGAAATAACTTTATTTATTTAAAAAAAAAAGGTTAGAGAAAAAAGGAAATAAAATTAAAGAGTGAGACATGAGTAGTTTAATTTTACCACGAAAGTGGAGCATATTGTACTAAAAAAAAGAACACAAATGTTTTTGTGTACCAGGTGCACAAATTCTACATCCGTGTAATCGGGTCAACCTAATCTAGGGTGCATTTCACGTGTCTCACGTGCGCCTTACACATCCACACGCGCACTCACTCACCCAAACCCTAGCTCAAACTCTAGTTTCCCAGTTATATTGGTCTAACCTTTTAACTTATCGAACCTAACCTATTAGTTTTGTTCGCATAACCTTTTGCAGTGTATGACAAACTTATAATATCTTTCAAAACCTTTCAAAACCTTTATGTTGTAATAATATAACATTTATGCATAATAATTTAACATTTTCGTTATAATAATATAACCTTATGTTATTGTTTAAATACATAAAAGTTATGATATTTGTACATAAAAGTTATACTAATATAACATAAATGTTAAATTATTATAACATAAATGTTAAGCCATACTATATGAATTTTTATAGTGAAAAAAGTCTAAGTAATATCACTTAAAGGTTATGATATATGTATGTAAAGGTTGTACTAATATAACATAAAAGTTATACTCGGTTAACAAAAATGTTACATAACTTTTAATTATGTATCGCCCAGGACAAAAACGAAGCATAATTGGTTAATTAAATAATTAAACCCTTAATTGAAATATCTTATGTGCGTTAATTCTTGAGTGTTTAATTAAATACGTGCGTTTTAGATATGTGTTTAACATCGGTTTTAGATGGATATAATTTCTAGACATGGAACATAGAACATTTTTATACCATTAGATGTGTAACGGAAACACGAGGAGATAGAAACGAACTAGAGGTCAATCGGAGACCCGTAGCTCAAATGGTGAAGAGAATGACAAAATACGAAGTTTCGGAAAAACGAAAGGTGGAATCTTGATAAACAGTAAAAAAAATATTCTCATGAACAGTAACCTCAAGATATTTACGTGAGTAATGATTTTCAAAAATCTATAAATATGGGCTCATTCGATTCGAAAATTCACCATTTTTCCAAACGAGCCGAAAGCGACGAAAACACGTAAGTCTCTCTCTCTTCTCTATCTTCTGTCTCCAGCGCACCGTCGCCGGCGCCGCCGCTGCCGGTGGCTGGAATTTTCAAAGTTATCGGTTTCGACCGATTTTCGCACAGAACGTAGGTCTTGTCGAGACGAGTCTAGGACAGTTTCCGGAAATTCATTCTGATGTCTCATTCACCGGGAAACGGCAAAACATCGCCGGAAAACCCTTTTTCTTCCTCTTCCTCTCCACCTCGTTTCTTCTCCGTTTTGGACCAACTCATTCTCTAAGTTGAAACTCTCATCGAGCCCGTCATGAATCCGGGCTCAGAATTCTGAACGGATCGCTCCTCCTCCGGTAATCGTCGGTCAAAAATCCGGCCAAATTTTTCTCTCTCCTCTCTCCCCGTCAGCCCCCTTTCTCCCTCCTCTCGTCGTAAAAGTTGCAAGGACAGTGGCTGGGTGTGTGTGTGATGGGCTAGAGGTGGTGGCCGGCGACTAAAAGTCGCTGGCCACGAGCTGGAAGTGGGCTGAAAGGTGGTGGTTTGCATGGGATTTGGTGTGTATGTGTGCGCGCGCGCATACTGTTGGAGGCAGCGCCGCCGTGGGTGTTGTCGACCGGTGCTAGGGATACGCCAGCAAGGTCAGGTGATTGGTGGCCGGCGGCGGGTGGTCGCCGGCCATGCTGTGTAAAGATGTGTGTTTAAGTGTATATGCGTGTGTGTGTATATAAGTTGTGTGTGTGTTTATGGGTGGCTGAGGCTTATTCGTGGTCGCCGGCCAGGAGTCTGAGAAGGGTCGGAGCTAGGAAGGGGGAGAGTGTGTGAGAGAGTGCATGGGGGTTAGGGTAGCTTGGTGGCTCATTTTGGAGCATTTTTCATGTCGGAATCCGGCGAGGGGTGGCCGGAGTTAGTGGTCGCCGGAGTTGGGTCGCCGGTGGATAAGATGGCGATGGCGATGGCGCTGAGCGGCACCATCGCAGCAGGTGGTAGCTGGAAAGGGTAGCAGGCGCGCAGCTGCCGAGTTCGCCGGGGGGCGGCGGGTGCCGGGCGCGCAGCTGCCGAGAAACCAAGCCCGTTGCCGAGGACGCCTGCCGAGTCCGCCGAGAAGCACCGGGTGCCGGTACGCGTAGCTGCCGAGGACACCTGCCGAGAGCTACCGAGAAACGTGTGCGGCACCGGGTGCGCTGGTGCGCGCACGCATGACGCCGGGAGACGGGCGCACGCAACTCCGTGTTTTTGATACGAATCCCGTTTTCTCCACCGTACGTTATCATCGAGTCGTCGCCGACGAGATGTCATTGACCGGGGGTCGTGGGTCCTGGTCAATGTCAACCCTTGACCAAAATTATCATTTTACCCCTAAAACTTAAAATGCGTCGTTTGAGCTCGTTTCAACTCCGATTGAGCTCATTCTTTTTCCGTTGCGACCCGAATCTTACCCTCTTTCATATCAACTTTTTGGACTGAACATCCACTCTTGTTTCTTCAACATCAATCTTTAGGTCTTCCGTTCTGACTCGTCCCTAACGATCGTATTTTCTCTTTTATCGTTTAAATCTTTAATTATATTTATTAAGGATCTAAGAAACACCGTAACATGTGTAGGCTATCTGTTGGATTGAGCTTTGAGGTTCTCGTTGTTTGATACTTGCTACACACATGGTAACCACCGAACAAGGTGGGGGTAATTTCTAACTCTTTATCTGTTTACTATTTTCCCTATTAAATGCATGTACTGCGGAATACTAAATGTTGTGATTATAAGTGTTGTGCCATACTTTATACTGTGAAAGGACTGATGTCCACATTGCATATTCTGAGGGGACTTCTGGTCCGACGAAAAAACTGTCTCTTACCATTTCTACTACTTTGAGAGGTTTGGTGGTCCTTGAAATGCACCAGCAGTAAATGATACAGTTTTATAGGGTAAGACGGGGAATACCCGCACCTATTCGTCCCTTACCATTTCTAATATCTGCTATGCATTTTACGTGCAGTGACAACGTTCCGAGTAATACCTTTATTTTCTTTCTGTCTTATATATTTGTCGTATGTTATAAGATTCGGATTTTACCCCCACGAGTGTATTCCACTCATTCACTCCTATTCTGTAATTCACATTACAGGAGATGACGAGCATGATGAACCTTAGAGGGAGAGATGATGGTGCCCTATCTGGATTGTTTATTTTGAGTCTTTTATCACCCAACAATTAAACAATATTTTTTAAAATTTACGTTTCGTAAAATATAATCTCGTTTATGTTTGAATGATGGATCCTGAAGGTTTATTTCTGCTGCGAATGTTTTAATGAATCGGTTGTATCCGATTGTTGATATGTAAATGATTTTGTTCGTCTCCTACCTCATTCTTTTGATAACTGTCTCCTACCCCCTTCTTCTGTATATGTGATCGTCTCTTACCTCCTTCTATTTTATATCATGTATGCCTTTTACCCTCTTCTTTCTTCACACCCGCAAAGAAAACTCTGATAAATTTTTAAGAAGAAAACGGGGCATGACAAATTATATTTTTTATATTGAAAAAATATATGTAATTTTACTTAAAGGTTATAATATATGTACATAAAGGTTATACTCGGCAAACATAAAGGTTATATTCGGTAAATATAAAGATTATGACATAAATTTAAAAAAAATAATAAACTTGGGCGTGGATCTGGGCCAAACCCGACCTGATCCGACCCACACGCCTAGTTGCATAGATCATGATCCATGCACTTGATGCACACAAACACTACTAAAAAAAAGATTCAATGAAATATATAAATCTAGTTATTTGACTATATATTTTCCCTGATTATTATATATTGTTTAGATTTTACAGCTTTGCAATAGTATAAAAACAATAACAATATTCTTTTTTTTCCCTAAAAATGAATATTTTTATAATGAGTAACACTTCTGTGCAACTTGTGCACAGAGTTGCACGGATACCTTTATGTTATAAATATAGTATCTTTATATACAAATATCCGTACCTTTTAAAATGAACATGCATAAAAGTATTACATTTATAATATAAAGGTACTACATTTATAACATAAATGTGTGGATTACACGGTGTAACTGGTGTACAGAAGTTTTTGCCTTTTATAGATCTTCATGGCATTGACATTGATTATGCGTATAGTCTGAATTTAAAGTTTCATTTTATATCGTTTCTTATCTTAGGTATATTAGATTAAAAAAATGAATTAATATTTAGAATTGTGAATTACAATAAGATTTGATACTTTAATTTGTTATAAAAGATTACATATAAATTTGATTGGACTATATTAATTTTTTATTTGAATTTATCCTTTTTGAAATATTCAATTACCAAAATTAATGCAAATTAGCTTTTACATTCAAGTTCAGTTTATTCGTTTCCTTCTCAGGGAAAATATATGTTCTTAAATATTATTTTTGGAAGTTTTAATTAAAAATAATAATTTTCTTTTAACCTCCCATGAGCCTTATAGCTTAAGTATATTTCATATTTATAAATATGCAGATTGTGATGATTAGAGTCCAAACTTTGATTATACAAATTTTCAAGTCGTTATTGTGTATTCTCTTCCGCTCCCCAAAAGGTCGTTAAAAAACAATTTTAACCTCAATTCACAATTTCTATATTTATTATTTCTTGTTTAATTGGGGTTATTGTTCCTTCCCTTCTGCTCTCCCAAAGTCATTAAAAAAACAACATTCTTTTAACCTCAATCCACAATTTCTATATTTATTATTCCTTGTTTGATTTGGAAATGTCATTTGAGCGCGCGGAAAATGAAGTATTTCCTTTTCTATCATGTTCATATATATATATATATGGTTTGAGTTTTACGACCAACATGATTATAAATTCTTAATATTCACCTCTTTTAGCCATTTTAGCCAGAAAGACGTTCAGGTGTTTGTTGGGTTGAAGGGGAATCTAAAGTTATTCCTAAGAGTATAAATGTCTTGATTTTCATGCATCTTAAGGTTTGATTATCTTTTGGAATAAGTATATAGGCTGAAATATTTTTCTCGTGTCAATATTGTCTAAAAAATAGTGGTCTAGAATGAGTTACAATGCCACATAGAAATTCCTACGAAAGTTTATATATATATATATATATATTTATTTATTATATTATATTAAATTCTGAGAGAATCACGTCTATTTTTCTTATATTTGCAATGAAACCTCATAGAAAAATCCTCCTAATTTTGTCCAATATGCATTCTTGTTTAATTTGGAAACATCATTTGGGCTCACGAAAAATGTATTTCCTTTTCTCTCATGTTATTTATATCAGTGTTCTAAAATTCGCTAGGCGCTAGTCGGGCGCTTGACTAGCGCCTAAGATGCCTAGGCGGGGCTTAGGCGGCGCCTAGGCGTCGTATCTAAATTAAATAGATTTTTTATTATTTTACCTATTTTTCTTAATTTGTTATCCTTACAAAATATTTTTGGAACTCTTATGTTATATTGTTTTGGTTTTATATTGGAGGACAAGTAAAAACATCATATCTCATTTATAAAATTATTTTTATTTGTATTTTTCAATTTGTGAAATTTTTATCTATATCTAATTAATTAATAATAATTTGATAGAAGACTATAATACATTAATAATATCATCATTTTGCTAAAAAGTGAAAAAAAAAGTAAAAATGTAAAGGAAAGAAATTAGAAAAAAGTATTTGGCGCCTAGGACCGCTTAGGGCCGAATTTTTCCCCCTAGCGCCTAGGCGGCTGCCCAGATCAATTTTTAGAACAGAGCTTTTTAATGACAAAAACTCATGTGCAACCATCACACTATGCGACGGTTGTCACTTATAGCACAAAATGACATACTTATAGTAGTAAAAGACATACTAGAATAACTCATACTTATACTGTAAAAAACATATTTATAAGAGTAACACTTCTATGCACCGGTTGTACAGAAGTGAATTCGTGCAATCCATACCTTTATGTTATAAATGTAATACCTTTATGCATGTTCATTTTAAAAGGTACGAATATTTGTACATAAAAGGTACTACATTTATAACATAAATGTATGGATTACACGAATTTCACTTCTGTGCAACTGGTGCACATAAGTTTTTATGTATTTATAAAACACATACTTATACCTGCACAAGGTATATTTGAATCATGTCGCATGTGAGACAGTCTCACAAGAGACCATATATATATATATAGTTATATATATATAGTGATGATCAGGCATGCTCCTGAAGAATGCGCACCGTGCGCACTTTTTAAAATTTTTTTTTTAAATTTTCATATATCATATTATTTCTTTTCTCACGCTACCCCTCCACATACGATATTCTCATCTCACACCTAAACATAACACATAATCAACATATACAATTTTCATCCCACATGTCAACATAAATCTTCTTCTTAATTCTCATCTCACAGATGCTACACCATGAAAATTTGGTTATTATCAAAAGTTATTTGTTAAAAATTACAAAATATGAATTGGTTAACAAATAGCCCACAATTAAAGAAAAGAACGAAAAATATTCAATTAGTCAATTCTCGAGAAAAATCATAATCAACGTTCAATAAATCCTCAAAATGAATAATAAAAATTGAAATATGAATTAAGTAACAAAGAGAATAAATTCTCAACAAATCCTTAAAATCGACAAATCATATCCTCAAATCAACAAATCCTCAAAATGAACTAATCATATCTCCAACTCAATCATCAATTATCAAGAAGTCTTCAATCAATTCTCAAAATCCCAAGTCTCTTTAATTACTTGTCTTTTGCGTCGTCAAATATAATGGATCTACAGATTTAAAAAAAATTAAAATAAATCAGTACCATAAATTTTTAAATGTAAAAACTTTCAGAAAACATAAGAAAATATTATACCATTCCAAGGATGTGGTACAATTTCTCCTGTCATGTCCACTAATCCCACAACCACGACAAACTCTTACTTTTGAAATTGTTTTTTCCTTTGATAATTTTTACCTTTTACCACATCCTTTTGCTCTCACTTGTGAAGGGTCATTAATCTCAGGCATATTCTTTTCTCATACAGATCGTTGCGCTCTTTCACCAATATTCATTTTCTTTATATCATTGTACACATGTTCTGATTGTTGCATTAGCAAGTTAGAACCATCTTCAGTGAGACAAACATGTTCTAATTGTTGCATTAGCAAGTTAGAACCATCTTCAGTGAGACAAACATCATCTACTACAGTAGAAGCCATTTGTGATAATTTTGAATGTCTTATCAGAAGAGATTTATTATGAACATCATAAATGTCAGCACCATGATTATCATTCACTCTACCACTCTTTGCACTTACTGTCCATCTTGGTAGAATATATGTAGATGGAAGTTCAAAGATCTGTTTCACACGAAAATATACCAAAATGTGTCTATAAACAATTCCTTTGAACTCAAATTGTAGACAACTACATGTTAATGCATCTGAACTCTTGGTGTATGTAAGCTCCTGTTGTCTTGATGTTGAACTTGTTTCAGCTCTTAATATAGTATAGATTGTTTGCAACTCATCATCACATTTCGAATTCACAAAATAAGCATGACTTTGACACATTTATTCTTGGAAAAAGTTAAAACTTTTCCTCATGTATATCTTTGCCATTTGTGCTTCCACTGGCCAAAGTGTCTTCAATGTTGGTTGCTCATTAATATCAGCATGATCAACTTCCAATTCTTTGTGTCGTTGATGTGTAAGAGCTCTATTAAATCATGTGATAAAATCCATCAACAAATTTTTGGTTGAAATATATCTTTTGAAAAAAGAATGACAACTCTCAGCTCTTTGACTACAAGAAACTCCAGCACTAAATACATGTTTAACATAAGCACTAAATACATGTGGTTGAGTCATTCATTATTTTTCAGCGTGTAATATGTCATGATCTCCATCCAATGTTCTTCAAATTCTCTAGTAGATTTGGAGTTGATAACTACATCCTTCAAATGGTAATAATCATCTCAATTTGTTATTACATTAATCTTTTCAGAGAATTTATTAAGAATATGCTAAATACAATACCAATACAGGGTGGCTGGAAACACTTGTGCAATAGCTTTGGTCACTGCAGGATCTTGGTCTGTAACAATAACAGAAGGATGACTATCTAGCATAGCCTCAAGCCACTTATTAAATAACCAAATAAATGAATCTGCTTTCTTGTCACTTAAAAATCCACATCCAAGTAAGATTGTTTGTCTATGGTGGTTGATCCCAGTTATTGGAGCAAAAATCATGCTATACTTATTTGTGTTATATGTTGTATCAAATACTATAACATCACCAAAGTAATTGTAAGACCTTTTTGCTACAACATCGGCCCAAAAACATTTTATAAGTTTGTTCTCCATGTCTAGTTCAAAGTCGAAGAAAAATGAAGGATTTTCTCTTTCTCTAACAAAAAATACTCAATTATGTTTCTGCGTCCATTCCTTTATGTTCCGTCTGCAAATCTCGTTTGTAATTTCTAATGTCTCGTTCAGTACATCCAACATGTTCTGGGCCACCAGATTTGATTTCCATCAATCTCAATTGTTGACATGTTGGTACATTTACTTTATATAATTGTTCGGTCAACACTTTCTTTTCCATTGACACATGACGATATGACCTCAACATATGTACCTTTCTTGGAGTTGTAAGTTCATGATTGTGATTCTCAATAAATATACTCACGACCCAATTTGGTCCGGTTTCTCTCTTTACAATTGCTAACTTGGCTTTGCAACTAACTCGAACTATTCCCCGATTCCTTTCACCCTTTTGCTTATTTGATTCATTTATTTGACCCTCCTTATAACATACAAATGATTTCCATATTATTTCACTTGTCTCTTTGTTCATTTTACTGTTGTGGAACCTTGTACTAAATCATGCCTCCTTTGTATAAGAATTATAAAATTCAAATGCTTCTTCGATTATGAGAAATTCCTGCCCGATTTTAGGTTTATTTTCTTCTGAAACTTGCGGGATAAACAGATTATTTGGACAATCTTCTTCCATCTACACAAAATTTAGTTAACGCTGAAAATCTTAGAATTTGAACTAATATCTCACCCAAATCAATAGAAAACATAAAAAAATTGATAATAATATCTCACCCAAATTAATTGAAATCATAAAAAAATATATAATGAAATTTAGAAAAAAATATCGACAAAAATTCTCAGAGGCAATGAGAGAGGTTATGTTGATGAGGGTTAGGTTAAACAATGAGAATTGATAAGAAAGTATGTGAAAATGTTGATGAGTGGTTATGTCTTCCGTATGTAAAGTGGTAGGGTTAGAAAAAATGATGTGTACAATAATATAAAATATTAAAAATTATATTGATTATGAAAATTGAGAAGAAAGATTTATGTTGATATGTGGTATGCAATTGTATATGTTGATTATGTGTTATGTCTATGTATGAGATGAGAATATCATATGTGGAGGGGTAGTGTGAGAAAAGAAATAATATGAGATATGAAAAATTAAAACAAAAAAAAGAAATCTTTCTCATATGTGGAGGGGTAGCGTGAGAAAAGAAATAATATGAGATATGAAAAAAAAATCTTAAAGAAGTACGCACATTTTTCAGGTGCGTGCCTGATCATCACTCTATATATATATTAATCTCAATAAAAGTAAAAATGATTTGAACTTACAGATATCAATCTCTATTGAAATAATATTTAATTGATATTCAATTGAGAAGTATACCCGATTCTTTCTTTGCCTATAGGATTTTTTTTGCTGTTTAGATGCATTGTGTATACATAAGTCTTTCATTATATGATTTATTTTGCTACTTAGATGCATTGTGTATACGTAAGTCTTTCATTTCAAGTTTGGTTTATTTTGGTTTTGATACTTAATGTTGGGCCCCCATCAAACCGTCCCGGCCTAGGGTCCGGCCCGAGTGGAGACCAGAATCGGCTAGAAGGTCAGATGGCCAGAACCAACGAGGGACTAGAAGGCCAGGAATTGTGACCATCGTCATAAGGAGAGCAGAAAGGAGTTAGTTTACTTTAAGGAGTCTTCTAGAAAGGAAAAAAATAAAGATCGAGTCATATCCGATTTAGATAGATTTTTATCCGATTCTTTCTTATCTAGACCCTAAAATCGGGAGATTTGAGTCTTAATTACCAAGTTTCATATCTTAGATTTAGTCTATAAATAGGGCTTTAAACCTCATTAATTGGAAAAAAAATCATTTTAATTCAAGCAATTAAAGAGACTTTTACTCCAATTCTTATATAAAAAACGTTATGTCCGGCTAAAACTGACCGACCAGAACAAGCCTAACAAATTTACTCGAGTAGGAACCGGACACCGTCTTTTTCTTATTTTACTTGATTTTTATACTCTTTATTTAGTTCGATTTATTTTAGTCGTATCGATATTTTGGGTGTTTGGCTAGGATTTTGTGCTTTACAAAATCTGACGTCAACATTTTTTGCGCTAGAAGGAGGGGGATATTAACAAAACATACTCCATGACTACCAACACAACAAATGATCGTGAAGACCAGGGGTACCACTTGGTCTCCAAAGCCAGAACCTGTTACCTGGCGACTCTAGCCAGCTACAACAACGCCACACCTCGGGGGTCATAACTAACACCCCGCATGAAGGAATATCACAGGGCATCCCCATTCTGACAAAGCCCAGGGAAACTGTGATGACCTCGAACAAGATCAAGGTCCTCATGTTCTAACTCAATGAGCGGTTGAGAGAAGTCAAGGCAAGGGAGAGAAATAATAAGATCCACGAACTTGAGCACACTTCTTGTAGCACCCCAGATCAAAATGAGCATAATTGAATAATTAAATATTTAAACCCCGACTTAATAATTATGTGCGTATGTTTTGACTGTTTAATTCAGTACATGCGTTTCAGATACTTGGCTAACGCCGGTTTTAGTTTTAGATGGGTATATTTTTCATGACATGGAACCTAGAATATGATTTTACCAAGAGATTCGTATCGGAAATACGAGAAAACAGAAACAAACTAGCGATTAATCGGAGACCCGTAGTTCAACTAACGAAGCAAAGGGTAAAATTTTGATAAAAGGTAAAAATAAAAATAATATTTTAATGAAAGGTAAATTGAGATATTTTTGGTAAATAGTAATTTTCTAACGGTAAAAAGGTAAATTCCAAAATTTATAAATAGGGGCTCATAATTTTCAAAACTTATACGTTTTCAAAGCCGACGACCCGAGCGACGCTCGCGACGCGAACACGTAAGTTCTCTTTCTTTTCTTTTCCTTTACGTTTTTAATTTCCGCCGTCGCCGGAGCGCCGCCACCGGACCGCCGCCGGACCACCGCCGGACCGCCGCCGCCACCAGCGGAGCCGCCGTGCCGTCGCCGGTGCCGCCGTGGCCGGAAAATATAACCTAGGCTCAGATTGTAGCCCTCGACGAGACGAGTCTAGGACAGCTTCCGGAATTCCACTCCGATGTCTCGTTCGCCGGGAAACGGTGAAAAACCGCCTCCAAAACCCTAAACCCTTGTTTTTCAACCATGTTCTCTCTCCCGTTTCTCTCTCGTGTCTTGACGATTTTGGGTCGTTTCTATTTCTGGGGTAATTTGAGGTGTTGGACAAGAATCTGGAATGGTTTGGGGGTGATGACCGGCGCCGGAAAGTCGCCGGCCGGAGTGGTTTTTAGTTGTGGTGGCAAAGATTTTGTGATCGTTTGGGTACGTTTGGGCTGAGAAACGGGTTACTGTTCATGGCCGGAGATGGTGACCGGAGGTGCGGGCTTGCCGGCGGACAAGGTGCCGCCGGCAAAGGGAGGCGTCGCCGCGGCGGGTGGCGCCGGGAAGTGGGCTGATCGAGCAGCTGATTCCCAGGCGCCTGGGCACGGACGACGGGAGCCGCGCGCGCGGGCGACGGGGATCCTGTGCGCGCGCCGGGTGCCGTCGTGCACGCCGAGCGCGCACCGTCGAGTATTTTTACCCGTCGAACCGAGTCTTTGTGTACGTCGGGTCGACCGGGAGTCGGGACCCGGTCAAAGTCAACCCTTGACCAAAATTACCAAAATACCCTTCGATATTAAAACGCTCCGTTCGAGCTCGTTTCAACTCCGATCGAACTCATTCTTTTTCCGTAGCGACCCTAATCCTTTCCTCTATCATATCAGTTGCTGAACTGATCGTTTCTCCCTTGTCTCATCAACCTCAATCTCTCGATCTATCGATCCGTCTCGTCTCTATCGAACGATTCTTCTCCACGGCTATCTTTATACATTTTAAATATAAGTTTTAATATATTAAGGATCTAAGAAACGATATAACTTATGTAGGCTACTTGTCGGATTGAGCTTTGAGGTGTCGGGTTATCAGACTTTCGGTTCTAGCTACTCACGTGGTAACCACCGAACAAGGTGGGGGTAACTTCTAAACTCAAAACCCTTATGTTTCCATAACTAAATGTTGTGATTATATGATGTAAGTGGGGGTAACTTCTAAACTCAAAACTCTTATGTTTCCATAACTAAATGTTGTGATTATATGATGTAGGTGGAGGTAACCTCTAAACCCTTATATGATTACAGTTTTCCCTAATTCTATGTTATTGTTGAACTTTATGTGCTTTGTGCTTATGTGTTGTGGGGGTAACTTCTAAACCCTAATCTTTGTGTTTCCATTAACGAATGCATGAATGACGATATATGAACGATATGAATTGTGAACTTAAGTGTGTTGAGATAAATGTTGTGATTATATGATGTGTTCGGTGGGGGTAAACTCTGAACCCAACTCTTTATATTTCAATTGACGTATGCATGTAAACTACATATTATTCGAATGCTATTGATCGTTATGAATTGGTTGAACCTTATGTGTCTTGGGTTGTGTGCTGTGATTATATGTTGAAAGTGGGTCATGGGCTTTGTGCTCATCAGGCTGTGTGGTGTGTTCACTGGTGGGTCATGGGCTATATGCTCATTAAGCTGTGTGGTGTGTACCTTAGTGAGTCATGGGCTATGTGCTCATCAGGTTGTGTGGTGTGTACCTTAGTGAGTCATGGGCTATGTGCTAATTAGACTGGGTGGCATTAAAGAACCGAATTATGTGTTGTGCATTATATATGATTGTTTTGTGTGACTGCTTAATAATTGTTTGAATATGGAAAATATCACCACGAGTGTATTCAATGCACTCACCCCCCACCTGTACTCACACTACAGGAGAAGAAGAGAATCTTGACGCGTAGAGAGAGGGGTGCCCTATCAGCTGAGTCCATCTTCCGGTTTTACCATTTTTAAAGATATGTTGCTCGATTGTAAAAGAAAACTGTATTTCTCCTTCTTTGTAAAAGATCCTGATGTTTTTCCGCTGCATATGGTTTCAAACATTCTCTTATCGGTGGTAACCGATGTTTTAAGTGTACCGCTTCTTATCCTCTTTTGTTTCTTTCTATTTTATATCATGTACGCCTCTTTCCCCTTTCTCTCTTAACGCCCAAAGAGGAAAAACTTTGATATTTTTAACGAAAGATTTTGGGGCGTGACAGGTGGTATCAGAGCGGTTCTAATGATGAGAACTTGCTCGAACTGGTTTTAAAATGAGAAAAACGTGATTTGGAAAGTGTGATTTGGAAATGAGGAAAAGGTTTTTAGAGCGAGTTTTAAAGTGGGAAAAATGTAATTTTGAAAGTGTGTTTGCAAAATGTGATCGGGTTTTCAGAAAAGTGTAAGATAGGCACTAGTCTCCCTCTATAGGTGACTCTCCCTGAACATAAGACTTACGGAATAAGAGCGTCTACTTGTTATGTGTCCTTTGGTTTGCAAGATATAAACTGTTAAGGTTTGATGAAGTGTTTATCTATTTGCATTTCTCATTTATACGATATAAACTGTATAAGTTTGACAGGGTGTTACTGATATTGTTCCACGATAAAAAGATCTTTTGAAAACCTCTTGATGTCACTATACTCGACACACTGCACTGAGTCACCGCCACAAAGCCGCTGACTGCAGCAGCGTGAGCTAGTGTGCGAGAGTATGGCCGTTCGCAGGAGTTGATGTCGTGTGACAGACAGTTGAATCTACCATGGGCCCTTGTTTATAACGGGGTGTACCAATGAGTGGGTTTTCTCAGTTCGTGGTTACGATATGTAGCACTACTGTCAATACTCGAGGTCTATGAAGACCATGTGGGGAAGTTGATAACATGTTCCATGATGTATTCATGTGAATGGCGTATACAGGCTGGATATACGCTATCCTACATGATGAGATCATGGAGTGTTTATAAACGAATGACAGAGAATTTATTGAGATTATAAAAGATCTATGGAATAAAGTTGTCGGTGCTATGTTACCTGTTGTTTGGTTATCTTTTGTTATTGTCTGTTGTTATATACATTGTTGAGTTGCGAGGGGTAGATTATAAGAGTTAATTTTCGTATGACGTCTTTAGAACGATATGGATGCCGTGAGAGGAGACTTGGTGACCGCACTAAGAAGCTTGACCCGATATTTCGAAACCACACAAGCTGCATCTCCATCGTTGTTAGGAAACGATGCGAGCCCAATCCTTGTACAGTTCCGACGTTTCGATCCACCGACCTTCGATGGAATAGGGGAACCAATCAAAGCGGACGAGTGGCTAAAGTCGTTGGATCGACTCTTTGGACTTTTGGCATTCACCGAAGAGCAGAAGATCTTCTGTGCTGTGTTACAACTCATTGGAGAAGCCAGCCACTGGTGGAAGTTATACGAAAGGACTATGGCACCCGAACATAGGAGTGCAATGTCTTGGGGAGTCTTTAAAGAAGTGATTAGACAAGATTTTCTGCCTCAGTCATACCGTGACCAAAAGGAAGCAGAGTTTATACAGATTCATCAGGGAAATGCTTCCGTGGAAGAGTACGAGAAAAGATTTAACCGACTGAGTAGGTATGCGCCCCATCTGGTAGACACGAATGCCAAAAGGGTCAGATGCTTTGAAAAGGGTCTTCACTTGGAGATCAGCTCTGTCCTGGCTAGTCAGGGTGACATGCCTTATGCCGCAGTGGTTGAGAGAGCTAAAGAGATTGCTTCTCGTCACCACTTAGACATGGCTCCATCCAAGAAAGCGGAAATAGTGATAGGAAAGTGGAAATTGACCGGTCTAAGTCAAGACTTCGATCAGCACAAGGTCCCACGGGCTAATAATGCTCTGCTTCTTTCTACACCCAAGTTAGGAAACTCATGTTTCAGGTGCGGAAAACCTGGACATGTTGTGAGAGACTGTCTGAAATTTAGAAATCCATCAGCTTCGACATTGAGACCAAGGTCAGGGGGAATTCGGAGATGCTACAGATGCAGAGAGCCAGGACACATCTCAACTAACTGTCCGAGGTCTCGAAACTCACCGCTAGATACACGAAATTGCTACCGGTGTGGAGAACCGGGACATATTATGGCCAATGCCCAAGAAGAAAGACTTGGAGAAAGACCCGATCGAAAAGCTGGGGGCAGAAATAACCCCACCACCTGGAAGGAACCGGCCAGAGGCCAGGTTCTGGCTAGCCCGAGCAGACTTGCCAATTAAGACCAGAAGTGTGTTCAACAAGATTGGTCCAGACGCGGCTGTGGAGGCCAGAAAATCACAGAAAAAACTGGACTTCCAGAAAGAAGCCTACCAACAAAGTGAGAACATGCCAGAAAATAAGTCCTTCCAGGAAGAAAATGAGGAAGAACATGACTTAAAAAGAAAGCTGGCAGAAATTCAGGCTAGAAAGTTGGGGTCTGAAAAGGGAAAAGGATGGAGGAGAATTTTACCCTTCACCGACCAGATCTCTAGTAGGACCACCCCTACGAAGTTCAAAATGCCTCAATTTGCCTCTACAATGGAAAGACCGATCCTAGCTCTCACCTAGACAAGTACACATCATGGATTATGTTGCAAGGAGTGGGGGAAGAGTTCATGTGCAAAGCTTTCCCTTTAACACTGGAAGATCGAGCCCAGAGATCGTTCAGATCCCTTCCCAATTTTTCCATCGGAGGATGGGATGAGCTAACAGAACAATTTCTCACACAATTCATTGGATTGAAAATGAGGTCAACCCCGAAAGAAAGGTTATCGAACGTTAAGTAGTGGAAAGAAGAATCACTAAGATCATACATGGACAAAATGGAAAGAAGAGAATGAAGAAGGAAGGGCACACCATCTTTTAAACCACCAGGAGACTTTAAGGCCTACCAGTACGGAGAACTTGAGAAAATCAAGGATATCTTGATCGTTAGCCCGACCCAAGTCCTCAACGAGTTAAAGGGCTAGAATGTACTGCTAGAACCAAAACCTATGAAGGCCGATCCTGCTCACCTAAACAATGATAGATACTGCCGATACCACAAATCCCCGAGACATGACACTGATAAATGCCGAGCATTATTGATTGAGCTCATGAAGCTGATTGATAGGGGGCATCTCAAGGACTATATTAAGAATCCCGAGCAGAAGCCACCACAAAATCCTCCACCACCTCCTCATCCCGGAGCGATAAGGGAAATACATACCCTCGTGAACAATAATTTCGGAAAGCAGAGAGCCTCAAAGAGGTTCAGACGAGCACAAATTCGGGAGGCTAGAAATGAGTATCAATGGTGTATCCCACCGAGACCAAAACCAATCCACCCACCGCTGGTCTTTACCGAGCAGGATGCAAAAGGTATAGTACAACCCCACAATGATGCATTGGTGGTATAACTGAATATTTCCCTTATAATGGTCCACAAGGTTCTCGTCGACATGGGAAGTTATGCAAATGTGCTCTATCTGAGCACATTCAGAAGGATGGGATTTCATGAATTCGAGCTCCAGTCGACCTCGAACACAATCTGAGGATTTGGGAGCAAAGTGACGCGTGTGATTGGAACATGTGAATTGAAAGTTGTGTTTGAAACAGAAAACTAGACGGTGTACACCACAACCGAGTTCAAAGTTATGGATCTCAACTCTACTTACAATGCAATTTGGGGAAGACCTCTCATTGCCAAATTGAAAGCAGTAGTGTACATGTACCACTTGGCCATCAAGTTCCTGGTTGGGAATGAAGATTACATTATACGAGACAACCAATTGGCCTCAAGAGAGTGTGAAGTAGGACTGAAGCCAAGAGAACTCAACATCGTTGAGCAATCCGAGCTCGAGTAGGTGGATGAGCAAACAGAGCGATTTGAGGAAACAATGATGGAAGTCGTAGAGCAGGTCCCAGACCTGGGGTTAGAAACCGAGCCCGAACTCATGGAGTTGGATCCCGAGCTCATAATCGATCAACCAGAGAAGCGGACACTGACCGGAACAATTGAGGTCGGCTTGAGCTCAGGGTCGGCCGACTAGAGGACAGACGTGGAGATGGCCGACCATAACGATGAGGAATAGAAGACCTTAGATCCTAGGAAAGAGAAGCCCAAGAAAAGGGCAACACCAGTGGAAGAACTGGACATGGTCCAGCTAGATAAGGGCAGACCAGAGATAGAGCTCAAGATTGGCAGAGAACTGAAAGAACCGTTTAGGGGGAGCTCATAGCTTTCCGATGAAGAACACGGATGTCTTCGCCTGGTGCCATGAGGACATGGAGGGCATTCGACCAGAAGATGCATATCATCATCTAAACATAGACCCTGCTACCAAGCCGGTGGTCCAGAAAAGATGGAGGTTTAGTCCAGACAGGTACGAAGGGCTGGAGTTAGAGGTCCAAAAGCTGCTTGGAAATGGCTTCATAAGGGAATGCGAGTACGCCATCTGGGTGGCTAACCTAGTTCTAGTAAGGAAGGTAAATGGGTCTTGGAGATTATGTATAGACTTCACCGACCTCAACAACGCATGCCTCAAGGATTGTTTCCCGCTGCCAAACATAGACCAGCTTGTTGACACAACAACTGGGCATGAAGTCATGAGCTTCATGAACGCATACTCAGGCTATCATCAGATCCCTATGGCCGAGCACGACCAAGTGCACAGTTACTTAAGATTGCGTATACATAATTCTTTTATTTCAAGAATTATGTGAAGTAAGTCTTTCATTTTAAGTTGGTTTTGCTACTTAGATTGTGTATACGTAATTCTTTAATTTAGATTTATCGAGGTATCATTACCTTTATTTTTTTATTTTTAATGAGTTTTCAAGTTGGTTTTGTTGTTTAGATTTATCGAGGTATCATTATCTTTATTTTTAATGAGTTTTCAATTTGGTTTTGATGCTTAGATTATTTCAAAAATTGTTAGGATTTAAATTTATGAACACCATTACCTCTATTTGTAATGAGTTAGATTATTTCAAGAATTGTGAAGATTTAAATTTATGAACGTATCATTACCTCTATTTGTAATGAGTTAGATTATTTCAAGAATTGTGAGGATTTAAATTTATGGACGTATCATTACCTCTATTTGTAATGAGTTAGATTATTTCAAGAATTGCTTATGGACGTATCATTACCTCTATTTGTAATGAGTTAGATTATTTCGTAATGAGTTAGATTATTTCAAGAATTGTTTTGCTGCTTATATTGCACGTAATTCTTTCATTTCAAGAATTGTGAGTATTTAGATTTATCGAGGTATCATTACCTCTATTTTTAATGAGTTTTCAAGTTAGGTTTGCTGTTTAGATGGGTTTGAGACTGCGCCAATGATACCTCTATTTTTAATGAGTTTTCAAGTTAGGTTTGCTGCTTAGATGGGTTTGAGACTGCGTCAATGGGCTGAGCCATGAATTGAGACAAGAATTATGAGGATTTAAATTTATCGACGTATCATTACCTCTAATCTAATGAGTTAGATTATTTCAATAATTGTGAGGATTTAAATTTATCGACGTATCATTACCTCTATTTGTAATGAGTTAGATTATTTCAAGAATTGTTTTGCTGCTTATATTGCACGTAATTCTTTCATTTCAAGAATTGTGAGTATTTAGATTTATCGAGGTATCATTATCTCTATTTTTAATGAGTTTTCAAGTTAGGTTTTGCTGTTTAGATGGGTTTGAGACTGCGCCAATGATACCTCTATTTTTGATGAGTTTTCAAGTTAGGTTTGCTGGTTTGAAACTGCGTCAATGGGCTGAGCCATGGATTGAGACAAGAATTATGAGGATTTAAATTTATCGACGTATCATTACCTCTAATCTAATGAGTTAGATTATTTCAATAATTGTGAGGATTTAAATTTATCGACGTATGATTACCTCTATTTGTAATGAGTTAGATTATTTCAAAAATTGTGAGGATTTAAATTTATCGACGTATCATTACCTATATTTGTAATGAGTTTTCAAAAAATGAGTTAGATTATTTCAAGAATTGTGAGGATTTAAATTTATCGACGTATCATTACCTATATTTGTAATGAGTTTTCAAATTGGTTTTACTGTTGCGTATACGTAATTCTTTCATTTCAATAATTTTGAAGATTTAGATTTATCCAGGTATCATTACCTCTATTTTTAATGAGTTTTCAAGTTGGTTTTCAATAATTTTGAAGATTTAGATTTATCCAGGTATCATTACCTCTATTTTTAATGAGTTTTCAAGTTGGTTTTGTTACTTAGATTATTTCAAGATTTATGAATATTGTTTTCAAGTTGGTTTTGTTACTTAGATTATTTCATGATTTATGAATATTTAAATTTATCGACGTATCATTACCTCTATTTGTAATGAAAGTTGGTTTTGTTACTTAGATTATTTCAAGATTTATGAATATTTAAATTTATCGACGTATCATTACCTCTATTTGTAATGAGTGAGAATGTTATAATTCGAGATCAAGAAAGCTCAATTAAGAACAAAACCCAGAAGAATAACACACAGACGAAAAAGAAGAACAACACCACACAAACGAAAAAGAAGAACAACACCAGATTTAACGTGGTTCGGCTTAACAAGCCTACATCCACGGATCAAACTTTCACTAAATCCTTGAATAATCGGCGTTTTACAATAAGAGAATACAACTAAAAATCTCTCACTGAGAGAAACTTTCTCTCACTAGAAAACTTAATGTGTATGTGTGTGAAGAATGCGATCTATTTATATACAGACGAAAAAGAAGAACAACACCACACAAACGAAAAAGAAGAACAACACCAGATTTAACGTGGTTCGGCTTAACAAGCCTACATCCACGGATCAAACTTTCACTAAATCCTTGAATAATCGAACTTTCACTAAATCCTTGAATAATCGGCGTTTTACAATAAGAGAATACAACTAGAAATCTCTCACTGAGAGAAACTTTCTCTCACTAGAAAACTTAAGCTTTTTTTTAGAACTATGTGTATG
Source organism: Scutellaria galericulata (assembly GCA_946896805.1). Taxonomy (NCBI): domain Eukaryota; kingdom Viridiplantae; phylum Streptophyta; class Magnoliopsida; order Lamiales; family Lamiaceae; genus Scutellaria; species Scutellaria galericulata. Next base: position 10,345,985 of record OX335791.1, on the reverse strand, counting down.
TGTGTGAAGAATGCGATCTATTTATATAGACAATTGTAGCCTGGAATTTTCCCGTCCAAGAGAAAACTTAAGCTTTTTTTTAGAACTATGTGTATGTGTGTGAAGAATGCGATCTATTTATATAGACAACTGTAGCCTGGAATTTTCCCGTCCAAGATTAGTTCGACCGCTTAATTTCCCGTCCAAGATTAGTTCGACCGCTTAACCGTCCACCTACCGAACTTCACCGAGTTGTTCCTGCAAAACAGACTCAACAAAAAACCGTTAGACCGTTTAGTTACAAAAAACCGTTAGACCGTTAGTCGAACTAAACGTGCCTATACAAGTAAACCGCGACTTCTCTTCTTTGTTTGAACTCGAATTTCCAGCGAATTGACTTCGCTAGCGAGTTCCGCGAACTACTATGTGCACAGCGAACTGAAACAAGTTCCTTCTTTAGTTTTAGTTCGCTCATTTATGATCCATGCTTATATTTTATCAGAGACTATTTCAAGAATTGTGAGAACGTATCATTATCTCTATTTGTAATGAGTTTTCAAGTTGGTTTTGTTGTTAGATTACATATACATAATTCTTTCATTTCAAGAATGATGAGGATTTAGATTTATCGAGGTATCATTTCCTTTATTTTTAATGAGTTTTCAAGTTGGTTTTGTTGCTTAGATTATTTCAAGAATTTTGAAGATTTAAATTTATCAACGTATCATTACCTTTATTTGTAATGGGTGAGATTATTTCAAGAATTGTGAGGATTTAAATTTAGACGTATCATTACCTCTATTTCTAATGAGTTTTCAAGTTGGTTTTGTTGTTTGGATTATTTCAAAAATTGTGAAGATTTAAATTTATCGACATATCATCACCTCTATTTTTAATGAGTTTTCAAGTTGGTTTTTGTTGCTTAGATTATTTCAAGAATTGTGAAGATTTAAATTTATCGACGTATGGTTTTGTTGCTTAGAATTGTGAAGATTTAAATTTATCGACCTATCATTACCTCTATTTGTAATGAGTGAGATTATTTCACGAATTGTGAGGATTTAAATTTATCAACGTATCATCACCTCATTACATACCTCTATTTGTGATTTACAGTGAGATTATTTCAAGAATTGTGAGCATTTAAATTTATCAACTCATTACATACCTCTATTTGTGATGACACCCTCATTACATACCTCTATTTGTGATGAGTGAGATTATTTCAAGAATTGTGAGCATTTAAATTTATCAACTCATTACATACCTCTATTTGTCATGACACCTCATTACATACCTCTATTTGTGATGAGTGAGATTATTTCAAGAATTGTGAGCATTTAAATTTATCAACGTATAATTACCTTCTGATGTTGTATGATAGATTCATTAATTATGAGTTTCCATAGGTGGGGTGGGAAATCAAGGTAAAGAAGAATAGTGGGCCAAGTATACAACAACTTTTTCTGATGTTGTATGATAGATTCATTAATTATGAGTTTCACTTTTTCTGATGTTGTATGATAGATTCATTAATTATGAGTTTCCATAGGTGGGGTGGGAAATCAAAGTAAAGATGTTGTATGATAGATTCATTAATTATGAGTTTCCATAGGTGGGGTGGGAAATCAAGGTAAAGAAGAATAGTGGGCCAAGTATACAACAACTTTTTCTGATGTTGTATGATAGATTCATTAATTATGAGTTTCCATAGGTGGGGTGGGAAATCAAGGTAAATCAAGGTAAAGATGTTGTATGATAGATTCATTAATTATGAGTTTCCATAGGTGGGGTGGGAAATCAAGGTAAAGAAGAATAGTGGGCCAAGTATAGAACAACTTTTTAAAGTCTAGGTCCAAGGGGAAATTGAAACTTTTCAAAGTCTACGAGAAGGAGCTTGATTGTTGGTTCAAGGGGAAATTGATCGAAGATTATTTCAATAAATTGATTGTTGATTGAGATCACTAATGTGTCTCTCATTGACTGGTATGTTTAAATTGTATACATATATATATTATAAACTTTCGCTTTATTTTTTTTTTAATTGTAAATTTACAATTCTTAGATTTAATTATTTTTTTCAAAGATTTGAACAATTTATAAATTTTAAAATAATCTAAATTCTAAAATTTTATTTTATTGTTTTCAAAATTGATGCGTATACGTAATTCTTACATTTGAAGAATGGTGAGGATTTAGATTTATCGAGGTAATGATTCATTTCAAGAATAGTGAGGATTTAGATTTATCGAGGTATTATTACCTCTATTTTTAATGAGTTTTCAAGACTTATAAGGATTTAAATTTATCGACGTACCTCTATTTGTAATGAGTTAGATTATGTCAAGAATTGTGAGGATTTAAATTTATCGACTTATCATTACCTCTATTTGTATTTGTAATGAGTTAGATTATGTCAAGAATTGTGAGGATTTAAATTTATCGACTTATCATTACCTCTATTTGTATTTGTAATGAGTTAGATTATGTCAAGAATTGTGAGGATTTATATTTATCGACATATCATTTTATGTCAAAAATTATGAGGATTTAAATTTATCGATGTATCATTACCTGTAATGAGATTTCAAATTGGTTTTGCTGCTTAGATTGTGTGTATGAGTTAGATTATGTCAAAAATTGTGAGGATTTAAATTTATCAACATATCATAAAGATTATGTCAAGAATTGTGAGGATTTAAATTTATCGACGTATCATTTATGTCAAGAATTGTGAGGATTTAAATTTATCAACATATCTAATGAGTTAGATTATGTCAAGAATTGTGAGGATTTAAATTTATTGACGTATCATTACCTCTATTTGTAATGAGCTTTCAAGTTGGTTTTGCTGCTTAGATTGTGTATATGTAATTTTTTCATTTCAAAAATTGTGAGGATTTAGATTTATCGACATATCATTACCTCTATTTTAATGCAACTTGTGCACCGATCTATTGATCCGTGCACAACAAAATGGATCCTTTTCTACCCCTACCGCCTATAATCGCGATTCCACACGTACCAATCACCCGCGACTAAATGAGGGGTGCGTGTTAAAATAAAAAAAATTACGCGTAGCAGCTTGGATAGAAAGCTTCTTTCGACAACCATGGATGGAATCGCGAAGGTAATATGTTTTTCGACCATAAAACAGACTAATACTATAATTTAGTTTTCATCCATTCACATAGCGTCCACCATTGATGAAGTTTTGAGATAATACTGTTTATGATAAAATTGTGTCCGTCATTGATGAAGGTTTGAAGCTAATACAGTGTTCGAATACCCATTAATGAAGGTTTGAACTAATACCGTGTTCGAATAACCTAGCAAATATAAATCGCATCAATACTTGATGCAACCTCCATCTAATTGAAGATTCAAGGTCGGATCTCAAAAAATATGGCAGAGAATACTGGTAATTTAAATTGAAATCCACTGAAGTAATACTGTTATGTTAAGTTATGTAGTATTGAATGTTTTTACATGTTGTTATGTTGTTTTCTGTTATGTTACTTGTTATGCTAATTGAATTAAATTATATAGTACTGAATATTTTTACATACTGTTGTGTTATTCATACTGTTGTGTTATTTGAGTGATATTGTTGTGTTATTTGAGTGATACTATTGTGTTAATGAAGTGATACCGTTGTGTTATTTGAATGACATTGTATTTATAATTGTAGAATCAATGGCTGTAATAATTGTTGAAGATGAAACAATAAATGTGGAAGATTTAACAAGGAATGCAACAATTGAAATTGATACAAGGAGTAGTCAATTGGTTAATGATACTGAAGATATTGAAGCCATAGCTGGTTCACTTATTGGATACAAACAGAAGACTATTGATGAAATATATGAGCTCTACAGAAAACATTCTCGTTTGATTGGATTTGGAGTATGGAAATCAAATAGTAGATACTCCACAATTGATACATCTATACTACTTGGGAAAATATTTGTTTGCTCATCTGCTGGATCCAAACACAAACAGAAAGAGGTTCCAACAAGTTTAGGTGTGATGGAAAAGAAAACCAAGAAGATAAAAACAACAAGGATAAACTGTAAGGCGTCACTTACAGTCAAGTTGAACGGTCAAAATGAGTATGAGGTAGTAAACCATGAGACTTTCCATTATCATGCACTTACAAGAAAAGAGTGGGGTCATTTGTATCATTCAAAGAGACATATAATAAATGAAAAACGTGCAGCAATTCAGATAATGCTAGATTCAGGGATGAAACCATTAGACTCTTACCGTTACATGGCATGTGATTTTGGTGGAGATGAAATAGTTGGGCTCACAATGAAAGATCACTTGAACTTGGTGCATCGAATGAAAATGAAGAAAATCGAAGGGGGTGATGCACAAACAATTTAAGATATGATACAAGAGCAAGATGCAGAGGAAGATGATTTTTATTATAAAGTAAAATTGGATGACGAAGGCAAGTTATCGAATATGTTTTGGAGGGACTCTATGATGAAGGAAGATTATGTCTTATATGGTGATGTGATGATATTCGACATAACATATAGGACAAACAAATACAATTTGATTTGTGCCCCCTTTGTTGGTGTCAACAACCACATGAAAAATGTCATGTTCGCTTGTGCATTCATTTCGGATGAGAAGATAGAAACATTTGAATGTTTGTTCAATGTTTTCAAGAAATCAATGTGTAGACAAAGTCCCATCACAATTTTCACAGATCAAGATCAAGCAATTGCTAATGCAATTGAGTAGGTATGTCTAAAATTGTACTGTTATTTTTTTACTCTGTTTTTTATCATCATCTAATACTGTATATCTTAGTTAGTAATACTCTTTAGTATTGCAAAGTATAACTGTTCAGTCTTATTGCTGCATTGCTAAGTCTATTTCAAACAACAGGTTTTTCTAGCAACGAGGCATAGATTGTATATATGGCATCTTCAACAAAATGCAATAAGCAGATTTGCAAAGTTGAAATCTGACAATTTGTTTAAAAGTCAGTTCAACAAATGCTTAACTGGATGTGACGATGAAGAAGAATTTAAAAGTTGTTGGAAAAACATGGTGTAAAAATATAAGCTCGAAGATCACTCTTGGTTCACACGACTCTACGGATTAAAGGAAAAATGATGCACAGCTTTAAACAAGAATTACTTCTCAGCTGGTATTGTTTCATCACAAAGAAGTGAATCGACAAATAATGCACTTGGTTTTAATACTAAGAAGACAAACAGTTTGATAGATTTCTATACACTTTTCACTAACACAATAAAACATTGGAGGATGACTGAGGAACAAGATGAATTCAATTGTGTAAGGTCAGTTGCAGAAAGCCAAATGCCTATGAATGGAATATTGAAACATGCTTCTGAAATATACACAATCAGTGATTTTAGATATTTTGAAGAGGAGTTCAGAAAGTGCATTTTTTGTTATTCGAAAGTGATTGAAGTGGAAGGTAGCACAATGCTTTATGAAGTATTCAATCCTAATAATGGTCAAACTGCAAGCAGGCAAGTAGTATTTGATTACCAGTTCATGATGGTGACGTGCTCGTGCAAGATGTTTGAAGAAATGGATATTTTGTGTTATCATTTGTTGAGAATACTCTACATAAATTCTGCACAGTCTATACCTGAAATGTACATTAAAAAAAGATGGACAAAATTGGCAAAGTCGATGGTGTGGGACAAATTCAATAACAATGATAACAGCATAGCAAGGGGCAATGAAGGGGTTCTTTGACATCATACGATGATAAGGAAATACTATAATTTAGTCCTGAAATCACAAAACAATATGAATGCGAGAAATCTTTTGGAAGAAAGCTACAACAAAGATTGTATTATTGTTAATTCTTTAACAGCTTCTGTTAGTGATGCAGGTGTCGGACAAACTGAAAACAACACAAATTCTTCTACTTCTATTCTTAATCCAGATCGTGCTGTCACTAAAAGTAGGAGCAAGAGACTAAAGAGACATTTTCAGAAAAACAAGAAGAGAGAAAGTTCATCAAAGAATGATTCAACATCAGAATTTGGCAGTTTAACACCATACGTACCAAAAGAAAGTTTGTTTTAGATCATAGCGTTAAGTAATACTGTTCTATTTTTGAAATAATATTGTTACTGTTCATCAGTAATACTGATCTATTTTTAAGAATATTAATGCAACTATCTTACACTATAATTGTTTATATATATTAAATGTTACATTTAACAGTAGTATTGTTATATATTATGCATTAATATTTTATATTTAAGTATAAGTAATTTTTACGTTCAAGAATGATACTGTTAATGCTTATGGCTATTACTGTTTATGTTTGACAATAATAATATTAAAAAAACATGTATAATAATGTTTATGTGCAAGAATGATACCATTAATGCTTATAGTTATAACTGTTTATGTTTGATACCAATAGTGTTATAAAAACATGTATAATAATGTTACGTTCAAGAATGATATTGTTAATGCTTATGACTATTATTGTTTATCTTTGATACTAATACTGTTAAAAACATGTATAATACAGGTTTCATTCATTACCTTGTTTTTCATTTTATACTTTCCCATTGTATCCCTACATCAAAAAAAAATATATAAAGTCATAACCAATATAAATATATTATAATTGTAATATGATATCAAAACATACTTTTCAAAAACACCAATTCAACATCAAAATTCATTTCAAGAGATGCAAGCACACATAATACACACAATTATATAACACATTCACCAGCCAAAAAAAATATTGTTATTTTTCACCACCCAAAAACATTCACCCAAAAACTAAACTAAGATTGTTTTTCATCAACACGCTTCCTTTTTGGTCTCACCTTTCTTGAAATAGCAGCTTTTTTTTCTTCATTGCAGCAACGACCTCTTCTCTCTTAAGCTTTATGAATCTGGATTTTACCACATAGAACCTTCTAACCCTATCAATGACATTTGCCCGTTCATCATTTAAACGTGACATGACAATTGCAGAAGCAAATTCTACCCTCAGCACCTTCCTCAAAAGTGGCTGCAATGAGAAAAAAATAAGTTAAAAACTAATAATGTTTCTTCAACATATAAAACGATTCACTATAACAAAAATAATACTGCATAACATTATTAACTGTATGATTTAGTTAAATAACTAATACTGTTTATGTATCCTTTATCAGTATTACTAAAATATAGCTTAACGTACTATTACATATTACTGAATAGTATTGCTTCGTAGAAGAATAACATACCTTTCTTAAATCAGGTTTATCATATGGAGCACCATTGAAATACATCATATGGTGCATCATAAATATTCAACAATCATTTGTTTCTTTGAACTCTAATACTCTCCACGGTAAATCCACATCTGTCATTTCATATTTCTCAATTTCATCAGCCCTGGCATATTTTTTTCGAAAAAGATATTTGGCCATACAACACTTCTGCAAGAAATATATAAGTTTTAGATAGTACACCATATACTTATATCGTAACTTTATTAAATGGACATACCATCAATATATCAATCTTCTTGTATTTGTTGTCATCGTTCTTATACAACTAGTTGTCAAGATAATGAACCTTCTTGTTTGCAAAGTTTATGGCAATACAAATGAAGTGTTGGAACAACCAGATAGGAACAAATATCTACAATCAATAATAATAATAATTGTTAAACTAATATTGTTTATTATGTAAAGATAATACTATATAGTTTAATAACTAATACTGTCCCATATTAAAATAGTATATTAATAACAATTAACATACCAGATCAATGACATTGAGAACTAGTTCCTGCATTGAAAGCCAAACATCCCAAATATTAAAAATATTCTGCTCCAAAACTGTGATCTTCTTCGAATCCTTCTCTTCTAAAAGTTCGATCATGTTCGTCTATAAAAAAACATAACAATTTTAAGAATAAAAACAAATAAAAAATAGACTACAAAAAAAATTGAAATTATACTTACGGAATGATCAAGTGTAAAAACAAATCTACTTAAAACATCATTTGCAGATTTGTTGAGTATTAACGCCCATGAGTTCACAACACAAACTCGATCTGTGAGTCGGGGAACAGAGAAAGTATGTATTTTCTACCAATAATGAGGATTGGTCCATGACAAAATAGAGTTTCACTGTAAATATAAACGTAAAGATTTATCAATACTAGACAATATTAAATTAATAAGTACAAACTAGAGAACTTACTCATCAGTGCCTTCGTGATCATCATAATCAGCAAACTCTTTCGATTGATCATCCATTTTCCCCAAAAATCTTCCCATCCTACGAAAGAAACCAAATAAATATCCATGCTTCCCGATAATTTCGATCAAAGTCTCTTTCTCACAACCCTTCCTCTTCCAAGACATGGAACCATGAACCTCAGAAATTTCATCACTATTCACTTTAAGAGGGTCATCGATGTTTTCAGTCGGAGTTGTAGGAACTTTGTCATCATTGCCTTCTTGTTCAGCATTTTTTTCTGGTGAAACACTTAAATGAAGATCAAATGAAGACATGTCATCAGCAACTTCAGAACAGGTTCTTTCATTTTTGTCCGCTGCATTTGACGGAACTCCTTTTTGCTTACTCATGAAATCATAAATAATTTCATCGATAATCCTGTGTACTTTTTCATCCAAAAAAATTTTCTGAGACTCGGATATCTCTTCAGCAGACTTCTCAAGGTCACTCTCATTCATACATTTGAAAATGGATATGTAGTGGTGAGAGACCACTGAAATATCTCTCTTAAAAAGAAGAGAAATCATGTTCATTTCCTAAACAAAAAAGAACAAATATACTCATAAAAAACAATATATGTAATCTTGTTTAGATTACGAAATCAATAATATATACCAATAATGTTTACTATATATGTATTATTAAGAGCACAAATCATATAGTGACTTGAGAATAATACTGGATAAAACTTAAAAGTATTACTAACTTATACTTATTAGTATTAGTAAGTTATACTTAACAGTATTAATTACTAACTAATACTTAATCGTATTAGTAAATTATTCTTAACAGTGTTACTTAACTTCATATAAAAGTGTTAAATTAGAAACTTACATCTTTGGCAGCTTTCCTTATTTCTTCATCATCCATTTCTCCTTTCATCAACTCAAAATGGATAAACTTATTATGTCCATCATCAAATTTCTGGCCACTCCCTTCTTTGTTTCTCTCACCGGCTCTCCATGTTTCTTCATTGACTTCCTCCTCCCCATCCTTCTTTCCATTCCGGGTAATGGGATACACATCAGTTATAAGTCCACCATCACCATACGAACCTGCAACAACCTCTTCGATGCACCTTTTATGCAATTTATCATCGTTCCAGTGTTGAATTAGAGGCATTGAAGATAGTGCAACAACACCTTTCCATTTCAGTCTATGTATATAGACTATTTACAGAAAAATCATACAACCAGAAACATTCTTTGATTGCGTGTTATTATACCCATAGACACCATCACACAATCTTTCCAATACATATTCACACCAATCAAACTTACATATTCTATCAATGTAATCTAATTATTTCAAAACACTAAGGTTTACTGATCTATTACAAGTAGGAGTGAGGAATGAATAGAGAGCATACAACACAAACAATGTTTTAAAATTGTCATCACCGCCAGAAAAATGACTAACAATCAAATCAAATAAAACCTTACATTGAACACCAGCCTCAACACCCATATCCCTAAATCGCTTAACTAATACAGAATCATCATTCTTATTATATTTTAACACATGAAAACCTATGTTCCTAGGCAACATGAATACATTATGAACATCATCAACAGTAATCACGAAACTTCTACCTTTACCTACGGACAACATCCTACTACTACTATTAAAACTTGTAACCAGCCAACAAATCATATTAAGATTTGCACATTTTGTGACCGACAAACTGAGCAAACCACCAAAACCAATATCAACCAAATTCTGCTTCTGCCTGTCAGATAACTAACAAATCAATTTATGTAAACCCTAGGCCTAGACTGTCACAAAATCACTGCCCAATAAAAAACAGTGAACATTATAATTTTTCTAAGCTAGAAACATATTTTGTAAGTACATAACAATATAAAAACAACAGAGTACATACCGAACATCATTATCACTGTTGTCAACTACTTCTATTACATTGTCATCATCTTGAAACTTTTTCCTCTCCTTCTTCGGAACCTTCTTATCAACAGTTTCCTTCTTCAACTTTTTCTTTGGAGGATCTTGTTTAGAATCCTTCATTTTGTTCGCCATTTGTTTTAAATATCTTTTCACTGGCCGTCTAGTTGATTCTTCAGTTGCATCACTCTTTGACGATCTGGTTTTCATCCTAAAAACTGTATAACATTGCAAGCATCAATAGTCAAAAACTGAATAACAAATAAACAAAGAATGTATAACAAATATACAAATACTATTTCACAATTACATTAATACTGTTATACAAATATACAAATATTGTTTCACTATTACATTAATACTGTATTCTAAAAAATAGAAATACCGTGTCACAATTACATTAATACTGAATAACAAAGTACAATCAGAATGTTTTCATTAATATTCAAATAAACACATAAAAAATAATAAAAAATAATCAATGTGAAATGCTAGTTTATTCTCAGCGCAATTGTCAAATTGTTTTAACAAAATCAGCATTGGTGTTCATTACACTAATACTGTTTCATTCAAATACACAAAATACCGTGACACAATTACAGTAATATTGTACACAAATTACACTAACACTGTTTTGATTAATATTTTAGTAATCTAACAAACATAAAAAAAAACAAAGACACATACAAATGCAAAATAAAAAATTAGGGTGAACAAGCAAAAGAAATCATTGCATCAATCATAAAAAATAGAGAAGTAAGACAATTAATAGGGCACTACACCTATCTCAAACTTTTAACCGCAACAGATATAAAACTTGTTTACTTTAAAACACGGCATAGAAAAAGAAGCAAACAAAATAAACAACTTCATAACTTTCTTATTTGTGCATGCTTTGCAGATGTTTTTGTTGTTGCAAGTGTCAAATACAATATAAAAACTGCTTCAAGAAAATGCATTCTAACTATATATGTTCAAATCATGTTCAGGAGTATTATCACTTCTAAACACTTTGAATATTTGACACTAAAACTTATATCACCTACATACTCAACAAAGAAATAAGTACTATCAGGAAAATAACAACATAACTATTCGAGACACAATACATGTTCAAGTAAAATTCCAGATCATACAAAGTATTAAAAATAGTTTTACTATATGTGTTCAAGTATTATGCATGTATAACAAATTAACAAATACTGTGTTACAAATACACAAATACTGAGTCACAATTACATTAATAATGTATAACAAATAAACTAATATTGTATAACAAATATACTAATACTGTATAACAATTACAATAATATTGTATAACAAAGTACATTAGGACTGTTTTATTAATATTTTACTAATCTAAGAAACACAAAAAAATAGAGACACATACAAATGCAATGAAAATTTAGTTACATTGTAATCATCCATTGTTACAAAGTTCAATTTAATATAGAAATTTAGTTGAAATTTGTCAAAATAGAACATTGCAAGTATTAATAGTCAATACTGAACAACAAATTACATTAACACATAAAAAATAGAGACACATACAAATATGTGAAAAACAGAATGGAAAACCTCCCATATTGCAAATGGTATATCTTCTCCTGTTCAAAATCACACTTGTAAAGTCATTTCATAGTGTTTGAGCTGTAGAAACAAATGCAGAGAAATCTTAATGCAGTTCGAATTGACCATTAAAATGTAATGAATGTAGAAATTCTTGAATCAACACAAATCATTAATAATAAAAATTCAGAGATTCAATAATATGTCAAAACTACACAACACAAAATGCGCAAAGAACACACAACACAGACGCGCGAATAACACAGAAAGGTGAGAAAAAAACAGAGAACGCGAAGTGTAAAAATAAATCTCGAAAAATAAAATAAAATTCAGAAAACTTACCATTGAAGAAAGTAAACCGAAATCCAGATAATGGAAACCTAAAATGTAGAAACAAACAGTATATTAGACGATTGAAATACGATTGCATGTAAGGTTTGAAGAAAACAAATCGAAATCTCAAAAAAAAACTTACAGAAATCGCGAAGAAGAAGAACGATTTTAGTTACAATCTTCGCACAGAAACTGCGTAGAAATCACACAGGAGAAGAAGGATTCGACTTCAAACAAAGTTCGCGGAGACGTTTCGATTTCAACTTCGAACTGCAATTTTGAAAATGAGAGAAACTTCTTCGATTGCACACGCGAAAAAAACTTAACAAAAATCAACAGTTGAAAAAAAAATGATACTCAGCCCATTTGAATAGAACAGTTGTGCCATATAAATAAAATCAAACCCATTTGACTGAATAAAATAGTTGGGCCATATAAATAAACTCAGCTCATTCAACTGAATTATGAAGTTGGGCCTTGAATTTATTGGACTGATGGGCCAGGCGGGTGGGCAGGTCGGATACCAGATCAAGGTGCATGGATCTAGTGTATAAAAGTTTTTACCTATTTTTAATCAGTTGTACGTTGGGTAACTGTTTTCAAGAATTGTGAGATTTTAAATTTATTAAGCTATCATTACCTCTATTTTTAATGAATTAGGATACAAACATATCATTACCTTTATTTTTAATGAGTTATACCTCTATTTTTAATGAGTTGTGAGTTGGGTAACTGTATCATTGGTCTGATACTTTACAAAAAAAAATTATACTACATAAAAGAATTCAAAATATTAATCTTTTTATAGCAGAATATTAATGTCAAAACAAATATAAGTATTTATACATTCTTAATTTTTTGAAATATATTCTCCATCAAAATATTTCCTCAATATTACATATCAATATTTAAGTATTTTCGATATTCAGTTAAATATGCACTACAATTCTACATATTAATATATATAAAAGTATAAATGTTATTAATTTAAAGATATCAATCTCAATATTAATATATTAATGTCAATAAATATATAAATGTTATTAATTTAAAATATCAATTTTAATATTAATCAATATTGAGTAGTTCTCCATTCCAGTCGAGATATTTCTGAAGGCAGGACGACCTGTTCATACAAGATGTAGCTTATTTTTGATGTATTTTCCTCAGATTTCTTCAAAACCAGGTTTGGACTCGTACGTTGCACAAGCTACATGATAAATATTATTATGAAAAGATTCATATCCTTTCAAGATTGCGATACATTTCCACATCTCCCTTCAATTTACATTTTTGTTACATCTTAATTCATACACTATTATCATCTTCATATCATTACCCTTACTTATTAAACCAAATTTTGATGCAATAGACCCTGCAAGATCATCATTACTACATAATAAATCTTACACAAACTAAATACTCTAGTTGCATAACAACATAATACTGCCTCCATCTCTTCATAAAGCTTACGGTGTTCTTCATGAAGGTCCATAAAAATTGTCTCTATGGTTTTAGATGGCAAACCCACCAATCTAATTTCCTTTGTTCTTCTTAAGGATATAACTGCCACAAGAACCATTCCATAATGGCAGGATTTCATGCCAAATAAAAGGATGTTACATGATACTAATTTTTTACATAAATTTCAATGTATTTTAACTCACTGGAACGAAACATAGCAAGCACCCTACGATCTTATTTGAAAAAATCAAAGAAAACAAATTCATTACACAATTTAAAGGTTTCAACTTCATAGAGGCAATAGACATCTCAATCTCTACATATCAAAAGAAAGAAAGTGGGCGTGACGTTAAAAAAATCAAAGAAGAAAATTAAAATGTTCAAAGACAAATAAACCATTTATAAGTATTCAAAGCAAACAAATAAAGAGAAAGGGTGATGAGGTCTCCACATCATTATGATTTGTGAAGCAGGAAGTGGATGGAGGGAGAGAAAGAGAAAACAGGATTGAATGGAGAGAAGAAAACGGGATAAAACTTTATCTACGCAGAATGAACCCAAATTAAAATTTAAAAAAAAAATTAAATTACGCTCTATAAATTGTTGATTCTCCCTCCATAGATTGATTGTTCTCTGGCTTTTAAAATTAAGACATTAGAGAACAATTTCTCTAATGAATCCAACATCAGAAAGTGGTGTAAAACCGATCCCGTTATACTAGCTATCAGGATTAGTACAAAATAACAATGGCTTCAAATGTTACACTAAAAATACATGATAAAATACCTATTTCCATTAAGTTAGCTCAAAAGGCAGAAGAATTCTACATGTCAGGTTGCTGATCATCAAGACTTGAAAGGGCATTTCTAATAGTTTTGCAAGATGAATCAAAACTCAGTTTACGGAGTTAAAACGTCAGTTACTCCATTCAAGAAAATAGCAAAGGAGGAGCAATACCTCCAACACATTAAAATCATCAATACTTTTCTTAAAAGATTTTTCAAAAGGGAAAACAATCAGCTAACAACATGTTAAGATATAATTGTTTAGATTTTAATAAAACAAAACACAAATGTAATAGGAAAATAGAGTACCCCATTTTTCACATTGTTTAAGTGATATTAGACTAGGTTTTGATTCTTTAGTATAGGTTGAAGAATGGAGAAGATCAAGTTAAGCAACCGAAAAAGTTCAAGTAAAGTATTGTTGCAAGCAGTAAGAAGGCTACCATTGTAAGTTGGAAGAATGCAGCATAGTGATCTACAAGCAGTAAAAATACTATAGGAACAGTAAAGCAAAGTAACTGCACTAACTTCCCTGAAATAATAGATACGCAACAAGCATAATTACTGCAAGAAAATAAGATACAACAGATGTACAGTTAGCAATATTGTCTAAAGATAGGTTGCTGAAGTAAGTTACTGCTTTCTCAAAATTCAAGAAGACAAAAAGAACAAGTGTCAAGATTTTAACTCCTAAGCAGTACGAAAAAGATCAGCTAAAGTCCGATGAAATATCACTTCAAAACTAACCAGTAGAGATAAGTGAATAAAGCAATACAAAGAACCAGTAATCAGTCTACACGTGGCCTAACAGTCTACTTAAAGTTGCAACCTAGTATAACTGCATTTACTACCCTGGAGTACAAGATAAGAAAAATTAAATGTAAAGCTTTAGAGTCAATTAATGCGATCTCTACACAGTTAAAGAGGATTCAAATTCAAAGGGTTATACCTCTCTTCAACAGGCATAATACTTCATCTATAAATAGAGGAAGTTTTGACTGAAATTACTACTGAAACTACAACTCTCGAAAGCTCAAGCAAGAAAGTTCTGAAGTTCAAAGAGTCGTCAAATCTACAAGTTTCAGTCACTCAACTTCTATAGTTCAAACTCAAGAATTCTCAAGGTTGCTTCAAGAACCAATTGAAGAAACCATATATACTTTTACCTCAGTGATATGTGTTTAGATTGTTTTAGGTGTCCTTAGTTGATAGAAAGTTGTTCATTGTTAATTGTTTAGTCTTAAGTAGTTAGGGCTTAACTATGTGTGAGTTTTAGGATCCTGTGTGGGTCAGCCTTTAAGACTTGAGCAACCTATGTAGAAGCTAAGTTTTAGTAGGTTTTTAACTTGTTAGGTTGATAGTTTGTAAGGTGTCCTTTAAATCAAACTTGTTTAACGAAGTTCCTCATCGAAAAAGGAGTAGAATAAACGTAGAAGGGTTACACCACCTTCAAACCACTATAAGACCTCAATCTGTTCTTTCTATTTTAGCATATATCTGTTATCTTATCTTGATGTATATATCGTCTATCATACTGCATAAAAGTTTTGCTAAAACTCATATTTGTAAAGGTTTTCAAAAGAAAATCTATCTTAAAGTTTAAGTTTCCATTGCAAAGAACTCTAAGTTTCAGCAAGCAATGTTGTATCCTAGCATTGTAAGTTGAATAGAAACCTGCATTGTAAGCTATGCTATCTAGGTTAAAGTGCAGTAAGTTCGAAAGTTTTTAAAAATCGAGAAAAATTCATTCAACCCCCTCTCCCTCCAAACTTTGTGTCACTTGGGACCAACATATTATATTATACTCACAAAATCAACATAATTAACACCATCAAGCACAAAATTCAGCAAAAAACAAAATTGGAGAAATATCAGTGACTATGAGTGCAACACACTCACTTGAAGACACACGCCGAGCACCAAATTTAGCTATAAAATTCTCATATGTGTATATAAGCCCCAAAAGCCAGCAAAGTACCTATAAATCATTAAGGCAATCAAAATCATTAACTCCCAGATTTAAATTTTATTAACTAATTCCTAAAAATGTTAAGATTTTCCGTAAGAACCCATAAACCTATGAAATGACCCATCAAAAATTGAATCTGTCGAAGCATCCATCCAAAAGCAGGAATCATTATAATGTTTGTATCTCTTATTGTATCCACCATACATCTTTGAGTTGCTAATTTTCGTTGGTTTCCCATCGGATTCCATTTTTTCTAAAGTTTCTTCTCCACAATTCTCAATGTAACAACGTTTGTACATATGTTGAAAATAACGGTGGAAGAGGAAAAGGGGGAATTGAAGAGTGAGAGATTGTAACGTGAAGAGGTGGAAGAAAAAGAGAGGAAGATGAAGAGAGATAGAGAGAGAGTCTAACGGTTTAGGTTTGAGGAGACGTACACGTGACAGCTCTACATTTCTTCTACGTGCTGAGGTGACGACTTCATGTTCCTCCTAAAAACTGATGTGGCTGTCAGAGAGTCGAAGCCTACTTTTATAGGTATAGATTATGTTCATTTATCATTAAATACAAGAACTGCAATAATGAAATTAAATGGCTACACACAACATCACCCTAATTATGGCCTCAGGAACAACTACATCTAGTGGTGCCCGGTTCGGTTAAACCACCGGTTCCAGTTCCGAATCGGCGGTTCGGAAAACCGGCGGGGGTCTAACCGGAACCGAATCGGGGTATGTTCGGTTCCGGTTCCGGTTTGTAACCGGCGGTTAAACTGCCGGTTTCGGTTCGAACCGCCAATTTTCCTGTATTTTTTAAACAATGTATTTATATGTTAAAAAATATACAACTTTGTATAAATATCCAAAATTTACAACTTACAAAGTATAAAACACTAAGTTTGAATTAAAAAAAATCACAACTTACAAATAACGAATAATCAGTGGTTGAATTAAAAAAAATTACAACTTACAAACAATAAAAAAAATTACAACTTACAAACAATAAAAAAAATTACAACTTACAAATTACAAATTGAAAGAGGAAAAAAATGAAAGAGCTTGAGTTTCATTCTAAGTTTGAAAGTGAATATCAAACTTAGAATAAAATTGCCTACGTATCCCTAAATTGAATTGGAGAATCAAAGCCCACATAGTTCTTATTTCTTACTTCTCTTAATTGTAATGAGCAAAGAATGTTGTGTGGTAGATGATGTGTCTCAAAGAAAAGAGGACATAATAAGACGTGCATCTAAGACACATCTTATTATCTCCTCCTTTCTTTGAGACACACCATCTACTACACAACATTCTTTGCTCATTACAAGTAAGAGAAGTAAAAAAAATGAAAGAGCTTGAGTTTCATCCTAAGTTTGAAAGTTAGAATGAAATTGCCTACGTATCCCTAAATTGAATTAGGGAATCAAAGCTCACGTAGTTCTCTTACCTCAAACTTACCCATTAGTTCCGGTGGAGGAGGATGTGTTGGAATCGTAACCATACTCATCGGGGCCATCGTCATCAAAGACAGATAAATCTAGATGTTGTTGACGTTTCTTTGCTCGAAGCCAATCTTCAAGTAGAGTAATGTTTTGAACATTCTCTACGGTCAATCTTACCCTTTTTGGATTCAACATATGTCGTCCTTTGGAGAAGGCGCACTCGACGGAAACGTTGGAGGCGGGACTTGCAAAAATCTCCTTTGCAATATGACTTAAAATAGGATAAGTGTTGATCCTCTTTGACCACCACTTCAAAAAATCCACAGAGTTTTCAAAAGAAATAAATTCAAATGTACAACTTAAATATGTATCTAATTCTTGTGTGGGATTAGACCCCCTAGCTCGTTTTTGTGTTCGGTTATCATAAAAATCATAAAATGCATTAAGATCACTAACATTATATGGATTATGTGAAGAACTACTACTACCACCTACATTTTGAGCACCTAAATTATCCCCACAATCATCCCCTAATGAGGATTTATATTCTTTAAATAAATCATACAAATACTTTTTAGCTCTGGCTGCAATTTCTACATAATTTGGAACATAGTCAACTGCATCATAATTAGATAACAAAAAATGGGGGAACAAAGCACTATAATACATGCGTAATAATTCCATTAGATCATCTTCTCTAATCCTAGGATCTAATAATTTAGCTATTAAAAATATATCGGGAAGTTCGTGAAAATATTTTAACCATTTTGCTTTAATTGCTATAATAGTGTCACCTATAATAGGACATGCACAATATTCATTCAAAATTAAAGCAATTTTAACACAATGATCTAAGGCTAATGGAGAAGTAGGATAATAAGTGTCACTTAATTCTCTAGTGGCTTCTTCAAAAAAATTTAAAAGTTGAATTAAATTAATGCATGCATCCCAAGCGTTGCTATTCAAATATATCAATTCATGTGGGTTTTCTTTATAAAATTCAATTAGCAATTCTTTATAATTATAAGAATCTTGAAGCATGTAATAAGTTGAATTTCATCTATGTTTTACGTCCAATATAAATTTCTTAACTTTCATTCCATTATTTTTACAAAATCTTGCCCATTTTTTATGCCATTGTGTTGATTTAGCAATTTCATGAATTGCATCCGTAATAGGTTTAATTTTATCATGCAAAGCGGTTAAACCATCTTGTACACACAAATTCAAACAATAGGGTACACAACGAATATGAAAAAGTTTACCATCTATTGGAGACCTAAAAAATTCCATTAATGTGGGTATACTAGCGGTGTTAGGAGCGGCATTATCATAACCAATCGAAAATATTTTTGTAACTATATCATAATCATTAACAATTTTTAATATTTTTCTAGCAATTGCTACGGAACTATGTTTTTCATCAAATTCGACATAGGCAATTAATCATTTTTACACGTTCCATGCATCATCTATCCAATGGCACGTTACTCCTAAATAATCATGGTTTCCTAAGGATCTTTCCACACATCACAACAAATAGATACTCGTTGTGTTAAATTTTTTAGTTCTTCAATTAAAGCATATTTATATTCACCTACAATTTTTTCTATGTCACGTGTAACGGTATTCCTAGATATTCTTCTACTAGCGGGTTGAAAAACTTCACAAGTAAATTCTTCATAATCATCGTCAGTTGGAAATTGAAAAGGAAGATGTTTTTTAGCAATCAATTCGGCTATTCCTTTCCTATGAGTTAATTGACTAAATTTATGAAGGAAGTTAGGGTCGTTACCTCCGGTTCCCCCACTGGAACCGGCATTTTGTCGAGGAAGATGAGTTTGAGAGCGGTCATTACCCATCTTATCTGGATGCTTCTTGATGATGTGGTTGTTGAATGTTCCGTAGCCCCCTCCGTGCTTGAATTTGTAGCTCTTTCCACAGTAGTTGCACGTCACCATGAAGTCCACGTTCGAATTTGATACTTTCTCCTTTTTAAAATGTATGGAGAAAATATCACTTCGAAGTGTCGAAGTGGTTTGGCTACGTGTGTCACTCTCTTGAGTTGGACGGGCCTCCGACTGCTCCTGCTCCTCCTCCACTTCGACAAAGTCGGCGGCGGTCGAAGGTCCGAGAGCCTCCTCCAAATTGGCGTACTCCTCACTCCAATGAGAGTGGGGAGTGTATTGATCGATAAGATCATCGACTTCAACATCTCGTGGTGGAGGCATCGGTATCTTTTCTTGGTGAGAAGAACCGGCGGAAGAAGAACCTCTTCGAGACATTTTCGATTGAATCGGAACTTGCCCGGTTTCGAACCGCCGGTTCCGACAGCAACTGCTCTTTTCCGCCGGACTCCGGCGACAACCGCTACTTTTCGCCGGAGCTTCGGCGGACACGTGGCACTATCTCATTCGTCCAAAAATTAAAAAAAAAATATTCACCAGAACCGCCGGTTCACGGTTTCAGAAAATGCAAATCGAAACCGAACCGGCTGAAACCGGTTTACGGTTCCGGTTTGGAACCGAAACCGGGCCAACGGTTCCCCGAACGTTGACCGCCGGTTCGAACCGGCCCGGTTCCGGTTTTTGTCGAACCAGGGGCACCACTAAGTCTACATCATCTGCGTGAGGATCAAAATCATTTGTAAACGACTAATATAAATGAAGCATAACTAAACACAGACAATAGATGTCACTTGAGCACCATCACAATACATGATGTCAGCAAACCATTTTCAATTAAAACCAATAGCAAGGCCATTATGCATTTTTTTGTAAAAATAAAAAAGAGTAAGAGAAATTAACATAACCCAGCAAATGAACACAAAGAGTTTCTATGTCGTGTACTATGTGTAATATAATATTGAAGGCTTGAAGCATTCAAACCAAGAGTTTTTCCTGTGACATTTTATAACAACTATCTTTTAGTTGAGACTACCTTACTTCAGAAACGACGCATTCTGCAAATACGGACGACTACTCTAACGGTGGTAGCGGGGAATAAAGGGTAAATAGTGACATAAACCATCAAGAATTAAAAGTGCATTTCTAACAGTTTTGAGAGATGAATCAAAACTCAAGTTTTCAGAGTTAAAACATCAATTACTCCATTCAAGAAAATAGCAAAGGATACCAATTGTGATCAAGAGCAACACCTCCAACACATTAAAATCATCAATAATAATTTCCTTAAAAGGGGAAAACAATTAGCTACATGTATTCAAAACAATATATTCTCACAAAATCAACATAATTAAGACCATCAAGCACAAATTCAGGTCTGAAAAGAAATAAATCGAAGAAGAATCAGTTTCTATGAGTGTAAGTGTATAACACCCTCAGTTGAAGCCATACGCTGGTACTCGATTTGGCTTTAGAATTCTCATTTGTGCATGTAAGCTTAGAAAGCCAAAAAGTTACCTATAAATCATTAAGCAACCAAAATCATCAACTCCTAGATTTTCAAATTTTTTCACTAATTCCTAAAAATTTTCCGATTTTCTGAAAAAACCCATAAACCCATGAAATGATCCGCCAAAAATTAAATCTACCGAATCATCCATCCAAAAGTAGGAATCGTTAGAGAAATCCCGAAATGGGCTGAAAATAGACAAAATCATCATGAGAGGGGGGACTTACAGGGAATTAAACTTGCATAATAAATTCAATATATTAATCTCTCTCCATCTAAATATTTCAATATTAAAAATATCTAAGTAATTTCGACGTTCAATTAAACTTTCATTATAAATTCAATATATTATTCTCAATAAAAATATAAATATCGTGAATATAAGGTTATCAATCTCAACTTAAAAATATCAACATATATTTTGTGGCGTCTTAGACGTATAGCTAATAAATTTGGATTATTGAATGATTAATATTTTTAAGCTAAAATAATATAATATGTAGAAGTACATGCATGCAATGACATAATAATATTAATATTAATATTAATCTCAAATTAAATATAAGAGTAGTGTGCTTATGAACCAGGTGCACGGATCATGATCCGTGCAACTGGGCACGCACGGGTCGAGTTGGGTCCGGTTCGGCCGGATCTGCGTCTAGATTAACCTTTATGTTATACGAGTATAACTTTTATGTTATATTAGTATAACATTTATATATAGATATCATAATCTTTAAATGAATAACTTAGATTTTTTTTTTCAGTATAAAAATTCATGTTGTATAGTTGAATCTTTATGTTATAATAATTTAACATTTATGTTAATATGTGTATAACTTTTATGTACAAATATCATAGCTTTATGTACTTAAAAATAACATAAAGGTTATATTATAACATAAAAGTTAAATTATTATGCATAAATGTTATATTCTTACAACATAAAGGTTTCAAAGGTATTATAAGTCTATAATATACTACAAAATGTTATGGGAACACAACTAAAAGGTTACGCAAACATAAATAAATGGTTAGACAACCATACTAGAAAATTCAGGCCAGAAGGGTCTCGTACTCTAGTTTATTGTTTGTTGTTGGGAACTTAAATCACAACACTGAGCATAAATACTTGTTGGTGGGTTGATCAACACTATTTCAGCCCCTAAGCAATTTGATGTGGACTAGCCATCCACAAACATCTTTCAAGATCTTTTGATCATTTCCTCTTAGAGTACCACCATCGGGGTGAACTCGGCTATGGAGTCGGCTAGGTCTTGTCCTTTGATTGCAGTTCTTAAGTGCGTAATAGATATCAAACCGTTTGAGCTCAACCATCTATTAAGTAACCGACTAGAGGCAATGTTAGTATCTCCATAGACCTTAGCCTACCCAAAACCTGATTCAAAGAAAAGTTAGTAACTACCTCAATCTGGTGCACAATGAAGTATGACCTTAGCTTTCGTACCGAGATGACCAGAGCATATGTTAGTCTCTTCACAGCCGGAGATCTCAACTCGGCGTCATGTAATAATTGGCTTACATAATACATAGGTTGCTGAGCCCACTTCTCTGCTCAGACTAGTACCGCACTGATTGCGTAGGGTAAAAGAAAGCAATCATTTGGGCACGTTTTGTTCAGGTCAGTGAAGTCTACACATAGCTCCATTTGTCTTCCTAACCAGAACTGGGTTGGACACCTAAATTGCATATTGTGTTTCTTTTGTGAACCTGTTCCCAAGTAGTTTCTGGACTTCTAGCTAAGCATTCTTCTCATCTAGACTACTGTTTTACCTCGAGATCAATGTTTAGATGATGACATGCATCTTCTGGTTGAATTCCCTCTATATCTTCATGGCACCATGCGAAGACATCAGTATTGTTTTTCAAAAATTCTATCAACTCTCCCCTTAATGGTTAGTTAAGTTCTCTTCCAACGTTCAACTCCATTTCAGGTGGATTTCTAGCAATTTGGACTACATACATCTCCCAATTAGTGGTGCCCTCGTCTTTGGTCTTTCTTTACTAAGATTTAGGGTCTCTCATTCCTTAATATGTTGCTCTTGCACAACAACTGGCTCATCTAGCCCCTATTGAGGGTTCTGCTCGGCCACTTGGGATGATGAGTTAGTCTCCTAGTTCATGGGGACTAATAAGTTTTCTGGTCAGGTCGACTCTGTTATCTCTTTCATGAGCTCATGAATAAACTTTTGTTTTGTCATCTGCATGACGATTTCTTTAAATATGTCTTCCATAGGCTCATTTGAATATTTCTACTCAGCTTGTTCGGCCATGTTAAGCTCTTGTAGCCTTAGCGCTATATCACATTCTCTGGCCGATAGCTAGTTTTCTCTCACAATATAAACCGTCATCCACATGGAACTTCATGCAGGATACATTGAGGTCACAACTCTAAGCTCGATCATCAAGGATCATCCCTAAATTGCATTTTAGTTTGAGAGCACATTGACTACTTTAAACTCCATGGTAGTACATACAACCTTTTCTCATTTCCCGAATATAACCTTAAACTCACGAGTTCCTATAATTTTTTGTCTTCTGCCCTCCAAAGCCATTGATCAGGTTAGCACATGAGCGGAGCTGACTTTTAGTGAAACTCATCCTAGTGAAAGTGCCAAGTAAAGCACATTAGCATAGCTCCCCATGTTGATTAAGAATTTATGCACCATAGTTGAGGATATGTTAAGCGACACCACTAAAGGATCATTATGGGACTAAACGACTCATTCAATAAACTACTCGATAAAGGTTATCAGTGGTGATCCTGGCTTTTCCTTAGGTATATAATTGATAGCAATTTCAGGCCGACCTGAGATATTCTCCACACTCATTTTGAGGACTTCTGTTAGTCTCATATGGTCAAAGGTTCAGAGGGGGTGAATGAACCTCTATCGATTTTAAAAATCTTTTTGTTATAACAGGTTCCTGATTCACTGAAGAATGCAGTAACATGTCTCGAATCAATAACCTGATCAAAGGCTGATTTAGGTTCCTGACTCGGTATCAGATTACAACGGAATAAACAACGATAGGGTTTCTCTTGGAAAAACAGTTTTCTTTTCAAGTATGCTCTTTTCAGAGCCTTTTATGTAAGATGATTATGATATGCAGTAAGATAGATATAACAAGATAAGAGCAATGCAATAAGTAAATCAAAGCAATAAACACTTATGGTTTATAGTGGTTCGAAGGTAATGTAAGCCTTCTACGTCCACTCTACTCCTTCACAAGGAGGAATTTCGTTAGGTCAGTTCGATTTACAAGCCTCGCTTTACAAACCTCTTCCTAACAATCTACACCTACTAGAATCTCAGACTCTAGTTCAAGACCACAACCCACAAAGGGTACAATCCCACAAATGGCAAGTAGCCTACTTCTTAGACTACACACTTAGTAAGGATACAATCCTTTTAACTAAGTACACCTAAAACAACCTATTGCACACAGCACAATGGTTGAAAGATAAAAAAAGGTTTTCTTCAACTAGTGCGAAGCAGTCTTGATCTCTAAAAGCTTCAATGCTATGGTAGACTGCTCCTGGAAGGTTGAGTGGCTAAACATGTATAAGCTTGAGAAGCTTTGGAATATATCTGAGTTTTCTCTCGACTCTGTTCAGCAATTTCTTCAATCAGCCACACCTTCTATTTATAGATCATGAGAATATATCAGTTGGGGAAGTATCCGTTGAAGGGGAACACTTCTCCATCTTGAATTGAAGCTTTGATCTCCAAGATCTTCTTTGTGGCCGCATTAAATGTTTTTGAGTTGATCCTGACATATGCATTTAATGCGCCCACCATCTTTGACTTGTCATGCAACGGGTAGCTACTCTAGTTTAATAGATAGTTTTGCTCTTCTTCACCCTGCATGATCTTCCTGATGCTGCTTCTTGCTGCCTTTGGCTTGCTACTTCCTTCAACTTGCTGCTTCCTATAATCTGCTGGCAGCTTTCTACATATAGCTTTCTACTTCCTTCGTGCAACTTTCAGCATGTTGTTTCATATAACTTGCTATCTTCTTTTTGCAGCATCTTATCTGCTCCAAATGCATATACTCCCTTCAGCTTGCTATTTCTTACAATTTGCTGACTCTTAGAAGATGTGATCTTATTTCTTCTAAGGTTGGTTTTCCTTCCTACTAGGAAAACCATTACATGATCTCTTAACTTAGAGTCATGTAGACAGTATGGAAACGGGGTACTGACATCCTTAAGCAAACTATTTTTATCTCATCAATAAAACTACTAAAATATCCCAACAATTTCCCCCTTTATATTGATGATGACAAAACATAATAAAGGCAAGAGTCATTTAAAAAAATGAGTGCTCTTTATTGAAATTGAGTATATGTACAAATACAAGTTCGTCCAAGAATAAATGTAAATGTAAGTAAGTTGTTACATCTTCATTAAGCTTTAGCTTCCTTCTTCAGTTTCAGACAGTTTGCTGTTTCCATACTTTTCCACCTGGAGTTCTTCTTCTCCCTCTCTACCATCTCTGATCTCTGCATGTCTTTTTCAGCATGCTTTCATCAGCTTGTTGCATCCTTCATCTTCTTGGATGATCAGCTTGTTGTTCAACACGTTGCTTCAGATCGTAGGTGCTTTCTAACTACCATAGCTCATTTCTCTGCTTCCCTCTTGCTATAAGGCTTCAGCAGTGACTCTTGACTTGGAACTCTTCCCCCTTTTTGTCATCATCCTCAAGCTTGCTGCTCAGGGGTGGGGTTCCAATGCCAAGGTGGACAGTGCAGGTTTCTCTTGTCTAATAGTTGCTGCTTGAGGTGATGCAGCAATCTGTCGTACTTCTTTCTAGGCATCCTCCTTCTTATTCCTACCCAAGGGAATAAGCTGTTTAGCCTCAGTACATGACAAGAGATCAGGGACCTAATTGGTGGTTAAATCAGGTACCTTTTCAGCTTCCTTCAAATCCCAAGGCACGTTCACCTTGGATCTTTGATTGCTGGTCTGGCGTCCCCTTCACCGCATCCTATAAGTTTTGCTGGTGAGGATTCATATTTTTGCCTTTAGACCAGGTGGAAGCTATTGACTCAGTATCTTCGGACATGTAGCCATTACTCTCGTTCTTGTTTGGGTTTCGGGCTCCATGAATGATAACAGATGCTGTCATTTTCTGAAGAGGGGTCTCATGAAATAATAACTTCCATCTCATTTTGCGAGAGATAGAAAGCTTTTCTCATGATCCTCAGTACCCCATCTCTCCTATTGAGATGAAGTCGGCCCTGTGTCTAATGAATGAGGGATAGACGTATGCTTCTTTCTGATAACGTCCATTTCGTAGAGGCTCGTCTTCTCTTTTGAAGACATTCTCTGCTTTTTGGCAAGCAGAGCCTCTACTTCCCATTCTTCTGAAGACCTTCTCTGCTTCTTGGTCAACAGATATTCATCGTCATCTTCTCCATCTTCATCTTCGTTTCCGTCTTCTCCTTGAATCTCCATTTCTTCCTTTAAGATTGTAAATGTAACTCACATGTTAAGATTTTGTTTGCTAAGCATATAGTGAGTAATGTATATGGGGAAGGATGAAAGGGATTAGTTATAAATTGGTGGATGTGAGCAGTTTCCTTGGATCGACGGTTGGGAGATGAAACGCACGATCTGACGGTTGGTTCTAAAAAGGTGGAGGGGCCTTTTTATAAAAAGTTGGTCTTCTAGAAATGCCGCCGGTTATACTTCCAAAAAGGTTGAATATGTCTTCTTATTGATTTGATTGACAGTCGTGTTTATAGATCTTCTGCACATGGCTATATCTCTTGGATCGATGTCGTAGAATCCTGACACTACTTGATGGTACCACTTGATGGTTGCACTTGTTGATAGTTGATACCGCTTGTTCTCTGGATTCTTCTGAAGAAGCTTGCCTTAGCATTCTGTGATACCACTTGTTGATCCCTCAGACTTCCCTCAGTAACCTGCTTAGTTGTTGTTTCCTTAGTGACTTTAGCTACTATAAAAAGTGTAGCTTTAGTTACTTCAGCAACCTCCTTAGTTGCTTTCTTAGTGACTTCAGCTACTATAAAAAGTGTAGTTTTAGTTACTTCAGCAACCTCCTTAGTTGTTTCCTTAGTGACTTCAGCTACTATAAAAGGTGTAGTTTTAGTTACTTCAACAACCTGACCATCATGACCGTTTGTTGATGATATGCTTGCTTGAGATCTTAAGAGTGTATAATGTCTGAGTCATTGGGATCTTCTGTATTGTTTCAAGCTTTGTGGTAGACAATATTTCCCCCTTACATGCATTCTTCTTTTTAATGAGGTTCCAAGAAAAATTTTCAAGGAAGTTATTGAGCTTCCTTCTGTTGAGGTGTCGTTTCTTCTTTCTAGCATCCTCAGCCACAGCTTGTTGATTCTGATCAGTTTCTTGTTTGAGAGTCCTCTTCCTAAGTCAGAACAACTTCCTACAAATCTCAAAATAGATATGTCAGATGATTTTGGATAACTAGAGATATGAAGTATGTTTATGCTTGTGCTAAAGAAAGAGTTTTGGTCTTAAAAAGAGAAGGTTTTTCCAAAGCAGAAACAGGTGGATTTTGGTAGGTTACCAGTCAAGTTGGCTTTTAACCCAACAAACCCAACTTGCTCTGATTCCACTTGTTGGTCCCAAATGGTCAGAGGTTCAGAGGGAGGTGAATGAACCTCTATCGATTTTAAAAATCTTTCTGTTATAACAGGTTTCTGATTCACTGAAGAATGCAGTAATTTGTCTCGAATCAGTAACCTGACCAAAGGCTGATTCAGGTTCCTAACTCGGTATCAGATTACAGTGAAATAAACAACGATAGGGTTTCTCTTGGAAAAACAGTTTTCTTTTCAAGTATGCTCTTTTCAAAGTCTTTTATGCAGGATGCTTATGATATGCAGTAAGATAGATATAACAAGATAAGAGCAATGTAATAAGTAAATCAAAGCAATAAACACTTATGGTTTATAGTGGTTCGAAAGTGGTGTAAGTCTTCTACGTCCACTCTACTCCTTCACAAGGAGGAACTTCGTTAGGTCAGTTCGATTTACAAGCCTCGTTTTACAAACCTCTTCCTAACAAGCTATGCCTACTAGAATCTCAGACTCTAGTTCAAGGCCACAACCCACAAAGGGTACAATCCTATAAATGGCAAGTAGCCTACTTCTTAGACTACACACTTAGCAAGGATACAATCCTCCTCTCAACTAAGTACACCTAAAATAACCTAGCGCACACAACACAATGGTTAAAAGATAAAAAAAAGGTTTTCTTCAACTGGTGCGAAGCAGTCTTGATCTCTAAAAGTTTCAATGCTATGGTAGACTGCTCCTGGAAGGTTGAGTGACTGAACATGTATAAGCTTGAGAAGCTTTGGAATATATCTGAGTTTCCTCTCGACTCTGTTCAGCAATTTCTTCAATCAGCCACACCTTCTATTTATAGATCATGAGAATATATCAGTTGGGGAAGTGTCCGTTGAAGGGGAACACTTCTCCATCTTGAATTGAAGCTTTAATCTCCAAGATCTTCTTTATGGCCGCATTAAATGCTTTTGAGTTGATCCTGACATGTGCATTTAATGCGCCCACCATCTTTGACTTGTCATGCAACGGGTAGCTACTCTAGTTTGATAGATAGTTTTGCTCTTCTTCACCCTGTATGATCTTCCTGATGCTACTTCTTGCTGCATTTGGCTTGCTGCTTCCTATAATCTGCTGGCAGCTTTTTGCATGTAGCTTTCTGCTTCCTTCGTGCAGCTTTCAGCATGTTGTTTCCTACAGCTTGCTATCTTATTTTTGCAGCATCATATCTCCTCCAAATGCAGATACTCTCTTTAGCTTGTTGTTTCTTACAGCTTGCTGACTCGTAAAAGATGTGATCCTATTTCTTCTAAGGTTGGTTTTCCTTCCTACTAGGAAAACCATTACATGATCTCTTAACTTAGAGTCACGTAGACAGTATGGAAACTGGGTACTGACATCCCTAAGGAAACTATTTTTGTCTCATTAATATAACTACTGAAATATCCCAACAATTTCATGTCTTGCAGATTTATGGCATAATTTACAAGGGTGTTATATTTCTCTTACCGTTCCATTAGAAGGTGGTTGTAGGAGCTGTCAAGCTCGCTCTTCTCTTCTCAACTCAAGATTCTTCACATACATTTTCAAGTAACTTTGGTCTATCAGTCTCATGAGCTCAATCAAGAGCGGCCTGCATCTGTATGTGTCATGTCTTGCAGATTTATGGTATCGATAATATTTATTCTGATTGAGCTAAGAAGGATTTTGTCTTAATTGGTTTCGGCCGAGTAACAGGTTTTGTGACTAGATTTCTACAAATACTTATGGCGGTCTCACCGTGAAAATGCTCCCAACATGATTTACGTCATCATTTTAGAATTCCCTAAACTCTCCCTTAGGCTTGTATTGTCTGGTATTCCTTTTTTCCCTTTTTTCCCTTTTTTCCTCATTTATGTGTTAGGTCGGCCATCTTGAGTTGTTACTTTCTCAGCCCCAATGAATTGTTCTGCTTGGGCTAAAAACTCATGATATGTTTTCTGTCATATCTCATATACTGACCATCAAAATTGTGACTTGGTCCTTAGGCCGACTATGACTGCCAATAGGATGGCATCATCAGATACTCTCTCTATCTCCATGATGAGCTTGTTGAGTTTATCTAGGTATGATTTGAGTGACTCGTCTTTTTATTGTTGATGTCAACTAGTCTTTTTTTGGGAGTAGATCTCATCTTGGACCCCATAAATTGAGTTAGAAAGAGGTGCATCGGCTCTTCCCATCCTCCAATCGAAAAATCAAGGGAAGGCCTTATACATCAACAACTCTCTAGCGTATTGTAATTACATCCATGACATGTACTTGTTGAGATGGCTGCTCGAGTCAATCTCTCTATTGTAAGGACCAATCTATGGTACCTTAAACTTTATTGGGGTGGTCTCTTCCGAAATGTGCTCCATAATAGGAGAGGGCATCTTCCAGGTTTTTATCTTTCCTAATTTCATCTTCTAGGCTTCGATCATGGCTAACCTCCATCTCAGAGTCTTTTCTTCATCTAGCTCATTGGGGGTAAGGTGAGCATGTGGATACCCGAAAGTTTGTCCTTAAGCTCTTTCATTATCAATCTGGTTGCCACCTTTTATGAAGTCTAATCTTCTCTACAGTCTTCGGGCCTCCCGAGTCGAGCTTTCCCTTAGTCTGTCAAACACGCTTCTAGACTTGGCGGGAGCCAGACTCGGTCAATCCTTGGGGGATTTTTGGTTGGTTTTGCTCCCACAAGACATTATTTTCTACTCAATTGCCCTTCATGAGGACCTTTCCATTGTCTTTTTTCTTTTGCATAGGCTTTTTGTCAGATGACTGTGTGCCCTCCTGAAGCTCCTGAGACCTATTTTCGCAAGCTCTTTGCTTGGCTTCAATGAGCTCTTCTGCTAAGCGAATCATAAGTGCCCTAATTTATTTAAGGGTCTTGTGTGTAATTCTCTAGTTGTTTCTTACTAGTTGTTTCTTACTAGTTGCTAGTTTACAAATTATAATAACTAACATTAATACATATATCGAACTTAAAATTGAAAATAAAATGATATATGTACAATTATTTCAACTAAAATACATATAAAATGATTTATAGTTTACAGAATACTATAGATAATAATATCAATTTTAATAAATTTTTGATCTAAAAATACATCAACACATTATAATTATAATATTAAAATTATAATAATATTTGAGTACAGATTTTAAAAATTGTTGACATTCATATAAAACTCCAAAAAAAGAATCTGTGATATTTAATTGTTTTCATAATGTTAGAGGGAATCGTAAAGATCTTTGAAATTCATAATGTTAAGTAATTAAAGAATCGTAGTCACTTACATTCATAAAAAATCTCAAAGAAATAAAATACAAAAAGAAAAGAAAAATGAAATATTAAAGAGTGTCAATATATTGTTGATATATGGATGATATATCTCCAAAATATCCCGATATTTTGGTAATATCACAGAAATCGATATATTAATGACATTTACCAATATTTTGGTGATATTTTGAACGAAATAAAATTACACGCTGATATTATATCGGGATCATGATATTAGCGATATTTCAGCAATAATTTGTCAAAATATCGCGATATTTTCATCTTTGAGCGAAATAGATCAAAAATAAGCAAATGTTAAAAAAAGAACACAAGATTAGGGCTCAAAAGTCTATTCGATCAAATATGGCAGAGGTATTCTGGCTAGTTGAAGCTGGCCAATCAAAACATTATAATAATATGTGTTGGTCTCAAGCGGTTCAGAGGGGTGAATGAACCTCTATCGATTTTGATTTTTAAAAACTTTTTGAACTTTCTGCGTTGTATTCTAACGTAGAATACAATACTGAATGTAGAACAGTAAGCTGAGTGGAAAAGTTGTTCAACTTACTGTATTAGAGTTCTGTATGCAGTGGAAATAACTTGATAGAGTTTCTTTTGAAAACGTGTTCTTAAATATACTCTTTGCAAAACTTTGAATGCAGAAGGTCAAATATAATGCAACACAGATAAGGATGAGAAAAGAAAATAAACACGTAAGGTTTATAGTGGGTCGAAGGTGGTGCAACTCTTCTACGTCCAATCTACTCCTACTACGATGAGGAACTTCGTTAGGCTAGATTGAATTACAAGACTCGTCCTAACAATCTATCACCTGAACAAGTTTTCACCAACAAGGATTCAACTTTCACACATATTGCACTAATCCTCAGGCTAACCCATACAAGATCCTACTAACTCACACAGAGTTATTGTCTTAACAACTTAAGACAAACACTCAGCAAGTATATAAATCCTATCAATTGAGAACACCTCTAAAACAACCTAAGCACACAGCACAGAGATTAAAAGTATATAAAAAAAATTTCTACTGGTGCTTGAAGCAGCCTTGATGATTCTGGAGCTTGAAGACTCGAAGGCCTGACTTCTTCACTAGGAGGTTGAGTGACTGAAAGCTTAGAGAGTAAGATGTTTGAGTACTTGCTCTTGCGAGAGTGAGTTTTGAGTATCAGTCTTTCAGTAAATTCTTCAGTCAGTTCTTTCTATATTTATAGATGTAAGAAATGTGCCCGTTGAAGAGAGACACACTTTGTTTAAATTTGAATTTCCCTTGATCGTCCTTGATCTTGCATTCAATGTTTCTGAAAATTTGGGAATGAATTCATTATCTTATTTTGCAGCTCATTTAATGCGACTGTTCTGGGCTTCAGGATTGTTGCAGTCTACTGGTCCACGTGTCGGCGGGACACTGGTTCTTCGTACAATTCGATCACTTGTCTCTACTGACTATATTTGACAAGATATATTCTCGTATAGCAATGATTTTTCTCGTACAACATTGTTGTGCGTGATGTCTGTTCCTGCTTCCACTTTTGGAATGTTGCGCCAGCTTACTGCAACCTAAAACTGATGCGGAACTTTCTGTTCGCCTTATTGTATTCCTGCTTGCTGCTTATTGTATCTGCTGCTTACTGTATGCAGTATCTGATAGGATTTTTCTGCTGTATCTGATTGCTACAAGGAACCTTCATCTTATTGATTTTCGAGTTTCTTCATACTTTAACTTCGATTATTAAGACTCGAAAACTAATCTGACTTTCCACTTAAACAACATGGAAAAATGGGGTACTCTAAATTCCTATTACAATACGATTTTATCTCATCAAAATCTAAACATATATTTCCTAACAATATGCAAGAAGAAAATCTCTAATATGCTATAATACAATGATTTTGGAATCCTTTTGAATGAGACTTAAGGCCTTATTTATAGAGTAGACCTAAGATTACATATTTATGGAGATGAAATCGAATCCATAATTTTAGTGATTTAAATGAGGAAAAAATGAATGTGTTCCTATCTAAAAAGTTTAGTATTAGATATATACTCAGAAGATATTTGTTGTATACTTATAAGGTACTATTTGCATACGCATAAGATATTTATTTATATAATTGAAATATATGTTGTAGTGAAACATATTAGTTATAAACATGGATGAAAATATCGTGAAAATTAAGGCATCGAAATAATATCAGGGTGCGATTTTATTTCGGTTAAAATGTCGTGATATATCATGAATATATCGTGGATATATCGATTTCGGTCAAAATATCACAATATATCGAGTAATGTCGGTCAGAAGACTCAGTTTGCCACTAGTTGCACGCGCCTGATATTTGTTTTTTTCTTGTTCTTTTTTTTTCTTTTTTCTTCTAAACGCTGTTATTGTGTGTGTTTTTCTTTTTTTCCTTCCTAAAATGGTGTTGATTTCTCTTTTTTTTTTTCCCTTTTCATTATGAATTTAGTTTAAGTGGATTTTTTTTTATTATGAATTTTTTATGGTGTATTTGAAGAATATCTATTAAAATTGAGTTATTTATTTCTCTCTTTATATATCTATATTTTTGTCTATGAGTGGAGCAAATAATTACTTTATATAAATTTAATTAAATTATTTAAAATAAATTAGTACATTAACATTTAGGTTCCTCTCATAATTTAATTAAGTTTAGTTAATTTTTTTTGAAATTTAATAAAAGGATTATGATGTATATAATATTAGTGTATCTCTATATTTATTGTAAATATATCATTTTGTTTGTAATTTTAAGTTCAATATACGTATTAATGTTAGTTATAATATTTTGTATATTACTACACATTTTCCAATTTTTATACAAAATTTTCATATTTTTTCAAAAATGTCAGATATTTCTACTGAAATCAATATATCCACCGATATTTCTGTAAAATCAAGATACCGATATATCCACCGAAACTGATATTTTCGTCCTTGGTTATATATTCATAGGTATTAGTTATATATTCATAAGGTATTACAAGTTTATTGATCATAAGGTATTTACCTGTATAACTGAAATATATGGTTTAAAGAAAGATATTACTTAAGGTTAATGTATTAGTCATATTACTTAAAGGTATTAGAGTTGGGGTTTGGGGCACACCACATCCCATGGGCACACAAGCCCTACTCTTTGATCTTTGGATTTGTTTCCTTTTCCAGGTATCTTGGACTTGAAGAACCCTTCTTGCAATAGACTTCGAAGGCAGTTGGACTCTTGTCAGTCGAATGGTCTCCCAAGTGGTCTCAGGTCATCTTAACTTCTCAAATCCTCGATTTAATTTTGTCAAGGTCTTCCGGATCTCCGATCGGCTTGATCACCTAAGATCGACCAAACCCGATTTTGGTTTAGTGGAGATTTACCTTGATCGGCTCTGCCTAATCGACTATCCAAACCGACTAGGATTTCAGTCGAGTCAGGCTCGGATCGAGGTGTAATAATCCTTCCCTTATTTAAAAATATGGTTAAGGACTCTTATTCTTCAATCACTTTACAATGCCCAATTAAGACTTTGAATTTCAGAATCTCAATAATAAAAAATAAAATAAAAACTATAAACTTTCAACATTTATAAAGGGGGGAGTACGCTATTATTGATATAGCAAGTAATTGACGTGGTCAATAATACATAAATAACTAATTCCAGAAAACAATCTAAATAGTTCAAATTTGAAATTTAATTATTTACCAACTTGCATATCAATTTTTTCAATAAGGATTTTGGTTGTTGAAACAATTACTCTTATTTGAATTGGCATTATTGACGGCTTAAATGTTGCATGCAAAAATTAAAAACACCACAGTTATTATAGTAGGTTGCAGAGATGGAGAGATTGATTTGCACAATTTAAATATTTAAATTATGTAACACAAGAGTCTTATAATACAGTCAATTCAATTTCTTGACCAGTCGTATACGATCTATCACAATATGAAATACAAAATCTTAAGTACACACATTCATTAAATTAAAGTCAAATAGCCAAAAAAATCCAAAACTTTTTAGGTTTTTGTTATTTTAGTCAATCTTTTATTTTTTGTCAATTCATCCATAATTTAAACATTTAGTTGTTGTTATAGCCAAATTTAAATTTGAGTCAAAATTAAATGGCGTGAAACATATGTGGTGGACACATAAGTTATTTGG
Source organism: Scutellaria galericulata (assembly GCA_946896805.1). Classification (NCBI taxonomy): domain Eukaryota; kingdom Viridiplantae; phylum Streptophyta; class Magnoliopsida; order Lamiales; family Lamiaceae; genus Scutellaria; species Scutellaria galericulata. The sequence continues at coordinate 10,310,792 of OX335791.1, read as the reverse complement.
CCCCACTCCACATGCCATTTGGCAACATCATGTTTTCATCTTCCTCTTGTCCCTCTTTCATTTCACATAAGGTACTACATTTATAACATAAATGTATGGATTGCACGAATTTCACTTTTGTGCAACTGGTGCACAAAAGTTTTTTTGTTTTATATATAGTTAGTTCAATAACACTCCTAACTCTTAAACACCATTAATCTATTATTATAACAATTGATCAAATGTAAATATTTCCTAACTAGATGATATTTATGTTTATGCCAATGGTTGAATTAGAATAGAACCTATATAGTACCAATAATCACTATATTAATTATGGCACATATATTATTCAAATACTTTAACTGTTTAACATGTGTTACATACATTCAGATAAATCTATGAAAAAAAAAATCATCATATATTAGGATGATCATGTATCTCCACTAGTATAAAGTCTTTTGGGAGCACAAAACTAAATTCATGACCAAAAACGAATAATATTGGATATTGAAAACCCTAATAAAACACAAAAACGTTGTCACAGAATATAACAACTTCTCTCATGTATAATACACATTTATTAACGAGCTGACCATTTACAAAAATATTTTGGTCCCTCGTTATTTAATTAGTTACTTGCGTATATAGTAAAATATCTGTTAATACTCTTTGGAAATAATTAATAAGTCGGGTACAATTCATTCATAATAATAATAATAATAACAACAAAAATTAATAATAAAAACAATAATATCTAATTTACTCAGCAAAAGCTGCCTTTAACTTTCTAAAAATAATCAATATATATATATATATATATATAATAAAATTTCTTATTGTTTTCCCAAAATATATAGTAATTTCGTGCCAAAAATCAACATTTCAACCTTCTATTTTAGCTTTTTTTATATTTTTATTCACAAATATGTTTTTCGCATATGGAAACTTCTTCAAATGTGGAATGTTAGTTTTCCTTAATATGTTGTGCAATATTAAAAGAATAATGAAACAAATAATTTCATCCTTAAATCATGGTAATAAATTCCACATTTTTCAAAAATTGATTACCTTTGAATAATATTTTTAATATATAAATTCAATCTATGTCATAGTGGCACAAATAAAATACATAAATATGCAAAAAAAGGTTACCTACATATACGTAACTTTTGTTTTAAAAATATATATATTCAAATTTTATTATATATATATATATATATCCATATATTTTGGATAAGAATAAAAATCAATGTTATTGGTATATTTATCAAATTTTGATTGCCACAATTAATGAGAATTTATGCCAAAGACTTGATTTTTGTAAAAATTATGATAAATTATACATGGATAAAAATAATACTACCGTCTCACCAATTTAAATAAATATATTACTAAATCACTGTCATAAAATATTTTAAAGTGATGAGTGGAATACATAGTTTGTCATTAAATATACTAAAAATAAATGAATTTTATTTTGCCCTTAATTCAACATCAACTTTATTCAAAAATATCATTCATAATTGTACTCTCGACTGTGCATGCTTAAGTATACGTGAGATCATGAATGATGTTTCAAAAAATATTGGGTGGTTATTTTGTAAATATGAGATGCAAAGAGCATTTATCCAAATTTTGCATACAAATAAGTTGCAAACTCTATATATTAAAAAACAATTAAAAAAAAACCTTATACTATTCAAGATATAGTTTTGGGGATAAATGTTTAATTTTATAAAAAAAGAAATTAAATAAGTTTTGAATTACATATTTTGTAAAGATTTTTGAAAAAAAAAAAAATTAAGACTAATTAAATAGAACCTATAATATTTATATATTTACATACTATATAATATATATTGTGTTTATTAATTTACTATTAAGAATATATTTTATCACTAAAATATTCTAACATTAAATCATGGTAATGGAACAATGGATGGGGAAAAACTACATATATAGGGTAAAACCTCAACCACATTACTATACATTTTCTATTTGTTTGAAAAAACATTGAATACAATTTATTTACAAATGGATGTGATATTCGAAATCGGGTTTTTGTCATAGTCAATTGTATATTGTTGTTCAAAAGTTACTACAGAGATGACTTGAAAATTCTTCATTTATGACAAAATTGGTCAAGGAAATAAACTCAAGTACAATATAGTATTTCAAATTTTGTAAACTATATACTTCGACTATGATATATTCACTTTTGATCAAATTTTGTTTTCATTTTTATAGTTCACATTTTATATAATATAAACAAAAAATATATATTACAATCATTATAGCATACATGATAATATTGATAATTATAATATATAATAATAATCTAATAATTCAAAAATTTTATAATATTTCCGTGCATCGGTCTTGTGCTAATATACATCAATGCAAATATTAAATATAAATTTTAATTTTTGTGGGAAGATTGTTAATAAAAATTACATTAGCCAATAAAATTGTATAATATATATATATGAGAATATAATTTAAAAGTAAATTATTTTGTTAACAGGGTAAATTCAGATTTTTTTACTTAAGTTGCGAAAATTCAGAATATTTTGTCACAAAGGTATAATAAATAAAAGGTACAACCACAAAATGGAGACTAATAAGACAGACGGAAATTTTTAAAATAGAAAAAAAATTACAAAACGTTAAATATAATCATAATTGATATTTTTATTCTTAATGAAATGAGATCCACCATCTAATAAGGGGAGATAAGAGAGATAATTTTTGTCTAAAACACATTTTTTTAAACTAAAAACTAAAACTTTTCTTATAAATTTAACTAGAATGTTTATTTATTTATTTTATATATCTATTTGTACCAATTATCACTGTTTAAAATCTAACTCGATTTAAAAAACCTTGTATCATAATTAAATTTAACAATAAATGGATGGTATAGTGGACTACTGGTCAACGACTAGATCAAACAAAACTGTGGAGGTTATTACTTATTACAACTCCAAATCATGCACTTTTAACTATTTTTTATTACACGTTAAAAAAAAAAAAAAACTACCATTTCAACTTTTACCAATTAACCATTTCATTTAGGCAAAGCCTAAAGTTTGTATTTGACGAACACGTGCTGGGTCAATTCGCAATATAATAAAATACATTTCATAATCATAAAACTCATAAGGTAAAATGCAAGGGAAAATCACCAACTCACAAATCCAAGTTCGATCAACAATGATTAAGCAAATGGAAGAAAATATACTATTGTATTTCTCAGATAAACTTACACATTAATCATTATTGTATAACTATATCATGAAATTATCTTTATAAAACAGAATTTGGTTATTCACCATTCACAACTGAAACTCATTTTTATAAGTAAAATCAATTTTGTAGATCGTGATTTGTGGACTAATTTATCTCACTAGGAGAGATGATAATTTTAAGTTTTATTTACGTAGTAGCATTTTATTTCTATTCAAAAGTCCTTTTGGTTGTTGAAATAATTACTTTCATTTGAGTGGGACATTATTGTCTACTTAAATGTGATGCATCCAAGAATTCAAGAACCATGTTACCAAGCTTGAATTCAAATTTAAATTTTCCACTTCAGATTTTGATTTTTCCCCAATTTATCGGTGCCTACTGATTACAATAAATACATTCGTCAAAAAAAATATTATATTTTCATTCATTGATTTTAATAAAGGAGATTGGGTGTTTTTATACATAGGGTGATTATATCTATGAGATAATGAGTTGTTTGAATACATGAGATAAATTATTCATCTATCTTCATAAGTAACCATATCACAAAATTGAATGATACAAATAACATATTCTTTTTAATCTTGTTGATATAGTATATTATTAAATGCAATAAGGACAAACAAAAGGATTGTACCGATAGGATTACAAATCAAATCGAATTATTAAATATGGACTTGAAATTAATTAATATTGAAGGATCAGTCTATGCTCCATTTGATGAACGCAAACAAATATAAATATATTTTTACGTTAATAATATTGTCGTTATGTATAATGTTAGAATCCCAGCTACAGTAATTTAAGAAAACACAAAATATTAGTAAATAATAAATTATTTGATCTTAATATCACCCAACATAAAATGTAGGATTCGTCTTTAATACTTTAATGATGGAAGTAGCAATTATTATTAATAAATAATAAGTGGGAAACGCCGATGAAACTTGTCACACTAAATCTGCAGTTTCCATAGATCAAAATAAAATAATATGTTTTTCCCTTAAAAAACAAAAAAGATACTATAATAATTTGTGCTGTGATTGCCCTATAATCATACTATCCGCAATTTACCCCCAATAAAGAAAAGAAAGGGGCACTATATAGGGGTATTTCTGTCTTTCAACGCAGGCTACCAATCTTTGAAGCTACATAAAACAGAAGTCCTGAAAAAGTAAAGTACCTGAGAAGACAATTCTATATCATGAATACTGTTTGGAAAAGAAAAAAGAAAAACAGACAAGTTTATGTTTCATTTCATTATTTTTAATATAAAAGTACTTTTTTTTTTCAGGAAAATGGGCATCACTGTATATTATTAATATATAGACCTAATCAGTAAAAACATTGAATTTATACGAAATCTTATTATTCATGTCAGGTTTTATAATTTTTTTTATTTGATTGCTTGATAATTGAGTACATGTCTAATTTGTAAAATAAGTGGTGCAATAGAAGATACATGAGTTGAAATTGAAATTAAATTACTTCCTATATGTTGTGATTAACACCCTTAAACTCAATTTAATAAAATTAGTCGAAAATGCTTGTCAGTTATAACCATGAAATTACAATTATTGGTGTTCAAACGGTTTAAAATACCGAAATCGAATCGGATAATTTTTTGTGTTTGACGGTTCGGTTTTAGTTCGGGATAATTTCAAATTGGGAACCGGTGGTTCGAACTGGTGGTTTATCTATTTTTTATTAAAAAAAAAGTTATATTATATATAAATAATATTATGTATTTATGTTATTTTACTCTTTCATATTAAGTTGTATTGATTATTATTCTTAATTTGTATTATAAGTTGTAATATTTTTAGGTATATGATTTGTATTTCATTGTATTTAAATTATAATATCTTATATTTGAAGTTGTAATTTGTAAGATGTAATGTTGTGTTGTTTCTAATTTTTCATTTATATCAAAATATCAACTCAAACAAAATTATTATGTTGTAATATATGAATAATTGTAATATTTATATGCAAATTTAATTTTAAAAAAAAAATAAAAAAAGAATATTGAAACCAGCCAAACCGGTGCTTTGAATTGGAATCGCCGATTTACAAACTGGAACCGAAACCGAAATCCCACAATTCGATTTCGATTTGACATTTCACGGTTTGTCAAACCAGCGGTTCGAATTGTTTGAACACCACTAATTACGATTGGATTGACAATTTTGAAAGAAATATCAAAATAACAAAATAACATAAAAAAATTTATAATATATAATTGTTGGTTGAATTTTTGATTAAAACATTGAAATTACATTTCAATTTCTGTGATAGGAGTTACAATTAATAGTAATTAAAATTAGGATTAATTGTCGGAAAAATCACAAATATACTTAATATGTAATTTTAATCAAGATTTTGCTTATTAGCAAATATAAGTGAACTTTAACATTTTTTGTTATTTTAACCAACAGACAAATATTTTTTTGTTATTTTAACCAACAAACAACTTTCGAATATGGTTTAGCTCAATGATGATTTTACGATCTTAACTTTTTTAAACTCCAATTTTTCTAATAATAGTTTTTTCATGACAACTTTACATTTCAACAATAGCACAACCATATTCTAAAACTATACAACTTTACATTTCAACAATAGCACAACCATATTCTAAAACTACTCGTTGGTTAAAATTACAAAAAATATAAAAACTCATATTATATTTGTTAATATAAAAAAAATTAATTAAAATTATAAATTAAGCAAAATTTTCCGACAAATAACCTTTAAAATTAAGAATTTTTTTGTTTTTTTTAATAACTATAAGACAGATATAAGAGAGGTGAGAGCAACACATAAGAAGAGAAAAAAAAAAAAACAGTAGCTTTTATAGTGGGCGCTAAACTTGACTTGCTTGGCTGCTCTATTTCTCCATCTCCATTGCTTATCTGAATGAAGGTACCCACCCCACCCCCACCCCCGACAAGGGATTAAAGAAAAGATGAAAATTTAGGCATGCATGTTCTCTTTTTGGGCAATCATCACTTTACTATTTGGTGGTCTGGTCCTCAATCTCTTCTTCTTCATTTTCTTTTTTTTTTTTTTACTTATCTACAATTCTTTTCTTTGTCTCTTTCCCAAGAAAAGCAGAAAAAATCTGATAACTGATTTTCGACTCTTGTTTGTTTGACTGTTAATAAAAAAATTGGTGCTTTTTTATATTTTTTTAACAGTTTCTGAATGTGAAATGGGGTTTCACCAGAAGAACCTTTGAGCAGAAGAGAAGGAGCAAATGATTGCTTTTTGTTTGCAATTTGTGGGGTTTTCTTTAGCTTCACTTCTCTGAGATCTGAAGTGGAATTGCACTGTTATTGGCTTGGAGTGTAAGTGTATGTAAAAATGCTTTCTTTAATTATGTTTTTTGTGCCTAGTTACTAGTGTGACCCGGCCCGAATTAGGCACTTGTTATGAGTGTTTGGATTGTTTATTTGTTGGGAAGTTTCAGCTCAAATGGGATGAATAATTGGAGCATAATAGGGCTCTAATTCTTGAAATTATTAGTAGGGTTCATGCTTTTGTTGGTATTGTGCATGAGATCTTGAATTGCATCTCTCAAATGTAAGGAAAGTTGGATATTTGCTTCCACTGTATTAGTTTGATATCAATAATCCAGAATTGCTTGGCCAGTCTGAAGATATGGGTATGATATTCCATTAAATGGTACTTGCATTATTCTGACTCCTTCATTTTGTGTTTTTGTGTGTTGCTTGATACCCAATTGATGCCTTTTGGTTTAGGAAAATGTTTAAGTAGATTAAACTTAAAACTGACCTTGCGAAATGAACTCTGGGTAGTAGTTGTGTATGTGATGATACACGTATAGAGTATGTAATTTGGTTGTGTAGTTTTGGTTGTAATGCTCATTGAGTTGTGTATTGGCTTCTACATGTATAAACTATCTGTTTTTTTGATGCAATATGTAATGAGTATGTTTGACGATTTGTCACTTATCTCTTTTCTCATTTCATTCTCTATAGGAGGCGGCTTATCTATGAACGAGGATAGAATAATTAGCAATGGAGTTAGACTTCGACAAGTACTGTCTTGTAGAGACGAGTCCTACAACTGTCCTACCAGCTCCTAGGTGTCATTCAAATAGAAAATCGAGTAGAAAGCCCAAATGTGTGGGTGATATAGCAAGGCTCAACGAAGATTTGGAGATTAATTTTGATGACTATCGTCGTGGCTCAAGTAGAGATGTTCGATCCCAGAGAGTTAGTAATGAGGTGGTGAAGAGAGGGTCGATATATCAAAGTTCCAAAGAAGTGAGACTACTCGAGAAAACTGCATCCGCATTCTCTTTTGAAGTTATCGATTCATTGTGTAATTCGGATGAAGATAGCTCACTAGTAGTGGAAAACAGGACCTCATTAATGTCTCTTTCAGAACGAAGTACCACTTCAGTTTGTGAAAGCCAAGTAGATGTTGATGTTGATTTGCACAAGTCATTTCCCCATTCACCTGAGTGTGATGGCTCAAGATCTTCAAAGGCCCGATTTGGCCCCGTCAAAAAGATGTTGGATCCCTTTGTCAAGCACAAGTCTCACAGAAGTCCGTTGAGTAGTTTCAACGAAACTGGTGGCGAACTGGATGATGTATCAGAGAAAGAAAACCGTAATTCAGTTGTGCAGTGTTCTCCAGCACACCTAAATGGCCTTCTAACGTCGGGAACTAAGCACGGGGTCCAGTTTTTTCAGTTCTCTGTGAAGTCACCAGAAGATGTTTACGTGGCCAAAACATGGAAAGTGGGAAATGCTTCGACTTGGGTTTACACCTTCCATTCACTTCCTCACAGGAAAACCAGTGGGTGGGGATTTAAAGAAAGCAACAGACAGTCGTCTATGGTTGGGCAGATGCACGTTTCGTGCCATCTATGCACAGAATTTAGAGAGTTGAAAGATTTTATGGTGACGGAGTTTGTGTTGTATGATATTACCCATTCAAGAAAAAGTATTGATGATACAATCTGTTGCGACGATGTCACTAAACCACCGTCAAAACCGCATCCGGAGATGGAAATTGCAGCCATTGTTATGCAAGTCCCATTGGAAAAGAGAGAGAGTCTGAAATTTAAGAGTGGAGATAAGAAGGTTGCAGAGACACCTCCCAACTTACTAGATCTTTTTCGGTTGGGGAAGGTGGAGGGCATTTCAGACAATTCAAGTCTGGGGAAGATGCATGTTGTGATCCCAGCTGGACACCACAGTTTACCGGTCACTCAAAGCCGTGGCCCTTCACCATTACTAGATAGATGGAGGTTAGGTGGAGGATGTGATTGTGGTGGCTGGGACATGGCTTGCCCCCTCGATATTCTTACCAATCCAACCGTGAAGATTGCTCATAATCACAATCCAACACAACTCTTTCTTCAGGTACATCATACATGCCCAATCAACCTAAGTTGATGCTTTCAATATGGGTTAAAGTCATTTTTCGTTCCATAATTATGGTCTTCCAATTTTGGTCCCGTAAGTATCACGATTTTCAATTTAGTCCCACAATTTTAGAATCTGTCCGATTTCAGTCCAATTTTGGCCAGAAAATTTGAATTTCGCTAGAAAACCATTTTCCGGTGACCTAGAAGTGACGTGGCGACACATGTCAATCAATAAGAATTCAACATGTGCCGCCATGTCATTTTTAGGTCACCGAAAGCCCCAAATCGAAGAAATTGGACTAAAATCAAACTTATTCTTAAATTGTCGGACTAAATTGGAAATCATGACAATTATGAGACCAAAATCGGAACACTTCATAATTATGGGACGAAAAATGATTTTAATCCCTTTCAATGTTGAAGGCTAAAAATTCTCTTAGTATAAAAATTCTAGTCTTGAAAGACTTGAATTATATGATTCATTGTTTAAACCAAAGGTATAATTGCTTATATTCTTGGCTGTGGATGGATACTTAAAGATCCATGTAATCTTAGTTCATTTAAAGACTTTGAAAAATAGATTAAATGCCATATATATATATATATATATATATATATCAATGATTTCTTTGAGGTGCATGCCTTGGCATTATAATACGTTTGGTTCACTTACTTTTGTACAGGGAAGAAAAGAAAAGATACCAGCATTTAGCATGAGGATGATGGATGATGGGAAATATGTCGTTAATTTCCACGCGCAGTTATCCTCGTTACAAGCATTCTCCATTTGCGTTGCTATTTTGCACGCTGCTGATGCCTCCACCGTTGTTGGCAACGCGAGAAGCAAACAAATGCTGCATACTGATCCACTTCGGGTGTTGAAACACAAGGAAATCAAAACCGTGTTAGATGCAATATCATCGGGCGAAGAGAAGACGGAAGAAATCTTGCCATCTTTTCTACTCAATCCACCATTTTCTCCAATTGCTCGAGTATAGGCCATTGACATGCTCAAAGCTCAGAGAAATCTTCCAAAGATGGAGATTTTCACCAAGTGATCCATTTTAGGAAGGTGAAGAAGTCCTTCATGGCAAGCTCAAGATTACGTCTTGTTGATCAGCATGAGCGACACCTCCCCTCGATTGTTACTGCATTTTTACCTGCTATATATATGTTCAGCTTTCTTATAGCCAAATTTGATGAAATACCATACTGTTTTGTTGATATTCTTCTTAGAGTATACAGATTAGGGAAGAGATTTAGTGGTGCCTTGAGGGCAATATTCTTTTGTAATTTAAGGTGGTGTAAGGAGAATGTATAGAATTTCCAAAATTGCATTTCTTTACCTTGTCATTTGTATCTATACCATAAATCAAAGTAGCCATTCATCTTAGCTTTCAGTTTGCAGTTTGGATTCAGTTTATCCGTATGTATCTTTTATTATACTTTATAAAAAATTATATTAAGTGCATGATGCATATATTATATAATTTTTTGTAATGTTTATTTATTTATGATGTGTATTATTGTAATTTTTTTTTTTTATTTTGAGCTGTTTAGACTCATAAAAGAAATGTATTTATGCCATTCACCTGATTGGTTTATCTATAATATACTAAAACTGGCTTAATGTGAGATATCTTTCCGACCATTTTCCTATTTATATATAATTATTTATTAATAGTCTTAACTTTTTTTTATTTAAATAATATTGATGATGTATATTTAGTTCGAATCTCAATAACCAATAGTGAAGGGTCATATATTTTAATAATAAATCTAGGTGAATTGAGCTATAATCACAATTTAACCCTCGATGAATTTTATGCACTTATATATAGTACATTCATGTGGATACATAAATATCTATTGAAGGCGTATATATAAACAATGATGAGGTAGGAAATTTAGTTTGGAGGTCCAACCGGTAGTGATATAAAAATTAGAAATATGTATAAACTATATATATATTTAGATATATTTTCATTCCACAATCATGTGAAAATTTGGGTTCTTAATATTCTTTTAATAAATTTGTGTTAATGTTCGATGACAAAAATGATAAAATTCAAATGTTGAATACTTGAAAAATACAAAGATAGGTGACCACAAATATAATCTACCCATTTATGTAATCTAAAAACTCACAACAACATTCTATTATTATAAATTTGATATCTAAAGTGATTAAAAAAACTCAAAGGTTATTTCCCAAAAAAGAGAAAAACTCAAAGGTTGATCATGGCTTGCACAACACTTGTGAGCTTCAAGTAATTTTCTCCCCAATTTTCTACAATAATACGAAAAGACTATACAATCCCTACTGATCCAGCTAAAATTGATCCGTTTATATTTACTATTATTCATGATAATAGTTACAGACTTTTATTATAAACAATATAGTAGTAGTTGTCCGTCGGTTCTATTGTTTTAGAGTAACACTTCCGTGCAACTGGTGCATAAAGTTGCACAGAAAACCTTTATGTTATAAATGTAGTACTTTTATGTACAAATATTCGTACCTTTTAAAATGAACATGCATAAAGGTGTTACATTTATAACATAACGGTATTACATTTATAACATAAATGTGTGAATTGCACGGTGGAACTGGTGCACAGAAATTTTTGTCATTGTTTTAATCAATAATTAGTATTAGGTAAGTGGGTTTTTAATGATTAGTCCCACGTATTTAGCTACTTTATTATTTAATCCTTATTTTTTGTTATATATATATATATATATATATATATATATATATAATTAAAGTAAGTTTTTTGGGTAAATAACATTTTACTATTTTCGATTGTGATTCTTTTTATATAGATGTACAAATATAGATATGGCTTCAATTTCTTTGAAAAGTAGGCTAACCAAAACTATGATTTTATATAGTGAAAAACGTTTAACTTTTTATTTCCTGGATTAGTAAAGTGAAATGGGTTAAAATCTTGTCATTGCTATTTTTAATGTGTATATGTGAATTGACATTAAATCCAATGTTAGATTTTGTACGAAACTACTTTCAATGTAATTTTATTAAAATATAAATTACCAGTAATTTGCTACAGAAAAAAAATCGTTTCATTAAAACCTAACATTATATACTGTATGGAGAGAGTAGAGAGAGAGATTTTTTGGTTTCTTTATTATTGCAGGGCAAAAACTTGTGTGCACCAGTAACACCGTGCAATCCGCACCTTTATGTTATAAATGTAACACCTTTATGCATGTTCATTTTAAAAGATACAGATATTTGTATATAAAGATACTACATTTATAACATAAATGTCTTCCGTGCAACTCTGTGCACCAATTGCACGGAAGTGTTACTCTTGTTGCAGAATTGCATACAATATTTGCTTTCATTAATGTAGGTCATCTTTCTTCCTTGACCAATCAGCCAGAGATCATTAAACATTTTGTCACTCTTATTTATTCAATTTTCAAATCAACTTGCCAAGAAAATCATGTAATGCTCCCACAAAAAGTGCTGTTTTTTTGGGTTCATAATTTCTTGCACCCCACCCCAATCCACCCCACTTCCATATCCCACCCACATGAAATAAATAAAATCTCGGCATATTCACAGAAAACTACAACTAATAAACAAGAAATGAAGAAGTGTGGTCCATAATAATACAACTCAAATTTCAAGCATATTTCTGGTAGGGTAGCATCCTTGCTATTTAGACAATTTTTGTATCAAAGTGAGAAAGTCAAATTCCAAGTTTGAATCTTTTTCATCTTTATGCCTTTTTCACAGTTCATATATATTATCTGTATATTGTAGGTTGTGAAGGGTCAAAGCTCAAAAATGGCTTCTGCAAATCCAAACCTAACAAGGGTCCCAGAGAACCTCAAGAAGCAGCTTGCTATTGCTGTTAGAAGCATTCAATGGAGCTATGCAATTTTCTGGTCCTTTTCTGATATACAACCAAGGTAATCTTTCTATTTTTATTGAAAACCATGAAAAATGAAGGCTTTCTTGATTTAAAGATGTTAAAATTTTGATGGGCTTTAGAGATTAGCTGTTTTCTTGATGAAAATTTTCTGAGTTGACTCTTTTGGATTATTCACATGTGCATCTGATTTTGATGGCCCAGTTGTGTTAACATAATTGAATGGTTTACCAAATCTGTGGCATTAGATGGTCCCTTTTTGGGATCAAGAAAGCATATATATAATCTGCATCCTTGTTGCTTGTGAATATTCAAGTAGAATGATTTCAGATGCACTTTCTTGATTGTGAATTTGTTAGGGGTTTGGAATGGTGTGATGGGTACTATAATGGAGATATAAAAACAAGAAAAACAGTTGAGGCTGTAGAGTTGAATGCTGATGAGGTGGGGTTGCAGAGAAGTGATCAGTTGAGAGAGCTTTATGAGTCTCTATTACTTGGTGAAAACACACCACAACCTAACAGGCCTTCTGCTGCTTTATCTCCTGAAGATCTCACTGATGCTGAGTGGTATTTCTTGGTTTGCATGTCCTTCGTTTTCAATGTCGGCCAAGGGTAATTCTTTCTTTCAACTCGAGAGAATCCCTTTTCCCTTTTTTGTTTATGGTTTAAGTAGCAAGATAATCTATGAGTTTTGCTTGTATTTGCTTTTGATTTCATGACTTGAAATGTTTTCATTTGATTCTTTGTTAGTAATCAATGTATAGCTAGCTTCAATATAATTACTTGACTAAAAAGAGTTGATTAATTATCATGTTGATGAGTGATTGGGATTTTAAGGTTGCCTGGAAGGACGTTTGTGAAAAACGAAATAATCTGGCTACGCAATGCTCATCGTGCAGACACCAAGATTTTCTCCCGTTCTTTGCTTGCTAAGGCAAGTCAAATAGTTTCAATTACTATCTGAATGTGTCCTTTGATGGATTATTACTTAGAAAGCTCTCTAACTTGCTCGTTTCTTCTCATTTATATACTTTCTGCTGCAACTGCATTGCTATTTCCAGAGTGCATCATTACAGGTATTGATCGATTCTTTTTACCCAAATGCAAAACCATCAAACAACAAAATTTGGCATGAATAATCTGAAGAGTGTTTTATTCACAAGATTCCATGTTCTTAACTTGCAGACTGTAGTGTGCTTTCCATATTTGGGAGGCGTAATTGAGCTCGGAACAACTGAACTAGTATGAACTCTCGATTTAGTATAATATGTCTTGATACTTATATTTATATCGTTTATCATAATAAGCTAATCAAAATATGCTTGGTTTGAAAGGTTTCAGAGGATCTGAGTCTGATAGAGCGTATAAAAACATCATTCTTGGACGATTCTTCTGCCATTGTTTCCAAGATCCCCAACCATGGCTCCAACATTATCTCACAAACTAAAGACATTGTCGAGGAAGTGGTGGATCATGCTAACATGCCTGAACACAATCTGGATGGAAATTTGCAATACGAAGACGTGGAAGCTGCGTGTTCTCCCAATAACTGTTCGGATGATTTTGCAGACAATCTACTAAAAGAGGAGTCTAATTTAGTGGATGGGAGCTGGCAATTTAAGGACGATGCAATCAGCAACGATCCCAACAATTCTTCAACTAGTTCCAGCGACTGTGTGTCTCAAACTCGTGGAAATCCCGAGACGAATATGCCACTTTTGGATGGTAATAATTCTATGCACAATGGTCGAGAATTCAAGGGCGACGATATTCATTATCAGAGTGTACTTACGAGCCTTTTGAAGAGCTCCTACCAACTGATTCCGGGATCATACGGAAATGGAAATAGAGAATCGAGCTTTGTTAGTTGGAAAGACAGAAAAGCGCGTAGCGAGATGCCCCAAACTGCATCTCCACAAAGGCTGTTAAAGAAAGTGCTCATTGAGGTAGCTAAAATGCATGAAAAATCCAGGGCTGAATCTGCTAAGCAGGATTCTAAAGAGGATGATCATTCTAGAAGAGAAGTGGAAGAAGTTGATAAAAATCATGTCTTGTCGGAGAGGAAACGCCGCGAGAAAATGAACGAGAGATTCACGATTCTTGGATCATTAGTTCCGTCTGGTGGCAAGGTACCTAAAAATAAAATCTTTAAATCCTATCAGATTAGCCCGTTTTCCGAAACACGTTTTTGGGCTTGATTGCCCTTTTTTCTTGCAGGTGGACAAAGTGTCGATACTTGATCATACAATTGAGTATCTGAGGGAGCTTGAGAGAAAGGTGGAAGAGCTGGAATCGTATAAAGAAGCAACGGAGGTAGAGTCAACGACGCGAAGTAAAACTCACGACACGACTGAGAGAACCTCCGACAATTATGGCCCGAACAAAGTTGGGAAGTTCAAGAAACTAGTGATGAATAAGAGAAAGGGTTGTGATGATTCGGAAAAAGTGGGAGGCGATAGTAAAAGGGTAAAATCGGCAGATGGTATAAGTATCAGCGTGAAAAACGACAAGGAGGATGTGGTGATGGATATTAGATGTAGTTGGAGGGACAATGTGTTGCAAGAAGTGATGGAAGCTTTAACCAAACTGCATTTGGATTCACACAGTGTTCAATCTTCCAATACTAATGGAATTTTGTCCATCTTTATAAAAGCCAAGGTTCTTTACTTAAGTCCAATTTAAACATCATTTCAAATTTGAGTTTACATTTGAATTTTGCTAAGGGTTTTATGGTAATTTGCAGAACAAGGGAGTGAAAGGTGCAACAGCAAGTGCAATAAAGCAGGCTCTTCAGAAAGTTATCAGAAAGTGTTGAAGATGATGATGATGATACTTGATCACAGTTTTGGGATCTCTTGCTTGCTTTTTTGTGTACAAATTGTATCAACAAAGATACTGTTCTTGGGATCAAATGTTTTGTGGATTTAACATTTTTTCTTGCCTTTTTGTTGATAAATCTCTAATCTCTAATATATACCAAATAAGAATTCATCTGATCATTTGGTTTCCCATCCAAACTAGAACCTCAACTATAATTCATGCTTAGATTCATTTTATGTGTTAAATAAAATAAATTATTAACTATTACATTATTAATACTCAATCAATCTATAATCAACATTGACTCATAAAAGCCCCCAGGGACATAACTAGGTCGGTAAGGTCTATGGATAATAAATATTGTAAGACTATGTTATCCGTCTGGTCGTCAACCCGGGCATAAAAAAAGGAAAATGTAATTAATATCCATCATGAGATTTTCTTTACTCAATTATGATAACACATGTCATCGTATGATTCGTCGAGTATATTTTATTTACATAATTAGAGATTTCGATTTATCCACTTAAAAAAATAAATTATACATCAAAATTTATAAAATAAAATTATCTATAAATAGATACCAATATTGATATATTTTGGATTACAATCTCATACACTCTCTTTTCTATTCTAACTTGTGTCAAATCTCTAAATTTTTATCATTTTCTACATGGATCCATATCAGCCCAATTATTCTCACTACTCCCCAAACCATCCAAATTCTCATGTTCAAAATATTGAATCTTTTTTTAATACTATTGATTCTCAAATTTCTCAATATTATCAGAATTTTCAATTTTCTCCAAATTTGAACCAAGTTCCTATCTCTGAACAAGTTCAAAGATCGGAAAATATCTCTTGCGATTTGTTCGGAGAAAAAAAGAAAAAAGTGATAATTTATGCATGTTGTAATTTATGCATGTATTTGTAGCTCGATTTATTTATTTTCTTTTGTATTTCAATTCTTATAATTTTAATTTTGTTATTGGATGTTGTAATTTATTTTAATTGTATTCCCAATTTTTTTTATTATAATTACGATTTTTTAATATTAAATAATTGTATATATTTCTTAAATATTTAAAATATAATAAAAATTAATTATAGATATAATTTTTAAATTATAAAAAAATAATTTATTAAAGGTTGGTTGTGGTTGTGGGTGGTTATTGATAAAGTATGAAAAATATGAGATTTGGTTGTAGTGTACAATGTGTATGTGGATGTGAGAGAAATGAATTGTTTATTAGTTGGTTGTGGGTATGGTTGAGCATGGATAAACATAGTCTAAGGGAGGATCCTTGCATTTCTTATAACCTGACCCGACCCAATTTGGGTTATATATCCTAAAATAGAAAAGTATTACCATATACAGAAAAATATTACCTAATACACATAAAAATATTATATATTTTCTTATAGTCTAACCAAACCTAAAATGCATCATATCTATTATCTATTACCTATATAAAAATATGGATGTTTCTTACAAAATATGGATTGTCGAATATATCCCTATCAAAAATTATTATTTAAGGTTATAATAGTAATTTAAGTTTTCATATTTAAATAATTTAATATTAGAGTTCTAGCTAATTCAAAATCTTATAATAAAATCCTATTATAATTAGAACTATAATATAAAAAGGAGTAAAATGCCAATTCTACCACCAAACATATAAGGAATGCCAAATATACCATTGAATATAGTGTTTAAGTCTTTTCTACCACAAAATATAAGGAATTGTCCCAAACTACCACTTTTGTTGAATTGGTTAACTATGAATAGTGTCAGGATGAGACATGTGCATGAGAATTAAATATAATATTTACACGAGAATTAAATAAACTGAATGTTTACACGAGAATTAAACATAATATATACATGAGAATTAAATATAATGTTACACGAGAATTAAATAAACTGAATGTTTTGACGAGAATTAAATATAATATATACATGATAATTAAATATAATGTTACACGAGAATTAAATATAATCTGAATGCTACACGAACATTATCAACATTTGAATGTTACACGAAAATTTTACAAAATTTGAATGCTACACGAAGAATTTACAAAATCTGAATGCTACACGAACATTACCAACATTTGAAAAGTTGATAATGTTCGTGTACCATTGTTATTTTGTAAATCTTCGTGTAACATTTGATAATGTTCGTGTACCATTGTTATTTTGTAAAATTTTCGTGTAACATTCAAATGTTGGTAATGTTCGTGTTGCATTTAGATTTTGTAAAATCTTCGTGTAACATTCAAATATTGATAATGTTCGTGTAGCATTCAGATTATATTTAATTCTTGTGTAACATTATATTTAATTATCATGTATATATTATATTTAATTCTCGTCAAAACATTCAGTTTATTTAATTCTCGTGTAACATTATATTTAATTCTCGTGTATATATTATATTTAATTCTCGTGTAAACATTCAGTTTATTTAATTCTCGTGTAAATATTATATTTAATTCTCGTGTAAACATTCAGTTTATTTAATTCTCGTGTAAATATTATATTTAATTCTTATGCACATGTCTCATCCTACACTATTCATAGTTGACCAATTCAACAAAAGTGGTAGTTTGGGACAATTCCTTATATTTTGTGGTAGAAAAGACTTAAACACTATATTCAATGGTATATTTGGCATTCCTTATATGTTTGGTGGTAGAATTGGCATTTTACTCATATAAAAAGTGTAATATATAAGGTATTTGCAATATTATTATTATTTTTCCTTAATTTGAATTGATCTCCGCGTACAACGCATATAATCTTAAACTTATAATACAAAAGTATTATCTAATATATAAAAAAATACTACCTAATACATACAAAAATATTACATAATTTTCTATATGTTCAACTCGGTCGGTCTCATGAAATGAGATCCGTGAGACGGTCTCACCCAAAACTTTACATTATATAAATAATCTAGTTGAACCGAGAAACTCCAACTAATTGAGTTTGCTATCTAAGTCTATGTAAGTCGAGTTGGAGCTAAAAAAGATTAAGCAACACCCATTAATATTGTTGATAATATGAAAGTTTTTTCAAGAAAGAGTTTCAAACATTACATCTAGAATAGAGTCGTGGAGGATGTGTTCGGCAAGATGAAGGACAATATGTTCGTTTTGGGAGGGAAAATGAAGCCACAATCTAGAATCCGCAATATCCTTAGCTACAAGCTGGTCCAATGTGGTTGTTTTATGTGTGGGAGGAAGTAGATACGACTCAGCTTCTCTCATTACCTCATCAACCACAACTTGTTCCAATGGCCTACAACACATGATCATTCTTGGTTTTGAGAAATGGGATCTCTGTATCTTTGATAAGACTTCATTGATGTAATCAAAAAGAAGCCTTGCGTCGAACTGAGCATCAGAAAGGAGATATCCCACTTCATCGAATAAGGATGAATGGAGCAGTCGTTCCTCAGAGACTGGCTTGATTTTTGTGAGCTCGTCCCATGTTAGAGAACATGATCGGATCACCAAATGCACGTACTGGGAGATGGACTCTTGAGGGGATGGCTCGATAGAGCTTTCTTCGAAGCAAAGACGACGTGGTTTTAGTTGATCTCTACCTGCAAATGATATTTGATATAGCGTAGAAAGAGTGAACTTTCATGGACTATATGACATTCAGGACTCGAAACATCTATAGAGTCAATATTCTTTTTAAGTGGATACCATCTTTTTATGGAAATTTCAATATCGCATATGAGGTTTTAATGTTTTGGTGATCAATTTACAAAAGGGATGAGAATTTTCTCGATTTCCTGTGTAAATTCTCAGTATAGAACAAATGGCAAATTTTGTTCCACCACACATGCTGCGTCAATTGATATTCAGACACTAGTTTAACATTCATTCTTACCATTTTGAAACATGTTGGCTGATGGGGTTTTGATATCTTGGGTGAAGAATTGATCAAGAACAGAAACTGGGCTTTCATGCAATTGTTCTTCCTGATATTTACTCGTAGGAGTAGATGGAACATCATTCTCTGAAACTGAATCCTGCAAACATAAGCATGATATGGATTGGTAAGAAAACCAAGTTCTTGCATCATGAACTAAAATGAGTTGAAGTAATCAACACCAACCAATGTGGATTGCATCGCACTATCATCTTCGTCATGAACAACGTTGTCCGTTTCTTCCATCTTTACCTCATCTATAGAAACACACGAAACAGAGAAAAGTAAAATGAGGTATCAAGATGAAAGAAGAAAGAGAATGTATGTATCTCATACCCATAGCGTTGCTTCGGCTATCCCTTGTCGTGCTAACGGGCCAACAATCATCCTCACTCATCCTACCTATTGCATTTAAATGATGTATTAATCTTGCAGAAACAAGTCTATTGGCCTCCAAAACAGCATCAACTCCATGTTTCTTTAACTCCATACTCGAAAAGTATATCTTTTTTCGAACACTATTAGTCTCCGAACCAAGATGATGAAGGCCCCTTTGAAGCTTCACCCCTTGTTTCTTTTCCTTAAACCAAGTCAGAGGAGTGGCAGCATCAACTCCACCGTGGATACAACCATCTTTTGTGTGCTTCAAAAGCTTCTTTATATCTCCAATGGAGAAAGGTGTAGGACCCACTTTTGATCCTCTGCTTCGCAGTCTATTCAGCTCATACAGACTCAAGTCATAAGCTTTTCGGCTTTTCTTGCTCAATCCCTTGTAATGATCAATTTGTTCGTATCTTTTCTTCTCAATGTACATGTCTTCACGAACGAGGTCCCTCAAACTCCTTCCCATGTTTTCTCCATACTAAAATTAATGAACAAAAGAAACAACATTTATATACAGAACAACCCAAGTGTTGTTAAACATTTCTGCAAGTCTATGACTGCTTACATGAATTTTTCGACATTCTTCGTCGAATCTGCTGCACTGATCAAGCTTTCTTGAATAATCTGGTGCAATGGATTCAAATTAACAATGTGGAACTCAGAATGAGAAGAAACTACAACCACATTAATAGCTTGTGGTATGAATCGAAGTTGTTACCGATAATGAGGCTATTCGGGCCTGGCCTTGCGTTGGAAACGGGCTTACAATTAGCACAGCTGTGATGGGAATCAAGGATAGTAAAGAGTACAGATATACAGCTCAATTCACTTTTCTCTCTTTTACTCTTTCCCATGTCCTAAAATGCAACAATTGTACATCAACTGCAAGAAAAGAAGGTACTAGGAAAAAAAGTATGTCCTAAAAAGAATAGTGGAGAGAGAATGGAGGGAGTGAGAAGAAAAGGAATGAAAGAGTATGAAGTGTTTGTTTGTATTAGTAGTACAAAGAGCATTAAATTGTGTAGATTGTGACATTTGTGAAATTGGCTACCATAATCAACAATGTTTGGTTTTGCTTCAACCACTTGAAATTAAATTTTCACCTTGAGGAAGATATGTGTATCTTTTTTTGTCATCTTCATTGAATAAAGGACAAAATGCTTGTGATTATTTTTAGCTATTGTGTTTTAGCATATATGCATGGAGAACAAAGAACATGGTGACTAGGTTTGTCATATCCTACTACTTTTTTGTTTTTTCCTTTCATTCTATTTGGTTGAGTTTCTCTCTATCTGATTTGCATTGCGAATTCACTGAATCTGGCAGTACTCTCAATAGAAAATTCCAATTCATGTGTAGCTAGTGGCATTGCAAAGTTAACTCAATTATCTTTACAACCATATCTTATGTATTGTCGATTCCCAAGTATTTTGAGAGTTATGCTCCTTTAAAATGTCTGCCAGTACCAAATTCAAGTATGTGTTTTTCAAATATAAGTATGTGTTTTTCAGCTATAAGTATGTGTTGTTGACGTCAGATTTTGAAGAGCACAAAATTCTAGCCGAACACCAAAAATTTCGATCCGACTCAAGTAAATCGAACCGTACAAATGATATGAAAATCAAATAAAATAAGAAAAAGACGGTGCCCGGTGCCTACTCGGGCAAATTAATTAGGTTCATTCGGGCAAATTAATTAGGTTCATTCTGGTCGGTCGGTTTCGGCCGGCCAGAACGTTTTTTTATATAAGAATTGAGAGTAAAAAACTTTCTAATTACAATGATTTCAGATCTAGAATTCCATCATTTTGAATGATAATTGAGACCCTATTTATAGACTAGACCCCGAGATATGAAACTTGGAAAGTAAGAAATAAATTTCTTAATTTTAGGGTACAGATAAGGAAAAAACGGATTAAATCCTATCTAAATCGAATATGATTTGATTGTAGATTTGTTTCCTTCTTTGTGGATCTTCCTGCGAGACTAAGTGTTTTTTGCCCTTCCGGCACGGGTGGCTTTCGGGCCAGGTCGGAGTGTTGAGGGCCCAACATGTGTTTTTTAAGTATGTATTTACAGTAAAAATATGAGATATTCAAATATGTTTTTTATAGCCATAAATATGTTTTTTTCTTTTATAAGTATGGTCGTCGCATGTGCGACGATCTCACATGAATTTTTGTGCAAAATTAAATAAGTGGTAAATCAAAATTGAAAATCTTGAATATTTTAGTTTTCTAAATCAGTTGCATTTTAGCATTCTCAGATCATTTTATTTCCTTTGTTTTAATTTGACAGAACCACTCCCCCATCGCCCCGTCCAAAAGCATAGTATACTTTAAACATAAATCAACACAAAACTTAGTTGAGAGGATTTCACTAATTGTGTTTTGTGTTGTGAGATGTATGACTAAACCATTTGGTCTAGAACTTTTATTACATTTAATGTTATATTTTAATGATGTTATTTGATATATATCGCTAGTGGTGATTATTTTAAAATAAAAGAAATAACATCAAAGTGTAATAGAATATCTAATGTGTAAATGATCTGATAATAAAAGAAGGTAAATAGTGAGTTTAGGCTACAACCATTTCACTAAAGACTGACTATAAAATCAACTGCATTGCAATTGAAAATTTTAGTACAATCTTATGTATAGTAATATCTTGTTATATTGACACCATATATATATATATATATATATATATATATATATATATATATATATATATATATATATATAGTGATGATCAGGCACGCACCTGAAGAATGCGCACCGTGCGCACCCCTTTAAGATTTTTTTTTTTAAATTTTTAATATTTCATATTATTTCTTTTCCCTCGCTACCACTTCACATACAAAATTTTCATCTCACATGTAGACCTAACTTATCATCAACATATACAATTTGCATCCCACATATCAATATAAATCTTCTTCCCAATTCTCATCTCATATCAATATAAATCTTCTTCCCAATTCTCATCTCACAGATGCTACATCATGAAAATTATTTTTAAATGAAATCCTCAAAATGAATAATAAAAATCGAAATATGAATTAAGTAAAAAAGAATAAATTCTCAACAAATCATATCATCACACCCAATCAAACTTAACAAATCCTCAAAATCAACAAATGATATCCTCCAACTCAATCATCAATTTCAAGAAGTGTTCAAACAATCCTCAAAATCCCCGTCTCTTTAATTACTTGTATTTTGTGTCTTCAAATATAATCCAACTTAATCATCAATTTTCAAGAAATCTTCAATCAATCCTCAAAATCCCCAAGTCTCTTTAATTACTTGTATTTTGTGTCTTCAAATATAATGGATCTAACATGTAAATTTTTTTTAAAACAAATTAGTACCATAATTTTTTAAATGTAAAAACTTTCATAGAAAATATAAGAAAATGATGTGATACAGGTACAATTTCTTAATCACAAAACCACAAACTCTTACTTTTGAAATTGTTGTGATTTTTCCTTTGATGATTTTACAAGAAAGTAAAGTAATGGATCTAACATGTAAATTTTTTTTAAAACAAATCAGTACCATAATTTTTTAAATGTAAAAACTTTCATAGAAAATATAAGAAAATGATGTGATACGGGTACAATTTCTTAATCACAGAAACAATTTTTTTGAAATTGTTGTGATTTTTCCTTTGATGATTTTACAAGAAAATAAAGTATGTGAAGATATTGATGAGGGGTTATGTCGATGTGTGAGATGAGAATTCCGTATATGAAGTTGTAGGATGAGAAAAAATTATGTGTATAATAATATAAAATATTAAAAATTACATTGATTATGATTTAGAAAATTATGTGTATAATAATATAAAATATTTAAAATTTCATTGATTATGATTTAGAATTTCTTGAGAATTGATTACTTGAATATTATTCATTGTTTCCTTTAATTGATTAATTGGATATTTATATTTTTTTTCTTTCGGATGGGAATTGAGAAGTGGTGGGGTGGGAAAAAATTATGTGTATAATAATATAAAATATTAAAAATTATATTGATTATGATTTAGGAAATTATGTATAATAATATAAAATATTAAAAAGTACATTGATTATGAGAATTGAGAAGAAAATTTATGCTGATATGTGGGATGAAAATTTTTTATGTGAAGTGGTAGCGTGTGAAAAGAAATAATATGAAATATTAAAAATTAAAAAAAGAAATCTTAAAGGAGTGCGCACGGTGCGCATTCTTCAGGTGCGTACCTGATCATCACTCTATATATATATATATATATATATATAAAGTTTTATGTGAGACCGTCTCATGGATCATATTACATGAGACGAGTCAATCCACAACCCACAATACATAATTCATATGTATATTAATGAAAATGGATTAGGTTTGTGGGTAAAAAGGATCCGTCTCACACAAAATCATCCATGAGACCGTCTCACACAAAATTTGTAAAATATATATGCATAATAAAATATAGTAATATACAAATAGGGACTGCCAAAATGAGCAAAAGTTGATAAAAATATGTAAATGAAATTAATATATAGATGGATTATTTAAAATTTAGTGATTATATATTTGGACTTGTGAGTAGTAGTTAGTTGTCCAGATTGCAGCCCTTTAAATGCGCCGACTTAAGTTGGCCCGTGAATATCAAATTCTTGGTTTGACTGCAATTAATGGGCAAATAAATCAGCACAATTTATAAAAATGGTCCAGGGTTTAAACAATTTTTATTCAATATAATAAACTTGATTTTAAGTTATAACTCGATCTCTAGTTAAAGGAGGTCAATTTGGTGTATGATTTCTGTATTTTGGTTGATATTTAAAGATAAATTGTATTTTTTAGTTTTTCGGTAACTGTTGTTGATTGAAAAATATGTCAAAAATCTAGTTTGGAATGTAAAGGGATAAACCCAAAAAATATGGATAGCAATCTATTTTTATTTTTTATTATTTCTGGTGTAGACATAAACTAGAAAAGTGCTAAAATACACTTTACATTTTAATATTAATTATTCATTAAATCCCAGATATTGTGTTGATGTGCAAACATTTTATACATTTATATTTCCTCTATTTAATATCTACCTATCTGTCACACTTGTAGGAGCATGTCAAGATACATAATAGACAAAATCGACAATAAAATGAATGAAACTTAAATCGTGACTGAAGATATTTTTTTCTTTTTTCTAGATTAGTTTAAAGGTTCTTAATTCTTATAAAAAAAATTAACAATATCATGCACCAAACTTAGAAAATCATTTTTGATACATTATCAAGAAAAAAATAGTTCACAAACATTAGATCAGACGAATTCTCAGATTTTTTTTTTCTTTTAGACATCATGCCTGTGAATCGATGTTTTAAAAAAAACAACAAAAAACAAAACAAAAAAAAAATTTCACAATTTAATAAATTTATATATGCGTAGGATAAACATATGATATATAATTACTTGAGGAGAGGGTCCCCCTCCATCCCTCTTAATTTGCTTTTAAATGCATTAATGGGCACATTTTCATTTGGTGTACTCAGCTCTTGCAATTTTGCATGATATATAGTAATGCTAAAAATATTAAATTTTGATTTAATTACTTACACAAATACTCATAATATTTACATATAATGAGTATTTTCATGACATCTAATCATAGAATATCAAGAGTATACAAAGTTAATCATCAAAATATATACGATAAAAACTCTAATTTTAATTTAAGATGAATATCTAAAGGTCAATTATAACTGAAATAGAATAAATATTCTCGCATGCAAAATATTTGTTAGAACATAATTACCTAGATTGCAAAAATGTCGTGAAAGTTGAGTGTTTTTTTTTTTAATGAAAAAGAAAACTATACATTGAAGCCAAATAAACCCTCATGACGTATTACATAAAGCTATTTAAGATGTGTGTTTATTTGATATAAAAGATCATTTTATTGAGCGACTTGTACAAGTACAAAGTAATATCAACATGATATTTAATTTGTAGCTTAAGTTATTACAAAATTCAATAGGATTTTATATATAATAACTGATACCTTGGTATGTACTTTGAATTACATAAGAGGCAAAAGTTTGACTAGACTCACTATTCAATAGCTCAGCTAACATATTCTGATCAACATTAATTTTATTTAATTTCCTCAGACTGTGTAAAGTATTAAAAACTTTAGGTGCATTATTATTATAATTTTTAATGAGTTATGAGTTGGTGATCCTCCAAAATAGGGGAAATAAATATTAATAGAGACAGACAGTCACACTTATTTTGTTGTCTTGGACTGGACAGCACCAGATCTTAATTAAACTGTTGGGCTATAGAAAAATCATCGTACTATTTATCTCATATAATCGCAGGCATAATCTTGTCCGTAATTCAGTATTTTATTGTTTAAAATTTTGACTTACGACATTTATCTGTTTTAGTACTACCATATTTTTTTTAATTAATATATCAGTCAGAGTCTGTTTAGAGTGTAAGTTCAAGGGGTAATTGCAAAATGTCAACAACTTTGCTATTTTACTTTTTTATTTTACTATATGATTTTATTGTTCGAACAAATTTTGGTTGTTGATTGATACGCACTTCTACGACCAAATTTGTCCAAAATGGTATTGCAATAAAATTGTAAATAATCTACTTGATCAAAGTGCGAAAAAGCACAATATTTGGCAATAATTTGTAATTTTTTTTTAAATTTGTTGGGTATCGGTCCCGTTGTCTTCTCCGTTTGGCTCAGATAACCTGAACTCGTTTCGATGATCACACACATAGTGTAGCAAATGAAAAGGGACTCAATCAGAATCATGGAAACTCAATTCCCAAGCCCAAACCCGGTAACACCCTCTCAAAACACACTCACACTCTCAAACCCAAATTAGAAGTTTCTCACAAAGATAGAGGCTGTACAAGAAAGAAGGGAAGAGAGAAGAGAGAAGGGTGATGGTTTTTTTTTCTGGTTCTTCATGTTGCTTCACCTCTCTCAGAGGGAGAAGAGAGACGGCCTAATTAAAAGCACAGAAGAGAAACCCAAGAGACTCGAGAGACTGACCGTTTGTGAGAAGAAGAGAAAGGGGCTGCCAAGGGGTTGGGGTTTGGCTTAGGGCATGAGTTAAGATAGAGAGGAAATGGGCCACATCCTATTTGGGCCAATAATTTCAACAAAATTTTAGGGATAAAAGATACGTGAAATATCTCTTCATTTTATTATAATATTGTATATAACTTAGTGATTAAGGTATTGAATATAACTTAAGTGATTAAGACACAAATGTATCAAATTTTTCTCTATATATACATGTAATGAAATGGAAGAAAGAAGAAACATATTTTCTTCTCTCATATAGTTTTTCCTTCTCGTCTCGTCTTTTATTTACGCATTGTTTTCGTTGGCTTTTTGTCTGTTTTTCTTCTAGTTTATATTATAGTTATCGTAATTATTTACAACACGTTATCAGCACGAGTTTTTGCTCGGGAAAAGGTTTATAAACTTTATATCGTTATTTTTATATTCTGTGTTTTATTATGGCTAGAATTGAATATCAAAAATTTCAAATTCTCGATGTTTTTGGCGTAAACTATTTGTCCTGGTGCCTAAATATTAAACTACACTTACAAGGGTTGGATCTCGTGAAAACTCTTGAATGTGTAAATATCAAGGAGGCCAACAAGAAAGATGAGACTAACGTCATGATCTTTATACGCCACCATTTATCGGAGGATTTGAAAGATGAGTACATACAGTTTGAAAGGCCATCGGAGATATGGCAAAAACTAAAAGAAAGATTTAATCACATAAAGACTGTGATCCTGCCACGGGCGCAGTATGATTGGCAACATAAAAGACTGCAAGACTTTAAATTAGTCTCTGATTATAATTCGGTTTTTTTAAGATTGAATCTCGTTTGGCTCTGTGTGGTGTAAAATTGTCAGAATATGACAAATTAGAGAAAACATTCTCCACTATGCATGCCTCAAATCTGGTACTACAACAACAGTACAGACAACGCCAATTTCAAACATATTCAGAGTTGATTTCTGTACTACTCAAGCAGAAAAAACAAATGAGCTGCTATTGAAAAATCATGATTTGAGACCTTGTGGGTCCCAAGCAGTGCCAGAAGCACATGCTAACAAATCTATGGGCCAATCTAGAGGTCGTAGACAAAGATCCGGGCGTGGTGCTAGGAGAGGCGGTGGACGTGGTAGTCCCCATCATGATATTAATAAAGATGACTAAGGCGGACGTCATGATATTAATAAAGATAACCGACGAGGACGTGGTTATTCTCGTCTAAATAATTATCCGGTCAATCAGGGAAACCGATTTCAGTGGAACCGTAACAAAGGCAAGGTGCCCACAGAGAAATCTTATGAAAATAATTGCAATATATGTGGAATGACTGGCCATTAGGCCAAAGTCTGCAGGACTGCCCAACACTTGGTGGATCTATACCAAGATTCGATAAAAAACAAAGGAAAGGGAGTCCAGTCACACGCCACTAAGGCAGAAATGCCATTTACTACACCTCGAGACGCCACACCTCAAATCATGAATGATCAAGTTCAAGATGGGGAATCTCTTGAACTATCAGATTTTTTTAGGACCTTGATCCCATTGTATAAAGTGTCAAGTGGCGGTGATAGATCCAAACTTAG
The DNA here is from genome assembly GCA_946896805.1 of Scutellaria galericulata. Classification (NCBI taxonomy): domain Eukaryota; kingdom Viridiplantae; phylum Streptophyta; class Magnoliopsida; order Lamiales; family Lamiaceae; genus Scutellaria; species Scutellaria galericulata. The sequence continues at coordinate 10,282,420 of OX335791.1, read as the reverse complement.
AGTTTGGTAATTTTGTGTATAGACCTCTCTCGGAAGATGGCATACCCGAGATGTAACGCCCCAGAAACTTTTTGTCAAAATATCAGAGTTTTTCATCTTTGGGCGTTAAGAGAGAAAGTGAAAAGAGACGTATATGATATTTAAAAGAAAGAATAAGGAAAGGACAAGGAGTGTTACACTCGCAACATCGGTTACAACCGATAATATAGAGTTTTAAACCTTACGCAGCGGAAAAACATCAGGATCTTTTACAAAGAAGGAGAAATACAGTTTTCTTTTACAAACGAACAACCTATCTTTAAAAGACAAAACCAGAAGATGGACACAGCTGATAGGACACCCCTCTCTCTACGCGTCTTCACTTTCTTCATCTCCTGTAGTGTGAGTACAGGTGGGGGGTGAGTGCGTTGAATACACTCATGGGGATGAAATCCCCCTCGTATAACAGTCCACGGATATAAAATACCGGAAATATAACACTCAGTCACGTTGTCACAGTATAACATGAACACGTAATCATAGCATAAGATCACAACATTTAGTATTTCTCAATCATGCTTCAAAATAGGGAAAACCGTAGACAGATAAAGAGATAACAATTACCCCCACCTTGTTCGGTGGTTACCACGTGGTAGCAAGTACCAAAGATCTTGTATCCCAAAGCTCAATCCCACATGTAGCCTACATAAGTTATGATGTTCCTTAGTTCCTCAATAAATATAATTAAAGCTATAAAAGTTCCCGGTGAAAGAAATGATCGTAAAAGCCGTGACGGATCGAGAGACCTAAAGATCGAGACCCAAGAAACGAGAAGGACAGATCAGTTTCAAAGGCTGAGATGATAGAGTATCGAATTTGGGTCACGACAGAAAAAGAATGAGCTCAATCGGAGTTGAAACGAGCTCGAAAGGTGCATTTTAAGGTTGAGGGGTATTTTGGTAATTTTGGTCAAGGGTTGACTTTGACCGGGCCCACGACCCTCGGTCAACGACAATCGATACGGGTGAACGACGGAAAGAAAACGAGGTTCCGATCGAAAACACGGCGTCGGGTGCACGTCGGCACCCGAAGGGCGCGCACGGACGCGCGCGCGGTTCCCGGCACCCGACGGGCGCGCGCTGCATGCCCAGGTCACGCGGCGTCGTCCCTGCTCGCCAGCCCACTTCCCGACACCTCCGCAGGCGGCGGTGCCGCTCATCTCCGGCCACCACCTGGTCCGCCGGTAACCTTGTACCGCCGGCTACCACCTCCGGCCATCCATCGCCGGATTCCGGCAAGAATAGTGCCTGAAAATCTCGCCGTAAAATCCTTCGAAGCCCTGTTTTTCGAACTCACACCCAAACTCCAAAACTCCGGCCGGCAAGTCGCCGGCGACCACTCCCAACACCTCCGCCGGTGACCCCCCGTCACCGGCAACCTTTCCCGGCCAGCCCAAACCCTAGCAACAACCAAACTCACCCACGCTCAACACAAACACTCAAACGTATATACACACACACTCTCTGACTTGGCCGGCGGCCATCACCACCACACTCGCCGGCGCATCACCAGCGCCGGCCACCAGCAGTTCACGGCGGCGCCACCTGCGCCGCCTCCCAACAGCATGCAAACACAACACACACACTATCTCACTTACAAACACACACACACATGCACTACATACATATATATACCTACTGTTCCGGCCCGGCGCCGCCACCAGCGGCGGCGCCACCTCCTTCTCATCACCACAACACCACCACCAGCTTATCCGGCCACTGCTCCGGCAAGAGGGCGAGGAGAGAGAGAGAAAACAGAGGAGAGAGAAAGGGTGAGGGGTTGGGGTTTCAAGGCTGTTTTTCGCCGTTTTCCGGCGAACCGTAAGTCGGAATTGAATTCCGGAAGTTGTCCTAGACTCGTCTCGTCGAGACGAACGTCGTGTGCGAAAATCGTCCGATTCCAACAACGTCGGAATTTTCCGGCAACCCTCCGGCGGCGGCGGCGCCGCGCCGGCGGCTGCTCCGGCGGCGGCGCGCCGGAGGCAGAAAAGAGAGGAGAGGGGGAGAGGAGGGAGGAGAGAGAACTTACGTGTTTTCGTCGCGCTCGGCTCATTCGGCTTGCTCGGGAAACGGTGAATTTTCGAAGCGAATGAGCCTCTATTTATAGATTTTCGAAAATCACTATTCACCGAAAATATCCGGATCACTATTCATCCAAAATATCCCATTTCACTGTTCATCAAGAATATCTCGTATTTTCTACTCTTCGTATACGTCTCGTATACGTCGTATTCTTCGTTTTCACTGTTTTCTTCGTTACTTGAGCTACGAGTTTCCGATTGACCTCTAATTCGTTTCTATCTTCTCGTTTTTTAATTACGCATCGCGTGGTATAAAAAAATCATCTAGGTTCCATGTCTAGAAAAAATATCGATCTAAAACGTACAATAAACACTTATCTGAAACGCATGTATTAAATTGAACAGTGAACATATATGCACATAATTATTAAGTTAGAGTTCAAATATTTAATTATCAAATTATGCTTATTTTGATCCGGGGCCCTACATCCCTTACCCCTTAAAAGAATTTCGTCCTCGAAATTGAGCGCGTACTAAAGAAACGATAAGACTGGCTACTTTGCCAGAATCTCATCCTCTTATTCTCGTGTCGCGTCGTTCTTTCCATTTCTCGTCCTTAATGCCGTCTTGGATGAATCCGTTAACTTGACTTTCATCTGGTAAGATCCAGACCTTAAGTCAATCTTCGAGAATACCCTGGTGCCTCTTATTTGATCGAAGAGATCTTCAATCTGAGGCAGTGGATACTTGTTCTTCATTGTCCTCTTGTTCAGCTCTTGGTACTCGATACACCTCCATGAATTTCTTTATCACCGGCACCTTCTCAATGGTAGTCGATTCTTTCTCGGGGTCCACCATGTTGACCAACCAAGCTTCGCAACTCCTTTTGCTAAGCATCTGGGTTGTCTTTATGTTCGATATAATCTTTGAGTCAACTTTAACTCATGTCCCTTGAAAAGTTAACTCTGGTTCTCCAGGTGTTTGAGAAACAATCTCTCACGCACAACACTTGTTCACTGCGTGATTTTACTGTAAGCCAATCCATTTCCATAATCACCTCAAGTCCTTCATCTCTAACGCATATAGATCGGCTAAAATAATTCTACTCCCAAGCGCGATCCTTAAACTTTGGCAAAGGTTTTTCGTTCGTATCGTTCTATAGACGACATACGAAACTAACCCTTATAATTTACCCCATGTAACCCAACAATCTTTCACATCAGATAAATCAATAACTGGTACTACAGTACCGGTAAACATTACTCCATAAATCATATATTAATCTCAATAGATTCTTTGTCATTCGTTTATCATCGAAGCATAACACGATCATGTTGGATAACGCATACCCAACTTGCATAAATTAACCAGAAAACCCAACATAAACAAAACATCATGAAACACATCACTAACATCCATTTTAAATTATGTGGTTAGAGAGAGAAGCGTATGCAGAGAGGATGGTGCTTATTCATTTCTTTTCGAAAAGATCTTCTCGTTTAAAACACATTTTTCTCGTTTATCATCACAGCACACAAGAATGCATTGTTCCTATAAAAATTCCTTCAGTACAGGAGGGTATTCCCCATCCTACCCCATTTCCTTAGGTACAGAAGAGTATTCCTCATCTTACCCCGTTCCCTTAGGCACAGGAGAGTATTTCTCATTTTACCCACAAAAAAATGCATTGCACCTTCAGAGAAAAATTCCTTCGGTATGGGAGGGTATTTCCCGTCTTACCCTGTATCTTAAGTACAGGAGAGAATTCCCCATCTTACCCCCTTTCATTTAATTACAAGAGAGAATTTCCCATCTTACCCCGTACACTTAAGTACAGGAGAGAGTTCTCATCTTACCCCGTTTCTTTTAAATACAGGAGAGAATTTCCCATCTTACCCCGTACACTTAAGTACAGGAGAGAGTTCTCATCTTACCCCGTTTCTTTTAAATACAGGAGAGAATTTCCCATCTTACCCCGTACACTTAAGTATAGGAGAGAGTTCTCATCTTACCCCGTTTCTTTTAAACACAGGAGAGAATTTCCCATCTTACCCCGTACACTTAAGTACAGGAGAGAGTTCTCATCTTGCCCCGTTTCTTTTAATTACAGGAGAGAATTTCCCATCTTACCCCGTACACGAGGTATAGGAGAGAATTCTCATCTTACCCTGTTACTTTTAAATACCGAAGGGTTTCCTTTTTAAGAGATCTTTTTATTGTGAAACTGTATTCTTAACACCTCTTCAAACCTAAATGATTTATATCATGCAAACCAGATATCACATAAGAGATAAACACTCCTTTCGCAGGTCTTATGATCAGGGGGAGACTCCTATAGAGAGAGGATAGTGCCTATCTATATCTTTTTGAAAACATCTCCACATTTTGAAAGATATGTTTTAAAATCACATTTTTGAAATCATGTTTTAAAAACAAGTTTAAGCAAAGCCCTACAAAGGGTAGAACTAGGCTCTGATACCATCTGTAACGCCCCAAAAACTTTTTGTCAAAATATCAGAGTTTTTCATCTTTGGGCGTTAAGAGAGAAAGTGAAAAGAGACGTATATGATATTTAAAAGAAAGAATAAGGAAAGGACAAGGAGTGTTACACTCGCAACATCGGTTACAACCGATAATATAGAGTTTTAAACCTTACGCAGCGGAAAAACATCAGGATCTTTTACAAAGAAGGAGAAATACAGTTTTCTTTTACAAACGAACAACCTATCTTTAAAAGACAAAACCAGAAGATGGACACAGCTGATAGGACACCCCTCTCTCTACGCGTCTTCACTTTCTTCATCTCCTGTAGTATGAGTACAGGTGGGGGGGTGAGTGCGTTGAATACACTCATGGGGATGAAATCCCCCTCGTATAACAGTCCACGGATATAAAATACCGGAAATATAACACTCAGTCACGTTGTCACAGTATAACATGAACACGTAATCATAGCATAAGATCACAACATTTAGTATTTCTCAATCATGCTTCAAAATAGGGAAAACCGTAGACAGATAAAGAGATAACAATTACCCCCACCTTGTTCGGTGGTTACCACGTGGTAGCAAGTACCAAAGATCTTGTATCCCAAAGCTCAATCCCACATGTAGCCTACATAAGTTATGATGTTCCTTAGTTCCTCAATAAATATAATTAAAGCTATAAAAGTTCCCGGTGAAAGAAATGATCGTAAAAGCCGTGACGGATCGAGAGACCTAAAGATCGAGACCCAAGAAACGAGAAGGACAGATCAGTTTCAAAGGCTGAGATGATAGAGTATCGAATTTGGGTCACGACAGAAAAAGAATGAGCTCAATCGGAGTTGAAACGAGCTCGAAAGGTGCATTTTAAGGTTGAGGGGTATTTTGGTAATTTTGGTCAAGGGTTGACTTTGACCGGGCCCACGACCCTCGGTCAACGACAATCGATACGGGTGAACGACGGAAAGAAAACGAGGTTCCGATCGAAAACACGGCGTCGGGTGCACGTCGGCACCCGACGGGCGCGCGCGGCTCCCGGCACCCGACGGGCGCGCGCTGCATGCCCAGGTCACGCGGCGTCGCCCCTGCTCGCCAGCCCACTTCCCGACACCTCCGCAGGCGGCGGTGCCGCTCATCTCCGGCCACCACCTGGTCCGCCGGTAACCTTGTACCGCCGGCTACCACCTCCGGCCATCCATCGCCGGATTCCGGCAAGAATAGTGCCTGAAAATCTCGCCGTAAAATCCTTCGAAGCCCTGTTTTTCGAACTCACACCCAAACTCCAAAACTCCGGCCGGCGACTTCCAGTCGCCGGCGACCACTCCCAACACCTCCGCCGGTGACCCCCCGTCACCGGCAACCTTTCCCGGCCAGCCCAAACCCTAGCAACAACCAAACTCACCCACGCTCAACACAAACACTCAAACGTATATACACACACACTCTCTGACTTGGCCGGCGGCCATCACCACCACACTCGCCGGCGCATCACCAGCGCCGGCCACCAGCAGTTCATGGCGGCGCCACCTGCGCCGCCTCCCAACAGCATGCAAACACAACACACACACTATCTCACTTACAAACACACACACACATGCACTACATACATATATATACCTACTGTTCCGGCCCGGCGCCGCCACCAGCGGCGGCGCCACCTCCTCCTCATCACCACAACACCACCACCAGCTTATCCGGCCACTGCTCCGGCAAGAGGGCGAGGAGAGAGAGAGAAAACAGAGGAGAGAGAAATTTTGAGGGGTTGGGGTTTCAAGGCTGTTTTTCGCCGTTTTCCGGCGAACCGTAAGTCAGAATTGAATTCCGGAAGTTGTCCTAGACTCGTCTCGTCGAGACGAACGTCGTGTGCGAAAATCGTCCGATTCCAACAACGTCGGAATTTTCCGGCAACCCTCCGGCGGCGGCGGCGCCGCGCCGGCGGCTGCTCCGGCGGCGGCGCGCCGGAGGCAGAAAAGAGAGGAGAGGGGGAGAGGAGGGAGGAGAGAGAACTTACGTGTTTTCGTCGCGCTCGGCTCGTTCGGCTTGCTCGGGAAACGGTGAATTTTCGAAGCGAATGAGCCTCTATTTATAGATTTTCAGAAATCACTATTCACCGAAAATATCCGGATCACTATTCATCCAAAATATCCCATTTCACTGTTCATCAAGAATATCTCGTATTTTCTACTCTTCGTATACGTCTCGTATACGTCGTATTCTTCGTTTTCACTGTTTTCTTCGTTACTTGAGCTACGAGTTTCCGATTGACCTCTAATTCGTTTCTATCTTCTCGTTTTTTAATTACGCATCGCGTGGTATAAAAAAATCATCTAGGTTCCATGTCTAGAAAAAATATCGATCTAAAACGTACAATAAACACTTATCTGAAACGCATGTATTAAATTGAACAGTCAACATATATGCACATAATTATTAAGTTAGGGTTCAAATATTTAATTATCAAATTATGTTTATTTTGATCCGGGGCGCTACACGAGATTGAGTAGATTTTATCTTTTTGTCAATAGTAATGTACATATCTCTTAAATGATAAATTACTGAGATTAACCTTATATTATATAATATTATGAAATTGTTATTTTATTATAATGATTCCGGTATTAATATATTTTTGTATAATCAGGCAGTACATGGAGCATACTAACAAAAAGAATCACTGTCTACTCGATAGTGCAACAACGCACTCAATATTCACAGATAAAATATATTTCTCGAGTGTGACATTGTGCAAAGCACAAGTAAGAACTATATCAGGCCCCGTTGAGATTATTGATGGCTCCAGGAATGCAACAATTATGTTGCCTAATGGTACCACTCTGCATATTGAAAATGCACTTTTATCTGGTAGATCAAAAACATGTCTACTAAGTTTTTAAGATGTTAGACGCAATGGATACCATATAGAGACATTGGTTGAAAATGACAAAGAATATCTGTATCACATCATATGATATGAACAAAAGGAATGTTCATGAAAAATTTGAAGCAACAGCTTCTGGACTATATTGTGTCCCGATTCGAGCTTTCGAATCCTATGCCACCATGCCATGGAAACTAGTTAATCCTGATATACTTGGATTATGGCATGATCGTTTAGGTCACCCCGGAACTACTATGATGCATAGAATTGTAGAACATACTAAAGTAGAATTGTAGAACATACTAAAGGACACCTTTTAACGAATACAAAGATATTGATGTCGAATGATTATTTTTGTGAATCATGTTCACAAGGAAAGCTCATTATAAAACCTTCTGTGAAAAAAGTTGGTTATGAATCACCATCGTTTTTACAATGGATACATGGTGATATTTGTGGACCAATTAACCCATCGAGTGAACCATTTCGATATTTTATGGTTCTGATAGACGCATCTTCTAGATGGTCTCATATATGCTTGCTATCTATGTGTAATGTTGCATTCGCGCGTTTGCTTGCACAAATTATTAAATTTCGAGCACATTTTCCTGATCATCCTATTAAAAATATAAGGATGGATAATGTCGGAGAATTTACATCAAAATATTTTGATGAATATTGTGCAGCACTGGGAATTAATGTTGAACACCCAGTAGCATATGTTCATACTCAAAATAGATTGACAGAATCTCTTGTCAAGAGAATCAAATTATTGCTCGAACTTTATTAGTGAGATCAAAGCTCACTAGTACAGCATGGGGACATGCTGTATTGCATGCATCATCTTTAATTAGATTACGTCCCAGTACGTATCATATGCATTCCCCAATGCAATTAACCTTGGGCTTTGAGCCAGACATTTCGCACCTTTACATATTTGGGTGTGCTGTACAGGTGTCAATTCCACATCCACAAAGGACAAAAATGGGTCCCCAACGCCAACTTGGCATATACATCGGGTTTGATTCACCATCGATTATTAGGTTTTTGGAACCAATGACGGGTGATTTATTCTCTGCTAGGTTTGTGGATTGTCATTTTAATGAAACGACATTTCCATCAATCGGTAAAAACATCCTTGATAATAATAAACCTATGCATGTTGAGAATCTCACATGGTGTGAGCAGAATTTGTCTCATCTAGAAATGAGGTCAATGGAATCATACATTTACATAATATTGCTAATAGACTTCCTGATGCATTTAATGATGCCAGTAAAGTCACGAAGTCTCATATTCCAGCTGTGAATGCTCCAGCTAGGATCAATATTCCTAATAAACATGTGAAAATGAATTTTGATGGACCAAGACAAAAATGGGGTCGACCCATTGGCTCAAAGGACTATGTTCCTCGAAAAACCAAGAAAGGGGTTTATGAACCCATTAATCAAGTGAGTTCTAATGAGCAAGTTCTAAATGAATCTGTAGAGTCTAGTAAAACAATCATGATGATATAAAATCCAAAAAATACCGAGCTAGAATTTCCACTCCTTCTAAAACCCCGAGGGGTTCGATACAATACAAAACACCCATGTTATTTACTTTTTGACTTAAATTGTGTTCAAAAAACCCTCTACTTCTAACTAAAGGCGAACAGCCGGCATTGCAAGCAAATAGAGAGCTCCCGCCCGTTTGAGCCGTTGCGAGCCGGAAAGCGGTGAGTCGCGAAAGGGCCGCTTGCTAAAATTATATATTCTATTTTCTTTTTTATAATAATAATAGACATATATAATTTTATATCTATCTATAAATAATAATCAAAAAAATGAAATAGAGAAATCCTTTTTTTATCCAATTGTTCATTCCTGGGATCCATAAGCTACTACAATTATATATGGGATAGAGATGAGATCATTATTGATGATATTTTTGCATTCTCGGTTGCTCAAGAGATTTTGAGCGATGATTGTAACAGTGAACCACGTTCCATAATAGAATGTCGTCAAAGGGATGACTGGCCTAAATGGGAGGAAGCAATCAAATCTGAATTAGCTTCACTAAATAAACGAAATGTATTCGGGTCTATCACTCAAACTCCGAACAATATAAAGCCTGTTGGGTATAAATGGATATTTATCCGTAAGAGAAATGAGAATAATGAAATTGTAAGATATAAGACCCGACTTGTTGCCCAAGGGTTCTTTCAGAGACCTAGGATTGATTATGATGAGACGTATTCACCAATAATGGATATGATCACTTTCCATATGATTCACTTGATTCTGATATCTACATGAAAATTCCTGATGAATTTAAAATATCAAAAACGGGTAATCCCGTGAACTATACTCGATCAAATTACAAAGATCATTGTATGGACTAAAGCAGTCTGGTTGCATGTGGTATCACAGACTAAGTGAATACCTTATCAGAGAAGGTTACAAAAATGATTCAATTTGCCCATGTGTTTTTATTAAAAAATCAGAAACCGGATTTGCTATAATTGCAGTCTATATAGATGGCATGAACCTCATTGGCACCCCTGAGGATTTGGCCAATGCTACTGCATATCTGAAGAAAGAGTTTGAAATTAAAGACCTTGGGAAAACCAAACGGTGTCTCGGTCTTCAGCTAGAGCATAGAGCAAATGACATTTTTATTCATCAATATGCGTACATTGAGCGACTGCTCAAAAGGTTTAATATGGAGAGTGCTCATTTTTTAAGAACTCCTATGGTGGTACGTTGTTTAGACCCTATTAAAGATCCATTTCGACCTAAAGAGTTTGATGAAGAGATACTTGGCCGAGAGGTGTCGTATCTTAATGCTATTGGAGCAATGATGTATTTAGCACAATGTACAAGACCAGATATCATATTTGCGGTCAATGTGCTTGCTCGATATAATTCTGAGCCAACCCGGAGACACTGGAACAGAATTAAACATATTTTCCGTTATCTCCGTGGTATTATAAATTTGGGATTGTTATATTCAAAAAATACAACTAACTCGGGGTTAGTTGGTTATGCAGATGCAGGATATAGATCTGATCCGCACAAAGCTGGATCACAAACTGGATATTTATTTTGTTATAATGGCATAGCCATTTCATGACGGTCTACTAAACAGACATTGGTGCCACATCTTCCAACCACTCTGAACTTATTGCTCTTTATGAGGCATGTAGAGAGTGTGTTTGGTTAAGATCAGTTATAACTCATATAAGAAATGCATGTGAGTTAAATCTAACTACCACTACGCCTACTATCATTTATGAGGACAATGTTGCTTGCATAGCACAAATTAAAGGTGGGTATATAAAAGGTGATAGGACTAAGCATATATCACCAAAAATTTTCCATACTCACGAGCTTCAGAAAAATGGAGAAATAAATGTTCAGCAAATTCGTTCGTGTCACAATCTTGCTGATTTATTCACAAAATCTCTGCCTACATCTACATTTGAGAAATTGGTATACGACATCGGTATGAGAAGATCCAACGAGAAGAAAGATTGATAGTTTACTTTCAGACTCATACTAATCGTTTCAGGGGAAGCGAAAATGTTGCATATATGTGTTGTACTCTTTTTCCCTCATCCCAGTTTTTTTTTGTCCCAATGGGTTTTTCCGGTTTGAGGTTTTTAACGAGATAGCTTATGCACATGACATAACAAAACTATATTCAAGGGGAAGTATTATAATATTGTATATAACTTAGTGATTAAGGTATTGAATATAACTTAGTGATTAAGGCACAAATGTATCAAATTTTTCTCTATATATACATGTAATGAAATGGAAGAAAGAAGAAACATATTCTCTTCTCTCATATACTTTTTCCTTCTCATCTCGTCTTTTATTTACGCATTGTTTTTGTTGGCTTTTCGTCTGTTTTTCTTCTAGTTTATATTATAGTTATCGTAATTATTTACAACACATTTCTTATTGTTTAATAATGACTTTTTTAAGTCTTGTAATTATGTTTGTGAAATTTAGAAATTTGCAGATTGATTTATCTGATAAATTCTCATCGATTTTTTGTTGGCTTGACTAACATAATCGACATATTAGAAATTTAGATATTATGTTGGATAATTAGCTTGCTATGTCAAAATTTTGACCATCACCCTATAAAAATCACAACCACCAAAATAATAATAATAATAATGAAAAGATTAAAAAAAATAGAAAAAGGATAAAAAGTAAAGGATAAAACATGTTGCCCATTAGATGAAAAAATGTGTTACATTCTTGCAAACTTAAACATCTAACTCATTTCAAAAATTTGTTAAATCAAATTCAACTTTACAAATAAAAAAAATAAAATAAAAATCTCAAGTGCTGAAAACAGAAATGACAAAGAACGTTGTTAATGGCAATAAATTGGCATCGTGTTTTAAATATAAAATTTGGTAATTGTAATGTTTCATCGTGTATTGTTTCAAATTAGCATCGAGCCTGGCTTGCGAACATGTTCGTTTAGGGGTTCGTGAATAAGCTCGTTTATAGTTCATGAGCATGTTCGTTTATATATTTTATTTAAATATGATTATGAATTTTATAACATTTACACAAAACCCCATCATATAAATAAGTTATACTACCATAAAACCAATTTGTACTCTTGTTAATTTACTTGTTAAACTTTTCTTTTATCTATTACATTTTAAAATATAAACATATTAATAACTAAATTAAATATAATTTACTTATTTCTAATATATTGCTTGCCATGCCATCTGAAATTTTTTGAAATTTTGATATTAATGATACAATTTATCAATGATATATTATCTTAATATAAAAGATATAATTATATTGATGTTTCATATAAATTATATTGATGTTTCATATAATTATATTGATGTTTCAAGTATAATCCCATCATCAACATAATAATTTAGCATTTTGGTCTTGAAAATAAGTTATAAGTATACAAATATATGCTTAATAATATATTCATAATGAGTATAAAAAATTTATCTAGTTCAAAATAAAAAAATTTAATTTCAACATACCATTAAAAAAACTATATAATTTATTTTTCCAAATGCCTTAAAGTTAGAATTTCTCAATTTACAAAAAAATTTTGAAAAAAAATATAGATCGATTATCTTAAATTATCGAGCCTGTATTCGAGCTCATTTCGAACTTTTGACGAGCTTTTATCGAGCCTATATTCGAACCCCTATTTCGAACTTTTGACGAGCCTGTATTCGAGCCCATTTTGAGCTTTTGACGAGTCTTTATCAAGCCGAACTCGAGCTGAGTTCGTTTAGCTTGTTATTGAACTTTGTTTGAGCCAAACTCGAGCCCATATCGAACTCAAAATTTTGATTTCGAGTCGAGTTCGAGCCCGATTTTCAAAGTTCGAACCGAGCTCCAGTCGAGCTCGAGCCCGAGCTAATATCAAACGAGCCGAACTTGAGCCCAGTATTGTTCGGCTCGATTCAGCTCGTTTACATCCCTAGTAATTGCATTATAAAAGGAATGATATTCACGTATTTTGTTAAATTAATCTAACTTTACATTCTAGAGACCTAATATGTCATTTGTGGTATACAAGCTTGCTCACCTTCCTGATTTGGACACCTAGAATGATATTCATGTATGTTGTTTAATTAACCCAACTTTATATTATAGAGAAATAATACCCCATTTGTGGTATACAAGCTTCCTCACCTACCAATGGACACCTATTATGGTTAATGCATCTCAATCCTGATAAAATTATTACTCCACATCATATAATTTGAAGGAAATGAAATCTTTACCCAATAAAACAGAATATATTAAGAAATGTTCACGATCATGCAAGTACATTTTTATTTTAGCTGCAATTTATGATTGCACATAAAGATATTAATGCATATATCTTAAAAAATATGAAAAATCATTATGATTATCAAATCATCAAATTGTTGGCAGGATAATTAAAAGTAATATTAAAAGACAAAAACTTATGTGCATTAGGGGTATGGATCCAACCCGACTCAGTGCATAGGCTGCCTACACGCGTGGCTATACTGAAACTGGTGTGTGTCGCACACCATCTGATTTCATATATAATTCATCCAGTGAAGGTATAGTTGTATACTCTTAAGGTATCAGTTGTATACTCTTTAGATATCAATTGCTCATTCAGTGAATGTATCAATTGTATACTCTTAAGGTATTATATATTTACCTTTAAGGTATTAATGCTTATAATATAAGATATTACATATGCGCTCATTTAAGGTATTACATATTTACCTTTAAGGTATTAATGTTTATAATATAAGATATTACATATGCACACATTTAAGGTATTACATGTGCACACATTTAAGGTATTACATATTTACCTTTAAGGTATTAATGCTTATAATATAATATATTACATATGCACACATTTAAGCTATTACATATTTTTACATATTTACCTTTAAGGTATTAATGTTTATAGTATAAGGTATTACATATCCACCTTTAAGGTATTAATGTTTAGGGTTAATTGCTAGAAAAATCACAATCTTTACTCGAATTGTCATTTTAACCAAACTTTTCACTATTGGTCAAAATAACATAATCTTATATATGTAGTATGTTTTTTAACTTAGGTAGTGAAAAAAAAATTATTATCTATCGATATACTCCCTTCGTCCCGGAATAATTTGCACACCCATCCCGGCATGTAGAATAAGAAAATGTTACTTTTTGCCTTTTGAGTTGAATAAGAAAATGTTACTTTTTGCTTTTTAGTTGAAATTACTTTCCTTTTCGGGGGTGTGCAAATTATCCCGGGACACCTCGAAAAGAAAAGTGTGCAAATTATCCCAGGACGGAGGGAGTACAACTTTTCACCCAAATTTTTTAGTTTTTTTTCTCTCTCCCTTCCCCTCCACTCCCCCTAATCTTATTTAGAAAAAATCAACATTTTGAAAATTGATTTTAGTCGAAAAACATACTAAATATATAAAATTATATTATTTTAACCAATATTGAAAAGTTTGGTTAAAATGACAATCTGAGTAATGGTTGTGATTTTTCTGACAATTAACTCTAATCATTATAGTATATATAAGGTATTACATATGCACACATTTAAGGTATTATATATTACCTTTAAGATATTAATGTTTATAGTTTAAGGTATTACAAATTTATCTTTAAAGTATTACATAAATTTTATACATATGTTTAAAGTACTACATTTTTACCTGCAATGTATTATATAAATACCTTTAAGGTATCACATATTTACCTTTTTAAATAGTTCAATTTTTTTGCAAATCATCTTTTTCATCAAGTTTTCTATACATACGTTTAATGTATTGCATTTTTACCTTCAAGGTTTACATAAATACCTTTTAAAGTATCACATATTTACCTTTTTAAATAGTTCAAATTTTCTGCAAATCATCTTTTTCCTCACATTTTCTGTAAATAATCTTAAAGAATTCAATCTTCACCATACTTTCAAGGTAAAAACAAACGAGTTTTCATATATATTCAACACACAAATTCTTAAAGAACTCAATCTTCATGCGAATTAAATGAAACAAAAATAAAATCATATTTTATTTTTTGAATAATGAAAATTCAACTTCTCCTTAACAACATTAGATGATAATTATATTGGACAAAGAAGAGAAGAAGAACAGAAAATGGAGAAAGAAAAAAAAAGTAAAGAAGAAACGGAGAAGGAAGAACAAAGCATGGAGAAAGCAAAAAAAAAGAAAAAAGAAAAGAGAAAACGAATAAGGAAGAGCAGCGATGGAGGAAGGAAAAAGAAGAAGAGAAGAAGCAAAAAAAAGTTGAGAAGAACGAGCAACAACTATGGAGAAAGAAAAAAAAGAGAAGAAAAAGTAGAGAAGAGAGTGATGGAGATTAGAGGAAAAACAATATGTTGGGAAAATTCCCAGCATCCTGCCTTCGGTCGGAGCCTAAAGAATTGGCTCTGCCAGATTCAAAATCGTGAGTGCAAAGCTACATGAGTATAAGGCATGAAAATTGTGTCCTATGCCCACATGATATCCTTTTGGTGTAGCGGTAAACGCTTGATGGTCCCAACACTTGTTATTAGAGCAGGTCACTGGTTCGAATCCCCTTGGGAGCACTTTGCAGGAGTAAGCTGTCAGGGCCTTGGAACAAAGGATGCTAACGCGTAGGTCAGGTTGCTGGGTGGCCGGGACCTGAGAAATGTGAACGGGCCTGGAACTAGGTTGCTGGGTGGCTGGGACCTGAGAAAGGTGAACAGACCTGGAACTGAAGATGCTGGCGTAGCACAGAGGATGGTGCGGAGGCGTGGTGGCGCTGAGTCATGGTGGTGGCGTGAGGCGTGACGACGCTGAGTCATGGTGACATCGAGGTGTGGCAAGTAGGCATGACAGTGCCGAGTCATGAAGATGTCGGGCAGTAAGTTAGGTTGCTACTAAGTAAACTGATCTGAGGTTACTGCTGGGTAAGTAAGCTGACCTAGGTTACTATTAAGTAAGCTGACCTGAGGTTACTATTGAGTAGCTGACCTAGGTTGCTACTGAGTAAGCTGACCTGAGGTTGCTGAGGAGTAAGCTGCTGAGTTCAAGGTTACTGGAGTGGAGAAAGCTGGCAGGTGCTGGGGGGATTGTTGGGAAAATTCCCAGCATCCTGCCTTGGGTCGGAGCTTAAAAAATTAGCTCTGCCAGATTCGAAACCGTGAGTGCAAAGATACATGAGTATAAGGCATTAAAGTTGCATCCTATGCCCACAGAATATCCTTTTGGTGTAGCGGTAAGCGCTTGATGGTCCCAACACAATAAAATAAAAAAGAAAAAATATATATTTATATATATGGAACCAGGTTGGATGGGTTGGGTTGGGGGCACAGATCCTAGATCCATGCCCTAGAGATGCAAGAGACATTCTCATATTAAAAAATACAATACATGTCTGAAATAGCAGATAATAGTGAAAATAATATAATTTGCAAATTATGTTTTATAAAAGAAATAATATATTTATATTGTGTTGTTGAGAAGATACAAGAGTACATAATATATACACAATTTACAATGTTGTACAAGGAAACATACTATAATTAATTTACGTAAAATCAGGAAAATATATATTTAAAAATCATCTCAAGATATATCCTTAATATGCCCCCTCAAAATTGATGTTCCATCGGCAACAGAGATTTTGGAACGTAACTGATTGAAGCAAGCACGAGTAAGAGGCTTGGTGAGCAAGTCAGCAATTTTGATCTAGTGTGTTGATATAGGAGACTGTGAGAACACCCTTTATCGTTAAATCACGAACAAAATGTAAATCAATTGCGATGTATTTCATTCGAAAATGTTTCACCGGATTCAATGCAAGACGAGTCGTCCCCATGTTATCACAATGAATAGTAGGTGGGGATGAAGGGACGAGACCGAGGTCAAGCAAAAAGTGATGCACCCAACAAAGTTCGGATGCAGCAGTTGCCAATGCTCGATATTCAGCCTCCGTAGGTGACCGAGCAACACCATGTTGCTTTCGTGATCACCAAGGAATTGGGTTGGGGCCAAGGAATACCACATAGGCAGAGGTGGACTTGCAGTCCGATAGGTTACCACCAAAGTCCGAGTCTGAATAAGCAGAAAGTGACAAAGAGTCGGACTTGCGAAGAAGAAGACCATGGTGTAAACATCCCTTGAGATATCGAAAGAGTTGTTTCACGGCACTCCAATATTCAGGAGTAGGAGCTGACATGAACCGAGCAAGTTGATTAATCGTGAACGTAATATCCGGATGAGTAATAGTAAGATATTGTAAACCACCAATAGCACTGTGATATTTAGTGGGATCAACGGGGCCCGTAGTAGAAGGGAGATTGGTGGAAATCGGTGTAGAAAGAGATTTCACACCATCAAGTTTGTGACGACGAAGTAAATCTACCGAGTATTTATGTTGGGAGAGGAAAAGACCCTCATTGCAAGGAGCAACCTCAACACCAAGGAAATACGACAGAGTACCAAGGTCCTTAATAGCAAAACAGGCAGCAAGATGCTTCGTGAGATCCAAAATGTGGGCTGAGTTAGACCTAGTGATGATAAGATCATCTACATAGACTAGAACAAGCAAATGATCAGAGCCATTGTGGTACATAAAAATAGAGGAATCTGTCTTGGAACGATAGAGCCCAAAAGTCAGAAGAGCCAAGCACAGGGACTCATACCAAGCTCGAGGAGCTTGACGAAGACCATAAAGGGATCAACGAAGAAGACAAACATGAGATGGTGCTGATGGATCAACAAAACTGGGAGGTTGCTTCATGAAAACGGGCACATCCATATGACTGTGAAGAAAAACATTACTCACATCCAATTGTCGAAGAGGCCAACCAGATGAGAGAGCAAGTGTGAGAACAGCTTGAATAGTAGCGGGCTTAATAACCGGGTTAAATGTCTCCTTGAAATCAACACCTGGACGCTGATGAAAACCCTGAGCGACAAGGCGAGCCTTGTACTTATCAATAGAACCATCTGGCAACCGCTTTATACGAAACACCCACTTGCACTCAATAATATTCTCTCGTGAAGGGGGAGGAACAAGTTCCCAAGTACCATGTTTTTTAAGAGCAGTGAATTTATCCGCCATGACAGCTCTCCAATGAGGACAATCAAGTGCCTATTTGACTATAGCTGGTTCAATATCAGATGACAATGGATGCTTAGTGGCAGCAAAGAGACGTTTGGGCTTGTGAATATTATTTAAACTCCGAGTGCGCATGTGATGTACCCAATCAACGGGAGGTGGAAGATTAACCACAGGTGCCACAGGGGGAGGCTCAACAGTAGGAGCTGTTGGAGGGAGCAGGGCATTGAGAGACGGTAAGGTAGGCTGTAGTGGGGTTACCAACTCTTGAGGTGAGTAGAATGACAGAGAGATAGTTGAGTCCACTAGTGGTGGTGAGGCCGAAGAGGACTCCCGATTAAAACCTGGAAACTGATCTTCCACAAACTGAACATGTCGAGAAATAAAAATACGGCCGGTGATTGGATCAAAACATCGATAAGCACTCTAAGATGACGAGTAGCCAACAAAGATGCAGGAGACAGAGAGAGGAGTAAGCTTACCCAGAAGATATGGGCATAGCCAAGGAAAACACAAACAACCAAATGTGTGAAGCTTAGCATAATTGGGTCGGGAGCGGAAGAGTGCATGAAAAGGACTTTGTCGATTCAATAGTAGAGTAAGCATGCGATTAATTAAGCAAACAACAGTCTAAAATGCAAGCGCCCAAAATTCAGATGGTGATGAAGCCTGATGAAGCAAGCCCCACCAACCTCTAAGATGTGTCGCATACGACGCTCAGAAACACCATTTTACTGAGGGGTGTGTGGAGCGGTGGTAAGCCAAGTAATACCCAATTGAATAAATGAGGCTCGTAAGGCCTAAAATTCCCCACCGTTATCACTGTAAAAGTTGTGAATTTTGTGTTGAAATTGGGATTCAACAAGTGGACGGAATTGAGCAAATATAGTAGAGACCTGTGATTTAGCATTCATGGGAAAAATCCAACAGTAACGAGTAAATAAATCCACAATCAACAGAAAATATTTAAAACCATCCAAAGCAACAACTGGTGCCGGACCCCAAACATCAGCAAATAAATAGTGTAACAGATGTAAAACATTAAAGGATAAAACATTAAACGACAAACACCTAGTCTTGCTCAAATGGCAAGAAACACAGTCAATGCCCACATGTCGAGACTTATTCAAAACTGGCAACAAAAATGTATTAATAATAAATTCAGTGGTACTTCTAGATGGGTGACCAAGTCGTGCATGCTAGCAAGGAGACGAAGAACGGACTCCCAAGGCAGCCGTCTTGGGAGAGATTTGATAGTTAGGCGGCATAGAAAGATGATACACACCATCTCGACACGGACCTTTAACAAGAATTTCCCCCATGGCTCGATCTTTAACAATAAAATGTGTGGGAAAGAATTCCATAGAGACTTTATTAGTGGCAGTAAAATTACTCACAGAAAGTAGATTGTACCTAGCATGCGGAACACATAGAACATCTAATAACGTAAATTTTCGAGAAGGAAATTGCAGAAAAGAAGTACCCGAATGTGTAATTGAGAGAGATGAGCCATCTACAATATGAACTTCATCCATGCCATCATACTCGGAATGGATAGATAAGTTTGCCAAATTACCGGTCAAGTTGTGAGAGGCACCCGAGTCAACCATCCACTGATGATTGGCCGAGAGGCAGAAGAAGAAGCATCAAAGTTGGCTTGAGGAAGCCGACGACACTGGATGGCAGAATGCCCTTTGAAATCACAAATTTAGCATACAATTTTGGATCAATCAGAAGTCGTGGGTGAACAGGATGAGCCAGGTGAACGAGAAAGAGCTTGCTGTCAAGGCTCGTCATTTCGTCCAGAAGAATTACGACCTTGTTGAGCATGTCTTCCTCCACCATGATTGTTATTATTATTATTACACAAAAAATTATTATTGGAATGCTTACCAGATTCCCTCCAGATCTGGCAACATTAGCCGATGCCACCAGTTGATTAGCGAGCGCCGCCTGAGACTTGAGGGTGGATTCATGAGCGATAAGAAGATCATGAAGCTCCTCAAAGCGAAGAGAGGTTTCCCGAGTTCGAATAGGGCCAACAATAGTGGCGTATTCGGGACCAATTCCATTAATGACAAATAAAGTCAGATCATCATCACAAACTGGTTCATCAATAAGAGACAACTCATTAGCCTTGGATTTGACAAGTTGAAGGAACTCTGTGATTGACTGATTGCCAATCTGAATGCGATATAGATCGCTCTTCAGAGTATTGATGTGAGTCCGAGATCGACCATTACAGAGTCGATCCAATGTGGACCAAGCCTCAAATGCAGATTTCGCCGTCAAAACAAGGGGTAATATCTCAGGTAAGAGAGAGCCGAAAATAGCGGCTAGGAGTAACTGGTCCTATTGAATCCATAAAGCAATTGCCGATGCATTTGAACCATCAGTAGCAAGAGACAGACATATAGTGCCATCAACGAACCCCAGAATATTATGCCCGCAAAGGAGGGCAATAAGATGCGCTCGCCATGAAGAATAATTCGAGTGAGTGAGCTTGATAGGCATGTGGTGATGAGCAGTGATGGGAATTACCGCTGGTTGCGGCGACTGAACAAGAACACCTGTGGAAGACGACTCAACAGTGGAAGAAGTCGACATGGTGATTGAAGAGATACGCCGCTGAGAAGAAAAGTTAGGGTTCACAGGTTTGGATCAACCGTTACTGATACCATATAAGAGAAATAATATCTTTGTATTGTGTTGTTGATAAGATACAAGAGTACACAATATATACACAATTTACAAGGTTGTACAAGGAAACATACTATAATTAATTTACGTAAAATCAGGAAAATATATATTTAAAAATCATCTCAAGATATATCCTTAATATGTTTGAGGTTCCCATGATTTAGTAGCAAAAATATAGTGCCTTGTTGTCCTTTCATAATCTTTTTCTAATATTTTTTCTTGTCTTTAATCTTTTACTTTAATGTCGTCTCCCAAAATTATGAATCCACAAAATAAATGGAAATAAAATCATTGGGAGTCCACAGATGTAAATATCTTGCATTTAGACATTGAAGAGTTCGTGTGATCAACCACCACAAATTCGGTAAGTCCACCCGACAACAGAAGTAGATTGGGCCGAAGATTAAGAAGCCCAATTTTAGAAACTAAAATTTTATTTCATTTGGCCCAAATAGGATATGAGCTGTTACTTCTTTCTTTTTCTTTTTTTTTTCTTTTTTTTAATATCAATGATGAACACATGCACATCAAAGGTTTAGGAATTAGGATGGAACCCCACGACATCAACTTCTACACCAGTAGACCTCCCGTGCAATTGGTGCATGAATCTTAGATCCATGTAAGTATTTTTGTTTTGACCCATATATTATATTAGTCATACATTTATGTCCAGATTTCATAACCTTAGTACAATACTTTAACTTAAAAACAAAATCGCTGACCTATTACATAACCTTAGTACAATATTTTAACTTAAAAACAAATCGCTGACATTTATACTATATTAGTCATACGTTTATGTTATATTAGTTATACCTTTATATACAAATATCATACATTTATGTAATATTTTAACTTAAAAAAACTCTAATTTCAGCACAAGTTGTACATGTTTACTTTTATGTGATACTAGGTTTAAACCCGTGCAACGCACGAGCTTCATTTAACACTTATTTAATTTTAATATTGTAAGTAATATTATTTCATAAGTGTTTGTTGATTTAATTTTCTTTCTGATATTTTTTCTATATCCTTAAAATAATCTTTCTCATTGTTTTTTTTATTTTTTTTCATTTGATCTTTAGCACTATATTGTTAATTGCTAGTTCTTTATAGGTGTTTTAACTATTGTATTAGGTATTTTCATATCTTTGTTTAAAAAGTATAGAATAAATCTCATTTTTATCACTCGAAGGCACGTGTTTTGTTCTGATTTTGCCTTTAAGTGCTCTTTTGATTAGGTTTACATAATGATTTCATTTGTAACTATTTCCTTTTTGTATTATTTTTATTATGGACTAAATTCATTTTTCGTCCTTCCCTGAGGACGTTGTCCAATTTTAGTCCTCTTGTTTTCCGATCATTAATTTTAATCCTCCAATCTCTCCGGTTGTCCAATTTTAGTCCGATTGCCCAATTTTGGTCCTCCTAACTTGATTTTCCAGTCAGCTTCGGGCGAGTGCACAACACTCGCCCCCAATTTCATGAGTTCCGACAGTTGGCGCTTATGTGGCAACTATTTTCACATGTGGTATTTCTTTTTGTTTTATTTTCCTAAATAAAATGTCACATCTTCCGCCATTTCATTAAAAAATGAAAATATATAAAAAATGAAAAAAATTGAATTAAAAAAACGAATAGGATAAAAAAAATTATCTTTAATTTTGTTCCTATGTTTTTATATTTTTTTTAATTTTGTTTGCATTTAAATGCAATAAAAAAATGAGAAAATTTTTAAAAAAGGAACATAATTTAAATTAAAAAAAACAAAACACAAATGAATGAAAACATTTTTTTTGTTTTTTTTTTCTTTCATTTTGTTCCTTTTTTTGAATATTTTTATTGCATTTAAAGGCAATAAAAAACAAAAAAATTAGAAAAAATATAAAAAAAGAAACATAATTAAATTAAATAAAAACACGAACGTAATTATTTTGTTTCTTTTTTTATTCTTTTTTTATTTTTATTTTATTTTTATTGCATTTTTAAACAAAAAAATGAGAAAAATTAAAAAAAAATGAACATAATTTAAATTTAAAAAAACCACAAACGAATTAAAACATTTTTTTCTGTTTTTTTTCTTTAATTTTGTTCCTTTTTTTAATTTTTTTTTTTTGCATTTAAAGCAATAAAAAACAAAAAAATGAGAAAAAATATATAAAAAGAAACATAATTAAATTTAAAAAAAACACGAACATAATTATTTATTCCTTTTTTTATATATATTTTCAATTTTTTTAATTTTTCTCCTTTTTTTTGGTTTTTTTATTGCATTAAAATGCAATAAAAAATTAAAAATTTAGAAAAACATAGGAGCAAAATTAAAGGAATTTTTTTTTATTCTGTTGGTTTTTTTTAAATTTAATTTTTTAATGACATGGCAGATGATGTGACATTTTAATTAGGAAAATAAAACAAAAAGAAATACCACATGTGAAAATAGTTGTCATATAAGCGCCAATTGTCGGAAATCATTAAATTGGGGGCGAGTGTTGTGCACTCGCCCGGAGCTGACCTGAAAATCAAGTTAGGAGGACCAAAATTGGGCAATCGGACTAAAATTGGACAACCGGAAAGATAAGAGGACTAAAATTGATGATCGGAAAACAAGAGGACTAAAATTGGACAACGTCCCTAGGGAAGGACGAAAAATGAATTTAGTCTTTTTTATTAATCTTAACCAATTGTTACATCTGTTGTTGTAATGTTTTATTATAATTTTTCAATGGTCGGGGGTACTTGGATTGGATGTGTCCATTCGAATTTTGAATGGATAATATCCTAATCATGTTATTTATTAATTTGTAGAATCCTATAACTCTAATCTATATTTTCTACTTTATCCACTTTTTTTTTACAATTCCCACTTAATTTTTTTAAAATTAAATAATAGAACATCATGTATGTTTTCCACAATTCCTTTGAACAAATTTTTCTTCTTGCGCTTTCAATTTTTCTGGTTTTGCTTCGATATTTCTATTTCATTGTATTTTTCTTTACCTTTAAAAGAGACAATGTCAACCAAAATAAAAATATATTTGATTAAGATGCATAGTGCACTACATATTCCACATTTGAATATGTTGCGGTCCTAAATGAAACTTAATGTATTATTTAATTATTGAAGTAATTATAAATTTTTATTTATGATTTGTTATTGATTTTTATACTATAATAGGTTATGCGATACTGTATTATAGGAATTGATTTTTAAAATTGAAAATTGTTGTCCATAGGCTGTAATTTTTTTTATTATTATTATTTTTTCGATAGACCTAGTAGATTTGTAAACTGTAAAATAGGATGGTATGTAGCGCCTAGGATGAAACGATGCATAATCGGCTAATTAAATAATTAAACCCTTAATTGTGTGATTTTAATTACGTGCGTTTCAAAAAATCAAAATAATGCATAACTAATGTTGGTCCCAAGTGGTCAGATGTTCAAAGGGGGTGAATGAACCTCTATCGATTTGACAAACTTTTGAAAACTTTTCTATGAACAGGTTCCTGATTCTATAGAGAAACAGTAACCTGACTCGAGTCAGTAACCTGGCACAATGCTGATCAGGTTCATGTCTCGTAATCACAGTATGCAGCGGAATAAACAAAGATAGAGTTTCTGTTTTGTAAACAAGTTTTCTTTTCAAAGATGATTTTATCACAATCTTTTGACATGTATGCTTATGACAAATGCAACAAGATAGATATGCAACAATGCAATACAGATAGACAAAAGCAAATAAACACGTATGGCTTATAGTGGTTCGAAGGTGGTGTAATCCTTCTACGTCCACTATACTCCTTCACTGAGGAGGAACTTCGTTAGGTCAGTTTGATTTACAAGTCTCAACTTTACAAACCTCTTCCTGACAAGTTATCACCTACAAGAGTCACACGACTCCTAGGCCAAATCCCACACAGGGTACAAATCCCACATAGGACAAATAGCCTACACAAGACTACAAAACTTAGTAAGGATCAAATCCTATCAACTAAGTACACCAAACTTAAAACAACCTAGCACACAACAAATGGTTAAAAGAAAATAAAAGGTTCTTCAACTAGTGCGGAGCAGTCTTGATCTTTGTAGGTCTAACACAATTGCAGACTACTCCTAGAAGGTTGAGTGGCTAGAATAGGAGTAAGCTTGAGAAGCTCTGGAGTATATCTGATTTTCCCTTCGACACTGTTCCGCGCATTCTTCAGTCAGCCACACCTTCTATTTATAGATCTTGAGAATATATCCGTTGGGGAAGTATCCGTTGAAGGGGAACACTTCTCCATCTTGAATTGAAGCTTTGATCTCCAAGATCTTCTTTGAGTTCGCATTAAATGCTTTTGAGTTGTTTCTGACATGTGCATTTAATGCGCCTATTATTTTTGACCTTCATGCAACGGGTGGCTACTCTAGTCACTAGATAGCTTTGCTCCTCTTTGAGTTGCATGGTCTTCCTCGTACTGCATGGATGAGAGTAGCACTTATCTTTCAAAAAGGATTTGTTGGCTACTTCCTACTTTCTCTGTAAATTGCGGTAGCTCTTCCTTGTTTGCTGCTCAGGATGTGGTTCCATGCTGCTTTCTGTTCCACGCTAGGATCCTGTTTCAGAACAGCTTCCTGTTCTCGAAACCTGCAGTCAACTTCCTGATGTGCGTGTCCTATTGATCTGCTTTCTAATTCTGAACATCTTCTTGTTCCAGAATCCTGTTCTCCTTCCTGATTGTGAACAGCTTTCTGTTCCAGAATCCTGCTTGCTGATTCCTTCAGCTTTATACTACTGCAACTTGCTGCTTCTTCCAGCTTACTGTTCGTAGAAGATATCTTCCTGCCTCTTCTAAGGTTGGTTTTCCTTATCATTTGGAAAACCATTACATGATCTTATCCACAGAAAGATAAGCTCATGATCATGTATATAGTGGAAACTTTCTTTAGCAAACTTCTTTATCTTATTATGCAACATGTTCTGTCTTATCAAGATAACTCCAGAAATATCCCAACAACTAATTTATCGGAAGTATAGTTTAATTGAAAAGCATAAGTTATAATTTATTTAAAAGTATCGTAGTGGAAAAATCGAGAAAATAGAAATGAAAATGAGGCTAATCGGAGAACCGTAGACCAATTTACGAAGAATACAAAAAATCAAATACGTCTATATATAGTAAGAAACAAGCCGTAAAAATGAAAAATCATTCAAAAAGTGAAAACGGGTAAGATATTTTCTCTCCTTCGCTCTCTTCTCTCTCCTTTGGTCTCCGACCGACGGCCGCCGCCGCGCTGCCAGTACCGGAACTTTTTTCTGGGTTTTGACCGATTTCTTCACAGGTTATAGTTTTCGATGAGCCCATTCCAGATTTGGGTTCGGTTTTTCATTCCGACTTCTTCTTCACCAGAAAACGGCCGATCAAACCTCTAAAAACCCTAATTTCTCTCTTTTCTGGTTTTATTTCTCTCTCTTCTGCTCTCTCTCAACCGTCGGACCGCCCTCTCCGTCGCCTGTGTTGGTGTGTGTTGTGTTGGGGAGGGGTGGCGTCATTGTGGGCGGCAACGCCGGGTCTATTTTGTGTGTGTGGGTGTGTGTGCGCGTGAGTGTGATGTTGTGTTGTGAGGGGCGGCGCTGTACATCACCGCCGAGTTTGCTGTAGGTGGTGGCCGCCGCTGGTTACGCCGGTGTGGGTATTGGAGGTGGTGGCCGGCGCGTGGTGTCGCACCGGTAGTATTGGTTGTTGCAGGCAGACGTGTAGTGGCATGCCGGGGTGTTGGGAAGCGCGTGTGTGGATGTGCGGGGTGTGCGCGCCGGGAGTTGTGTTGTGCGCGCGCTGGGTGCGCTGTGTGTGCGCAGGGCAGAGCGTCGGGCGCTGTGTGTGCGCCGGCGTGCGTGGGTGTGTATTAGTCCATGTCGTGTGTGTGCGTGGTGTTGCCGGCGATGTGAAGTCATCAGTCAGGAGTCGAGGGTTCAGTCAAAGTCAACCCTTTTCTGAAAAATTATGAAAATGGCCCTACACCTTAAAACGCTCTGTTTAAGCTCGTTTTTGCTACGTTTAATCCTGTTTTTCTTCCGTTCAAACTCTAATCTTTTCCTTTTCATCCTATGATCACATGTTTAACCTTCCATACTCGATTTTTCATCATTGATCTCTAAAGCTTTCATTTTTCCTATTGTTCTTTTTCAAGAGAGAAAGTTATGTATTTAATTATGCTTAATTCACGTAATAAAGCATCTAAGAAACCTCTTTAAATGTGTAGGCTCTCAATCGGATCAATGCTCTTAAAACTTGATATCTTTGACTTACACGAGGTTTACCACCGAACGAGGTGGGGGTAACTTCTAATCTCTATATGTTTATATTTTTCGTATAAGATGTATGAATTGTTGAAACCCTATGTGCTGTGATTATATGATGTGAATATTGTGTTCATACTATTATATTGTAAAGGGACTAAGGTCCACATTCATATCACGGAGGAACTAATGGTCCGTAAAAAACATCACAGAGGATTTGGTGGTCCGTAAAATGCACCAACGGTATAAAAACCGTTTTGTAGGGTAAGACGGGCTGCACCCGCACCTATTTACAGTTATGTGCTATGCATTCTATGTGATGTGTCTAATTGCCAAACTTATATATGCTTGATTTGTTTAATTGTTTAATAACTGTTAAGAACATGGAAATTACTCCCACGAGTGTATTCAACGCACTCACCCTTATGTGTATTCACTATACAGGAAATGATGAGAATGAAGACGTATAGAGAGGGTGGTGTCATATCAAGATTCTCTCTTTTTGCTTTCAAAACTTAACGTTGAAACAATATATTAATATTCCACGCCTGTATCTATTTTGTAATTCGATCTGATGGATCCTGTATATGTTTTTCCGCTGCTTAAGGTTTCCAAACTTTTCGTTTCGGTTGTCACCAACGTTTGTATATGTAAAACTTTTTATCGTCTTCTATCTTTTTCTGTCTGAAAAATGTTGTCTCTTTCCCCTTTCTTCTTGCACGCCCACAAGAAAACTCTGATATTTTAAGTATGAAAATGGAGCGTGACATGGTAAATGTATTTTAATTCCCATAATAAAATTCTGTGAATTTCCTTTTTATTAGATAACTATTGTAATGCTACTGCTTATTAATTTTACCATAATAAAATGAATCTTATATTTTTATTTAGATGCATTTATGCTTATTAATTTTTTTTGTTTTTTAATTATTAAAAATTATCCCTTATTAATGAACAAACTGTCCCTTATTATTTCATACTACATAGATCATATTTGTTATTAAATCTAATCCACTCTCCCAACCTTTTCTATTTCCCGTGTATTTAATCATTTTGCTACACAGCATATTAAATCTTTCGGCTGCTATTGGTGTAGCACCCCGGATCAAAATAAGCATAATTGAATAATTAAATATTTGAACCCCGACTTAAGAATTATGTGCGTATGTTTTGACTGTTTAATTTAGTAAGTGCGTTTCAGATACTTGGCTAACGCCGGTTTTAGATTTAGATGGGTATATTTTTCGTGACATGGAACCTAGAATATGATTTTACCAAGAGATTCGTATTGGAAATACGAGAAAACAGAAACAAACTAGCGGTTAATCGGAGACCCGTAGTTCAACTAACGAAGGAAAGGGTAAAATTTTGATAAAAGGTAAAAATAAAAATAATATTTTAATGAAAGGTAAATTAAGATATTTTTGGTAAATGCTAACTTTTCAACGGTGAAAAGGTAAATTCCAAAATCTATAAATAGGGGCTCATAATTTTCAAAACTTATACGTTTTCAAAACCGACGACCCGAGCGACGCTCGCGACGCGAACACGTAAGTTCTCTTTCTTTTCTTTTCCTTTACGTTTTTATTTTCCGCCGCCGCCGGAGTGCCGCCGGAGCGCCGCCGCCGCCGTCGCCGCCGCCGCCGTCGCCGCCGCCGCCGGCCAGCAGTGGTGCTGGTGGTGGTGTGTCGGGTGACGGGTGCGCGCCGGGTTGTGCGTCGGGTCGGGCGTCGGGTGCGCGCCGGGTTGTGCGTCGGGATGTGCGTCGGGTCGGGCGTCGGGTGCGCGCCGAGATGTGCGTCGGGTGCGCGTTGGGTGCCGGGTGTGCGCCGGGTGCCGAGTGCGCGCGGGTGCGAGCGCCGGGGGTCCAGCGTGCGCGGGCGACGGGGACCGGGTGGCTGAGGAAACTCGGCAGCTGCCGGGTGATGCGCGAGCTGTCGGGTTGGCTTTCGCCCGACGCCGGGTACCCGCGAGCCCCGGAGCACGTAACGCCGTACTTTCGATCCGTCGTGTCTTTAACGAGCGTTCTTCCGCCGGAACCTTTTACAGCTTTAATTATATTGTATTTAAGACCTAAGAAACACCGTAAATTTGTAGTCTACCGTGGACTAAGCTTGAGGTGTTGAGTTGTCAGACGTACTGTCCTAGCTACTCACGCGGTAACCACTATACGAGGTGGGGGTAATTTCTAACTCCTATTCTGTTTACAGCTTTTCCTATTTATGAAATATGATTGGGAATCTAAGTGCTGTGTTTATACTTGTTGTGCCATATTATATCTGTGAAAGGACCGAGGTCCTCCGATCATGCATTCTGTTCGTCCCCTGCTATTTTCTACTACTCAGTGGAGGTGTCGTGAGCCTCTTTAAATGCACTAACGGTGAGATACCGTTATATAGGGTAAGACGGGGGAATCCCGCACCTATACGTCCCTTGCAATTTCTAATATCTGCTTTGCATATATCTGTGCTGTGACAACGTGACTGTAAGTTAGCTTTTCGGTATTTAATTTCTGTCAGGAGTCTTATGAGGTGGATGTTATCCCCACTGAGTGTATTCAACGCACTCACCCCTTAATCTGTACTCACACTACAGGAGATGAGGAAGCTGGTGAACCCTAGACGGAGGGAGATAGTGCTAGCTGTTGGTTTTTCTGATAAATGGTCTAGTTAAAACATTTCCGAACACGTTTTCAAACAATTTATGATCTGTATATACCTTTGGGTTCTGGTGAGGATGGGAGATCCTGATGTTTAGCTTCCGGTGTATATGATGTATATTATCGGTGAGAGACCGAATGATATCGGCCGAGGCCGAAGGTTGTTGTGAGATGGTTTATTATCGCCCCTTATCTCTTTCTTCTGTTGTCCCTTGCTTAACTCTTTCTGTATGTGTTATGCGTCCCTTGCTTTTCTATCTTCACGCCTGGGTAAAACTCTGATAAAATACGAAAGATTTTGGGGCGTGACAGGTGGTATCAGAGCGGTTCTAATGATGAGAACTTGCTCGAACTGGTTTTAAAATGAGAAAAACGTGATTTGGAAAGTGTGATTTGGAAATGAGAAAAAGGTTTTTAGAGCGAGTTTTAAAGTGGGAGAAATGTGATTTTGAAAGTGTGTTGGCAAAATGTGATCGGGTTTTCAGAAAAGTGTAAGATAGGCACTAGTCTCCCTCTATAGGTGACTCTCCCTGAACATAAGACTTACGGAATAAGAGTGTCTACTTGTTATGTGTCCTTTGGTTTGCAAGATATAAACTGTTAAGGTTTGATGAAGTGTTTATCTATTTGCATTTCTCATTTATACGATATAAACTGTATAAGTTTGACAGGGTGTTACTGATATTGTTCCACGATAAAAAGATCTTTTGAAAACCTCTTGATGTCACTATACTCGACACACTGCACTGAGTCACCGCCACAAAGCCGCTGACTGCAGCAGCGTGAGCTAGTGTGCGAGTATGGCCGTTCGCAGGAGTTGATGTCGTGTGACAGACAGTTGAATCTACCATGGGCCCTTGTTTATAACAGGGTGTACCAATGAGTGGGTTTTCTCAGTTCGTGGTTACGATATGTAGCACCGCTGTCAATACTCGAGGTCTATGAAGACCATGTGGGGAAGTTGATGACATGTTTCATGATGTATTCATGTGAATGGCGTATACAGGCTGGATATACGCTATCCTACATAATGAGATCATGGAGTGTTTATAAACGAATGGCGGAGAATTTATTGAGATTATAAAAGATCTATGGAATAAAGTTGTCGGTGCTATGTTACCTGTTGTTTGGTTATCTTTTGTTATTGTCTGTTGTTATATACATTGTTGAGTTGCGAGGGGTAGATTATAAGAGTTAATTTTCGTATGACGTCTTTAGAACGATATGGATGCCGTGAGAGGAGACTTGGTGACCGCACTAAGAAGCTTGACCCGATATTTGGAAACCACACAAGCTGCATCTCCATCGTTGTTAGGAAACGATGCGAGCCCAAACCTTGTACAGTTTCGACGTTTCGATCCACCGACCTTCGATGGAACAGGGGAACCAATCAAAGCGGACGAGTGGCTAAAGTCGTTGGATCGACTCTTTGGACTTTTGGCATTCACCGAAGAGCAGAAGATCTCCTGTGCTGTGTTACAACTCACTGGAGAAGCCAGCCACTAGTGGAAGTTATACGAAAGGACTATGGCACCCGAACATAGGAGTGCAATGTCTTGGGGAGTCTTTAAAGAAGTGATTAGACAAGATTTTCTACCTCAGTCATACCGTGACCAAAAGGAAGCAGAGTTTATACAGATTCATCAGGGAAATGCTTCCGTGGAAGAGTACGAGAAAAGATTTAACCGACTAAGTAGGTATGCGCCCCATCTGGTAGACACGAATGCCAAAAGGGTCAGATGCTTTGAAAAGGGTCTTCACTTGGAGATCAGCTCTGTCCTGGCTAGTCAGGGTGACATGCCTTATGCCGCAGTGGTTGAGAGAGCTAAAGAGATTGCTTCTCGTCACCACTTAGACATGGCTCCATCCAAGAAAGCGGAAATAATGATAGGAAAGAGGAAATTGACCGGTTTAAGTCAAGACTTCGATCAGCACAAGGTCCCACGGACTAGTAATGCTCCGCTTCTTTCTACACCCAAGTTAGGGAACTCATGTTTCAGGTGCGGAAAACCTGGACATGTTGTGAGAGACTGTCTGAAATTTAGAAATCCATCAGCTTCAACATTGAGACCAAGGTCAGGGGGAATTCGGAAATGCTACAGATGCAGAGAGCCAGGACACATCTCAACTAACTGTCCGAGGTCTCGAAACTCACCGCTAGATACACGAAATTGCTACCGGTGTGGAGAACCGGGACATATTATGGCTAATTGTCAGAGGTTTAAAAGCTCAACAGCTGCAACACCAAGGCCAAGGTCAGAAGCAGGCCAGGCACGAACATTCGCCCGCCCTCCCTAGCTCAGAGACTACCAAGAGATAGACTAAGGATGATGGACTTTTAGTTTATATATGTAATAGTTAGATAGTAGCTCGTACCTTGGAGTAGCGCCCGTAAACCTTTTGTATAATGTACGAGCGGCCCATCTTTTGCTCATGCGTACAAGATACCAGTTCGACTTTTGCTAATCGATGGAATCTACGTTTTCTTCTCTCCTCGCATTTCGTGTTTAATTTCTTTATCTATAGTACTGATATGACGATGGATCGGTTGAAGCATGTTGACGATAGGATAGTCGCTCAAACTTTAGTAGTTAGTATCCCCTCAGGGAAGACGGTAAAGACAAAACACTTGTACTGTCGTCTTAAGATTGCCTTCGAGGATAAGATGCTTCAAGCAGATCTCCACGCTCTGGAGATGAAAGATTTCGATGTGATTTTGGGAATGGACTGGCTAGAGTCCAACCACGCGGTAATCAAGTGCCGTGAAAGGGAGATAACCTTCCAAGCACCGGGAGAGCCGGAGTTTACCTTCCACGGGACACGAGTTAAAGTCGACTCAAGGATTGTCTCGGCCATGAAAGCAACCCAGATGCTGAGTAAAGGAGAATGCGAAGCATGGTTGGTTAATATGGTAAACTCCGAGAAGAAACCAATTGCTATCGAGGAGGTACCGGTGATAAAAGAATTCACAGATGTGTTTCCAGAGGACTTACCGGGTCCTCCACCAGATCGACAAGTAACGTTTGGGATAGATCTCATCCCTGGATCAGCACTAGTGTCAAAGGCTCCTTATCGGATGGCGCCGAAAGAATTGCAGGAATTGAAGGTTCAGCTTCAGGAGCTGTTAGATAAGGGCTTCATGGGACCGAGTGTGTCGCCCTGGGGAGCACCGATACTGTTCGTGAAGAAGAAGGATGGTAGCCTCCGGATGTGTATTGACTACCGAGAGCTGAACAAGAAAACAATAAAGAACAAGTATCCACTGCCTCGGATTGAAGATCTCTTCGATCAATTAAGAGGTGCTAGGGTGTTCTCGAAAATTGACTTAAGATCGGGATATCACCAGATGAAAGTCAAAGACGCTGATATATCCAAGACAGCATACAGAACGAGATATGGCCACTACGAGTTTGTAGTAATGCCATTCGGGTTGAGTAATGCTCCGGCTGTCTTCATGGATTTAATGAATCGCATCTTCCATCCTTATCTTGACCTTTTTGTCATAGTGTTCATTGATGATATTCTCATCTATTCGTGCGACAGAGCGCACCATGAACAACATCTTAGAATCGCACTGGAAGTACTAAGGAAAGAAAAGCTTTATGCCAAATTTAAGAAGTGCGAATTCTGGATGGACAAAGTTGGCTTTCTGGGCCACATCGTTTCTGCGCAAGGGGTCGAGGTAGATCCTGAAAAAGTGACAACTGTCAGCAATTGGGAGACTCCAACGAATGTGAAGGAAGTTCGGAGTTTCACCGGCCTAGCTGGATATTACCGAAGATTCATAGAAGGGTTCTCGAGGATCGCCACTCCGATGACACGCTTGACGAGAAAAGATGTGAAGTTTCAGTGGAATGAGCGGTGCGAGCGAAGTTTCCAGGAACTAAAGAAAAGACTGACAGAAGCACCAGTCTTAGTAGTTCCAGATATGTCCAAGGAATTCGTAATCTACAGCGACGCGTCCAAAGAAGGTTTGGGGTGTGTATTGATGCAGGAAGGAAAAGTGGTGGCATATGCATCACGCCAGCTGAAAGTCCACGAACAGATTTATCCGACTCATGATCTAGAACTAGCAGCAGTGGTACACGCCCTAAAGATCTGGAGACATTATCTCTATGGCGTGAAGTGTGCAATCTACACTGACCACAAAAGCCTGAAGTACTTCTTCGAACAGAAGGAGCTCAACATGAGACAAAGGAGATGGCTAGAGTTGGTGAAAGATTATGATATCACGATCCACTATCATCCCGGAAAGGCGAATGTGGTGGCTGACGCCCTTAGCAGGAAAGGGAAAGGAGTAGTGACATCGATGATCACCAATCAACTCCAACTAGTCGAGGAGATGTCGAAACTTAATTTGGAGATACTCTCGCCACCGATCAATATTGAATCCAGAATGGCAGCGTTATTTGTAACACCCACGCTGCGGGACCGAATTGTGGAGGCTCAGAAGAAGGATAAGTTTCTAAAGAAGATGAAAGCTCTGATGGATAAGGGAGGAGCTGAAGACTTTTCTTTAACTACGGATGGAGCTCTAATCTTCAGAGGAAGGCTGTGCGTGCCTAAGAACGAGGAATTAAAAGAGGAAATACTCAAAGAAGCGCATTGCACACCTATAGCTGCACACCCAGGAGGTACAAAGATGTACCGAGACTTGAGGGTGAATTTCTGGTGGAGGAACATGAAGCGAGGCATAGGATTGTTCGTCAAGAAGTGTCTCATCTGCCAACAAGTGAAAGCAGAACATCAACGACCGGCTGGGATGCTAACTCCATTAGAGATACCGGAGTGGAAATGGGAACATATAACCATGGACTTTGTGGTTGGTCTACCGACAACCAAACGGGGAAACCACGCCGTGTGGGTGATCGTGGACAGATTGACGAAATCCACCCATTTCTTGCCGATCAAGATGACTTTTGGACTAGACAGATTGGCACGGATATACCTGGAAGAGATAGTCCGACTACACGGTGTACCGGTTTCTATCACATCTGACAGGGATCCACGGTTCACTTCCCGATTCTGGCAGAGTCTGCAGAAGAAGTTAGGAACCAAGCTGTCTTTCAGTACAGCTTTTCACCCACAAACCGACGGACAATCAGAAAGAACCATACAGATCTTAGAGGATATGTTGCGGGCCAGTGTTCTAGATTTTCCCGGAAACTGGGAA
This sequence comes from Scutellaria galericulata, assembly GCA_946896805.1. Classification (NCBI taxonomy): domain Eukaryota; kingdom Viridiplantae; phylum Streptophyta; class Magnoliopsida; order Lamiales; family Lamiaceae; genus Scutellaria; species Scutellaria galericulata. Next base: position 10,247,581 of record OX335791.1, on the reverse strand, counting down.
GATCATCTATGTTTAGTAGAGTTCGCCTACAACAATAGCTATCAATCAACCATTGGTATGGCACCTTATGAGGCCCTCTACGGAAGGAAGTGTCGATCACCAATATGCTGGGACGAAGTTGGTGAAAAGAAAATTCTGGGACCTGAATTGGTGGAACAAACAGTAGAAGTAATAAAGAAGATTCGAGACCGAATACGAGTGGCCCAAGATCGACAAAAATCGTATGCAGATAAGAGACGAAGAGAACTGAGGTTTGAAGTTGGGGACAGTTTTCCTCAAAGTGTCTCCCACTAAAGAAGTTCACCGTTTTGGAAAGAAGGGAAAACTGAAACCAAGGTACGTGGGACCGTTCGAAATCTTGGATCAAGTTGGGGAGGTCGCGTACCGACTAGCTCTACCACCGGACTTTGCTGGGGTGCACAATGTCTTCCATGTGTCTATGCTACGAAAATATATTTTTGATCCAAATCATATAATCAATCGAGAAGGCATCGAACTGGAGAAGAATCTGACATATGAGGAAGTCCCGATAGCCATCTTGGACAGAAAGAAACGACAACTTAGGAACCGAGAGATGGCTATAGTGAAGGTCCAGTGGAGCCGTCACGGAAGGGAAGAGGCAACCTGGGAGTTGGAGGACGAGATTTTGAGAAAGTACCCCGACATACCGATCCTAGGTATACGTTTGTTTGTCTTTCTAAGTATGTGCTCAATTTCGAGGACGAAATTATTTTAAGGGGTAAGGGATGTAGCACCCCGAATCAAAATAAGCATAATTGAATAATTAAATATTTGAACCCCGACTTAAGAATTATGTGCGTATGTTTTGACTGTTTAATTTAGTAAGTGCGTTTCAGATACTTGGCTAACGCCGGTTTTAGATTTAGATGGGTATATTTTTCGTGACATGGAACCTAGAATATGATTTTACCAAGAGATTCGTATTGGAAATACGAGAAAACAGAAACAAACTAGCGGTTAATCGGAGACCCGTAGTTCAACTAACGAAGGAAAGGGTAAAATTTTGATAAAAGGTAAAAATAAAAATAATATTTTAATGAAAGGTAAATTAAGATATTTTTGGTAAATGGTAACTTTTCAACGGTGAAAAGGTAAATTCCAAAATCTATAAATAGGGGCTCATAATTTTCAAAACTTATACGTTTTCAAAGCCGACGACCCGAGCGACGCTCGCGACGCGAACACGTAAGTTCTCTTTCTTTTCTTTTCCTTTACGTTTTTATTTTCCGCCGCCGCCGCCGGCGGCGGCGGCGACGGCGGCGGCTACTGGTGGTGGTGTGTCGGGTGACGGGTGCGCGCCGGGTTGTGCGTCGGGTCGGGCGTCGGGTGCGCGCCGGGTTGTGCGTCGGGTCGGGCGTCGGGTGCGCGCCGGGATGTGCGTCGGGTGCGCGCCGGGATGTGCGTCGGGTGCGCGTCGGGTGCGTGCCGAGTGCCGGGTGTGCGCCGGGTGCCGGGTGTGCGCCGGGTGCCGAGTGCGCGCGGGTGCGAGCGCTGGGGGTCCAGCGTGCGCGGGCGACGGGGACCGGGTGGTTGAGGAAACTCGGCAGCTGCCGGGTGATGCGCGAGCTGTCGGGTTGGCTTTCGCCCGACGCCGGGTACCCGCGAGCCCCGGAGCACGTAACGTCGTACTTTCGATCCGTCGTGTCTTTAACGAGCGTTCTTCCGCCGGAACCTTTTACAGCTTTAATTATATTGTATTTAAGACCTAAGAAACACCGTAAATTTGTAGGCTACCGTGGACTAAGCTTGAGGTGTTGAGTTGTCAGACGTACTGTCCTAGCTACTCACGCGGTAACCACTATACGAGGTGGGGGTAATTTCTAACTCCTATTCTGTTTACAGCTTTCCCTATTTATGAAATATGATTGGGAATCTAAGTGCTGTGTTTATACTTGCTGTGCCATATTATATCTGTGAAAGGACCGAGGTCCTCCGATCATGCATTCTGTTCGTCCCCTGCTATTTTCTACTACTCAGTGGAGGTGTCGTGAGCCTCTTTAAATGCACTAACGGTGAGATACCGTTATATAGGGTAAGACGGGGGAATCCCGCACCTATACGTCCCTTGCAATTTCTAATATTTGCTTTGCATATATCTGTGCTGTGACAACGTGACTGTAAGTTAGCTTTTCGGTATTTAATTTCTGTCAGGAGTCTTATGAGGTGGATGTTATCCCCACTGAGTGTATTCAACGCACTCACCCCTTAATCTGTACTCACACTACAGGAGATGAGGAAGCTGGTGAACCCTAGACGGAGGGAGATAGTGCTAGCTGTTGGTTTTTCTGATAAATGGTCTAGTTAAAACATTTCCGAACACGTTTTCAAACAATTTATGATCTGTATATACATTTGGGTTCTGGTGAGGATGGGAGATCCTGATGTTTAGCTTCCGGTGTATATGATGTATATTATCGGTGAGAGACCGAATGATATCGGCCGAGGCCGAAGGTTGTTGTGAGATGGTTTATTATCGCCCCTTATCTCTTTCTTCTGTTGTCCCTTGCTTAACTCTTTCTGTATGTGTTATGCGTCCCTTGCTTTTCTATCTTCACGCCTGGGTAAAACTCTGATAAAATATGAAAGATTTTGGGGCGTGACAATTGGTGTGAAAGATAAGTGTATCTCTATTAAGTGACCTGATTATCTTAATTTTTCCATTAATTTTATCCCCTGTGGTCTTTGATGGTTTTTTTCCATATAGATTCATCTTGCGGCAATTAAGCGATATCAGTGATAAACGTTGTTTATTCCATGTTTTGGAGCTATACTTCATTCAATACTTTACAAATATGTGCAATTTACTATTGTTTATCGTTTAATTACGAGTATTTTGCTTCTTACATATATTTTGAGGAGTTTCTAGATACAAGTCGACTGGATTGGGTTAAAATAAGGAAATTTTGGTCCCACTCGACCAGGAACTCGGTCAGCACTCGAGTCGAAAGACGAGTAGAGAAATTCTGAAGGAACCAAGGTAGAAAGTCTCGCTCGATCCGCCACTCGACAGCTAACTCGACATCTCAGTCGAGCGAAATCATACAGAAGTCTCGCTCGATCCATCACTCGACAGCTCACTCGACATCTCAGTTAAGTGAAATCATACAGAAGACTCGCTCGATACTCCACTCGACAGGACACTCGATCCGTCGGTCGAGTGCTCGACTATGGGCTTTTACGGAATTTCTTTTATTTATTGTAATTGGGTCGGTTTCTGTACTGATTTTTGGGCCTTAAGAGTAGTAAGAGCCATATATAAGGGAGATGGAGAGAGAGAAAATGATTTCTCTTTTTTTCTTTGAAGAGACGATTACTATTCCAGAGAGAGAAGTGGCTTGGAGACAAAGCAAGAAATAAGAGAACTTCCACACGGGTTCCTTCGTATCTTTGATTTTATTAGTCATGATTAATATTGAATTGTCCATGATTTCATATCTGATCATGAGTAGCTAAACTTTTTGTTGATTCTAGGGAACGAGTAATTTATGGATTCTATGTTTTGAGTTTTGAACCCTGATTTATTTATCTTTTCAATTTATTTCTTCGTGTGTTCATCTTATAATCTAATGCTCGTTTATTAATTGAATCTTATTGATTGACTGAATTCGAGATTCGAGAGATGAGAGTTTAGTTTGATTAATGAATGAGTAGATAGATTTATTTGATTAGATAAGGATCACTAACACATCGGGGACACGACCAAGTACCTAGCATCCGACAGGGGGAGAAAAGTTGTGAGGAGAATACAACCCTAGGAACCTTTAGGAGTTAATTAATTATGTATTTCAGACGTGGGTACATGAACAATTAATCAACGTGTTATTGATACTGAAAGGAGAGATAACATAATTTCGTGGTTGCTCCTAAACGTAAATTGATAAGACTGATTAAATTGGGTTCATACTAAAAACATAGATGAAATAAATGAAAGTTACCCTAGAATCAATTGTCTCTAATCTGATATTCTCTTACTATTTTAGTTGTTTTCTGATTGTTGATCACATTCAAGTTCTTATAGTTTTCTAGTTGAGTAAAACAAAATCCCCATCTTATTGATTTTCTAGATACTGTTAGGATTAAATAGTAGAAGTACTTAGTTTTATAATTCAAATTCAGTCCCTGTGGATACGATCTGGTCTTACTACTTCTACAATAACGTACGTGCACTTGCGTATTTTGTTGGTAAAGAATTTTAGTGAAACAATCAGCTCTTCTCATACATTGTTAAACGCTAAAGTAGAGTTGATGCTCCTTCGTCAAATTCAGATTCCATGTTTCGAAGAATGATTTAGATATTTTCATCTCTAAATTTTCCGATGAGTCTCCATTCTTATGTTATTTCATTCGTCCTAAATTCCGATGAATGGACATTGCATTAGCGTTGGGTTATTTCTTGTTTCTTTGTTTCATTGAAATTGTTATTTGATTGGTTTCTTGTTTATTGAATCTTTATTTTTTATCCTTTGTGTTTCTTGTAATGAGTGTCATGAAACTGATTCCATGTTTTGTTGATTTTGATATGTTGTTAAATATTCTCGCCAAGATGAAACAATATTCGGTTGCCCTCTATATGTTCGATGAAATGGTTGTAAAGAATGATCATTTAGGTCACATTAGCTCGTGTAATGTTATTGATTATTTTTGTCATCTTAATCGAATCGATGCCGACATATGCTCTTAGAATTGAAAGAAAATAGAAGATATTAAGAAATGTTTGAAATCCATCAAACAATAAATTGCATAGGAGACAACAAATTGGATGCTTGAGTTACTTTGTAAGTTTAATTAACGTCTTGATTAATTTGTGGAGCTCCTCCATCAAATTATACATGCTTCAAGATGCCTTACGTATTTGCATAAAGTGGATAGAATATGTAATTAATTAGTTATATTTTTTTTAGCAATTACAATAAGAGATATAAGCTAGAAAGGTAAATTAAATAAATAAGAAGTAATATCTGCTATCAAGTTTCATTTTTTCATCTTTTAAATTTCTAATCTTGGATCGAATACAACGCTGTTTTTTTTGAAATGCTTCTTCTCTTATATACTCTTTGTTTTCGCAGCTGGAGGTTTTGTTTTCCTACTTGATGGTCTGAGTTCTTCCAGCATTGCTATTGTTTATGTAATGGTTCTGGAGTGGGTTGCATGTCATTATAGGCCGCCTTATTATCTTGTGAGTGAAGCTGCAGTCAGAATAATTGGAGCACGAATATATCAGCTTACCAATATATCATCACCACCAACACTCTTCTTGAATGCCAACCTAAAACCCGTCACGCTCTTCCATTTCTAATCTCTAGGAAACTCACACATAAGTAGCAACACATAAACGGGGCCAAACTATATTGTTGAATCATTGAGCACATTTCCTAATCTTTGCACTCAAAATATTTCTTTCAATAGTTGTACTTATAATGTCACTGGCAAAGCATTAGAAGAAGCATTAGAAAGTTATGTCATTGAGGCAGTTGATCAAACACCTGGTACGCAAAAAGTGAAACCTTGCAGTGGCAGTTGATTCATCAATTAAAAGGGCTAAGGCTCATTCATCAAGTAAACTGCGAAAATGATTAAAAGTTGAGAGAGAGCACACCAGATTAAAAATGAGAGATAGTCTGGAGGAGTAAGAATTGAGTGAAGAATGAAGAGAGAAGATAGAACAACGCTAAGAATGTGAGCCATTTTCATTGACCCGTTGTGGGTTACAAAATAGACATTACAAAATATAATTCAAGTAGCTCATTAAGGAAGAAAAATTGCAGTTTCATTCTCTCTTAGAATATGAAAGGATACACACATGGCGGCTGAAGAGGAGAGACACTTGGTGGATGCAAACTTCTCCAAAATGCTGAGGTGGCAAGCTTTGGGAGAGTCAAAGCCTCCTTTTATATATATAGATTATTCATACCTTTATGTGATATTATTTATACCTTTATATCAACATAATTATACTTTTATGTAATATATAAATGTACAACTAACATAACTAAAATATATGACTAACATAACTAAAATGTATGACTAAATATAACTAAAAGGTATGAAATGTATTAATAGTTGTTTGAAAATATGTTAAGGTACGGCTAAAAATCTAAAAAGTATGACTAACATAACATAAATATATATTTAACACTACATAAATGTATGACTCTTGGAATCGAAATTGGGCTAATTTATACACGATCTTGTGGTGTGTACAGGCGCATGGCGGTGTGTGGTTGTAACATCCCAATTTTCTTAAATTTGTAAGTAACATTTCCGTTAATAAATTATTTATAAGTGAATTTTTAACATAAATTTCTTTTTAAAATATACTTACAGCGGAAATAAATAATACAAATTTTAATCAAAAGTTTAGACAAATTTGATTTGGTAGGAAATCTTGAGAGTATTTTGGAAGAAATAGTTTAATAATCCAATAACGTTTTCATCAGAAGACACAACATAATTAAATTTTTTCATGCTAAAGCAAAATAAAGGGAGAAATATTTAATATTTTTAAGAACTAAATAATTTAAAGAAAGCAAAAATTTTGACATTAGCCACGCACATCCACTCCACAACACGTCCATGCATTTTATTCTGAAAAGTTAGATTATATATATGGAGTGAGCAAAACACGAGCTCAGTGGGGACCAACTTGTCAAGATTAAAGGCAACATGTAAATGCAAGACAAACATCAACAACATGCATAAAAACATTTTCCTCGTCTTGGGATTGACCAATCAATTAGCGCGGCGGGCAAACCCAAAGGCCAACTTATGACATATGGACTTTTGATGGTCCCTGACTAGTTTTGAGTACGGCGGGCAAATCTGAAGGCCTATTTAAGACCCATGGACCTTTGATGGCCCCTGGCTAGTTTCATGCATAGATCATAAATCATAGCAAGTATTTTCATAAAATCATTTTTCTCATAACATATCGCATCAATTCATCAATTACATTCACATAAAACATTTAATAAAGACAAACACGAGTTAGAAATCTCCACCTTAAAAGTTGAAAATCTTGAATGAAAAGAATGTGAATGCAAGCCTACACCTCGTGAGTCACACCTTTTTCATCACCTAGTAATCCATAATGAAATAAATTATTAAACTCGAATCTATTAGCCAAAAAAGAAGATTAATAATTATTTTTAGTTAATCTAAGGCTCTAAAAGACTTAAATAATATCTAAGATGCAACATGTGTATATAAATTTTTGTCCACTATAAAACAGTCACGTGTATTGAATTTCACTTTTTTTTTCTTTTTCCAATAAATATCATTGTAAAATTTCAAAAGATATCTATTGATATTTTATAGGAATTGTCCTACATTACTATATTCAAATTAAATAATTTTTTATAACGATTATAGAAAGTTTACTTGTAAATTGTTATAATAATTATACTTAAATATGGTTAAATCAATCTTTTTATTAAGTAATAGTATTTTCTTAATCTGTGTACAAGATCCTAAAACGAGACTTATTCCGACATAAAAGGTATATATATTCTTTTTAAAATTTTGATTAATGTGTTCATAATTAATTAAGAACTTTAGAATAAATTATTTGTACAAGATCCTAAAACGAGACTTATTTCGACATAAAAGGTATATATATTCTTTTTAAAATTTTGATTAATGTGTTCATAATTAATTAAGAAATTTAGAATAAATTATGTGAAGATGAATTAAATTAATTTCAATACGATTCCTATTAAATTTCTAGAATTTTGTGTTTCAACTAAGGACGAAAATTTTGGTTTTGGTAGAAATTTCGGTATCTTGATTTTATGGAAATTTCGGTAAAATTTAAAAAATGACGGAAACTTTATTAAAATTTGGGAATTTGGATATGGTACTATACACAATATTATAACTAACATTAATACATATATTCAACTTAAAATTTCAAACAAAATGATATATTTACAACAAATATAGGAATTAACTATCACATAAATGTTGTCTGATATAATAATTATCAGATATATGATATCCTATATAATAACATAAGGAATTCAAAATAATTGAATACGTTGTTACTAATATACAAAAATGAACTTCTTTGAGGTAGGTTCAAATAAATAAATTGGCATGTCATCTTAATTTAGACAATATTAGTACCGGCTCATGACATTAGATTGATTTTGAATGTAATAATGAAATTATTTGATTATATTATACACTTTACAATTATAATATTATTTGGATACAAAATACATTTTTTCACCTAAAAAATTGGTGTAATTCATTATAAAATTCTATTATAATTATTTGTGGTAAAAAAAAATTTACTAAAATTTCACCGAAATCGAAATTGAAATGAAATTTACCGAAATTTCGATATTTTCAAACATTTTCTACAGTGATTTCATTGAAATCGAAATCAAAATCAAAATTTACCAAAATGTTACCCAAATTTCGGTAAAATACTGATGAAATTTTTACAACCCATGTTTCTATTTCGATAACTCAATTTTACATAATTTTTTGCGAAATTTTTATCCTTGGTTTCAACTTTCAACTGTGTTTGGGAAGAAGAAATTGAAATGGATGAAATCTTCCCTAAAAGGCTAAAACCTCCATCCTGGAAATTCAAGTCACGCCTTTGCTAAAACCCCTATCCTTTCCACTGCAAAGCTAAATCCTCTCTCTCTCTCTCAGAGCAAACATGTCCCTTGGTTTTCTCTCTCTTCCACCCTTCCCTCCACCACCGCTACTTTCTTTCTCCTCAAAGCCCAAACCCACCTCATTCACCTTCCTCCTCAAGCCACCCCTTCTCTCCACTTCCACCGCCGTCTCCGCCATCGGCCCCGATGGGAAGTACTACCCAACCCCGTCGGACGATGACCCTCCTGAAGCCCCTGAAGACTCCATGCACGGCGTCAACAAGTTCGAGCAGATTCAACGCCATGTTGCCCGCGCACGCAAGATCCAAGAAGAGGAATACAAGAAAGACCAACCCCTATTCATCAAAGCAATAGAAGAAACCGAGGATGTTCCTGATTCTCTCAGCAATGACGACTCTGGAGACGACCTTTTCGGCGAAATTGACAAGGCCATCGCTCTGAAACGCCAGGAATTTATCAAACAGGGCTTGATTAAACCCAAACCGAAGAAGCCCGAGCCCGAGATTGTCGATGAATTGGAGCCTGATGAAGTAGTTGATTTGGAGGAGATTAACGAGCTTCATGGGCTGACTGAGAATTCTGCTGACGAGGGCGACGGAAGTGCAGAGAAGTCGGATTTTGAGGTGAGTGATGATGATTTTTCCAACTCATTCGACCTTGATTTTGATGAATTTGGTAAAACCAAGGCTAGAATTGTTGAACCTAGGTTTAAAATGAGCTTAGCTGAGCTGTTAGATGAGAGCAAAGTTGTTCCTATATCGGTTTACGGAAACTTAGAGGTGGAAATCAGTGGGATTTCGCATGATTCTCGTGTTGTCGAGAGTGGTGATTTATTTGTGTGTTGCGTAGGTAGGAACACTGATGGACATTTGTATTTATCCGAGGCTGATAAGAGAGGTGCTTTAGCGGTTGTGGCTAGTAAGGAGATTGATATAGAGGATACATTGGGGTGTAAGGCGTTGGTCATTGTAGACGATACGAATGTGGTTCTTGCTGCCTTAGCAGCTTCGTTTTTTAGGCATCCGTCTAGGAGCATGTCAGTGATTGGTATCACTGGGACGAATGGGAAAACTACGACTTCGTATTTGGTTAAAAGGATGTATGAGGCGATGGGGTTGAGGACTGGGATGTTGAGTACTGTGGAGTATTATATTCATGGGGATAACAAGTTAGAATCACCTAAAACAACCCCAGATGCAGTTATGGTTCAGAAGTTGATGGCAACTATGGTGAACAATGGCACTGAGGCGTTGGTCATGGAGGCTTCTTCTCATGGGTTGGCTTCAGGAAGGTGTGATGAGATCGACTTTGATATAGCCGTTTTCACTAATTTGACGAGGGATCATTTGGATTTCCATGGGACGGAGGAGGAGTATAGGGAGGCAAAGGGTAAGCTTTTTTCAAGGATGGTAGACCCAGAACGCCATCGGAAAATTGTGAACATTGATGATCCAAATGCACCCTTCTTTATCGCACAGGGGAATCCTGATGTGCCTGTTGTGACTTTTGCAATGGAAAATAAAAATGCGGATGTTCATCCTTTGAAATATGGGTTATCTCTGTTTGAGACTCAGGTTTGGGTCAATACGCCTCAAGGTATTTTGGAAATATCATCGGGGCTACTTGGGAGGCATAATATATACAACATTCTTGCAGCTGTGGCTGTGGGGATTGCAGTTGGGGCACCATTGGAGGACATTGTTAGAGGAGTTGAAGAGGTTGATGCAGTGCCAGGCAGGTGTGAGTTGATAGATGAGGAACAGGCTTTTGGAGTCATTGTCGACTACGCCCATACCCCTGATGCATTGTCTGGACTCCTTGATTATGTGAGAGAACTTGGACCTAGGAGGATTATCACAGGTATGTACTTCATCAACTTCATTATATCCTTTAATGGGTAAAAGAATCCAAGATTATTTATGGCTCCATTATTTTGAATTATTCACACTGTTGCTTTCTACTAATGTGGTAGACCTGGAATCCACCGTATGAGTGATGGTGAAAATAAAAAGCATGCCACTGACTGTTAAGAAAGTTAAATAAACTTACTAAGCATCTGAGAACTTGTAAGTTGTATAGTTATAAGAATGCTCATGGAAACTAGAACCAATTGCAAAGTTGGGTATTTTTTTATTTCTTAAAAGTGTAGGAGCTATGCAATTTAGATCCAAATATGATTTCAGATGGGCCTTAAGTTTTATTTGGTTGATTGTAAGTAGGAGTTTGCTGAAAATATTTGTGTATTTCACGCAGATAGATGCATTATTTAATCCAGGAAAAAGATCCAAATTAATTGCTTAACAGAGAGTGCTATTGTTTTGGTTGGAGTGGGTTGGAATGGGGGATTATTCGAAAATATTATGAGGATGAGGACAGAAACATCAATTATCTTTTTTTCTTTTTTCGTAGATGAGTGGATTACGAACCTGACATAAAAATAGGGTACTTCAGATCATTTAGTTTTAGTAGAATATTAGCTTCTTTAAATTTGGGATTTATTAGAGAAATAAAGTGCAGTCTTTGCAGTTCATGAATGAAAATCTCAGGATTTTCATGGAACTAATGCTGGAAATTATTGACAGGGCTTCTGATTCATTCTAATTTCACGTGTTCTGCTAGGTTAGATTTAATAGAAATATGGATATTCAGGGTGCAGGGTAATGGAACAGTCTAGAAGACTTCTTCTTTTATATTTTTCCTGGCACTTAATTGAATATATCGGGTTTTAGACCCTGTTTTGAAAAATGAGTTGGAAACCTTTATCATTTGAAACATGTGTTGGAAACCATTATCATCGTTGATGTATATATATACAGCAGCAGTTTCTCTGGGGATGAATCTCTATTTCTGACTCAATAGTTAATGTGCTTTGAAGTGTTTGGTTGTGGCGGTGAAAGGGATAGAGGGAAGAGGCCCATGATGACAAAGATAGCGACAGACAAAAGTGATGTTACTATCTTGACATCAGACAACCCGAGAAATGAAGATCCTTGTAAGTAATTATTTCAGTTATATTTGCTACTTTTACTGAGATGAGAAAATTCTCGATGCTTTTGTTGTTTTCCCCCTCGCTGCTCTCTTGCCTATATGTTCTTCTCGTGTGATTGTTGCTGATGTGGATGGTAATAATTTTACCAGTGGACATCTTGGATGATATGCTTGCTGGTGTAGGATGGACAATGCAAGATTACTTGAAACACGGAGAAAATGATTACTATCCGCCTCTTCCTAATGGTCATAGACTATTTTTACATGATATTAGACGTGTAGCTGTACGTTGCGCTGTGGCCATGGGTGAGGAGGGCGATATGGTTGTAAGTTCCTCTCCCACATGTCTTCCCCTTTTCATCCGAAAGAAACTATTTTACGAGTTAGAAGAAGATAAATATTTGATTTCACCACATATGAGATTGCATATCAAGATCTTCTGCATAATTCATCATTTGGAAGCTAAAGAGTGATGGAATCTTGGGACCATAATTCGTATATCCTTAATGTTTTTCTCTATGTACAGGTGGTTGCTGGTAAAGGGCATGAAACATATCAAATAGAAGGTGAGAAGAAAGAGTTCTTTGACGATAGAGAGGAATGCCGAGAAGCACTTCAGTATGTGGACGAGCTTCACCAAGCTGGTATCGATACAAGTGAATTCCCATGGCGGTATGTTTTCCACTAATATCAATCTTCTTATACTATATGGCTCCGTATACTTGGCAAACAGAGACAAGTTAATTATCTAAGCCAGTGAGATAACTTCATAGGATAAGATATAAATTATTATCCACTTCCAATGTGTACTCTAACATATAATATCTAGATAAGGATATTAACTATCCTTATCCACCATTTACCATATAATATATGGAGGTTAGGATAAGAGTGAAAATAGGGGTTAGGTTTAGACTGAAAATTAATGTTTACTAGGGATAGAAATGTAATTTCCTAATGTTCTCCCAAGTTTTGGGTAACTATCCTTGGGGTGGGGGGGAGATTATTATCCAAGGTATTATTCGAATTTTCATCCCCAAAGTAAATGAAGCCTATATAGTTTTCCCTTCCACTTCACCAATCAAGAACGTACTTTTATCATAAAACAAGTGGCTAATAGAAGAAGATGATATCTGCATTTGTTGTTCTGTTAATCCCTACAAAAGATCGGATATTGTGTAGTGATGAACATCGTTCTTACTGCATATATGTTGCCACAGGTTGCCCGAGAGCCATTAGCCTCTATTACGAGCTATGCAGATAAAGTTTGAGCACGCGTGAGGATGATATCGGGTAATTTATTTAACAATGAGATATACGACACAATAAATTGTAAGAGAACACAGATATTTATGAAAAAGGAAGTGTAAAGCTAGTGTTCTCTTATATGCACTATTCAAGGAAAAGGAAGTGTACAAGCTAGTGTTGTAATTGTGTGTTATAATTGTGTGTTATTTCATATTCACTATTCAAGGAAAAGGAAGTGTACAAGCTAGTGTTGTAATTGTGTGTTATTTCATATTCATAATTGTGTGTTATTTCATATTCACTATTCAAGGAAAAGGAAGTGCACAAGCTAGTGTTGTAATTGTGTGTTATTTCATATTCACTATTCAAGGAAAAGGAAGTGCACAAGTTAGTGTTGTAATTGTATGTGTTATTTCACAGTAAATATGAGTTTTGATTTAATATATATAATTTAATATCCGAAAATTTAATAATTTAGTAATTTAAAAGATTAAAAAATAATTTAATATCCGAAAATTTAATAATTCAATATATTAAAAGATTAAAAAATAATTTAATATATACAATTTAATATCCAAAAATATAATAATTTAGTAATTTAAAAGATTAAAAAATAATTTAATATATATAATTTAATATCTGAAAATTTAATAATTTAGTAATTTAAAAGATTAAAAAATAATTTAATATATATAATTAATATTCGAAAATTTAATAATTTAGTAATTTAAAAGATTAAAAATTAATTTAATATATACAATTTAATATCCGAAAATTTAATAATTAAGTAATTTAAAAGATTAAAAAATAATTTATTATATATAATTTAATATCTGAAAATTTAATAATTTAATATATTAAAAGATTAAAAAATAATTTAATCTATACAATTTAATATCCGAAAATTTAATAATTTAGTAATTTAAAAGATTAAAAAATAATTTAATACATATAATTAATATCCGAAAATTTAATAATTTAGTAATTTAAAAGATTAAAAAATAATTTAATATATACAATTTAATATCCGAAAATTTAATAATTTAGTAATTTAAAAGATTAAAAAATAATTTAATATATATATATATATATATAATTTAATATCCGAAAATTTAAATTCATAAAAGTGAATGTATTTTTGGCAATTCATAAAAGTTACTATTGAGATTGGAATAAACCCACCAAATTGGTGGGTTTAGACCATCTCCAACCCTATACTCAAATAACAACTCAAACCCAAATTTGAGAAAGTGGTGCTCCAACCCAGCCGAAAAAATGAACTCAAATTTGCTACTTTGAACAGTAAGTGGCAAATTTGTCACTTACTGTTCACAACTCAATTTTTTTTTTTTTAGTTTTTGATTTTCTTTTATAATAATTTTCACTTATTTGATATTAATACACATATACTATATAATATTTTACTATGTAGAAGCGTATTACGAACTTTGAGATATCTTGATCGAATATTTTTAAAAAATAGTGTAATTATTAAATAAAAGCACGAATTATAACTAATAAAAATATAATTGGAATATCATACAATATTTAATGCAAATTACAATGAAAATTACTAAAACACATAAGCATTACAACATGTTAAATTTAAACTAATATTACACGTCATGCTAAATTTACTAGAACAAAAACATAAACGAAATGCATTTAAACTCCATATATAATATGGATTTTAGTAGTCCGATAGACCACTTCCAGACCCTCCAGTATCATTAAAATATTCTCCATAAGTATTTGAGGAATTTTTAGGTTGAGATTGATTCATAATTTTGAGTTGCTCATTCTGCCACCATGAACGTCTAACCGGATCAGAAATCTCCTCCAAATTAATGCTCATTATTTTATCTGCCCTTTTTTGCATTTTATCTGCCTTGTTTCGTTTAAGCTATTCTAAAATAAGATCTTGACGTGCGTTTGATTCAACCATTAAATCCAGATACTTTTTATTTGCTTTTTCCATGGATTCCATAACAAGAGATGAATCTTCTCTTTTTTTTCCTTTTTAGTTTAACCTTTTTCACTCCCTCGGGTCGCATTTGCAATGATGGACAACTATCATTTTCATCACTCAAGTTTATATTGAATTGAGTTATTCCTGGAGAAGAGAGAGCAGGAGAATCTAACAGTGATGCTTTTGATTGTGATTCATAATTAACGCGTCTCCGATTGTGATTATTTCCTGAATCCACAAACTTTTTCATAGTGTTGAACACATGATCAAACTTAAATCCCTTCTTATACTTTGGATCTTGCATCAGCAAGATCTTTGCTCTGCACATCTACATAATTTAGAATATGAAAGTTAATACTGAATGTTTTTCTTCTTAACTTTACATAAATAAATAAAATAACAACATCAACTTACAATATCTTCATTTGAAGCTCCACTTGGATTCGAGTGTTGGATTTTTGCCACACATCCATTCAACTTTGCGATTGCACTTTTGATAACAGTAACATGATCACACAAAGACTTTGTGTTTCGACATTCAGTGACATTGTTTTGTCGTGTAGAATTGTATTTGGTTTCTACACGTGACCAAAAAGTATTTTCAGATTGATTTGCACCTACAATTGGATCTTGGGAGACATCAACAAACACATCACAAAGATGTATATCTTCATCAACATAATAAGAGGCTTTTCGGAAGGCCATTGTAGAATTGATAAGTTAGAAATGAGATTTGAGAAACAAATGAATTCAAAAGATGTAGTTATTTCAAGTGTGAATTTTTGGTTGAAATGCATGGTCATTTTATAGATGGGATAGTTCTTATTCTCATTTGTGTAAAACAACATCAACGGTTGAGATCAAAAGATTAAAACGTTTATCAACGACTACGAATGAAGGCACTTGGATTGTGCTTTTCTACACATTCACCACTTTCCATATGATATGAACGGTTGAGATCAAAAGATTAAAATTATTATCAACGGCTATGAATGAATGCACTTGGATTGTGCTTTACATGAATAATTATATAATGAACATTGTTTGCAATCATTCATCACTTCATTTCCTCACCAAATCTTATCTTTTTACTTTGTTATTTCTCACTTCATTTACTTTTCAAAGATGAATCCCAATTTTACAAGTCCTTCTTATTTATTTTCTTCTTCTAATGATGATGAAGATCAGTATGAGTCGATGATACTCCATCTTCATAAGCAAAATCAAATGATTTGTGAAAGAGCAATAGCTAATAACAGGGTCCTTTGTGAGTGGCTAACAAATTCAAATGTTGAGCCTTCTCATGGAGGCTCGATTGTTGGGCATAGAATAGTACATCGTGATCGAGAAAGTGCAGCTAAAAATCTTTTTGATGATTATTTTGCTGAAAATCCAACGTACAATGAATTGATGTTTCGTCGTTGGTTCTGTATGTCTCGAAGTTTATTTCTTGGAATTCATGATGCTGTTATGAATCATGATCATTATTTCACACAAAAAAGAGATGCACTTGGTAGACTTGGTTTGTCTACACTTCAAAAGGTTACTGCGGCATTTCGAGTTCTAGCATATGCAGTTGCAGCCGATGCAACTGATGAATACATAAAAATTGGAGAGTCTACTGCAATTGAATGTGTAAAACGATTTTGTCGTGCTATTGTGGAGATATTTTCAGAGAAATATTTAAGATCGTCAACTACCGATGATATTGCTAGGCCACTTCTTATAGGTGAGCAACGTGTGTTTCCCGGAATGTTAGGTAGCCTTGATTGTATGCATTGGACGTGGAAAAATTGTCCTACAGCGTGGGCTGGACAATATGTAGGTCGTAGTGGCTCTCCAACCATCATTCTTGAAGTTGTTGCTGATTACGATCTTTGGATATGACATGCATACTTTGGTATGCCAGGATCTAATAATGATATCAATGTGTTGGAGATGTCTCATCTTTTTTCAAATCTTGCTAGAGGTATTGCTCCTCCTGCACATTATGTTATCCAAGGAGAAGAATACAACACGGGGTATTATTTAGCAGATGGTATATATCCCAAATGGTCGACTCTTGTACAATCTATTCACGATCCACATGGTCCAAAGAAAAGACATTTTGCAACCATGCAAGAAGTTTGCAGAAAAGATGTGGAACGTGCATTTGGAGTTCTTCAGAGTCGATTTGCAATTGTAGCAAATCATGCTTGTTTTTGGATGACAGATGACTTGCAAGACATAATCACTGCATGCATTATAATGCATAATATGATAATCGAGGATGAACGGGATCTCAGTGCTCCGATTGTAGAAACAAGAGATGTGACAACTCCAGATGTAGAAATGATAAGTAAAGAAAACTCTACATTTCAAGATTTTCTTCGTCGGCATAGAGAAATCAGAGATGCAGATGCTCATTACAAACTTCGAAATGTATTGATCGAACATCTTTGGGAAAAATGGTCTAATTCAAAATGTTAGTGATAATCATTATATAATTTATATTTTTCTGTCATTATGTAATTTATCTGCATTGTGTTGTATGACTAGATTTTTTCTTTAATATATTAATATGTATTTGTGATGAATTTTATAATATAAGTTTGGTATTTTTTTTAATAAGATTTATAGTTTATAAATATTTATAGTTTATAAATATTTATTTATAATTGAAGTCAATTAAGTTAATTTTTTTATGAACTTAAATACACAAATATTTGATATTAAAGAAAATTAAAAAAAATTAAAAATATTGTGAGAGAGTATTCCAATTTGAGTTTGAAGGGTTGGAGATGGTGACAAATTTGGTGGTAAAAATAAGATTTAAGTCCAAATTTGAGTTTATATATGGGTTGGAGATAGCCTTACAAACCCTTATTTAATCACACATAATCCCAAGTTTTGAATCGGGCCCAAATTATAAACCCCCATCAAACCCCCAAACCAAAAGGGGGGTTTAGGTTGCTTAGCAATCCGAAACCAACCTAAACCCCCAAACCAAACGAGCCCTTAAGGTATTAATTGCATACTCTTAGGGCATGTTTGGTTCATGGGTTTAGGTTGGTTTGAGATTATAAACCAACCTAAACTCATGTTTGATATCATGTTTTGAGGTGCAATTCTTTTTTTGGGCCCGTGCTAAAAATGTGGGTTTATGGTGGATAATGGACTTGTTTATAAACCCACCATTTTTGGTGGGTTTATTTTTGACCCAACAGTAACTTAAACGAAATTACGAAATTAACCTTGTTTTTTGAGACAACATGATTTTATATTATATCTTTTAAAACATTATTTCATATTATTTTATATTATGTCTTTTTTAAAACATTATTTCTGAGACAACAGTATCTTAGTTAAAACATTATTTTATATTATGTCTTTTAATTAAAACATGATTTTATATTATTTTATATTATGTCGTTTAAAACATTATTTCATATTATTTTATATTATGTCTTTTAAAACATTATTTTTGAAGACAACAATAACTTAATTAAAATATTATTTTATATTATGACTTTTAATTAAAACATGATTTTATATTATTTTATATTATGTCTTTTAATTAAAACATTATTTTCTCATTTTATTGTTGTGAGGGTAATATAGTTATTTTATGTTTTTTTTTATCAATTTTAACTATCATACATAGGAATTGAGAAGAAGAAGAAAAGAGGAAGAGAATGAGGCGGAAGAAGACGCAGAAGATGCGTGATTTTGCCCTAATAAAATTATATAAATATATATATATATATATATATATATATATATATATATAAAAGGAAGTTTCAATTACCTTGTATCATTCTTTTTTATTTTATTATATTTTAAAATTAATATTATTTTCTTGTTCATCTAAAATTCTATATCCTCACATCTTTTTCTGACTCATCTCATTTTATCTTTTTTTCCCCTCTATTTAACATTAATACTAATTTTCAATTTATTTTCTTTCTTTCATAGTTTCATTAATATCAACAGTATTTATGAATTTTTTTCTCTCTCTATTTAACATTAATACTAATTTTCAATTTCTTTTCTTATCTCGTATTTTCATTAATATCAATAGCACTTGGAAAAATATTTTAAGATTTTTTTAATTATACATACGTTTAGAAATTGTCTAAAAATTTCATGTACTTGTAGATCTTTATGTGTAATCTCAACCATCTATTTTGTTTTAAGTTTAGAACTTGTCTACAAAATTATCTAAAAGTTCTTGTTTATTTTATGGGGTAATCTTAATCATTTTTTTTAATTCTATATATCTTTTGAACTTGTCTATTTTAAATTTAGAACTTCTCTAAAAAGTTTAGAATTTCTCTAAAAAAAAAATTGTCTAAAAGTTCTTGAAGTTCTTGTTGATTTTATGGGGTAATCTCAATCATTTATATTTTTAATTCTATATATCTTTAAAACTTGTATATTTTAAGTTTAGAACTTATGTAGAAAATTGTCTAAAAGTTCTTGTTGAAAAATATTTTAAGATTTATTTGAATTGTACATAAGTTTAGAAATTGTCTAAAAATTTCATGTGCATAATCCCAACCATCTACTTTGTAGATTTTTATGGAGTAATTTCACATCTAATTTGTTTTAAGTTTAGAACTTGTCAAAAAAATTGTCTAAAAGTTCTTGTTTATTTTATGGGGTGATTTCAATCATTTATTTTTTTAATTCTATATATCTTTAAAACTTGTCTATTTTCAGTTTACAACTTATCTAGAAAATTTTAAGTTTATTTAAATTATTAAGAAAAGAAAAAAAAACAAAAGAGATTAGGTAAGAAAAGATTTAACATATACATTTATTGTCACATACCAGAATAGTTTTGTAATTTTCCTCTTTTTCATTCTCAAACAACATATAGCAGCATCTATCAAGTAGTACAACATCTCTCTCTCTCTCTCTTAGATATATTTCAAACTTGAAAGTAGTTAAAAAAAATTAATAAAATAAAATAGAGCAATATAGGTGTCAAAATTTGCATTAAAGCTTTGTCCTCCATTGTGAGTGTAGAGAGATATATGTCGAAGAAGACAAAGGTCTTTATCTTTATGGGCCATTCTACTATTTAATGTCTTTATATTCCTTATTTTGATATAATTATTGTATCATTTCATTAGGAGTTAGCCCAAATGCATGTGACATCCATATGCTCTTTTACCAACTAATAATGTATCTATTCTCCATAAACTTTTACAAATCTAACTGTCTCCATAATAAATGTTAGGTCCACGTATTTTCAATTTTATTTAAATCGAGTCTTTCGACATTCATTTGCATCGAGACTTTTGTAATTTGACTTATATAAAAATCAAATTTTTTGCAATACAAGTATATAAATTTAATCCAAAACACAACTAAAAATACAAGACGTTGATTCAAGATTATTTAGAGAGAGAAAGTTTTACTTCAAAAGAAGATTAACATTACATAAACCTAAAAGTATAATTTTAAAGAATTTAGATATTAAATTGTTTGATTTATCCATATCGAATATTAGGAAGCCTTTAATCTAATCTGTATGACCAAAGTTGAAATAATAGTTACCTGAAAAGTAAGATAGCATGTGAATGACAGAGACTGCACCACACACTTCCAAAAACAGTAAATCCACAAAACCATTTAATTTCACATTTTCTTGTTTTATTGCTCATATCTGCACATACTCATCTTTCTTCCATCTTACTACAAAAGGAAAAGGAAAACAAGCCCAAATCTCTCTCTTGAGATGTTGGTGATGCAGTGAAAGATAAGAACTGAAAGGGGGTTACTGAATTTGCCTCATGGATTTTCAGAAATTAATTTGCCTAAGTGCTGCTTTACTGGTTTTATTAAGCAGCTGTGGTAGAGTTAGCGCCGGCGACATAGTTCATGGCGACGATTTGGCTCCCAAAAAGCCCGGATGTGAGAATGACTTTGTGCTGGTAATCTACGCAATTGATTTGTCCTTGCTTACCTACTTAATGTTTACTGTGATATCATGTGGATTCTCTTTATTTTATGGGTTTAATTACTCTTGATTATTCATGTTTTTTGTATGTGGTTTGAATGTGATCGTAGTTGTAATTGGACTAAATTTGAATGTGGTTTGCTTATTTTGATGCCAATGAACAATTTAGATTTGTGTGATTCTTTTTTTTTTCATCTGTCTGGTTCAATTCATATAATGTATCTGCATGTGCTGATAAACATGTGATTCAACCTCTTCAACTCTGATTTCTGGATTTTCTTAGTTAATATAATGTGGAATTTAGAATTTAACCTTCAATTTCATAGGAAGTGCGGTTATGTGTATGTATTTTATTGAGGTGTAATTAGTGAATACAGGTTAACATTTACTGATGACATTTGTCTCTGGGTTTAGTGTGAGTATAGATTGTGTCCATCACTTTTGTGTGAATGGGGTTGAAATGTACAGGTTGTTTTCGTTCTCATTTGGTTTATGTGAATTTATCTCGGAAGTTTTCTCTTTAATAACTTGGTTTTGATGATCTATCTTTGTGAAGTAGTAATTGACGTTGCTATCTTGATGCTAATTCAGAAGTGAAAGTTGCACTTCTGGTGGAAAATTTTAAAACATTCCCGCTTTTTCCATTCTTATTGATGGAGTTTTTGCTCTTATCTGATCTCAACTCTAAATATATATGTCATAGGTATATATTCTTAAGATGGGTAATGTTGTTTGAAATTTCATCCTGCTGTTGATGATTGTTTTATTACAACTGACTACCAGTTTTTTGGAGCCAAAACATGAAAATGATAATTGTGAAGCCTATTTGTTTCCCTCTTTTTCATATTTCCGTTTTTGTTGTTCTTTGCATTTTTGGTATATAGTTACCATCACTTCTCTATCAGGTAAAAGTTCAAACTTGGGTTGATGGCATAGAAGATGAGGAATTTGTTGGTGTCGGTGCTAGATTTGGCACTACCATAGTATCAAAAGAGAAAAATGCCAATCAAATTCACCTTACTCTCTCAGACCCACGGGATTGCTGCAGTCCACCTAAGAAAAAGGTTCTTGCTGCAATCTCTGCTAAATGTTGCCAATAGCTATTTTTGTTTGGATGGGATTGTTTTGTCTCAGGTGCTTCGTTTTATTTCCATTGTTTTATGCTTTTAGTTTACTGGAGATGTTTTAATGGTGGACCGTGGCAACTGCAAATTCACGACAAAGGCAAATTTTGCTGAAGCTGCTGGTGCTTCAGCAGTCCTCATCATAAATAACCAGAGAGGTAATGATTGCTTGTGTTTGTGGACATTCACTATGACAGTAATCTGCTCTCTTGTAATATGTGCATAAGAAAAATTTGTCCTGGATTATATATGAAAGTTCAGTGCCATATGCATTACTTGCCTGGGTGGAATGGAGCAGCATAATGGGAATGGTTTCATGCTTGTTTATATTATTGCTCTAATGGTTGAGCTCATTGCTTTTTATGAATTTGATAAATCTATATCTTTCACATGCAATCTACTGTGCATGATAGATTAAATATCAAATCAAATGTTTATATGTAATCATCAAAGTATTGAATAATCTGCTGTATATTTTGTCTTCTATAGTATGAATAATGTTATTGTGCATTTTAATAGATAGTAAAACCGTATGTAATTCAGACAAGATAACTGGAAGTCTGGAACATGGATTGAATGGTTTCATATATCCTTAAAATGGGTATAGATGCTATAGTTCAATAATGTGCGTTTTCGGAACTGTTTTTCTGCTTTTTATATAATGATTGCTGCCTCTTTCACATCCTTTTAATGATACCACTTATTCCTGAGCTCCTCAGAACTTTACAAGATGGTTTGTGAGCCTGATGAAACTGATCTGGATATAAAGATTCCTGCTGTCATGCTCCCCCAAGATGCTGGTGCTACTTTACAAAAAATGTTATCGAATGGTTCATCAGGTGAGATTTTGTGTGTTATGCTTGATTGCAACTCAATGTGAAATGATATCTATCAGAGATATTTTTTGGTTGGTTGCTATGTCATGCGTACTTTTCTGGGAAAACAATAGATGTCATTACTCAAAATGCTGTATCCATCAGTGCCATGAGCTATATTTAGGTACTTAGCATTTAACTAAGCTGCAATCTGCTCTTTTTGTTCTTTTCTTTTTTATTTGCAAAATGCTGGGCAATTTTCTTGTATTTAAACTTTTTGCAAAGTAGTGTTTGTATGAAAAGGCTGGTGAATTAAGAAGTGATATTCTTATGAAGATACAGTAACTGTCAGAGAGGAAGAGTGAGATTGAGCATGAATGTGAAAGCAAAAGCTTCTTGTTTGGCTTCTCGTACTTATAAAATGATTTATCTAGATGATACATCTCCCCTTAAACATCATGTTGTCAGCAGAGAATCTGCACTCAGTTTCTTTGGCAGCAATAGTTGCTACAGATTTTTATGGCATTACATTTTACTTGACTTTTCCTTGATACGAAATATCTCTTCAAGCACCTTTTTGTTTTTCTCTTTTCTTACAATCTTATTGCTTGACAATACTGTGCATTAAAAAGCTCAATCCTTTATATAGTATCTGTGCAGCTTTACTCTCCAAGGAGGCCAGTGGTTGATATCGCTGAAGTATTTCTTTGGTTGATGGCAGTCGGTACAATCTTGTGTGCCTCTTACTGGTCTGCATGGAGTGCCAGAGAAGCAGCCATAGAGCAAGATAAGTTTTTAAAGGTTAGGATGCTTTTAGTAGGTTTGTCTTGGTAATCACTTACTCTGAAGTCGTATTCTTTACTGCCTTTGAGTTGACTACTAAACGTATCCTTTCCTATTCGTAGGACGGTACTGATGAACTTCCAAGCATTAAAAGCACTGGTGGAAGCAGTGTGGTGGATATTAACACAACATCTGCAATCTTGTTTGTAGTTTTTGCTTCATGCTTCTTGATTCTAATTTACAAGCTAATGTCATACTGGTTCATTGAACTCTTGGTGGTTCTTTTCTGCATTGGTGGTGTAGAGGTGAGACCAGTTGTATTTACGTGTTGCTTATTCTTGAACTTTTCTGTTATATCTTCAGTGTAAAAATCAAAATTTTATAGGACTGCAGGGATCAAAACATTGATTACTGTATGTAAGATCTTCCAATAATTCTGTTTTTTCTTTTATCTTTTTTTTTCTTGCAGGGCTTGCAGACTTGCTTAGTTGCCATACTATCAAGGTAATAATAGTCCAAAACATTTCCCTATATTAGAAAACCATAGATACACTGTGATCCCAGGAACCAGGAACTGAAATTAGATAAGCATTTCTCAGTTTGTTCTGCATCAAAATATACAGCTCAAGAAATTTAGCAGAATCTGGAATTTCATATTTTCTCTATTTTGCTGCAAAATCATTGCTCCTGTAAATAGAAAATGAACTCAAAATAAATAAAGCATTGGATACCTCCATGGAGCAAATAAGCACATTAGTGCATTTTTCTCATCAGAAAAGAAGAATCAATCTTCAACAAGGTATATGTGTTAATTTTCAGATGGTTCCGGCAAGCTGGAGAATCATTTATCAAAGTTCCTGTCTTGGGAGCCATTTCTTACCTGACCTTGGCTGTTGCTCCATTCTGCATAGCTTTTGCTGTGGTTTGGGGTGTGTACAGAGGTGTCTCTTTTGCATGGATAGGGCAAGATATACTTGTAAGTGTATCATTGTTAACTTTCTTGAGTTCTGAAATCTTCAAACCTCCAAATGCTCACGTTATCTGATTGGCATGAGCTCATTCATTGAGAAATTATTGCTACCTTTCATCATCTCATTCTTTATGTTGTCCTTGTGCATGAAGTTTACTGTTTTGTTGTTGAGATCATCATTGTCTTTCAGGCAAATTATTTTTTTATTAGTGTTCTACTATCACTTAAAGCTTCTGAAACATAGTTTCCTTCAACCTACATCTATGATCATCGAGCGAAGGATATTTTGGTCCATCATGGGAATCCTATCGTTTTATTATTTCAAATGGATTTGTAACAAATTCGAGGATGGTTATTGGAAAAAAATTATTCAAGGACATTAAAAATGGGAGGGTGATAAAAGTTGAAGAAGATGGAAGTATATTAACCAATTTACGTGGCTAGATTCTCATACTATTGTGTTAAGCTAGATAGATCATGTAGTATTTAAGCAGTGAGATCTCTGCATTATATAGAAATAGAAGAAAGACAATGCTTTATGCACCCAAGGACTTATATTCCTGGAAGGAATTTGAGATTGGGATTCAGGATTTTAACTGATAATGTAGTGATTTAAAAAATGTAGATCTAAAGTGAAGAAAGCATGTATGTAGTCCAATTTAATGATGATAGTCTGGACCTGAGGGCCTCTTAACGTTGTTTACTGATCAGATTTAGAACTTTGTGGTTGTTTTCTAGCTCCTTCCATATCTTGTAACTGCACACTTTGATCAATAATATCCAGTATTGGAATATGAAAGAAAATTGGAAATAGGGTTCTAGAGCCTAGGGAAGTTTGGGCAAAATTTATTGAACCCTGAGACACTTCTACTGAAAAAACATGATTGAAGTCCAAACACGATGATGATCGACAGAAATTGCTATTTTGTACTCATTCATGAACTTGTTACCACCTGCTTAATCTTAGGCATTTTGGCCAATCAGTAACAGAATCAAGAATGGACATTAATGGGTTTTTGGAGAGCCTTGTTAGATCACCTATGTCCTCTTTCTGCATCAAATTTATGAGTTCCCTAGCATAATGTCATATTGTGCATTAAAGTTATGATATGATTTCTTCTTTTTATGAATCATATCCTTTTGTTCACCAACTTCTATGTAATTCTTAGATTTTGCTGACTAATTTATTCACACCCTTTCTTGTTCAATCAGGGAATTGCTCTGATAATTACAGTTCTTCAGATAGTGCGGATTCCTAATCTCAAGGTAAAAATTGTCTTATCAAATTCGAGTTGGAAGCTACAGACTTAAAATTCCTTTCTCAATTTGTCATTTATAAATCATATGGTATGTACAGCTGGTACATATGAATGAATCGAGATTTCTGTGGTGCATTGTCAGTGTTTGAATTAGTTACAACTATTATGTATGCCATGCCAAACATTCTTTGTTTCTCATACAAAAGGCAAAGTATGTGCTTGCATACAACCCATGTTTATGCCTTTTCATACAAGAAAAAACCAATGCTCTGACTTAAGGTGAAGATTTGTTTTGAGGGGCTTGAACTATGACCAAAAGGTAAAAACATATATCATATATTACGTGGAACATCTGATCTAAGTCAGTGATTTACCCTTTTTGCTGTAATTTCTAAATTTAACTTGTTTAAAATAAAAAACAAACAGTCTTGTGATTTAATTGTAAATATATTTCTTGCTTTATTGTGCAATGTAGAAGTTGATTTTTAAAATTCTGAGAGTGCGGTACCTACAAGTACCTAAATGATATTGAAGATTTCGCTTCCTTAAATGTTAATATGTTTTCCCTTTAGTGGGGTTGTTTGCATGGACTTCTTCCTATTAATAATCTTTGGTAGTGTTTGGGTTGAGAGATTTGAAATGAATGAATTTCAAATCCGTCTTCAAATCCTCCCAGATTGAGAGTTGATTTTGCCTTTAAATGTGTTGTTTGCATGGACTTCTTCCAATTAATAATCTTAGGTAGTGTTTGGATTGAAGGATTTGAAATGAATGAATTTCAAATCTGTCTTCAAATCCTTCCAAATTGAGAGTTGATTTTATATCCAACTAATTCACTCAAAAATTAGATCAAAATAAAGTGATGGATGTACCAATAAATATGTCATTGTGGATTTTAAATTCATCCTGAAATCCCTCAATCCAAATGCAAGCTTGTATAATACTAAGCTTGTATAAATTTCCTATAAACATTTGCATTGAAGAATTTTAAGCCTGCAACTATCCCAGTCCCCAGAGCAAATTCTCTATCATCCTCAGTTACAGTAAGACCCAGTGACACATGAGTATATGATAATATGGCTTTGAGAGGAGTACAATAATTTAGAGTCAACGTTTAACAATTCTGAGTGATAGGGAAATGCGATATATTGATGGATTCCTTAAAAGCAAAAGGATCCATGTTTCATCTATACATGGTTACGTGATGTACCTTCTTCACCTACCAATCATTGCAAAAAAATGTGTATCATAGAGCTACTGTGCATTCAACTGATTGATTCATTGCAGTATTTCCTGTTACAGTGTAATGTTTTCATGCCCCTATCGTGTATAAGTATGGATTAGTTTTTCTTTTCAGGTGGGCACGGTCCTTTTGAGCTGCGCATTCATCTATGACATCTTTTGGGTGTTTGTTTCCAAGAAATTGTTCAAAGAAAGTGTGATGATTGTGGTTAGTAAATTATTGAACCTCAATCTCTCAGAGCATGTTTAAGAGTGCGTTTGACTAAGCTTATAAGCTCTTTAAAACATGTCATATGATGTTTGACTGAGCTAGGCCATTCACACCTCCCTCTTTACTATATACCTCTGTTCTAAAAATCGGCCTAGGCGGCTCCTTGCCGTACCGATTTTTGCTTGTTCAGTCACTTTAGGCGCTAAGCGGAACAATTCGGCCCTAGGCGGTCTAAACGGAATAATTCGGCCCTAGGCGCCAAATACTTTTTTTTTTTTCAAATTTCTTTCCTTTACATTTTTTACTTTTTTTTTTTTTTCTTTCTTTCACTTTTTAGCAAAATGATGATATTATTAATGTATTATAGTCTTCTATCAAATTATTATTAATTAATTAGATATAGATAAAAATTTCACAAATTGAAAAATACAAATAAAAATAATTTTATTAATGATATATGATGTTTTTACTTGTCCTCCTACATAAAACCAAAACAATATAATATAAGAGTTCCCAAAATATTTTGTAAGGATAAAAAATTAAGAAAAATAGGTAAAATAATAAAAAATCTATTTAATTTAGATGCGCCGCCTAGGCATCCTAGGCGCTAGGCGCCAGTCAAGCGCCCGACTAGCGCCTAGCGAATTTTAGAACACTGCCATATACATGTTACCTCTCTTAAAAAGTAAGCAGGCCTCATCGTCTTATTTATCCCAACACTTCAACAATTTATTTTAAAATAAACATAAACATCTTATGAACTCTAAAGACATCTTATTAGATGCAAGAGCTTATAAGATCTTTTAAATAAGTTTACCCAAACAGTCTCATCATTTCAAGCAGAAGATAAACTTTTGGCTATTAATGTCTTTCTAGGTTGCTCGTGGTGATAGAAGCGGTGAGGATGGGATCCCTATGCTTCTGAAGATTCCACGCTTATTCGATCCATGGGGTGGCTACAGTATCATAGGCTTTGGGGACATCCTCTTACCAGGATTGCTAGTAGCATTTTCCCTTAGGTTTGAGTTCTCGTGTTCATGTCATCCTTACCATCTTTCCATAACATTTGTTTTTTGACAGGATATCCTTTTCTTTTTAATATAATACAAATATGAACTGTGAGGTATATATCGGACTACATAATTGATATCCCTCTGGCAATCATAAACAAGAGCAGTAACTTGTGGTTGATCTTAATGCTCCTAGAAACGATAGTTTTATCCTAAATGGTTGATTTAGTTTGATCCGTTGTCTGTTGCAGGTACGATTGGCTTGCCAATAAGAGCCTACGTGCTGGATACTTTTTGTGGGCAATGCTTGCTTATGGATTCGGTAAAAAAATATATACAAACCCCATTTGCTTACAATTAAAACCACTCAAGTCATTTGAAGACCATCTGTGACTTGTGAGCACCATAACTTAGAAATGTTTGTACTTTCTACCAATTTCAGGTCTTCTTATCACATACGCAGCACTAAACTTGATGGATGGCCATGGACAACCTGCGTTGCTTTATATTGTCCCTTTTACACTCGGTAACTCTCTCTCTCTCTCTCAAATTGAACCTGAGTGAAAGCTGAATCCTTTTGAGATCGTATTATTTAGCTCGTAAATGAACTTGCAATGGCTGATTTAGGTACGTTCTTGGCACTGGGGAAAAAAAGAGGTGATCTGAAGATTTTGTGGGCGAGAGGGGAGCCGGAAAGGGTGTGCCCACATGTTCGTCTTGAATCCACTCAAGAATCACTCTGATAAGCAAATATAATTGTGTGTAATTTTGTATAAATGAATCCTGGTGTTAATATTGGTCGTAAATTATTATATCCATATCAGCTTTCTGAGGAAACCAAAAGTGTTGTTCTTAGACCATCTCCAAAGGAGTGGCAAATTTGGACTCAAACTCAAAATTTGAGTCCAAACCCTCTCCAATGCATACTCAAATGTGGACTCAAGTTGCCACAAGTGAATAGTAGGTGGCAATAGTAGGTGGCAAATTTGCCACCTACTATTCACAACTCAAATCTTTTTTTTTTTTCCTTTTGATTCAAGTTTATGTTGTTTATTTATTTAATTATTTGTTTTTATTTGATTTATCTTCATTTAATTGTAAACTATATATTTCATCTAGTTATCAATTTACATTAAATATTATATGTATTACATTATGTGATTTTAAATTTATGAAAATTTTAAAAATTCAAAAAACATATAAATTAGTTGTATTGCTATATTTTTATTAATATTTTTGCAAGTTATAACTAATAGAAATTAAATAAGATATTATTAAAAATTTAAAATTACAAGATACAACCATGACATTTACTTCAACACAAACATTAATACATGCTAAATTTAAGCAAAACACAACAAACATGCTAAAATACTAATAATGCATAAACATAAATGAAATACAATTAAACACTATGGACGACTGAGATTAAAAGATTAAAATGGTTATCAACGGCTACGAATTAATGCACATGAATTGAAGTTTTTTGGACAATTATGTTATATGACTATGTAATTTTCTTTAGTATTAATATGTATTTGTGATGAATTTTATAATATACTCTTAGTATTTTATATCAATTTTCTTTTACAAGATTTTTTAATTTCATTGAAACATTATATATTTAATTTTTCTATTAACTTAAGTAAACCAATATTTGATAAAATAGAAAATGTAAAAGAAAAAATGAAGAATATTCTAATTGAGTCCAAATTTGAGTTTTATAATTGGAGACAATTTTGGACTCAAAAGCAAATTTGGACTCAAATCCAAGATTTGAGTCCAAATTTGCCTCCAAGGGTTGGAGATGCTCTTAGTCCCTAGCAATGCTTGCTAATGTTATAATCCTTACTATATAAATTTTCTTAAAGCCTATGAGAGAATCATATGTGGGAGAGGGGTACTGACCCTAGAAGCCATCAGACTATATGTTATAATATTATTGTTGATTTAACTGACTCCATCTAATGAAATACAAGATTGAAATGATATATACAAGATTGAAATATGTGTAGAATAGCACATGAAATTTTTAATATATTTGTTGTTATATCTCCTATTTCAAAATAATCATAATACGTCATTGTGTATCAATGACATCACTAATTAATACGTGTCTTGTATTAAATATCATGAAACATGATATGTAACATTAAATATAATAGATGATCAAATCCGGTAGAACAAGTGCTCACTTCTAAAAGTGATAGTCACACTCCATTGGAATTCTATCCAAAACACTTCTAAAAGTGATAGTTACACTTCATTGGAATTCTATTCTTGGATAAGAAATTATTTTTTCTAAATATTTATTAAAGGACAATTATTTTTCTATTTTCATTTTTCCAGATTTTGTTCAAAGATCCAAAAACTATTAACAACTAAGAACTCCATTTACATAAACTCATGAACTTTTCCTTTAAACATAGGTGATCCATGAATTAACCGTTTTGTCTTCAAAAAATCAAACATTCAAACATAATTTTCCTGTATTGGGTGTGATATCTTATTATGGCTGCATTATATATTGATAGTAAACAAATCTATTTCCTTAAATCCGTAAATTGAATAGGCAGACGACTTCCAATGAAAAATGAACTCGTTCTTTTTTTAATTTTTTTTTTCAATTTCTTTGAGACAAAAGTATTTATGAAATTCCTCATAGATCACTTGTCACTAAATCTCTACCAGCTTGATTGTAGTAAAATACAAAATGAGTTTGTATATAATGGAGGCTGGAGGAAGAGTAAACTAGAGGAGAAGGCTGTCCACTACGAAAATTATTCAAAGCTAGGAATATTTGGATTATTAAAGAAAATAATTATGAGATTGTAACTCTGTAGTTTGGAACATATCTAAATAGATACTAACCTAAGGTGACACTATATGGTTTTTAATACTACATAAATGTTGGGAAAAAGAAAATAATTATGAGATTGTAACTCTGTAGTGTGGAACATATCTAAATAGTTACTAACCTAAGGTGACACTATATGGTTTTTAATACTACATAAATGTTGGAAAAAGGTCTATCGAATGCGGAAGCGTGTTCTTTTTCCCTCTTTGTGAATTTAAGATGGGCAATAAAGAAATGAGATTTAATAAAAGGTAAACGAGAATAAAGAATCCCTCTTTGTGAATTTAAGATGGGCAATAAAGAAATGAGATTTAATAAAAGGTAAACGAGAATAAAGAAGAGTCGTAGGGTTTTAGGAAAACCCAAATCGCAGGGTTTTAGGAAAACCCAAATCGCGAAAAACCACGGTGGACCTCAGTCCGAGATTTCTTCACAGATTTTACAATGATTACAAAAATTCTCTCTAGCCTCAACTAGAGGATAACTCACATGAACTCACTTAGATTCTCTCTAAGAGAAACTCTCTCCCTCTAGGAGGAACTCTTAATTTTGAGTTGTTTTTAAATGTCTTCCCAACCCATCTATTTATAATGGATGATGGGGCTTCTAAGACAAGCTTCAAGAAGATTCCCAAAGAAGCTTCTCAAGAAAATTCTCAAAGAAGCTTCCCATAAATTATTCGAGATTCTTCCAACACATTCTAGAATGATACTCTAGATGTTGGGCTTACGGGCCTTTCAATGTGGGCTTCCCAATTATGGAGGAATAGCCCAACAAATCTTCCCCTTCCGACTTAATTGGGAGGAATCACCAATCCAGCTCCTTCACAGCAATCTTCAAATTTCTTGGTCGAAACCACCTTTGTCATCATGTCTGACCAGTTCTCATCTTTCTTGCCTTTGGCCCAATTCAAGCAAGAAGTTCTTCATCCATAACATCTCCTTGCATGCTTCAGTCGTTGCGATATACTCAGCTTCGGTAGTAGATAATGCCACACACTTTTGGAGCTTTGATTGCCAAGATATAACTCCCCTGTAAAAATAGTCAGGTATTCTGATGTCGATTTTTGAGAGTCATGATCACCAGCCAAGTCTGCATCTGTATAACCCTCCAAGATAGCTGTACCGCAAAGGTATCGAAGTATCCACTTCACTGCTTCCCAATGTGCTTTTCCGGAGTTGGATAAGAAATGACTCATCACATAGGCTATGTCTGGCCTTGTACATATCATGACATATATTAGACTTCCAACTGCTGATGAATATGGGACATCTCCCATTTCAGCCTTGTCTTTCTCACTTGTTGGACTTTACTGCTTACTCAAGATAAAATATCCAGCAAGTGGCATATTAATCGGCCTTGCCTTATGCATGTTGAATCTTTTAAGAACTTTTCCAATATATCGTTCTTGAGAAATCCATAGTAACTTCTTGGATCGATCCCGAGTGATCTTCATTCCAAGGATTTGTTTTGCCGGTCTCAAATCTTTCATGGCAAATGATGTACTCAATTCTTTCTTTTGGTTGTATCCTTTTACGACTATTCGGGTGTAGTTCTTTTCGGGCGAGGATCTGCAATCCTTTCTCGCTCATATGTCCGAGCCTTCTATACCATAACTCAATGTTTGAGTAGCAATATTGGTCTCCCTTTTCCATAATTTTCCTTGTGTGACATACAATGAACCTTCTTTTCTTCCTCGTGCTATTATCATGTTGCCTTTGGTGAGTTTCCATTTGCTCTCGCCGAAGTGACTTACTAGTCCAGCATCATCTAGCTTCCCGGCTGAGATAAGGTTTAGGCGCATATCTGGGACATGCCTTACGTCCTTCAGCACAAGCTTGCATCCTGTGTCGATCATCAATGTGATATCACCTTTGCCGACAATTTTGCTGGTAACTTGATTTCCCATCTTCAAGTGCCAAAATCTTCACCTTGATATGATGAGAAAAACTCACCATGTGGGGTAACATGGAAGGAAGCGCCTAAGTCTACTATCCAGTAGAGGTTAAGGTAATTGTCTTCTCCAATGAGAAAGACATCAACATCATTCTTTGTTGCGACGACTGTGGTATTTTCCTTTTTCGTCGGATCTATCTTGTCCGGTTTCACTATACCATTCTTTTGATCTTTCTTTAAATTTCGACACTCAAATTTCTTGTGTCCGGGTCCACCACAATAGTAGCATTCAAGTTTTGTACGTGATTTGGATCTGCTTCTCAACTTGTCATAGCCTCGTGTCTTACTTCTTCCACGAGTCTCGTTACTACCGCGAGTATCATTTCTACCACGATTTTCAACTATATTAGCCTTAGTTTGGTAAGACGTACCTCGTTCTTTTCTTCTTACTTCTTTATTCAATAAGCTATCTGTAACCAAATCCATGGTAAGCTTTCCTTCTGGGGCGGAGTTGCTTAGGGTGACGACAAGAGTATCCCAACTCTCAGGTAGTGAGCTAAGGAGTAGAAGAGCTTGCAATTCATCTTCAACCTTCATCTCGATCTTTGATAATTGGTTGGCTAGTCCTTTGAAATTATTTAGATGCTCTATCATACTCTCCCCATCTTTATATTCCAACCTCACCAGCCACCTCATGAGATGAGCTTTATTTCTCGGTGTCTTCTTTTGAATCATGGACTCAAGTTTTGTCCATAATTCATAAGCATTCGTGTAGGTGGCTACGTGCTCAAACAAACTCCAATTGATGTACTTTCGGATCATTGCAACGGCCTTACGGTTCAGCAACTCCCAATCTTTGTCATTCTTCCCCTCTGGCTTCTTCTGATTAGTGATTGGCTCGTGTAGGTCTCTACAATATAAATGGTCCTCCATCATGGGCTTCCAATAGGAATAGTTCTCTGCTGTGAGTTTGAACATATCTCCATCGTGACTGATACCCTCCATCTTAAATGACACAAGAACTTCTGTGCCTGTTGCAACCTGGTACTTTGATGCCACTATTGGGAAAAGGTATATTGAATGCGGAAACATGTTCTTTTTCCCTCTTTGTGGATTTAAGATGGGAAATAAATTAATGAAATTTAATAAAAAGGTAAACGAGAATAAAGAAGAGTCATAGAGACACAAATTTTTATGTGGAAAACCCAAATCGGGAAAAACCACGGTGGACCTCAGTCCAAGATTTCTTCACTATAGGAGATAAGATTACAATGATTACAAAAATTCTCTCTAGCCTCAACTAGAGGATAACTCACATGAACTCACTTGATTCTCTCTAAGAGAAACTCTCACTTTTGAGTTGTTTTTAAATGTCTTCCCAACCCATCTATTTATAATGGATGATGGGGCTTCTAAGACAAGCTTTAAGAAGATTCCCATAGAAGCTTCTCAAGAAAATTCTCAAAGAAGCTTCCCACAAATTATTCTAGATTCTTCCAACACATTCTAGAAAGATACTTTAGATGTTGGGCTTACGGGCCTTTCAATGTGGGCTTCCCAATTATGGAGGAATAGCCCAACAATAAATCGAAAGTTAATATCATAAAAAAATTTATTACATTTTTTATAAAACTTATTATATTAATTTAAATATATATATTCATATATTAATATTGGATTTTAATAAAAATTAATGGACAGTGAAAGAGAATAGTGGGTTTCATTAGTCAACAATAGATAAAATAAGACCTGTAGTTAATACTGCAGGTTAAGATCACTTGAATTCACTTCTTGAAGGAGAATTAATGGCTATTGCAAAAGGTTTGAAAATGGCAAGACGATAAAATCTCACACCACTTCATGCGTACTCAGATTTATTAGTCGTGGTGCAATCAGTCACCAAAACTGATGAAATCTTTGATTATTCTGGCACATGGATCTCAAATATTAAAACTTTGTTATATAGTTGAGGAGATTGTAAACTTGATCATTGTCGTAGATCGGCTAATAGAGTTTCTCATCGTATCTCATTTGCTTCTTTTGTTACCACTCCATTTTGGTGGAATGTTGGTAATTTTCCCGAATGGGTGACAAAACTTGTAGCTCTCGATATCTCTTTTGATAAATGAAGATATAAGTTTATTCTTTAAAAAAACTGTAGGTTAAGATAAAAATGATGTGCTTATTTGATTTTTATGAGAAAAATGGTTTTTGTTTGTTCACATCTGAAAAGATAAAGAGTGTAATTGGAGAAAATAAATTAAATAATGTTGTTAGGATATTTCTATCTGAGTTTTGATGAGACAATGTAAGACTTTAGAGTACCCATTTTCCGCTCATAAGTTGATAAGTTCATACAACTTAGTTTAGTCGCTAAGTTACAAACATTAGGAAGTTAGAGAAAGCTGATCTTTGAGCAGGATTCTGGAGCATGTGAAGGCATGAAACAGGTTCCTCCTAAAATCAGAAAGCTGGAAAAGCAACGATGATCGCCAAACAGATAAAAACAGAAAGCTGATTGAAGAAAGCTGGAAATCTGTTGGCAAGTTTCGAGAACTGAAAGCTATTCTAAAAACAGAAAGCTGACAACCACAGTTAGCACTGCACCTTAAATAAGTGAACTGTGAGTTGGTATACCTTATTCAAAGCAGTACAAGGACGATATTGAATTTCATACGAGGAATGGTTACTACCGAGGATCCGTTAGAAAGAAGTTCGTGCCAAACCAATGAAATGATGCCACCTGGAGTTGCGACTCTGCAAAATCACGATAACTAAGGAGTGGCGCCACTAATGCGGATAAGAATAGGACATGCCCTATTTTCCCAGACTGGAAAAATCACATTAATTGCAAAGATTTCGAATATCTTTTTGAAGTGAACAAGGACAATACCTCTTTTCAACGGGTATTTTTCTACTAATATAAATAGAAGGATGGAGTGACCAAAAAAACTACTGAAGCTTTGAACTACATTACAGATTATCGATCTCTCAAGTCTTTCTCTTAAGCTTATTAAGCTCAGTCACTCAATCTTCGAAGCCAGTCAACTCAAGCATTCGAGATCTCAAGTTCAAGATTGCCTTCACCGCAACAGTTGAAGAACCTTTTATTCTTGTAACCATTTGTGCTGTGTGCGCTAGGTTGTGTTGGTGTAACTTAGTTGATAGGATTAGATCCTTGCTAAGTGTATAGTCTTTGTATAGGCTATTTGCCCTGTGTGGATTTGTGACCTAAGAATCTGGGATTCTGTAGGTATAACTTGTTAGGAAGAGGTTTGTAAATTTGAGGCTTTTAAATCGAACTGACTTAACGAAGTTCCTCATCTGAGAATGAGTAGAGTGGACGTAGAAGGCTTACACCACATTCGAACCACTTTAAGCCATAAGTGTTTACTTGCTTTTATCTTTGTGCTTTGCATTGCTATATTCTGTTGCATACATCATAAGCATACTGCATAAGGCTTTTATCAAACAACATACTTGCAAAAGAAAACTAGTTTTCCAAATAGAAACTCTATCCTATTTATTCCGCTGTGCATACTGTATACCGGATTAGAAACCTGATACTGCATTCTGCCAGGTTACTGATCTGAGACAGGTTGCTGCATTCACTCCTGAATCAGAAACCTGTTTTATAGAAAAGTTTTAAAAAGTTCAAAATCGATAGAGGTTCATTCACCCCCCTCTAAACCTCTGACCAGTTGGGACTAACAAGTGGTATCAAAGCGAGTTGGTTTAAAAGCCAACTTGTCTGGCTATCTACCCAGATCCACCCGTCTCTGTATTTGGATAAACCATTTTTCATTTCACATGACCAAAATCATTGTCTTAGCACAAGCATGGATTGTTCTTCTCATAAGTTACCTATGTTTTCCATAGAGGAGTACGATGACTGTAGGATTCGCATGGAAGCCCATCTATCAACCATGCATGATGAGATGTGGTATGTTATTACTGAAGGGCCACCAGTTAAATATAAAGTCAACCCTATTCTTACGCATCAACGTCAGCGTGAGCGAGCAGAAGCTGCAATGACAACAGGAGAAGTGGAGGGCGTTGATGAGGATGTTGAAGTACCTCCAAGAACTGCTCCACAAGCAAGAGTGCCACCACCTGCAGAATACATTGTAAAGGAAAGATACAAATACACTCCTGAAGAAAGGAAGAGAGCCAACCTTGACAATGTCGCCAAGAATGCCCTATTTTTGACACTGGATAAATGAACGTTCAACAAAGTAAAAAGTTGTAAAATAGCAAAAGAAGTGTGGACAAACTAGGGATGATATACGAAGTAAACGAGCTGGCCAAGGACAACCGAGTGTCTAAAGCAACCCAGCAATATGAAAGCTTCACTATGAAAACTGGTGAAACCCTAGAAGAGCTTGATCTAAGATTCACAACTATCATCAACGAGCTGGAATCCCTTGGAAAGACCTACACATAAAAGGAGAAGAACACCAAGGTGTTGAGAGCACTGCCAGTAGAATGACAAAGCAAAGAAACTGCTATGAGAGTATGCTTGGACCTCAATTTGTTGAGCACCTTCGACTTGTTCGCTGATATAAAAGCCTTTGAGTTCGATATCGAGCGAAGAAGAAAATAGATTGAAGGACCAAGCACATGGGTCATAACACTCACCGCTAAGAGTTAGGGTACTACTACCACAAACAACAGTAAATAAAA
Organism: Scutellaria galericulata; assembly: GCA_946896805.1. Taxonomy (NCBI): domain Eukaryota; kingdom Viridiplantae; phylum Streptophyta; class Magnoliopsida; order Lamiales; family Lamiaceae; genus Scutellaria; species Scutellaria galericulata. Next base: position 10,209,931 of record OX335791.1, on the reverse strand, counting down.
AAACAAGAAGATAGAGATGTCTACAGAAAATGCTGAGAAAGAAATGACACTTTTACTGAAGAAGTTCAAAAGGTTCTTGAAGACCAATCACAAAGGAAACAACTTCAGGAAGAAGTCTCAGCAACCTGACGGAAGTCCCAAGGTAAGGACTAAACAACAAACTGACACTAGTTTTTCAGACCTATGTTATAATTGCAGGAAACCTGGACACTTTGCTAGAAGCTGCCCCTACCCTCAAATCCAAAAGTATGCTGAAGAAGAAAGGGTGCAGAGAAGAGAACGAAGAAGGGATGACAAGCAAAAGCTCCAAGCTCTCCTAAGTGAGGCTGAAGCCTTAAAGGCTGTAGGCAACTCTAAGGAATAAGTCAATGAGAATTATATATCAGAAAACGACTCAAACAACTCTACCTCTGATGAGGAAGCCTTGCTATGCCTCATGGTCAAGGGATATGAGAAAGAAGAAGATGAGGTAACCTCTCAATCTCTTGATGGTTCTAGTTCTGAGAAGCTGAACATAATCTAGTCGTTTAGACAGATCATGAGTGACTTTGAGCAGATTAATTCAGCTTATGAAGAACTAAATGAGGAAAACCTCAAGCTCAAAAGTGAGCAAGCTGTACTGAAGGAACAAGTTTCTGACCTGGAGTACTACAGTACAAAGTGCAACAATCTCAGGGTTGAGGTCTTCAAGTTCAAACTGCTAGTCACTAAGCTTAAAATTGAGAAAACTGGATTACTAGATACAATCAATGTGTATAGCAAGTTAGCTAGAAAGACATAAGAATGTATTCTAGAGACACAAAATGTTTACACAGGAAGTGGTATAAGATACTATCCAGTTCCTCTCAGAAAACATCAAACACATCCAATATAGGAAAGTTTGTTCGAGCAAAAGTTCATTTTGCTTAGGAACTACTTTCAACTAATGAAAGTTTGAACAAAACTAGTACTCTGGATAAGGGAAAGAAGCCCATGCTGTCTGAATGAGAGAATAAGACTGCTCAGAAATCCAGGAAACGACATTGATAAGTGTCGTTTTTCACATATTTTTGCGTATGTTTATGTATTCATTTGAATATGTTTAGATACGTATTTATGGTGATTTCTGATATTATATTGTATAAGTTGCATTTGACGGGTTTGTGCTTAGTTTCATGATTTTGATGAGAAAAGTGCAAGTTTCAAGTGTAATTGATGATCAAGGAAGGAATCATAGAAAAACGAGGAAGAATAGGAGTTGAAATACGAGAACGCGTGGAAGAGTTGGTGGCGCACGGTCTGGTCATGCGCTATTATGCAGAGAAGTGCACGACCGTACCCCACAGCACGGTCAACTCCGTGAAATCGCCAGTGACCCTAAGCAGGGCACGGTTGACTGTACCGTATAGCACGATTGTGCCCGGGTGAATATGAACTCGTAGAAATTTGGTTTTCTTGGATAATCTTCACCTGTTACTTCACTTGGAAGACTCCTAAAGCTATATAAATACTCAACATGAAGAGAAGTAAGAAAGAAGGAGAAAAATAGAGAGAGAAGAGAGATTCATAGAGAAAAACACGATAGTCTGAGAGGCATTGAGAGGATTTGAAGAAGAATTCAAGTGATCGAGGGATCGTGAGATCGTCAATAGAGTTTTTAATCTTTTCTTCCCTTGTTGAATATTAGTAGATATGATATTTCCAATATTGTCTATGAATTTGTTCATAATCATGTCTAGCTAATTTTCTAGGGTTTCTAGGGCTTGTTAGTAATCTGATTCGAATCTTGATGGATCATTAATTTCAATTCAATGTTCATGATCGTTTATCCTATTTGTGTGTTTATGATTTGATTGCTTGTTTGATTATGTGGCCAGTAATTGAACATGTTTTAGTAATTAGATCAAAATTTAGGAGATGAGATTTAATTATGGAAGAATAAACACATGACACATAAAAAGACTTAGATCGGGAGATTAAAGAATTTATGTGATGGGAGATCAATCCTAGGTACTTTTGGAAGTTGTTATGTTTCAATCAGATTAAGTAGGGATACCTCTGGTGGCATAATAATCAACCGGTTAACTGACTCGGGAGAGCTGTTAATTCGATATATGTGATTGCTCATATAGGATGATTGATTAATGAACTTGAATTGGTTAAAGTGATGTTTTGATGAAAATTAGATGAAAGCATGTTCTAGAACCTGTCTTAGATATCTGTTATTCTTGAGTGAATTTATCTGCTTATTTACTTTTCTATTGAATTAATCTGAAGTTGATGAGATTTGATTTTCCTAGATAAAATTGAGAACTGAATTTGAGTAGTTAGTTAGTGCCTAGATAGACAGTCTCTGTGGGATCGACCTTGCTCACCACTTCTACACCCTACACCGTACACTTGCGGGAGTAGCTAAAAGAAATTAGTGAACAGGCATAATCAGTATGCTGCTAGAAAGAGAAATATACAACAATCTCCCAGAAATTAGCAAAAATTCTACCCCTGCTATACTGGAGCTCAAGTGCATCATCTCACAAGGATTGGAGTTTTCGATGGGTATATGGGAGAACACTTCTTTAACAAGAAGTACAAAACCTGGAAAGCTCCAGTACACACACCTCAAGAATAGTATTCTATTAAGAATACTAACAGAAAGGGAACCTCCAAAACTTTTGGTAAACCATTTATCATAAGACAAATGTGGGTTCTAAAAAGATCTAACCTCTTAGGACCTGTAATTGTATGGGTACCTAAATCTACCTGATTTTTTGATTTTCTTATAGGAACAGTTATCAGGTAGCAATAGTGATGTATGGTATATAGATAGTGGCTGCTCCAAATATATGACCGGTAACAAATTTGGATTAAGAGACTTCCAACCATGTAAAGGACTTAAGGTTGTCTTTGGAGATGACTCTAAAGGAAGCACCAAGGGCACAAGAAACTTAATCAAAGGGAATGTAAGAATCAGTGACGTTTCATATGTCAAAGGACTGAAATATAACCTCCTGAGTATCAGTCAATTCTGTGACGAAGGATGTTCAGTGGAGTTCAACCTTAACAAGTGTCTGATAAGAGACAACAAAACAAATGAAGTTAAACTTACTGGCACTAGGAGAGACAACATCTACCTAGTTGATTGGAGTTCAACAATGCAGCCAACATGCTTGATAGCAAAAAGCACTCCAGAGCTGAGTTGGCTATGGCACAAAAGAATGAGTCACCTAAACTTTAAAACCATCAACAAGATGGCAAGGAAAGGACTGGTGAGAGGTCTCCCCGATGTTGCTTACCAGAAAGAAAATATTTGTGGAGCCTGTCAGAAAGGAAAACAAGTGAAAAACTCTTTCAAGGATAAAATTCAGAGATCTTCACACAGAATACTGAATCTTCTATACATGGATTTATTTGGACCAGTAGAGCATGTTAGTGTCAGTGGGAAGAAGTATTCCCTTGTAATAGTAGATAACTATTTTAGATTTACTTGGACCATCTTCCTGGCCAAGAAATCAGAAACTCAGAGCAGGCTACCTGAATTCATGAAGAGAATGCAGAATGAGAAAAGTTTGAGCATTGTTAAGATCAGATCAGACAAAGGAACATAATTCACAAACAAGTTTATTGAAAGATACTGTTCAGAAAATGGGATTTTTCATGAGTACTCTGCAGCAAGGACTCCCCAACAGAATGGAGTAGCAAAAAGAAGAAACAAGACTCTGAAGGAAGCTGCTGGGACCATGAATGCAGATGTAGGCATACCAAAGAGATTTTGGGCCGAAGTAACCAACACATCATACTACACTCAGAACTGATGCCTGATCAACAAGGACCATGACAAGACTCCCTATGAAATCTGGTATGGCTATGCACCTAACATCTTATATCTACATATATTTGGGTGCAGGTGTTATATTCTGAACAATGGCAAAGAACACCTGAAGACCTTTGATGAGAAAACAAATGAAGGAGTATTTTTAGGATACTCCTCAGTAGGCAAGGGTTTCGAGATCTTCAACAAAAGAAGCCTAGTTGTTGAAGAATCTATACATGTGATATTTGATGAATCACACAATGATGTTGCTGAGTTGGACAAAATAATGGATGATGTATCAAAAATGAAGATCAGTGATCAAACAGTAAGGTACATTGATAGAGTACCAGTGCCTGCTGAAGAAATTACAACAAACAGTCCACATGTTACTGCTTCTGGGAATGCAGTGGGACAGGATACTGAACAACAGACATACAAGATACTGGAGTTCAACAGTAACTACATTCAGAATCAGGATACTGCAGATATACATGCTACTAATCAACAAGTATTCAGTTTTGAGCCTGATAGGACGTGGCTTAGGGATCACCCCAGAGAGCTTGTGATAGGAGATATCAACGAAGGAGTGAGAACAAAGAGATCTAGACATCAAGAGTCTATGTTCTCATGCTTTATATCACTAGCTGAACCCAAGAATATAGAAGAATCTCTTGGAGATAGTAACTGGATTCAGGTCATGCAGGAAGAGCTAGATGGATTTGAAAGAATCAAGTGTGGAGATTGGTTCCAAGGCCTGATCATTAAGGAGTTATTGGAACTAAGTGGGTGTTCAAGAATAAGATGGATGAAACGGGTACTATGGTCAGAAACAAAGCAAGGCTAGTAGCAAAGGGATACTGCCAAGAAGAGAGCATAGATTTTGATGAGACCTTTACTCCAGTAGCTAGACTTGAAGTAATAAGGATATTTCTGGCCTACGCTGCCCACAGTGACTTCAAAGTCTATCAGATGGATGCGAATAGTGCATTCCTAAATGGACTCTTATCAGAGGAAGTGTATGTGGAACAACCACCTGGTTTTGAAAAACAAACAGAAGACAAAGTTCTCAGACTGGACAAAGCTTTTATATGGTTTGAAGCAAGCTCCCAGAGCCTGGTATGATACACTGTCCTTGTATCTATTAGAGAATGGATTTAAGAAAAGAACAATGGAGAAAACTTTATTTAGGATACAGGATGGGAACAACACTTTACTTGTACAGATCTATGTGGATGATATCATTTTTGGATCCACAAACAATGATTTGTGTAAAAAGTTCTCAATCCTCATGCAAAGTAAGTTGAGATGAGCATGATGAGTGAACTGAGTTTCTTTCTTACAAGTAAATCAGTTGGATAATGGTATATTGATCAATCAAGCCAAATATACAAGAGAACTAATCAAGAAGTTTGGGATGGAAAGTGGATCATTAGTAAACATACCTATGGCCACATCCCTCAGTTTGGATAAGGATGAAGGTGGAAAAGATGTGGACATAACCAAATACAGAAGGCTTATTGGATCCTTACTATATCTTACATCAAGCAGACCAGATATAGTATTTGTAGTTGGAGTCTGTGCAAGATTTCAGACAGCACCAAAGGAATCGCATCTTGCCGTAGTGAAAATGATTATCAAGTATTTAAAAGGAACTCAAGATGTCGGACTTTGGTATCCAAAAAATGGAGGATTCAACCTTAAAGGCTACTCAGATTCTGACTTTGCAGGTTGTAAAATAGACAGAAAAAGCACTAGTGGAACCTGTCAGTTTCTTGGACAAAGACTTGTTTCTTGGTTTTGTAGAAAGCAGACATCTATTGCAACGTCAACTGCTGAAGCTGAATACGTAGCTGCGGGAAGCTGCTATGCATAAATTTTGTGGATACAACAACAATTGAAGGATTATTGCATTATAGAAAATGAAACTCTCATTCTATGTGATAACACAAGTGCCATAGCCATCACACACAATCCTGTTTTCCACTCGAGGACAAAGCATATTAATTGATGTGAGACATCACTTCATCAGAGACCGTGTGGAAAAGAAGGACATAGTACTTGAAAAGGTACATACTGACATGCAGCTTGCTGATATCTTTACAAAACCCCTGTGTGAATTAAAGTTCTCTATGCTAAGAAACGAGCTTGTGGTCATCAAACTCTAAAGAGTAAAGCTTAATAAATTCCTCAAAGTAAGGGGGAACCTATCCAATATCGGTATTTAAAAGGTCCTTATTTGTTTTAAATACTAGAATAGTATACTGCATCATATAAACAGGTTTCTCTCATAAAGAGTGTGAAACAGGTTACTGCGGGTTGTAGACAATATTTATGATCAACATTCATAACACTTACAACCTCGTACCAGGAACAGTAACCTTAAAAGCGAATGATTATAGTAAGAGATTTTGTCATCTGCATTAAATGAAAAATTCACCTTTTTCAGAGGAAAGAGAAAAAGGTGTGGCTCAACACTTGACACAATCTTTCAGAAAGACGGTTTTATCCTATTTTTACTTTAACCTCAACCGCAAGATAAAGAGTGTCACTTCAGTTCTTAATAAGAACTGTTGATCAAAATCAAACGTGCACTCACAATACAAAACCGCCAAAACCCTCATTTCATCTCTACGCTATCTCTATCTCACACTCAACTCTCTCTCAATTCCTCTGTAATTTCAAATTTCTTGCCATTTTTCTCTCAATCGATACCCAAGACTCAATGGCTGCCGCTAGACAAACCAAAGTGCTAGAAGGACGTCTGGTTGATCCAAGGGTGATTCTCTCAGACTCAGCACCATTCGAAGACAAGACGTTGATCAGAGAGATCTAGGAATATATGTGCAATAGTAAACTTCATGGGCTATTTTCTACAACCTACAAAGGGTACTCTGCCTTTTCCGTAGAGAAGTTTTATGCCTTTGCTGATCTCTCAACAGATGAAAAATCCATTACCTTTAGGATGGATGAAGATGATGACACTACGCACAATCTAACAGTGGAGGACATTGTTAGAACCTTCAACATCTCTGACTCTGGAAAAAGCCCTACTAATCTGATGGAGTATGGATCAGACATTGTGGAAGAAAGTTGGAACAGATTCAAGCAAGAATCTGTGAAGGAGGTTTCCATTGGGAACTTTGGCAAAAAGAAACTCAAGCCAGAATATGAGTTTCTACATGACATTCTTGTACACACGCTGGAAGGCAGGTGTGGAAGTTTTGATAAATGCACCATCCTTCGATTCAGAATGATGATTGTTATTGAAAAGGAAGAGCGAGTGAACTAGGCGCAGTTCATCTTTGAAAGGATATGAAAGGAAGCAACGAAGACTTCCACATGAAGAGGTTTTGGTATAGTAATCTCCTACCTGCTGAGCAACAAGGGAATACCCCTTGAAAGGAGGATTCCATATGCCCCAGGATGGTTCTTAGGGGTAAAGAAGGGCTCCTCCAAAGGTGAGAAGAAGGAGAAGAAGCCCAAGAGAAAGCCGGCAGTCAAGCCCAAAGCTATAGACACCAACTCCGATGATTCTAACAATGGTGATGATAGGTTAGAAAGATGAAAGATGTCAAAGAAAACAACAAAGAAGAAGATAGGAGGAAAGAAAGTTGTTACTCCTACTCATTCATTTGAGTCTCAAGATGACCAATCCGAGGAGCGAGATGCTGAGAAGACTTTAGTGTCTCTCAAGCAGGATGACCAAAATCCTGCTACAGATCCTGAAGCTAACCTGAACAAACAGGATGCTGATCCAGGAACATATTAGCCTTCAGATGAAGAGGAGAATGTGACAGCGATCTTTGCTCCACAATCTATAAGAAGCTTGGTGAAAGGAGTAGTAGCCAAGAAACCTTCAACAGAAACCGATTCAGCATGACCACCTCTCATGGAAGACCTGATGCTGATCGATATTATAAACCGAGTCAGTACCTACATTGACTCCATTGATGCGGAGTTAGCTGAAAGAGTCTTAAACCTTCCCTACAAAGTCATCTGGGAAAATTTTTTTGATGCCTTTCAGGTATGGAGGTGCTCAAGACTAAGCCCTGGAAAGAAGTTAGTTCAATGGGACGAATGGCTAAAAGTGGAAGAAATTATCCTTTCGTGGGTGATTAATTTTGTTGGCCGATTGGAAGATCAGGATACTGGCCTTCTACTATTGTTTGACCCTGATTTCTTGGTGGAGAATGCAAATCCCATCATAAAGAGGATCTATGATATGCAAGTTATGCTAACTGCTCACTAGGAGGCAAAGAACGAAGAGTTACAAGGTGAATAACCAATGAACAAAGGGGAAGACAACATTCTGGTGATCCCTGATGCCCAGGTTGCTGGGAACCCTATTGAGCTGAACTTGGTTGAAGCTCTATTGGCTCACCCCTGAGGAAGCCAATGACCACATGTTGAGGATCGGGTTGGAGGCTAGCAGAACTGCTGATGCTGAGTCACACAAACCACCCAGGATCCTTCAACCAAGAGAAGAAAGCTCATCTACCATGAGAATCTCTAACTCTCCAACCTTCACAGGAATAACAACTCTTTCTCCCATCACCACTCTGGATGAATCTCAGGAACAATTGGTGGACTATTCTGATTCCCCACTGTATTGCGTTGTATCTTCTGAGGGGGAACCATCACCAAAAATCCGAAATGTATGTAAAGATCTTCAAAAGGAGTTTGACGAAAAAAAGGAAGCTGCAGAGGCAAAACTCCATCTTCTGGTGGATATTGCACTTCAGGATGCTGAGAAGGAGAAAACAACATCCCCCGATGAACCTGCCAAAGAGAATCTTGATGTTGAGGCTGCTCTAGAAGAAGCTGTCAATATTCCAGTTGTTGAAGCAAGTCCTGTCACTATACATGCTGATAGTCAGGTTGCTGATGACGCAACTGAAGAGGTTGCTGATGAGACTAACACCATAGCGAAAGTCTCTAAGGAAGCAACATTTGACCTTCCCACTGATGTTCCAAATGAAGCAAGTATTGTACCTGAACAAGTTGTTGAGGGAATTCAGGTCCCTGTAGATAAAACTAACGTATCTGCTGAGAAAGAAGAACCTGTTGAGACAGTTTCTCCACAGAAGACCTCAGGCTCGGATGCTGTTGAGACAACTCTAGTTGAGGATTTAGAAGGGAAGAAATCTGAGGATGTTGTGCCGTCTTGAGACAAAGATTTAGCTGGTACTTCTACCGCTAATCCTGATGATGGAGATGATTCATCAAACAGCAGTGATGATGATTCTGAAGGTGGAATCAACTTTGATGCTGATCCTGATGCATTTTATAAAGAGTCTCACAAGGTCCCTGTATCCAATGAATCAAGGAAGAAGAAGCTGAGAAAGGACCTTGTTAAGGAAGAAAAGAGAAAGACAGCTGAGAAGCAAGAAAGTCAGATCCTGGTCCCTCAAACTCAATTGGATACGGAATCAGTGGTAAGGGTTGAGACCCTTTCTGACCAACAAGAGCTATCTCTTCAAGGGGTTCTGAATGTTGTTCAAGGGCTAATGAGGTTGATGGAATCTCATCACATGAATATGGTCAACAACACTATCATGCGTGAAAGAGCTAATTCAGAGACCCTGGCTCAATTGAAAAGATAGATAGATGTCATCCTTGGGAAGATTCAATCAAGTTTAAACGCTGAATTTAATTCCCAACATTCCTCCAGAAGTAAGTTTGATCGAGAGCAGAGAGCTGCTTCCGATGCTCGAGATGTCACTTTAAAAGACTTGACAACATCTATCGATGAAGTAAAGAGTAATTAGACAGCTCAGAATTTGCTTCTGGAGGAAGTGAATGCCACAACACGAAGCGTGGATGACAAGATTCACAATCTTGAACTGCTAGTGGGCGAAATGATGAAAATCATGGCAAGAATCTACCCTGAGGGGGATGCTGTTGTTACTGAACCCTTGGCTGATGATGCCAAAAAAGGGGAAAAAATGAAAGTATAAACAACTAGCTGATCCTGAGATAGACTTGGATCTAGTGGAATCCACCACCAGGAGATTGATGAAGATGAAAAAGAGGATACTACCATCCTGACCAAGCTCAAACGAAAAATAACTGACTCTAGACATGGTCAGGATCCGCATCCTAAAAGAAATAAGAAGCACGATGACGAAAATGTAGGTACTGGGGGTGCTAAGCTACAAACAGCAGACAATACTGCATTAGTTCAGGTTACTGCTGCCCATTCTTTGCCAAGAACATCTAGGCAGCAAACCAGTCATCGAGGAAGAGGAAGATGAGGTAGAAGTCAACAAGGTCTGCAGCGTCAGGTCTCTCTTGATAAAACCTATGTAATGAGCCCTGCAGGTCCTCTTCTCAATGAGGAAAGATGGAGGCAGCTGAAAGCTGCTGATGAGGAGAGAAGAAGAAAGAAGGAGACTGAATGGATCTCCAGACTGGGAATTGTTGGGTTTAGATCAAAAGCTGCTGAGAAAATTGATGCAACCCTATATTCTTTCCAAGAACAAGAAGCTGTTGACTTCAACAAAGATAATGCCCCTGCGGAGGTTCTGTATCCGTTGGATCAGAAACTTGTAAATATTCAGCATTTCTGGGATTTAAAGTGTTTTGAGCAAGTACAGATTCCCAAAAACAGAAATCCAACCTTTGATGAACTGACAAGATTCAAAAGGTCTGAATACTTCAGGTATTTTCATCAACTCTGCAAACAAGGCTACTTCAATAATTTTCCTAACTGTGAAGAAACCCTGAAAAAATATGAAGAATTAGCAAGAGAAGGAAAGCTCGAACGGTAGAAAAACTTGATTGAGAAAGTCAAGAAAGGAGAACAGGTCCCCTACTGCCAGGATTATTAGCTTAGATGGATACAAATCCCTGAGGTTGCTCAACAGTTAGAGAAATCTTATCAGGACTCTGCTGTTAATTGGTGGAAGAGAACCAAATATGAAGAATGTGTGGATCTAAATCGGCTATCTTCACCTATACAAGAATCTCTCAAGAAGAATCTGCTCGAGCTCCTAGAAAGTTAAGGAAGTCTACTGCATACCTTTGTGTATTTTATTGTATGTATGTATGCTTCTGTTTTGCTTTTTCTGTTGTAAGCTTTTTAATTCATGTGTTGTAAAAACAAACATTGTCTTATACTTACATACTTTACTTTGTGCAAGGTTACAACAATCTTTTCGTTTATCTTTCTTTGATATGAGTTTTATCATCATCAAAAATTGGAAATTGTTAGGATATTTCTATCTGAGTTTTGATGAGACAATGTAAGACTTTAGAGTGCCCATTTTCCGCTCTGTATATGTGGATCATAAGTTGATAAGTTCATACAACTTAGTTTAGTCGCTAAGTTACAAACATCAGGAAGTTAGAGAAAGCTGATCTTTGAGCAGAATTCTGGAGCATGTGAAGGCATGAAACAGGTTCCTCCTAAAATCAGAAAGCTAGAAAAGCAACGATGATCAGCAAACAGATAAAAACAGAAAGCTGATTGAAGAAAGCTGGAAATCCGTTGGCAAGTTTCGAGAACAAAAAACTGTTCTAAAAACAGAAAGCTGACAACCACAGTTAGCACTGCACCTTAGTAAGTGAACCGTGAGTTGGTATACCCTATTCAAAGCAGTACGAGGATGACATTGAATTTCATACAAGGAATGGTTAGTGCCAAGGATCCGTTAGAAAGAAGTTCGTGCCAAACCAATGAAATGATGCCACCTGGAGTTGCGGCTCTGCAAAATCACGATAACCAAGGAGTGGCGCCATTAATGCGGATAAGAATAGGACATGCCCTACTTTCCCAGACTTTCAATCGCATTAATTGCAAAGATTTTGAAGATCTTTTTGAAGTGAACAAGGATAATGCCTCTCTTCAACGGATATTTTTCTACTGATATAAATAGAAGGATGGAGTGACCAAAAAGACTACTGAAGCTTTGAACTACATAACAGATTATTGATCTCTCAAGTCTTTCTCTCAAGCTTATTAAGCCTAGTCACTCAACATTTGAAGCCAGTCAACTCAAGCATTCGAGCTCTCAAGTTCAAGACTGTCTTCACCACAACAGTTGAAGAACCTTTTACTCTTGTAACCATTTGTGCTGTGTGCGCTAGGTTGTGTTGGTGTAACTTAGTTGATAAGATTAGATCCTTGCTTAGTGTATAGTCTTTGTATAGGCTATTTGCCCTGTGTGAGATTGTGTACCCTGTGTGGGTTTATGACCTAAGAATCTGAGATTCTGTAGGTATAACTTGTTAGGAAGAGGTTTGTAAAGGTGAGGCTTGTAAATCGAATTGACTTCACGAAGTTCCTCCTCTGAGAAGGAGTAGAGTGGACGTAGAAGACTTACACCACCTTCGAACCACTATAAGCCATAAGTGTTTACTTGCTTTTATCTTTGTGTTTCGCATTGTTATATTATGTTGCATACATCATAAGCATACTGCATAAGACTTTTATCAAACAACATACTTGCAAAAGAAAACTGGTTTTCCAAACAGAAACTCTATCCTATTTATTCCGCTGTGCATACTATATACTGGATTAGGAACCTGATACTGCATTCTGTCAGGTTACTGATGTGAGACAGGTTGCTGCATTCAATCCTGAATCAGAAACCTGTTTTACAGAAATTTTTTAAAAAGTTCAAAATCGATAAAGGTTCATTCACCCTCCTCTGAACCTCTAACCACTTGAGACCAACAAAAGTGTTTATAACTTGACAAAATCTCACATCTAAATTTACATTTTCGAACTTTAATATAAAGAGTAGGAAGAATAATTTTGTAAGACCCTCTCATAAATCCAATATTGTGAGATGGGTTAACTCACAATAGATAATCGATAATTCATAAAATAAAGTTTAATGTTGACCTGTAAAAATAAGTTTGTGCAGTAAGACTTTATCCCACAGAATTATACACATGGATCTCATATAAATATATGTGTTATATACATACGTTCTGACAATTAATTTGCTTTACCTATTCTTAATAATCAGTTATTGCTGCTTTAAAAGAAAATCTGTGATAATTTATTATCAACATATCAATAGAATCAATGTACCTCAAAATATAGAATGAAGTCTTTTCTTTGAAACCAAGACGTCCATCATAGTTTGAAAAAATTAATTGCATGACGGGACATCCATAATTATACATATAATCTTAAGTTACGCAATCAACTAGATATTCTCCAAGCATTAAGACCATATATAAATTTAATTAAAATAATTAAATTAGATGATGACCTATTTACTTATGTAACTGATATTATACTAAGCAGTATTTCTCCATCACTGAATAATCAAAAGTATTTTCCACTAAATGCCACATCATGAAATTGAACTTCAATTTTCTAATGAAATTTAATTTTATATATATATATATATATATATATATATATATATATATATATATATATTTTTGATAAATTGAAAAAAAGGGTCGGCTGCAGTAGGAAAAACTGACCTCCAATACTGAATACTATATTATGACATTTGTGCCATGACATATAGAATTAAAATTGAATTGCATATTTTAATATTTTCCTATGGCTAATATTGCTAGCTAGTCGTATTACTGATATATAAGACACCCAAACTCAAAATTAAATTAGAAGTTCCTTGGTTAAAGATGTAAATAAATTGAGTCGAACTAAGATTCACTATTTACTATTGAGTTTAAATTTTGTAATTATTATTCAAATTATGTTGAAATAACTTTGGTGAACTATAAATGCAATATATAAGGTTAATTAATTTGATATTTTCAATTATTATTATATTTTGAGTTTTATTATACTTATTGAGCTTGGTCATGAGCTGGTGTCAGACTTTAGATGTTATTGGATATATATAGATTTAAATATAAAAATAAATATTGGATTCGGTTATAAATATAATTTAATAATGATCTCAAATTAAATAGTTTCGCTGGAAATATGGTGTTGAGAATTTGTACGTCGACCAATTTTGAACCAATTTTTAAAGTGCTAAATATTATATCTTGGGGAATTAAATTGTGAAATATTATCCTAGCTACAATTCATATATATGACCGCAATGTATTTCACTTCTCCAAACCAATAAGTTGTGAATGAGAAATTTTAACATAATCGATCCCTTGAAAAGACATTCATGATGGATGATAGATGGTAAAACCATAGATAATATTAATGGGATACCACCCTTTTTATCACAATCAACATAATAAATTACTTTCCTACTGTAATAGATAATATATATCTTTTGACTATAAATTAAAAAAATGATAATTTTACTCTGATAAGATATAATTAACATTTTCATTACATTAGTCAATAACCTTGCAATATATATATATATATATATAATATATATATATATATATATATAAATAAGTGTAAGAGTTATTTTAAAATTTTTCACTTAAATTAAAGTTGGTAAAAGAATAAAAAAAACTATATATTATGATAGAAAAATTAATTTTATTTGATTTTGTGGTATACTTATGTAACACCCTATACCCCTATGACGTATAGTTCACAATAAAATATCTATCCTGTAAATAGATCATACTGACATTTCATTGATCCATATATGTATAAAAATATTATTTAAAGACTAATATCATATAAGATTAAAACACACAACCAATATCTCAGCATAAGTTATATTAAATACAAATTATGGTACATGCGTTCTAAAATGCAAAAATGAGGAGAAGATTGCACGAGACATTAGCCGGCCGACCTGATATAACGTGGCGTCTATATATACAACCCATGTTAAAAAGAGTTATTGAACCTAAACAAAAACAAATATGCAATTTTTATGAGTCGCAACTCAGTGAATATAAATCGTTAATTTAATAATAAGCCGATAACAATCATTAACATTAATCAATAATATAATCAAACATATGCAAATGCCACTATGTCCGGTTTATTATTTTGTGAACTGCTCAAGCTTGGATCTGTCTCGGGATTTCCAATATGCCACTATGTATATAGACCCGTAGGTCTCCAATATGATTATGACCCGAAGGTCTCCACTGTGTATATAGACCCGTAGGTCTCCAATATGAATTTTACCTGAAGGTCTCCACTTTGTATATAGATCCATAACAAGACAGTCACAGACCTTTTTAATTTCATGCAAATTGTACTGCAATATATCAACCATCTGAACATATGATCACGTATACATTTACCAATATATCATTTGATCCAATGATAATTTCATATAAATACACATTTCTTATAGAACACATATAACAAACGTCGCATATAAATCACATCACGTATAAATCACATATACGGTTTATACTCACCAGACTATGATAAGTAATTTGTTCGTTGCTCTGGTTCCTCCTCCCGTTCTACAGCCTGTGCTCCTATAGAATTCAATGCAATTTAGCCTAATTGTTCCCTTAATATATATATTTCTATTATGCAATGAAATGCAATGCATGTATGCTTAATTTCATTTATTTCATATATAATACTAAATTCTAGCAACCTTTATTCTTTTGACATTATCTCACTCAATATTTAACCGAGTCATCCACGACTTTCTTTTGAGTTTAGCTAAGAGATAGGGCTATAAGTTTCATGTTTTAAGTTTTCCCCAATTCAGCCTCTAAAGTTATCAAAAACCAACAAATTACGATAACTTGAGATATATCTAATTCACTAATTTCTTTGTACTTTTTGGGATAATCTTTGAGAATTCACTTCGATCAAATCGAAGAGCATGTCACCACGAGCTTCCCCTCAAAATCTGAAGCAAAACGATGAAGAAACGAACCCGAATTCACAAACCCTTCTTTTTTTTTTCTTTTTTTCAACTCTCCGTCTCCCCCGTTTCTTCTCTGTTTAGGCCACTTTCTCTCTCTTTTTTTCATTTTATCACTCTAACTATTATTATATTATTATTATCAAAACAAGGGTGGCAAGTGTACTACATATTTCCCCTTTACTTTACGTACACATATAACCATATATATATATATTAATATTAATGAAGTGCATGTGTGTATATGTAACTATACGTTAATTAATGCATATGCATATTTATATGTTAATATTAACTAGTTTCATTATATATATGTACACTACCTTATGCACGCCACTTTATATATATCACACACGCACACTTCCACTTATATATATATATATATATATATATATACTAGTTGAGTACACGTGTGTTGCACGTGGAGAGACTAACTCGTGAGAGCCATTTTTTGGTTGATTTTGTGAGCTTTTTTTCCCTTTACTTGTTGTTTAATATTTTTTTAAGTGTGTTTAAATTAACTATAATTATAACAACAATAATTTATTAAAAAACTATTCGATTAAAAAATTCTAGTTCCATTATTCCTAATAAAAAAAAGAATAATAAATCTAAAACGAAAGATTATAATTCTAATTTGACCACTAACTATATCTTTTCTTGTTTGATCTTCTTTTCCGTTCTAATCTTCTTTCTTCGTGATTTGGTTAATAAATCTTTGATTGGTTGATCCTCCTCACCGCTGGATACGTGGATATATTCCTTATTTTTTGTCTTTCTAATTCTTCGTTTTTTCTTATTTTCATCATCTGTTGTAGTGGCCACTGTTTAATTTATCTTCTCTTATCTCCACGGGTTCCAACTTTTCTATTGCTTCAGCTACTGCACTCAATCTTCCTCCTTCAACTTTCGTATTGTAGTTTAGGACAATTAAAAAACGGAATTCACTTGGTCCTTATAAGATCAACCGTCTATAGTATTCAGATGTGCTTTGGCCCTACATATGATTTTTTGTTAAAAAGAACAAGAAAGATAGATTTTAGCAATCTATATAAAAATTCTTAGATTTTAGTTATTATTATTATTATTATTTTTTGAAATCATTTAACTAAAGAAATATTGTTACCTTCTCAATGAACTTCAAGTAGTCTTCTACTGAGCATCCAACGTAAATTGATGTCGTGTCACCAAACATTGTCATTGTTGCTTCAAGATGACCTTGTATCACACTTAGTTTAACTACGTATCTACAATCAATGAATTTATACAAGTATAGTTACATGTCATTGCACGTTTTATTTTGTGATTTATAATTTTAATTTTTTTACCTCGGTGTTGTTTGCACTGGGTTATCTTTGCACTTTCTACATATTGTATTTCCATCATCTTTAGGTGTCGATGTTGTGCATTTTTTGCCTGCATTGTACCATATTTTTGTTTCATTCTCTACCTTGTCCACAACTCCAGTGAAATAATAACATGCATTCTACATTGAGAATGAATACATGATACAAAGTCTAATATAAAAACTACCAAATAATTTAAATATTTATTTACATATTATAATGTATATGTATGAGTGGAAAATAGAGTATAAATTGTATGGATGGAAAATAGAGTATAAAGTGTAGTTAGATAATCAGTAGCAAATTTTGTGCATCTAAACTACAATTAAGACAGATAAAATAGAAAAGAATGCTTCATAAGTACAATTCTCAACTAATATTTCGGAACAAAACATTATAGAAGTTTGGAAAATATAGTTACATACCTTTGAGAGGAAATCTTTTCTCATGATAAGATCTTCAAGAGAAACCTCTCTTCCTCCCCTTATTCTTTGTGTCATTCTCAACTTGCATATTTCCAATGGATCATGAACGATGCTCGACAGTTTTGCAAGTTGTCACGCCCCAAAATCTTTCGTTAAAAATATCAGAGTTTTACCCGGGCGTGAAGATAGAAAAGCAAGGGACGCATAACACATACAGAAAGAGTTAAGCAAGGGACAACAGAAGAAAGAGATAAGGGACGATAATAAACCATCTCACAACAACCTTCGGCCTCGGCCGATATCATTCGGTCTCTCACCGATAATATACATCATATACAGCGGAAGCTAAACATCAGGATCTCCCATCCTCACCAGAACCCAAAGATATATACAGATCATAAACTGTTTGAAAACGTGTTTGGAAAAGTTTAAACTAAGACATTTTAACAGAAATACCAACAGCTAACACTATCCCCCTCCGTCTAGGGTTCACCAGCTTCCTCATCTCCTGTAGTGTGAGTACAGATTAAGGGGTGAGTGCGTTGAATACACTCAGTGGAGGTAACATCCACCTCATAAGACTCCAGACAGAATATAAATACCGAAAAGCTAACTTACAGTCACGTTGTCACAGCACAGATATATGCAAAGCAGATATTAGAAATGGCAAGGGACGTATAGGTGCGGGATTCCCCCGTCTTACCCTATATAACGGTATCTCACCGTTAGTGCATTTAAAGAGGCTCACGACACCTCCACTGAGTAGTAGAAAATAGCAGGGGACGAACAGAATGCATGATCGGAGGACCTCGGTCCTTTCACAGATATAATATGGCACAGCAAGTATAAACACAGCACTTAGATTCCCAATCATATTTCATAAATAGGGAAAGCTGTAAACAGAATAAGAGTTAGAAATTACCCCCACCTCGTATAGTGGTTACCGCGTGAGTAGCTAGGACAGAACGTCTGACAACTCAACACCTCAAGCTTAGTCCACAATAGCCTACAAATTTACGGTGTTTCTTAGGTCTTAAATACAATATAGTTAAAGCTGTAAAGGGTTCCGGCGGAAGAACGCTCGTTAAAGACACGACGGATCGAAAGTACGGCATTACGTGCTCCGGGGCCCGTGAGCACCCGGCGTCGGGCGGAAACGAACCCGACGGCTCGCGCATCATCCGGCAGCTGTCGAGTTTTCCTCAGCCACCCGGTCCCCGTCGCCCGCGCACGCTGGACCCCCGGCACACGCACCCGCGCGCACTCGGCACCCGGCGCACACCTGGCACCCGGCGCACACCCGGCACCCGGCGCACACTCGGCACTCGGCACGCACCCGACGCGCACCCGACGCACATCCCGGCGCGCACCCGACGCCCGACCCGACGCCCATCCCGACGCACATCCCGGCGCGCACCCGACGCACATCCCGGCGCGCACCCGACGCCCGACCCGACGCACATCCCGGCGCGCACCCGACGCCCGACCCGACGCACAACCCGGCGCGCACCCGACGCCCCGACCCGACGCACAACCCGGTGCGCACCTGTCACCCGACACACCACCACAAGCACCACTGCTGGCCGGCGGCGGCGACGGCGGCGGCGGCGCTCCGGCGGCGGGGCTCCGGCGGCACTCCGGCGGCGGCGGAAAATAAAAACGTAAAGGAAAAGAAAAGAAAGAGAACTTACGTGTTCGCGTCGCGAGCGTCGCTCGGGTCGTCGGTTTTGAAAACGTATAAGTTTTGAAAGTTATGAGCCCCTATTTATAGATTTTGGAATTTACCTTTTTACCGTTGAAAAGTTACTATTTACCAAAAATATCTTAATTTACCTTTCATTAAAATATTATTTTTATTTTTACCTTTTATCAAAATTTTACCCTTTCCTTCGTTAGTTGAACTACGGGTCTCCGATTAACCGCTAGTTTGTTTCTGTTTTCTCGTATTTCCGATACGAATCTCTTGGTAAAATCATATTCTAGGTTCCATGTCACAAAAAATATACCCATCTAAAACTAAAACCGGCGTTAGCCAAGTATCTGAAACGCATGTACTAAATTAAACAGTCAAAACATACGCACATAATTATTAAGTCGGGGTTCAAATACTTAATTATTCAATTATGCTCATTTTGATCCGGGGTGCTACATCCCTTACCCCTTAAAATAATTTCGTCCTCGAAATTGAGCACATACTTAGAAAGACAAACAAACGTATACCTAGGATCGGTATGTCGGGGTACTTCCTCAAAATCTCGTCCTCCAACTCCCAGGTTGCCTCTTCCCTTCCGTGGCGGCTCCACTGGACCTTCACTATAGCCATCTCTCGGTTCCTAAGTTGTCGTTTCTTTCTGTCCAAGATGGCTATCGGGACTTCCTCATATGTCAGATCCTTCTCCAGTTCGATGCCTTCTCGATTGATTATATGATTTGGATCAAAAATATATTTCCGTAGCATAGACACATGGAAGACATTGTGCACCCCAGCAAAGTCCGGTGGTAGAGCTAGTCGGTACGCGACCTCCCCAACTTGATCCAAGATTTCGAACGGTCCCACGTACCTTGGTTTCAGTTTTCCCTTCTTTCCAAAACGGTGAACTCCTTTAATGGGAGACACTTTGAGGAAAACTTTGTCCCCAACTTCAAACCTCAGTTCTCTTCGTCTCTTATCTGCATACGATTTTTGTCGATCTTGGGCCACTCGTATTCGGTCTCGAATCTTCTTTATTACTTCTACTGTTTGTTCCACCAATTCGGGTCCCAGAATTTTCTTTTCACCAACTTCGTCCCAGCATATTGGTGATCGACACTTCCTTCCGTAGAGGGCCTCATAAGGTGCCATACCAATGGTTGATTGATAGCTATTGTTGTAGGTGAACTCTACTAAACACAGATGATCTTCCCAGTTTCCGGGAAAATCTAGAACACAGGCCCGCAACATATCCTCTAAGATCTGTATGGTTCTTTCTGATTGTCCGTCGGTTTGTGGGTGAAAAGTTGTACTGAAAGACAGCTTGGTTCCTAACTCCTTCTGCAGACTCTGCCAGAATCAGGAAGTGAACCGTGGATCCCTGTCAGATGTGATAGAAACCGGTACACCGTGTAGTCGGACTATCTCTTCCAGGTATATCCGTGCCAATCTGTCTAGTCCAAAAGTCATCTTGATCGGCAAGAAATGGGTGGATTTCGTCAATCTGTCCACGATCACCCACACGGCGTGGTTTCCCCGTCTGGTTGTCGGTAGACCAACCACAAAGTCCATGGTTATATGTTCCCATTTCCACTCCGGTATCTCTAATGGAGTTAGCATCCCAGCCGGTCGTTGATGTTCTGCTTTCACTTGTTGGCAGATGAGACACTTCTTGACGAACAATCTTATGCCTCGCTTCATGTTCCTCCACCAGAAATTCGCCCTCAAGTCTCGGTACATCTTTGTACCTCCTGGGTGTGCAGCTATAGGTGTGCAATGCGCTTCTTTGAGTATTTCCTCTTTTAATTCCTCGTTCTTAGGCACGCACAGCCTTCCTCTGAAGATTAGAGCTCCATCCGTAGTTAAAGAAAAGTCTTCAGCTCCTCCCTTATCCATCAGAGCTTTCATCTTCTTTAGAAACTTATCCTTCTTCTGAGCCTCCACAATTCGGTCCCGCAGCGTGGGTGTTACAAATAACGCTGCCATTCTGGATTCAATATTGATCGGTGGCGAGAGTATCTCCAAATTAAGTTTCGACATCTCCTCGACTAGTTGGAGTTGATTGGTGATCATCGATGTCACTACTCCTTTCCCTTTCCTGCTAAGGGCGTCAGCCACCACATTCGCCTTTCCGGGATGATAGTGGATTGTGATATCATAATCTTTCACCAACTCTAGCCATCTCCTTTGTCTCATGTTGAGCTCCTTCTGTTCGAAGAAGTACTTCAGGCTTTTGTGGTCAGTGTAGATTGCACACTTCACGCCATAAAGATAATGTCTCCAGATCTTTAGGGCGTGTACCACTGCTGCTAGTTCTAGATCATGAGTCGGATAAATCTGTTCGTGGACTTTCAGCTGGCGTGATGCATATGCCACCACTTTTTCCTTCCTGCATCAATACACACCCCAAACCTTCTTTGGACGCGTCGCTGTAGATTACGAATTCCTTGGACATATCTGGAACTACTAAGACTGGTGCTTCTGTCAGTCTTTTCTTTAGTTCCTGGAAACTTCGCTCGCACCGCTCATTCCACTGAAACCTCACATCTTTTCTGGTCAAGCGTGTCATCGGAGTGGCAATCCTCGAGAACCCTTCTATAAATCTTCGATAATATCCAGCTAGGCCGATGAAACTCCGAACTTCCTTTACATTCGTTGGAGTCTCCCAATTGCTAACAGTTGCCACTTTTTCAGGATCCACCTCAACCCCTTCCGCAGAAACGATGTGGCCCAGAAAGCCAATTTTGTCCATCCAGAATTCGCACTTCTTAAATTTAGCATAAAGTTTTTCTTTCCTTAGTACTTCCAGTGCGATTCTAAGATGTTGTTCATGGTGCGCTCTGTCGCACGAATAGATGAGAATATCATCAATGAACACTATGACAAAAAGGTCAAGATAAGGATGGAAGATGCGATTCATTAAATCCATGAAGACAGCCGGAGCATTACTCAACCCGAATGGCATTACTACAAACTCGTAGTGGCCATATCTCGTTCTGAATGCTGTCTTGGATATATCAGCATCTTTGACTTTCATCTGGTGATATCCCGATCTTAAATCAATTTTCGAGAACACACTAGCACCTCTTAATTGATCGAAGAGATCTTCAATCCGAGGCAGTGGATACTTGTTCTTTATTGTTTTCTTGTTCAGCTCTCGGTAGTCAATACACATCCGGAGGCTACCATCCTTCTTCTTCACGAACAGTACCGGTGCTCCCCAGGGCGACACACTCGGTCCGATGAAGCCCTTATCTAACAGCTCCCGAAGCTGAACCTTCAATTCCTGCAATTCTTTCGGCGTCATCCGATAAGGAGCCTTTGGCTCCGGTGCTGATCCGGGGATGAGATTTATCTAGAAGGTTACTTGTCGATCCGGTGGAGGACCTGGTAAGTCCTCTGGAAGTACATCTGTGAATTCTTTTATCACCGGTACCTCCTCGATAGCAATTGACTTCTTCTTGGAGTTTACCATATTAACCAACCATGCTTCGCATTCTCATTTACTCAGCATCTGGGTTGTTTTCATGGCCGAGACAATCCTTGAGTCGACTTTAACTCGTGTCCCGTGGATGGTACACTCTGGCTCTTCCGGTGCTTGGAAGATTATCTCCCTTTCACGGCACTTGATTACCGCGTGGTTGGACTCTAACCAGTTCATTCCCAAAATCACATCGAAGTCTTTCATCTCCAGAGCGTGGAAATCTGCTTGAAGCGTCCTATCCTCGAAGGTAATCTTAAGACGACGGTACAAGTGTTTTGTCTTTACCGTCTTCCTCGAGGGGATACTAACTTCTAAAGTTTCAGCGACTATCCTACCGTCAACATGCTTCAACAGATCCATCGTCATATCAGCACTATAGATAAAGAAAGTAAACAAGAAATGCGAGGAGAGAAGAAAACGTAGATTCCATCGATTAGCAAAAGTCGAACTGGTATCTTGCATGCATGAGCAAAAGATGGGCCGCTCGTACATTATACAAAAGGTTTACGGGCGCTACTCCAAGGTACGAGCTACTATCTAACTATTACATATATAAACTAAAAGTCCATCATCCTTAGTCTATCTCTTGGTAGTCTCTGAGCTAGGGAGGGCGGGCGAATGTTCGTGCCTAGCCTGCTTCTGACCTTGGCCTTTGTGTTGCAGCTGTTGAGCTTTTGAACCTCTGACAATTAGCCATAATATGTCCCGGTTCTCCACACCGGTAGCAATTTCGTGTATCTAGCGGTGAGTTTCGAGACCTCGGACAGTTAGTTGAGATGTGTCCTGGCCCTCTGCATCTGTAGCATCTCCGAATTCCCCCTGACCTTGGTCTCAATGTTGAAGCTGATGGATTTCTAAATTTCAGACAGTCTCTCACAACATGTCCAGGTTTTCCGCACCTGAAACATGAGTTCCCTAACTTGGGTGTAGAAAGAAGCGGAGCATTACTAGTCCGTGGGACCTTGTGCTGATCGAAGTCTTGACTTAGACCGGTCAATTTCCTCTTTCCTATCACTATTTCCGCTTTCTTGGATGGAGCCATGTCTAAGTGGTGACGAGAAGCAATCTCTTTAGCTCTCTCAACCACTGCGGCATAAGGCATGTCACCCTGACTAGCCAGGACAGAGCTGATCTCCAAGTGAAGACCCTTTTCAAAGCATCTGACCCTTTTGGCATTCGTGTCTACCATATGGGGCGCATACCTACTCAGTCGGTTAAATCTTTTCTCGTACTCTTCCACGGAAGCATTTCCCTGATGAATCTGTATAAACTCTGCTTCCTTTTGGTCACGGTATGACTGAGGTAGAAAATCTTGTCTAATCACTTCTTTAAAGACTCCCCAAGACATTGCACTCCTATGTTCGAGTGCCATAGTCCTTTCGTATAACTTCCACCAGTGGCTGGCTTCTCCAGTGAGTTGTAACACAGCACAAGAGATCTTCTGCTCTTCGGTGAATGCCAAAAGTCCAAAGAGTCGATCCAACGACTTTAGCCACTCGTCCGCTTTGATTGGTTCCCCTGTTCCATCGAAGGTCGGTGGATCGAAACGTCGGAACTGTACAAGGTTTGGGCTCGCATCGTTTCCTAACAACGATGGAGATGCAGCTTGTGTGGTTTCGAAATATCGGGTCAAGCTTCTTAGTGCGGTCACCAAGTCTCCTCTCACGGCATCCATATCGTTCTAAAGACGTCATACGAAAATTAACTCTTATAATCTACCCCTCGCAACTCAACAAGGTATATAACAACAGACAATAACAAAAGATAACCAAACAACAGGTAACATAGCACCGACAACTTTATTCCATAGATCTTTTATAATCTCAATAAATTCTCCGTCATTCGTTTATAAACACTCCATGATCTCATTATGTAGGATAGCGTATATCCAGCCTGTATACGCCATTCACACGAATACATCATGAAACATGTCATCAACTTCCCCACATGGTCTTCATAGACCTCGAGTATTGACAGCGGTGCTACATATCGTAACCACGAACTGAGAAAACCCACTCATTGGTACGACCCGACGCACAACCCGGCGCGCACCCGACGCCCGACCCGACGCACAACCCGGCGCGCACCTGTCACCCGACACACCACCACCAGCACCACTGCTGGCCGGCGGCGGCGGCGACGGCGATGGCGGCGGCGGCGACGGCAGCGGCGGCGGCGGCGCTCCGGCGGCACTCCGGCGGCGGCGGAAAATAAAAACGTAAAGGAAAAGAAAAGAAAGAGAACTTACGTGTTCGCGTCGCGAGCGTCGCTCGGGTCGTCGGCTTTGAAAACGTATAAGTTTTGAAAGTTATGAGCCCCTATTTATAGATTTTGGAATTTACCTTTTTACCGTTGAAAAGTTACTATTTACCAAAAATATCTTAATTTACCTTTCATTAAAATATTATTTTTATTTTTACCTTTTATCAAAATTTTACCCTTTCCTTCGTTAGTTGAACTACGGGTCTCCGATTAACCGCTAGTTTGTTTCTGTTTTCTCGTATTTCCGATACGAATCTCTTGGTAAAATCATATTCTAGGTTCCATGTCACAAAAAATATACCCATCTAAAACTAAAACCGGCGTTAGCCAAGTATCTGAAACGCATGTACTAAATTAAACAGTCAAAACATACGCACATAATTATTAAGTCGGGGTTCAAATACTTAATTATTCAATTATGCTCATTTTGATCCGGGGTGCTACACAAGTTCTTTAGATATCAGACCTATTTGTATAGTTGAAATCGAAGTGGTTTGCAACTGAATCTCACCTAATTAAAGTTTGCAATTTTAAAATTATATTTCATTCTCAAGACATTTGCATATATTCGTTGTCTTTATTTTCCTTTCAAAAAAATTAGGCTAGTTTTTGTTTTACCTTGAAATTCCTTTGTTGTGACCTTCATAATATGGCAATCGTTGGTTTTTTTTATCAACAATTTGCTGCAATTCTACTCCTTCATTCAATGCCATGTCTTCCCAAAGAGAAACGTCAATGGAGTGGTGTCTACATATGAAATAAAAAAATTAAATTGGAATTTTTATGTAATTTAAATTTACATATTGTTTGCTACTTTCTTATAAAAGATGGATTATGCTTACTCTTCATCTATCAGAGTGATTTGTCTTACGGCCACTTTTTTTGGGGTGTCGACAATTATGCTTTCCTTCACCCTTGTAAGAACCCCACATATATCTACATAAACAAAAAAAAATATTTAATGATTATTGTTTTTAAATTATTGAAAAGAAATAGAAATAAGAAATATAGGTACCAAATCTGTTGTGTTCCTCATGCTTGCTACGTAAGTCGTTGTACTTCACGTAGACATTTTTATTGTGGATTTGGTCAATATTGTTTGCAGTTTCCTTCACGGTGCTGAATTGTTTTAAAACTAATTCTTTTTCCGAATGTACCAATGCGAAGTTGGTGTTTGCATCTTTGACCATCACATTTTCAATCAAATATGTCTTGTTTCTTTTGAATTCATTTCCAAAATTTTGGATGTCATCATTTTAAACATGATCATTCCAATTTGGACTGCCTGCAAGAATAGGCATTGATTAATAAATAAATGAAAAAATCAAATCAAATACAATTAAAACAACGATTCAAATAAAACTAAAATAAACTTGGCCAGTAATAGTATCAATCGACTTGACAACCTGGCTTTCTTTTAATTTATTTTTCTCTCAAATTGGTCAGTGCACAATTTTTCTTGAAGTATAGAAACAAAAATTTTATTGAAATTTGCTTACCTCTTCATCCATCATTATCATTTTTTGAATTTTCATGGAATTGTTTTTCCTGCAACATACTTGATGGCCAACTCTTAAAACCTTCAATCTTATTGAATTTGTTTTTTCTCCAATCTGCAAAAGTCTTATGGGTACATTTGTTTCTGTCATCATGTTTTATCCTGTAGTATAACTCCCATAAGAAAACCACACAACATAAATCGCTCATCAAAATAACAAAATATTACAAACTAATATTTTATAAGTTGATAATGAATTGTTTAAAAGTCTTATGGGCATAGATGCTTCCTTCGCCATCTCTATCTTTTATCTTGTGATAAGATGATACTAACACAAGATATTATTGAAATTAATGGAATTTAGGTATAACACCAATGAAATAGATTTCGTTTTTTTTAATACTGCCACATGACCATAGATCACACTAAAAAAAATTGTATGTGAAATATAAAATACATAAAATAAAATCTCTAAAAAAAATAAATATATAAAGAACCGTTGCGTGTTGAATTTAGTTTATAGTTCGATGGTTTAATTTGGTTAATTATCAATTATCCATCTAAGTGCAAATCTAAAATCAGATTTGGCTTTACTTGTTTGGATACGATTCTTATTAGTTCCTATTTTTTTGGAAGTTTTGGATACCAACTCATATACAAATTAAAGTATGAAATCATTGACTTCTACTTGAAATTAATTATTTTCTAAGAAGCACACAATCAAAATCTAGTAGTATGTGTTCACATCAATTAACCATTAATTGAATATAATCATCACTAAACATAAACCAAGTAGTTTGAGGGCAATTCGAATAAAAAATAAAAATTAAATGAAGACAAACCAGTATGCCGATGAGGAGAAGTTTGTTGAGATAATTGTAATCTACTTTTATTCTTGTCGTGATACTTGTTATGTGTATTTATAAATAATACAAGTATGTCATATATATAATGTGTTCATATTAAATTAAAATCCTAATAAACTTCTAATTAAATAAGATATAAAGAGTTTTCTTTAGTTTGGACTTTAAATTAGAGTCCTAATAATCGTCTAAGTAAATTATATATAGAGTTAATTTTTAATTAGGACTTTAATTTACTTAACATTAATTAGAATTCTACCAATTTTGACTGGATTTGGATGATAACATTGATTTGGATGGAATCTACGTTATTAGATTTTCATGTTTGAATTAAATTAACTTGAAAATTCGAGTCCGCTGCGAGTTTCAAACAACATAGATGCACTAAACCAATAAGGTGCAAATGCCTATTTCTCTTTAAGCAAATAATCAAAATTTCCAATACTAAAATATGAAAAGCATCGTTTCAATTTAAGCAATTACACAGTAATTCAAGCAACATAAAGCACGAATATCTAAAATACCGTGTCCTAATACAAAACACCTAATCAAATGCTAACATAATCGCTCCAATTCATACCCTAATGCAAATAACAAAATAACGCCAACACCACTAAATCGGAATCATTTTCAGAATCACCATATATATCAAAATCACCATCATATACGGACAAAGAAATCGATTCAAAAAAAAAACGTTGACAGCGGAGTTTACCGGTGTAATTGAGGGTGTAGTATAGCTGTTGCAGCCGCGAGCCTTGACGCCGAGCTTGAGGAAAGAACGCTGGCGCTGGTCTAGGAGTTGGCGTACTCTAGAGGCGGCGGTTTCCGTCAACGGGAGAACTTGCTTCCGCATGATGAATGAATCCGATCAAAAATTTCCGGCAATTTTCGAAATCAATACCGTCATTTGAAGGAAACTTCGAGATAGGCTTGGGCCTTGAAACTTGTTACAAAATAATTGGGCTACTTGAAAGAAGTCTTTGGTATCAAACCCAATATAAAAATGTAAATGGGTTGTTTTAGTGAATTTGTTTACAATACTTTGTATTTGAATTTTTTTAATTGGGGGTTTTTAAAGAAAAAAATTGTTCTAACATTTAAATGAACGAACCTACAAAATCTAATCTTGTATTATGAATTAAACAGATCATGTTACTATGAATTAAATGGTATTCGATGCTTCTAACGAAATGGGTCACCAACTGTTCGATGAAATGCTTTTTTAAAGTTTTTAATAAACTTCTGTGATTATACGTCCCCATAATTTTGTTTATATCCCACGACTTTTAAATCATTGAATTATATATATATATATATTATCTATAAAAATACGCATGCCCTCAGGCTCAAATAGATCAAACGGAAGAAAAGATTGTGGACTATATTAATCAGGTAAAGTAGATTGCATCTTTTCCAGAGTTTTGATTTTCCATTTTCTTGTGTTCTAAATCTTTATCATAAACTGCAGCTTTGTGATCGGCTTCCCAGTCCAATGGGAGAATCAACTGTTGATTGTTGTGTCCTTTCTTCTATGCTCAATGTTTCCTTTTCCATAGGTGGTCAATCATTTGTTCTCGCTCCAGAGCAGGTTAGTTGATTTAGTCTTTTTCATCTTAGAAGTCGTGCAATCTTCTTTCTGCATTGTCCATAACTTTGGTGGGATTCTTGTTACTTGTTGAATATACGTAATAGCCAATTACATTTTTCGAGGAGTTTGTTTTCTTTTTGTGTTGCATTCTCATGACGCAAAGAAGATTAATTAGTAAAGTTTCAGATCAAGAATTATAAATTTACTTTTATTTTGTATAGTTTGACTCGTGTGGGTATTTTAGCTATTGTCACATGACCCTAAATTATACTTCTCATTTAAATTTGCCATTTTTATTTTTATTTTGCTGTAGAATAGAGTAAAAAATACAATACTTTCTAACATACAATAACCAAGTTGAAAGAATTGCTAACCCAAATAGAGCCCTTGCTCTTCGAGATAGAAGATTCCGTCAAGTAAGCATTTTCTTGAATCGAAGATTATATTACACACGATATACATATGCTAATTGTGAAACAAAAGGTCCTTTCTCCGTTGTTGTCTCCGATGGCACTCTGATTGATACACTCAAGTGAATTACTGAATTTGTTTATGCACATGAACTGTTTGTGAAAATACGTTAATGAACTCTTTTTTTTCTGGATTATTTAAATTGTTTGAATAGAGGGTTATGTAATCTTAGTGTTTGAATGCACTTTTTGAATGAATAACCAAAACACTCTCTGTTTTTTTGTCTAATTCACAATCAAATTTATCATAAAATCTGCAGTTGCAAAGAAGTTTAAGACAAATAGTTTTCCTACTTGAAAATCAGTATTAGGAATAGAGCAGTGTTGATAATGACAGATGATAGCAGAGGATAATGAAATGTGGGGTCATAATATGCAACACCTTTATATCTTTTTATTATCTTTATTTGAATTAGTCCAATGAAGAATACTGGTCTCTTTCTCCTAGCACTGCACAACTCAACTCCTTCTCTAAACAACAATGGTTAGTTGTATTGTTTCTCTTGTTTTTGTCTTGTGTATCTGTGGTATAGAATTAATGATGGATGGAAAATGTCAAATGTGATCAAAACTTATGTAGATGAAAAATGGTTGTTTATGCAGAGAGGGAGCCAGCACCATTACCATATTTTGCATCAAAATGATGGGTGGTTATATAATAGGAGAGCAGAGGTTATTGCCTTTGCAACACATCTATTTTGTGTTGGTGGGGTCCATTAGCTTATTAACTGCACTCCTATCCGCACCATTAGGTTCTTAGAACAAAATGATCCACAAATTTTATAAAACAATGTCCGTATAAGAATTTTAATATTCGTTGCTAAAAATTCATATTTGTAGATTTTTTTATTTGTTAAGTCCATAAAAATGTAATTATTATATCATACCTTTTTATTTGGATTCTTCATCTTCACTCTCAGTTTCAAACTCATTACATGTAGGTAGAGGTGGGAAAATTTGTGAAGAGCTTTCCGATAATTTTATAAGTTTGTCTTTTCCTAATTTCAAAAGTAAAAAATTAGCCTTTTATAACAACAAAAATATTTTAGACTTTTACTTAAATAAAAAAAATTACTAAAGTATGAAAAGAGATTTGTTGTGTACCTGCTCTAAAGATTTTTTTGTAAAAACGTTTTTGGTTCTTGTATTTTCCCCTTTTTTTACCCATTTTTGGATTTATCAACACTTTGGTGGATGCCATATTAGTCCCTCTTGAAAGAGCTACATACAATTGTCCATGAGAAAATACAGGTTCGGGCAAGTACACACCAACATTAGGAACTGTTTGTCCTTGAGCTTTGTTGATTGTCATCGCGAAACATAGCCTAACGGGGAATTGTTTACGCCTAAATTGGAATGGATATCCTTCATTTTCTGCAGGTGATAGGGGTATTCTGGGAAACACATGTTTTCCAGTATGTTGTCCAAAAACGATTTTTGCATCAATTACATTATTTCTAAAATTTCTGCAAACCATTCTTGTGCCATTACATAAACCATTTGAAGGATCCAAATTTCTTAGGAGAATTATTGGACAATTTCTCTTCAACACCAATTTATGAGGAGGTAAACCATTTGGAGTCAAAGAATTTAAAAGTTCCTCTCCATAATGTTTATCTGTTTCATCAGTTGATTCATCAAAACTATTAAAAGTTTTTCAATCTCCTGGGAATATGGATATCAGCTTATCATTCAACTTATCAACTTGCTCATTTTTTGCAGATAATATGGCTCGTTCTGTCATGTATTTTGCTGATTCTGCATTCTTCTATAAGTCTGGGAAAATAGTATTGATGAGTCGTTGTATAGAATCTTCTTCATTATCATAATCAATGATCATTTCATTTGGAATTGAGATATTTCCTTCCCCATCTGTTGGTTCCTCTCCGTTACCAATTCGTAGCAAGAATTCACTAAAATTGGGATCTTTTACAGCTCTCATATTTTTAGATAACGGTATTTTCTGCATTCTTGGCCACAGATATGATTGGACCATGCTAGCATAAATTGTTTGTAAAATTATTGCCCTTGGGACAACTGGTAAAACTTGTCTAAAATCTCCTAAAAAAACTATCACTTTTCCACCGAAATCTTTATCATTTCCAATAACATCCTTCAGTAATGTATCCACATTTTCAATTGCCCATCGTTTTGCCATTGGAGCTTCATCCCATAAAATCAAATTTGCTTTACGCAATAATTCTACGGCACCACTTTGTTTGGAAATGGAACATTTACTGTTTTCATCTGCATTTATTGGTATTTTGAATCGTGAATGTGATGTTCTTCCTCCTGGCATCAATGCGGCTGCTACTCCGGATGTGGCAGTCGCTATAGCTATTTGATTTTTTGATCTAAGATGGGCTAACAACACACGATATAAAAATGTCTTGACAGTCCCCCCGGTCCATCAATGAAGAAAACTCCCCCATTTTGTTTTTCAATGGATTCTAATATTAAGGTAAAAGCCATATGTTGATCAGCATTCAACTTTGTTTCAGCTTCACGATCTTCAGAAGGAATTTCAACAGACAATTCTTCTCGTAATTCTCTTCCACATTCTCCTTCTATATCGTCAATTTTCATAGCAGTGATTGGGATATCATACAAATGTATACTTTTTCCCATACTCTCCAAAAAAAAATTAACACTCTTCAAGGTTTTCGCTACCCTATAAGATGACGATGTGTTTGCTTCTTTTTTGAAATCTTCAGACATTGCATTGAAATATGTATCCCATAGAGCTCTGATATCTGTTGGTGTACAAAATACCAATATTATTGCAAAAAGTCTCGCAACTCATGTGGCATTTGAAATGTTATTGCTTCATTTAAACATTCAAAAATGCTTTCATCTGCTTCAAGTAATCCTCTTTTTTATGCAGATTCTTTAAATGTTGAGCATTGCACACCATCTACTGTCAACAAATACTCAAAAGATGTTGGCTCTTTCACATGATTCAAGAGTAATCGAAGATAGTATCTTTCTCCTTCTGTGGGATTTGCTGCATTAATACGTCCAATCACCTCTTTTTTTTTTCTCTCTCTCCAACATTTGTTTTGTCTATCCCACACATAATGCTCTGGAAACTCTTTATACAGATATTGTTTGGCCTTTTCACATTGAGCGCATGTAGAAAAATATTATGTGAGCATCGTCTTGGAAGTATAATCATCCGCCAATAATTTATCCAAATTTTGATTATTCCAATATGTGACAGAATGTTTGTTTGGCAAATGAAGTTGTAAGTTGAAAACTGCTGGGGATATCTCATTTAAATTGAATTCAAAAATTCTCCATAATGCCTCATGAGCCGATACCCATCTTGCATCTTGGAATTGTTTGATTTCATCAATCACATTATCACCGTCATTGTGGGTTAGATTAACTGTCACTCTATCATGCCCTTTGTAAATATACTTGTAAAGGTACTTTACAGCCGTCACCCCCGAGCATATCTCAACGTTGATATGGCAGTTATATCTGGATAACAAATATGGATTGTAAGGAACCACCCATTGATTATTCAATTCAGTATTGCGAACTTCAACAACCACCCCATTTTTTCGTCTTCTGTAGATTGGATAACTATCTTTACCTTGTATGGTGTTTTCACAAAAAGGTCTTGGATAATGAGATTTACACTTACCTACAGATTAGAGTGGAAATTAATCACTAAAAGTCGATGAAATATAAACAAAATAAGGATAGAGAATGACTTAAAAATTTATAACATTAGCATTTAATTACTAATGAATTTTAATATAGTTTGATACAAATATTTTAATGAGTTTCTAATTTTTATGGATAACGACATTTGCACTTACCTTTCTCCATACATGAATTTTTCGGATTTTTTTTGCCACACGGTCCATGTAACATGTGTTTCTTCACCAATTCATATATTCGAGAATTATTTTCTTCATTAGGATCTTCAGCACATACAAACTTATCAAACTGGTCAGTTGTATGAATTTTATAATCACCCTTTAGAATTATAAGTAGATGAGCATGTGGTAGTCCCCTTTTCTGAAATTCGACCACATGAACATGTGCAGCAACTTTTCCGAATATTTGTTTCTTAAATAATTGATCTTTCAAGTCCTGCAATTTTGCTCGGAAAACTCTCACAGCTAAATTTGGATGATCTTGACCTTTTTGACCTCCATACAGATTTTCTTGTATTTCTTTCCAATCAGGATTACAAGTAATGGTGATAAATAGATTTGGTTTTCCAAATCTTTGGACTAACGCCAATGCATCAAGATATTTCCTTCGCATATCCCTTGGGCCACCAATGAATGATGAAGGAAGAAAAATTCTCGATCCAACTTCACTACCACGGAATTCACCTCTAAAACACTATCTATGATCCCTTGGTAGAATTCAGTTCTCAATTTTGCTTGGTTCAAACGGAAAAATTATAATCTTGTTGTCTCCAATTTTATATAACTGTCAACTGCATATTGTTGTAACAATCTTCCGCAAATAATAGTGTAGAGTGTCTTGGATCTCTGATTTGTAACTTATAACAACTGTATTCTCTATAAGAAACTCTTTTTGCATTTCCTTTTATGACAACTGATTATGAGAAATAATGGTTGGAATGATTAGAATGAACATAAACTCTTTCATCAGATTTTTTAGGAATACGTATATTGTAGTACATACCTTCTTGTTCTTGGGAGATAATTTCATCTGGAGTAGATCTTGATGTAAGTCTAGAAGCATTCAGGACATTTAATACATTTGCTGCAATTGTATATGTATTAAAAAAATCCAATAAAATTAAATTTTGTAAAAATTTAATTATTTCCTAAAATATATATGTTCTTGAAATATATTATAACATAAATATGCACCTTTCTCCTCATGAATATTTTGGTGCCATCCTGTTTCACCTCTTGGAAATAGAAAAGGGTATTGTAAAGGGTCATAACATCCAAAATAATGCATTATTCTATATTGGTCTCCAGAATGAGCACTAACAATAATATCTCGTTCAAACCCTACTGTAGCGCCTAGGAAAAACGATGCATAATTTGACAATTAAATATTTTAACTTTAATTGTGTGATTTAATTTATGTGCGTTTCAAATTAATCGAAAGATGCATGATTTAATTTATCGAACGTATGATTAATTTTATCGGAAACATAATTAATTGAAAGAGCTTACGTTTATGTTTATCAAGGGTTTAATTTAATTAAAAACGGTATATGCATATCATGAGAATGATCGTAATCGAAAAACGAAGAGAATGAAACGAGAATTGGCCGATCGGAGTTACGAGACCCAAGTTGGGCCCAAGTCAATGGAAAGTCAAATGGGTTAAAACATGTTGTGGCTTGTGAATTTACCATACTTGACTCAAAACTACCCAAGGTAAAATAAAATTGATGTTTTACTCTCTCTCCCTTCTCCCCGTTTTCCGGCGGCAAGCGGCCGAAGCACCGCCGCGCCGGAGGTGGCGCCACCGCTGGCACAGCCGCCTCTCCTCCCTGTTTTCGCCCATTTTCACACCAAACGTAGCCTTCGCCGAGCCCGTCATGGATCTGGGCTCGGTTCAGCAAGCCGTCTTCGCCTCCGCCGGAAATCGGCCGGCGAAGTCGCGGCTCCATTTCTCTCTCCTACCTATTTTCTATCTCTTCGCACCTTCTTCGTTTCTTCTCCGATCCAGCCGATTTATACATGATTTTGAAGCCCTCGTCGAGCCAATCACGATTCCGGGCTCGGATCATCGATCAGCCGGCTCAACCTCCGGCAATCGCCGTCTGAAGTTTCTGCGTTCACTCTCTCTCTCTCTCTTGCCACCATGTTCCCTCGCTGCCGTCGCCGTTGGTTTTTGTGGTGTGAGTGTGTGGAAGTTGGGGGCGCCGCCGAGGAGGGCGGAGCCGTGCTTGGTGTCGCCGGCGATGCTTGCCGGTGAAGTAGGTGTGTGTGCGTGTTTCTGTGCACGTGTGTGAGTTTGTGGGCGGCGCTTCCAGCACTGCCATGCGTCGCGGTGGGCGGTGCTAGGTGCGCCATTGAGTGTATATGCGTGTGTGGGTGTTGGTTGGTGACGTAGTGTGGCCGGCGGTGGTCTGTAGCGGCGGAATTGGCGAGGGGCAGTGGCGGGGTGGGTGATTTGGGGGCAGGGGCTTGGTTGGAAATTTGATAAGTCCAGCGATTTCCTTGCAAACCCTAGAAAGTTTAGGATCTTTTCATTTAGGTCCCCTAACTTTTACTTTGTGCACTTTAGTCTTAAACCTTCTGGAAACTACAATTCCACCCCAGAACTTTTCAAGCCTCTGACTTTCACCCCCAGAACTTTCCAAGTTTTCGATTTTCACCCCCAAGACTTTCGAATATTACAATTCGACCCCCAGATTTCCAGAAATCTCACTTTGACCCCTAAACTTCTTTGGATTTACAGAAACGCCCCTGGTCAAAGTCAACTCTCCTGCAAGAATTACCATTTTACCCCTAAACCCTAAAACGCTTCATTTTAACTCGTTTCTTATCCGATTAAGCTCATTCTTTCGCCTATAGAACCATAATCGAACCCTCTTCGACATATGATCAAGTGTTAAACCTTTTGATCGTCTTTCCCTTTATTGTTGTTTCTTTCGAGAGAGTTTTTTAAACAATTAATTAATGATCATAATAAGAAAACTAATAAGTGGACTTTTGCATGTGTAAGCAATCGCATATAGGAGTGTACGTATTTTTAAAGATCATATCACACGAAGCAAGCACCACTTTTCTAGGTGGGGGTAACTTCTGAACTTAACGTCTTTTACATTTCTGTACTTAATATGTCTTGATATACTAATGAAATTGTTGATACGTTAATCAATGTTAATATATCTATAATCGTACGATATGAATTACTTGAACTTACGTGCCTTGGGATTACGTGTTGTGTTATTATATGATCATGCATACTATTTGACATGTTTTATCGGGTAAGACGAGGGACACCCACGCCGAAGGATTACCGGGTAAGACGGGGAATACCTACGTTGAAGGATTACTGGGTAAGATGGGGAATACCCGCGCCGAAGGATTATATGTGCAATGCATTTTACGTGCTGTGATTACTTGATGTGCTGATTTTTCTGCTTATGTATTTTAACTGTTTATATAATCCCGAAAGATGGAAATTGCTCCCACGAGTGTATTCAAACGCACTCACCCCTATCTGTACTCACAGTACAGGAAACGATGAAAATTAAGACACGCAGCGAGAGGGGTGCCGTATTCAGTGTTCTTTCTGTCTTATTTTGGAAATGTCGAACAAAACTTTATAACTATTTATGTTTTGTAAAAGATTTGTACGTTTCTTCTTAACTTGTAACACAGGACTTGATGTTTTGAAACTGTTGTCACTTTAAAGGAATTTTCGTTTACTTGTTTGTTTCAACTTTAAAAAGTATGTTTCTATCTTTCCTTTCGCTGCACGCCCATAAGCAACTCTGATATAAAAAAAGTATGAAAACGGGGTGTGACAGATATGGTATCAGAGCAAGGTCCTACCCTTTGTAGGGCCCTGTTCAAGGTCGTTCTTTTTTTCAAACGTGTTTTAACATGAAAATCTTATATACATACTGGATAATCACCTCTTCCTATGCGCTTCTCCCCTAATCATGAAACTTAATAAGAGTGCTTACATGTTATACATCTACCTTTTATTATCTGTCTATCTCTTGTCTTTCTACTTCTTGTCTGCCTTGTCCTTGTCATGTTTAACTCTTTTATGACCTGGATTCCAAGTGATACCTGAAGTCGTATGAACTTGTCCTTGTTTAGTTGCTTTAATAGAAGATGATCTTTTATTTCTTGATGTCTCCACAACCGACACATTGCTCCTGGCCGCTGACTGCAGCAACGTGAGCTCGTGTGCGTAAATGGCCGTTCATAAGAGTTGGTGTGGGGTTATTGAGAGTTGAGACTATATGGGCCTTTGTTTATAACAAGATGTGTGTTTGGGTGTGTTTTCCCAGTTGTGGGTATGATCTGTAAAGTTGCATCTAATGTTTGAGGTCTATGGGACCATGCATGTATACCTTGTTTAGTGTTTTAAGATGATTTTTGCTCATGACGTGTTTACATGTCTTGTATATGCAAGTTGAGCATACGTTATCCTATATGACAATATTATGCTATGATGATAAATGGATGACAGAGAAATCTATTGAGGATTATGAATTGATTGATGGAATACTGTTTATATATTGTATGTTTATCTGGATTATATCTATCTATTTTTCACTTATCTTGTTGTTGGTTTGGTATATTGTTGGGTTGCATGGGGTAGACACTAAGGGGTAGATTTTCGTACGTTGTTTTTTCTAAAATAGTATGCCTTGTGGTCGCCGAAGAAGAGACCATCCACCGATGGATAATCAGCTACCAGAGGGAAACCTTCCGGATCACAAGATGGACACCACAATGGGAGATCTGGTGTCGGTTTTAAGGGGACTGGCCCGACACTTTGAAACACCACCAACATCATCGAGGAACAATGCAAACTTAGTTATCAAGCAGTTCCGACGTCTTAATCCATCAACCTTCAATGGAAGAGCGGACCCGATCGAGGCTGAAGAATGGCTAAGGTCGCTGGATCGAATTTTTAGACATCTATCATGCACAGATGAACAAAAGATCTCATGTGTCGTGCTTCAACTCACCGAATGGGCTAGCTACTGGTGGAAGTCCTACGAAAGGACCATGTCACCGGAGCATAGAAGTGTTATGTCTTGGGGAGTCTTTAAAGAGGTGGTTAGATAGGAATTCCTGCCTCAGTCGTATCGTGACCAAAAGGTAGCAGATTTCCTACATATACAACAGGGAATCGCCTCCATAGAAGAGTACGAGAAGATATTCAATCTCTTGAGCAAGTATGCACCTTATCTAGTGGACACCGATACTAAAAAGGTCCGACGTTTTAAAGAAGGCCATCACCCAGAGATCGGTTCCTTTTTGACAGGTCGGCGGACAATGATGTATGCTGAAGTCGTTAAGAAGGCCCAAGAAATTTCATCTCGTCTATGCTTGGGTGTTGCACCGCTTGAGAAGGTCGTAGTAGCGTCCGGAAAAAGGAAATGGATAGGTCTGAACCACAGCATCAATCAGAACAAACACCCAAAGACCAACAACACTCCGCTTCTCCCTGTCCCTAAGCCAGGAGACTCGTGTGCCAAGTGTGGGAAGGCTCATGTAGGACCATGTCTTTTAGGGACCCAAATTTGTTTTAGATGCAGAGAACCAGGACACGTCGCCATCAGATGTCCGTAGTTCAGGAACACAGTAGCGGCGGAGAAGCCGAAGTTACAAACAAACAAGATCCGAAACTGCTACAGATGTGGAGAGTCTAACCATATTGTGCGCGACTGCCAGAAGTTTAGAAATCTGATGGCTACAGCACCAAGACCGAGGCCAGGAACAGGTCAAGCCCAGACGTTCGCCCTCACTCGCTCAGAGGCTGCCGAATGATCGGGAACCAGGACAGGTACGTCAACAGTTTCTTATATTCTGGCTCTCATCTCGTTTTGTTAGACCTTGGGACAACCTACTCATTCCTTGTCAAGTTTTGCGATTTTGTTAAAAACCTGAAAAACGGTAGGGTAGTCGCTGAAACCTTAGAATTAGTATTCCATCAGGCATGACGGTACAAACGAAACACCTTTATCGAATCTAAGAACCGCATTTCGGAATAGAATTCTTTTAGTCAATCCACGCGCGCTAGAGATAAAGGACTTCAATGTGAACGGGGAATGGACTAACTTAAGGCGAATCATGCAGTAACCAAGTGTCATGGAAATGAGGTCACTTTTCAGATTCCTGGCGACGAGGAATTCACGTTTCGGGACGCCGGTCGGAGTTAACCCGAGGGTCGTATCAGATATGAGGACGACCAAAATATTCAGAAAAGAAGATTGTCAGGCTTGGGTGGTGAACATGGTAAACTTCAAGCAAGAAGTGAGTTCCGCTGAAAAGGTATTGGTCGTGAGAGAGTATGTGGGCGTTTTACAGAAGACCTGTCGGGCCCTCCGCTAGATCGATAAATTACTGTTGAGATTGATCTCATCCCAGGATCAGCACTAGTGTCGAAAGCGCTATATCGGATGAAACCAAGAGAACCACAAGGATTTAAGGTTCGGCTGCAAGGACTTCTGGGCAAGAAATTCATTCTTCCAAGTGTATCGTCTCGGGAGCCTCAATGCTCGTGTGAAGCTTTTTAGACGAGCATCGTTTATCGGGAGCTGAACAAGTGGACCATCAAGAACAAACGTCTTTCACCTTGGATAGAAGATCTGCTTGACTAGTCGAGAGACACGAGCGTAATTTCGGAAAATCGACTTGAGGTAGGGAGATCACCAAGTGAAAGTAGATGAGACAGTTATACCAAGGACAACTTTCAAGACAAGGTACATTCACTATGAGTTTGTTGTAATGCCGTTGGGACTCAGCAACGCACCAGCAGTTTTCAGGGGTCTGTTTAATTGAGTCTTCCACATGTACCTCGATAGTACTATCATAGTGTTCATCGCCGACATCCTGATCTATTCATGTGACAAGGCGTACCATGAATAGCATCTACGGATCCCGTTAGAGACTTTGCAAAAGGAGAAGCTTTTTGTGAAATTCAAGAAGTGTGAGTTTTGGCTCGACAAGGTAACCTTTCTCAAACATGTATCCTTGAAAGGGATTGGTGTGGACCTGACCAGAGTAAAAAAGAGGACGTCTCGTCATGGACGTCGTTGCTGGATTGCCGAGATATAAGCGTGGAAACCATGCTGTGTGGGTGATCGTGGACAAATTGATTAAGTCAGCTCACTCCCTGTCGATTAAGGGGACCTACGGTTTAGATAAGCTAGCTCGAATCTAGCTAGAGGAGATCGTCAGATTGCATGACGTGCCAGTTCCATCGAATCAGACAGAGATCTGTGTTTCACATCCAAATTCTAACAGATCATACAGAAGGAGCTACGGACCAAGCTATCCTTCAGCACTGCCCTCTACGCCCAAAACGGTGGATAATCAGAAAGGACAATTCAGTTTCTAGAAGACTTGTTGAGGGCATGCGTCCTGGATCACCATGGAACCTGGAAAACCATATATACTTAGTGGAGCTCACATGCTACAACAGTTACCAGCCGACAATTAGGGTGGCGCAGCGGAAGCGAGGTGGACGAGAAGAGGAACTTGGGGTCCGACTGGGTCGAACAAGCAGTTGAAGTGATCGAGATCTTGGATCAAGTTGGAGAGGTCGCATACTGACTAGCTTTGTCGTCGGACTCCACTAAAATGCACGACATTTTTCATATAGCCATGCTGCATAAGTACATCTTTGATGCGAGCCACATCATCGATCAGAAAGACATCGAGATGGAGAAAGATCTGACTTACAAGGAAGTCCTAGTAGCCATCTTGGACAGAAAGACTCACAAGATAAGGAATCGGGAAACGACTTTAGTAAAAGTCCTATGGAGTCGTCATGGAAAGGAAGAAGGGACATAGGAACCAGGAGGTCGGATCCAAGCGAAGCACCCAGATTTGTCGTTTTAGAATACGCTTCTGAAATTTCGAGGACGAAATTTCTTTTAAGGGGGAAGGGGTGTAGCGCCTAGGAAAAATGATGCATAATTTGACGATTAAATATTTTAACTTTCATTGTGTGATTTAATTTATGTGCGTTTCAGATTAATCGAAAGATGCACGATTTAATTTATCGAACGTACGATTAATTTTATCGGAAACATAATTAATTGAGAGAGTTTACGTTTATATTTATCGAGGGTTTAATTTAATTAAAAACGGTATATGCATATCACGAGAATGATCATAATCGAAAAACGAAGAGAATGAAATGAGAATTGGGCCGATCGGAGTTACGAGGCCCAAGTTGGGCCCAAGTCAATGGAAAGTCAAATGGGTTAAAACATGTTGTGGCTTGTGAATTTACCATACTTGGCTCAAAACTACCCAAGGTAAAATAAAATTGATGTTTTACTCTTTCTCCCTTTTCACCGTTTTCCAGCGGCTGGCGGCCGGAGCGCCCCCACGTCGCCGCCGTGCCGGAGGTGGCGCCACCACCGGTGCCGCTGCCTCTCCTCCCCATTTTCACCTGTTTTCAGACCAAACGTAGCCCTCGCCGAGCCCGTCACGGATCTGTGCTCGGTTCAACGAGCCGTTGCCGCCTCCACCTCCGCCTCCGCCGGAAATCAGCCGGCAAAGTCACGGCTCCATTTCTCTCTCCTCCCTATTTTCTC
This sequence comes from Scutellaria galericulata, assembly GCA_946896805.1. Lineage (NCBI taxonomy): Eukaryota > Viridiplantae > Streptophyta > Magnoliopsida > Lamiales > Lamiaceae > Scutellaria > Scutellaria galericulata. Next base: position 10,168,506 of record OX335791.1, on the reverse strand, counting down.
TCTTTTCACACCTTCTCTGTTTCTTCTCCAATCAAGCCGATTTATACATGTTTTTAAAGCCTTCGCCGAGCCCGTCACGATTCCGGGCTCAGATCGTCGATCGGCCGGCTCGACCTCCGGCAATCGCTGCCTGAAGTTTCTGCGTTTAGTCTCTTTCTCTCTTTCCTCTCGATCGTTCTCTGTCTCTCTCTCTTTGTTATTCTCTCTCTCTCGCCGCCGTGTTCCCTCGCCACCGTCGCCGTTGGTTTTGTGGTGTGAGTGTGTGGAGGTTGGGGGTGCCACCGAGGAGGGCGGCGTCGTGCATGGTGTCGCCAGCGAAGTGGGTGTGTGTGCATGTTTCTGTGCGCGTGTGTGTGAGTTTGTGGGCGGCGCTTCCAGCGCCGCCGTACGTCGCGATGGCTGGCGCTAAATGCGCCGGCGAGTGTGTGTGCGTGTGTAGGTGTTGGCCGGCGACGTAGTGTCGCCAGCGGTGGTCTGTGGCGGCGGAATTGGCGAAAGGCAGTGGCAGGGTGGGTGGTTTGGGGGCAGGGGCTTCGTTGGAAATTTGATAAGTCCAGGGATTTCCTTGCAAACCCTAGAAAGTTTAGGATCTTTTCATTTAGGTCCCCTAACTTTTACTTTGTGCACTTTAGTCCTAAACCTTCTGGAAACTACAATTCCACCCAGAACTTTTCAAGCCTCTGACTTTCACACCCAGAACTTTCCAAGTTTTCGATTTTCACCCCCAAGACTTTCGAATATTACAATTCGACCCCCAAATTTCCAGAAATCTCACTTTGACCCCTAAACTTCTTTGGATTTACAGAAACGCCCCTGGTCAAAGTCAACTCTCCAGCAAGAATTATCATTTTACCCCTAAACCCTAAAACACTTCGTTTTAACTCGTTTCTTATCCGATTAAGCTCATTCTTTCGCCTATAGAACCGTAATCGAACCCTCTTCGACATATGATCAAGTGTTAAACCTTTTGATCATATTTCTATTTATCGTTGTTTCTTTCGAGAGAGTTCTTTAAACAATTAATTAATGATCATAATAAGAAAACTAATAAGTGGACTTTTGCATGTGTAGGCAATTGCATATAGGAGCGTATGTATTTTTAAAGATCACATCACGCGAAGCAAGCACCACTTTCTTAGGTGAGGGTAACTTCTGAACTTAATGTATTTTACATTTCTGTACTTAATATGTCTTGATATACTAATGAAATTGTTGATACGTTAATCAATGCTAATATATCTATAATCGTACGATATGAATTACTTGAACCTACGTGCCTTGGAATTACCTGTTGTGTTATTATATGATCATGCATACTATGTAACATGTTTTACCGGGTAAGACGGGGGACACCCGCGTCGAAGGATTCCTGGGTAAGACGGGGAATACCCGCGCCGAAGGATTACCGGGTAAGACGGGGAATACCCACGCCGAAGGATTATATGTGCAAAGCATTTTACGTGGTGTGATTACTTGATGTGCTGATTTTTCTGCTTACGTATTTTAACTGTTTATATAATCCCGAAAGACGGAAATTGCTCCCACGAGTGTATTCAAATGCACTCACCCCTATCTGTACTCACACTACAGGAAACGATGAAAATTAAGACACGCAACGAGAGGGGTGTCGTATCCAGTGTTCCTTCTGTCTTATTTTGGAAATCCATGTCGAACAAAACTTTATAACTATTTATGTTTTGTAAAACTGTTGTATCATTTGATGGATCCTATTTTATTTCCGCTGTTAGTTTAAACTGCTATCTTCCGGCGATGGGTCGATGCTTTGTAAAAGATTTGTACGTTTCTTCTAAACTTAACTATTTCTAAACTTGTAACACAGGACTTGATGTTTTGAAACTGTAGTCGCTTTAAAGGAATTTTCGTTTACTTGTTTGTTTCAACTTTAAAAAGTATGTTTCTATCTTTCCTTTCCCTGCACGCCCATAAGCAACTCTGATATAAAAAAAAGTATGAAAACGGGGCGTGACACCTACATTATCATTATTTCCCTCAATCCAAATAGCTGCAACTTGATCTGCTGTTGGAGCATTATAAACTCGCTGATCTAATCTCACATCTTTTGTGATACAAAGTTGCACATCATCTAGAGAAGAATATTCTGTTAGTCTTCTAAATATTTTGGCATATGGATTTTCTTCTAGTATTTCAGTGAGCTTCCGTACAATTCCTTCTGATACATGTGAATTAAGGCACATTCTATTTGCAGTTTCATTTTCAGTATCAAAAAAATATAATTGAAAATTAGATGGTTTGTTCCATTAAGATTCAAACTTGGGAGATTGTGATAAATCATTCCTTGTACTCGAAAAGTGAAAACTCCTCGTCGTGCTGAAGCAAGCTCTTTATCCAATTTCACTCCAAATGAAGTGAATGAGAATATGGAATTGTATGAACGTATATTTTTTCGAAAATCAACAGATTCTTCCGGTTGAGAAGTGTATAGTTCGTACAATTTCTCTAGAACTTCTGCAGCTGCAAGTTTAACTTTTCCATTATCACAACAAAACATAGGAGGCTCATACTCAAATCGTGTTGCTCCACAATGAATACAACTTGACATTTTTTTTAGTTTATGTTCCCCTGTCATTAAAATTCATAATTAGATAAAATATATTAATATATAATTTTCAATTTTATATGAAAAATGTATTTCAATACAAAGTTTAAAGAATATTAAAAAAATATACCTTCAGAGTTATTTAGATTTGCTTGAACTTGTAAATTACATGTTGCTTGTCTCTTTTCACGATTTTGCAAAACATGTTATATATAGTCTTTTTTCTTAATATCATTAAGATTTGCATATCTTCTCTTTTGTCCAACAAGTTTCCTTTGACGCCATATATATTTCGTCTCAGACATCACCACTTTTCTTTGACTATATTTAAAAAAAAAAGGAGTTATTAAAATTTTTAGCAATAAGTTTTTGTTATGTTTATAAATCTTTTTTTACATTTGTCATCGTACTATAAATTATAATTATTGGATTTAGTTGAAAAATAAACTCATACATACCTGTTACCACAACCTACGATTTCAAATTTTAAACTTGAATCTTTGATTACTCGTTGTAATCTGCTCGAACTCTTGTCGAATAATCCTCACGAATTTCACACCGATCACAAAAACATTAAACACATTTGAAGACAAACCACTATCGCCAATGATATATATATATATATATATATATATATATATATAATGTGTTCATATTAAATTAGAATTCTAATAAACTTCTAATGAAATTAGATATAAAGAGTTTTTCCTTCGTTAGGACTCTAAATTAGAATTCTAATGAAATTCTAATTAAAGAGTTTTCCTTCGTTAGGATTCTAAATTAGAATTCTAATGAAATTCTAATTAAATTAGATATAGAGAGTATTCTTTAATTAGAACATTATTTTTTGCTCAAGAAAATTTAAAAAAAGAAATCTAAAAGTGGTATCAATAAAACGCCAAGTTATTTCCGAAAGTAATTATAATTGTGAAAAATAAAAGATTCCACGGGTAGGTGCAAGTGCTTCAGTCATCATGGAATAAACTATAAATTATTCATTAACGATAAGAGGTCTTTGATGACACATGATAAGTTGACCTCAAACATGACAAGTCATAAAACATATTAAAAAACTTTAATTTATTAATACCACAGGAGGATTTCTGCAATTATTGTCCACGAAAATAAAACGATTTTTTTTCCTCCTTCATGAACAGTGAAATTTATTTATTTCTTATCAAAATCATATTTATTTTCGTTACACATGGTATGATGACATAAGAGTAAATTAATTAAATTAATTGAATTAATTAATCATCCGAAGAGTAATTAAGGTTTATATCTTTCATTAATTGTATCGTTGAATTAATTAAATTTGTCATTCAATTCTCAACTAAATCCTTTCAATTATTGATATCACCTTCATATTAAATCAAATTAAATTAAATTTGTCATTGAATTTTAAAGAATTGGATGTATATTAATTTTTGTATAAATTAATATTATTCAAAAATATGCTTATAATATATCATTGAAAAGCTCTTTAAATATATATTAATATAAGACTAATTTTAGTTTAAGATTCAAAATGTTCAAGATTACAAAAGAAAAATAATCAAAACATGTAATTTTTTAAAAAAGAGTTTGAAATATAAAGGACTCTCGTTTATTATAATCAAATAGAAAATAAAATAAATATTAAATTACATTACTATCCCTAATAAAGAGTTTTCTTTCATTAGGACTCTAATTTAATTTGATTTGATTTAATTATGTAGGAGGGTTACAATTGGCATTATGAAAAATGGATGAAACATTCATACTTATATAGTGTCAAAAAAAAAAAAAATATATATATATATATATATATATATATATTAATATCAATTCAAACCCCCCATTTTTTTATATATATCAAATTTATATTTCTTTTATTCTCTTCTATATTTCTAATTGATTCTACTATTTATTTTCAACCCAAGTATTATTCTAAATTCTTTACGAATGTCAATATGATATGTTTTTAATGTATTATGAAATGAATGCCCAATGACGTGTAGGTTTTGGTTCACAATGTTACAACTTATACCATATAATTAATGGTGAAATTAATGTGACTATAGTAACTCATGTTTTGGTGAAATTTAGTTTGAAACAATTATGCTTAGCTCGAACATGCATGCAACAATTGACCATCTATTTAACGTCTTGTATAAATTTTTATATTCTCGAAAAACAATGTTTCCGGCTAATAGTGACATGTGACGATTAAATATGTATTTAAATTTTGGGTGGTTAATCATAATATTTGAATTTCATTTTCTTTTGTGAGAGTACGTAGGAGATTAGGAATGGATGGCATCATATTTAAATTCAAGATAGTTATTATATACAAATGCACAATGATGTCATAATGAAAAGTGTATGTAAGTAGTTTATCACTAAAAATTTTAAAAAACAGCGTTGCTAATATTTTTTACGTTGCCTCAAAAAAATAAAATAAAATGAAATGTCTTCTGCCACTCTCATTAAGACTCAGCTAAACAAGAAATTTATCATATATCTTTTTTTTTTTTTGGAATTTTAAAGCTGTAAATGAACTGAAACAACAAATTATCGTAAAAAATGCTAATATAAGTAATGACAAAACTTATTTACAATGTGTCGCTAATACATTAGCGACAACAATGTTGTCGAACAAAAATTATTTGTGAAAAGGCTTTTACAATAATAATTTAACAACAAAATGTTGTCGCAAAATGTTTTTGCAACAATTATCAATGTTGTTGTCTCAATGTTTGTTGTTGCAAATACTCATTTTTCTTGTAGTGTTATAAGTGCACAATACAAATTACAATCGTGACATTTTATGTGAAAAAATCAATAAAAAATATTTCGTTCTGCCTCATGACTCATGTGTTAGGAATTGATTGTTTAGATTTTGATGAGACAAAACAAGTATATAATAGGAATTTAGAGTACCCCAATTTTTCATAATGTTTAGCTGAAGCGTCAATTTTTGAATATGTTGCATCGAAGTTGGAATGGGTCACGATTGAATGAGTGAGACCAGTGGTGGTTTATTCGGTGTTGTTGATGTTGTTATTTAAATCAAGTTTAATCATCACACATAATATGCATCAAATGACATCATTAATTAATACATAACGTGTACTAAATGCTATAAAACACGAGATGTAACATCAAGTGTAATAGAAGATTTGTACTGATAGTTACTAGGCGAGATAGATAGAAAAATTCTTAATTTCTTCATTTTGATTTTGGAATTTCGAATAAAATTACAGAAACAGTCCGAATGGGTGAAGCTTGATGCGACACAATTGGTTGATCTGTTCTTCCATCTGAGGTGTGAAGTAGTTCTTCCAATCTCCAACCTCACCTTTCCTGAAAAAGGATGTGTTTGGCACATTCATCAATATTGATCCACTCTTATTCACCTCCAAATTCTTGAGCCTCTCAAAGCTACACCTCCACACGACTTCATCAACTTCTCCTTCGTCTCCAAATGGCCTCCCCAAGAACTCTGCGATTCTCGAAACATGACTCTTTGGATCACATTTCATCTCCTCGTACTTAACAAACATCACCTTCTCAGGCCTTTTCTTACTCTCCAACCAATACTCCAACACATGATCGAAGAACGGCCCGTATTGGTGGACCCCAGAGCAGAAGCAATCCAGGGCCTTCTGCAGCGGAAACGGGCCGTGATCGTGCCTCAATATGGAGTTGAAGAAGTGCCACATCGAGATCAGGGTGTCCTTAGGGTTTCTTGCGATGTACACGATCTTACAGGACGAGTTCTTGACTGAGTCGGGGAGGACCGAGTATGGGAGATGCGTGTGGAGAAGATGAGGAGTCGACGAGTCGAAGATGTCGGTTTTTATGGGCTTGGTTGAATAGATGGTGCTTTCGATGGTGGGGACGTGGAAATGAGGGTTTTCCATGGTTAAAATATCATCATCATTTCTAGGGTTTTGCATGATGCATAGTGAGAGTGATTTGAGCCAAGTTGTGCCAGTTTTCATGGTTGATGCTAAAAGAACGTCGTCGTTTCGGGCTTGGAAGGTTGACTTGAAGGTGATTGCGGGCTTGACCAGGCCCGACTCAAACCAGAAGCCTTCCCACTGTGTGATGTCCATGGCATCCCAGAAACGCGCTTTTGGAAACTCGTTTTGCGACTTCTCATCATTGTTTGAGGTGGGAGTTTGAGATGGTGAAGGGGGTAAATTGGGTATTTTGAGAATTGGGAGAGATTGAGAACTCATATTTTAATGATAGATGACTTTTTTCTTAAGAGAGCATGTGATTGTGTCTTTATTTATAGAGTTATGGCAATGTATTAATCTATTTTAATTTGTGGCCTCTCTCCATCGCACATGCATCACTTGATGAGTTTACTTCAATAATTTATATAATATTTATATTTTAATAGAAATTTTCAATTATAACACAAACTATTATTTATAACAATATTATTTACAAACTATTAAATTATTTCAATTATGAAGCATTTGTTTTAATTTTTAGCATCTAATTGTGATGCTATATATCAAAATTATTGGATGCGTCTCAACGAGGTCATCCTAAATTTGTCACCTATCTTGTAGCTCATCGTTATAGTCAATTACTAATTTAGAAAGATAGTTTTAGTATATGCATCCACTATAAATATTTCTTGAAAGTGTGGCGAATTGTTATTCTTGGGATGGTATGTGAAGAACTATTCTATGCTACAACATAAACAAACAATTTGAATTTCATCTGGCTATATTTTATACAAGTCTGTCGTCTTACCAACTGTGGACACATATTAATGTGATTATTAATTGATGATGTGTTGCAAATCTAATACAATCCTTACTTTTAAATTATAAGATTTAAATGAATATAATATTTACACATCAATAGTAGGTATATCAACATATACCCACTATTGGCATATTAACATTTTCTTATTTTCTATATTTTGTAATAGAAAACATAATTTATATTTTGGATGATGATATTGTGTCATTGTTTGGCGATTAAAGAACTCATATATGCAAAGAGAAAGAGATGTTACAAGAGTATTAGCATAATTGATTAAACAAGGATTGTGGTCGTGACAAAAGGCATTCGCTTAAAATTTTAATGCATGGTTTCTTAACCCATTAGAAATGTAGTATTTTAAGTTTTAATAAACTTTTTTGTATTTTTCGTACACATTAAATATTAATTCGATTACTTTCGTGTCAAATATTAAGTTATGCCAACTTACTCACGAATTAAATAATTTGTATTCAGGTAATACAATATTTGACACAAATAATGAATTGTGTGGGTTGGTATAATAATCGTGTTTAAACCCAACAAGCAACCCCCCCCCCCCCTACTTGCAAGTGTTTTACTTCTATCTGACGGTCCCACAATTCTCTTTAATCTGCAATTTTAACTTAGATTTTGAAATTAAAAGTAAAAATATATTTCATTGATTTCAAATGAAAGTGAATTTCTTGAAAAACTTGATTATTATAGATCGATTATCGGCTTTCACAATAAAAGTGCAAGAAGATCAATTTTCAAGCATAATTGCACTAGTAGTTTATCTCGTTTCTTTGTGATGCTTTGACAACTGAATTATCTATTGTGTACCTGCATTAGTTGCACAGATTTAAAATTCGTGCAATTGATCCACCCTGTTTACCCCGCTTCATTTATGTATTTTTTTTTATCTTTTTCCTTTTCTCCCATCTCTCACAGGCCGTAGCTCTCTTCTTCTTCTTCTTAAGATGAATCCTAAGTCTATTTTTCTTTTCTTTTTCCTCTTCTTCTTCATAGCATGTTGATAATTTCCAATTAAATCTCAAATCATGACTCCATTATTACTTTATTGATAAAATTCGTACAACTGATGTAGCTTCTCATAAAAGATTGAGCTTCTTTAGTTATATATTGAAGGGATACGTATGTCTATTTATACAATACATTTAATATATTTCAGTAGTTTATCTCGTTTCTCTATGATGCTTTGACAACTGAGTTGTCTATTGTGTAGCTACATCAGTTGCAAGAATCTAAGATTCGTGCAACTAACCCACCCCGTCATGCCCCGCTTCTTTAATGTATTTTTTTTGTATCTTTTTCCTTTTCTCCATCTCTCACAAATCGTAGCTCTATTCTTCTATTTTCTAATTCTTCTTCTTAAGATGATTAATATGTCTATTTTTTCTTTTATTTCTCCACTTCTTCTTTGTAGCATGTTGATAGTTTCAAATTATATCTCAAATCGTGATTCTACTATTATTTTAGTGAAGTATATTAGTTGTATCATATAAAAAGACATAAATCCCTTCAATATATAACCAAATGAGCTCAATCTTTTACAAGAAGCTGCAACAGTTGCACGAATCTTAGATAAGATTCGTGCAACTGACTCACCTCGTCAATGCCCCGCTTCATTTATTTCTTTTATCTATTTCCATTTTTCAATCTCACAGATCGTAGTTATATTCTTCTAGTTTCTTCTTCTTTTTCTTATCACGATTCCTATGTCTATTTTTCTTTTCTTTTTCCTCTTCGTAGCATGTTGATAACTTAAAATTAAATCCAAAATTGCAAATCCATTTTTATTTTTGTTGGGTCCCAAGTGGTGGTCAGAGGTTCAGGGGCGTGAATGAATCTCTATCGATTTTCACAAAATCTTTTCAAAACTCTTTTTAACGAACATGTTCCTGATTCCAAAAGGAAACAGCAACCCGACTCGAGTCAGTAACCTGGCACAATGCTGATTAGGTTTCTGTCTCGAATCATAGTACGTAGCGGATTACACTAAGATAGAGTTTCCTGTTTTGCAAACACGTTTTCTTTTCGCAATATGATTTTAGCAAAGTATTTTTGACGAATATGCTTATTACAGCAAGATAGATATGCAATAAACAAAACACAGCATGCAGTCAAAGCAAATAAACACTTATGGCTTATAGTGGTTCGAAGGTGGTGTAATCCTTCTACGTCCACTCCACTCCTTCACTGAGGAGGAACTTCATTAAGTCAGTTTGATTTACAAGTCTCGACTCTACAAACCTCTTCCTAACAAGCTATACCTATAGAATCCTAGATTCTTAGGTTACAACCCACACAGGGTACAAATCCCACTCAGGGCAAATAACCTACACAAGACTATTACTTAGCAAGGATATAATCCTATCAACTAAGTTACACCAAACACAACCTAACGCACACAACACAAATGGTTAAAAGTATATAGATTTCTTCAACTGTGTTGTTGAACACTACTAAAAAAAACCCTGATAGACCTCAGCATGCCACATCAGCATAGAACACCTCCATGTAAGAATGTCACACTGTCACACCGCCACGTCATCTGCCACGTCATTAGAGCTGCCACATCATCAATAACAATATTGTGTGCTAGTTGGGATTCGAACCCAAGTGCCATGGAGTGCCGGAGGAACTCCAACCACTGGGCTAGTGGTGCTTTATGTGTTAATAGTTCGCTTGTATTTGTTTTAAATACAATTTGTGATATATTTCAATTTTCTATTATCACATATTTTTTTGTTAATTTTTATAAAGTACCATTAATACTTATTAATATAATTCATTGATTTCCATTTTTGATATAAAATGTGCCTCAATTAAATACATATATTGTTATGTACATAGATTCATTCAATACCTAAGATAAATAAAATTGGTAAAAATACCTCATATATTATATTAAATACCTAAAATAGGAAAAATTGTTAAAAACACATAAATTATACTAAATATCTAAAAGCAACAAATAATCTCTAAAAAAATTATTTTTAGAAATTTAAAAGTAAAAAATAAAATTAAAAATATTATTTAATATAATATATAAAATCTGAAAATTTCATTCAAATAATTAGAAAATTATTTTAAATTATCTAAATACACATAACAAATCTAGAAAAAATCAAGAATTACAATTTGTTGGAATATAGTATTTTGAAATATTTATAAACCAAGAATTAAAAAATCTAGAATCATATATATTTATTGGAAAATTATCTCTAAATATTAAAAAAAAATTTAATAAAATAATTAATAAAATCGTTAAAATTCTTAAAAAGAAAATAGAAGTATTAGTGAAAACCTTTATAATTAGAATTTTTAATCTTAAATAACAAGAAACTTTTTCTTTGTCTTTATTTGTGGATTTTTAGATATTTAATATGATTAATGTTACTTGTAAATAAAATTTCTAATTTTAATATACTTTTATATTTAATTAAATAATATTTTAAATTTTGAAATATATTTTTTCAGAATTTTTATTATTATTATTTAAATAATATTCTAATATAATTAAACTTTTCAAATATAATTTAATTTAAAAATAATTAATTTAATTAATTTTTTAAATGAAAGACAACGCTTTTAAAAAAGCGTTGCACAAAGGGTTGTCTTTTAGCAAAAATCCGTTGAACGACAACGCTTTTTAAGCGTTGCACAAAAGCGTTGTCTTTTTTTTTAAAATCCGCTGAAAGACAACGCTTTTTAAAAAAGCGTTGCAAAAAAGCGTTGTCTATCAGCGAAAAAATGCGCTGAAAGACAACGCTCTAAAAAGCGTTGCAGAAAAGTGTTGTCTTTCAGCGAAAAAATACGCTGAAAGACAACACGTAGTGAAAAACGTTGTCTTTTCTTCAAAAAGCGTTGTCTTTTAGCGCTTTTTTCATGAAAAGACAACGCTTTTCGTCAAAAGTGTTGTAAAATCTGGAAAGACAACAAAAAGCGTTGTCTTTCCAGTGTTGTCTATTTCAAAAATTCTTGTAGTGGAAGTCAATCTTAAACGTGTTAGCTCGAATGCTTGATTGGTAGACTGGCTTCGAAGGTTGAGTGACTGAACAGGAAGACTTGATAGCTTGAGTGTGATAGCTTTTAGAAAGAATGTGATCTCAATTGTTCAGTAGTCTTCAAAGTTAGTTCAACCTTGTATTTATATATGTGGAAAAATGCCCGTTGAAGAGAAGGCATAAATTCGTTGCAATTCAAATAGATCTTCAGATCTTCGTAATTAATGCATCGCCGGAGATCAGGGTTTAGGGGCATGGTCTACTCTGATTCGCATTAATGGCGACATGCTCTTTGTTGCAATATTTTGCAGATCCGCTTTCCAGGTGGCAGCATCTTATTGGCTTATCACGTAATTCTCTCTACTGGTAATTCGACAGGAACCAACCTCGTATTTTAACCAGTGTGAACCTCGTATTGTATTGAATTGATTAGAGAGAGACTTGTTTCTAATCTTTAATGAAGTTAGTTGCCTCTTCCTGTTTTGCGCCAAGATTCTGTTTCAGAACAGTTTCTTGTTCCTGAAATCTGCAGTCAGCTTCCTGACCTGTCTCTTTTCTATTCTACTTTAACTTACTGTTCCTGATCAACTTCTTGTTTGTTACTTGCTGGTCTAGCTCCTTGATTCTAACTTCAACTCTGACTTACTGACTTTTTACTAAGAATGTCAGACTTCGAGTCTTGTAGTTCAGAATTCTGTTTTAATCAGAATTTCCTATATTTTTGCTATGTCTTATATCTTAGAAATATCTCATGAAAAGCCAAGATAGACAAGCTACAGTCCACTTATAATATGTGGAATATGGGTAGTCTAAAAGATCATCTATTTATTACATTTGTTTCATCAAAACCTATTCAGAAATATCCCAAGAATTTCCTCATTTTCGATTATGACAAAACCCATATAACGCAGAGAATAGATGTACTTTTACATAGGTAGTAATTACATGTATAGAACATAGAAAGTTTTTACAACTCATGAACAGGTACATTTTTTAAGAAAAATGAAAGATCAAGAAGGAATACAGTATATTCAATAAGAAGTGCTTACTCAGAGTGTCTGACAGTAAGCTATTCTTCATTGGATTTTCTGTCAGCAAACAACTTCATCTTGAATTCATCATGTCCTGAAGCTTTTTGCGTTCCGTATTGAGTCTCTTTCCACCAGTTTATGATAGAGTCCTGATAAGATTTCTTCATTTATTCGACAATTTCAAGAATCTGTATCCATCTCAACCAGAAGTCCTGGCAGTAAGGAACTTCTTCTCCTTTCTTGACTTTCTCGATCAGAAGCTTCTGTCGATCTAATTTTTCTTCTCTTGTTAATTCTTCATATTTCTTCAAAGCATTTTCAAAGGAGGAAAAGTTTCTAAAGACTCCTTTCAGAAGTTTTCGAAAGTGTCTCCAGTATGCTGATCCCTTATACCTTGTGAGTTCTTCAAATGTTGGATTTCGGTTTCTGGGCAGATGAACTTCTTCAAAAATATTTAAGTCCCAGAAATGCCGAATATTCTCAGGTCTTTGATCCAACAGAGCTAGTACTTCAGCTGGAGCATCTTCTTTATTGAAATCAGGGGCTTCTTGATCTGGGAATGACTGTAAGGCTGCATCAACCTTCTTAGCAATCTTGGTTCTGTGTCCAACAATTCCCAATCTTGAAATCCATTATGTCTCATTCTTCCTTCTTCTTTCTTCATCCGCAGCTTTCAACTGTCTCCATCTTTCCTCACTTAGAAGAGGACCTGTAGAAAAAGACATGTACGGTTTGACATTGAGATTAGCTTGCTTCGCAGTTTGCTGTCTACCTCTTCCTCTGCCTCGACCAGGTTGCTGCCTATAGGTTCTTGAAGGTGTAGCAGTAACCTGTTTTCCTTGCTATAATGTAGTGTTGCTTACTGTTTGAGATACAGTACCTCCAGCACCTGCATTATCATCATCGTCCTTTTTCATCCTCTTCGGCTCACCATCTTGACCATGTTCGAATATATCTGATCTCTTACGCTTAATCTTGGTCAAGGGCAGATCATCATCATCGTCATCGTCATCTATCTCTTTTGTGGTAGCTTCCACAATCTCATCATCTGGTTCATTGGTAAGGGCTAGTTGTTTTCCTCTACGGCTTGGTCTGTCTTCCCCCCTTTTGTTATCATAAAACACAGTCGTGTCGGGGTTAGTCACCGCGGCAGCCTCATTAGGATAGACACATTCTATGATGGCTCTCATTTCTCCCTCCAGCAGCTCTAGATTTAGAATCCTATCATTAGTGCATCTTGTTGTGGTTCTCACTTCTTCATTTATTAGATTCTGTGCTGTCTGGGTGCTCTTTACCTCGTCAACTAATGTAGTTAGTTAGTTCAGCACTTTGCTTTGGGCTTCAAAGGTAACTTTTTGTTCGTTCTCGAATCTTTTTCTGGAAGTGAGATGAGAGTTTAGTTCATCATTCATCCTGGTTTGAATTTTTCCAGGAAGTGCATCAAGTTCCTTCCTCAATTCACTCAAGGTTTCTGAGTGTGCCCTTTCTCTCAGAGTTGAGCTTGTGGCCAAATTCATCTGATGTGTTTCCATGGCCTTCATTAATCCATGAATAACATTCAATACACCTTGAAGAGAATTTTCTTGCTCATTAGTAAGGGTGTTAACCCTACTAGTTGGTCTTGATGCCTCTTGAGTATATAAGACCAGATTCTGATCAGCTTTCCTCTTTGCTTCTTCCTCTGCTTCTGTTTTTTCTAGTGCCTCCTTTTTAGCTTCGTACCTCATTCTTTCTTCTTTAGTCATTTTTATTTTTCCAGTTTCTTTGAAGGGGGAGGAGTTATCTGATTCATCATCACTGGAACTTGATAAGTCATCCGCATCATCTGGTGTAGGAACACCAACGACCTCAGATGTCTCTTCACTTTGAATGGGAATTTCATTATTTCCAGTTGTGGCATCGACATTTTCGGTAGGAGTTGTCTGAGCATCATTTGCTTCTGAGTTATTCACTGGATTAGCAGTCTCCAGTGTAGGAGATTCCTCCACTTGACTGTTAGCAGCTTGAGTTGCCTCAGTAGCCTCAGTGACGACAACTTTTGTGTCCATAGTAATCTCAGCTTCCTGTAAGATAGGAGCTTTAATTACCTCAACAACCTCCTCAACTATTTCATCAGCAACCTGACAGGTTTTATATGAGTGCTCAATGCTAACTATTGCCTAAACAGTTGGAACTTCAGCAATTTCCTCTCCAGTTACATCGGTGTCCTGACTTATCTCCATCAATTTTGAAGCAGCATCATGCAAAAGTGCAAGAGTGGGATCAGGTTTCTGGACAACAACCTAGTCTATTTCAATTTCATCTATATTCTGTACAGCAACAGAGGCTAGTACAGGTTGTTCTGTCTCTACATCCTTCTCTGCAGATGCTTCACCAGCATACTCCTCATTAATTTTCTTCAGAACACCATGAATGATAGGTGATACTTCCCCCTCAGCAGGTTGATCATAATGAATAAGAGAATCAGAGTAGTCAAGTAACTGAACATCCTCCTCCATGGTATCTAGATGAGTTATTGGGGAGAGAGCTGCAATACCTGTGAAGGTAGGTGATTCATGAATCTTAGCAGCTCTTGAACTTTGTTCTCCTGGTTGCAATATTCTGGAAGGTCTCCTCTATTCTTCTCTGCTAGTCTCCATCCCTAGTTGTAGCATTTTTTCATTAGCTTCCTCAACAGTGAGGTTGGCTAGTTGAGCTTCTGCCAATTCCAGCTCGGTAGGGGTCCTAACAGTCTTGGTAGTGGGATTTATCAGCGCATTGTTCTCCCCATTAACTGCTCTCCCTTATCTTCTTCAATTTTATCCTTGGCCATCCAATATTCATTCAAGATTTCTTGTCTTTCTTGAATGGGTGAAGTCATTTGGTCAGCATGTTCGTCAAGGTAGGCTTGGTTGAGAAAAGGCAGAAGTCCATTGGACATTTCATCTTCCTTTGTTATGAAGTTTTCTATCCACTGAATAATGATTTCTTCTACCTCAAGCCAATCTATCCACTTGATTAACTCAGAGCCAGGTCATAACCTCATCCATCTCCATGTCTCATAAGCACGAGAGAATCTTCTCCATATAGAGTTTGTAGTTTCCATCAGGGCTCTTTCAGCATCTTCAGCACTGATGAATTCAATTGAGTGTGAGACTCTGTTAAGGGTGTTAATCTCCCTTAGTTCTACTATTTCTCCCAACCATTTTCTTTGTTTGGTCGGCTTGTCGGCTACTTTCACTAGTCTTCTCCTATTTTTCTTAAGTTTTTGGGGTTCTTCAATAATGGCAATGTGTCTAGAAACCTGTTGTGTGTCAACATTCTCCTTATCAGATTCCTCAGGAACCTGGGTCACAGGGGCTGAAGTTTGCTCGTTTTTGATATCTTTAGGATGCTCTTGGGAATCTGGAGCAGCAACCTGACCCGCTGCCTACTCAGTGTCTCCTTTCATACCTTCATTGATATCGCGATCCATCTCAATGGTCTGCTCTGTCGGTTAATCACATGTGCCAGACTCATCCTCGTTGTTAGTGATGTAGTGTCATCTCTTCTTTTCATCCAGATTGTCTTCTTCTTCAGGGAGGTTTTCTTCACAGTCTTCCTCCATGCTGGCTTATCATTATCATCACCAGAATCGTCGAAACTATCAGCAACTTGTGGTTTGATTGCTGCCTTCTTCTTTTTGGGTTTTTTTCTCCTCATTCTTTCCTTTTTAGTATCCTTTTTTCACTCCGAGATACCATCCAGGGGCGAAGGGCACCTTTCTCTCCAGAGGGATCTTTTTATTACTCAGAATGGAGGAAATGACAATTCCAAACCCTCTCATTTCCTTGGGTTTGATTGTTTCCTCCCAAATCCTCTGAAAAAGGATTTGTACCCAATTGACTACTTCCTCCTTGATGATAGTGATCATCATCCGTAGCCTTAAACTCATGCATTTATCAAAGCTTCCACACCTCCCTTCTACAGTGTGAACGAGAATGTCATGGAGGAATTCATACTCTGGTTTAAAGTTCTTTTTAGGAAAATTGCTTAAAGCAACTTCTTTCCTCATAGATTCAAGACAGAATTGATTCCAGCTTTCTTCAAGAAATTCTGACCCATACTCCATTAACTCAACATATACTAACCCTTGGTCAGATATTCCAAAGGTTCTTGCAATATATCCAATAGTCAATGTGAGAGTTTTTTCATCAACTTCCTCCATCTTGAAAAGAATGGATTCTTCATCTTCAGAGAGTTCCTCAAAAGCGTAGAATTTTTCTACTAAAGTGGCAGAAAATCCTCTATAGGTTTTAGTGAATAACCCATCCAATTTGCTTTTGCAGATGTGCCTCCAAATCTTAGAAACAAGAACCTTATCATCGTAGGGTGATTTGTCGCCAAGAAGTACTTTTGTGTCAATGAGTCTTCCTTCCACGACATTGGTTGTTCTTGCTTGAGCCATTGTAGATCTATTGAGTTACTTGGGGTTTTGCTTGAGATAGAGTGAAATTTGTTTGTAGGGAGTTAAAAAAATTTTCAGACTATCGAGAGGTTACAATAATCACATAGGGTGAAGGTGTCACGCCCCGTTTTCTTTTCATATTTTATCAGAGTTTTTCATTGGGCGTGAAGAAGAAAAAGCAAAAGACGACAGAAGAAGGGGATTAGAAACGACAGAAGAAAGAGGTAAGGGATGATATGGATCATTCACATATCAACAGTCGGTCTCACTACCAACAATATTCGGTCTCAATACCGATATATATACAACATAACAAGCAGCGGAATAAACCATCAGGATCTCACATCTGAAACATATATCAAATATTATTACAAAACGTGATTTAAATAAAACCTTGTTTTGAAACTGTTTGTGCGACGATCTTAAAAACAAAAGTTCAGAAACAGCACCACCTCTCTCCATCTAGGGTTCAACATGTTCACCATCACCTGTAGTGTGAGTACAGAATAAGGGGTGAGTGCGTTGAATACACTCGTGGGGATAAAGTCCGCATCTTATAACATGCAACAGTTATATCGTACAAGAAAGTAACATTCAATCACAGCAGTTAAAATGCATAGCAGATATTAGAAATGGTAAGAAGGATAGGTGCGGGATCAGCCCGTCTTACCCTATAAAACGGTCTCAATACCGCTGGTGCATTTCATGAGGACCACCAAACCTCAATAGAGTAGTAGAAATGGGGGAGACGGCTTTTTACAGTCCAGTGGACTCTCCGAACATGCAATGTGAACCGAAGTTCTTTCACAATATATAGTATGGCACAGCACGTATATACACAGCATTTAGTATTCCTCATTCATGGTTCGTAATAGGGAAAACTGTAAACACATTAAGAGTTAGAGATTACCCCCACCTTGTTCGGTGGTTACCACGTGAGTAGTAAGGACCAGAGATCAAATGTCTCAGTGCTCAATCCAACTGGTAGCCTACATAAGTTATAACATTTCTTAGTTCCTAAATAACGTATAATTAAAGTTGTAAAGGTTCCTAGCGAAAGAACGTTCGTTAACGACGCGACGGCTCGAACGATCTAAAGATTGGGACCAAAGAAACGAGAGGGACAGATCAGTTTCAAAGTCTGAGATGATAGAGGATTGAATTTGGGTCACGACGGAAAAAGAATGAGCTCGATCGGAGTTGAAACGAGCTCAAACGGAGCATTTTAAGTTTAGGGGTAAAATGGTAATTTTGGCCAAAGGGTTGACTTTGACCGGGCCCACGGTCCCCGATCAACGATGTCTCGTCATCGACGACTCGATACGGATGAACAACGGAAAGAAAACGAGGTTTGGATCGAAAACACGGCGTCGGGTGCACATCGGCACCCGACGGGCGCGCACGGGCGCGCCCGGAACTCGGCGGACTCGGCAGCTGCCGAGTTTTCTCGGCAGCACTCGGCGGCTGCGCGCCCAGCGCGCGCGCGGGTTACCCGGCGTCGTGCCCAGCACCTTCCCAGGTCGCCGACGCCCAGGCTGATCAATACGCCACCTTCCCGGCATCGCCCAACGCGGTGACGCCGCCCTCTGCCGCCGCCTCCAGGTTCGTCGGAAACCTCGCACCGCCGACTACCTCCTCCGGCCATCCCTCGCCGGATTCCAGCATGAACAGTGTCTGAAATCTTCGCCGTAAGACCCTTCGATACACTGATTTTCCAGAAATTCCAACTCCAACCAAAACTCCGGCCGACGACTCCAGTCGCCGGCGACCACCTCCCCCGACCTCCAGACACCGGCCGGCGACTCCCCAGTCGCCGACAACCACCCAACTCCGTCCAACACACATACACAGCCACATACACACACACACATCGCATGGTGAAATCACACACACACACCCATCGGATATCCTTGGCCAGCGGACACCAGCCGCCGGCCACCCACCAGACCACCTCGCCGGCGACCTCCTGTCGCCGGCCGTTCCTTCCCCCACGACGGCGCCCCCCGGCGCCGCCTCCAACAGCATGCACAAACACACATACTATCACACCCTAACACACACATACATGCATATACACACACTGTCCTTCTCCGGCGGCGCCGGCCCTCCAGCACGACACCCTTACCTCCGATGGACCTCCGGTCATCATCTCCGGCGAGAAAAGAAAGAAAAACAGATGAGAGAGAAAGGTTGATGCAAGGGTTAGGGTTAGGGTTTCAAGGCTGTTTTTCGCCGTTTTCCGGCGAACGAGAAATCGGAATTGAATTCCGAGACCTGTTCTAGAATCGTCTCGTCGAGACGAACGTCGTGTGCGAAAATCGGCCGATTCCGACAAGTTGGAATTTTCCGGCGACCCTCCTGCGGCGGCGCTGCCGCGCCGGCGGCTGCTCCGGCGGCAGCGCGCCGGAGGCAGAACAGAGAGGAGAGGGGGAGAGGAGAGAGGAGAGAGAACTTACGTGTTTTCGTCGCGCTCGGTTCGTTCGGCTCGCTCGGGAAAACGGTAAATTTTTGAATCGAAAACACCCCTATTTATAGAATCTGAAAAATCACTATTCACTAGGTAGGTTACTGTTCATATAGGCTAGGGTACTGTTCCGGATCAGATTTTTGGTTAGAAAATATCTCGTATTTTATACTCTTCGTATACGTCTCGTATACGTTGTATTCTTCGTTTTCGCTGTTTTCTTCATTACTTGAGTTACGTAACTCCGATTGACCTCTAGTTCGTTTCTATCTTCTCGTATTTTAATTACACATCACGTGGTATAAACATCATCTAGGTTCCATGTGTAGAAATTATATCCATCTAAAACCGATGTTATTCACATATCTAAAACGCACGTAATTAATTAAACAGTCAAAGCATACGCACATAAGTATTAAATTATAGGTTTAAATATTTAATTAATCAATTATGCTCGTTTTGATCCGGGGCGCTACAGAAGGGAAGAGAATATGATCGGTTTTTGAATTTGAATCCAAGTCTAAAATATCAACGGTCTCGATAAATCTTCTGAAAAATCATGGCTAATGAAACGGTTGAGATTAACCATAAAGGGGCATCCTCGACTTTTGATGTACACATATCAAATTTAAAGGAGTTTCTTTTCTGCTTTTACCAAAAAGGTGGTCTTTCACATTAAATGCGGCTGTAAAACTATCTTTTGTAATCATTGTCAATCAGGTTACTATTCCTAATACGAGGTTGTAAGGTTCAATGAATGCTACATTTTGAAAGTTTCCAGCATCCTGTTTCGTCAGACTGTATCAGAATCCTGTTGTCGTAACCTGTTCCTGATTATTGTTTTAGCAACCTGTTAAAAACCTTATACGAGCTTGATGATCCCCAGTTCACTTCTCAACATTAAGAACCTTGATTCACACAGGGGCTTTCTAAATATATTAGCAAGCTGCATGTCGGTGTGTACTTTTTCAAGTACAATATCTTTCTTCTCTACATGATCTCTTATAAAGTGATGTCTGACATCAATGTGCTTCGTTCTTGAGTGGAAAACAGGATTATGAGTAATGGCAATAGCACTCGTATTATCACACAAAATGGGAGTCTCTCTCTCCGTTATCCCATAGTCTTTTAGATATTGTTGTATCTACAAAATCTGAGCGCAGCAGCTTCCTACAGCTACATATTCAGCTTCCGCGGTTGATGTTACAATGGACGTCTGTTTCCTGCAAAACCAAGAAACCAACCTGTGTCCCAAGAATTGACAAGTACCACTAATACTTTTTCTGTCAATCTTGCATCTTGCAATCTGAATAGCCTTTAAGGTTGAATCCACCTTCTTTTAGATACCAGAGTCCAACATCTTGAGTGTCTTTTAAATATTTGATGATCCTTTTTACAGCTGAAAGGTGTGACTCCTTCGGTGCTGTTTGAAATCTTGCGCATACTCCAACTGCAAATACTATATCTGGTCTGCTTGATGTTAGATATAGCAAGGATCCAATAGGTCTTCTAAACTTAGTGGTCCCCACATCCTTCCCAGATTCATCCTTATCCAAGCTAATAGATGTGGCCATTGGTATGCTTACTGCTGATCCTTTTTCCATTCCAAACCTTTTGATTAACTCCTTGGTGTACTTGATTTGACTCATGAAGGTCCCATGTTCTTGTTGTTTGACTTGTAGACCAAGGAAGAAGCTTAGTTCTCCCATCATGCTCATCTCAAACTTACTTTGCATGAGGGATGAAAACTTGTCACACAAATTCTTGTTAGTGGATCCAAAGATTATGTCATCCACATAGATCTGAACAAGCAATATATTGTCTCCATCCAGTATTCTGAAGAGAGTCTTGTCTACTGTGCTTTTCTAAAATCCATTATGTAGAAGATATAGGGACAGTGTATCATACCATGCTCTAGGAGCTTGCTTTAATCCATACAGAGCTTTCTCTAGTCTGAATACTTTTTCTTCTGTCTGTTCTTCAAAACCTGGTGGTTGTTCCACATATACTTCTTCTGAAAGAAGTCCATTCAGAAATGCACTCTTTACATCCATCTAATAAACTTTGAAATCATTGTGAGTAGCGTAGGCCAGAAATATCCTTATCGCTTCGAGTCTGGTAACTGGGGCAAAAGTCTCATCAAAATATATGTCTTCTTCCTGACAATATCCTTTTGCTACTAACCTTGCCTTATTTCTGACCACTACACCGGATTCATCTAACTTATTTTTGAACACCCACTTTGTTTTAATAACTCCTTGGTAATCAGGCCTTGGAACCAATCTCCATACATGATTCTTTTCAAATCCATTTAGCTCTTCCTGCATGGCCTGAATCCAGTTACTGTTTTTAAGAGCTTCCTCCACACTCTTAGGTTCTTCTTATGATAAGAAGCATGTAAATAGTGATTCTTGAGTTCTTGCTCTTCTTGTTCTTACTCCTTCATTGATATTATCGATTACAAGATCTCTTGGATGATCTTTTAACCAAGTTCTATCGGGCTCAAAGGAGTGAGTAGATTGTTGGACAGTAACCTATTGATCACCAACTTCTTGTATGTGGTTATTGTTGGTCTGCTGAGTTCTTTCTGCTTGTTGTTCAGTATCCTGTATTACTACTTCCTTATAACCAGTATTCTGTGAACAGCTTGTAGTACCCATTTCTGTTGGGACTAGGACTCCATCAATGTATCTTACTGTTTGATCCTTGATTTTTATTTTGGATACATCATCTCTTAATTTTTCCAGTTCAACGATATTATAGTGTGGTTCATCAAATACCACATGCATTGATTCTTCCACAATCAGACTTTTATTGTTGAAGATCCTAAAGGCCTTGCTTATTAAAGAGTATCCTAAGAATACTCCTTCATCCGATTTTTCATTGAAGGTCTTCAAGTGTTCATTTCCATTGTTTAATATGTAACACCTGCATCCAAAGATATGTAAGTATGAAATACTAGGTGTTACTCCATACCATACTTCAAAATGAGTCTTGTCATAGTCTTTGTTGATCAGGCATCTGTTCTGAGTGTAGCATATTGTGCTGGTTGCTTCTGCCCAAAATCTCTTAGGGACCCCAGCATCAGCGATCATAGTCCTTGCAGCTTCCTTCAGGGTTCTGTTTCTTCTTTCTGCAACTCCATTCTGTTGAGGAGTTCTTGCTGCAGAATATTCATGATTGATCCCATTCTCTAAGCAATATTTTTTTATGAATTTGTTGGTGAACTCAGTTCCTTTGTCTGATCTTATCTTAATAATGTTCAGATTCTTCTCATTCTGTATTCTCTTCATAAATTCTGGAAGCCTGTATTGAGTTTCGGATTTCTTGGACAGAAAGATGGTCCAAGTAAATCTGGAGTAATCATCCTCAATAACTAGGGAATACTTCTTCCCACTGTGATGATCTTTAGACCTTATCCTTGAATGAGCTTTTTACTTGTTTTCCTTTTTGACAGGTTCTACATACACTTTCCTTTTTATACGCAACATCTGGTAGACCTCTTACCAGATTCTTTCTTGCCAGCTTGTTGATCATTTTGAAATTCAAATAGCTCATTCTTTTGTGCCATAGCCAGCTCAGTTCAGGAGAACTTTTTATGACAAAATAGGTTGGCTGACGTGTTGAATTCCAGTCAGCAAGATAGATGTTGCCTCTCTTGGTGCCAGTAAGTTTAACCTCATTTGTCTTACTATCTCTGATTAGACACTTGTTGAGGTTGAACTCCACTGAATACCCTTTGTCACAGAATTAACTTATACTCAGTAGATTATATTTCAGTCCTTTGATATATGATACGTTACTGATACTTGCATTGCCTCTGATCAAGTTTCATGTGCCTTTGGTGCTTCCTTTGGAGTCATCTCCGAAGAGTACCTTAGGACCTTTACATGGTTGGAAATCTCTTAATCCATCCTTGTTGCCAGTCATATGTCTTGAGCAGTCACTATCTATATACCATACATCACTACTGCTCTCTAGCAACTGTTCCTACAAGCGAATAAGGCAGATTTAGGTACCCATACAAGTACGGGTCCTAGGGGATTAGTCTTCTTTGGAATCCACATTTGCTTGATGGTAATTGATTTACCATAAGCATTGGTGGTTCTCTTTCTGTTAGTACCATTAGCAGGATACTGTTTATGATAGGTGTGTACTGGATATTTCCAGGTTTCGCGTATCCTGTTCGAGGAGTGTGCTCCCTTATACCTATCCTGGGTATAGACTCTCTGAAATATAGGCATGTTGGCCTTGGTATAGAAGGGGTAGATTTTTTACTATTTTCTGGAAGTTTGTTGTTTTCTTCTTCTGTTAACAGCACGCTGATTTTGCTGTTTCTTTACTGTTTGAGCAATTTTACTGTTGTCTTCCTACAACAGGGTTTCTTACCCTTATCCAGAGTACTAGTTTTGTTCATACTTCCATTGATTGGAATGAGTTCCTGATTATAGGAGACTCTTGATTGAATAAATTTTCCATCATTGGATGTGTTGAAATATTTCTGAGAGGTGCTAGCACAGTATCCTAAACCATTTCCTGTAAAGGTATTTTGGGTCTCTTGGATACATTGTTGTGCTCTACTTGCTGACTTGCTAAAAACATTGATTGTGTTTTGCAATCCAGCTTTCTCAGCTTCTAGCTTAGTGACCAGCAGTTTGAACTTAGAGACCTCAACTCTAAGATTATTGCATTCTGTGCCGTAGTACTCCAGGTCAGCAACCTGTTCCTTCAGCACAGTTTGCTCACTTCTGAGTTGATGGTTTTCCTCTTTTAGTTCTTCATGAGCTGAATTTATCTGCTCAAAGTCACTCATGATCTGTCTAAACGACTGGATCATGTTCAGCTTTTCAGAATTTGAAATATCAAAGGATTGTGAAGTTACCTCATCTTCTTCATTGTCTTCACAATCATTGACTTCTTCATCAGAGGTAGAGCTGTCAGACTCACTCTCAGATGAGTAGTCATCCTTGGTTTCTTCTTTGGAGCTGCCTGCTACTTTTAAGGCTTCTGCTTCACTAAGGAGGGCTCTGATTTTCTGCTTGTCATCTCTCCTCCTCTCTCTCCTCTATAGTCTTTCATTTTTTGGGTACTTGTGTACTTGGGGATGTGGACAGTTTCTGGCAAAGTGGCCAGGTTTCCTACAGTTGTAGCATAAATCAGACGAGTCTGAGTTTGTTTGTTGTTGTGGCCTTATCTGTGAGCTCCTTTCTAAATTGTGAACTTTCTTTCTGAAGTCGTTTCCTTTGTTGTTACTTTTCAGAAACTTCTTGAACTTCTTCAATAAAAGTGTCATTTCTTCCTCAGTATCTTCAGCAGGCGCTTCTTTCAGCTTGTTCTTCAGCTTGCTACTATTTGAGGTGGCAGGATCATGTTGCCTAGTAGTGAGTGTTATCACTTTGGAGTTTGATCCATCAGCCTCTTTCTTTCTCCTTTCGATATCAAACTCAAAAGCTTTGAGGTCTGAGAACAAATCAAAAGTACTCATCGCATTGAGATCCAAAGAGACTCTCATTGCGGGTTCCTTGTTGTGTCATTCCAACGGTAAAGCTCTTAAAACCTTCAGATTTTTCTCATTTTGCTTGTAGTTTTTTCCTAATGATTCTAGCTCACTGATGATAGCTGTGAATCTTAGGTCCAGTTCTTCAAGATTTTCTCCGGGCTTCATGGTGAATTGCTCATATAGTTGTGTAGCCTTTGAAATCCTGTTATTTTTTGCTAGTTCGTTGCCTTCACAGATCACTGCTAGCTTTTCCCAAATTTCTTTTGCTGTCTTGCAACTTCTCACTTTGCTGAAAGTGCATTTATCCATTGTAAGAAATATGGCATTTTTTGCCACATTATCAAGGTTGGCTCTTTTCCTTTCTTCAAGATTGTATTCATATCTTTCCTTGACAATGTATTCCTGAGATGGGGGACTCTTCTGTGGGCAGGTCCAGACTCTCGTGGTCTAACTCTTGATGGTGCTTCAGTACCGTCGTCAATGATCGTTGCACCTTCCACCTCTCCACGTGCTGCTACTGCAGCTTCTTCGGTTCACCTTTGTTCCCGAAGTTGTGCTACATAATTAGGATTAACTTTGTAGATCACCGGTGGTTCTTCAGTTATGACATGCCACATCTCATCATGCATGGCTGACAAATGAGCTTCCATGCGTATCCTCTAGTCATCATACTCATCTATGGAAAACATAGGTAGCTTGTGGTGTGAAAAATCCATGCTTATGCTAAATTTATGATTTGGATCTCAAGGAAAAAAAAGGTTATCCAAATGCAAAACGGGTGGATTTGGGTAGGTAGCCACAAAAGTTGGTTGTTAACCCAACTTGCTTTGATACCACTTGTTGGGTCCCAAGTGGTGCTCAGAGATTCAGGGGGGTGAATGAACCTCTATCGATTTTCACAAAATCTTTTGAAAACTCTTTTTAACGAATAGGTTCCTGATTCCAAAGGAAAACAGCAACCCGACTCGAGTCAGTAACCTGGCAAAATGCTGATCAGGTTTCTATCTCGAATCACAGTACGTAGCGGATTAAACTAAGATATAGTTTTCTGTTTTGCAAACACGTTTTCTTTTCGCAATATGATTTTAGCAAAGTATTTTTTACGAATATGCTTATGACATCAAGATAGATATGTAATAAACAAAACACAGCATGCAGTCAAAGCAAATAAACACTTATGGCTTATAGTGGTTCGAAGGTGGTGTAATCCTTCTACGTCCACTCTACTCCTTCATTGAGGAGGAACTTCGTTAGGTTAGTTTGATTTACAAGTCTCGACTCTACAAACCTCTTCCTAACAAGCTATACCTACAGAATCCCAGATTCTTAGGTTACAACCCACATAGGGTACAAATCCCACACAGGGTAAATAGCCTACACAAGACTATTACTTAGCAAGGATATAATCCTATCAACTAAGTTACACCAAACACAACCTAGCGCACACAACACAAATGGTTAAAAGTATGTAGATTTCTTCAACTGTGTTGTTGAACTCAGTCTTGAACTTGTTAGCTCTAATGCTTGATTGGTAGACTGGCTTCGAAGGTTGAGTGACTGAACAGGAAGACTTGATAGCTTGAGTGTGATAGCTTTTAGAAAGAATGTGATCTCAATTGTTCAGTAGTCTTCAAAGTCAGTTCAATCTTGTATTTATATATGTGGAAAAATGTCTGTTGAAGAGAAGACATAGTTCCGTTGCAATTCAAATAGATCTTCAGATCTTCATAATTAATGCATCGTCGGAGATCAGGGTTTAGGGGCATGGTCTACTCTGATTCGCATTAATGGCGACATGCTCTTTGTTGCACTATTTTGCAGAGCCGTTTTCCAGGTGGCAGCATCTTATTGGCTCATCACGTACTTCTCTTTATTGGTAATTTCGATAGAAACCAACCTCGTATTTTAACTAGTGTGAACCTCGTACTGCATTGAATTGATTAGAGAGAGACTTGTTTCTTACCTTTAATGAAGTTAGTTGCCTCTTCCTGTTTTGCGCCAAGATTCTGTTTCAAAACAACTTCTTGTTCCTGAAACCTACAGTCAGCTTCCTGACCTGTCTCTTTTCTGTTCTGCTTTAACTTACTGTTCCTGATTAGCTTCATGTTTGTTACTTGCTGGTCTAGCTCCTTGATTCTAACTTCAACTCTGGCTTACTGACTTTTTACTAAGAAGGTTGGACTTCGAGTCTTGTAATTCAGAATCCTGTTTTAATCAGAATTTCCTATATTTCTGCTGTCTTATATCTTAAAAATATCTCATGAAAAGCCAAGATAGACAAGGTACAGTCCACTTACAATACGTGGAATATGGGTAGTCTAAAAGATCATCTATTTATTACATTTGTCTCATCAAAACCTATTCAGAAATATCCCAACAATTTTATTGAAGTATATTAGTTATATTATATATAAATGTATTAGTTTATATCACATAAGTATATTCCTTTATTTTACATAAATATAACGTAAGAGTATTACTTATATATCATTTAAAGGGAAAATTTGTAAAAATACCCCGTATGTATACCCTAATTATGATCTTTCCCTTTCATTTTTTGGGTTTTTCAAAATACCCCGTATGTTGGCGCTTCTTGTCGAAAATACCATGTCACCTGTTGTAGGAGGTAACTAACCAGTCGCATGCTAACGTGGCAGGTAAATACACAGGGACGGTCCTACACTTGGGCCAAGGGGGCACTGGGCCCCCTTAAAATTTTGAAAAAATCTAAGGGTATTTATGTAATTTCACATTTTTAGTTTAAAAAATAAAAAAGTTATGATTATGGCATAAACCCAGCAGAGTGTTTTTTTATATGTGCAAATTTATTCTTTTTTTTTCTTTTTGAAGCCAACATATAAAATTCCTCTCTTTTTTTTCTTTCTCAATTCCTTCTCCATCTAAATTTAAGGTAAAATGTTGTGTTTATATTATTTTTTTTACTTAATTTGTTTATTATTGTTGATTTATTGTTAGCAATAAAGATATTATTATGCATCAATTTTAAAATATAAAAAATAAAAGACAAATGTTGTAATTCATGTTTTAAGTTGTTTATTTTTTTACATTGATGTTGTGAAATAGAGATATAATTAAGTTACTAATTTAGAATGTTATTACTTTATATTGTAATATATTGTTTTTATCGAAGTTGTGACAAATTTATGCTGTTAATTTAGAATTGTTATATTTTTTTAGATTGTGTATGTGAGAACTATCTCACAAATATAATTACGTAAGACACGTCTCACAATTCACATATATATTTATGAAAATGAGTTTTTTTTTTTGGGTAATAAAAATTCGTCTCACTGTAACTATCCGTAAGACCGTCTTGTATATATATGTTTTTATTAGTTGACTTGGTCCCCCCTAAGTAGAAATCCTGGGTCCGTCACTGCATGTGTAATCGTTTTTTCAAATTTTTTTCTCTTTTCCATGTTAATTGAGAAAGAGAGGCAAAATTCAACAATTTCCTTCCCAAATCTATATATATCTATATATCTATATATAATAACAATTACCCCTTAAAAATAGAAATGCCAAAAAAATTCCCGCCCATTTTCACTTTCTAATATTAGAAATATCATTAATTATTAATTAGTTTATTTTATATGATATTAGTTGAATTTATTGTAAATTGCCAAAAATATTGATTTTGTATATGAATATATATGGTATATAAACCTTATTATAATAGATGAAGTAAAATATATACATGGTATGTGTAAATCCTAATATATGAATTAAAAAATATATATGGTATGTAAATCATAATATATGAAGTAAAATTAAAAATTCAATTTTTTTAATATACATAGATAATTAAATGACAACTTCAATAATGTAATATACTTGAAATTCAAAGAATAATTTAATTAAAATACTAATTTGAAGAATAATAATAATTAAAATATTGTGCATAGCTAATGAAATGAATTAAAAATAAAATAATAATTATTTAATCTTAATGGATTTAATCTAAATTATAATATATTAAGTTAACTATTGAAGGACTTAAAATAGAAAGACAATGAATTTCCCGTCCAAAAGCCACATTCTAAATATGGAATAAATAAAGAAATTATCAAATTATAAAATGAAGTGATAAATATGATATTTATAATTGAACATTTATGTCATTATTGAACATTAAAATTGTTGATCATTAAAATTGTGATATTGTGATATTGTGAAAGCATGTATTTTGTTATGAACAAGCATGTATGTTCATACGAACTTAATATTGTTTATTTTATTGTTTTTTAATTTCTAATATATATTAAGATTATACCAAAATCTCATTTTGTTTTCTCATATTGTGATAATATCTGAAAAACATTATTTTAAGATTTTAGAAATAATTATTGATTTATAAAAGAAAAGTTAGATTATAAGACAATTTTTCAAATTTATAAAAATATATATTTTTAAAATTTATTATAAATATTATAATCAATATTAATATTATTATTGAATAATAATATTTTAAAAATATTATTGTAAGATTTTAGAAATAAATTTATGAGTGTGAGAAAAATAATAACATTAATAACACAATTTTTCAGATTTTCAAAAGAAATTAATGTTTTTTTAAATATTTATTATAATTATTTTAGTTATAATTATTTTATTTAAATGATGTAGCATTATATTAGTGATGTGGAATTAAAAATCAAATTAATTTATTATTCATCCCGCCACATCAGCGAGAAGCCCAAATTAAGGACATGTGACTTTCACGTGCAATTCAGCCGAAATTCATCGATTCGGGCTGAATTGTCCTAAATTCGCCCAAAATTGAAACATACAGTCTCAATTTCAAAGCCCGAAAAGATATTGTCCCTATATGGTGAATGGGGTAAAGTTACCGTCCTAAATTTGCAATTTCCTCAGCTGTTTTACAGTGAACTTTGAAAGTTCGGGTAATAAAGTGAAAAAATGACCATAGTTTGACTTTTATTATGTAATTTACCCTTTTTTTTGTATTAAACATGATTTATATATATGGTAATAATATCATTTATAATATTGACAAAATCTTGAAAATTATTATCTATATATGGTATATGAATGTTAATATGATCTCATCTAATAACTTTTTTAATTGTTTCTATAATCAAAGATTAAATATATGTTTGTTGAATAAATTAAAATAACATAATGATCGGATTTCATGAACTATAAATCATCAAAATATTTTTTTATCTCTAATGGTGTACCCCACATACACATATACCACCTCAATAAATATATTATTGCATTGATCGAGAGCGTTCGTAGTGACTGAGGGGGTCGAAGACCAAACTGTGAGTTATTAATCAAGTCAACCAACATATATAAAATAACGTAGATTAACTATTTTTATTTACTATATTCGAAATATGTATTGTGAAATTATTGTAAACATCACACAATTTTATTTGACAAATATGTCGTATACAGTACTCCAATTTTTATATATCTTCTATGTAACAATGTTAATAATATAACATAGTGTTTATATAATTTTATTTTATTATACTATATTAATTCTTATTAAAAATCATAAAGATTTGTAATATATCTTGAATAAAATAAAAAAAATATACATATGATATATTGTTGCACACAATAACATTTAGGAAGTATAAAATTTATGAATTCATATACTTTCTATTAAAAACTATAAATTAACTATAAAAAAATGATTAAAAAAAACTTATCATTTCTACTTATACTTATACTTATACTTATAAAACATAATAAAAAATATGTTCTATTTCATGATGCTAAATTATATAAATATATCTTCATTATTAATCATGAAGAATAGATAATCGATGCTATTTATAAGAGTGATAATACGTAGATGAATAATTTTTACATATATATTTTAAATTTTTTGAATTTTTTATTATGAAATTTCATTGTCATATATATAAAAATCAACTAACCTCATTTCTACTTTTTAAAGTAGAAATACAAATATTTATTATTTTATAAATTTATAAATTGTAAATATTTAGTTTTTCATAATTTATGTATATTCATGGTATGAAAATCATTTTGTATATATATGAAAATTGAGGAAAAAAATATGATCATATTTGATATGTTATAAAGTTAGTATGATTTGTGTATATATGGTAATAATATCATGTCATGAAAAGTTGTAAATAAAAATTTGTACCTTAATCTAAATCATTTTATATATCCATGAAAAAATTAGTGAATTTATCATTTTTTTTGTTGTAAGAATAAATAATGTTTCCTCCTTGATTAAAAAGTAAATAAAATTTTGAAATTTCACTATCATGGTAGCATGAAGTTCACAGAACAATGATAAAATATATTTAGTTTATGTTGTAATATAGTTTCATGGTTTTAGATTTATCAAATTTTGAAATGTTTACCATCTAATATGATTTTTCTAATAGATAAATTTTGATTTTAAGACATCTGAAAAAAATAATTATACAAAATTTTTGATGGTATGTTAAATTTAGAAATTTTATTTTGGGGTAATATACAATAATATCAATATTTTAAACTCATTATGAATAAGTTGTTGAACATATAAATATTTTCTAGGCCAATTGTGACAAAAACAAGTACTAAAAGTTAAACAACATGATGAAAATAATAAATATTTAGATGAATTACATGAGTAGTAGATTAAATTGAAATAACTTTGAAAAACTATATGATTTTTCATGATCATCATTTTTATATCAAAAATTTATTAACACATGAAATTTATTTACTACATCACACGAATACCAAATGAGATTGAAATATTATCAAGACTTGATTATAATGCTCAATAATATCACCATTTTATACTCATTATAAATAAATTATTGAATATAAATTTGCATAAGTTTGTTTCAGGCCAATAGTGACGACATATGATGAAAATAAAAAATATTTAAATTCATAAATTATATGGGTAGTAGATTAAATATAAAATACTTTGAAAAATTATATTATTTTTCATGAACAACATTTTTATATCAAAAAATTACCAACACTTCAAATTTATTTGTCCATACATCACACGGACACGGGTATACCAAATGAGATTGAAATATTATGAGAACTTAATTTTTTTTTTTTTGTAAATTAAAATTTTCATATCAAACTCAAAATATTTAGATTTTATAGTCGTGAGTCACAGAGTAACAAATCAGACTAAAATTCTCCAAAAAAATTTATTATTTTTCATGTTCAACATTTTCATATTAAAATATATAAATAGTGAAATTTATATGTTCGTGCATCGCACGAGACTTATTCTAGTCCTCTTAAAACAATCAACCATCCCGTCTAAATCCTCTCAAAACATAACACCTCAATATTTCCCTTACCTATCCACAAAAAGAATATCGAGTTCTTCAAATGAGGGAGAATTCTGCTACTGTGGCTTGAGATCTTCTTTTTTCATCACCACTTACACCAATCCACCTCTTCTCCGGCGATTCCAGTCACTCACCATCTTCTTCGCTCTGATCCACTGCCGCTGCAGACCACCACCATCTCCGATCAACTCAGCTTATCACCACCGTCGATTTGCTGCCCGTCGCACCGCGAACAGCAACGTCTCCGTCATCGATCTTCTTATCCAGCCAACCACTCCACCGTCGATCTTCTTCTCCGACCAACCACCATCTTCTTCTTCTCTCTCCTACAAACCTACTCTGCCACCCACCAAAGCCCCTAAATGGAGATGAATGGGAGATGGGGAATTGGACTAGAGGTTGTCGGAGGAAGAATCAGTTAAATTTGTGGGATATTTAGAGTTTCAAGCCCCGCCGTGAAGCTTCCTATTTCAGGATCAGACTCGTCTCTCCACGAAGACACCACCACCTTCTTGCATGTGTTTATGTTTCAACAACTTTCTTGATCTCCATTTGGTGCCGTTGTCGGTGTAGGTTGTTCTTGTCTCTGAATTTCATGGTAAATACGTAAGGATTTGGGGTATATTTGAGAGAGAATTTGGTATGGTTTTCTTGAATTAGAAATAGGATTTTTTTTTATTTGGGGATTTGGAGGTTTAACCTTCTTGTTGATTTGGGGATTTGTGGGAGGATTGTGTGACTTAGCACTCATTGTTTGACTTGGTAAAAAAATGAGAAATAAAATCCACGTGTGAAATAACCGGTCACGTCAGCAAGTTACCTCCTACAACAAGTGACAGGGTATTTTCAACAAGAAGCGCCAACATATGGGGTATTTTTAAAAACCCAAAAAATTAAAAGGTAAGATCATAATTAAGGTATACATACGGGATATTTTTACCAATTTTCCCTATCATTTAAAGGTATCAACCATACAACGTAAATGTCTTACTGTACCAACTTATTACCTTATTTTACTTAAAAAGTGGTTTCATATTTTACTGAAATGTATCAGCTCACAAAAAAAGTATTAGTGGTATTTTGTAAAGTAATTATAATTTATTGAAATATAACATAAGGGTATTACTCGTATAAGTAAAATGTATTACTTGTTAAACTAGAAAATATTACGTATACAACTAACATGTATTATTTGTTTGTTAAAACACCAACATGTATTGGAGGATATGGCTGCAAACAAACTAACGTTGTGCATGGGACCAACGCGTTAGGGGAAAATTGGTGAAAATATCCTGTATATTACCCCTAATTATGATCTTACCCTTTAAGTTTTTTAGTTTTTAAAAATACCCTGTATGTTAATATTTGTTGTTGAAAATACCCACTTAACGGTAGTAAAAGGTAAACAACTACTTACAAACTGATGCAGCAGATAAATACACATGTGGAATTGACTTTTGAGTTTATTTTTAATTCTATATCCATGTCATTTGAGAAATGAATATTTTTGGCAAAAACATATAATCATACGGGGTATTTTCTAAAATATAATAAAAATAAAAATTTATTATTTTAAAAATCAGAATATTATTTAAAAATATTTTAAAACAAAAAAAAGAGTGTACAAAATATAATAATAATAGAAGTTCTGAACAAATATATTATAAGTTTTTAAAATTTAAAATATTATTTAAGTAAATACGAAAATATATGAAAATTAGAAATTTTATTTACAAAAAACATGAATTATATTACATATTTAAAATCAACAAATAAAGACAAAAAAACTAATTTTCTTATAATTTAAGATTAAAAATTATAATTTTATTATATATATATATACATAATTT
This sequence comes from Scutellaria galericulata, assembly GCA_946896805.1. NCBI lineage: Eukaryota > Viridiplantae > Streptophyta > Magnoliopsida > Lamiales > Lamiaceae > Scutellaria > Scutellaria galericulata. Next base: position 10,134,537 of record OX335791.1, on the reverse strand, counting down.
TTTTACTAATACTTCATTTTTATTTTTAAGAATTTAGCGATTTTATTAATTATTTTACTTTTAACCATTTAATCGATTTTTTTAGATATTTAAAGATAATTTTCTAACAAATATCTAGCATGCTAGTTTTTTTTTTTTTTGGTTTATAAATATTTTAAAATACTATAAAGAAATTAATAACTATAACAAATAATCTCTTTGTTATTATGAAAGTTTATGTCATTAATTAATAGTGTAAAAATAATTTTCTATTATTATTATTATTATTATCCTTATGATTAATAATAATAATAATAATAATAATAATAATAATAATAATAATAATAATAATAATTACAATAATAATAATAATAATATTAGTATTATTAAACATAGGTTTTAGTAATTGAAAATAAGTTATGATTTTTGAAATAATTATTTCAAATTCATTATATTTACTAAATAAGTATAATAAATTTTATTTGTTTAATTTCAAATTTGAAAATTAATTTTCATAATTTAATAATAAGATTATTGTTGCGTTGTTTTAACATTTTTTTCTCGATTTTTCATGTGTATTTAGTTAATTTAAAATATTTTTTTTGATTTTTTTAAAAAAAAATTCAGATTTTATATTTTATATCAAATAATATTATCAATTTTATTTGTTACTTTTAAATTTTCAAACATAATTATTATAATAATAATAATAATTAGCAATTCATTATTTTTAGTGAAATTTGCTGATTTTTGACTTTCTTTTTCGAGTGACATGGATTTAGAAGGAAAAAATAATGAAAAAGTCAATTCCACATGTCACGCCCCAAAATCTTTTCGTATTATATCAGAGTTTTCCATTGGGCGTGAAGAAAGAAAGGGGAAAAAGACGCGCATGAAATAAAAAAAGAAAACCTTTGGAAGAGATGAGAGACGATTTTACAAATACAAATCTTCGGCGTCTAGCCGAAATAAAAACATTTTACAATAGCAGCGGAAAATACATCAGGATCTGTTTACAGAAAAGGACAATATACTTTTACAAAACGTGAAGTTAAATAAAACATCGTTTGAACATGAAGTTTTGAAAAGCAAAAGGGAAGTTTGGATATGGCACCATCCTCTCCACAACATCGTTCTGCATCTCCTGTAGTGTGAGTACAGGTGGGGGGTGAGTGCGTTGAATACACTCATGGTTCCATGTTTTGATATTATTAAGCAGATACACAAATCAAACATATATAATAGTTCCGCAATTAGACACATCACAAATACGGCACAGCACGTCCCGGTGTATTTACGGACCACCAAATCCCGGTGTATTACGGACCACCAAATCCCGATGTATTACGGACTATCAAATCCCGATGTATTACGGACCACCAAATCCCGATGTATTACGGACCATCAAATCCCGATGTATTACGGACCACCAAATCCCTCCCCAAGATATAAATATGCACACAATATTCTCAACGGTTCACATATCCAATAGGGAAAACAGTGAACCCACAGAGGTTTAGTAATTATTCCCCCCACACAATATAATCACAATGTTTATCTCAAAACACATAAGTTCACAAATCATCAGTGTGCGCTTATACAGAAACATAAAGTTATTAGGGTTTAGAGTTTACCCCCCCACCGAACACATCATATAATCACAGCACATAACCCAAGACACTAAGCCTCGACCAATTCATATCGATCAATAGCATTCGAATAATATCTAGTTTACATGCATACGTCAATTGTAATATAAAGAGTTGGGTTCAGAGTTTACCCCCACCTTGTTCGGTGGTTACCACGTGAGTCGCTAGTATCAAAGACTTGGTATCTTGATTGCCAATCCAATGGATAGCCTACACAATTTTACAATATTTCTTACATCATTAATATGCTTAAAACTTATATTTAAAATGTATAAAGATAGCCGTAGAGAAGAATCGTTCGATAGAGACGAGACGGATCGATAGATCGAGAGATTGAGGTTGAAGAGACAAGGGAGAAAAGATCAGTTCAGCAACTGATATGATAGAGGAAAGGATTAGGGTCGCTACGGAAAAAGAATGAGCTCAATCGGAGTTGAAACGAGCTCGAACGGAGCGTTTTAATATCGAAGGGTATTTTGGTAATTTTGGTCAAAGGGTTGACTTTGACCGGGACCCCCGACTCCCGACGACTCGATGAAAACATCCGAAACGGAACGCGTGTGGAAACGCTTGCCGGTGCGCACACGGCGCACACGGCGGCTCCCGGCGCGCGCACCGCGCCCCCGTCGCTCGCGCGCGCGCGCGCGTTCGCTCCCGTCACCCGGCGCCCATGCGCCCAGCTCGCCTGGGAACAGCTGCTCGAGCAGCCCCCTTCCCGGCGCCACCTGCTGCGGTGGCGCCGCCCTGTGCTCCGGCCACCTTCTCCGCCGAAAATCCCGCACCGCCGGCTACTACCTCCGGCCATCCCTCGCCGGATTCCGGCATGAACAGTGTCTTAAAAACAGCCGCGAAAACCCTTCGTCATCACGCATACAAAACCAACCCCAACCTTTTCAACTCCGGCCGGCACCTTTCCGGCGCCGGTCACCACCCCCAAACCGACCCAAAACCTTCCCCAACACCTCAACTTGCCCCAGAAAAAGAAAGGAACCAAAACCACCAAGAAACGAGAGAGAAACGGGAGAGAGAAAAAGTGGTCATGAACTAGGGTTTGGGCTTTGGAGACGGTTTTTCGCCATTTCCCGGCGAACGAGACATCTGATTGGAATTCCGGAAGCTGTCCTAGACTCGTCTCGTCGAGGGCTACAATATGGGCCTAGGTTATATTTTCCGGCCACAGGCCACGGCGGCGCCGGCGGAGGCGCCGGCGACGGCACGGCGACTCCGGTGGTGGCGGTGGCGACGGCACGGCGGTGGTTCGGCGGCGCTCCGGCTACGGCGGAAATTAAAAACATAAAGGAAAAGAAAAGAAAAGGAAAGAGAACTTACGTGTTCACGTCGCTGGTCGTCGGCTTTGAAAAACGTATAAGTTTTGAAATAATGAGCCCCTATTTATAGAATTTGGAAATTACCTTTTTACCGTTGAAAAGTTATTATTTACCAAAAATATCTCAATTTACCTTTCATTAAAATATTATTTTTATTTTTACATTTTATCAAAATTTTACCCTTTCCTTCGTCAGTTGAACTACGGGTCTCCGATTGACCTCTAGTTTGTTTCTGTTTTCTCGTATTTCCGATACGAATCTCTTGGTAAAATCGTGTTCTAGGTTCCATGTCACGAAAAATATACCCATCTAAAACCGGTGTTAACCATGTATCTGAAACGCACGTACTAAGTTAAACAATCAAAATATACGCACATTATTATTAAGTGAGGGTTCAAATATTTAATTAATCAATTATGCACGTTTTGTTCCGGGGCGCTACACCACATGTGTAATAACCTGTCATGTTAGCATGTCACCTGTTATAAACAGTAAATGGGTATTTTCGACAACCAACAGTAACATATGGGGTATTTTTAAAAACTCAAAAAATTAAAAGATATGATTATAATTAGGGATAATATACGGGAAATTTTTACAATTTTTTCAGCACGTGAGTGTGCGTGAAATTTAGTCGAGCCAAATTGTAAGAACTTAAGATCCAGAAGCCAATTACATAAAAAAATATTTATGATCCTTTAAGGTAAAAGATATATTTATCACAAGACTTTCCATAACAAATTAATACTCCTTCTTTGAACCTCCTTCAACACGGCAACACAAAAATAAAGAACGACGAAATAGAATGTTGGGCTTGGTCTCCTGCTCACAATGGGCTGCTAACAAAATAAGTAATGTTTCTAACGAAAAACAAATGTTAATTAGTATAATCATTGTCCTATCCACAATTGAAATTGCACCAACACAATCAGCTTTCTGGCACCATAAATGTTGGCCAACTGTTTATATTGACACCAGATTTCTATCGAATTTTATGTTTTATTTCATATTCAATTCCAAAATAACTATATATATATATATATATATATAATTAATTACCACATGTTAAATACTAAATATAGTAAAATATAAGATTAACCATCAAATATATGTGGAAAGATGTTAGGAGAGTGACTAATTCAAACTCAATTATTGTGAATTTGTCGTTACTTGGGAAAAATCTTGTACTCCCTACGTGAGATGTGGATGCAAGAGTATTTTGTGGAGCATAATGAGTTCATCTTTGGAATGGTGATTAGAGGCTCGAGTGGTTCATTTTTGGCATGCCAATATAAAAAGGAGAAGAGAGTTGTACTGGTGAAGGAAACTGATGGAGAACCAGTCATGCAAAACCATGCACACAAGAGGGATCATTTGGTCGTACAAGAAGGTCCAATTACAAGAGCAAGGGCTAAGAAGATAAAAGATGTCTTGCTGATCCTTGTTGCTGAAATTAAAGAAAGTATACATGAAGAGTCCAAGGAAGGCTCAATAGTGAATGTTATTGGGTTGGAGATCACTTAATAAGGTGACCTAAGGCTAATATGGACATGAAAACATATTTTGAAGAACATGGGCCATCAAATTCGTGGGTTACATCATATCCATGGATTAGTCATTTAGTTTGATGATCCAAGTGTCAAAGTAACTCAATGTATTCTCTTGTTAGTCAAAGAGTCATTTAAGTTATTTTTTAATGTGGTTTTAGGTTACAAGAGGTTTTATGACTCCATAAGTGATAGGTTACAAGAAGTTTTATGACTCCATAAGTGATAGGTATTAATGTTCTACTCATGAGTCATTTTATAGCCTATAAATATGTAGCACCCCGGATCAAAATGAGCATAATTGAATAATTAAGTATTTGAACCCCGACTTAATAATTATGTGCGTATGTTTTGACTGTTTAATTTAGTACATGCGTTTCAGATACTTGGCTAACGCCAGTTTTAGATTTAGATGGATATATGTTTCGTGACATGGAACCTAGAATATGATTTTACCAAGAGATTCGTATCGGAAATACGAGAAAACAGAAACAAACTAGCGGTTAATCGGAGACCCGTAGTTCAACTAACGAAGGAAAGGGTAAAATTTTGATAAAAGGTAAAAATAAAAATAATTTTTTAATGAAAGGTAAATTGAGATATTTTTGGTAAATAGTAACTTTTCAACGGTAAAAAGGTAAATTCCAAAATCTATAAATAGGGGCTCATAACTTTCAAAACTTATACGTTTTCAAAGCCGACGACCCGAGCGACGCTCGCGACGCGAACACGTAAGTTCTCTTTCTTTTCTTTTCCTTTACGTTTTTATTTTCCGCCGACGCCGGAGTGCCGCCGGAGCACCGCCGCCGGAGTGCCGCCGGAGCGCCGCCGCCGTCGCCGCCGCCGCCGCCGTCGCCGCCGCCGCCGCCGCCGCCGCCGCCGTCGCCGCCGCCGCCGGCCAGCAGTGGTGCTGGTGGTGGTGTGTCGGGTGACGGGTGCGCGCCGGGTTGTGCGTCGGGTCGGGCGTCGGGTGCGCGCCGGGATGTGCGTCGGGTGCGCGCCGGGTCGTGCGTCGGGTCGGGCGTCGGGTGCGCGCCGGGTCGTGCGTCGGGTCGGGCGTCGGGTGCGCGCCGGGTCGTGCGTCGGGTCGGGCGTCGGGTGCGCGCCGGGTCGTGCGTCGGGTCGGGCGTCGGGTGTGCGCCGGGATGTGCGTCGGGTCGGGCGTCGGGTGCGCGCCGGGTCGGGCGTCGGGTGCGCGCCGGGTTGTGCGTCGGGTCGGGCGTCGGGTGCGCGCCGGGATGTGCGTCGGGTGCGCGTCGGGTGCGCCGGGTGCCGGGTGTGCGCCGGGTGCCGGGTGCCAGGTGTGCGCCGGGTGCCGGGTGTGCGCCGGGTGCCGGGTGTGCGCCGGGTGCCGAGTGCGCGCGGGTGCGAGCGCCGGGGATCCAGCGTGCGCGGGCGACGGGGACCGGGTGGCTGAGGAAACTCGGCAGCTGCCGGGGCGCGAGCTGTCGGGTTGGCTTTCGCCCGACGCCGGGTACCTGCGAGCCCCGGAGCACGTTACGCCGTACTTTCGATCCGTCGTGTCTTTAACGAGCGTTCTTCCGCCGGAACCTTTTACAGCTTTAATTATATTGTATTTAGGACCTCAGAAACACCGTAATTTGTAGGCTATTGTGGACTAAGCTTGAGGTGTTGAGTTGTCAGACATTCCGTCCTAGCTACTCACGCGGTAACCACTATACGAGGTGGGGGTAATTTCTAACTCTGGATCTGTTTACAGCTTTCCCTATTTGTGAAATATGATTGGGAATCTAAGTGCTGTGTTTATACTTGCTGTGCCATATTATATCTGTGAAAGGGCCGAGGTCCTCCGATCATGCATTCTGTTCGTCCCCTGCTATTTTCTACTACTCAGTGGAGGTGTCGTGAGCCTCTTTAAGTGCACTAACGGTGAGATACCGTTATATAGGGTAAGACGGGGGAATCCCGCACCTATACGTCCCTTGCAATTTCTAATATCTGCTTTGCATATATCTGTGCTGTGACAACGTAACTGTAAGTTAGCTTTTCGGTATTTAAATTCTGTCAAGAGTCTTATGAGGTGGTTGTTATCCCCACTGAGTGTATTCAACGCACTCACCCCTTAATCTGTACTCACACTACAGGAGATGAGGAAGCTGGTGAACCCTAGACGGAGGGAGATAGTGCTAGCTGTTGGTATTTCTGTTAAAATGTCATAGTTTAAACATTTCCGAACACGTTTTCAAACAGGTTATGATCTGTATATATCTTTGGGTTCTTATGAGGATGGGAGATCCTGATGTGTAGCTTCCGCTGAATATGATGTATATTATCGGTGAGAGACCGAATGAAATCGGCCGAGGCCGAAGATTGTTGTGAGATGGTTTATTATCGCCCCTTATCTCTTTCTTCTGTTGTCCCTTGCTTAACTCTTTCTGTATGTGTTATGCGTCCCTTGCTTTTCTATCTTCACGCCCGGGTAAAACTCTGATATTTTTAACGAAAGATTTTGGGGCGTGACAAAATAGGTATATGGAGCACTTGTAAGAAGACATCCTTTGTTGAATACGAATTTTGAAGCTTTTAGTTAGTTTTGTTGACCTCTCTCTTTGTGAGGTCTTCGATTGTACAAGAACTTATCAAGATCATCGAGCAAGATCTTGTGGCATTCATTATACTGAGGTTCTTGGCTGATTATATAGCCAACGGGTGGAGGTTCTTTCGCTCTAAGTAAGATCAAACCAGATTTAATTTGGGAAAATTTGCTGCTTATCTTAATACATTGAGTTCTTAGATCTTTATATCTAATGAGTCCTTCGTTCTATCCACATCAGAAACAAAAATTATGAATTAAAGATTCTCTTAGTTGGATTATAAGTTTAAGATATATACATGCGATTATTGAATTAGATTCTTAAGATTTTTGTGGAGGCCATCAACTCATCTTTGATGGATCACAGTGAATTTGGTTCAATTGGTTCTTCATGTTAAAGGATGCTTGATCTGAGTCATTCCAAATCATGTTCGATAAGAGACAAGCAAATAAAGTTGCACACATGATTTTGATGCAACTCTATCAAATTCTTGTCCTATTAATTCATGATAATAGGATTAAAATATCATTTCATGACCCATAAAAATAAGGTCATGTTTGGCATTTCAAAATTTGAACTTTATGATTATGATGTGTAATTATTCAATTTTTTTTATTTCTTTTATTATTTTACATATATGTGAAGTTTATCAATTATATTTTGGAATTATCATTTTAAAATATTTTTCAATAATTAGAAATCATTAAGGTGCCAAACAAAATCTTAAATTTTTAAGTCTTTATTGATAGTCTTATATTTTATGTCTTGAATTCATAGTTTTTATGTTTCAAGCCTTAAATTGATTATTTATTACCATTTGGAACAAAAATTGATAAAAATGCCAAAAATAAAAATAAAAATAAAATCATAGTTTGAAACTTAGATCGATTGATCGAGGCATATATCTTTATTTATTCATGTAAGCTACACACTTTGGATAAAATTCTTCATCGAAGATGCTAATATTATCCCACCATCAACATGGTTTAATCAAATTAATTGAATCAGCTAGGAAACGAACCATTTATTTGATTGATATATGTAATGCTAATTACTTGGCAGGACTTTGCCTTCACTAAATAGTCAAACACCTCTTGCATTAAATGCCTTTCATCGTTGCACATAAAAGATGTACTTTTACAATATTCTAATGAAATTGATTACAATAAGTTAGCAAATTAATTGTGCACCACAAATACAAAAATGGACTCGTACGTCGGCAAAAGTGTTGACCTACAATAGTACTGAATAATATATGCGACATATTTAATTTGTCCAACCACATATATACAGAAACTTCAGGTAGGTATAATAAGTATATAATTTATGCAATTTTTTTTTTAAATTAATCTTATTACTGATAAGATAGATCACAACTGATTAAAATCAAATAAAATTTCATTGACATGAGTAAGCGAATTGATTCGAGCTAAATACCCTACATACATTTTATAATATTGTGTTTAGATTTTTATTTTTTTTTAATTATTAACCAAAACAAGCTAGAACAATTTTGATGGACTGAATGCAATTCGAGCTATAACAATTTGTATTTTCACCATATTTAAAAAAATTCTTTCACATATGAAGCATGAGTTGTTATTAGCTTGAAAAAATATATCACATTGAGACTATATCAAATTGATTTTGAAGTACATCAAATTCGATTATATAATTGCATCCCTAACTTGGCTATATTAGTTCATTGTGGGCCTTTGGATTGCATGTGATCTTTTGGTTTTGTGTTGTCACCCTATTCATGATGTATTGTTGGGTATATATTTCTTTGTTTGGTTAGAAAAATTATTTGTGGGGTAAGATATTTAATGTGAACCGGCCTTGTTTTTTTTATACTCGATTATAAACTTATCCTGACTAACTTGAAGATATTAACAGGGTTCGATCCAATGAATTATTACAATATGATATATAAATCGTGCAGTGTATATGAATGATGGTGTAAATTTAGGCACTTGACGATAACAGAGACCAATAATAAACTTTTCTTAATTAGTCCTAAAGATAATTATGTATGGCTGTTAAATTAGACCATAGTTCAACTAAAAGAACGTAACTCAAGAATATAAATGGTTTAGTCGGATCCTTTTATTCAAAATCTTTTTGGAATAAAATATTTTTGTCGATAAAAAAAAGAGTTAATGAGATAGTGACGTAGCATATGAAGTCCACATTAATGGATATTATCATCATCCTTTCGATGATTAGAATTTAAACTTGAACAAAATAGGGTACAAATCAACTATATTATCCATCAAGTTTCATATGCCACACATCAAAACAAAAAAGAAACAACTGTTGAGCAAGAAAAAAAGGATCCAATTCAAAATATCTCAATAAAACTATTTACTTGTTTAAAAGATAACTGTTCCTAATATGTTAAATCGATTGAGTTGTATCAATATCGAAAACTTGGCCACATATATCAAATATATAGAATAAGAATTTTAGTACTAACACTTTTTTATTTATTTATGAATTCTCCATAAACTATTATTTTTATGCTTTTATTTCTATATTAACTCTAAACTTGTATTCCTTTATCATCAATAGAACATGGATAAAAGTTGAAAACCAAATGAGCGAGTCTCTTGTGCAATGCACAAATCTTAAAACTTGTGCACTTGTTCCAACCCATGAATATATGATTCAAATCTTGAAAGTTAGTTTTATTAATTATAATGTATATATATTAATAGTATAACTAAAATATATTACTTCATTCGTTGAATATTTTTCCTTTCATTTTTTCTTTCTTCTTCATCGATGTCCGTTCTCTTTTTCGTTGAATACCTTAAGCCATTACTCCTCCTCCTTCAATGTTTGAACAACATGTTGAATCTTCCTACTATAGTCTGATTTTCATTTCTCAAAATTATTGATGGTTGTTTGAGTTTTGTTGGATATGAAATATATTTGTAATTAGAATTCTTGTTTTTTTGATTGAAATGCATGTATTCTTGTCATAACCTAAAGATATTAGTCGTTTATTTAAAATGTATTACTTGTTTGATTGAAAGGTATTACTTTCACAATATAGTAAAATGTATTAATCGTACAAATAAAAGATATTACTTGTATAATTAAAATTAAAGGTATTACTTGTTCGATAAAAAAGTATTAATATCCTGATTTTAAATGTATTAATCATATAACTGAAAATTTAATATTACTAGTTTAACTGGAGTTTAATTATTACTTATATGATAGAGCACAAACATGTGTGAGTGAAGATCGTAATACGTAGGACATGAGGAAACAGATCGGATCGAGTTGTACTGATAGAATATGTACATCAATTGCATAAAAACTTTAGTGTGAAAATAAAATTATAGGATCAAAAGAAGGGTTTAAAAAAAAGTAGTTTCATGTGAAAATATCAATAATAAATAAAAGGAACACTTGATAAAAACGTCCATTAACTTTACACTAGTGATGAAAATATCCAGTAACTTTCAAATTGTATTAAAATGGTCTTTAACTTTGGAAAAGTTGTTCAAAATATCATTCTCTAGTATAACAGGTAACTCAACTTTTAATTGTTCATGTGATAGGTTTTTTTTTTTTTTTTTTTTTTGTTATTTGACTTTACTCTTAATAAAATCAAATATTGTAATTTAATATTATTTTAAAATATCCGTTAATAAAAAATCTAAATAATGGGTATTTCTTAAAAAAATCATTTGAAATAAATTGAACAATATTTAATCTAACCATTAAAAACTAAAATTTGTTTCTATAAAAATTTAAGTTGTTTGAAATATTCTAAATATTATTTTAAAATTTGAAAATAATATTAAAGATATAAAATTTAACATATACATTGATATATGTTAATTTCAAAACTGTTTTTTTTTAAGATAAAACCTAAAAAAATCTATAACTAATAAAATAAAACATTTAGTAATTATATTTTATTTTAAAGAAAATATATCTTAAAATAATTAAACACATTTTTATGAATTTGAAAATAATTCAAAAAAATTTAAAAAGTTGTTGATTTTAGAATTATTTCCAAACTTTTTAAAATACTTTTCATATTATATTAGATTTATTTTAAAAAATAAATAAAAGTTATTTCAGATATTAGTGTACATTTAAAATTTTTGTTTTGTTGATTTTTATATATTTAGAACTATAACTGTATTACAATTATTAAGTTTTATTATTTTCAGATTTTTAGAATTTGTTTTTATTTTGTAAAATAATTTTTTAATTATTTCCATATTTACTTAGAAAAATGTTATTTCATATATTAGTGTATATTCTAAATATTATATTTTTAATGTTATTTTTTGATTTTTCAGTTTTTAAGTTAATATTTAATAAGTTTTAAACAATTTCAGATTAATTTTATTTTTTATTTATTTTGATTTAATTTTTAAAAAATTATCCTTTTTTATATTTTACATTGATTTAGATTTAGATATTAAAAATGATATAAATTTTTAAATATTAACATTCTAATTTAATTAAGAATAAAATCATATTAACAAAAAAATATTTTTACATTGCAAATGAGGTACTTGCTATAGCATGCAGCTAGCAGGTAACATACCATTTTCATCAAATTTTCCAAAGTGATAGGGAATAATCATAAAATTGAAAAGTTATTAGGTATTATCATTAATATTGCAAAATTAAGGAACATTTTTGTCAATATTTCCTAAATTAAATTAGAAAAGGTAAAATATGAAATTTTCCAAAGTTTTATTTTAACTTCAGAATTCTAAATATCTCAATACAGAATCAAATAAAACATAACATGGTTGTCTCGACATGTAGGGTCTACTAATATGTGGACGTAAACTAATGTTAAAAAGGGAGTTTGCAAGTTATGTAGGCAATGCTATGTCGGCTCAAATCTTAAAGAAGCAAAATTCACTCATTTTTAGAGTAGAATTTTATTAATGATATTAGTGGATTGAACCAAAACATCGAGTAATTCAAACCTACACTGCGATTTATATAATAATAATTTTGAGAAATTGAGATTTTTATCTCTGAATTAATCGGAAGTAAATTTGAGTAAACTTAGTTATAAAAAGATAAAAAACAATTAACATCTTTTCACACCACTCTCTATAATCATAAGCCTTTCCAACTCATTTTTTTATGGACCCCACTTTCAATTATTACGTAAAAGAATTCAATTATTTAAATAACTGTATGCAACGTCTTATCTTACAAAGGAAAAAGAAGTTTCGACTGCTAGTTCATTTGCAAAATTTCACGATAAGAACCAAAAAAAAAAAAAAAATAGTGTGCATACTGTTGGTCAGGTTAGCTTTCTTTTAAGAACTTGTATATTGAGGGTGACCCGTCGTATCTCGTGTGCAGAGACGGACCTACATTGAAGCCACTGGGCCCCCTGAGATTTTTAGAAAAATTAATAATATCTTAGGTATTTTTATATTTTTATTCAAAAAAATATGTATATTAATTAATTTTACTTGTATATTATCAAATTCTTGTTAAAAATATCAATTTTTAAGATTTTTAAGGTAAATTGTTCATATATCTAAACTCATTATTTATTTTTCTTCATTGAGTATTGATATTATTTTAATTTATTTGATTATCAATTATTATAGAATATATAATATATTCATTATTTTGGCTTAATAAAATATGAAGTGATTGTAAAGAATTATTATCATTGATTATTATTTTATGATTAGCTTTGAGTTAGCATTGTTGATAAGTTAGATGTTGATTTATATTTTGTATAATAGCAATGTTAATTTAATGATATTTAATAATTCTAATTTTATCTTATCTTTCATAAATAATGAAAAAGTATTATAAAAAAATATAAGTACTAATATTAAAAAGTGTTTCAAAATGAACAACATTCAAAAGAGTAGGTCTTGTGTGAGACCATCTCACGGATCCCATTCCATGAGACGGGTAGGGTCGGATCGAAGTATTACATGATATATACAAAAGTATTACATGATACACATAAAAGTATTACCTCATATACATAAAGGTATTGCATGATATAGGGGTGGCAATGGGCGGGTTCGGGGATGGTATTGCCAATATCATCTCCATACCAAATTATTATATCTTATACCATCCCCGCTACCATCCCCGTTTTGAAAAGCTGGTACAGGGATGGGGATTCACCGTTCGGAGAACTGATTCCCCACGAGGAATTCGAGTTCCCTAAATTTGATTTTCTATAAGTTAATTTTTAAAAAAAATAATATTTAATAAATAAAGATAAAAAAATTAAAACAACTCATAAACAATATTAATTCAACATCGAATACCATAAAGTTATAAATCTAGTCTTTAAAACAAAATTATGAAATGCATAATCAAAATGAAAACGCAATCTAACAAGTTAACTTCATACAACTTAAAATACGAAATAGCTAACAAAAACATCAACTAGTCATCTCTTCGGCAATCCTTCATCTCATCATGATTCCTATAAGATAAAAAATAGAAATAGAGTTTGAGTTCTTAATTGCAATTTAAGAAATAGGGTTTGAGTTCTTAATTACAATTTAAAATATTAAATTAATAATTAATTGTTAATTTGTTTGTGGGATTAAGGTGGGAGCCGTAACCTGAGAAGTCAGTGACATGAAATTTTTTGAAATTTTAAATATATTTATTAATTAATATATATATATATATATTAATAAATAATATTAAACGGGGAACGGGGAATCCTCGTTTCATATCAACGGAGTCGGTTTCGGGGTCGGGGATTGGGTGGGGGGCATTAATACCATCCCCGTACCATCCCCATAATTTTTAAACGGAGAATCACCGTCCCCGCCCCATTAATATTGGTACCCAACGGGGATGGTTCCCCACGGGGAAATTGTCATCCCTAACATGATATTAAGTTTTGTGATATTTTCAAAAAGTATTACATGATATACATAAAAATACTACCTAATACACACAAAAGTATTACATATTATACAATTTATGCAGAAGAGCACCTGGGCGCCTAGGATCCGTGCGTTTTTTGTTGACCCGACCCAACCCAATTCGGATCATTATCTCATAATACAAAAGTATTACCTGATATATATAAAAGTATTACCTAATACACATAAAAGTATTACATATTTTCTTATAGTCTGACTCAACTCAAAACGCATTCTATAATACAAAGTATTACCTAATATACATAAAAGTATTACATAACACACACAAAAGTATTACATAATTTTTATGTTCGACCCGACCCTACTTGTCTCACGGAATGGGATCCGTGAGACGATCTCACCCAAAACTTTGTCCATTCAAAATTCACTTTTGAATTCAATGAGCGATATACTATTGAATAATACATCAGAAAATGATGTATTTGGAAATGTTAGCAACGAAGGTATCTTGCAATGATTTCAAAATAGGAAAAAATACAACATAAATATTGTAATGGTTTTTTTTTTATTTGTCATGTTGAAATATTATAAAGATATTGATTTTAGATGTTATTTTATAATGTGATACACTATCATAATTTTATGATTTTATTCTTAGAACTATTGTTATTCTTTTATTAGTTGGGCCCCCTTCGATAAAAACCTGGGTCCGTCACTGCTCGTGTGTGTGTGTATATATATATATATATATATATATATATATAGGGGCGGACCTAGATGGGGCCAAGGGGGTACTGGGCCCCCCTGAAATTTTGATAAAAAGGTGGGGGTATTTTCGTAAATTAATATTTTAATTAAAAAAAATTATAAGGCAGTAAGTTTTGGCAGTGTGAGTTTCTCCAGAATCCAGAAGTGAGGCAGAGGTAGTGAGAAGGATTTTCCCCAAATCTCTTTCCACTTCATCCAACAAAAACCCTAATTGTATTTTGATTTTCTTTCTTTATTTTACAAATCTACTCTATCTAATCTTAAGGTAAGATGTTAATGCAATGAATCTTGTAAAAGTACCAAAGCTCGTTTGCAAGCATTGAGAGAAGATGATTGGGAGATTCGGATGATTGAAGTTTCAGAATTTTGTAGCAAACATGAGATAATTGTATTAAATATGGAAAATATATATGCACCTCGAGGAAGATCAAGGCGTAGAATCGAAAAGATCACAAATCTTCACCATTATCGAGTTGAGTTGTTTTATTTTGTGATTGATATGCAAGCTCAAGAGCTAAATCATTGCTTTGATGAAGTGAACACCGAATTGCTTCTATGTATGATATGTTTTGATCCTAGAGACTCATTTTTTGCATTTGGC
Organism: Scutellaria galericulata; assembly: GCA_946896805.1. NCBI lineage: Eukaryota > Viridiplantae > Streptophyta > Magnoliopsida > Lamiales > Lamiaceae > Scutellaria > Scutellaria galericulata. The sequence goes on along the minus strand of OX335791.1, from coordinate 10,119,238 downwards.
AAAAAAAAGTTACTTCTTCTTGCAAAATTTTATCCATCTGAGTTTTCTTCAGTTGATCTATATGAACTTGAGAGTCAGCTTGAGAACTTTGTTTTTTATGTTCGTTTGGATAAAAATTTCTTTGAAGTAAATGGAGTTGGAGGACTTGCTCAAAAGATGGTCTCTACAAGAAAACACATTGGTTTACTTGTTAATCAAGTTGTCGTTGATATTACCGGTTGCCACTGTCACGGTTGAAAGAGTATTTTCGGCAATGAAGATCATTAAGAGTTGGCTTAGCAATCGAATGGGCGATACACTTTTGAATGATTGTTTAGTAGCATATATTGAAAAAGATGTGTTTAGAAATGTTAGCAATATTGAGGCTATAATGCATCGATTTCAAAACATGAAAAATAGAAGAGAAATGTTGTAATTCATGTATTGTTATTTATATTTTTACATTGATGTTTTAATGTTTTAGTTATTAATTTTTGAATATTTTCGTATTGAATTATGACCATGTGTTGGGCCCCCGAGTCAAAATCCTGGATCCGCCACTATATATATATATATATATATATATATATAATAGCATAAAACCCATATATCCCACGGGTTTACATAAAATGACATCATTTTTAAGAAGTTTTTCGACGGATATTTCTTCGGTAAATAGAGTAACATAAAATGACACCAGCTTTTTTCATAAATATCCATTGCTAATTTGAAAATTAATTATCCGTCGCAATTTCGTTGGTAAACCCTAAATTTAGGGTATTTTTTCAACGAAACCTTTTTTTATAATTTATCTCTAATCATCTTAATTTAATTATTGTTTTATTATATTAATAATCATAATATACCACAAATTTTAATGTTGTATTATACTAATTAATATACGTACATGATGTATGAACTAATTACGTACATAATTCCTGAGTCGCTAGCCAACTAATTATTATCTCAATCTAATTAAGGTACGTATATAATTTTGAGTCAGTCTCATGTGCAATTGGTGCATGGATCTTAGATCCATGCACTCGGGTCGGTCGGGCCGAATCCGACCCGGATTCACACATTTTCCATTTTTTTGGCCCTGACATTTATGTTATGTTAGTCATACATTTATATTATATTAGTCATACATTTATGTTATATTAGTCATACCCTTATGTCCAGATTTCATACCCTTAGTGCAATACTTTAACTTTAAAAAAAAATTCACTGGTCTTCATACTATGTTAGTTATACCTTTATGTTATATTAGTCATACTTTTATATACAAATATCATACATTTATGTAATACTTTCGGCACAATAAACCCTAATTTCACACAAGTTGTAGATATTTACATTTATGTGATATTATTTATACATTTATATCAACATAAACATATATGTAATATACAAATGTACAACTAACATAATTAAAAGGTATGACTAACATAACTAAAGGTATGATTAATATAACTAAAAGGTATATTTGAAAATATGATAAAAATATGTTAAGGTACATGTAAAAATCTAAAAGGTATGACTAACATAACATAAATATATGCTTAACACTACATAACGAGGTATATATGCCTAACACTACATAAAAGTATCAACATAGTCATACCTTTATGTAATATATAAAGGTACAACTAACATAATTAAAAGGTATATCTAACATAACTAAAAGGTATGATTGTTATAACTAAAATGAATAAAAGGTTAATATATCTATCTAAAAAAATGCTAAGATACAACTAGCCTTACAAAAGGTATGACTAATATAACTAAAAAATATGACTAACACTACTAAAAGGTATAGTTAACATAACATAAAGGTCTGACACCTGGGAGCATGTTTGGGCGGATTTTGTCCGCGACCTAGAGGCACGTGCGGGCGCGTGGTGGGTCGGGTCGACCAAAATGCACGGATCCGTGCACTCGGTGCACAAAAGTTTTTGTCTATAATTATTAATTAGATTGTTATCCATCAATCGTGATCTAGGCTCTGTTTACTTTGGAAAATAGAGATAGGTTAATTATCTAGACCAGTGAGATAACTTTTTAGGATAAGATATAAATTGTTATCCATTTTCAATGTTTACTCTAACATATAATATTTGGCTAAGAATATTAACTATTCTTATACATCGTTTACTATGTAATATATGCAGGTTAGGATACGAGTGATATTACCTAAATGTCCCTGTTATCCCAAGTTTTGGGTAAACTATCCTAGGGGATGGCCTAGATTATTATCCAAGGTACTATCCAAGTTTTGACATTTTATCCCGGGTCGAAAGGATAACCCGAATTTTTATTTCCATCAAAATAAACCACCAGATAAAAGTTAGATAAAACGTCACTATCCTAAGTCATCTCCCAAAGTAAACGGAGCCTTATTGTAGTAATAGCACAATTATATACTTCATTTTATTATTTATGTCATTCAAACGATTGATTTTACATATTTGAGAATATTTTTTCAAACATATATATATGTGTGTGTGTATATATCATCAACCGATTTTGCAAGTTCGTTGTGTTTGATTGAATAAATACTCATTTATAAAATTGAATTATTCATATAAGATTGTAAATAGAACTCAAACTATGTTTTTGGAACAAAAGTCGGGAAACAAAAGTAAAAAAAAAGTGAATTAGTGGAACGCGATACTTACCGATAAAATTATGTCGACAATAATAAAAAACGATGTTGTTTTGCCATTAAAACGATGTCATTTCATCTTTACCGATGGAAGTTCTGTAGGTAAATATTCTTCCACTTTTTTAAAAAATATTATAAAATATAGATGGAAATATTTTCCATCGGTAAATTTCAAATACAACAACGTTGTTTTTTCCCCCCCAAAAACTTTTGGGTAAATTAAAACGACGTCGTTTTGACCAAGTTGGGATTAAGTGCTATTGTTTTTGCTAGATTTACCGACGGAATTTTCGTCGCTAATTTCATTGGTAAATATGGGTTAAACTAGGTCATACAAACCTTTTTCCCTACCTCTCTCTCTCCCCTCCCACCCAAGGACAGAAAAATCTCAATATTTCGGTGATTTATCGCCGAACTATCGCCAATTTCTCATAGCCGATTTAAAAAACGGGTGTTGTATTTTTTCGCCATAAATCGGCAATTTTTCGAAATCGGTGAGATTTGTTGTTTTTTTTTTCAGGAAATCAGCGATATATCGGCGATAAATATCGTCGATTTATCGTCAATATCGGCGATACATCGCATGGCTGTGTTTTTTCTTTTTTCTTTTTTTAATTTTCTTTGCAAATGTACAACAATTCAATTTATGAAAACTTTTAATAGTATTTGGTTGTTATCCAATTGGTTAAATAATGCCTTGGGAATTCAGGGTTTGAATTTTTGTGGTTGCATTTATTTAAATTTTGTAATTTTTATCCGGATTTGTGTTTTTTCTTCATTTAAAAAAAAAAATTAGATTATTTTTTTAGTTTATCTTTAAATTTGTTGTAAACATATCTTTTTATTTGAAATTTAAGTTCAATCCTGATTTGAGTTTTTTCTTCATTTTTTTTTAGATTATTTTTTTAGTTTATCTCTAAATTTATTGTAAACATATTTTGTTATTTGAAATTTAAGTTCAATATATGTATTAATGTTACTTATAATATTATGTAAAGTACTAGATATATTTTTCAATTTTTTTTTAAAATTTTTTATATATATTTTTTAAATGACCGATATTTCTACCGAAATCGATATATCTATCGATATTTCCATAAAATCAAGGTACCGATATTTCTACCGATACCGATATTTTTGTCCATTGTTACCACCACTTCTCATTGTTGTTGTCGTCGTCGCCGGCTACCATGCACACTCTCTCTATCCCTCCTTCCCTCCTCTCCACCACCACCGCTCATCATCGCCCGCTGCCGACTACCTCCGACTCGCCTCATCGTCCGCCGCTGACTGCCCCACTGCCACTCATTGCCCCATTGCCCGCACCCCACCCGCCCACTACCCCCTCCCCCTCCCGCCCATTGCCCCACTCCCCCCGCTACCATCTCCCTCGTTGGATTTTTTTTCGTCGCCACCTCATTCTCGGATAAAAGTAAGTGTTTCTTATTTTTAATTAGTTTAATTTCTTTTTAATTTGCTAATAGTTTAATTAGTTTAATCTAAATATTTTAGTTAGTTTTGCTAATATTATTAGTTTAATTTGTTAGTTTTAGTTTAACTTGCTAATGTTATTATGCTAAATTAGTTGCTAATCTTAATTGCTAATTAGTTAAATGTTAATTAGACTTAATTAGTTTGTTGCTAATCTTTATTTTTTTAGTTTAATGCTAATTCAATTTAATGTTAATTGAACTTAGTTTCTAATTTGCTATAGTTTTTATTTAGTTGTTAGTTATGACATTAATTTGCTATATGTTAGTTTAGTTAGATTATTTAATTAACTAATAATTAGTTATTAGTTTAGTCAGTTTAGTTGTTATTTCTTGCTAATTTGTTTAGTTAGTAAAGAATTGGTGTAGTGGTGATTTTGAAATGTTTAGCTTTAGTAATTTAGTTGATTGTGGTAATTTAGTGATTTTGAATTGGCGTAGTGGTTTATTCTCTTTCATATTTAGATGGCTTGTAGAGGCTACCGAGGTCCCCGTAGATGAGGTCTTTCTCAAGGCGGTCGAGATGGCGACCGTCAACTATAGGATGGGCCAGAATATACTACTCCAGAGCATAGTACACCATTGATTGGTTCTTTTAGTGGTTCGACTGGTGGAGTACGCTTCACGTACGAGGCAGGGGTACGTCCACTGGCACTCAAGTCCCTACATCTTTGTCGGGCTTGTTACATCAGGCGTCACAGGCGCCTATTGCTTCATCTCACCAGATAGTATTATGGATCGAGTCCGGAGAGTGAGTACACTTATTTTTTTGTATTTTTTGTTATTATTTAATAAATTATGTTTATATATAATTAATTTCAATTGTGTAGCATAATGCCTTGACATCAGTGCTCATCCTTTCTAAAGGATGTGTTCGGAGCTTTCTTGATGCGAAGAGCTTCAATTGGAAGCTTGTCTCACCTGACACCAAGACAGTGTACTAGGAGGAATTTTCGGTAATTTTGTACCTTAATTTGAGTATTATTATTGTTTTGAAGTTATTATTATTTTTGTTAAGTGATGCTATTTTTTTTTCAGAAACAGTCTACTTGGGACCCGACATTGGACGAAGAAATCCGATGCTTGTACCTGGAGAAGGCTGCGACCGGCTACCACAATTTAGTCAATGACTGGAAGTGGAAATGGATTGGAAAGGGGAAGCAGCCCGAGTGCGTGCCGGACTCCACCTGGAAGGGTTCTTAGACTACTAGGAGGACACCGCTGTAAAAAAAGAAGTTATAGCAGGCCTCCAAGAAACGTCTGAGCAAGCCACTCGGATCGGGTACAGTTTTCGCCAAACATAAAAGCGGCTCGAGGTCTGCTGTGGAGCATTTGGAAGATCTCGTAAGTATCCCTACTCCACCTTATAATTTATTATTAATTATAATTAATGTTAAAGTTCATTTATATATATTGTTGAAATTTGTACAGTCCAAGAAGAAGGGTTTCTCTACCCTGAAGCACGAGCTGTTTAAGAGGTTGTAAGGCCTCGATGGGAATAAAATTACATTTGGTCCCATAATTATCGTCTTTTTCGTAAATAGTCCCATAACTATTTACTTTTTTATTTTAGTACCGTAATTCAAATAATTACTCGATTTTGGTCCTAATGTCGTCGGAAATTTCAAAATTTGCCGAAAATTTCAAAATTGATCAGAAAATTATCACGTAAGTTGCACATGACATCCAATTCGGAAGTTTCCGATGATGACTAATGACGTGGCATGACCTGTAATTATTCTATTGGTTGAAGCATTAAAACTAATTCTAATTACAGGGCACAACACATAATTAGTCATCGCCGGAAACCCAAATTGGATGTCATATGCAACTTCTGTGACAATTTTCTGGTTGATTTTGAAATTTCCAACGACATTGGACCAAAATTGGGCAATTATTTGAGTTACAAGACTAAATCTAAAAAGTAAATAGTTATGGGATAATTAGCGAAAAAAGCAATAGTTATGAGCCAAAATTGATTTTATCCCGTCCCGACAAAGATGGGACGTACAACGATGGTAGGGCCAAGACAATTGTTGTAAGTATCTTTTTCATAGTGTTCTTATTTTACTTCATATTTTTAAATTCATTTGTTTTCCTTCTAATTTTTTTTACTTGTTCAAAATATTCAGGAGGCTTACGAGGAGAGAGCATCCCAACTCAGTCAGACGGAGGATGGTTCATTGGATTCCTACCGCATTGACTTAAACCAGTTGTACATTGAGACAACCAGTGTGTAGAAATGATGGGTGTGCGGGCTGGGATTGGTCAGCAAAAGACGATCCTTGACAAGTTGTGTCACCTCTCCTGTCATGTCGTCGAGTTAGATGGACATTGACCGGATCATACGAGAAAACGAAAAGCGGCAACAACAATATGAGGAGAGGATGGCACAGTATGAGCAAACACAAGCAGAGCTGATAAACTAGCACGCGGAGTGGAGACGTCAGCAGACGGAAATGAACAAGCTTCTGCGGAATCACTAGAGGATCATAGAGCAACTAACCTCCAGTTAGCAACCCCAACCGCAACCTCAGCCTACAATCGATGCCCCCTATGCTCCGACCAACAGGGATCCCTGAGCTCCAAATGATGGCGTCGTCCAGGATGAAGATAATAATTCATGAACATGCAAAAATTAATTCTTTTTGTATTAAATAATTTTATTTTGATTTGTAATTAAATTTCTTGAATTTTTTAATTTTAATTTCATTTTATTCATATCGTTTATTGGATTTTCATTTTATAATTGTTATTATTTAAAGATTTTAAAAAAATTAATATAAAATATTATTGACAGATCTGTCGGCATATATGCAATTTAACATTACTGACAGATATATTTTCATTAGTAATTTATTAAATACCAACAGAATATTGTCGTCGGAAAACTACAAATCTGTCGGTAAGTCCACGGATTAAATTCCGTGGTTTTCCAATTTTTCCTAAGTTGAGTTTCGTCGATAAATATATGAACGACGAAAATTATCGTCGGTGGTTTACCGACAATTTTTTTTTCCGTCGGTAAGTTGTTACAGACAAGGATATTAACGACAATTTTTCCTGATGGAATTTCTATCTGCGTAATCATTACCGACGAAAATCAAATTATTACCGATAGAAACTTCCGTCGGTATTCCACGTGCCTTTTGTAGTGGCTTATTGTTTCTACAATCTATATTGTATACTTGTGGAAGTAGCTAAAAATAATTAGTGAAAATGTTTTTCTCCTTGATTCGTCTTCTCTTTAAATTCTTCTTTAGTTATCTAATTGAAATAAGATGCCCTTTATATTTCACATAAACAATGAGAAAAATGGATGTCTCTCTGTCCTACTACTAGTGTGTTTTGTGTCATCAAAATCTAACATTGATTTCTTACAAGGTGGTTCATAATTATAAAAAAATTATTTTTACTAAATTATAAAAACATTTATTTATTTTAAATAAATACTTAATGATTTTAAAATTATTATTATTGTAATTCTGTAAAAAAAACCAACTTCTTTGATTAATCTATTTTAATTTAGGTATAAATGCAAAAATAATCATGATTTTTAAAAAAATTACAAATTAATCCTCACTTTACGAATTTTGCAAGAAAAATCACGATTCTTATTTACTGTTGTAATTTAGACCATATTTATATTTTTTTATGATTGAAGTACACGTGTCCGGAAATATATCACATCACATGCCATATCGGATGCCACATAATTCCCAACAAAAATAAATTTGAAGGTCAAATTGCAAAATAAATCAACATCTTTTCAAATATTGCAATTTAATCCTAGTCTTTTGAATTAACAAAAAAAAGGCACAACCTTAATTTATTGTTGTGATTCGAATTACGAGTCTATTCTTTGGTTATCTAAGTTCATGTGTGCAAGTAAGGACTCAAGATAGTACAACAAAATAGATAACTTTAATTAATTGGTGTCTTTTAGGGATTATATATATATATATATATATATATATATATATATATATATATATTACTTTTTTGCTTATGAGATTTTTTTTTTTTTGTTGAACAATCTAGATTTTAAACTCTAATATAGATCTTTAATATAAATCCACATAAACGAATTTTTTTTAATAAGTTAGAGGGAGTGAAAGGGAGGGAACAAATATTAGAAAACTTGCATGATCCAGGTTCACCTTTATAAATGTGAGATATCACTTGAGTTACAAGACTCATGGTTGGCTTATGTGAATTTGAATTCCTCAAATGTAGAGCCTAAATTATTTGGATCATATTTTCACATGTTGCAATCACATTTTCATTTAAAATGCTTTAATTACCTAAATTTTATAAAAAGAAATAAAAATACATTAAAAATTCATTTTCTATTTTAGCAAATTGTTTTAAAATTGTCAATTTTGACCATAATTAGACCAATTTCAATTTTAGCCAATTATGATTTTGATCAAAATTAGATTGTATGGTGATGTGTATGTCTTGTAGATAATATATAAAATGACATATCACGTAAAATTAACCAAGATTGATTAACCATGGGTTAACCCACTTTAATCCAAATAAAAAAATTTAAAAATGATATAAACAACGTAATACAACAAAAAGTCATGTATCCATCTATTTGTTCTCTAATCTTATTTATACTTAAGATAAACCTCATTTAATCTTGTTTGACTCCTACTATTGATACATGATTTTTTGTTATGTTACTTTATTTTCATCATTTCTTGTTTTTTTACTTGTTTAGATTAATGTGAATTAATCCACGATTAACTAGACTTGAATACTTTTAAGTGATGTATGATCTACCTAATATCTGCGTGACATCCAACAATCAATTTTTTGACCAAATCACAAATTAACTAAAATTTAAATTAATTGGTTTAATTATGATTAAATTTGATAATTTTAAAATAATTGACTAAAATAAGAAACAATGTAAAGTTTTAGATTTTTTTTAAGTTTATAATTCATGAAGGTTAATGTTTCTTTAAGTTTGGATAGTAACTTTTTCAATAATAGGGGGTTGATCTCATGTAGCCGTTGGTGACTTGGTGTAGGGCACATACATTGAAATAAATCACTTTCAACCACAGCTGCACTTTTTTTCTCCCCTTCTTTGGACAATGATTTATCAATTTCATATAACATTTAAATACAAAATAGTTTTAATGTTGTGGCTAGAATTAATTCCACTGAAAAGTTTACCTTTGCCTTGACATTGGAGGTTTCATTCTCTACGTTAACGCTATTGCGTAAAAAATGAGAGATTAGGTTAAACTGTAAATGGTGCCCAAATTCTACGTAACCCATAAAAGCACTGTTTAAGGCTTGTTTTTCTATGACGAGGCCACTTCCAATAAAATGTTACTCCATCCTTCCCACCTTAATTTGTCTACTTGTCATTTCTGTTTGTCACACCTTAACTTGTCAGTCCATAAATGACAATTTTTTTTTTTACATTAATATCTCTATATTTCAACATTATTACAAAAATGCAATCCAAAAGTGCATAGAATTTGATTTGATATGCATATTATTACAAAAATGTCATCCAAAAATGCATAAATTTTGATTTGATGTGCATATCCACTTGAGTCAACTGCATTTTTTTAACCTTCGTGCCCGGTCAAAATAGGCAAGTTAAGTCGGGACGGAGGTAGTACTAGAATTTATATTAAGACGTACAATGATATGATATAATATAATATATATTTAAATTTAAATTATATATATACTATGATGGATTTATTTATTAGTCAATTGAATAGTTTGGCATGACACCAAAATTTGAGGCCTATCTAAGTATAAAAATAATTATGGAGCTATTTTTCTCTATTATATTATATAGATTGTGTTATATTTGTTTCTAGAAACTTAAAAATGTTATTCGTCAAAAAAAAAAAAAAACTTGAAAAATCTGTCATTATATTATGATAATATCCAAAAGATTAAACTTGGAAAATTTCTAAAATATGATTCCAAATTTAGCATACAAACATTTTCCGAATATTACTTAACATTTACTGTAAATTTCAATTCTTCCTAATTCTACAAAATATTAACCTTTACTATTATCAATATCTCCCAAAAACTAGATAAAACATTGTATAAACTTTAATACATCTTATAATTAAGATGTAAGGATTTATAAGCTCTTTCAAATAAATTTAATCAAACACACTCTGTGTTATATGTGTTGGTTGACAAATTATGTACACTAAAGAGGTAGGATCCAAGATTAAAATTTTACGCATCTTGTAACACCTAAAATAATTCTATGCATAATCGGTTTAATTAAATAATTTAACTCTTAAGTACTTGTTTTATTATGTGCGTTTTAGAACGAAATAATACGTAATTTTATAATCGAACCTTAGGTTAAAATATGATAAGTGGTATCGTATGTGTAAGCCCAAAGATATCGTAAAATGGATAGCCCATCTCGTGGCCCGTGGCCCAAAAAGATGAACACTTAAAAGGAACATTGGAACACCTAGAGGTAAATTTTGGAACACATTTGAAAAGGGTATCCTTCTCTCTCTTCTCTCTCTCCTGCCTCTGTCAATCGTCGGCCGTTGCCGCTCCACCTCCTCCTTCCAACCCGAATCTTACGCCATTTCGAAGCCTTCATCGAGCCCGTTCCAGATCCAGACTTGAATTTGCGAACCGATGCTGCCTCCGCCGCCAATCGTCGGCGAAAGGCATGGTTTCTCCCCTCATTTCTTCTCTCTCCTTCTCTCTCCCCTCTTCTTCTCTAGGCCTTACTCCTTCCACGGTGAGCCACCGCTGGTCATCTGTGTGAGTCGGCGCGAGAGAAGCGCCGGTGCGTCTGTGTAACGTCGCCGCCGTGTATGGCGGTGTGTTTGTGCCTATGTGTGAGAGTATGTTGGTGTGTGTATTGTTGCTATGTTGCGTGTGCGTGCGTCGTGTGAGTGTGCACCGTGTATGTACAGCTGTGTGGTGTCAGGTGAGTCGCTGGCGACGTGGGTCGCCGACAGCGGTGGTAGGTGGTGTTTGTAGGGGAAAGGGCGGTCGGATGAGGGGTTGGGAGTGGAAGAGGTTGATCTACAAATTCGAAAAGCCTAGGGACCAAATTACAAACCCTAGATTTTAGGATTTTTACAAAATAGCCTTCAATCTTTCTAAAATCTCGTCTAAACCCTCAAAGTTTCTGGAAATTCCTTTTTAACCCGCAAAAGTTTCTAACCTTCGTGTTTTAACCCCTAAATCTTTTGATAATTATGTTTTGACCCCAAAGGTTTTAAAATATATAAAAAAGGACCCCAAACCTTTTCTAATTTTGCAAAATGATCCCTTGGGTCAAAGTCAACATTCCAAAATTTATGAAAATGCTCCTATGCCTCTAAAAACTTCGTTTTAAGCTTGTTTTCCCTCCATTTAAGCTCAAATCGATCTCTTTAAAACCATGATCGTTTCAACATCTTTTTTTACCTCAAAAGTTCTCATTTTGCTTCTTTTCCTCTAATGTTTCTTCATCGAGAGAGAATTTCTAAGTTAATCTTAATTTATATGTATATCATATAGCATAATTAGAGATCTAAACCTCTTTTATATGTGTAGGCTTTGAGGCGGAATAATGAACCTAGGATTTTAGAGTATCGTGCTTCACAAGGGTTACCACCAAACAAAGTGGGGGTAACTTCTAAATCTAAAGCTTTATCTTTCTGCTATTATATGCATGCTTAAGCCATGGATAATATCATGAATATCGATGAACGAACGAATGCTACGTGAATCTATGATTAATGAAATGAACCTTAATTGCTAAGCTACGTGAATTTATGATTAATGAAGTGATTCTGTAATGCTATGAAATTCTTGAATCCTACGTGATGTGTTTACGTGCTATGAATTCTATGTATGTGCATGAATAACACTATGCTACGAAGGGGCTAAGGTCCATAACTATGCTACGAAGGGACTAAGGTCCAAATTCATGCTACGGAGGGACCAATGATCCGTAAAAAGTACCAATGAGATAAAAATTGTTATATAGGATAAGACGGGAAAAACCCGCACCTATCTACAGTTACGTGCCACGAGTTTATGTGATGTGTTTAACTGTTGTATTCATGAATATTGTTTATCTCTACTGTTTAATAAACGTTAAATATAGAAAGTATCCCCACGAGTGTATTCCAAGCACTCACCTCGTGTGTATTCACACTATAGGCAATAACAGAAACGAGAAGGCGTAAGGAGAGAGATGTCGTATCTAGGAGATGATTTTAATTCTTCCTATTTTTAAATCTTTCCAAACAATGTTCGTTTCTCTGTTTTGTAAAGTTAAACAGTTTATCTTAAGATCATGTAAAAGGATTTTCACTGCTTAGATTTCAAATGTCTTCTCCGACTTTTCGCCGATGGTTTCATTTATATATAACGCGAGTTTAAAAGTTGTGAAGATTTCTGTTATGGATGTTAATCAACTCTTATTATCACTCATTTATTTCTATCTTGCTTTTGAAATGTATGTTATCTTCTCTTTTGTTGTACGTCCGCTATGTAAACTCTGATATTTATAAGTATTTAAAATGGGGCGTAACACATTTAAAAAGCACCACATTATAAATCATTGCGATGATATTATATATTTTCGAAATTAAGTTACCAAAAAAGAAGTTTTAAATCTATTGGATTTAATTAAGATATAAGATTTGAATATGTAGCACAATTCAGATATTCGAAAGAAATTGAGAATTTTATTGAATAGATGTATCTAGGACGAATTCGCCTTGAAGCGACTATTCCATACTCACATCGTGTTATTTCACAATTGAATCAAATTAAAAAAGACCTAAAGTTAGGGATTTATCAATAGGTAATGTTGCACCAATACCCAACCAAAGGGCGACTGCAGTACCAATCAAAAAGACAGTTGTCGCTACTGGACGGCAAAATGGATTTTGGAATTTATTAACATTCTCTTAAAAGGTCAAATCTTTGATGATTCCATCATCTATGATTGAGTTACGAAAACTTCTGGATAGGTATCCTACATCTGCACCAAATTCTTTTTGGTTAAAGAATCTCTTTCTAGTTGCTTTGGAACAATTAAGAGATTCTCTAGAAGAATCCTCTCTTTACCTAACCTATTTATTTTTCTTTAATTTGTTTTTGTATCTAATGTGGCTTTTTTTTTTCCTTTCTTTATTATTGACTTGATAGGAATTCTCTTGTTACGACCCTATGAATCGATTAAAACCTCAGATTCATACTAAAACCACGATGATTCAATAAAAAATCATAAGCTAACCTAAGGATTCCTTGAGTAAGAACCATTGGTTCATCATGTATTCCATAAATTAAATAAAATGACTTTAAAAAAAAAGTCCGTCGGGTGCTACATCATAGGCACATTGGGAGCGTAGATAATTGTAACCATATAGATATAAAATGACAGCAATGGAATGTCAATCCGCGGGCTATATTTGTAAAGTCTCTATTCCTTGATAATCAAAGCCCAAAGATCTATGAATTATCAATCAATTCTATATATTCCATTTACTATAGAAGTTCCTAGGGAATTCATTACAGGAATGTTTCCAATCAAAATAGTTTGTTCTTGCATATCCCTGCTAGTTTTCCAAATTAATCCCGCGTATACATATAATTCAGTAGAATATGTGAGTGATTCATACACATCATTTCTTTTCTTTATCAACGGTTCTACCAATTACAGATTGATTTTGGTGCAATTGGATCAATCGGAAACTACAAAAAGGTTTTATGAGATTGAAAAGACGTCCATCATTGTGGTAAAGGTCGTAATGCCAGAGGAATCATTACCGCAAGGCATAGAGGGGAGGTCATAAGCGTCTATACCGTAAAATCGATTTTCAACGGAATGAAAAAGACATATATGGTAGAATCGTAACCATAGAATACGACTCTAATCAAAATGCATACATTTATCTCATACACTATGGGGATGTCCTCAGCGTCGAGGAACATGTACTAGGGTGTATGTGCGACTGGATTTACATATACAACATATACCATTGTCAAGGGGCGGTAAAAATTGTAACAGGTGTACTCCTGGGTGACCGATAACGAAGTAGTACCGTGGGGGGCATACTATGTGTAATGATTCCATACGGCTCCTCGTTCAATTCTTTCGAATTCATTGGATCCTTTTCCGCGCTCAAGAATCCCCTCCCCTCTTCCACTCTGTCCCGAAGAGTAACTAGGACCAATTTAGTCACGTTTTCATGTTCCAATTGAACACTTTCCATTTTTTATTATTCTCAAAGGAGAAGATTATTCTCTTTACCAAACATATGCGGATCCAACCACGATCCTATAATAAGAACAAGAGATCCCCGTTTTGATCTTTTTATCTCCCCATCAATAAAAAATTGCTCTAATTTTATTAGTTTATAAAATTATATATATACACACACATTATACAAGCTATGTAAATTTTAAGACTAGGATATTTATGAAATACCACGAATGTAGCTTCACAAGGCAATACAACACAAAGAAAAGGGACACTCCATGTGATGGATAATATGACTACTAATTATTTGAGTGCTAAAGTCTTATTATTATTATTATTATTATTATTATTTTTTGTCGTTTAAAATAAGGTCTCATGCACATTAATGTTTTCATTTTTAAACGAGAAAAGCACATTAATAATTAAATGGAAAATTGTCAGGATAATCTCATTCCATCTGGTTTGATGGATTTGTGATCGATTTTAAATTCATAATAATAAATTTGTTGATATATATATATATATATATATATATATATATATATATTTTTTTTTTTTTTTTTCGGCTTGTGTCGATGTATTCGTTTTAAGATGAAATTAAAGTTCATAAAATAATTTAAACGAGTCTAGTGAATTTAAAGTCTACAACTTAATTATTCAAAATATTCTCTATAGTATTCGTCGATCCAAATTAAATCCCTTAATCTCAAAATTATCAAGAACAGAGATGACGTTTTCAATAATAAATAATAGAATCAACATAGGAAATCAATTATATTCGATCTCTACTAAAATTTCAGTGTATGCAATGCAAAATTTTAATAGGAGGGTCACTATTCAAATTAGTTTCTATAAAGGCAAAAACTTCTGTGCACTAGTTGCACCGTACAATCCATACCTTTATGTTATAAATGTAGTACCTTTATATTATAAATGTAGTACCTTTATGCATATTCATTTTAAAAGGTACGGATATTTGTACAAAAATGTACTACATTTATAACATAAAGGTCTTCCGTGCAATTATGTGCACCAGTTGCACAGAAGTGTTACTCTTCTATAAATATACCAAAATAATAATAATAATGATAATAATAATAATAATGATAATAATAATAATGATAATGATGATGACGATGATGATAATAATGATAATGATGATGATGATGTAAGTGCAATTGACGACAACAAAGATCAACAAGGGATGGGAATTTGGTGGGGCCATGATGGGTAGTTGAAAAATCATGTCCGCCCCATACATGTCTTTAATCATGTGATTAACTAAAACACTTTTATGTTAACTACTGTAAATGTGTTTTTATGTAGGTGTTTTAGGTAGAATACCGTTTGTTCTTAACACAATTCTTGTCCCCTTGCTATTTTTTTTAAACGTTTTTTTTCTTTATTGCCATTTTCCAAGAACCATCGGGCTTATTTATTTCTTTTTTCTCTTCTTTGTTTCCCTTTTTCTATTTATTGCAATTGGCATCCGTAATTTTTTTTTTCTTAGTTTGCCCTTTTCTACTTATTGCACAAAATGACATGTGTATTTTTTTCTCTTTTTGTTCCCTTTCCTATTTATTTGACACATTTTGTGCAATATATGTATTTTGACTTTTATTATTTGTATCAATTTATTTTATTTTCGAATTTTTAATTGATTTAGTTTTGTTTTTACAATTTCAAATGTTGTTTTTTTCAATGATTTTTCATTTTCAATGTCGGAATTTTTAAATTGATTTTTTAAATTTATTAAAACAAATTAACAAGTAAATTATAATTTAAAAATCCTATCAATTGTTTTGTCATCAAAATAGTCCGTTTAATTGAAACATCGAAAAAAAATATTTAATTTATATTATTTGCATGTCAATTGTATTTAGAATTCATTCAATTGTACTATTATTTTAATTAATCAATCAATTGTATTTAGAATTAATTAGTCAATTATATTAAACTAATTAGTCAATTGTACAGTTTTTTTAATTAACCTAAATTCATCTTTCAATTAATCACTATTACAAAAAATTAAAATAAAATAATGGACTTTAATTTATTTTCTTTTCTTTCTTATACGAACAATTTATCATTTTTGTGTTATTTATACATTTTAATGTAAGTTGAAATTTTTTAATGTCGTAATTAATAAATTCTCTATACAATTTGCACAAAAAATTATTAATGTCATAATTAATTAATCTAATATATAATTTTGACACAATTAAAAAAATTGTTGGTCTCAAGTGATCAGAGGTTCAGGGGGGGTGAATGAACCTCAATCGATTTTTGAATTTTTAAAAATTTTGGTGAACAGGTTCTTGTTTCTACAAAAGAATGCAGTAACCTGACTCAAATCAGTAACCTGACAGTAAGTTGATTCAGGTTCCTGACTTGGTTATCACAGTATGTAGCGGAAAATATAACGATAGAGTTTATGTTTTGGAAAACGTTTTCTTTTACAAGTATGCTTTTATCAAGAGTTTTAACAGGATGTTTATGATGTAAACACCTGTAAGTGGGCGTGTGCATTTTTTTTTTATAAACATAATAACATATATAACCTTCTTTAGATATGAAAATGATTTAAGATTATAGCATGTTTCGAAACATGTACGATAGTATCAAGCCACACTCGACTTTATAAATACATATTTAAACATATCAGAGTACGAGAATAATGAAGTCAAGATACGTTATCAAAATATATCATTTAAAACAAAATAAGCTCATAGCATAGCCCAACAGGTCATCATCCATGTACACCATCTCTGAACTCATATGAACTCAACAATACGGTCAGTAAGTCTATGAGCTTATACATCAGCAGGTTCACTTACAATGCATGAACTATATGAGCTAAAAAGCTCAGTAAGCAGAAATTATGCATGATAAATTAATTCCATATAAATCCTCCTCTTATATTCTCTTTTGAAATCACCAAATCTATTTCTATAACATTTGTTGAGGGTCTCCCCCAAATTCAACATACAAATACCCATTGGGGGTCTCCCCCAAATTCACCAGAACTAATTCATTTTTAACACATTCGTTGGGTGTCTCCCCCAAATTCATCATACAAACACTCGTTGGGGGTCTCCCCCAAATTCATCATATATATTAAACAATAATAATTATTAAACAACAATCAAACCTCAAATGCATGTAATATTCAATTTTCACCGATTAAAACAATTATCTTACAAAATACTATGTTTATGCATTGTAATTGCAAAATATATTTCTACTTACCTTCTTTCCACGTGAAATTTCTTGTCTCTTGTGTTATCAAGATTAATCTAAAATAGCAAGTTAAATATTTTATTAGAATATTAAAACCAAGTGATCATTAATTTAGTCGGACAAATTAATCAAATAGCATAATTAATTTCTCTTTACTTACTATCTAGTTTAAAGAAACCATTTAAACAATTTAACTTGTATAAAACATTTTAAATCTTATTTCTTAAAGATAGCAGTAATGATGTGTATAAGTATTTTATTACACTTTAAATATCAAATATATACTTATTAAGCTATATTAAATTTAATTTCCTTAATCAATTCAGCAAACTAAATTAACTTTTTTTATAATATTTGATTAAACCACAATTTTATTACTAATTATAAACGACAATATTGCAAAGAGAGTGATTATATATATATATATATATATATATATATATATATATATATATATTTTGCATAAGTAGCTAGTATAACAGTGTAAGAATTCATGCCTCAATTATACAACATAATTAGAGAAAATGATTGATATATATATATATATATATATATACACACGACAAACATGTAAGTTGACTCCATTAACTTGCCTTCAATTAATTTAGAATAATTTAAAGTTTTAAATTCATAATATGAAAACATAAATTGCATACCTTCGTTTCAGTTTGATATCCTTTCTTTCCCATTTTTTTCTTCTAACTATTAAATGTAATACGTACCTATAAACATGCCACCGCCTCCCAGAAAGCTTCCTGGGTAAGCTTGTGTTTTTAATTATTATTATCATTATTTTACTATTATTATATTATTATTATCCTTACCAAGGATTTAGCAAGCCTTATACACATACACGTGTATATCTTAAGGGAAATGATATTATATATAATATATACATGCACTTACTCATTACATAAATATATATATTATTATAATATTGAATCCATTTCATATATATAGCACACACGACACTTACGTACATATATAATATTACCTATATTTATATATAAAATTATATAATTAATTATTAGTACTATTAATTAAACAATTTACATTATGAACTTAAATATTATTAGAGTCTCAAACAATTATGATAAAGTTTCCTCAACACCAATTATGTGAAAGCATATAAATAATTCAATATTTAAAAGTTAAATATAATAATGCAAGATCACAAGTAACACATAAATAACACGAGATTTAACAAGTTTAAATAAATAAATAAATAGAACAAACGCACTCTATGATATCAATGTAAACTTAAACGTCACATAATAAACAACATGCAATTCATAGAATGCATGTATGCACGAACTATACTCGTCAATGAATCACGAGGGGCTCGGGTCTCACATCCCCCTCTCCTTATCAAAATTTCGTCCTCGAAATTTAATCTACCTAAAAAGTTCTGGATATCTAGACATCACATCGTCCTTTCTTTCCCAAGTGGCTTCTTCCATTAATTGATTTCTCTATAATACTTTGACCAAATGGATTTTTCTTATTTCTGAGTTCTTTTTCCTCTCGTAGCAAAATTTCTACAGGTCTTACTTCATAACTCAAATCTGTCTTTATTTCAGCTGGTTCACTCTTCAGAACATGAGATGAGTTCGCCACATATTTTCTTAGCATTGAGATGTGAAATACGTTGTGGATTTGAGACATTTATGCTGGAAAGTCAAGTTTATAGGCAACTTCACCAATTTTCTCTATAATAGGAAATGGGCCAATGTACCTCGGACTAAGCTTCTTTTTCTTACCAAATCGTATTATTCCTTTAATTGGAGAAATTTTCAAGAACACTTTATTGCCCACTAAAAATTCCAGTACTCTTCTTCTTTTATCTGCATAGCTTTTCTGTCGACTCAGAGCCGCGGGTCCAGGTGGCATCTCCTCATTGGCTTGGCACAAACATCTATCTAACTAATCCTTAACAGGAACCATTCCTCATATGGTATTCAATATATTCCTCGTACTATATTGAATAAGTTAGATATACTTACAGTTTTCTGCTTAGGTTGCAGTGGCTGTTTATTGTTCTATGCCAGTTTTCTAATATGCGTCAGCTTCCTGTTTCAAAACAACTTCCTATTCTTGAGACCTGCAGTTAGCTTTCCAGACCTGCTTTCTGTTTCATCTGCTTACTGATCTTGGTTTCTTCTCCAGCTTTCGGACCTTCCTTCTTAAAACAAACTTCAAGACTTCTCATGATCCCGAAACCTACTTAGGATCAGTTTTCTCTATCTTTCTAATATATACAACTTAGAACACACGTCTAAGAATTATAACCTTACCAGACTCTAATCCACTTATAAAACGTGGAAAATGGGTACTCTAAAATCTCATCTAATATTACATTGTCTCATCAAAACCTAGACAGAAATATCTCAACAAAAATACAAGCAATAAGCAATTAATTTAAATTTATATAAATAAAAATAATAGAATAAAAATTAGTGGATAATGGGACTCGCATGTAATGATTGTATTTGTGTTAAATTGATATAAATTTGTGTTAAATTGATGTAGATGTGTGTTTTTAAAAAGTAAATGTTTTTAATTAGTGTGTTGGCATGTGGGTCCCACACTAAAATGGTGTACTAATAATCCACTAATGTGGAAGCTCTCAGTAGCTTCGTTTTGCTCTGTGCCCCCGTGAAGGATCACAGATAACTACCCTATATGTTCTATTGTATGAGTTTCTTTACGTGTAGGACTCTTGTGAGATCATTTTACGAATCTAGTTACATAAAATCGATTAATCCACAATTAGTATCCTACAATTTATATATATGTTGTTTGTGGATAATAAAGTACTGTCTCATAGTAATTAAATCATCACATATAAGGTTTTTTTTTTAAAATGTCAAAATGTTAAAAGGATTTTTGAATAGTAAAAACTTTACACATTGATATTAATAATCAAAACCAATACTAAAATAATTGGTTCAGATCTAAAATGAAACCGATCGAAAAACCTAATTAATGAACAATCTAGACCTTCAACTATATTTGATATTTTATCTCATATTTTATGATACTTAATACATGTCACATGTTAATTATTGATATCATTTGATATACGTGAAATGCTATAATTATTTTAAAGTATGAGATGAAACATATAATGTAATAGAAGATCTCATATCGATGATGAAATAACTAATTATATAACACAGTAACTTTCTTAATTATAATGAATATTAAAAAAACCAATTAAACATATTTAATATGTATACATTAATGTTTTGATTAAATATGGGTAAAAACAAAACACAGTTACCCATTGGAGCATGATGTCACAGACTTGTTTCCTTAACAACTTCTCGTACGACACTTAGTTTCTTTGCCTTCTCGCAGTAACTAGTCAGCATTGCTCCCGACTAAGTGTCGTGTGACAACTTCTCGTGTGACAATTAGTTTATTTGCCTTGTCGTGGTAACTAGTCAGCATTGCTCCCAACTAAGTGTTGTGTGTATGCTAAGTGAAAGACTAAGTAAAAACTATTATATTCATTTAAACTCAAAATGCTTGAATATGGGTGAACCCCTAACCCATCCAATATTTACAAAATTTGGCCCAAATAATTCTAAGTGCATGAATGAGCTGCTTCATCGCTTGATGCGCGAAGGTTTGAATCCCTTTGGCAGCATGATGTTGAATTTTTTTAAGTTTGCCTTTTATCATATATATATATATATATATATATATATATATATATATATATCTTAAATATTTTTTTTTAAATATTATTGCTAATTCTTAGTTTAAAGTTTTTTTTTATTATATGCAGTTCTTAAATAATGTTGTTGTTTATTATTAGTTTAAAATTTGTTAGAGAAAAAATAATTTCAAATCCTAATTAATCACACCCCAACTTAATTAATATATAGATTTCGTAATCATCTATGTATATTTTCTATTATTCATTCTTTTGAAAAAATAATTTATATCTTTTTAATTTAAGTTTCAATTTTAATTTATATAATTTCTAATATCATTGTATAATGTCTCTGATGTATGAGTCCATATGTCAGAAAAGAAAACGAAAATTAATGACATAGAAAATAGTTCAAAGTCACATTGGATTTAAGAAATTATTTTAACTTACTCATTTTTTTTTATGATAATATAAATATATTGAATTTTAATATATTTTGCATTCATTTTTGTATGTTTTCTATTATTATTTTTATAAAGTAATTCAAAGTTTTTGAAAATAAGTTTCTATTTTATAATTTATATTTATAGTATCATTGTAATATCTTACATGTATGAGCCCACATACCAAAAAAAAAATTAAGAACAAAGAAATTAGTTCAAAGTCAAACTGGATGTAAGTAATTATATGAAGAACAATATTTTTCCAATCTATATTATACATGTTTTTTTTTTTTACTTTGGAACATAAATTAATTATTTTTCCCGATCACAACTTATATTTTCAATATTGCAACCTTTTGCAGCAAATTTCGGTCAAAAGGATGTGCAACTGGAGGATGTTATTGTTATTTTCTCTTTTAAGACCTGAAAAAATTTGATGTTGCAACTAGTTTTCAATGATAAAAAAAACATATAAATATTTTTGGATAGACAAATATTATAAATGAAGAACGAATTAAAGTTAATGTCGATTTTGAGACGTGAATCAATTAATTAAAAAGAAAAGAAAATATATATTAGATCCAGTCGTGTTTATATATATATATATATATATATATATATATATTGAAACGGACGTATTAGATTTAGGCTTGCCATATAAACTTTGGGTCGGATGGGGCCATGAATCGAGTTCAAATTATCATCTCTAAATCAAGACTATTACGATAGTAAAAAGAAGTTATATGTGCAAGTATAATCTGACCTCATTTATATACACATAACAATGTTTATATATATATATATATATATATATATATATATATAATAGCTTTTTTGTGCCTTTGTATCAAATATATTTGTAATGTTTTCTTAAGTAACCATATTATATTAATATTATCAATATTGGTGTTTCATCTAGTATTCCAAAATAACACCACACGCTAAGTGTAAAGATTACATCATCATTAATTGACACATGATGTGGATTAAAAACAATGAAATATAATATGAAACAACAAATTGAAATAGAGAATCCAGTTCGTTTTGAACAAACAATTCATATTGGTGTTTCATTTAGTATTCCAAAATAACCACCACACGCTAAATGTAAAGATAACATCATTAATTGACACATGATGTGAATTAAAAATAATGAAATATAAGATGAAACATCAAATTAAAATAGAGAATTCAGCTTGCACTTTGAAAAGGTCTCAAACAATCAAAGGATTTCATAATATAAGTTTACTTTCCAATTTTTTTATTATCATATTTTTGAATTTTTTTCTTTTCATTTCTATTGCAAACAGTGTTCTATCATATTCAATATATATATATATATATATATATATATATATATATTGACGATATTATTTTTACATTTGACGATGATCTTGAAAGGTATGCATATCAAATAAAATAATATACGAAATACAGATTGTTTCTATTTCTCATTATTTAATCGATTAAAGCGCATGCTTGCTAATATTCTTTGAATTTTTTGTTTGTGCTTGATGGTTCAGCGGCCTATTTTTAGATTACGAGAATTCAATAAGCCAAAGTAGTAATTTATAATTCGATGTTAAGTAATATATTTATATGTATAAATAATATTTTTATATATCGAGTAATTAATTTGGTTTCAAGATTCCAGATCTATCATTAATTTAAGAATTTATATAATCTGTCACTGGGTATTTTATTATGATCGTGTAATATTTAATATCATATAATATTTCTATGCATACCAATATTTTATTATTTTGACAAATAATACTATGTAATATTTTTGTGTATCCGACAATGTTTTTACTTTTACTATATATTAATATATGCACATGATATTAAAAATATCATTTGATATATACAAAATATTATTGGACATAAATAAATTTCATACATCAACTCGCATGTCGATCCACCTAACTCAATCCCACCGTAAACGATCTGAAGCAAGAGTCACTATAAAGAAAATTATTTGACAGTCTGTAGAAGATAAGAACACACCTAATACGTCCACATACTTATCTTTTCAGAATACTAGCTACCCACCTTCGTCTCACTTCCTTTCTTAATCCCATTTATATTTAAAATTTTATTCAATCATTTACAAAGCAATAGTAGCATATCAAGTATCAATTCATAACACGATTAATCAAATATTTAACACATAATTATACAAGAACCGACTATTCCATGTTTTTAATTTATTTTTTCTTTTAAAGTATTAATCGTGAAGAAATATATGGTTGCAATACTCGTGAGATGATCATTGACCATACTTCATAATTCACAAAATAGATATTAATTTGTGAATATAAGTAGTGGAACATTATATTCGTAAAACAATTTGATATAAATTTGGATTAATTACATAACAAATCATTATATTTAACCTTTTTTAATTACAACATATATGTCTTTCACCATAAGACTGCATATCACCTCCTTCAACTTTGTTGTCATTTGATACATGATTGGACTTTGATTCTCAATTGCTGATGTGCGGCTTGACTTTTGATTTAGAGATTCGAAATTCATGTTTTCTTGAATATTATATTTAAAGCATTTTCATCTATAATATAATCAAAATCTTCTGAAAAATTTAAGTGATAACCGATGTTGATGTAGGATTTTTTTCATAAATATGAAACGTTGTTTTATGCCGACTTGTAGGAGTATTTTATTTTTTGGACAATTTTGAGCATTGACCGATAACGAGAATGTTTTTCAAAATTTGGGCCTCAACAATTGAAACTTGGATGACTTCATCATGATTCAGATTGGTATAATTTTGAAAGTGTATGGTATTATGATCGAAAAATCATATTATAATTAAAAAAAGATTAAATAATATGATTTATCATGTAATTAACCCTATAAAATTTTGTAATAATTTATGATTCTTAGTTTGCTATAATGAATTTAAATTTACCGACTTTTATGTTTAAAGCTACTACGCTAAATGAGCTGAATTGCTTCAAAAAAAATTAAGTTAGAAGATGTTGTAATACTAAAATTTGTCATAATTTATCATCACATAATGAAATAGTTTCAACGTTTTAGAGTATAAATCATTAAAATAATTTATTGGATGAAATGAAAATACAATTTCAAAGATTATCTAAATTCGACCATATTAAAAAATGACGTAAATAAGATAGAGGAATTAAATTAAACAAAATATTGTGCGTATTGAAGAAAATATAAGATTAAACGTTGGGGGCCGGGCTTTGCTGAAAAAAAAAAAAAGTAGAAGTAGAAAGAAAAAAGGCAAAAGCAATAGCGTCTCCAACTATAAAAGCAGAGTCACACCCGAATATTTGTCCAAGTCCCAACTGAATCGATGGCGGAGAGAGATGAGGAGGATGTGAAAGTAGGAGCATCAAAGTATGGAGATAAGCAGGCATTGGGGACTGCAGCGGAAGACGACAGAGATTACCAGGACAAACCTCCGGCCCCTCTGTACGAACACGGGGAGCTCCGATCATGGTCTTTTTACAGAGCCGGCATTGCTGAGTTCGTAGCCTCCTTCTTGTTCCTCTACATCTCTCTCCTCACTGTCATGGGCGTCGCCAGAGCCCCCAACAAGTGTGCCTCTGTTGGTATCCACGGCATCGCTTGGGCTTTTGGTGGCATGATTTTTGCTCTCGTTTACTGCACTGCTGGCATATCCGGTACATCTTCATATATATATATATATATATATATCTTCATTGATGACGCTTGAATTTCTTATATACATATGGTTTTGTTGTAGGAGGGCACATAAATCCAGCAGTGACCTTCGGTTTGTTCTTGGCGAGGAAGCTGTCGTTGACGAGGGCTTTGCTGTACATAGTGATGCAGTGTCTTGGTGCCATCTGTGGAGCAGGCGTGGTGAAGGGGTTCATGGTGGGGCCCTATGAGAGCCTGAAAGGGGGTGCCAACTATGTGAGCCATGGGTACACTAAGGGGGGTGGGCTTGGGGCTGAGATTGTTGGGACCTTCATTCTTGTCTACACTGTCTTCTCTGCCACCGATGCTAAGAGTAACGCCAGAAGCTCACACGTCCCTGTATGTCTTTCTTTTACCACTATCTTCATCTTCACGTGCCATATATAGCCTATAATTGTATGGACTACAACTAACCTAACTTAGTGTCCATAAATCTCTTAACAATCTATGTTGCAGATTTTGGCCCCTCTTCCGATTGGGTTTGCTGTGTTTCTTGTTCATTTGGCGACCATCCCCATCACGGGAACGGGCATTAACCCTGCTCGGAGCCTCGGAGCTGCGATCATCTACAACAGAGACCATGCTTGGGACGACCAAGTAAGCCACTCTTAATTAATACCAATATATAATTTTGCATACTCATTTTCGACTCCTTGGTTGGTTCGTCACAGTGGATATTCTGGGTGGGACCCTTCATCGGAGCTGCTCTTGCTGCTGTGTACCACCAGATTGTGATCAGAGCCATTTTTTTCAAAAGCAAGACTTGATTTCATTATATCACCATCTACTCTACTCCATTCTATAATATATGCCTTGTCAAATCTTATTCTCCTCTCTGTTTGTGTGTATTCATAAAAGGCTGTGTATGCATTTATATTTATGTTTCTTATGAATGAAATGAGTATTTTAACATGTTTCCCCTCTCTGCATTCATACTAACAAGTAATCAATATAAGATCGATTGCTAGCTTTTAATCAATCTGGGTATTGTTTAGATGATGTTGGAATTAACTACTTTACAATCTCATTTATCTTATTGAAGAAACCAAAGAAATTGGAAAAATAAGTACTCTCTCACACTACAAGAAATATGCACAACAACAACACAAGATTTACAAAGGTTTTAGCATTTTCTGTTGTGGTATATGATAATTACAACACTTTCGTGGATTACCGTTGTCGTTGTGCGAAAAAATGCACTCAACGACTACAGTTTTTAAGTAACGTTGTTTAGATGATGTTGGAATTAACTACTTTACAATCTCATTTATCTTATTGAAGAAACCAAAGAAATTGGAAAAATAAGTACTCTCTCACACTACAAGAAATATGCACAACAACAACACAAGATTTACAAAGGTTTTAGCATTTTCTGTTGTGGTATATGATAATTACAACACTTTCGTGGATTACCGTTGTCGTTGTGCAAAAAAATGCACTCAACGACTACAGTTTTTAAGTAACGTTGTCTTTGTGCAGATTTTTTCGCACAACGACAACGGTTTTTTGTACCGTTGTCTTTGTGTGGATTTTTCCGCACAACGACAACGGTTGGGACAACGATTTTTGATACCGTTGTCTTTGTGATAACGACAACGGTTGGGACAACAGTTTTTAAGTACCGTTGTCTTTGTGCGGATATTAGGTTTATTACAACACTAAGCACAACGGTTTTTTTCTACCGTTGTAAAAATTCAGAATTTTAAAATTATTTAATTTAAGAAAAAAATTTATTATGAAAGAAAACTAAAATTAACTAATTGAACCATAAATTATTTTACCACAATAAAAAAATATACATATATTAATTTGAAAAATACAAAAAATTGTATTACATAATAATACAAAAATTATATATTACTCCCTCCGTCCCGTGATAATTTGCACATTTTCCTTTTCGGGGTGTCCCGGAATAATTTGCACACCCCCGAAAAGGAAAGTAATTTGCACACTTTCCTTTAATTTTTGTTGACTTTTCAACTCAAAAGGCAAAAAACAACACATTTTTACCAATCTCTGGGTATTCGACCTTACTCATTACTATCTCAAGTTTTATTATTTGTTAGACTCAACACCCATCAACAATACCAATTTTGTTGCAATAGAAAATATTGTTACTAGTCATACGAGATTGCATCAATCATATCCCTCTAATCCTGCTAATCGTTCATCCTCCAATTATTCATCCTTCATGGTCATCATTCAAATGGAGGATGTTTTTTGAAAATGGAAACAAACTCTCTGGTGGATGTGTGGCTCCAACTCCGGGGGTTGCTCATCCACAAATCGAACTCTAATTGTCTGTTAGTTGTGCGGTCATCCAGGCCACATTAACCTATATTGTTATAAGCTTAATATTTTGGCTAATGTCACTCGTTTGCTGATAAGTAGAAAAATGTACATAATTTGATTAGTCTAGAATGTGTTTTAAATGTATTTTATATATTTGCACTTGCTATTTTTTCTACATATCTTTATTTTATGTCTAAAAACTCCAATCTTTTATTTTCTTGATTTATCTATTGATTTTGGAGCAATTTTGGAGATGAAGGATAAGCAAGGCCAATGAACAAAATGAGGATTGAAATTCTGGTCGAAAGCTTGAAGTTAAAAAGAGACACATTAGATCTACTATTCATATTGGATGATTCAATGTATATGTGCAAAAGTCCAGCGAGAGCCTAACAAATTAGAAAGGAAATCATTGGCCCATGGATTGATTAGGGAACCCTTGACCCATAAACTAACATTGAGAAGTATATTTATTCTTAGTTTAAGAAATAAGAGGAAGAATTCTTGGGGAGAGCACGGCTGAACAAAGCTCCGCAGAAGAGAGTTTTAGTTTAGGATTTGTCTTTTATTTTCTCAAGATGCGAGGCTAAATTTCTTAACCTAGTTCGAAGGGATGTTGAACCTCTGTTCTTGATTTACTTCGAATAATTAGTAACGTTTTCTCAATTTCTATCTATTGAATGATTTGTGTTATTTGGTTTCTTAATTTATGATATTGCGTGATTTGATTGATTTGTTAGGGCAACACATCTTTAGATTATCTGGATCGAACTTGTGAATTTGGAGTCTAGTGCGTCCTATCATCTTAGAGATTAATGTGTTCGTCACATTAAATCTAGAGGTCGTACCTATTAGATTGTCTGATTGAACATGGTTTATTAGAGAGCTTTTTTTAATGACTAAACTTAAGAGACGATTCAGGTTAGCATAGCTTGTTGCTAATTTTGGGATGGGGGTTCAAGAGATAGATTGAGAGAAACGTTATTAATTAATCCACTCGGTGAAGAATAGAAGGGGATACTAAACTGAGAACTAGTGTTTTGTTTATTAATTAACTCTTGTTTATTTAGTTGCTTTCATCATTGATTGTTGCATAGTTGCTTGATAGATTCTTAGGTTGATTAGATAATATTCAACCAACCCCATTTATCTTGTTTATTAGTACTAGTGAATTTAATTAATTATCATGTTCCCTGTGGGATCAACCCTTACTGGCCGCTTCAACAAGTTAGTTGAAGGTAAGAAGGTTATTTTATTTTTGCTTGCCTCGACAACACGGTCATCCACCCACCTCTCCTCAACCATCCACTTCATGGTTGTTCGACTTTGGGGTTTCTCATAACTTGACTATTGATCTCAACGATCTCAGGATTCATTCTGAATATGATGGTACGGAGGAAGTACAACTTGCAAACGACTTTGATCTCCCATTCAGAACATAGGTACATCTATTTTACAATTTCCGTATCAGAACTTTAAACTATCAAATGTCTTACATATGCCTGCTACTAAATAGAAATTACTATTTGTCCTTCAATTTACAAAAAATAATGATGTTTCTTTGGAATTCTATCTGTCTCATTTTCTTATTAAGGATCATGTCATGGGGGTGCCGCTAGCTCACGGTCAATGCTCCAATGAGGTGTATCACATTCAATCACCCTCATTTTACTTGAAGTCAGAAGCCAACTATGCTACTCTTGGGGTTCATACTTCTCCCTCGACATGACAACCCGACTAGGTCATCCATCTCAACATGCAAAACTAAGAAGATAAGACTAAAACAAATTCATTTCCATCTCAACAACTTCATCAATATATTTCCTATGCACATCATTATTGCACCATTCACGCAAGGAGAGACCATTTACCAGAGCACAAACAGTCTCAACAACATCAGTACTGTAATCAGAGCCAAAGATTTTTAAATCAATGAGATAGAATGGGAAAAAAATAAAAAAATTCAGTAGTCATACCTCATCTATTTCTATTGATTCACTTTGATAAGTCCTTTATCACAAACGCAATTCCAAGTTTTTAAAAGAGCATAACACAGCCTAACATCATAAGTGTATATAAGTATCCATATTAACAAGTGTTTTCCAATTGCAAGTAACACTTTGAAACATGGTGAGATATCTAATGACAATGATATGGTAATTAATACATTTTTCTTTGATTTCTAGGTAAAAAAAGTTATTGGGTTGGGCAACAACATTAGGTACATATGAGTCCAACATGTATGACCATCACCAGTAAAGTCACAAGGGATAAACAAGTCCAACAAATTGGGCCCAAAAGCAATAAGGTCCCAGAAGGTTATTGGGTAAAGTCATTTGAGACATCAGAATCCAATTGAAATAGGCCACTACAAAGCTACAGTAGGTAATTAGATTATATTATATTTTAGGATTAAATGAGACTATTCAAGAGGGCACTATTGAGTGTCTCAACTCAACCCTAACCCAACCCATTCAAATTACCCATAGACAACACTTGCAGCAACACAATAATCCTAGAAAATTCATCATTTTGGTGTTTAGCCCAATTCATCATTTCGGTGTTTAGTCATTCATGTTGGACATCATTACTACACCATTCACAAACAGTCTCAACAACCATCAATACTGTATTCGACATTTGTATAATAGTTGTTTATTTAACAATATATATATATATATATATATATATATATATATATATATATATATGATTGCATCTCATCTAAACACTAACGACGGGTATGCAAGATATTTTATTGTCTCAACATTCAAAATTGTATCAGTGAATGTGATAAGTGTCATTTTTCACATATTTTTGCATACGCTTATGTATTCGTTTGAATATGTTTAGGCACATTTTTATAGTGATTTGAGTGATTTTATTATATTAGTTGCATTTGATGGGTTTGTGCTTAGTTTCATATTTTTAATGAGAAAAAGTACGAGTTCAAGTGTAACTGATGATCAATGAAGAAACTACGGAAAAATAAGAATGAAACGAGTAAAATACGAGTTGAGAGCCAATTTTTGGTGGTACACGGTCAGGTCGTGCTACACAGCACAGCACGACCGTGCGTCACGAGACAGTATCAATGTTGTGCTGGGGCACGATCCTGCCCCATGGCACGATCAACACCGTGTGATGTAGAAAAACACTATGGTGGGGCACGGTCGAGCGTGCTGTACAACACGATTGTGCCCGAGTTGGCGGATTCCCATTGGAGTTTGATTTTAGACGTAGTTTCCACTCGAAAATTACTGAGAAGACCCCGAGACGATATAAATACTAAAATTTGTTCAAGAAATCATACACATATTCATAGAGAGAAAAAAAGATAATTTAAGAGTATCAAAAGGAGAAGACGAAAAATCCAAGAGATTGAGGAATCGTGAGATCGTCGTTCAATAGAGTTTTCAATCTTTCCTCTTTTGTTAGATAATAGTTTTGATATGATATCTTCAATCTTGTCTATGAGTTTGTTTATTATCATGTCTAGCTAATTTTCTAGGTTTGTAGGATTTAGTAGTAGTTTATTTCAACTCTTAATGGATCTTTAATTTCAATTCAAGTTCATGATTATTTATCCTATTCATGTGTTTATGTTTTGATTGCTTGTTTGATTGTCTGGCCGGTAATTGAGCATTTTTAAGTAATTAGGTCAAAATTTGGGAGATGAGATTTAATTATGAAAGAATTAACACATGACACATAAATCGCATTAAATCGGAAAATTAATGAATTTACGTGATGAGAAATGGACCTAGCTGCTTTTGGGAGTTGTTATGTTTTAATCAGATTGAGTAGAGATATCTCTAGTAGCATAATAATCAATCGGTTAACTAATTCATGAGAATTGTTAACTCCATATAGGATTATTAATTAATGAACTTGGATTGGTTAGACTGATATTTTAATGAGAATTAGATGAAATCATGTCCTAGAACCTGTCTTAGTTATATCTGTTTATTTCGTTCAATTTAATTTGTTTATTTTAGCATTATTAATCTGAAATCCTTGATATTTGATAACCTAGATAAAGTTAAGGTTTGAATTTAAGTAGTTGATTGATCTTAGATACCTAGTCTCTGTGGGATCGACCTTACTTACCATTTCTACAATCTACACCGTACATTTGTGGTAGTAGCTAAAAGAAATTAGCAAACATAATGCTAGCAGTTAAATGAAAGTCATGAGACAAAAAACTAAATATGAATATATTATTTGCATTTTTTTACTATTCAATATGAAAATAAGAAAGTCGATAGAACCTATCAGACAGATGCATGTGTGGTACTCATCACACATTTGCTCAGCTCCCGATGTCTTTGTCCTCTTATCACCAAAGTAACCCTCGATGTTAGCCATGGCTCGAACAAGGATAACATCTCACTCAGAGGCTCCACTTGATCTCTTTTGCCCCGTTGATCTGGAGGATCCTTTATTGTCTACAGATTTAAAGTCTAGAGTAAAATTGAATGATGGACCAGCACGAGATGATCCATCATTATCTCCATAGCCAGGTGGTGGGGGGAGGAATGTCATCATCATCGGAAGAACTCTGGGATTGGGAAGGAGGCTGTCTAGAAGAACAAACAAAGTCACCGGTGGCCATCTTCTTCTCGAGCATCTCTGTGCATAGGTCGAAGTGCGGAAGACCACGTGGATGATCGCACGATTATCCCGATGCTCTTACGATGTACACGTATACTTCCACTAATGAGTAAATCTATTAGCCTTAATTAAATTTATTTATAAAATTTATATTAATGATTATATTCAAAATGTATGATAAAATTTGATATATATTAAAGGATAGGTAAGATCGAATTACCGCGTAGATCGCATCCATAGCATCGTTAGGCCCAAAGATTTCTCTTTTTTAGGATCCCAACCAAGTTCGGAACCACATTTGAATTGTAGGTTGAAGAGCAAACACCATGCACGCTTAATGTTCTTACATTTTATCTGAGCTTGATCAACGTTGTAGGAGTAACGACCCACAACGATGGAGTTCAACCTATCGTAAATTTATCCTATTACAGGCTTCGAGAACGAGGTTGTGAGGAGGAGTCCGTTCAGATATTCTTGATGGCAGAATACTATGAATTGAGTCTCGTTATCACGTGTCCATGTACCTTTTCCACCCGCCCGATACTACCATTTCCACGACGCATCTAGGTTTCACATGTGTTATTAGTGCAAGATTTTTTTTATTGAATTAATCAATTTATATTACAAAAAACTTAATTCTATAAATATTCTCTAATTAAAAGATATTTTCCATCAATCTTAATTCAAAGATATTTTCTATAATTAGTGTCAGTGTAAGTAGCCACCAATCCTGTAGCGCCCCGGATCAAAACGAGCATAATTGATTAATTAAATATTTAAACCTATAATTTAATAAGTATGTGCGCTATTCTTGACTGTTTAAATTTAATTACGTGCGTTTCAGACACGTGTTTAAAGCATGTTTTAGATGGAAGAATAAATTATTCATGGAATGTAGAATTTATATTACCACGTGATGCGTATTTGAGCGACGAGAAGATAGAAACGAACTAGAGGTCAATCGGAGACTCGTAGCTCAAGTAACGAAGAAAACAGTGAAAACGAAGAATACGACGTATACGAAGAGTAGAATATATGAGATATTTCTGGTGAATAGTAAAGAGGGAAAAGTCAACCGATGAATAGTGACCAAGATATTTTGGATGAATAGTATTTTTCGAATTCTATAAATAGAGGGCTTAGTCAGTTCATTTTTCATCGTTTTTCCGAATGAGCCGAACGCGCCGAAAATGAGTAAGTTCTCTCTCCTCCCTCCTCTCCCTCTCTTGTCTGCCTCTGGCGCGCCGCCGCCGGTGATTGCCGGAAAATTTCAAAGTTGTCGGAATCAACCGATTTTCGCACACGACGTCCGTCTCGATGAGACGAATCTAGGATAGGTCTCGGAATTCAATTTCGAGTTTTCGTTCGCCGAAAAACGGTGAAAAATAGTCGCAAACCCTAACCCTCACCACCCCTTCTCTCTCCTCTATTTCTCTCTCTCTCTCCTCTTCCTCTCGCCGGAGTAGCCGCCGGAGAAGCTGTTGGTGGTGTGGTGGTGATGCTGGGGTGGTGGCACCGCCGTGGGTGGCGTCGCCAATGCAACAGTGAGCGTGTGTGTATATATGCATGATGTGTATGTGTTGTGTATGCATGCTGTGGAGGCGACGCTGTGCAGCGCCGCCATGTGGGAAGTGATGGCCGGCGCTGGTGATGCGCCGGCGAGGTGGTCCGGTGGGTGGCCGGCGACTGGAAGTCACTGGCCAAGCAAAGCCGATGGTGTGTGTGTGTTTATGCGTGTGTGTGTATGAGCGTGAGTGTATATGCATGTGTAAGGGTGTTGGGCTAGCCGGGAAAGGTGGCCGGCGACGGGAGGTCGCCGGCGAAGGGGTTGGAAGTGGACACCGGCGACTGGAAGTCGCCGGCCGGAGTTTTGGAGTTGGGGGTGGGTTCGAAAAACTGAGCATCGAAGGATTTTGCGGCGAGAATTCAGGTACTATTTAACGCCGGAATCCGGCGAGGGATGGCCGGAGATGGTAGCTGGCAGTGCAGGATTTCCGTCGGACGTGGTGGTGGTGGCACAGGGCGGCGCCACCGCGCCGGGTGGTGCCGGGAAGTGGCCTGGTCGAGCAGGCCACCGTCGGGGAAGCTGGGCCACGGGCTGTTTTTGCAGGTGTTTTTCCGGAGTTAGGCGGCGCCGTCGTGGCCGCCGTTGGCTGGAGTTGGTAGCCTGAAGTAGGGGGAATCCGGGAGTGTGATCGGTGACCGGTGGTTCGCCGGCTGGTGGCGGCTGGAAGCCCGTTTAGGTAGCATGTTCGCACAGGTGCGCGGGCACGACGACGGATGCTGGGCACGCGCAATGTGCGCGCCGGGAGCCGGGGACGGGAAGCACACGTGCGCGCGACACCGGGAGACGGGTTTGCGCGCGATGCAGTGTTCGTGATACGAATTCCTTTTTCTTTCCGTCGTACGTTATCATCGAGTCATCGCCGACGAAATGTCGTTGACCGAGGGTCGTGGGCCCGGTCAAAGTCAACCATTTGACCAAAATTACCATTTTACCTCTAAACCTAAAATGTTCCGTTTGAGCTCGTTTTAACTCCGATTGAGCTCATTCTGTTTCCGTTGTGACCCAAATTTCATTCTCTATCATCTTAGCCTCTTATACTGATCTGCCCTTCTCGTTTCTTCGACTCCGATCTTTAGAGCTTTCGATCCGTCGCGTAGTTAGCGATCGTTCCTCCGCCGAAGTTTGTTATCGCTTTAATTATGTTTATTAAGGATCTAAGAACACTGTAACATATGTAGGATATCATTTGGAAGGAGCTTGTGATACTTGACCTTTGGTACTCGCTACTCATGTGGTAACCACCGAACAAGGTGGGGGTACATTCTAAACCTTTATCTGTTTACAGTTTTCCCTATGTGATATATGAATTATTGAACTCTACGTTCTGTGTTTATATTCTGTGCTCATTTTACGATAGTGTGGTAGGTCTGGGCGGAATGTCCAGTGGGCTTAGTGTCCATTGGGCTGCGTGTCCATTAGTGAGTCGACGGAGTGTCCTTTGGGCTCAGTGTCCATTGGGCTGCGAGTCCTTTTGGTGAGTCATGGGTTGTGTGTCCGTTATTGAACTGACTTATGTGTTGTGTATTTACGTGATATGGCTAATTGTTGATCTATTATATATGTTTGATTTGTGTATATGTTTAATAACATGTTAAAACATGGATTTTTCTCCCACGAGTGTATTCAACGCACTCACCCCCACCTGTACTCACACTACAGGAAATGAAGAAAGTGAAGACGCGTAGAGAGAGGGGTGCCCTATCAGCTGTATCCATCTTCTGGTTTTGGCTTTTAAAGTTATGTTGCTCTTTTGTAAAAGAAAATTGTATTTCTCCTTCTTTGTAAAGGATCCTGATGTTTTTCCGCTGCGTAAGGTTTAAAACTCTATTTTTATCGGTTGTATCCGATGTTTTAAGTGTACCGCTTCTTATCCTCTCCTGTTTCTTTTTATTCTATATCATGTACGCCTCTTTCCCATTTCTCTCTTAACGCCCAAAAATGAAAAACTCTGATATTTTGACCGAAAGATTTTGGGGCGTTACAAATCCTACTGAACATTGGTTTGTCTATTAATAGAGAACATTGGTTTGTATATTACTCAATTTGGATCCTTAGTAGAGAACATTGGTCTGTCTATTACCATCTCTTTTTGTTGGGAGGAGGGTAATTTCTCGATTGGATAATCAAACTTGTGAGATAACCTTTTCACTTCTCATTTTTATTTTATACAAAAAATGATGGGAAGGTGGTGATAGATTTCTATGAAAATTCTTAGACATATGTGTCCTTCATCTATTCTTTTTTTTTTCCTTAAAAAGGTTCAAAGTGTGCATTGAAAACAAAATATAAAATGACAACCATGATTGTAACAAAAATTTCTTATGTGACTATTCAAAATCCACCACGTAAAGTTAGATCAAAAATTGAAGATTTGGCATAAATTAATAACAATTAACACGCTTTATTTTAATAATAATGATATTATTATTATTATTATTATTATTAAAAAAAGGAGACTACTATTGTTACTGCATAGAAATTGGAAGCAATTAAATAACGTGTAAGATTTAAAAAAAACACAAGTGTTCAATTTATTCATTTACCATTACATTATACAAGTAGCCAAATTACCACTAAATACTAGATTAAGAAAGCACCTCTATACAACATTGGTGCCTCCATTTCGATTTGATTCTCTATAGAGGTAAAAACTAACTATTGTTTTTGAAATAATGTAGGATTGTTCTGTTTGGCATCAAACAATAAATTTGATTGACCCCAATTATATAAACAATCATTTTAATATAATGTCATCATTTAAACCAATTCTTTCCAACACAACACACCAATAGCATATCACAGAAACATGAATAGGTGTTTGTCATATAAAATAGCAAGTAGTAGTTTCATATATAATAGCTAAGTAGTGGTTTCATGTACAACAACCAACAAATTTTATAATAATCAAGGACACGTACACATAATCTTTACATTCATTAAACACAAAGAAAATTGGTCTAAACTGATGACATATACTAGTGTTCGTGCTCTATTTCTAAAAAATAAAATCACATTTAAGGTAAAAAAACATTTTTTTCAAAAATTATAACTAATTTGCAAAAGAAAAAAAAGATAATTGGGTAAATTTAAGGCAACAAATGACAGCTAAATTTTCATACCAAACTTTTCACATTCAACAGTTTAACTTTTACGTACATGTTAAGCTTAAAAAAAAATTTGTACTTGTGTGTGTGTATATATATTATATATATATAAAAAAACATATTGTTGGGATATTTCTAATAGGTTTTGATGAGACAATATTGTAACTTTGGTTAGAAAGTTAGAGTACCCATTTTCCATGTTTTATAAGTGGATTATAGCTTGATAAGTTTATCTTTCTAAGTTATGTTTTGTAAAGATGTATATATCAGAAAGATATAGGATACTGATATTAGCAGGATTCTGGAGATGAAGAAGTCTTGAAGACTGATTTTCAGCAAGGAAATTCAGTAACCTGAAGAAGGAACCAGGATCAGGAAGTTGGATCAGTAAGCAGCAAAACATAAATTAGTATAGAAAACTGGAAGCTGACTGCAGGATTCTGAAACAGGAAGTTGTTCAGAATCAAGAAGCAGGTTTCAGGAACAGGAAGTTGTTCTGAAACAGGAAGTTGACACAGACAGAAAGTTGGCGCAGAATAGAAAGTAGTTACTGCAACCTGAGCAGCAAGCTGTAAGTTCTCTAACTTATTTATTTCAGTATGAGGAATATACTGAATGTTACATGAGGAATATGCGTGGTTAAGTTACCAGTAGATAGAAGTTAGTGCCGAGCCAATGTGGAGATGCCACCTGGACCCGTAGTCTGTAAAGCACTGTAGCCGAGAAGTGGCACCATTAATGCTGATCAGAGTAGGATATGCCTACAACCCAGTTTTTCTAGTCGCATTAATTGCAAAGATTTCGAAGATCAATTTGAAATTCAACAAGGACAATATCTCTCTTTAACGAGCATTTTCCTACTAATATAAATAGAATGATGGAGTGACTGTGAAGACAAATGAACTATTTGCCAATCTTCTTAAGCTATCAACTTTCAAGCTATTCTCAAGCTTTCCAAGTTCAATCACTCAACCTTCAAGAAGTAGTCATTCAAGCATTCGAGCTTTCAAGTTCAAGGTTGTCTTCTAGTCGCACCAGTTGAAGAAACTTATATACTTTTAACCATTTGTTGTGTGCTAGGCTGTTTTATTTTGTGTTCTTAGCTGGAAGGATTAGATCCTCGTTAAGTGTTTAAGTCTTGTGTAGGCTTTGTAACTCTGTGTAAGTTTTGTACCCTATGTGGGATAGAGCCTAGGAATCTTTGATTCTAGTAGGTAAACTTATGTTGGGAAGAGGATTGTAAAGTGTATCTTGTAAATCGATCTGACCTAACAAAGTTCCTCTTTGAGAAGGATTATAGCGGACATAGAAGGATTACACCACCTTTGAACCACTATAAGCCATAAGTGTTTACTGATTTTGATTACTTGCTGCATTGCTTTGATATATCTTGTTGCATACATCATCAGCATTCTGCTTAAAAGACTTTGATAAAATCATATTTCTGAAAAAAAATGTTTTACAAATAGAAACTCTATCGATATATTTTTCGCTGCATATTGTGATATCGAGAACAAAAACCTGATACAGGATACTGCCAGGTTTTTCTAATGAGAGGTTACTGCATTCTCTGTAGAATCAATAACCTATTAACACATAAGTTTTAAAGTTCAAAAATCGATAGAGGTTCATTCACCCCCCAAACCTTTAACCACTTGGGACCAACACATATCAACATAATCAACTGTTATATGGTGAATATATAAAAAAAAATAGAAAAAGTATCTGTAAATCATAAAACAAATAAACTAAAATCAGAAAATATCTGCAAATAAGAAAATAAATAAACTTAGAGAAAACAAATCTCAACTGCAAATACAAGTCAAATAACAAGCATATCAACAAAAAAATCTAAAAAATTCACATCAGCAATGTAGGGCCCCGGATCAAAATAAGCATAATTTGATAATTAAATATTTGAACCCTAACTTAATAATTATGTGCATATATGTTGACTGTTCAATTTAATACATGCGTTTCAGATAAGTGTTTATTGTACGTTTTAGATCGATATTTTTTCTAGACATGGAACCTAGATGATTTTTTTATACCACGCGATGCGTAATTAAAAAACGAGAAGATAGAAACGAATTAGAGGTCAATCGGAAACTCGTAGCTCAAGTAACGAAGAAAACAGTGAAAACGAAGAATACGACGTATACGAGACGTATACGAAGAGTAGAAAATACGAGATATTCTTGATGAACAGTGAAATGGGATATTTTGGATGAATAGTGATCCGGATATTTTCGGTGAATAGTGATTTCCGGAATTCTATAAATAGAGGCTCATTCGCTTCGAAAATTCACCGTTTCCCGAGCGAGCCGAACGAGCCGAGCGCGACGAAAACACGTAAGTTCTCTCTCCTCCCTCCTCTCCCCCTCTCCTCTCTTTTCTGCCTCCGGCGCGCCGCCGCCGGCGCGGCGCCGCCGTCGCCGGAGGGTTGCCGGAAAATTCCGACGTTGTTGGAATCGGATGATTTTCGCACACGACGTTCGTCTCGACGAGACGAGTCTAGGACAACTTCCGGAATTCAATTCCGACTTACGGTTCGCCGGAAAACGGCGAAAAACAGCCTTGAAACCCCAATCCCTCACCCTTTCTCTCTCCTCTGTTTTCTCTCTCTCTCCTCGCCCTCTTGCCGGAGCAGTGGCCGGATAAGCTGGTGGTGGTGTTGTGGTGATGAGGAGGAGGTGGCGGCGCCGGGCCGGAACAGTAGGTATATATATGTATGTAGTGCATGTGTGTGTGTGTTTGTAAGTGAGATAGTGTGTGTGTTGTGTTTGCATGCTGTTGGGAGGCGGCGCAGGTGGCGCCGCCGTGAACTGCTGGTGGCCGGCGCTGGTGATGCGCCGGCGAGTGTGGTGGTGATGGCCGCGGGCCAAGTCAGAGAGTGTGTGTGTGTATATACGTTTGAGTGTTTGTGTTGAGCGTGGGTGAGTTTGGTTGTTGCTAGGGTTTGGGCTGGCCGGGAAAGGTTGCCGGTGACGGGGGGTCACCGGCGGAGGTGTTGGGAGTGGTCGCCGGCGACTGGAAGTCGCCGGCCGTAGTTTTGGAGTTTGGGTGTGAGTTCGAAAAACAGGGCTTCGAAGGATTTTACGGCGAGATTTTCAGGCACTATTCATGCCGGAATCCGTCGATGGATGGCCGGAGGTGGTAGCCGGCGGTGCAAGGTTTCCGGCGGACCAGGTGGTGGCCGGATATGAGCGGCGCCGCCGCCTGCGGAGGTGTCGGGAAGTGGGCTGGCGAGCAGGGGCGACGCCGGGTGACCTGGGCATGCAGCGCGCGCCCGTGCGCGCCCGTCGGGTGCCGGGAGCCGCGCGCGCGTCCGTGCGCGCCCGTCGGGTGCCGACGTGCACCCGACGCCGTGTTTTCGATCGGAACCTCGTTTTCTTTCCGTCGTTCACCCGTATCGAGTCATCGTTGACGAGATGTCGTTGACCGAGGGTCATGGGCCCGGTCAAAGTCAACCCTTGACCAAAATTACCAAAATACCCCTCATCCTTAAAATGCACCTTTCGAGCTCGTTTCAACTCCGATCGAGCTCATTCTTTTTCTGTCGTGACCCAAATTCGATACTTTATCATCTCAGCCTTTGAAACTGATCTGTCCTTCTCGTTTCTTGTGTCTCGATCTTTAGGTCTCTCGATCCGTCACGGCTTTTACGATCAATTCTTTCACCGGGAACTTTTATAGCTTTAATTATATTTATTGAGGAACTAAGGAACATCATAACTTATGTAGGCTACATGTGGGATTGAGCTTTGGGATACAAGATCTTTGGTACTTGCTACTCACGTGGTAACCACCGAACAAGGTGGGGGTAATTGCTATCTCTTTATCTGTCTACGGTTTTCCCTATTTTGAAGCATGATTGAGAAATACTAAATGTTGTGATCTTATGCTATGATTACGTGTTCATGTTATACTGTGACAACGTGACTGAGTGCTATATTTCCGGTATTTTATATATGTGGACTGTTATAAGAGGGGGATTTCATCCCCATGAGTGTATTCAACGCACTCACCCCCCACCTGTACTCACACTACAGGAGATGAAGAAAGTGAAGACGCGTAGAGAGAGGGGTGTCCTATCAGCTGTGTCCATCTTCTGGTTTTGTCTTTTAAACCTATGTTGATTCGTTTGTAAAACGATGTTCCACGTTTTGTAAAATGTTAACTGTATTTCTCATCTCTGTAAAAGATCCTGATGTTTTTCCGCTGCGTATGGTTTCAAACATTCTTCTATCGGTTGTATCCGATGTTTTAAGTGTATATCTTCTTATCCTCTCCTATTTCTTTCTATTTTATATCATGTACGCCTCTTTCCCCTTTCTCTCTTAACGCCCAAAGAAGAAAAACTCTGATATTTTTACCGAAAAATTTTGGGGCGTTACAAGCAAAAACCAACCTTCTTTCAACGTTTTGGACGGGGTACATAGTTGCTATCCATTAAACTTTGCTCTGATGAGATCTCAACCAACCACCCTCTCTCTTGCACTTGTGGATCGTTCCTCTTCCACATCTTCTTCTTCTTCATTCTCCGCAATTTCGATGCCCCGATAGTATTAGTGCATGGTGTGTGGGTTGTGATAGGTTCCATTTTACAACTTAAAGACTATATATAAACAAAACTAGCTCCCCAAAGAAACTCTAATCTCATATACAGAAATAAAATAAAATAAAAGTACATACATTCAAATGTGAAGCAGTTTAGGGACATAGTAGCCAGATCTCATGGATCTACTTAAACAAAGAAAAAAATCATGTTCGAACAATGCACAGAACACATTTTGCAAGTAATCGAGAGGAATCTCTGCTCCAAAAGCAGTTCATGTGACTTAATACCAAAAAAATTCAATGCATGCAATAAAGAGGGTGAACAAAAATTACAGTTTGCAGGGTGGAAAAAATTTGTAGTTTGCAATAAAGATGGTGGAAAAGGGAGAAAGAGAAGAGAAGGGGAGAGAATAGAGAGCAGGGGAAAAGACGAGACATAAAAGAGAGGGATAGGGGGTTGGGGAAGAGAGACAGAAAATCTGAGAGTGGAAAGGGGAGAGAGAGAAGACAAGAGGAGAGAAGATAGAGTAGGTGAAAATATGGGTGTTTTGAGAGAGAGGGGATGAGGAACCAGAAAAAAAAGAGGAAAAAACTTATAGGGGCCCATTCATTTTTTTACTCTTGTTATAGGGTTTATATATATATATATATATATATATATTAAAACAATGATAAATAAGGAGTAATAATGTATTTATTATGCATTGATATTTGTGTATTAATAGGTTATAATTTAGGGTT
Organism: Scutellaria galericulata; assembly: GCA_946896805.1. NCBI lineage: Eukaryota > Viridiplantae > Streptophyta > Magnoliopsida > Lamiales > Lamiaceae > Scutellaria > Scutellaria galericulata. The sequence continues at coordinate 10,076,937 of OX335791.1, read as the reverse complement.
AATTATAGTGTTTTTTTTAAAATAGAGTAGACTTTTGATAGATTTAATAATAACAAGGATTTGGGATTTTAAAATCCCAAATCCTGACCTGTGAAACCCGAAACAAACATACCCTAAATAATTAGGTTGGATGAGGATTAGACTTTGAAGAGGATTATGATTTAATTAAGTAATGTAGAATTGTAGATTGAATATAATTAAAATTTAAATAAGAGTGGATTAAGGTCTAATAAAATTATGAGTTTAATGATTTATTATATTTAAGTTTTATACATTATAAAAAGGGTATTTTAGTCAATTCTTTAAAGGTTATTTTTGTTCAAAAGTTTAGGGTTGTATTCATAAATGAGTAGGGCTTGTGTGGTCCTAGGGTATGGTGAGCCACAACCCCAACTATAATACCTTTAAGTAATATGACCAATATCTTTATATATAACAAGTAATACCTTAAGTAATATATTTCACTAAACCATATATTTCAATTATACAAGTAAATAACTTATGAGTAAACAACTAATACATTATAAATATACAATTAATACCTTATAATTATACAACTAATATATTTTACTAAAACATATATTTCAATTATACAAATAATACCTTATGAATATACAATTAATACTTTATGAATATATAATTAATATCAAACTAATAATATCTTTGAGGGGTATATAAATTTTTGCTTCATAAAATAATGGGACGTTAATAGCCACGCGCTATAATTTTTCTTAAATCATGCTTAAAAAATATAGACATCTTAAAGATTAAATCGCGCATCAAGTTTCGGATTTTATTCACACGTTTATGTTCATCATATGTTGACTCGAAAAGTGCCTCCCTATAAGAGTGGTAATCTGCCAGGATAATTTCTTATCATATCAGAAGGGTTAAATCCCTTATATATACATGTACACAATACAAGTATGGAAGATATACACAAGTATCAAAATATAACATAAAATCCCGTAAATTAGGGAGAAGATATATCTTCCTTAATATGCCCCCGCAAAATGGACGTGCCATCAGCCACGGAAATTTTGGATCGAAACGAAGAGAACTAAGTTCTAGGCAGTGGTTTGGTAAGAAGATCCGCCAGCTGGCCCAATGTAGTGACATAGGAAACGGTGAAGATGCATTTACTTGAGAGATCCCGTACAAAGTGTAGATCCAGAGCTATATGTTTCATTTTGGAGTGCATAACTGGATTGAGAGCTAATCTGGTGGCGCCCAAATTATCACAAAGTAATTTTGGTGGAGACGAAAGTGAGAGTCCAAGTTCTCGAAAGAGTTGAAATATCCAACAAACTTCTACAGCGGTGGAAGCCAACGCATGGTACTCGGCTTCAGTCAAGGAGCGAGCCACACCTTTCTATCTTCGAGATCTCCACGAGATCGGTGAAGTGTCGAGAAAAATGATGTATGCAGACATGGACTTGCCATCTACAAGGTTTCCTCCAAAGTCGGAATCAGAGTACGTAGAGATACACAATGTCTTGGGTTTCCGTAATAGTAAGCCATGGTGCAACGTGCTCTTTAGGTAGCGTAGGATACGTTTGACACCACACCAGTCATCATTGGTCGGTCGAGACATGGATTGAGCTAATTTGTTCACAGCAAAAGATGTCTGGGCACATAAGAGTTAGATATTGCAAGCCTCCAATAGCACTTCGGTACTCTGTCAGATCAAAGGAGCCAAAAACCGTGAGTGAGATGGACGTGTTCATTGGTGTGCTCACGGGTTTAGCATCATCCATGTAGTGTCTCCGAAGTAGGTCCACTGTATATTTGTGTTGGGACAAGAATAATCCCTCATGACAGCTCGAAACTTCAACCCTTAAGAAGTATGTAAGCTGACCAAGATTTTTCACCGCAAAAGAAGCTTTCAAATGACAAGTTAAGGAGTCAAGCATGGATTTGTTGGATCCTGTGATGATAATATCATCAACATAAACAAGAACCAATAAATATGCAGTGGAAGATTGTAGAATAAATAAACTGTGATCGGCCTGAGATTGGCGAAACCCAAAGCAAAGAAGTGCGGAACTTAGTGTGTGATACCAAGCTCGCAGTGCTTTTCGGAGACCATATAAGGACTTCTTAAGTCAGTAGACATGTTTAGGATGTGTGGGATCAACAAATCCAGGTGGTTGTTGCATGTAGACTGGTGTACTGAGATCGTCGTGCAAGAAGGTATTGCTTATATCGAGCTGACGGAGTTCCCAATCGTAGAATAAGACGACAGATAAAACAGTATGAATTGTGACTGGCTTCACAATTGGACTGAAGGTCTCATGAAAATCCAAACCCGGGCGTTGATGGAAGCCTTTGGCGACGAGACGTGTTTTATATCTCTCAATTGTTCCATCGGGTTTTCTTTTTATAACAAAGACCCATTTGCAACCCATAATATTGCAATTTGGTGGTGCCTGAACAAGATCCCATGCACCATGGGAAGAAAGTGCAGTAATTTCGGCAGCCATTGCTTGTCGCCATTGTGGATCTTTTAAGGCATGTGTTGCTGATGTAGGTATTGTGTTAGCCAACAAAGGATGTTGTGTTACCGTGTTAGCAACTGGAGGTTGCAATGATGGTGGTAGAACTGTCTCAAATCCTTTGAGACGAGATGACAATTGTCGAGTACGTGTGCTCCGCTTTGATGTAGCGGGTTTGTCCACTGGAGGGGTTGGCGGTAATGGACGTTGGTTGATGTGAGGCCCTGGGGAGACAGGCCGAGGTGGAGGACAGGCTGGTGGGGTATCACTTGTTGGGGGCTGGCCTAGGATAGATAAAGGCAAAGTTGCAGATTCATCAGAAGTGGCGGCTGGTGCATCAAAATCAGCAATTGCTTGTTCATTAAATTGAACATGTCTCGACACAAATAGTTTGCCAATACTCGGATCAAAGCACTTATATCCATCATGTGTGAGAGAGTAGCCGACAAAAATACAAGGTCGGGACACCGGTTCCAGTTTGCTCGTTCTGTATGGTTTCAACCATGGATAACAAATACAACCGAATGTGCGCAATCGCGTATAATCAGGCCTGCGATGAAATATAGCTTCGAATGGACTAACATTTTTCAAAATTGGAGTCGACATACGATTAATAAGAAAAACAACTATTTGAAAGGCAAACGACCAAAATATAAGGGGTAACTTAGCATGATGAAGTAGAGCTTTACCCGTCTCAACAATATGGCGATGTCTCCTCTCAACTAAGCAATTATGTTCAGGTGTGTAAGGCGTAGTAGTAAGCCACTGTATACTATTTCCAACAAAATATGACTTGACAGCAGAGAATTCCCCACCGTTGTCACTATAGAAATTCCGAAGAACAAAGCCAAATTGGCGTTCGGTAATGGACCGAAAATTAATAACAATATTTTTGACATCTGATTTATGAATCATAGGAAACAACCAGCAGTACTTTGTAAACGAATCCACCATCAATAAGTAATATTTATATCCATCAATCGAAACCTTAGTCGGCCCCCAAACATCAGCATACACAAAATGTAAAGGATGCTCAGCATGTAAAGAAGAGTCAACAAATGGTAATTTATGAGATTTTCAACTTAAACATGAGTCACAAATCATGTCTGACATGCCAGATTTTGATAATGGCAAAGTATTACTAGAAATAATAAATTGGCTAATACGGCGAGAGGGATGACCCAAACGCGAGTGCCAAGTATGGAAATCGGTACGCATACCAAGATAATTAAAATGTGCAGAAAATAAAGTCGGAGGCTGTAGACTATAGATTCCATTATCACACTTGTTGTGGGCCAGTGGCGCCCCCGTAACTCGGTCCTTTACTACAAAAAGATTGGGAAAGAATTTCACAGAAATATTATTAGTTTTCGTAAAATGATGCACAGATAATAGATTTTGTTCAGCACGAGGCACACACAAGACATTAGAGAGTGTAAAAGTACGAGATGGAAATTTGAGAGATGTGGTACCAGTGTGGGAAATAGGCATCGATGAGCCATCAGTCAAGTGAACCTCCTCCGTGCCGTCATATTCAGAGTGGAGAGATAAGTTCCCCAGATCATTAGTAAGATGGTGGGACGCCCCAGAGTCCATCAACCAAGAATTCTATGGTGGGGCAACAGGAGACCGAGCGACATTAGTCGTAGCATGAAAACCAGTACAGAATCTCGAACAGTTACAAGCCGAGTGGCTTGGTACTTCGCATAACTGGCACACCAGGCGTGATTGAGTTGCAGAAGATTGGGTAGAGTTATGATGGGATTGTCCAGAGTTGCGAGAGGAAGAGCGACCCCCTTTGCCACATCCTCTGCGAGAAGAGCCTGTAGAGGCCGAGCGCTGACCACGAGTGTTTCTTTGTTGCACTATGTTTGCAGTAATCGTCAGATCGGTTTTGGGTTCATCTAGGCCATCAACAAATTTCTCTTGAGCCATCAAGAGATCCATCAATTGTGGGAATGAGATCGACGATGCTTGCGCACGAATTGATGCGGCCATATCTCGAAATTTCGAACTCAAACCACCCAATACATAAAGCATGAAATTATCATCACTAACAGGAGAATCAATCAATGAAAGTTTGTCCACTTTTGCTTTGAGAGAGTGCATGAATTCAGAAACACTCCTCAAACCCATCTTCGCAGATTGTAGATCACTCTTTAGTTGCATTACGCGAGCATGGAACTTGCTCGCAAAGATGGAGTGAAGGCCTTTCCAGGCCGAAACAGACGAGGTATAAGAAGTTATGTATGGTGCCACTTCATCGGTCAGAGAGCCTTGTAAGAAGGCATAGACCAACTGGTCTTGACGGAACCATGATGATTACTGCAAAACATAGTGTTATTTGTTGATGGCCTAGATGACGGTTTTAATATCTATTTGTTGATGGTTCATCTAGGCCATCAACAAATTTCTCTTGAGCCATCAAGAGATCCATCAATTGTGGGAATGAGATCGACGGTTTTAATATCTATTTGTTGACGGTTTTAAATTCATCTAGGCCATTAAAACCATCATCTTGACGGAACCATGACGATAACCAGCATCATGAAGGGTTGATTGGGGAGTCGAACCATCGACATAGCCCAAGAGGTCGTGCCCATTGAGAATGACAGTGACCAAGGATAACCATTGTGGAAAATTAGACCTCGTTAACCTATGCGATGCAGGAAATGAGGATGTGATCACGATAACGGACAGTGGCTGCGTGGTGATGTTGACAACATCTGTTGGTTGGGGCGTGTATTGTCTTCGGTAGCCATGGAGATTAGGGTGTCAGAAGCAGAAGTTCAGAAGAGAGAGAAGGAAGCGTGAGATCAAGAGGATCGAGAAAATACTGATACCATATAAAAGTGGTAATCTGCCAGAATAATTTCTTGTCATATCAGAAGGGTTAAATCCCTTATATATACATGTACACAATACAAGTATGGAAGATATACACAAGTATCAAAATACAACATAACATCCCGTAAATTAGGGAGAAGATATATCTTCCTTAATACTCCCTACTCAATTTAGGAATATTATATATATACACACACACACTAGTATAGGATCCTTGTAATACACGGGTGTAAAAATACTAAATTAAACCTAATAAAATTATAACAATGTAAATATTATTTATATAAGAAAAATTTAAATAAAACACATATTAACAAAAAAATATTTAATTTCATTTATAAAAGTGAATAATCATTTTTAATCAGCTCACTAGCTCACCTTTATTTTAATTTTTTCTAAAAAAATTAAATTAAATAATTTTAATATCTATAAATGATTTATATATTTGAATCTATCATGTGTTATTTTAAGAAATTTAATTAAAAATCATATCTTATTTACTAATGTCTATTAAATAGCCACATTAGTTAACTTTAAAATTCTAGTTAGTATATATTTAATTTGTAAAATTAAAATAAAATTTATCTAAAAAAAGAAAAAAAAACACTTAATGAAAGAATTAAATGTGCAAGCATTATATGAAAATCATGTGACACTTTTGGCCTTAATTTTATATTTATAAAGATATATATATATATATATATATATATGTTATGAATAAAAAATTTAATCGTTATTTCTTTTAATTGAGGGAGGAGAACAAAAAAATCCTGCAAAGCAATTTATATATCTAATTTGAGTGAAATTTGAGCAAACCATTAATCATTTCAAGCTGGCCTTTTCATGGTCCATGTGATTGTAGGTGCAGATATATGTTATATAAATATATTATATGATTTGACAATTGGAAACCAATAATTATTTAATCCAGTTGAATATAATAAAATCTGTGAAACTCAATTTATAAATCTCTACAGCTCATTGATCAACTAGGTAATAATGCAATAATAAAAAACAAAATATACGAATAGATACACAAAGAGCATTGACTTAGTTAGAGAAAGGTTTAAGAGAAAGAAGAAGATGTGGATTTGGGGAAGAAAAGGGGTGTCAGGTTATTCAGCCTCCTCAACTGCCGAGGATGTTGTACGAGGGATCCATGCTTCGGGTCTCACTGCCATAGTCACTGGTCTTATTTCTCTTTTCCAATCTTTTTATTTATTTATATAAATAATTATTCATTTTGATTATTCTTAATTACTCACCAATCCCAATCTCATCTAACTTCAATTGAAAGGTGACATGAGATTCAAGGTTGGGAGTGAGCTGATTGAGATCATTAGTAAATGTCAATTAATTAGACAATAGATTTCATGTCAATCCTTTCACTAAATGTAAACTATATGTTAACTAGCAAAACATTTTCCTAACAATAGTGACCAATTAAAAGTAAAATTTTATTCTTCCTAATTTTCTTTATATATTTATATTGTGATATTTATTCTTCTTAACTACACATATTGAAAAATCAATAACTAGTAACATTTTGATTTTTTTTTTTTTTAAGTGTGCAACACTGGTTAGGGTAATATATATACATAGCGAGGTAAGGTGTGAATTTCCTGATTTCTTATGCGTAAACGGATGTGCATTAAACTTCAGGAGCATCAAGTGGGATCGGAACAGAGACCGCACGAGTCTTAGCATTATGTGGTGTTCGTGTAATTATGGCGGTGCGTAACGTGCAAAGTGGTAAAGAAGTTAAGGAAACGATAATGAAAGAGAACCCTCAAGCAAAAATCGATGTTATGGAACTTGATCTTGCTTCTTTCGCTTCCATTACGAAATTTGCATCAGATTATAACTCCTCAGCTCTTCCCTTGAATATTCTCATGTGAGTTGCTTTCCTGCACTTGATGGATTTCATCATTTAGTTTATCCACATTCAATGAATAAATACGACCATCCGACCATTGTTTCTCTTATGTTATGTCTCATACGAGTGATTTTATGCTACCCCGATTGTGTATTAATACTATCAGTGGATTTGTGGCATGTGTTAGTTTTGAAAAAAAAAATATAGAAACAGATTTAATTGTTGGATTTTTTAAATCAAAGTGTGTCACATATCCGCTGATATTAATATATAATCAGTGGGGTAATATGGAGTCACTCGCCTTATACATTAACTAACATTTTTTCTTGAAAAATGAAAAAGTAACAATGCAGGGATCATGGTTCCTTCATTCATGCTTTCACAAGACAACATAGAGTTGCACTTTGCAACCAACCATCTAGGTATACATGCCTTCTGGGCAAGCTAGATGCAGTTGATTAATGGATCACTGTTTGTACTAATTATGTTTTCTTATTTGAATGTTCATTTTGTGATAATTAGTTTTCCTTTAATATATAACAAGCTCAATTAATTACATCTTTAAATACAGGTCATTTTCTTTTGACAAATCTTCTACTCGATAACATGAAAAAGACTGCTCGTGAGAGCCAAAAAGAAGGAAGAATTATCAACGTTTCCTCAGTGGGCCATCGGTTTGTAGGTCATCAAGGCATTCAATTTGATGAAATCAACGATAGTTCAAGGTAGGCATTTAAGAAATTAACTTACAAATCAAAACTAAGTTGAATTACTGTGGGGTGATTAAAGGTGGAGTATAATTAATGACATCATATTGTTATACGAGTAATCGTTCATCATAATTGGGTCGAGTCTCTTAATCTTGTGGATGAATTTCTCAATATTTTCACTCTTAACATTAAGTTATAGATACCGTTTTAAAGTGACTTTTGATCAAATTCACCTTCCAACACTATTCAAAGACATACTATTAATTAATGCAGATACATTTACAATTATTTCCTATTGAACAAGTATGGGCAGTCAAAGCTAGCAAACATATTGCACGCGAATGAACTAGCCAGGCGCTTGAAGGTAACCAATGGATTTTGATGAAAAGACACTTTTAACCTTGCATATATAACATTTGGAAAAATTATTCTGTAAACAGGAAGAAGGGGTTGAAATAACAGCCAATTCATTAAATCCAGGAGCAGTTGCAACCCCAATTACACGACACTATTACGGTTTCGCCAACGGTGAATTCACTCTTGGCCCTTATTTTTTTAATTTAAAGAATCTGTATATTGATCATAGTTTAGATTTTATACTAAAACAGGTGTGTGCATGTGCATTGTTATATTTCTTGGTTATTTGATGTTTGTTTATGTTTTTTTTTTGTGCAGGTATAGTTGACTGGATTAATAATCTTCACTTAAAAAATCTTCCTCAGGTTTATCTGTTACTCATCAAAACCAGCTTTTACTGTAATTGTGATTTTAACCTTTTCCATTTTACGATAGTAACTTGTCGAATTTTCAAAAGAGGACATGAACTTTTTTATTTTGGAAAATTCAGGACAAATTAATCGGAAATCCTCAATTTCGGAGTTTTTCGAAAATTTCATTTGATTTCTACTATATTGAACAAAAACTTTGAATGAAAAACTCCTTTCTTGATGACCCTATTTTGCATGAATTTTAATTGAGATTTTCATCCCTTGAGTACCAACAATGTTTCCATACAATCCAATTTTATCAATATGATTGCTTCATTGTTAGAATTCGCCACAACCACCCCAAACTCACCCGAAATCCAATATCCTCAAAATTTAACTAAAATGCATATATGACCGCGCATCGTTACGCGATAAAATTATTTAAATTCCTTTCCTATCCTAACCAATGAGTAGCTAGGGCAAGCAAGAGTCGATCCCACGAGGAATGACGATTAATTATGTCACCTAGATTCAATTCAAATGAAATAACAAATTGGGGGGGGGGGTTTGGATTAGATATTATCACTAAATTAATTAAATAAACTGGTAAGCAAATTAAACAAGTAATCAATAGATGCAAATATTCCAATTAACAGTTCAGTTATCCCCGATATTAATTATCTCCCAATTACTGTATCACCCCTCTCTCAGTTATCATGGAATTATCATCCCTAGTCTAACAACAAGCTCTGTTAAACCGAGTCGTCTCTTAAGATTAGTTAATCAGGATCACCTCTCTAATTAACCCTATTCAATTGAACAACCTAGAATAAGCTCTCTAGATTTAATTCATTAAATGCATTAATCACCAAGACAACAGGATGAACTAGACTCCGAATACACAAGCTCGATTCGATAATTCTAGGATTATGTTATCCTAGAGATGCACGACCTCTAGTTTACCACTTATGAAAATTAAACCACAACAATTAGGATTCATGATTTAAGATTCTAGCAATCAATTATAAACACTTAACCTAGGTGATCAGGCTAAATCAAGCATCAACAATTGAAAACATTCTGCACAGATAACATAATCAATTCCATTCAAACATCGAGAAGGTAATACGAAATTAATTAGAACATAATAAATAATCGGGTTCAAACATCCCTGCTAACCGGAATTGAAAGTTTAGCCGATCATCCTTATCATCGAATCCATCAAAATAATCAGAGTCTCCATAAAAATTAATCTAAGAAAATAAATTGTATTTTTCTCTCTCTAGAACTATCTCCAATCTCTCTAATCAGCCAATTCCTTTTCTAAGCCTGCGTGCCTTCTCTGACTTGTAGAAGAAGTCAAAATATACGGCTGCCCTCATCCAGGTTAGCGTGAACAATCTGGGCCAATAATTTCCTTCAAGCCATGGGCCTTGGCCCATTTGCTTCTCTTCACTCCAATTGGTAAGTCCAAAGGCCGATTTTCAGGCCTTCTCTTCAATTAATTAACTAGGCCCATTCTTCTTAGCCCACATCTTGATTCCCTCGATCCATGCTTATTTCGTCTCGTCTCCAAAATACTTCAAAACTCCTAAAATAATCAAGAAAATAATTTATGAAGTACTTGGAGACACAAAACACAAATATATAGGAAAATCATGCATTCAATCAAATAATCAATTATAAAATCTCATATTAATCATCATAGAATTGCATGTATTTTCCACATATCAAATTCCCCCACACTTAAATCATTGCTTGTCCTCAAGCAACAAAAGAATCGAAGCACATCGGGGATCACTAATAAGAAAGAGTATCGTTTGCTCAGATCCTTACCATCACTCATAGGAATTCAATTCATGTCAACACAAGGCATATGCAAGCAAAAACATGTTGGACTAAATGTAACTATCTCAGGAAATCACAAGTGTCAACAGGACATCAGAAATCGAATTTTTCATAGACAAATCATTAATCCATTCTTCTACATACATCAATCAACACACTCTAGTTCCTCCACGATATCCTTCATCTAGATCAAAATTTTATTAAGACTTCTCACAAAATGACTCACCCCCATTTTTCTCCATCTCCTCTTTTTTTTTTTTTTTTTGACAAACGATAATGAATCGTCGTTTTTTTTTTTTGGATGGGATTGGCAGCTCCACACCACTCTTAGGTTAGTCCATACTATGCATTTTATTTGACTTTAACTTTTCACACGGGACCCCTAAGAGTAGGCAGCTGATTCCACACCCCATCATCTTTTCATTTCTCAATTTTTTTCAACTCCACGCCTTTATCTCCAACCACATCGTTTATTTTTTTATTTTTCAACCAAGGGGTTCATCAACAGTGATCAATCCTTCAAAAATCTCAATTAAGACTACTTCCATCAAGGATTCAAGTACATTTCAAGACATAGATGAGCAAAACAAATCAATTCAACGTCATAGATCAAATCTCAAGCCAATGTTATCCTATTCGGCATCTAACAACAATTTCCCAAAACAACATTCAGCATTTTTAACCAACAGAAAGCAATGCTCAGCAACACCTCATTCAACACAAACGAATTCCCAAAATATAATTAAACACACTCGAATCATCATTGCAAACTCATTTACTTATTGACACTGGGAAACCGGAATCACACTGGAGCAGCCAGTGTGAAAAACGAAGCAACACAGAACAGGTCAGCAGACGAAAATGAGGCAAACAGCGAACTTCACAGCAAACTTTTATCTTTTTTTTTTTTTTTTATATATGCAAATGCAAACAGAATTAAACGTGCTAAAGCGAGTAAATATGCATCCTAATGCAACATAAATTACATGCAACTACATGGTCCTAAATGCAAACTATATGCAAGATAAATTCCGCACATCACCATACAAGCAAGATCATCACTCCCCCACACTTAGAATCATGCTTGTCCGCAAGCAAAATCATCAAGGGCACAACAAAATACTAGACAAAACAAGATAAAGTGCAAGAGAGGAAATATAAGCAACAGTGAGTGATGAATAGAAATCACCAGATCATCGGCGGGACGAGGAAGCACATCGCCGATGCTGCAACTGCCCCTCGAGCTCTGCAACCTTCACAGAGTCAAAAATTGACACTGGATGTTCCAGTGTCGTCCGCGTCTACCAGTGTGACGATGCAGCGAACAGCTACTCCAAACAAACAAAACAGAAGAAAAACAAAAGAGCGTGGGTTGCCTCCCACAAAGCGCACTTTTTTAACGTCGTTGGCTCGACGAAACTCCCCCTTTAATTGCAGGGTGGATTCTCTAGTGTGGCTCGTTCAACCTCCATCTCACGAAAACCTTCGAAATATGGTTTAAGTTGATGTCCATTAACCTTCATCGTTTTCCCCGTTCGTAGACTATGAATCTCTACTGCACCATGAGGGAAAACATTAGTAACAACAAACGGCCCCAACCAATGAGAACGCAACTTACCCGGGAATAACTTGAGACGAGATTGATAAAGCAGAACTTTATCGCCCACAACGAAATCCTTTCTTGCAATCCGGGTGTCATGAAGAGACTTTGATTTTTCCTTATAAATCAGGGCATTTTCAAATGCGTCGTTCCTAATCTCTTCGAGCTCTCTTAACTGCAACTTCCTATGGAGTCCGGCCTCATCGAAATTCATGTTGCACTCTTTGATCGCCCAAAATGTGCGATGTTCGATTTCCATTGGAAGGTGACAGGGTTTGCCATAGACGATCCGATACGGGGACATCCCAATCGGCGTCTTATATGCTGTCCTATATGCCCAAAGAGCATCTTCGAGTCGAAGGCTCCAATCCTTGCGATTTGGCTTGACCGTTTTTTCCAAAATCAATTTAATCTCGCGGTTTGAGGTCTCCGCTTGGCCATTTGTTTGAGGATGGTACGCAGTGGAAATCCTATGAGTAACAGCATACTTTTTTAACAAAGATTCGATGGTCTTATTGCAAAAATGAGTCCCTCGATCACTGATTATAGCCCGTGGAATTCCAAATCTGCAAAATATGTTAGATTTAACAAAAAAAGCCACAATTTTAGAATCATTAGTTCGAGATGCTTTTGCTTCGACCCACTTAGAAACATAATCAACTGCAAGTGAGATATAATAATTACCAAATGAGTTAGGAAACGGTCCCATAAAATCCATGCCCCAAACATAAAAAATTTCACAAATCATGATTGGGTTTTGAGGCATTTGATTTCTACGAGAAATATTACCTGTTCTTTGACAATTATCACATGACTTACAGAAAGTGAACGCATCCCGGAATAAAGTTGGCCAATAAAAGCCGCATTCCAAAACCTTATGGGCTGTACGCTTCGCACCAAAATGTCCTCCACAGGCATGGGCATGACAAAACTCAAGTATGGAGTGAAACTCCAAATTGGGAACACACCGTCGTATGACTTGGTCTGAGCAATGTTTCCACACATGCGGGTCATCCCAAACATAATACTTGGCATCACTCCTCAGTTTGTCCCGTCGGGCCCTGGGCATACCTGCTGGAAAAAATTTCGAAACAATGAAATTGACAATATCAGCATACCAGGGTTCAGAATCAGATTTCAACACTGGATGATCCAGTGTTGTGTGCCTCTACCAGTGCGACGACACAGCGAATAGATGTTCATCTGGAAAAGTTTCAACGAGTGGGGGCTCATCGTCGGGATGCACCAGTCGACTTAGATGGTCTGCAACTGAATTTTCAGACCCCTTTTTGTCCCGAATTTCTAGATCAAATTCTTGGAGGAGTAAAATCCAACGGATAAGTCTAGGCTTGGCTTCCTTTTTGGTAAGTAGAAACTTCAAAGCTGCATGATCAGAAAATACAACAACTTTAGTACCCAATAAGTAAGATCGGAACTTTTCTAAAGCAAAGACAACAGCTAAGAGTTCTTTTTCAGTGGTGGTGTAATTGGCTTGGGCCGGGTTTAAGGTTTTTGATGCATAATAAATGACATGAACAGCCCTTCCAACTCGTTGTCCCAAAATAGCCCCTACAGCATAATCTGATGCATCGCACATCACTTCAAATGGTAGTTCCCAATCAGGTGGCTGAATAATTGGTGGTGTTGTCAATCGCTCTTTCAGTTTATCAAAGGCGGCCTTGCACTCATCATCGAATAGAAATTTCACCTCATTTTGCAGCAACTTGCACATTGGAGCCGAGATTCTGGAGAAGTCTTTGATAAATCTTCGATAAAATCCTGCATGGCCAAGAAAAGAACGCACTTCCCGCACATTCGTGGGGTAAGGTAATGCCGAAATAAGATCTATCTTAGATTTATCAACTTCTATGCCCTTTAAGGAAACAATGTGACCCAAAACTATACCTTGTTCAACCATAAAATGACATTTTTCCCAATTCAATACAAGGTTGGTTTCTACACATCGTTTTAAAATTAATTCCAGGCCCTTCAAACAATTTTCGAATGAATTACCGTAGACACTGAAATCATCCATAAAAACCTCAATTATGCTACCCACGTATTCGGAAAAAATGCTTACCATGCACCGTTGGAAAGTAGCGGGAGCATTGCAAAGTCCAAATGGCATTCGCCGATAGGCAAACGTACCGAATGGGCAAGTGAAGGTGGTCTTTTCTTGATCCTCGGGTGCTATAGCAATCTGGAAATAGCCTGAAAAACCATCTAAAAAGCAGTAGTGAGAATGCCCAGCTAATCGTTCAAGCATTTGATCTATGAAAGGGAGTGGAAAGTGGTCCTTTCGAGTCATGGAGTTCAATTTACGATAATCAATGCAGACCCTCCATCCGGTTTGTACGCGAGTAGGAACCAACTCTCCTTCCTTATTCTCGATCACTGTGACTCCAGATTTCTTGGGTACAACTTGTGTAGGACTCACCCATCGACTATCAGAAATTGGGTAAATGATTCCAACATCTAAAAGCTTAAGTACCTCCTTCTTGACGACCTCCATCATTGGTGGATTCAACCTTCTTTGTGCCTCTCGAGATGGTTTAGCGTCGTTTTCGAGGAGGATACGATGCATGCACAAAGCTGGACTAATACCCTTAATATCCGCGATTGTCCATCCAATGGCCTCCTTGTATTTTTTTAGAACTTGTAGCAAAGCTTCTTCTTGAAGGGACTCCAATTGTGCTGAAATTATTACAGGCAGTGAGTCTCTTTCGCCAAGATAGGCATACTTCAAATGATTCGGCAGTGACTTCAATTCAAGATCTGGTGCCTGCATCACAGATGGAAGAAATTTTTGGTGAGATTCTGGTAAACTGAGATAGTGTAAATCATACCTTGGTGATAAAGGGGGTTGTGATTGAAGGGCTGCCACAATTCCAAGGATATCCAGGTTATCATGTGCAGCAGGTTGCCCCTCATTCCCTCTCAAATCCTCGGTCAACACAAACTCCAAATTATCCCCGAAATTCATCTCAAAAATTTTCTCGACAAGAGGGTCAATAATACTCAATGCAAAAACATCACTCTCATTGTCTGGATATTTCATGGCATCAAAAATATTGAATTTAATTACCTGCCCATCAAATTCCATCGTGAGGGTTCCCTCACGGACATCTATTTTAGTTTGGGAGGTGTTTAAAAACGGCCTCCCCAACAAAATAGGTGGCGAAACTGATGGGTCACCATTCATATCCAACACATAAAAATCAGCAGGGAAAATAAGTTCATTCACTTCAACAATGACATCTTCAATAACCCCATCAGGATGTGCAGTACTACGATCGGCCAATTGAATGATAACTCGTGTGTCTTTCAATGGCCCTAGATCTAGAGATTCATATACAGAACGTGGCATGACATTTATAGAAGCTCCTAGATCTAGCATAGCACGCTCAAGTCGAACATTTCCAATACGGCATGGAATAACAAACATACCTGGATCCTTTCGCTTTGGAGGGAGTCGCCTTTGGAAAATTGCAGAGACGTTTTCTCCCATCAAAACCTTCTCATCACCCTTCAACTTTCTCTTGTTCGTACACAAATCTTTTAGAAATTTGGCGTACCTTGGGACTTGCTTGATCGCATCAATCAAAGGGATATTGATCTCAACCTTGCGAAAAACATCCAGCGTCTGTTTGTCTTTATCCTCCTTCCATGGTTTCATCAGCCTGGAAGGAAAAGGAACCATATTAGGATGGAAATTAGGGGGAAAATCGGAGTTCGCCTGGGCAGATTTCGGGGTTTTCACACTGGATGACGGTTTAACACTGGATGATCCAGTGTCGGCCTGTTCAGTAAGTTGTTCTTCCCCTTCGATTTCTCGACTTTTCTCAGGCTTTTCAGGGTCCTCCAACTGCTTCTCACTCCTCAAGGTTACTGCACTGACATTCCTTGGATTTATCTCAGGTTGAGACGGTAATCTACCTCCATTCTGGGCTTCAAGACGACTCATAGCTGTCGCAAGTTGGCTCACTTGTGTCTCAAGATTTCTGATACTTGACTGAGTATCCCTTTGGAATTGAGCAGTATCCTTTTGGAATTGCATTGTGTTGGAGGCCAATGTCTTCATCATATCTTCCAAAGACGTGTTGGAGTTTTGCCCGGATGATTGCCCATGGTAATTAGAATTTCCTCCTTGATGGTTTGAATGTCCACCTGGGTGATTAGGATTTCTCAAGAGCTGTAGAGGTTTATTATTATCTCCACTGTAATTTCCTTGCTGGGTTCCCCACCTTAGATTTGGGTGATCCCTCCAACCCGGATTGTATGTGTTAGAATAAGGGTCATACTTCCTTCCTTGATAATTCGAGTTTCCTCCTTGGTAGTTTCCAATTCCCATAGCATTAGCATGAGCATCGTTTTCATCAATCACAAATCGGCATGATTCCGTTGCATGATCAGTGGTATTGCAAAGGTGACATGGTTTCACCTGGGGAGCAGTTGCAACAACTTGACGAACCAAAGAGGTCAATTCAGCTAATTGATCCCCAAAATTGGAGGCATTCACCTCCTTCACAACTTGTACCGACGAATCCCGAGTGTTAAATTGTTGAGAAGTGGCAGCCATATCTGAGATAAGAGCCCTTGCTGCTGATGGCGTCTTATTCATCAGTGCCCCTCCACTTGCCGCATCAATTATGTTTCGGTCCATCGAAGTTAGCCCCTCGTAAAAATATTGGATTAAGAGCTGCTCGGAGATTTGATGATGAGGACAGCTTGCTTCCAATTTCTTAAAACGCTCCCAATAGTCATGCAATGTCTCCCCATGCCTTTGTCGAGCTCCACATATTTCTCTTTGAATGTTCGCCGCTCGAGATGCAGGGAAATATTTTTCCAGGAACAGTCGTTCCATTTCTACCCATGTTGTGATGGACCCTGAGGGTAGGTAATACAACCAATCTTCCGCTGAATCCTTCAGAGAGAAAGGAAACGCTCGGAGTCTGATTTGTTCCTCTGTAACAGCCCTTGGCTTCATGCTCGAACACACACTGTAGAACTGTTTCAAATGCTTGTGAGGATCCTCACCTGCACGTCCATAAAAAGAAGGAAGTAAATGAATCAACCCAGATTTGAGTTCAAAATTAGTTTCGTCATTTAAAGTAGGATAAGTGATGCAAAGAGGTTGTTGAGTAAGTGCAGGGTTTGCTAGCTCCCTCAGAGTTTGTTCTCGAGCCAGTCTTTCCTCAGCCATTTCTTCCTCGTTTTCAGATTCGCTAGAACCGGATTGGGAAGAAGGTAGTGTAAACTCCAAAACTCGCTTGGCTTGCCTCCTCAAGATTCGATCTCTTCGGGTTATCTCAGGATCAAATTCCAAATCCTTGGATCCTTGAGACCGAGTGCGCATTCACCAATAAAATTCCAGAAAAATTTCCGCCAAAGCAATTTGCAGAAACTGACACTGGAAAGACCAAGTCACACTGGATTAGCCAGTGTGAAAAATAGAGCAAGTCAGTAGGCGAAACAGATCAAGGAATCAGGAAAAAAATAGGGCTGAACAGGGCAGAGAAAGATGCAACACTGAACAAATTTTTTTTTTCTTTTTTTTTTTTGATTTTTTTTATATATATATAAACAAAATAATAAAAGAAACAAGATGACACAATAAATTCAAATCATCCCCGGCAACGGCTCCAAAATTTGACCGCGCGTCGTTACGCGATAAAATTATTTAAATTCCTTTCCTATCCTAACCAATGAGTAGCTAGGGCAAGCAAGAGTCGATCCCACGAGGAATGACGATTAATTATGTCACCTAGATTCAATTCAAATGAAATAACAAATTGGGGGGGTTTGGATTAGATATTATCACTAAATTAATTAAATAAACTGGTAAGCAAATTAAACAAGTAATCAATGGATGCAAATATTCCAATTAACAGTTCAGTTATTCCCGATATTAATTATCTCCCAATTACTGTATCACCCCTCTCTCAGTTATCATGGAATTATCATCCCTAGTCTAACAACAAGCTCTGTTAAACCGAGTCGTCTCTTAAGATTAGTTAATCAGGATCCACTCTCTAATTAACCCTATTCAATTGAACAACCTAGAATAAGCTCTCTAGATTTAATTCATTAAATGCATTAATCACCAAGACAACAGGATGAACTAGACTCCGAATACACAAGCTCGATTCGATAATTCTAGGATTATGTTACCCTAGAGATGCACGACCTCTAGTTTACCACTTATGAAAATTAAACCACAACAATTAGGATTCATGATTTAAGATTCTAGCAATCAATTATAAACACTTAACCTAGGTGATCAGGCTAAATCAAGCATCAACAATTGAAAACATTCTGCACAGATAACATAATCAATTCCATTCAAACATCGAGAAGGTAATACGAAATTAATTAGAACATAATAAATAATCGGGTTCAAACATCCCTGCTAACCGGAATTGAAAGTTTAGCCGATCATCCTTATCATCGAATCCATCAAAATAATCAGAGTCTCCATAAAAATTAATCTAAGAAAATAAATTGTATTTTTCTCTCTCTAGAACTATCTCCAATCTCTCTAATCAGCCAATTCCTTTTCTAAGCCTGCGTGCCTTCTCTGACTTGTAGAAGAAGTCAAAATATACGGCTGCCCTCATCCAGGTTAGCGTGAACAATCTGGGCCAATAATTTCCTTCAAGCCATGGGCCTTGGCCCATTTGCTTCTCTTCACTCCAATTGGTAAGTCCAAAGGCCGATTTTCAGGCCTTCTCTTCAATTAATTAACTAGGCCCATTCTTCTTAGCCCACATCTTGATTCCCTCGATCCATGCTTATTTCGTCTCGTCTCCAAAATACTTCAAAACTCCTAAAATAATCAAGAAAATAATTTATGAAGTACTTGGAGACACAAAACACAAATATATAGGAAAATCATGCATTCAATCAAATAATCAATTATAAAATCTCATATTAATCATCATAGAATTGCATGTATTTTCCACATATCAATATATGTTTTATAAGCCAAACCATTCGCCTCCTCAACTCAAGTCACATCGAAGACTCAAATCAATTACTAGTTTCAGTTCAATTCAAACTTGATTTGAAAGTGAATTAAATGAAATTTTCAAAAAGCTCGATCTCACACCCCGAAATTCCGATCAATTTGTCCTAAATTGGTTATAATTACAAAGTTAGTGTTTTTTTTTTAAGCGCAATAGATTAATGTCCTGAACTGAAGAACTCAGACAAACATTAGCGTTATAAATTTGCAATTTTCCCTTCATTTATCTCACAATTAATCTATTACTCTATATCCTAGTGACTCACAACCTAAGTAAAGCATCTCTTACTTAAACATTAAGACCATATAAATGCTATATAATATGTAAATGTTTGTTGTTTTAAACTGATAAACTTACTTATGTGTCTCCAGGGAGCGGCGACAACGTGTTACGTAGCTTTGCATCCGCAGGTTAAGGGAGTAAGCGGAAAGTATTTTGAAAACAGCAACATCTCCGAACCGAGTCAACTCGCTTTAGATGCAGGATTGGCAAAGAAATTATGGGATTTCAGCTTGAATATGACTCAGCCCAGTAGTTAGTTACTCGATCGTTTCTTCTAATTTTTTTTTATCTGATGTGAATGTACCTGTGATTATCACATATGGTTCTTCTTTTGTACATTAAGTTTCACTTGGCCTTGCCTTCTTACTTTCTATATATTTAAAACAAATTAATAGTAGAAACCCAATTTTTAGCTAACTCCAAATAGCAAAGTTTTTTGCTTTTGCTTTTGCGTTTTAAACTTCTGTTCCTTTTTTGACATTTTGGGCAATTAATATATCATCTGATTTATGAGATATATAGAGGGGTACCAACTAGTTTGGATTGTAAGAGTTTATGTAAATGGAACATTTTTGTACCGATTCTGTTAGTACGGAATGAAGTGATACGACTTCAATTTTATTATGACTTCATTATTCTTTTTGCCCAGTATATTAGGGGGTCTAGCAATTTCTAACTTTAAGTTTTTGGGCTGACAATTTAGAACAATAATTTTTCGGGCTTCGCAAATTTTGCTCAATTTGAAACGAATTGTTCAATTGGACCGAAATTGCACTTGAATCGCACATGATGCCCTTAATTTCAGGCTTTTCGGTCCAATTTCACTCAATGTCGCCTGTGTGTAATAGAATTGTACAAGTGGCAATCCCGGTGACATAAAAATTTACACATCATTGCGCCACATAAGATTAAAAAAGAAAAAATAAATAAAAATCTGAAAATTAGAAATAAATAAATAAATAGAAATAAAAATAAAAAAAATAAAAAATGAAAATCTTCATTGTCGTCCACCTCCACCATTCTGCAAAAACATTGTATCATCTACGTACCCTCATTTCTCCCTCTGCACACAGTGGCGCTCACCTTCAACATCGCGCCGCCGCACGCAGCGCCGTGAAGGACAGCCACCGTACGACCTCCGCCAACCGTACTCCCTACATTCCCGACCTCCAGCGAGAATCGTCTCCCCTCTCCACTCTCTCATCTTCGAATCTCCGACCAACGCAACCCCGACTAATGTGGTATCAATAGGTGAATGGATTGAGGAGAACTTGAGGGAAGCGACGTCGCCGATTCTGCCGCTGAAAGCAATGCCCTTTGAAGTCTTAATATTTATTTATTTATTTGAATTTTTTTTCAATTTTTTGGTTGAAAATATAGATTTAGGGACTAATGAAGAAGATGAAGAGTGCGCTCGTCGATGGGGCAGTGGTGGTGGATCTGGTTGTGCAACTTGAAAGGGAGATGGAGGTGGTAAATTTAGTTAAGGATGGAGATGAAGGTTTGATGGTGCTTATGTATTTAGGAGATGGGTTTGAGTGGTGGTTTTATGAGTCGCCGGCAGACGGAGGGTTGGTCGAGAAAGGATGGCTCTGTGCAGATTGATAGAGAGGTACCAGCGGCTAGAGAATCTGCAGAAAGAAGGGGATGAATAGAGCAATTGCAATTTTATGATTTTTTTTAATATTTTAATTTAATTCTTGATTTTTTTTATTCTAAAAATAAATAAAATTAAAATTTAAAAGCCACCTCAGCGAAATTGGCTTGAAAAGCCCGAATTAGTGAGCTCACATGCAATTCACGTGGAATTTCGGCCCAATTGGATGATTCGGGCTGTAATTTAGCACAATTCGTAAAGCCCGAAAAATTATTATCCTAAATTGTCAACCCGAAAACTTCAAGTCCGAAATTGTCAAACCCCTAATTTATTGGGCAAAAAAAAAAAGTAATAAAATCTTTTATTAATGCTCATATTTATGGTACAGGGTAAAATACCAAAATTTGACTATAAGATAATGAATGTTAAGTTGTAATGGAAAAATAATTGAGTAGATTTTGTTATAATTTAGCTTCAAAACTTTCCAGATAGATGGTTAATTCTTGAGCTTTAATTAGCAAGTAATTTTACTTAATCTATATGTTTGTATAAAACATATGAAATTGTGTTATTGATCTTATTATATCAAATCCACCCTTATATGAATCAATTAAAGTCCAATCAAAACGGATCAATTTAATGAATGTTGGTCAACTCTAATCAACACGGTAATCAGATGGGTCCATAGGTTAGCAAAACCATCTTCATGACTCCATGTTTAACAATAAAACGCAAGCAAAAAGTAGTATTAAAAAATAACTATTATATATATAGATAATTAATACAATTTGAAATCTTTATATATATATATATATATATATATATATATATATAAAACACTAGTATAAGTTTCATGTAATACACGGCATTTAAAAAAATTGAATGTAATAAAATTTGAAAATATTATTTATATAGGAAAAATAAATTTATGATTTTGTACGATACATATCACCTATTTTAGCTAATTTTATGGTTCTCTTTCACTTATTTATATTTTTATAAAACTTTTATAAATTAAACAAATTTCAAACATATAAATAATTTCTATATTTGAAGTATAGCATTTGCTATTTTGACAAATCTAACTAAAATTCTTATATTATTTAGTAATGATTCTTATAAACATTAATTTAAAGTCATTAATTAGCAATATTAAAGGCTATTGATGTAATTTTAGAACCAGCAGAATATGGTTGTGGGGTGGATTTTTTCTTTTCTTTTTATTTTAAATAAAAAATTCAAACTCAATATTTTTCATTTAATATTCATTTTTCATGATATATCAAATTCATCATTTTTATATAATTTTTATTTTGTAATTTGTTATTTTTATTACGGATAAGTAAAATATCACTTCTAATTGATAAGTAATTTTTTGTGTAGATTGAATTATAAATTTCAATAAAAATCTATATGTTTATCTATAATTATAAAAATTAATAAATATTTGCTTTTTTTAATAACAAAATCACACATTAGGTTTTAAAGATAATAACTACATTTAATTTTTATAAATCATAATTTCAAAATTAAATAAATTTTTCATTTAAAATTAATTATGCTTTAACTCCTTTCTCTTGATGCAATATATAAATATTCATGATATATCAAATTTATTATTTTTTATAATTTTTAATTTGTTATATATATATACATATATATTGCATTTAGAAAAGTGAAAAATGTTTAAATTTTGGTGCATTTGAGTAAATATTTTGTATTAGTTATATATATACATATATATTGCATTTAGAAAAGTGAAAAATGTTTAAATTTTGGTGCATTTGAGTAAATATTTTGTATTAGTTTCAGCTAAAGTAGTGCTAAACTAAAATGTGGAAGTTAAAAAGTTTATGTTCTTATACTAAAAAAAAGATACTGATACAAAATATAAATGTCAATGAAATATTTTTTACAAATAGGAAAATAATAAAATAAATTTGTGTAGGTCCTAAAAACGAGCCTTATAGAAAGTCTAGATGGGCGAGGGTGGTTTGAAGAGACTTCATCCTTTTCCAAATAAAACATTTTCAAGCTTCTTTTCAAATATTAAAGTATACAAAGTTAAAACAAGTATTACAACGGTCTCACCAACCAGATCAGTGTTTGAAGAATGAGATCGGTGATCAAATCGGTTTGAACAACGATTCAAGGTTCAACCAATCGGATTGATTTAATCGGAAGGTCCTATCGTTTAATAGAAATTTAATAATTTATTTTAAATTTTTTTATATTATGAATTTTCTGTAAAATTGTAAAGCATGATGATGATGTGATACAAAATCATTTTTAGTAATATGATGATAGTAATGATAAATTCAAAATCTTTGTTAATAAAATTGACAACATTATTCAAAGTAGCACATAACATATAAACTTGCATATATTATATATCTCCTCAATTTTTAAAAAGTTAACAAGAAAACTCATTAAGTTTAATAATATATCAATCTTCTCTTAAAAACATGAATATGTTTTTCATTTTTTATAACTACCTAATAAAGTATTAGAAGTTGTCCCACATTGAAAACAAAAACAAAGAAAGTATGAGGGTATAAATTATATAAGTTTGTATTAGAAGTCACATTGAAAAAAAGAAAAGAAAAAGAAAGTATGAAGTGTTGTCGTATAAAGTATATATAAGTGTTTGTACCACATGGATTAACAAACTAAAATTCCAATTGAAGTCATCCATTATAAATTATCCAAGCATATGTTTTTGTCCCATATTGGTTGGGAATCACAATAGTATTGGGTCATGCATTATAAATGTATTAGTGCCTAGAATTGTAGTTAATCAACAAGATTTCAAAGTTGGAAATATTTAAAAAAAACAAAAGTAAGTTTTAAACAAAATCCGGTTTGGCCGGTTTTTTGACCGGTTTTGGTGGTTCAACAAATTTTTGACCGGTTTTGACTAGTTTAATGCGGTTTGATCAAAAATTCAATTTTATGGGTATGGACCAGACCAATGACCGGTTCACGGTTGAACCGGTCGGACTGAAACAAAAGCAGTTAACACGTAGAGGATAAAACAAATATGAAACAAACAATGAACCAGATATGAAACAATAGTAGAATATCTCATGTAGAGATTTCTCTAGTTGATTGTTCATGTTAATTGTTGATTGAATATCAACTTAAGCAGCAAGTAGAAAAAGAGGTCCCGGCTCTTTAGAAAATATTTTCTCAGTAATTACCACAATACGCACATGTGAATGCGTGTGATGAACATTAACAAACAGGATATTTAAACAAATAAAACACAACCCAATTCATAAAGATTCGAATGTGGGGTAGTTCTTCTACTCGTCTCTTCCCTAACTCCCAGGACAATCAACTAAAATATGTTTTTTCATACACAATTCTATCTTTCAAGGATTAGCACAATCTCATAAAGACACTATTTTCAGCTTTTTAAGACAACCCATGATGGATTTTAAGAAGGGTTTCTCTACAACACCGAAATAACTCCTAAGGATTGAAACCTATCAATCGATAACTATGACACTAAACCTATTTTGAACAATATTATCTCTCTCTCTCTATATATATATATATACATATATATATATGAAGTGAGTAAATCAAGCATGAGCATTCAGGAAACAACTCGAGAATCAATTCTGGAGCAATCCAAGGAAAGAAGCTGTTAACATGCATGTGCATGGGTTTGTTAGGAGTTAGGGTTTCTGAGTGTGTCAGTTAGAATAATAGAAATTTGTTTCTAGGTGAGGGTTAATTGTGTCCATTAACAGAGGGCTTTTATAGTATATATAGCCATGCATAAGTGTTTGTAATCTCATCAGATTTTGTCGTTAGAGTTGAGAGATACAGAGAGATCGAGTTCGAGTTAGAGTTAGGGTTCTAGAAAACCCTAATCTGCGAATAACAATTGATTGTATTGTGTTCTTGCGTTTTAGTGAATTTCTTGTGCAGTCTTGCACCGTGGATGTAGGCCAAGTGTTTCCCAGCTGAACCACGTTAAAATTCTGGTTTGTTGATCGTTTTTCATTTCTGCGATTGGTTGTCTTTGATCGGTGATTTGTGAAGTGTTTTCTTTGGGTTGAGTTTGTGCAATTGCTGGTGTATCTTGTTCAATTATCCAACATTTGGCGCCGTCTGTGGGAAAAGATCACTGGCAATATGAGTATGATGCGTTTGGACGTCGGAAAGTTCACTGGAAAAAAAGTGACTATGCTTTGTGGAAGGTTCAAATGGAAGCTCTACTTATACAATACAACCTAGAAGATGCTCTCACAGAAGATGATGGTTCTTCATCTTCAAGTTCAGAAGCAGCAGAGAAAAGGAATGAGATCTGCAAGAAGGCAAGGAGTGCTTTGATCCTGTGTCTTGGTGAGAAGGCATTGAGAGAAGTTTGCAAAGAACAAACTGCAGCTAAGATTTGGAAGAAATTGGATTCTTTATACTTGACAAAATCTCTGGCAAATCGTTTATATCTGAAGCAAAAACTTCTCAACTTCAAGATTCCTGATGAAAAACGTGTTGCAGAGAAGTTGGACGAATTCCACAAGATCGTGGATCACCTGGAGAATATCGAAGAGAAAATCAAGGAAGAAGACAAAGCATTGATGTTTCTGAATGCACTTCCAAAATCATTGGAAGCTTTCAGAGATGCTTTGATCTATGGGAGACTCACTGTTCTAACCCTTGATGATGTATTGATGGCTATCAAAACGAAGGTTCTGCAACATAACAACAATGATTTGAAGTCATCAGTCCTTGGTGAAGGTTTGAATATCAATAACAATGGTTTCAAGAAGAATCAAGATAAAAAGAACAAGAATTCTAAACCAAAAACTCAGGGGTCTAATCAAGGAGATGAAAATTCTGAAATAAGGAAATGTTTCTCTTGCCATAAAGTGGGACATATTAAGAAGAATTGCCCAGAGAAAAACAAGGAGAAACTACCTCAACAACAAGGAAAAAGACAAGAGGTTGCACTTGCTGAAAACAGCTATAAGGATTCAGATATGATATGTATTTCCTCTTTAAGAATTCAGGAAGAATGGGTGCTTGACTCTGGGTGTAGCTTTCACATGTGCCCCATCAAAACATGGTTTAAGAAACTGAAAGAAACCGATGGTGGATCAATACTACTAGGCAATGATCAATCCTATAGGGTGAAAGGAGTAGGAGAAATCTTGCTTAAACTGCATGATGGAAGCATCAAAAGACTTACACAAGTCAGGTACATTCCAGCTCTTAAAAGGAACCTCATCTCACTTGGCCTTCTGAATTCTGCAGGTTATGACTTCTGCACAAAATGAGAGTATATGCAAGTGATCAAGGCAGGGAAGGTAATCATGAAAGGTAAAAAGGAAAATGGTCTCTATATACTAAATGGATCCATAGTTGAAGGTGAGTCCTCAGTAGCGATGAGCACAAAAGAATCTATTCTCTGGCATAAGAGACTAGGGCACATTGGAGAAAGAGGCCTACAAGAATTATCCAAGAGAACTCTATTTGGTGACAAAAGCATTTCAAAGACGGACCTCTATGAACAATATGTGTTAGGAAAGTCCAAGAAGTTGTCATATGGAATGGGAAAACACACATCCACTCAATAGTTGAAGTATGTACACTCAGATATTTGGGGACCAGCGAGGACTGAAACACATGATGGAGCAAGGTTTTTTATCACTTTCATTGATGATTATTCAAGAAAACTGTGGGTCTACACACTTAAGCACAAGTCAGATGCTTTCAAAACCTTCAGAGATTGGCACATACAGCAAGAAATTAAAACAGGTAAAACTCTAAAACACCTAAGGACTGACAATGGCTTAGAGCTTTTGTCTGATGAATTTCAGGAATACTGCAAAGAGAAAGGAATTACCAAGCATAGGACAGTAGCAGCAAACCCTCAACATAATGGAGTAGCTGAGAGGATGAATAGAACACTATTGGAGAGAGTTAGATGCATGCTCTTGGATTCAAAGCTACCAAAATCTTTTTGGGGAGAGACTGTAACCACTGCAGCCTACCTGGTAAATAAATCTCCTTCATCTGTCTTAGATTTCAAATGCCCTGATGAGTTGTGGTATGGGAAGGAACCTGGTTACAAGAATTTAAGGGTTTTTGGTTGCTCAGTTTATGCTCTATTTAGACAAGATAAACTTGAACCAAGGGCTTTGAGATGTATATTCATTGGTTACCCTGAAGGAGTGAAGGGATACACACTATGGTGTTTGGATCCAGGACACCAAAAGTGCTTTACTAGTAGGGATGTAACCTTCAATGAGAAGGAAATTGGCTATACCACTACTTCTCAGTCTAGAGCTCACACAAACATAGAGAGTATCTCAGTTGAGGTGGAGCAACAGGAATTTGTTCATCAAACTACTGATGTGAATGATGAGCAGATAGCAAATACTCAACATGAAACACAACAAATGGATGTGAACTCAGAAGAAGAAACTGAGGGGCAAAATCGAACAGATTTGTGAAGTGTTTTCTTTGGGTTGAGTTTGTGCAATTGCTGGTGTATCTTTTTCAATTATCCAACAATTGGCACCGTCTGTGGGAAACTACCAGCTGGCAAGAGATAGACAAAGAAGGAGAATTCAACCTCCTTCTAGATTTGGACAAGCTGACATTGTATCATATGCTTTGTCAGTGGCTCAAGACATCACTTATGAGGAACCTCAGACTTATAATCAAGCAATAACTTCAAAGAAAAGTCACAAATGGAAAGAAGCCATGGATGAAGAAATCAACTCATTGGTGAAGAATAAAACCTGGAAGTTGGTAGATACACCTCAAAACCAAAGAATTGTAGGAAGCAAATGGATTTACAAGAAAAAGATTGAAGTGGTAGGTTCAGAACACATCAGATTTAAGGCAAGATTAGTTGCCAAAGGCTATACTCAAAAAGAGGGTATAGATTTCAATGAGATCTTCTCACCTGTAGTAAAGCAATGCTCAATCAGATTGCTCTTAGCTCTAGTGGTGAAAATGAATTTGGAACTGCAACAACTAGATGTAAAAACAGCTTTTCTTCATGATCTACTGGAAGAGACTATCTATATGAGGCAACCCGAAGGGTACATTCTACCTGGAAATGAGAAGAAGGTTTGTAAATTGCAAAAATCCTTGTATGGATTAAAGCAAAGTCCTAGGCAATGGTATAAAAGATTTAATGAATTTAAGCTGAGTATAGGTTAGAAGAGGTGTCACTATGATAATTGTGTTTATTTTGAGAAAGAAGGAGAGGTTGTATGCACATATCTACTCATCTATGTGAATGACATGTTGATAGCAAGCAGCAAAATGGAGAGAATCGAATCTATAAAACAGAAACTAAGATCACAGTTTGACATGAAGGATCTAGGTGAAGCTAGAAAAATTCTTGGAATGGATTTGAAAAGAGATAGATCACTGGGAAAGCTCCTTCTACATCAAACTGATTATCTTCTAAAGGTGTTGAGGAGATTCAACATGAATCAATCCAAGGCTACTTTAACACCTTTAGGACAACATGTTAAACTCTCAGCAAAGCAAGCTCCAAATACAGAGCTAGAAAGGAGATGCATGGATGGAGTACCTTATGCAAGCGCAGTTGGAAGTGTTATGTATACTATGATATGTTCAAGATCAGATTTAGCATATAGTATGAGCCTAATCAGCAGATTTATGGCTAATCCAGGAAAGGATCATTGGGAAGCTTTAAAGTGGATGTTGAGATACTTGGTTGGAACAGCTGAGAAGGGGTTGTTATTCACAATGCAAGAAGGCACCATAACTGAAAATCCACTTGTTGGCTACGTGGATTCTGATTTTGTTGGTAACCTGGATACTAGAAAGTCCCTAACTGGATACGTTTTCACCCTTTATGGCACAACAGCAAGTTGGAAGTGTGTTCAACAGCTGATGGTGGCTCTATCCACTACTGAGGCTGAATTTATGGCAGTAACAGAAGCTATTAAAGAGGCTATATAGCTCAGAGGAATACTATTGGAGTTTGGATTGAAACAGGCTAAAGTGGAGGTGCATTGTGACAATCAAAGTGCAATACACCTGGTTAAACACCAAGTCTTTCATGAAAGGTCAAAACATATGGACATCAAAATGCACTTTGTTAGAGATGAAGTGGAAAATGGAGTAATTAAAGTGGTGAAAATCGCCACTGATGATAACCCCTCTGACATGCTAACTAAGTCTTTGTTGCATGGAAAGTTCATTCACTGCATGAGGTTACTCAATGTGTGTGGTTGGGATTTAAACACTTAAACTCTTATTCTTTCTAATTTTTGTTCTAGTGTTGTTTTAGTGGTTTTCTGTGCAGGAGGTTTCCTCATCTCTGATTTAAGGTGGAGAATTGAAGTGAGTAAATCAAGCATGAGCATTCAGGAAACAACTCGAGAATCAATTCTGGAGCAATCCAAGGAAAGAAGTTGTTAACATGCATGTGCATGGGTTTGTTAGGAGTTAGAGTTTCTGAGTGTGTCAGTTAGAATAATATAAATTCGTTTCTAGGTGAGGGTTAATTGTGTCCATTAACAGAGGGCTTTTATAGTATATATAGCCATGCATAAGTGTTTGTAATCTCATCAAATTTTTTCGTGAGAGTTGAGAGATACAGAGAGATCGAGTTCTAGTTAGGGTTCTAGAAAACCCTAATCTGTGAATAACAATTGATTGTATTGTGTTCTTGCGTTTTAGTGAATTTCTTATGCAGTCTTGCACCGTGGATGTAGGCCAAGTGTTTTCCGGCTGAACCACGTTAAAATTCTGGTTTGTTGATCGTTTTTCATTTCTGTGATTGGTTGTCTTTGATCGGCGATTTGTGAAGTGTTTTCTTTGGGTTGAGTTTGTGCAATTGCTGGTGTATCTTGTTCAATTATCCAACAATATATATATATATATTCGCTTCTTGCTTGAGTGGTTTTCCTTGATTTTGAGATTTTTTATTTAGATGTTTTTGTTGTTCATTCATTCTTGAAATGTGAGTGCATCTCTTATTTATTTGAGAAATTCAAAATCTGTCGTTGGAGAAACACTATTTTTGAATCCTAATTGGTCTTTATTTGATGGCTTTAAGTAAAGTCAGTCATTTTTTGCCATATGTTCTCTTAAAAGATGTTTGATGTGCTCCTTAAGGGTTGTTTTAATTCAATTTTAGTATTAGATTCACTGATTTGATCTTATCTAGCTCTTTGTGTCTAATGTTCTTTAATGTGACCTAACACAATTAATTCCTTGTTTTCTCAACTTTTCAGATGAGACAACCTTTGTATTTTTATTTCATTCATGAATTAGGATCTTTAATCGAGGTGGGTATCCTCATTTTGTACAAGGTTGACTTCATTTAAGGTGTCTTGAATGTGTTGTTGACTTCTAATATAAGTCTCTTGAGCTTAAGGTGTATACATTTGTTCTCATAATTAGTTGCTCAAAGTCTTTAGTGTTAATTAATCTTCAATCTTCAACTCCCGATATATCTTTGACCTCAGTCTCAAACTTTAGCCTTCAATCTTGAAGTCTTCAACTAATCGTAGAGTTGGGTTGCTCAATCTCAACATTAACATGATTTGACTTGACTAAGATATATGCATTGTCATCATTAAAATCTAACAAACTTTTTGTTACAGTATTCTAATAAAAAAACTATGCTCGATCTCAACATTAACATGTTTTGACTTGACTAACCTATATGTATTGTCATCATCAAAATCTAACAAGTTTGTCTTTAAGAGTATTTTAATAAAAACACTAAATTATTTGGGAAAAAATTAAAATATGATTCTACTATGTTTATTAAAAAAATGTTTACATTACTAACAAATGTATAAATGAAATAAAAATTTCAACCCCTACTTCAATCGTAGTGTCGGTTGTAATAGTAAACTAAAATATTGACTTTAGAAAATGTGTTTAAAGTAAAAATTATATTTTACAATTTTAAGAATACAAAATAAAATGACAATAAGTAAAATTATAAGTTATAAAATTAGTAAAATAATAATTTTGAAATAAAATTGTGGGAACCCTCCATTCTTAATCATCTATATAAACATTTTTTTGGTTAAATTTTGTTCTTTTTTAGCTAAGAGAAATGATTTTTGTCCAACTATGTCCTTCTAACATTTGTGGTGTGATATGATGGTACGGGCTACATTAATGATAGTACGGGGTGTATTATGATGGTACGAACTACATTAATAATGGTAAGGGCTGTAATATGGTGGTACAATGTAACACCCCATTTTTAGAAAAACTTGCATTGCATATTTTTATATATAAATTCAATTTTCTTTTTAAATAATTTATTGTTAATAACCTTTACAACAAGCTTTACGATTTATGAAGAAGAAATGAGCTAATGTTTTTTTTAAATTTAAAAAGTCTTGCAGGATGGCTACTCGAGGAGATCGAGTTTGATCATGATGCACTCGACATACATGATCAGTAAGAGAATGAACAGAAATGAATAAGTTATATATAAAGTTAATTTAGTAAGTATATGAAATGCGGCTAATGTGTTCAATTATAATTAAGTGAAATTTTATTATAAAGTTTATGTGCAGTAAATTATGTGACTTATATGATATATAATTATGAACATACCTTCATGTATGATAAAGTGATCAAAATATTATGAAGACTTAAATTTAAAGATGTACAAATTAATTATTTCAAGTCATGTCATCTTATTTATGTGTCATTATGTTCTAATTATCCTACACCTTATTTGATTAATTTTTATAAGAATGAAATATTAGGTGCAACAAATTACACCATGAACAAATCCATTATATCATGATTATAAATTATTTCATATCACTTCCATTAGATAAGCTAAGCTATAACAATCAACCTTACATGCCCTCATCAAGTCCCAATGTCACTAGATGATTATACATATTAATTTATATCTTAGACAAGTGATGTACATGTATTCTACATGTATTAAATGTAACGTCCCAAAATCTTTCAGTTAAAATATCAAAATTTTTCATTTTTTGGGCGTTAAGAGAGAAAGGGGAAAGAGGCGTACATGATATAAAATAGAAAGAAACATGAGAGAATAAGAAGCGGTACACTTAAAACATCGGATACAACCCATAAAAGAATGTTTGAAACCATACGCAGTGGAAAAACATCAAAATCTTTTACAAAGATGGAGAAATACAGTTTTCTTTTACAAACGAGCAACAGCTTTTAAAGATAAAACCGGAAGATGAACACAGCTGATAGGGCACCCCTCTCTCTATGCGTCTTCATTTTCTTCATTTCCTGTAGTGTGAGTACAGGTGTGGGGTGAGTGCGTTGAATACACTCGTGGGAGAAAATCCAAAGTTTTAATATTATTAAGCCGTTCACGTATTAAACATATATAATAGATCAGCAATTAAACAAATCACACATAATGCATAACGTGTATTCGTTTCCTTAACGGACGACCTAGCCATTTCCCAGCCCATTCCCAGTTAGTGGTGTATTCACGGACCACCCAGTCCCTTCCTAGCGGTGTATTCACGGACCACCCAGTCCCTACCTATCGGTGTATTCACGGACCACCTAGTCCATGCCTATCAGTGTATTCACGAACCACCCAGTCTCTCTCTAACGGTGTACTTACGGACCACCCAGTCCCTATCTAACGGTGTACTTACGGACCACCCTGTCCCTTCCCCACAATAAAACAATACGCACACAACATTCACAGTAAATAGGGTTCAACAATAAGATTCAACATTTCATATAATCAAATAGGGAAAACAGTAAACACATTGAGTTTAGAAGTTACCCCCACCGAACACATCATATAATCACAGCACAAAACCCAAGACACATAAGCTTCAACCAATTCATAACGATCAATAGCATTCTAATAATATCCAGTTTACATGCATACGTCAATTGAAATATAAAGATTTGGGTTTAGAGTTTACCCCCACCTCGTTCGGTGGTTACCACGTGAGTAGCGAGTACCAGAGATCGGATATCTCAAAGCTCGAGTCTCAAAACTTGTGTCTCAAATCCCGTATCTTGATGTTCAATCCAACTGAAAGCCTACATACGTTACGGTGTTCTTAGATCCTTAAAAACGTATAATTAAAGCTGTAAAAGACTCCGGCGGAGAAACGGTCGTTAAACGCACGATAGATCTAGAGATCTAAAGATCAGAGTTGAACAAACGAGAGTGGATATACAATCCATATGGCTTAGATGATAGAGAATGAAATTTGGGTCACGACGGAAAAATAATGAGCTCAATCGGAGCATTTTAAGGTTAAGGGTAAAATGGTAATTTTGGTCAAAGGGTTGACTTTGACCGGGCCCACTGTCACACCCCAAAATCTTTTAGTAAAAAAATATCAGAGTTTTACTTGCGGGCGTGAAGAAAGAAGGGGAAAAAAGACGTGCATGAAATAAAATAGAAATCTTTGGGAAAGAGAACATACGATTTTATGTATACAAATCCTCGGCATCTAGCCGAAATAAAACCATTTTACATAGCAGAGGAAAAATATCAGGATCTTTTACAAAGATGGAGAAATAAAATTTTCTTTTACAAACGAACAACGTATCTTTAAAAGACAAAACCAGAAGCTGGACATAGCTGATAGGGCACCTCTCTCTCTACGCATCCTGAGTCTCTTCTTTCCTGTAGTGTGAGTACAGGTGGGGGGTGAGTGCGTTGAATACACTCGTGAGGATACTTTCCATGTTTTAATGTTATTAAGCCGATCACGTATTAAACAGATATAACAAATCAGCAATTTAACACATCACATATTATACAAAACGCATAACTCGATTCATAAATGGACACACAACCCATGACTCACCAAAAGGACTCGCAGCCCAATGGACACGAAGCCCAAAGGACACTCCGTCGACTCACTACTGGACGCGCAGCCTAATGGACACTAAGCCCAAAGGACACTCCGCCGACCCACCACTGGACACGCGGCCCAATGGACACTCAGCCCAACTGGACACTCAGCCCATGACTCACTACTGGTCACGCAGCCCAATGGACACTCAGCCCAATTGGACACTCCACCGACTCACAACTGGACACGCAGCCCAATGGACACTCAGCCCAACCCTATCACGCTGTCGTAAGATAAACACCGCATATAAACACAGCACGTAGAGTTCAACAATTCATATATCACATAGGGAAAACTGTAAACACATAGAATTAATAGGGTTTAGAGGTTACCCCACGCACAACATATAATCATAGTACATAACCCAAGACACATAAGGTTCAACCAATTCATAATGATCAAGTTCATAAGCATGCGTTACATACAGAAACATAAAGTTATTAGGGTTCAGAAGTTACCCCCACAGATCAAACATATATAAGTTCATAAGCATGCGTTCATTCATCATCATAGTATGTTGAATACCGAAATATATAGTTAATAGGGTTTAGAGTTTACCCCCACCTCGTATAGTGGTTACCGCGTGAGTAGCTAGAACCGAAACTCTGATAACCCAACACCTCAAAGCTCAGTCCAACAAGTAGCCTACATAAGTTATATCGTTTCTTAGATCCTTAACTACGTATAATTAAAGCTGTAAAGGTTCCCGGCGAAAGAACGTTCGTTAACGATACGATGGATCGAAAATACGACATCATGTGCGCCGGGGCACGCGAGCACCCGGCGTCGGGCGAAAAAGAATCCTGACGGCTTGCGCATCACCCGGCAGCTGTCGAGTTTCCTTAGCCACCCGGTCCCCGTCGCCCGCGCACACTAGACCCCCGGCGCTTGCGCCCGTGCGCACTCGGCACCCGGCACGCACCCGACGCACACCCGGCAGTCGGCGCACACCCGGCACCCGGCACGACTCACAACCCGGCGCGCGCACCCGGCACCCGACCCGACACACAACCCGGCGCGCACCCGACGCCCGACCCGACGCACAACCCGGCGCGTACCCGACGCCCGACACACCACCACCAGCACCACTGCTGGCCGGCTCCGGCCACCTATTCCGGCCAACCTAAACACATTTATATGTATATACACACACGCTTATATACACACCCACTCGCGTACACACACACATGTTACCAGCCTTGGCCGGCGGCCACCTGCCGCCGGCAACTCTACTCCATCGCCTGGAACTCCGACCGACGACTCCCAGTCACCGGCAACCACCCCAAGGCAGCCTACACACACCAAGAGATAAACACACACGCACACATATATATATATATATAACACACCCCACTGTTCCAGCTTGAAGAGAGAATAGAGGTGGCCAAAGCTAGGGTTTAGGTTCAAGAGGCTGTTTTTTGCCGTTTTCCGGTGAACGAGAACTCGTAATGGAATTCCGAGACCTATCCTAGATTCGTCTCGTCCAGACGAACGTCGTGTACGAAAATCGGCCGATTCCGATGACTTTGAATTTTCCGGCCATCGGCCGGCGGTGGCCCGCCGGAGACAGAATATCGGAAAGAGAGAGAGACTTACTCGTTTTTGTCGCTTTCGGCTCGTTCGGAAAAACGGTGGTTTTTGAATTGAAACCACCTCTATTTATAGAAATCCGGAAAGTTACTATTCACCGAAAATATCTGGATCACTATTCATCCGAAATATCCCATCACTATTCATTAGTTGATTTTTCAACGTTACTATTCACGTAAATATCTTCTGTTTTTCTTTTCCGAAACTCCGTGGTTTGTCCTTTTCGTCGTCATTTGAGCTACGGGTCTCCGATTGACCCCTAGTTTATTTCTATCTTCTCGTTTCATCAATACGCATCTCATGGTATAAAAACATTCTATATACCTTGTCCAAGAAAATTATCGATCTAAAATATGTATTAAACACGTATCTGAAACGCACGTAATAAATTAAACAATCAAAGCATACGCACATAATTATTAAATTATAGGTTTGAATATTTAATTAATCAATTATGCTCGTTTTGATCTGGGGCGCTACATTAAATTAGAATTGGTATACTATATGCTACATATAAAAGGGGAGACTCCACATTTGAGCCCATTTCACTTCTCTAATTTGAGCACATCACTCTCTCTCTCTCTCTAGATAGTTGCTCCTCCTTCTCTCTACTCTCTTTCTCCCCCCCCCCCAAATCATTTATCCCCATCTTCAAACATGCTGGCCAATTCAAGAAATAAGTGAAGAAGCAAGATCATTCCAAGAGAAGATGGAAAATTAAGCTCAAAGTACAATCTTCTGCAAGCAAGTTTCAAAGAACTCATAGTTTATGCATTTAAGAGGTATTTTGGCTAAATCTTCACTAATCTTCTTCCTTAGGAGCATGATTAGGTTATTAATTTTGAATTGCATGTATGATCCAAGGAAAATCTCCTAATAGAGTAATGAATGTTGCATGTTTAATTTCTTCACCTAAACTCATTGCATGTATGATCCAAGGGTGATTTATGATGAAATTTGTTAAATACCTTGTTCCATGTGGTTGATCTTCAAGAATGTGTCATTTGAGTGTTGATTGTGCAATTGCATGTTGGAATTAGTCTTTGCATGTTTGATTTTGTTTAAGCTCATTGCATGTGTAATGAGTTGAGTTATGATGTTCTTTTTTTTAGGTTAATAGAGTTATAAAAGTCAAATCTACATTTTATTTAAGAAAATATGTGGTTTAATCAAATTGTGAAAACTTTGGTAATGACAGTCCTTTTTGTCGATTTTTAAAATCTTATACACTTGAATTTTTTCAAAAATGTTTTGGTATGTTATTCTAAATGAAGTTTTGGGTTTATGGTTAAATTTTGGTAATTTTTGGAGTAGTTTATGAATTATTATGATTTTTCAAAGATAATCCAACTTCGGATTTGAAATTCTACAATTTTAGACCCTCGAAAAATAATTTCATAAACTCATTCCATTACAATTAATCAAAAAAAATTTAGTATATTATTTTACATTAAGTTTTGATTATATGGTTGAAGTTTAGTAATTTTTGGGAATTGTGAATAAATTATAATGATTTTTAAAAGATGGTCCACCTTCAAATCAAAGTTTCTGCAGTTTTAAACTCTAAAAGAATAATTTTATAAATTTGATGAATTATAATTTTTCAAAGCTGTTTTAATATGATAACATACATGATTTTTTCAGTTTATATTAATAATTTCAGAAGGTTTCACCAACTATATAATTTATGATGAATTTTATAAGGCATAGTAGGTTTAGAATAATTTTTGAACAATTTTTTAGTATAATAAATTATTTATTAAAGTTTGTGTGATTTGAATTTACATATACCGTTTTAGCATGATTAACTTAGGAGTATTGAGTAAATGCACGATTATTTTCAAGAATTATAGATGATTATATGAATTATGAAAATTATTGTGGCCAAGAGTGTCTTTCTACCTACATGTTACTAGTTTTGAGATCAAAGTTTTATCTATGATTTAAAAGTTCAGTTTAACTGTACTTTGAAACTTATCTTAAATAATAAAATGTGAGCTTATGTATGAAGTGATAAATCATTTAATTTTTTAGAATATGAATGCGAGTTTGATATGAGGAAAATATGTGCAATTTTGTGGTGATTAATGTGAGATTTTATGATCGTTTATTTAATTAGATGCACTGTTTTCCTGCATATGTTTGATTTGAATTTTCAAATACTTCATATATTATTTTCTTATTTATTTTAGGAATTTATGGAGTATTTTGGAGTAAAAGAAAGATTTGAGCTCATGAGGAATGAAGAATGGAGATAATGGGCTTAGAAATTTATTTGAAGAACTAAAGGAAGAAAACTTGGGCCTAGGAATTAAAGAAAGGAATGGAAAAATGTCTAGTCCACTTGAAGAGGCAAAAAGCACGCCAAAGCCCTAATGTCTAGTTGACTTTTCCCGCAAGCCAAGAGAATATAACTCTCCAAGCCATTCAACACTGTTCACAGCGGAATTAGAGAGAGGCGGGAGATTTGAGAGAGAGAGAGTGGAGAGAAAGTTTAGAGAGAGAGAGAGTTTAGTTAGAGAGAGAAACAATTTTTTTCTCTCTAGAATTTTGATGGATTTCTCAATTACTTTTGTGGATTCGATTTCGAGGATGCTCGGCTAATTTCTCAATTCCGGTTAGTAGGGATGTTTGAACCTGTATATCTATTTATTATCTAATTAATCTCGTATTTCCCTCTCGATATTTGATTGGAATTGATTATGTTATCTTTGCATAATGTTTTCAACTATTATTGCTTGATTTGGATTGACCACCTAGATTAAGTGTTTGATAATTGATTGTTAGGATCTTAAATCATGAATCCTAATCGTTGTGGTTTAATTTTCATAAGTGGTAAATTAGAGGTCGTGCATTTCTAGGGTAGCATAATCCTAAAATTATCAAATCGAGCTTGTGTATTCGGAGTCTAGTTCATCTTATCGTCTTGGTGATTAATGCATTTGATGAATTAAATCTACAGAGCTTATTCTAGATTATTCGTTTAAATAGGGTTAATTAGAGATCTTATCCTAATTTAACTAATATTAAGAGACGATTCGGTTTAACAGAGCTAGTTGTTAGACTAGGGGTGATAATTCCATGATAATCTGAGAGAGGGATAATATATTGATTAGGGAATAATTGATATTGGGGGATAATTGAACTGGAATATTTTGCATCTATTGATTTCTTTTTTAATTTGCTTGCTAGGTTTATTTCATTTAATTTAGTGATAGTGAATCAATCTCAAACCCCCCCCATAATTTGTTATTTGAGTGAATTTAATATAGGTGGCATAGTTAATCATCACTCCTCGTGGGATCGACTCTTACTTGCCCTAGCTGCTAGTTGGTTAGGTTAGGAAAGAAGAGAGAGACTTACGTGTTTTCGTCGCTTTAGGCTCGTTCGGAAAAACGGTGAAAAAATGAATCGAATGAGCCCCTATTTATAGATTTTCCGAAGATCACTATTCATCCAATAAATCTAAGTTACTGTTCACGGTAAAAATCTCGGGTTACTATTCATGTAAAAATCTTCGTTACTATTCACCGTAAAAATCTTTCGATTTTCCGAAACTTCATGTGTTGCCCTTTTTGTCACCACTTGAGCTACGGGTCTCCGATTGACCTCTAGTTCATTTTTATCTTCTCTTTTTTTCCATTACGCATCGAATGGTATAAAAATGTTCTATGTTCCACGACTAAATCATACTTCCATCTAAAACATGCATTAAACACGTATCTGAAATGCACGTAATTAAATTAAACAGTCAAGATTAACGCACATAATAATTCAATTAAGGGTTTAATATTTAATTATTCAATTATGCTTCGTTTTTTATCCGGGGCGCTACATCCCTTACCCCTTAAAAGAATTTCGTCCTCGAAATTAAACGTGTACTAAGAACGGCGAAACTGGATACTTTGCCAAAAGTCCCGTTCTCTTATTTCCGTGTTGCTTCGTTCTTTCCATTTCTCATCAAGGAACTTGTAGGCCTCAATTATTTGGCTAAGCTCAATGTTCAGAACTTTCGTCGGTCCTGAGCTTTTCCAATGCTTTCTCGAACCTTCCTAACCGAATCACACTTCTGCTTCTTATTCTTCTCCTTCTTCAACTCATAGTACTGATTGTTGTAATAATCATCCTATATACTTCTTATTTTCACCACTTTACTTGTGGAGTAGGGTGAGGAGTATTTGGCGATGGAGAGTCGTATTCCTCAATCAAAAAAGTAAGTACGTTTTTTATAAAGGTAAAGAAAAGAGAGAGGGAGAGAGAGAGAAAGAGAGTTGAACATACAGGGGAAAAGTTATCGCATCCAACAGGAGGAATTAGCTGTATACGTAACTCCTTTCGTAGAATTTCTAACGCGTTCCTGAGATGATATACGTGGCACATTATATCGCACGAATATATGAGAATATTATCAGTAACACGATGACAAAAGGATTGAGATAAGGATGGATGACGCGATTCACCAAGTCTATAAAGATAGCTGGAGCATTGCTAAATTTAAATGGCATTACTACAACTCGTAGTAGCATATCTCGTCCTGAATGCTGTCTTAGATATATTTGCGTCTTTGACTTTCATCTGGTGATATCCAGACCTTAAGTCAATCTTCGAGAACACACTGGCACCTCTTAATTGATCAAAAAGATCTTCAATTCGAGGCAGTGGATACTTGTTCTTTATGGTTCACTTGTTCAGCTCTCGATAATCAATCTCGAGGGTAACTTGTCGATCTGGTGGAGGACCAGGTAAATCCTCCGGAAAAACATCCATGTATTATTTTATCACCAACACATCCTCGATAGGGATCGATCCTTGCTTGGGGTTCACCATGTTGATCAACCAAGCTTTACAAATTTCTTTTGCTAAGCATCTCGGTTGTCTTCAGGGCCGATATAATCCTTGAGTCAACTTTAACTCGTGTCCCGCAAAAGGTGAACTCCGGTTCTCCAGATGCTTGAAAGATAATCTCTCTTGCACGGCACTTGATCACATCATGATTAGACTCAAGCCAGTCCATTCCTAGGATTACATCGAAATCCTTCATCTCCAAAGCATGAAGATCAGCTAGAAGAATCTTATCTTCAAAAGCGATCTTTAGGTGACGGTACAGATGTTTTGTTTTCACCGTCTTCCCAGACGGGATACTGACCTCTAAGGTTTTAGCTACTATCCTACCGTCCTCATGCTTCAGCAAGTTACAGAAGTTGACAGAAATTAAGGAGTGTGTCGTTCTAGTATCAAATAGGATGAGAGCAGGTATATCACATACCGATAACATACCTGTCATCGTCTCTGCTCCTCCAACAGCTTTCGGGCGGTAAGAGCGAAAGCTCGTGCTCTGCCTGCCACTAACCTCGAGTTTGGGGTTGTAGCTGGTGAGTTCCTCATCTTCCAGCAGTTTGCTGTTATATGCCCCGGTGCTGCACAGGTGTAGCAGTTCCGTGTTCCTTGTTGACACGGTCCCGAATGTATTTTTCCGCATCTAGCACATGGGTTCCTAGGTGTGGGAGTGGGAAGAAGTGGAGCATTGCTTGCCCTCAGGAATTTGTTCTGGGCAAAATCCTGGCTCAGGTCAGTCCACTTCCTTTTTACAGGAGTCGGAAAAGCTTTCTGGGGAGGTATAACATCCAAACTCAAACGAGAGGGATCTCTTGAGCTCTCTCGATAACACTTGTGTATGTCATCGTCCCCTGCCCAGCCAAAATGGATCCAATCTCTAGACGAAGGCCTTTTTTAAATCGTCGGGCCTTCTTGATATCGGTATCCACCAAGTGTGTAGCGTACCGGCTCAAATGATTGAACCGCCGCTCGTACTCACCCACTGTCGAATTTTCCTGATGGAGATGTAGAAACTCCATTTTCTTTTTGTCCTAGTAGGATTGTGGTATGAAGTGATGAGAAACCACTTCCTTAAAATCCTTCCATGTCATCCCCTCTCTTTGGGCTGGCAGTAGAGTCCTCTCATATGAGTCACACCAATGACTCGCTTCGTCGGTAAGCTGGAAGATCGCACAAGAGACCTTATGTTTTTTGGTGCATGTCAAGTGCCCAAATAATCGGTCGAGTGACCTTAGCCATTCTTCCGCGTCTACTGGTTCTCTTTTCCCATCGAACGTCGACGGATTAAATCGCCGAAACTGTTCGTATATAAGGTTAGGATCGGATCTTGCTGGCTGTGGGGTGGCTCGAGTTACCTCGAAGTGTTGTGCCAGTCCCCTCAAAACAGATACGAGATCTCCTACGTTCGTAGTTTCTTCTTGTTCGGGTTGATCAGCCATTGGGGTTTGTTCTCTTCGTGGTCTACCTCGAGGCATAATTCTAAAGACAACATACGATAACTAACCCTTGTCATCTACCCCACATAATCGAACAATATGTATAGCAACAGGTAGACAAATAGCATGTAACATGACACCGATAAACATTATTCCATAAATCATTTGGTAACTTCAATAGATTTCTCTATCATTCGTTTATTATCTTAGCATAACCTTGTCATGTAGGATATCATATATCCAACTTGCATATACTAACCACAACAGTAGATCATGAGTAAAACATCATGAAACACCTCACTGACAACCACACATGGTCTTCATAGACCTCAAGCATCAAACACAACTTTAAATATCCCACCCACGAACACGGAAAACACACCAACTAGCTCACCCTATCGTAAACAAGGGCCAATGGTAGTCTCAACTATTAGTCACACAACATCTACTAATGCAAACGGTCGTTTACGCACACGAGTTCATGTTGCTGCCGTCAACGGCCCTTGTGGCGGTTTACACACACGAGCTCACACAGTTGCAGTCAGTGGCCCTTGTGGCGGCGGCCAAGTGCAATGCGTTGATTGTAGTGACGTCAAAAGGGTTTTTAAAAGATCTTTTTATCGTGAAACAAAATCTTTAACACCCCGTCAAACCTTAACAGTTTATATCATGCAAACAAGATAACACATAACAGATAAACACTCTTTTTATCAAGTTCCATGATCAGTGAGAGACACTTATAGAGAGAGGTTGGTGCTCATCCATTTCTTTTTGAAAAGGTTTTCACATTTAAAAATTACGTTTTTCTCATTTTCTCTTTATAAAAACCAGTTTGAGCAAGTTTGAAAATGTCAGAACATTGCTCTGATACCATCTGTCACACCCCATTTTCTTACATAAAATTTATTAGATTTTTCATTATGGGCGTGAAGAAAGAAGGGGAAAAGACGTACATGATATAAAATGGAAGGAGGTAAGAGACGACCACTAGAATTACAGATCAACCATCAGATACAACCGATTAAATAAAAACATACATAGGCAGCGGAAATAAACCTTCAGGATCTCTCATCCAGAGTTAAACGATGTTATACTTACAAAACATGAATTATAAAAATATTTTTTAACTGTTGTTTGAATAAAGACTTAAAATAAAATGTTCAGGTATGGTTCATCATGCTCGTCATCTCCTGTAGTGTGAGTACAGATTAGGGCGTGAGTGCGTGGAATACACTCGTGGGGATAAACTCCGCATCTTATAACATACGACAGATATATAAAACAGAAAGAAAATAAAGGTATCAATAGACACGTTGTCACCACACGTAAAATGCATAGCAGCTATTAGAAATGGTAAGGGATGAATAGGTGTGGGTATTCCCCGTCTTACCCTATAAAACGGTCTCATTTACCGCTAGTGCATTTACAGGACCACCAAACCTCTTAGAGTAGTAGAAGGGGGTAAGAGACGAATGCATGTGCTATGTGGACCTCAGTCCTTTCAGCATATAAAGATGGCAAAGCAATTATATTCACAACATTTAGTATTCCGCAAGTCACGCATTTAATAGGGAAAACAGTAAACAGATAAAGATTTAGAAATTACCCCTACCTTGTTCGGTGGTTACCACTTGAGTAACGAGTATCAAATAATGAGTATCTCAAAGCTCAATCCAACTAATAGCCTACACAAGTTATGGTGTTTCTTAGATCCTTAATAAGTATAATTAAAGCTATAAATGATTCCGGAGAAAGAACGATCGTTAAAGACGCGACAAATCAGGAGATCTAAAGATTAAGGGTGAAGAAACAAGAGGGAAAGATCAGACCAATAAGTTGATATGAAAGAGGGTAAGATTTGGTTCGCAACAGAAAAACAATGAGCTCAATTGAAGTTGAAACAAGCTCGAACGGAGCATTTTAAGATTGAGGGGTATTTGGGTAAATTTGGTCAAATGGTTGACTTTGACCACAACATCACGTCTGTCACGCCCCAAAATCTTTTCGTATTTTATCAGAGTTTTACTTGCGGGCGTGAAGAAAGAAGGGGAAAAAGACGTGCATGAAATAAAATAGAAATCTTTGGGAAAAAGAGCATACGATTTTATGTATACAAATCCTCGGCGTCTAGCCGAAATAAAACCATTTTACATAACAGCGAAAAAAAACATCAGGATCCTTTACAAAGAAGAAGAAATATAGTTTTCTTTTACAAACGAACAACATATCCTTAAAAAGGTAAAACCGGAAGATGGACTCGGCTGATAGGGCACCCCTCTCTCTACGCGTCAAGATTCTCTTCTTCTCCTGTAGTGTGAGTACAGGTGGGGGGTGAGTGCGTTGAATACACTCGTGGAATTAATCACCAAGTTTTTAACATTATTAAGCAGATACACAGATCCAACATATATAATAGTTCAGCAATGAGACACAGCACATATAATGCATTGCACATATAGTACGGACACATAACTCTAAGAGTACTCATCTAACATATGGTGCTTTTATGGGCCACCAGTCCATTGGTGCTTTTTACGGGCCACCAGTCCATCCAGAACGAGATCATAGACCTCCATTCCGTTGGTGCTTTTTACGGGCCACCAGTCCATCCCAGAACGAGATCATGGACCTCCGTTCTGCTAGTGCTTTTTACGGGCCACCAGTCCATCCCTAACGTATGGTGCTTTTATGGGCCACCAGTCCATCTTAACATATGGTGCTTTTATGGGCCACCAGTCCATCTTAACATGACTTTGGACTTCCGTCCACATATATCATATTCATAATGTATGCACGTACATAGTAATCATAGCAAA
This sequence comes from Scutellaria galericulata, assembly GCA_946896805.1. Classification (NCBI taxonomy): domain Eukaryota; kingdom Viridiplantae; phylum Streptophyta; class Magnoliopsida; order Lamiales; family Lamiaceae; genus Scutellaria; species Scutellaria galericulata. The sequence continues at coordinate 10,032,406 of OX335791.1, read as the reverse complement.
TAATCACAGCACGTAGAGTTCAACAGTTCATATATCAAATATGGAAAACATTAAACAAATAGAGTTATTAGGGTTCAGAAATTACCCCCACCTTGTTCGGTGGTTACCACGTGAGTCGCTAGTATCAAAGACTTGGTATCTTGATTCCCACTCCAACTGATACCAACCCAATGGATAGCCTACACAATTTTACAATATTTCTTACATCATTAATACGCTTAAAACTTATATTTAAAATGTATAAAGATAGCCGTAGAGAAGAATCGTTCGATAGAGACGAGACGGATCGATAGATCAAGAGATTGAGGTCGATGAGACAAGGGAGAAAAGATCAGTTCAGCAACTGATATGATAGAGGAAAGGATTAGGGTCGCTACGGAAAAAGAATGAGCTCGATCGGAGTTGAAACGAGCTCGAACGGAGAGTTTTAATATCGAAGGGTATTTTGGTAATTTTGGTCAAAAGGTTGACTTTGACTGGGCCCCGACTCCCGGTCGACCCGACGTACAAAAAGACTCGGTCGGGCGGGTACAAAAACTCGACAGTGCGCGCTCGGCGTGCACGACGGCACCCGACGCGCGCACAGGATCCCCGTCGCCCGCACCAGCGCGTGCACTGATTCCCCGTCGCCCGCGCCCGTCGCGCGCTTGCTGCTCCCGTCGCCCGTGCGCGCTGGATCCCCGGCGCCCGCGCCCGCGCGCCCGTCGCGCGCTTGCAGCCCCCATCGCCCGTTGCCCGGCGCCTCCCGGCGTCCGGCATGTGCACCCGGCGCGCCCAGCAGCACCAGCCTCCACCACCAGCGGCGGCGGCTCCGGTGACTTTTCCGGCGGCGGCGCTCCGGCGGCGGCGGAAAATAAAGACGTAAAGAAAAGAAAAGAAAGAGAACTTACGTGTTCGCGTCGCGAGCGTCGCTCGGGTCGTCGGCTTTGAAAACGTATAAGTTTTGAAAATTATGAGCCCCTATTTATAGATTTTGGAAATTACCTTTTTACCATTGAAAAGTTATCATTTACCAAAAATATCTTAATTTACCTTTCATTAAAATATTATTTTTATTTTTACCTTTTATTGTAATTTTACCCTTTCCTTCGTCAGTTGAGCTACGGGTCTCCGATTGACCCCTAGTTTGTTTCTATTTTCTCTTATTTCTGATACGAATCTCTTGGTAAAATCATATTCTAGGTTCCATGTCACGAAAAAAAATACCCATCTAAAACTAAAACCGGCGTTAACCAAGTATCTGAAACGCACGTACTAAATTAAACAGTCAAAACATACGCACATAATTATTAAGTCGGGGTTCAAATGTTTAATTATTCAATTATGCTCATTTTGACCCGGGGTGCTACATCCCTTACCCCTTAAAATAATTTCGTCCTCGAAATTGGGCGCGTTCTTAGAAAGATAAACAAACGTATTCCTAGGATCGGTATGTCGGGGTATTTTCTCAAAATCTCATCCTCTAATTCCCAGGTTGCCTCTTCCTTTCCGTGACGGCTCCACTGGACCTTCACTATAGCTATCTCTCGATTCCTAAGTTGTCGTTTCTTTCTGTCCAAGATGGCTATCGGGACTTCCTCATATGTCAGATTCTTTTCCAGTTCGATGCATTCTCGATCGATTATATGATTTGGATCAAAAATATATTTCCGTTGCATAGACACATGGAAGACATTGTGCACCCCAACAAAGTCCGGTGGTAGAGCTAGTCGGTACGCGACCTCCCCAACTTGATCCAAGATTTCGAACGGTCCCACGTACCTTGGTTTCAGTTTTCCCTTCTTTCCAAAACGGTGAACTCCTTTAGAAACATGTTCAGGTATTTCTTGATCACCGACACTTCCTCGATAGTAGTCGGTTATCTCTCGGAGTTCTCCATGTTGACCAACCAAGCTTCACAATTCCTTTTGATAAGCATCTCGGTTGTCTTCATGGCCGGTATAATCCTTGAGTTGCCTTTAACTCATGTTCCATGGACCTTGAACTCCGGTTCTCCCGATGCTTGCAAGACGATCTCTCTCGCACGACACTTGATTACTGCGTGATTGGGCTCTAGCTAGTCCATCCTTGAGATTATGTCAAAATCTTTTATCTCCAATGCGTGGAGATCAGCTAGAAGGATCTTATCCTCAAAAGCAATCTTCAGGTGACGGTATAAGTGTTTTGTTTTCACCGTCTTCCCTGACGGAATGCTAACCTCTAGGGTTTTAGCGACTATCCTACCGTCTTCATATTTCAACAGATCCACCATCATATCAGCACTATAGGTAAAGAAATTAAACACGAAATGCGAGGACAGAAGAAAACGTAGATTCCATTGATTAGCAAAAGTCGAACTGGTATCTTATACGCATGAGCAAAAGATGGGTCGCTCGTACATTATACAAAAGGATTATGTACACTACTACAAGGTGGTAAAGCCTCTACATATCCTTGTACATATATAGTACTAAAGGTTCATTGTTCGTAACCTATCTCTTAATATCCTCTGTATGGGTGAGAGCAAAAGCCCAAGCCTAGCCTGCCCCTGGCCTTAGCCTCTGTGCTGCAGCTACTTGATTCTCGAACTTCTGGCAGTCGCGCGCTATATGTCCCGGTTCCCCACACTTATAGCAATTTCGGGTTCCATGGAGGCAGGGCCCCGCATGCGACTTCCCACACTTGGGACATGTGATTGTTGGCCTAGCAGTAAGTAGAAGCGGTGTATCGTTATTCCTTGGGAATTTATTTTTATTAAAGCTCTGGCTTGGTTCGGTCCACTTTCTCTTCCCGATTATCTCATCAACCTCCTTGGGTGGTAAAACGTCCGAGTGCAGACAAGAGGAGATCTCTTGGGCTCTCTCCATGACGTTAGCATAGGTCATTGTCCCCTGCCCAGCCAAGATGGATCCAATCTCTGGACAAAGCCCCTTTCTAAATCGTCGGGCCTTTTTGTCATCAGTGTCAACCAGGTGAGTGGCATATCTGCTCAGATGGTTAAACCTTCGCTCGTACTCTCCTACCGTCGCGGTTCCTTGACGGAGATGTAGAAACTCTGTTTCCTTTCTATCTTGGTAAGATTGAGGGATGAAGTAATGAGAAACCACTTCCTTAAACTTCTCCCAAGTCATTCCCTGTCTTTGAGCTGGCAGCAGAGTTCTTTCATACGAGTCCCACCAGTGACTCGCTTCGTCTGTGAGCTGGAAAATTGAACAGGAGACCTTCTATTCCTGGGTACACGTCAGATGTCCAAACAACCGGTCGAGTGACCTTAGCCACTCTTCCGCGTCTGTTGGTTCCCCTTTCCCGTCAAAAGTCGGCAGGTTAAATCGCCGGAACTGTTCATAAATGAGATTCGGATCGGTTCTTGCCGGTGGGGGTATGGCTCGAGTTACCTCAAAGTGTTGTGTCAGTCCCCGTAGAACAGATACTAAATCTCCCATGCTTGCATCTACTTCCCATTCTGGTTGATTGACCGTTGGTGTTTGCTTTCTTCGGGGCCGTCCTTTAGGCATAACTCTTAAAGCAACAAACGAAAACTAACTTTTTATCATCTACCCCACATAACTCATCAATACATATCACAACAGATTAACAAATAGCAGATATCATGGTATCGATAAACGTTACTCCATAAATCATATAATATTCTCAATAGATTCTCTGTCATTCATTTATAAACACTTCATAATCTTGTCATGTAGGATAGTGTATATCCAACTTGCATATACCAACCAGAACAGTACATCATAGCAATACATCTTGAAACATATCACTGACATCCTCACATGGTCCCCCTAGACCTCATGCATCTAAAGAGATTTTACATATCGTAACCACGAACTGTGAAACCCCACTCATTAGCACACTTGTTGTGAACAAGGGCCCATGGTAGTTTCAACTATCAGTCACACAACATCAACTCCCGCGAACGGCCATACTCGCACACTAGCTCACGCTGCTGCAGTCAGCGGCTTTGTGGCGGTGACTCAGAGCAGTGTGTCGATTGTAGTGACATCTAGAGATTTTTTAAAAGATCTTTTTATCGTGGCACAATATCCTTAACACCCCATCAAACCTAAACTGTATATCCTTAACACTTCATCAAACCCTAACCGTATATCCTTAACGCTTCATCAAACCTAAACCGTATGTATCATGCAAACAAGATAACATATAACAGATGAACACTCTTTATATCCAGTCCATTTTCAGAGAGAGATACTCATAGAGAGAGGATGGTACTTATCCATTTCTTTTAGAAAAGATTTTCTCATTTTCAAAACACATTTTTTCTCGTTTTCACTTTATCAAACAAGTTCGAGCAAAGTCCTACAAAGGGTAGAACTAGGCTCTGATACCATCTGTCACGCCCCAAAATCTTTTCGTATTTTATCAGAGTTTTACTTGCGGGCGTGAAGAAAGAAGGGGAAAAAGACGTGCATGAAATAAAATAGAAATCTTTGGGAAAAAGAGCATACGATTTTATGTATACAAATCCTCGGCGTCTAGCCGAAATAAAACCATTTTACATAACAGCGGAAAAACATCAGGATCCTTTACAAAGAAGAAGAAATATAGTTTTCTTTTACAAACGAACAACATATCCTTAAAAAGGTAAAACCGGAAGATGGACTCGGCTGATAGGGCACCCCTCTCTCTACGCGTCAAGATTCTCTTCTTCTCCTGTAGTGTGAGTACAGGTGGGGGGTGAGTGCGTTGAATACACTCGTGGAATTAATCACCAAGTTTTTAACATTATTAAGCAGATACACAGATCCAACATATATAATAGTTCAGCAATGAGACACAGCACATATAATGCATTGCACATATAATACGGACACATAACTCTAAGAGTACTCATCTAACATATGGTGCTTTTATGGGCCACCAGTCCATTGGTGCTTTTTACGGGCCACCAGTCCATCCAGAACGAGATCATAGACCTCCATTCCGTTGGTGCTTTTTACGGGCCACCAGTCCATCCCAGAACGAGATCATGGACCTCCGTTCTGCTAGTGCTTTTTACGGGCCACCAGTCCATCCCTAACGTATGGTGCTTTTATGGGCCACCAGTCCATCTTAACATATGATGCTTTTATGGGCCACCAGTCCATCTTAACATGACTTTGGAATTTCGTCCACATATATCATATTCATAATGTATGCACGTACATAGTAATCATAGCAAATAATCACAGCACGTAGAGTTCAACAGTTCATATATCAAATATGGAAAACATTAAACAAATAGAGTTATTAGGGTTCAGAAATTACCCCCACCTTGTTCGGTGGTTACCACGTGAGTCGCTAGTATCAAAGACTTGGTATCTTGATTCCCACTCCAACTGATACCAACCCAATGGATAGCCTACACAATTTTACAATATTTCTTACATCATTAATACGCTTAAAACTTATATTTAAAATGTATAAAGATAGCCGTAGAGAAGAATCGTTCGATAGAGACGAAACGGATCGATAGATCAAGAGATTGAGGTCGATGAGACAAGGGAGAAAAGATCATTTCAGCAACTGATATGATAAAGGAAAGGATTAGGGTCGCTACGGAAAAAGAATGAGCTCGATCGGAGTTGAAACGAGCTCGAACGGAGAGTTTTAATATCGAAGGGTATTTTGGTAATTTTGGTCAAAAGGTTGACTTTGACTAGGCCCCGACTCCCGGTCGACCCGACGTACAAAAAGACTCGGTCGGGCGGGTACAAAAACTCGACGGTGCGCGCTCGGCGTGCACGATGGCACCCGACGCGCGCACAGGATCCCCGTCGCCCGTCGCGCGCTTGCTACCCCCGTCGCCCGTTGCCTTCCCGGCGTGCACACCCGGCGTCCGGCATGCGCACCCGGCGCGCCCAGCAGCACCAGCCACCACCACCGGCGGCGGCGGCTCCGGCGACTTTTCCGGCGGCGCACCGGCGGCGGCGGAAAATAAAGACGTAAAGAAAAGAAAAGAAAGAGAACTTACGTGTTCGCGTCGCGAGCGTTGCTCGGGTCGTCGGCTTTGAAAACGTATAAGTTTTGAAAATTATGAGCCCCTATTTATAGATTTTGGAAATTACCTTTTTACCGTTGAAAAGTTACCATTTACCAAAAATATCTTAATTTACCTTTTATTAAAATATTATTTTTATTTTTACCTTTTATTGTAATTTTACCCTTTCCTTCGTCAGTTGAGCTACGGGTCTCCGATTGACCCCTAGTTTGTTTCTATTTTCTCTTATTTCTGATACGAATCTCTTGGTAAAATCGTATTCTAGGTTCCATGTCACGAAAAAAAATACCCATCTAAAACTAAAACCGACGTTAACCAAGTATCTGAAACGCACGTACTAAATTAAACAGTCAAAACATACGCACATAATTATTAAGTCGGGGTTCAAATGTTTAATTATTCAATTATGCTCATTTTGACCCGGGGTGCTACAACGTCGACGACGTCTCTATGATAACGTACGATGGAAAAAATAGGATTCGTATCGAAAACACAGCGTCGCGCGCTTCCCATCCCCGGTGCGCACACAGCGTGCGCCCAGCGCACCCGGTGTCCTGCATTACTCGACGGTCTCGGCAGCGTGCATGCCCACACTCGGCAGCTCCCGGCAGCGTGCGCGCCAGCACTTGGCAGCTCTCGGCAGCGCGTGCGCCAGCACCAGCATACGCGCCCAACACCCGGCGTTTCTCAACGGACTAGGCAGCGGCTCGGTTTCTCGGCAACCTCGACGGGACACGCACCCAGCACGCACCAGCAGCTCCCAGCTGCCGCCTGCTGCGGTGGCGCCGCTCGACGCCGCCCCCACCTAGTCCGCCAGCAACCCAGCTCCGACCACCACCATCTCCGTCCACCCCTCCCCAGCTCCGGCATGAATAGTGCTTCTGCCCCAAACTCTTAAACACACACTTATGCACATGCTTATATAAACACACACCTGTTCACAACTTGGCCGGTGACCACCTGCCGCCGACCACCCACCACTAGGCCTCACCAGTGCATCACCAGCGCCGGCCAACAATACCCACGGCAGCGCTGCACAGCGCCGCCTCCAACAGCACACAACTCACACACACGTTCAACACATACACACTCCACCTATGTTCAGCACCGGTGCCGTCACTCACGGTGGCGCAGCCCCTCCAACAGCTCACCCACACACCCAGCACCTTCCATACTTCAGTTTCTAGCGAGAGAAGAGAGAGAGGGCAGATGGGAAGAGAGAAAAGGGGGGAGGAGAGAGAAAGACTTTGGCCGGATCTTTGACCGGCGATTGCCGGAGGAGGAGGAATCCGATCGGAAATCCGAGCCCGAATTCGTGACGGGCTTGACGAGAGCTTCAACTTAGGGTAGGAGTTTACCCAAAACGGAGAAGAAACGAGGTGGAGAGGAAGAGAGAGAAAAAGGGTTTTTCGGTGATTTTTTGTCGTTTCCCGGCGAACGAGACATCGGAATGGAATTCTGAGAAGTGTTCTAGACTCATCTCGACGAGACCTATGTTCTGTGAGAAAATCGGCCGAAAATGATAACGCTGAATTTTTCCGGCCACCGATGGCGTCGCGCCGGAGGCAGAAAAGAGAGGAGAGAGAGAGGAGGGGGAAGGAGAGAGAGACTTACTTGTTTTCGTCGCTTTAGGCTCGTTCGAAAAAACGGTGAAAAATGAATCGAATGAGCCCTCATTTATAGATTTTCCGAAGATCACTATTCATCGAATAAATCTAAGTTATTGTTTACAATAAAAATCTTGGGTTACTATTCATGTAAAAATCTTCGTTACTATTCACCGTAAAAATCTTTCGATTTTCCGAAACTTCATGTTTTGCCCTTTTTGTCGCCACTTGAGCTACAGATCTCCGATTGACCTCTAGTTCGTTTCTATCTTCTCGTTTTTCCATTACGCATATAATGGTATAAAAATGTTCTATGTTCCACGACTAAATCATACTTCCATCTAAAACATGCATTAAACACGTATCTGAAACGCACGTAATTAAATTAAACAGTCAAGATTAACACGCATAATAATTCAATTAAGGGTTTAATATTTAATTATTCAATTATGCTTCGTTTTTTGTCTGGGGCGCTACAGTACTATCTTCATCTAGATCATTTCAACCTATATCTTTAAAACACCGAAAAAAAATCAATACAACAATACATAAATTCAATTGAAACATGCACCTTGATACAAAGGTACCAAATCCACATTCTTCAATGTTATTGAAACCTTCAACCTCGATTTGAAGTCACTAAATCCATGTCGCAACCACTCACTACCAACTTCATCTGGGCCTGAGCAGCCATTGTAACCTATATGTTTAAAACATTGGAAAAAAATCAATACAACAATACATAAATTTAATTGAAACATTCAACCTTGATATGAAGTTACCAAATTTACAATTTTCAATACTATTGAAACCTCCAACCTTGATCCGATGTCACTAAATCCACGTCGCAACCTATTTAACCACTTGGAAAAAAGTGAAAAAATATTTAAATTATGTGTGAAAGCGTTTTTCTTAAATCTAGAGAGAGAATATGAGTGAGGAGAGAGAGATCAATATGTAAATTAAATATTTAATATTTGGCGTATATGTTTGCATTTAGAATTAAAAACTTTTTTTGAAAAAGAATCAGTTTTCGAAAAGGAAGCGGTCTGATTTTTGAGAACATATCGAAACAAATATAATTTTGAATGGATAATATTCCGGTTTCCTCGCATAATTTATTGGATATATTTCGTGCATGTAGTTTGCATTTAGAATTTTAAAAATATTGAAAAAAGAATCAGTTTTGGAAAAAGACACGGTTTAAATTATGTGAACGTGTTTTTCTTATATCTAGAGAGAAAATAATTCTTAAATTTAGAGAGAGAAAATACCAGAGAGGAGCAATATATTTTTGGACACACTACAAAACCACTGTCTCCATCGTAAGGCCTATCCTGAACCCATGAAAAACTCTCCAATCCTTCTCATCTCCCTTGGCAGAGGCCTTCCTCGTCTCATCCATCACGAACAACACACATGCAATCGACATGTTTCCATACTCGCCCAACACATGCTTGTCCGACTAATTATCTCGAATTTCAACCCTAATTTCTCCTCCATTTTCCAGAATCACAAACATGTATTTTTCTCTCACGAAAATTCTGCCACAAATCATTAAAGATGAAGCCACTTGGTTATGCTTAGGGGCCTCTCGAAGCAAAATTTTGCCTCTCTTTTCGAACTTGAAGATACATGGTGAATTAGAGGACATCTTGGATTGGATATTTTTGGATTAACATTTTGAGTGAATATATTAGATTGTGAAACTTGTATCCATGGGAAAATCCTTTCAATTTTGGTGAGGAAGAAAACTGGAATATATATGACCACCGTTTCCTTTTTTAGATTTATGTGGGAGAAACAACTGTTGAAAATTAGAAAACCAGGAACAGTTATAAAGAGAAGTATATCCAGATTTTTATAAAATTTCAATTACATTGGAAATTGTTTTTTTTTAGAATTCTTTTTAAGAAGCGGTTATGGAATGATTTCTGTTATTATATAGATATAGATTAAATAATAAAAATTTGAAATTTTTTTTTTTTGAAAAGGAAGCGGTTTTCTTATAGTGATTTTTAAAATTTCCGTTAAAATAGCTCAACTTTGTTTTTTTACTAAACGGTCGCCAGAAGTCACCGTCGGTGGAATATTCCGTCCCGAACTTTCAAAATTAACTGTAAAATAGCTCAACTTTGTGGGTTTACCAAACGAGTGCCAAAATTAAATTAAATTAAATAAAAAATAACTAAAAATACAAATCAAATTAAATTAAATAAAAAATACAAATTAAATTAAATAACTAAATTAAATCGGTCGATTTTGGGGGTTTTAGTTATTTAATTTAATTTAATCAAATCAAATTAAATCGGCCGATTTGGGGGGTTTTAGTTATTTAATTTATTTAATCAAATCAAATTAAATCAGCCAATTTTGGGGGGCCGATTTGAGGGGTTTTAGTTATTTAATTTAATTTAATCAAATCAAATTAAATCGGTCGATTTTGGGGTGCTGATTTGGGGGTTTTAGTTATTTAATTTAATCAAATCAAATTAAATCGGCCGATTTTGGGGTGCCGATTTGGGGGATTTAGTTATTTAATTTAATCAAATCAAATTAAATCGGCCGATTTTGGGGTGCGATTTGGGGGTTTTAGTTATTTAATTTAATCAAATCAAATTAAATCGGCAGATTTTGGGGTGCCAACTTTGGGGTTTTAGTTATTTAATTTAGTTTAATCAAATCAAATTAAATCAACTGATTTTGGGGTGCCGATTTTGGGGTTTTAGTTATTTAATTTAATTAAATCAAATTAAATCGGCCGATTTTGGGGTGCCGATTTTTGGGGTTTTAGTTATTTAATTTAATTTAATTTAATTTGATTTGTATTTTTTTAGTTATTTTTTATTTAATTTAATTTAATTCTGGCACTCGTTTGGTAAATCCGCAAAGTTCAGCTATTTTACAGTTAATTTTGAAAGTTCGGGATGGAATATTCCCGGAATATTCCACCGGCGGTGACTTCTGACGACCGTTTAGTAAAAAAACAAAGTTGAGCTATTTTACAGTGAACTTTGAAAGTTCGGGTAATAAAGTGGAAAAGTGACCATAATTTGGCTTATATTATGTAATTTACCTTTTATATATATATATATATATATATATATATATATATATATATAGATAGATAGATAGATAGATAGATACCTAGCCTAAATCTGAAATGGGCCTACTTGCTCTTAGGCAGTTAGGCTCATTTTAAGAGATAATTAATAAGGTTTGGGTTTGTATTCTAACTTAGGTCCATCATTTAAATAAAATTCTACCCTTTTTTAGGATATTTAATTATACCCTTGATAATAATAATTTTTAAAGAACATAATTAATTAATTAAATTTTTTTTTCGGTGCTACATGAAGTGTTCCAATACTTCGTACCATTCTTTTGTCTAATATGCTGTTTTATTTTCTGAGAATATTTTGAATAGAAAAGTAGGCCCTCAAATCCTATCATGTTTAATTTCAAGAATTCAAGAAACGTGTATTTATGTAAATGTTCGTTTATCTTATTTTTTTGGTTAATCAAAATTTGGTTTGAAGAAAAAGGTGGGAATTTCAAGAAAAGACTTCTGTTGCGGTTTATTGAATAATATTCCATAACTATTCTTGATTTTATTTATTTTTATTATTCCTAAAGAGTAACTTTTTTGTACATATGTAGCACATTAGCCAAAAGTTACCTGTTATGAAAATGAAGCGTAATAAGTTTTGATTGAGATTATTGCAATTTAGGACATTATTTTTTGGTCATTCATTAAATATGATTATACTATCTTTTCGGCTCTTGATATTGGGACATAATGTTTTTAATTTGGACAATTTTAGGGCAATTAGTCCGAAATTCCAAAACTTCGGGGATTAATCACTTGTGCAGTGCATGTACTTCATCAAATTTGAGTTTTTTGAAAACTTTAAGTTGATTCTTGCTCAAATCAAGCTTGAATCAAATTGAATTTGATAAATTGATTTGAGATTTGGATAGTGCTTTAAAAGAGGAGTGTTTTGGTGTAGGAAACAAATACTTTGGCTAATTTTTGAAAAAGCTCGACTAGAACCGCCACCTCTACCGCCAGAATCCACCATAACAACTCTCAAGTTCACCTAAAATTATTTGATACACATGAATTGTAGTAATTATTTTGAAATAGGAGATACAGCACCAAATGTATTAAAAGATCTCTGGTGCATCCTAAAATTGGTCATAAAACAAAATAACAAATTAGATGAGAATAGATAATACACAATTTGAACTAATCAAAAATACAATTGCATAAAGTTTTCTTATTTTCCCTTGTCTTATTCTTCAACCGGAACAAGAAACATTTCTAATGACACGCTATTCGAAAGGGATCAAAGTTTATTGAGATCCCTTTCGTGTACAAAGAGGCCATGAAAGCCATCAGGAATCCGCTGTGGCAACTTAACTGCAGCAATAATGTCAAGAGTAGGGGATTTTGCATCCATTACCAAAAATCTTGACTCCCCACTATTTTCATCATGCACATATGTTAATAAATAACCATCATCTTCTTCTGATGCTGGATTGTTCGGCTCTCTTGGCACAAAAAGGGGTTCACTCCCATAATAACCCGACCCGTATAGACGGCTAGCCACCGTATAATCACCATCATCTCCACCGGATAGTGAAAGGTCTAGTTTCACCACCCCTATCCATGACTTTGGCCCCATTACTGCTGCATAGACATACCTTGATGTGCATGAAAAGGATATATTATAAAGATTAGGTCATTTTAGATACGATACAATATTATTAGAATTTTTGAAGTCTAGTAAAGTAATTATTCAGTATAAAGTAGGAAACGAAAGAATAACCTTCATAGTTTGACTATAAGAAAAACAATGTTTTATTGTCAAACTTCAAATTGTAATATATACATGAAATATTTTATTACACTCATGTAACATCTCATATATCAAAATACTCACTACATGCTACGCATGTATCATCATATGACATTATTAATTAATATATGATATACACTAAATTTGATGAAACATAAGATGTAATACAAAAGATTCAGACATTATAATATAAGACTTATGGGGAAACTTTGATAATTTTAGCAAAACATTTTCTGACAACATTTTGTCGTCAAATTATTATCTCAAAACTCTTCTCGCAAATAGTTTTTTAATTGCCTTTTATGACAAATATCATTTTTCAAATAAAATTTTCTAATTGTTTTTTGTGAAAGCTTGTTGTCAATTTTCATTATCCATTTTTACAACAATACATTGTTACAAAAATAGACTTTTCTAAAGGGCCAAAAAAAGAAAAAAAGAAAAAAGGTAAAATAAATAACTCTATTCCAACTTTGGTAATACCTGCTTTTCTTTGCAGAATAAGCGGGATTCATGACTCCCAAATCAAGAGATTTGGTAGAAAGTGGTTGCCTCTGCACCTTCCTGCTGTTCACATCAATGGTGATCTTCTCCATTCTCAACTCCGCTGAATGAAAATTCTCCAAGAACTTCTTCACCGATATCCCGTTTGAAGCTACCACGCATATGGTGGCGCCGCCGTCTTCTTCCCAGGCATTAACACAGTGCATCATATTCAGCCCCGCCACATCCACCCACCACATGTCTCTCTCATCCTCTGCGTATTTTGGCATGACGCCGAGTCGAGGAACCTTCCCAAGATCAACCCCCACCGGCGATCTCCCTCTCAGAACCCACTCAGGCTTCACCACCACCTGTATGTCCGGGAATACGACGTAGTTTTGCGTCACAGCAAAGTCGTGAATACACGCGCATCCCTGCATGGAATATATCGGCACGCCCTTTTGCTTTCTTCCTTCTGAGTCGATTCTGAAGTACGTCAGGAATGGCAGAGTGACGTCGTACTGATACGCGAAGGCTTCTCCGGTGACACGATCGATCTTCGGATGGGCCGTCATCCTCACGAACGGCTCGCTCGTGTGGAAATCATGGCGGCCTAGGGTTTCTATGTCTCCATCTCGTGTCACTCTTAATGCATATGGAAGATCGGTTTCGCAGAGAGCGAAGAGATGACCGGCGAACAGAGCCAGGGTGGCGTTGGCCGAGCCGAGGCCGTGCGCCGCCGGATTGAACTGCCCGGCGAGTACTCGGGCAGCTGCTAGGGCTAAGCGGGCAATGGAAGCTCCGAGGCCATTGAAGGAGCTGAAGATTCCCGGGACGAAACGTCGCCCGATTTCACGCTCCACTGCGTGTCTGTGTGTGTTGACATAACGACAACAGTATGTGGCTTTACCCTGGGAGATTTTGATCATGTGAAGCATCCCATCTCCCTCGAAGAAATGATAAGGGCCTTTAGGGAAGAACTGAGGGTTGGGGCCGTTGCGGATGTATGCTCCGTCGAGACCGGTCGGGAGGGATCCCTCCACGTCCTGACAGGTCATGGGTGGAACCTCATCAACCGGCTTACAGTGTCCAGCTAGGACATGTTTAGGATCTATAGAAGGGCAAAGGGGTAAGTCAACGAAGTCGCATATGAAATCATCTAATGTGTTTAAAATGGTCACAAATAGTGATATTTTTTTGGGAGGTGGAGTTTTAAAGGATGTTTCAAATGTTTGATCATGTTGAGGAGATAATTTGGCAGTGATGGATATGGGTTGATGATGCCTCTTCACATTAGTTGTAATTGAAGAAACATTATGGAATAGTACAGGATGGTTTTGAAGGAATGATGAAGAAAGAGCTACTTCCATCATATGGATTTTAATTAATTATCTACCTTGGTGTTTTATGTTATGGAGAATGAAGAGCAATATGGGTGGTAGTTCTTACTAGTTAACTAGACTTTGATCTATTTATAGACTTCTTAACTCATTTAATTACAAAAAGTTCTTTAGACCATCTACAAACGACTCTTTAAATTTAAATTTAAGGAACAATATTTGTGACATAATCTTTCGACACTCTTTGAATTTGGATCTTAAATTTTTTTGGTTTCCCTGCCGTATTTGTTTATTACACATTTTCGCCCTACATTTTACCTACTCACTCCTAATTTTCTAATAGTTACCCTCCTTGATTGTGAAAATGGGTCATCCAAAGTTTTTTTTTATCTTTTTCCATAAATGGAGAATTCGTGGAAGATGCTTGTGGATCTTCAAAATAAAGAGTTCTCTGAAAGTGTCACTACAAGAAAATACATGTATAGGACACTTTTAAAGTGTCCTATAATGTTGTATAACAGGACGCTTTTTATAATCGCAAACACTTCCATACACCAGGTGTATGGATCCTCATTCTGTGCAATCCCCGACCCGTTTTTGACCCGACCCGACCCGGACATAAAATATAAATAGTTTTTTTCTTTTTTCATTTTCATTCATTTTAGGCGGTTTGTCTTTCTCCCCACTCTTCTTCTCTTCTCTGCGTTCTCTCTCTCTCTATTCTCTCTTTGCTTTCTTGCGTTCATCTTTTTTCGATTTTTGTTGATTTTCGTTGTTAGATTGTTCATCTCTTAGTCTAGTTGCAGTGTTGGTTCAATTTTCGTAGTGTCGGTTCGCGGAAACCCTTCTCGGTGTTTAAGGTATGTTTTTGTCTTATTTTTTGTTTTTATCAGTTAATCTGATGGTTTTGTTATGATTTCTTTTAGTTGGTGTGTTGTTTTTGTTGATTTTGTTTTCGTTTTTTTTTATTTTATTAATTTCTTTGTTTTTTTTTTTTTTTTTTTTGTAATCGGAAGCGTATAAAGTTCTTGGTGATGGCTTCTAAGTTGAGTTCAGATAGGAGAATAGTTCTAAGTAAGGGGACTTCGATGATGAAACCAAAAGGTGTTGAAACGAAGAGGTAATTTATTTGATTTTTTTAAAATTTGATAATAAAATATTTTGTGTTTCTGCGTGTTATTTGATATTTTCTTCATGCATGTTTGAATATGTGTATTGTTAGGACTTTATCAAAGGTACTGATATTGTGTGGAAAAGGTATTATTGTATGTATTAAAAGGTTTCTGCATGTTTGAATGCTATTATTATATGTTATGTTGTTTGTATGTATTAAAAGTAAGATATTATACCTTTATGTTTTATGTATGAGACCTTTACTATATTTTTGTTTGACCTTTATGTTATTTTAATGAGACCTTTTTTGTTTTATGGTATGAATTGTACATGTGTTTAATTGTTTTTGTTTGACTTTATGTCATATTCTATATGAATTGGTTTGAATGCTATTATTCTATGATGTCTTTTTTTTAAACTGTTAAGGTGTTATACATTTATGTTTTATTTGTGAGACCTTTACTATATTTTTGTTTGACCTTTCTGTTATTTTAATGAGAACTTTTTTGTTTTATGGTATGAATTGTACATGTGTTTAATTGTTTTTGTTTGACTTTATGTCATATTCTATATGAATTGGTTTGAATGCTATTATTCTATGATATGTTTTTTTTTAAACTGTTAAGGTATTATACCTTTATGTTTTATGTATGAGACCTTTACTATATTTTTGTTTGACCTTTATGTTATTTTAATGAGACCTTTACTATTTGTTTTGTTTGCAGTTTGATTAGTACCACTTGCAGACCTGCTGGAATTGTTGATCTTATTAAATTGTTGACTGAGAAGCAGAAAGCTGATGTTATTAGTATAGGTTTTGGGGGTTTATTGGATATGTCCTTAAGAAAATGTCATTTAGGTATGTTATCCTGGCTTGTTAGGAGATTTAATGGTGGGAGCAGAATGTTATCTCTTGATAGATATCATAGTTTCGTATTAACTGATGACGATGTGCATGATATCTTCATGCTTCCATGTAGAGGATCTCCTGTTTTGAAATTTGGGAAAAAAGAAGAACATGAATTGTTAGTTAGGTTTAAAGAGAGATATAATATTCAAGCAAGATCGCCTGTACATATCTTGTTTGATGTGATGACTAAACACTTAGTGGATGGTGGGTGTGACTTTAAAAGAGTGTTTGTTTTGTATATTATGTCATCTTTCTTTACGTCGTCTGCAAATCGGCTGTTAACAATGGGTCTATTGAAGTCCTTGGTTGATGTTGATAACATTTCAAAGTTGAATTGGTGTGGATATATCTTATCTTGGTTGTGTGAGGCTGTGCAGAAGTCAGATAAGGTGAAATATGTGAACGGTTGTGTTATATTGTTGCAAATCGCATATTTTCATAGGGTGAAATGGCATGGTGTTGCAGCACCTTGTGAGTTACCTTTGATTAAACATTGGTCAGATGAGAAAGCTGAGAAAAGATGCATGGAAGAGGCAGCAGCTGGGTGTTATGGCGATGGAGAGTTGGTCGTGAACTTATATCCTATCTCTGCAAAAGAATGCAGTGGAGAGAAAAAACAAGCTAAAGAGAAGCGTGCTGAAGAGAAGCCTACTGAGGTGGAGCCTGATGAGGAGGTGAAACAATCTGGAAGATTGATAAAGTTTCAATTGCCTGATGGGGAGCCCGACGATTTGGAAATAAAGAAGTTGGCCAAAGATGTAAGTATCTTTCATCCATTGTTAGTGAG
This sequence comes from Scutellaria galericulata, assembly GCA_946896805.1. Lineage (NCBI taxonomy): Eukaryota > Viridiplantae > Streptophyta > Magnoliopsida > Lamiales > Lamiaceae > Scutellaria > Scutellaria galericulata. The sequence continues at coordinate 10,015,312 of OX335791.1, read as the reverse complement.
ATCTTTAGATTTTATACCTTTATGTTATGAATGTCAAACCTTTACTATATATATGTCTGACCTTTATGATATTTTTTTAAAACCTTTATGTAATGGACTATGAACTGTTAAGTATTTCATTTGTTATATCTTTATTTGTCTGACTTTTATGATAATTTTATGAGACCTTTTTATATTTTTTGTAGGACATTCATGAAACTTTTCTCTGCTTCAAAAGAGATATTTCAGTTGTGTCGAATTATTATATGGAGAAGCTGCTTAACCTGAAAGAGAAGATTTCTAAAAAACCATCAAGTTCTCCTCCAGAAGTATCTGAATCTCAGTTCTTTTCTGATGAAAAGGTACACAACTACATTGACAGCGTGGTTGAGAATTTCTTGAGGATGAATAAAATTATATCAGATATGCCTTCATTTGAGCTCCTTACACCAGAGCATTCACAACATAATGTTGGAGATAAAGTTTTTGAGAAAGAAGTTTTGGAGAAGCTCCTTACACCAGAGCATTCACAACCTAATGTTGGAGATAATGTTTTTGAGGAAGAAGTTTTGGATGAGGGAGCTGCAACACATGAGGAACTCAATGATGCTATTACATCTATTGGACCAAAGAATAGAAATACTGGAGATAATGATAATGAGGAATTTTGGGGGATACAAGATGATGTGGGTTATGTTTCTGATTTCATGACATTCTCTAATAAGTTTTTAAGTGATATGGATTTGAGACATAAACAGATTGTGGATTATTGTTTTTTTACTGAAGATTCAGTAAACAATGAAGGGTAAGAAACTGGTTACTACCTTTTTTCTTTATTTGTATGACCTTTATATTAAATTTATAAGACCTTTATGTTATATTGTTGAGACCTTTATTTTTTTATGATATGAACTGTGACATTTGCTTTATATATGTTTGACCTTTATGCTATATAAGTAAGACTTTATATCTTTATTTGTCTGATCTTTTAAATTTTTTTTATTATAATTATTTATTAATTTATGTGTTTGTTATGTGTAATTTTTTTATAGGGAAGAAGAAGAGAGGTTGTTCCAAAAAGGATATTTGAATTTTATCACAAAGGAAGATATGATGTCTTTGTATCCAAAGCATCTGATTATCCAATCTGTTCTTACAACATGGTTTTTGATGGTAAATACTGCTGATGAGACTACAGAGAGACGAACTCGATTTAATCTACTATTTAGTGTATATAATATTGAAATGTTTAATTCATTTAATATTTGTTTCCATATCAGACACCTTTGAGCAACATCATTTATTCAAAAGGTGACGTTGAGGAGAATAAAAGGGAAATCAGATCAAGTTGGGGGTTATGGATGGCTTCAAATGATAAGAATACATTGAATACAGTTGATTTGGTATGGTTAATATGTATTTTTTAGTATACTTAAGTGAAACCTTTTATTAATGATAAAGTTTAAGACCTTTATTTTTTTATTGGTGATATCTTTAATATATATTAGTAATACCTTTATATTATTTGATGTCAACTGATTATATATATATTTTTTATATTACAGATTTTTGTTCCATTTTGTCTGGATTGTCATTATGCTACCGTTGTTGTGAACTTTGTCGACAAAAAATTTCAGTATTTGGATAACCGAAAATATGGGATTGGAAACAATTTTATCAAATGTGCAGGAATCTTGGTAAGTTTTAATATAGTTTAAATATTTTCTATATGTGTTTTTGTGACATAATTATAATACTTTTTCTGTTGATTTTGTAGAAAAATCAAATATCAATGTTTCTTGAGAGTTGGAATGTCAAAAAAGCACGAAATATCATTGATTATGATGCTGAGAACGTATTGTTCAAGTGGCAAACTACGAACAAAGATCTGGATTGTGGTGTATATTTGATGCATCATGTTCAAAATTTCAATGGTGCTCCATATGATATTCCAGATATGACTAAGGTATTGTATTCTGCCCCTTTTTATTTAATGTATTAGTTATTATTAGACCTAGATGAGTTGCGTATAATTTTCTTTATCTGTTTTTTGTCAAGGCTGTTGTGAGACGTGTTCTTAGAGCTAAGATATGTGCAAGCATTGTTCTTGACAATTTGAATGACTTGAGGGGCGATGTTCTGAAGAAAGTGTATGAATTCTATGTAAAGAAACCTGAATTGAAGTCTCTGATCATGGAAAGAAAGAAGAATGCTAATGTGGCAAAGAAGAAGAAGACAAAGTGTATACTAGTTACAGAAACATGCAAGAGAAGGAAAAGAGAATGAAGAAAAACAATTGTTGCATTTGATGATTTTGTAAACAATTTGGCTATAAGTTTTTAGAAACAGTTGGTTTTAATTTTTTTTGTTTGGTGTATATGTTTGATGACATGGTCTGAATATTATGTTTTGAAGGTATGAATGTTAGTACTTGAATGTAAGAATTTATTCCATAAAGATATTAATATTATTATATAAAGGTATGAATATTTTGACTTGAAGGTATGAATTTTGTTGCGTAAAGGTATTAATATTATTATATAAAGGTACATAATTTAGACCATAAAGGTATAAATGTTAGTACTTGAAGAATACCTTTATATGTGTTCAATAATACCTTTATATCATTATGGTCTGACCTTTATGTTTTTTTAGTGGAACCTTTATGATTCACTCTAACCACTAACACGAATTGTAAACCATATAAATTTTTTTTATACTTTTATATGTTTTCAATAATACCTTTATATTATTATGGGATGACCTTTATGTTTTTTTAGTGGAACCTTTATGATTCACTCTAACCACCAACACAAGAATTGTAAACCATAAAAAATTTCTTTATACCTTTATGTTATATAATATTGACCTTTATTTTACATATATAATACCTTTATAAAAAATACTATAAATGTATAAATGTACCCTCATACATAAAACTGATTTTTAGATAACATAAATGTTTAAACCTTCTTACATAAGAGTAACATAAAGGTATACTACCTATCACATGAATGTGATATTAATATAACATAAAGGTATTAAACAAACGACATAAAAGTTTTTACAAATCAACATCCTGAGAACAAAATTCTTGTACATAAATTCAGATTGTCATAAGATAAAAGCCACTGTCAAATAACATAAAGATTGAAACATGCGAAATTAATTAAAACATGTGAACATTTGGAGTTTTACAACCGAATTCCTTTGCCACAGATTTTTCCTTTTGCTTGTTTTTCTTCTGAAAATGACTTTTTATCCTTTGTCTTCGTCCCTTTGTAATGGAATAAGCAGGATCAAGGACAATATTAGATGAACTGGAATGAGTAGGAGCTGTTGAATTTGTTGAAGTGATTTCATGAATATCCGAAGAATCTCTAATATATGTTTCTTCAAGTATTCTCCTTGCATCTTCGTTGTTTTCACATTTCAAAATCAGATTGTAAAACTTTCTGGCCATTTCATGTCTCCAAAGAACACAATTGTGAGTTATGTTTGTGTCGTGGGGAACAACATGCTTGAAACCATCTCATATTTGTGATTTCGCTTGTTTTGTCCACCGTTTCTTTATATAAGCATCGGGTATACTTTGTATAGAATTTATATGAAGTATCCTCAAGGAATGGTAGCATAACATACCGTACTCTTCAAATTTCTTGCAAGTGCAAGCAACTAGGTTCATCTGATTGTTAAATATTACCCGGCTCACACGTCCATTACCACCAATAGGTGAAACATCATAAATCATTGTGTTATCTTGAAATCCTATGACAATAGAACTAGCTGAAATGCATTGAAGAAACTCTTCTTCAAAATCTCTAAAAATAGGCAGGGTATATACCTCAGAAGCGTGCTTTAATAAGCCAATCAAGGGTAGCACTGATTCAGGAATCAACCTTGAAGATTGAAATTCATCATGTCGTTCTTTGCTTCTCCAATGGTTGACTGTTTCCTTGAAGACACAATAGAAATCTATGAAGCTAGTGCTTTTCTTAACATTAAATCCAATCGCATGGTTTGTGCTCTCACTCCTTTGTGATGATCGTATCCTAGCTGAAAAAAAAATCTTTGCTCAATGCAGTGCACCACTTTTCTTTTAAATTATACAACCTTGTAAACCATGGATGATCTGTCAAACCATACTTCGATATCATGTTTTGCCACATATTCTCAAACTCATTTTTATCAACAGAACCTGACAAACATTTGTTGAATGTATCCTTGAATGAGTTATCGCTTTTCAGTTGCGCAAACCTGCTCACTGCATTTTGTTGCAGGTGCCATAAACACAAGCGATGTCTTGTTTGAGGAAAAACCTACAATTGTGTATACATAAAGTTTTTAAACAGAGTACATAAAGGTACTAAACATAATATATAAAGGTACTAAACATACTACATAAAGGTATTAAACATAATACATAAAGGTAATATCCTGTTTTTGCAGGTCATATGTTGTTTTTTGCTGCATAAATGTCTGAGTATTTACCACATAAAGACATGTATGTTATTAGATACATGTAACATTGAAACAATACCTTTTCTATTGCATTTGCAATGGCCAAATCTTGGTCAGTGAACAATGTTATCGGACACTTTCCTCCCATTGACTTCTTAAAAACTTCAAGAAGCCATTCAAATGATTCTGTTTTCTCATCAGCTAAGAATGAACATCCGAACATGACATTTCTCCCATGATTATTTATTCCAACAAATGGTGCACATATTAAATTGTACCTATTTATTCTATATGTTGTGTCAAATACCATTACATCTCCATAAATCTCATAATCTTCTTTCATCATCGAATCTCTCCAAAAAAGTTTATTCAATCTCCCTTCATCATCTAATCTTACTTTGTAGTAAAAACCATCATTCTCTTCATGCTCTTGTTGAATCATATCAATTACCTTTTGTGCATCTCCACCCTCAATGACCTTCATCTTCAAATGATTAACAAAATTCAAGTGGTCTTTGATAGTGTGACCTATAATCTCTTCACCTCCTGCTTCTTGAACCATGTAACGAAAAGAATGTGTTGCACTCATTCTAGAAGAGATCATGTTTTCTATAGTTTTACCTTTTTCAGTACTGATCTCTCTTTCCGACCGGTGTAGGTGGTTCAATTCAGTTCTGGTAAGTGTATGGTTATGCAACAAAATATGGTTAACAACTTCATATAATCCCTCATCATTCATCTTTACTCTCATTAAAGCTTTACAATCTGTTCTTGTAAGTCCAGTTGTTTTCCTCTTATATGTTGTTGTACTCAAGTTTTGTGGTACCCTTAGTCTAGCATTTGAGCATACAAAAAGTTTGGCCAACTCAATAGGCGGTTCATCTCTAGAGAATCTACTAGTAGACTTACGAACACTAAATCCTAAGAGACGAGCATGTTTACGGTAGAGATCATACATTTCATCAATTGTTTTCCTTGTTATTCCAAGAAGAGAACCACTTATATCTGCAAAATAAAAGCACTTTTTAATCAGAGAGATAATACCTTTATGTATAACAATTGTAACCTTTATGTATTAATATTGTTACTTTTATGTATTATTTAAGACACCTTTTATGACAGAACAAGTGTTACTTAAACTTATTATGTCTAGTTAAAATCTGTATCTAAGTTAAAAATAAATTTATTTTATTGTACAATTTATTAGGAGTTGAGCTAAAATTAAAATAATATATGAAGTATAAAAACATATGAAAACCTTTATGTGTGTTCAATAATACCTTTATACCATTATGGGATGACCTTTACATTTTTTTAGTGGCACCTTTATGATTCATTCTAACCACAAGACTTGTAAACCATATAAAATTTATTCATACCTTTATATGTGTCCAATAATACCTTTATACCATTATGGGATGACATTTATGTTTTTCTAGTGGCACCTTTATGATTCACTCTAACCACAAGACTTGTAAACCATATAAAATTTCTTCAGACCTTTATATGTGTTCAATAATACCTTTATACCATTATAGGCTGACCTTTACATTTTTTTAGTTGCACCTTTATGATTCACTCTAACCACCAACACAAGAATTGTAAACCATATAAAATTTTTTCAGTTACCTTTATGTTATATAATATTGACCTTTATTTTACATGTATAACACCTTTATAAAAAAATATTACTTACCCACATCTAATTCAGAAATAGTGTCAGGCGCATCAACAAATTGTTCTTCATCGGTAGATAATTCAACTATTTTATTTGTACTTGAATGATCACCTATCATACAATAGTATAAACGCAACATTAGACATAATTTCGAACTGATAAATGTGGTATTTTTTATAACAAATTTCTGAATTTTTACCTTCATTTTCCATGTTTTTTGTCTGCAATTCAGTTATCAATAATATATTTCATAAAGGTTTTCAGATGGAAGAAGAAGAATTAAGATGAAGATGGAGAAGGAAAAGAATTGAGTTGAAGAATCTGAGAAAGGGTGAAACTGAGACGAGAGAGACGCGTGAGAGAGGAGAGGCGCGAAAAGCTGAGAGAGGAGGTGACGCAGGCGCGAGAAGTTGAGAGGAGGTGACGCGTGAGAGAGAAGAGACGCGAGAAGCTGGCTGAGAGAGGAGGTGGCGCGTGAGAGAAGAGAGAAACGAGAAGCTGAAAGAGAAGAGAAGCTTAGGGTTTAAAAAAAACTATATATATTATTTATCCAGGTCGGGTCAGGCGACCCAGTTGCACGGATCTAGATCCGTGCAACTGGTGCATGGGAGACCAACTCTTTTATAATAGAACACTTTTAAAAATAATGGACCATGCAAAATGAAACAATAAATTGGAATACGGGATTCAGTTCGCACATCAAGTTTAAAAATGACATCAATAATTTACACATGTATTATTTTAAAACAATGAATACAAGATGAAATATAAAATCGGAATATAGTATCCACTTCTTCTTCCAAATTAATGTTCTTAATTCATTACATGAATTAAGTAAAAATATCCCAAATTCTAAAAATGCCCTACGACGAAAGATATGAGAAAAGAAAAAGGAAGAAAAAAAATAATAGAAAGGAATCTAGTGGCAAGCTTCCACCAAGAACCCAAAACGAGGATATTATGTTTTCCAAATATTATACCACAATAAAATAGAATTTTGCTATTTTAAGAATATTGTTTGGATTGAATCTATTAATAACGAAACAAATATTTGGGTTCAGCATCTATGTTTTAAGCGTTGGAGTTTTAAACTGATCTACAACTAATTCTTTAATTGGCAACAATAACTATGTTTTAAAGAAAACTCTTTATTAATACATATAAGTTTCACTTTTTACATGTTTTTGTGTACATTTATGTATATTCGTTTGAGTATAGTTTGGTATTTTTTTCATAGTGATTTATATGATTATCATGTTTAAGTTCATTTGATGACTTTTGAAGTTAGTTCCATGTTTTGAGTGGAAAACACACGAGTTTCGGCTTACACGCGTGATTGTGGGAGAAATTACATATCTCTTAATCTAGAAGTTCAAATTGAAAGATCATAATTGTTTTGGAAATCCAAGGAAGAGATCTACAACGCTCATGTTGATGACTGTTTTTAAAACTCTCTCCAAGAAAGCAAAATATTCAGAGAAGGCGAAAGTTGCGACGTTTAGTTTCGTTCCGTAAGGGCTTCAGTATTTTGGTCATAACTTCCTCTAGAAAATTGATATTGAGCTCAAATATGTGGCATTGAAAAGCTAACTTCAAGATTTACAACTTTCATGTATCATAAAGACAAATTCAAACGTGTTTGTGGCACAAGGCTGTGCCACATCGCACAATCGTGCTAAATCATTCAAAGAAGTTGTGCAGTGGGGCACGGTTGACCGTGCCATGCAGCACGACAATGCTCGAATGACCCAAATTCACGTGAAAACACGATTTTTGGCGTATTTGATACTTCTAATCTATTTAAGAGACATCCAATATGTTATATTTTGATTTCTACTCGACTTAGGAGACGGCCAAGATGTTATAAATACCTTTGATCGATGAAAATAAAGGGAGCCTTCATACACACACATAGAGAGAAACACCATTATTTTGAGAAGCAATCAGAGGAAGAGTCGAGCACGATATATTATATTTGAAGGCGTTTTGGAGGAGATCAAGAATCGAAGGATTGGCAAAGTGGGAGATCCCCTTTCCTAAAGTTTTTCTAACTCTTTCTCATAGTTAGATTTTTGGTTTAGATAAGATATTTTCCAATTTTTTTATGAATTGTTTGATAATCATGTCCAGCTAATTTTCTAGGGTTTCTAGGATTTTTTAGTAGTTTCATTGAATCGTTATGGATCTTTGATTTTAATTCAAGTTCTTAACTTGTGAACTCTATTTGTGTGTTTATGTTTTGATTGATTGTTTATGTCATTATTATATTGATTTATCTTGTTTCATTCGTTATTTTATTTTATATTTGTTATTTATTTGATATTTTGATATTCGGTTGCCTAGATAAAATTAGGTGTTGAATTTGAGTAATTAATCAATTCTAATTTGATAGTATCTGTAGGATCGACCTTGCTCACCACTTCTACAATTTACACCGTACAATTGTGGGAGTAGCTAAAAGAATTTAGTAAACAGTTTACATTATTTTTGTTACACTAAAATGGAATATTCCATAATATTCTTTATTATTATTATTTATGTTTTCTTTATTTGTCATATATTTAGTAATATTCATAATCATTGTTAATTTATCAAAAAATTTATCTTTATTATTTTATAATATATATATATATATATAAATATAAAAGGTCTTGCACTTTTAAAAGCAAATTTATTTATTTGATTAAAGAGAAAAATATAAATTGATTAAAGAGAGGAGGCCCCCTCATGTTTCTTGGCCTTTGCACCAATTTGGCTCACACACTCTCTCTTTAATGCCCACCATTGACTTTTGGGCTTTAAATCTTATTTAATAACAATATTTTACATTAATGATGATTTTAGAAAAAATCTCAAACTAAATGAAAATAATATTTATAACACTTTAAATATAGAGAAAACAAAAGGAAGAAAGAAATTAAAAAAGAAATGGAAAGAAAACGAAAACAATGAATGAAAAAATTGAAAAGAAATAATAATAATAATAATAATACCGTAGGTGCAAATCTTGTGTTAACTAGTGCAAAGTTGACAGTTAAAAAAATTATTGCACGTTTTTACAGTATTGTTAGATGAAAAATATAACACCCCAAAAATTAATTAAGGTGTAATGTTATATATATATATATATTTATTTATTTATTTTGCTAATTAATTAACTATGTATAAGAATTAATTAAGTGACAAATTTAATTAAGCTAAGATTTAACTAAATGATAATTTTAATTAAACTAAGAATTAATTAGTTAAAGTCTAATTAATTAGCTAACAAAGTATAAGAGATAGATTAATTAACTAATTAAGCAAAAGAAGTTAGTCATCAAGCACCCCTGCCACCTGCCGCCAAACACGCTCTCTCACTACCAACACACAATATCCTCAATCTGTTTCACAATTCACACTGAGATGGAAAGAAAATAAAAGGCAAGAAAAGCAGAACCTAAGGAGAAAAAAAAAAAAAAAAAAAAAAAACTGCAGCTTCTCCATCTCAACTCTCCCTCTCTCTCGGATTATCTCTCTCCAGCCTTTTCTTTCTCTCTCTCTCCCTCTTCCCCCTGCCCTCGCCTGCTTGTTACTCTGTTGCTGTTGTTTTTATTCCGTCATGCTACTGCTATGGTTGCCGGCGCCGAGTGCGCTGGCGGGAGGGCTGTTGGCCGCCGCCGGGGGCGGCTGCGGGTGTGGGCACCGCACTGGGAGCGTCTAGTGCGCGTCGGGAGAGGTCTGGTGCGCTGGGAAGGGGTTGTGTGCGCGCCGGGAGAAGTCTGCGAGTGCACCGGGAGCGCTGGTGCACGCGTCGAGTCTGCGCTGGTGCAGCGTTCGACACACCGTTTCAGACACTTTCGAGGATGGGACCGAAAAACTGTTTTTATGGCATATACTAGGGTGTATGGGGAAGGTCTCCACCAAGTTTGGTGGCCATCTGAGTTCGGATGACCGAGGAATAATTTTACGAAGTCGGGGCTGCGTTTCTGCACCCGAACCGGAAATAGTTGCGGAGCAGAAGGTCTTAATGAAGGAGTTTCCTAAAACTGTTCATGTGGGGTATTCTTTAGTGTGTTAGGAGCATTCCTACCAAATTTCACCTTAAGGCGAGTCCGTTTGAATGGTCTAAGATGCATCGGGGCACATAGTGGCAGTGCAGTGTGCAATAGTGAATTTCAGCCTTTTGCAAGGGCAATTTCTAGACAATCGAATATCGGATGGGCTTGAGATTTCACGGAGTTAATATTCACACCGAGAGCTTCATTACGGGCCTTATGGATCATAAATCAGAGTTCAGACGAGGAAGATAAGCAACGACGATTTTCCTTCCAGTTGGCAAGGGATTTTACATTTGCAATTTACTTTGCAAGATTAGTTTGCCTTGCAAGTTTAATTTTTACCCTTGCAAGTTAAATTCTTTCTTTGTAGGAAACGTAGACGAAGGACCACACTAGTTCCCTGAAACATAGTAGTTTTTCCAAGAGACCACTTGATTGAGGTAAAGGAACGAACTTAGGATTTAAAGAATCGGACTTCACGAGGGTTACCACCGAACGTGGGGGTAAATTCTTATAAATTACATGTTGTGAACAATGTGCGCTCTTACGTGCAATTATGGTATGTCTCTAATTATAACGTGAATGTTTAAACGTGATATGCAAAGTGAAATGTGTTATGCTTCATAAATGATGAAATGTGGTGAAGGTTATGGGGAAATTCTTGCTTTCCCATTTACGTGATCAGGTGTTATAACGTGAGATAGTTGACCGATGTGAGATGAATATGTTTAATTTGTAAATGTGACATTATATGTCTCTTACGTGACAAAAGTGAATGTGCAATGTTAGCAAGATGAAAAGGAATTATGATGAAAAGAATATGTTAGCATGGTGACTTAGATCCCCACTAACATTATGAAAAGAATATGTTAGCATGGTGGCTCAGATCCCCACATGGTGGCTCAGATCCCCACTAACATTATGAAAAGAATATGTTAGCATGGTGGCTCAGTACCACACTAACATTATGAAAAGGATATGTTTGCACGGTGGTTTAGAACCACAATAATGTTCATGGTGGCTTAGAACTGCAATACGGTGGCTCAGAACCACAATAATGTTCATGGTGGCTTAGAACAACAAAAATGTTTTCACGGCGGCTCAGAACCGCAAAGTTTTCCAAGGCGGTTCAGAACCGCAATTATGTGCTTGATGAATTATATATCTATGTTTCCTGTTATATTTTAACTGCCCACAAGTCCCACCCCACTGAGTGTCTTCATACACTCACCCCTTTTTATGTTAAATTGTTTTCAGCTTAAGGAATCATTGAGCGTGGTGTGTAAGTGGTGGATGCTAGTAGTCGATGTTCTAAAGATTGCGAAAAAGTTTTATTGGAAGGGAAAGAGGTGTTATATTATTTATTTGTATAGAAAATGATCTTGAAATCTTTTAGGAAAACTTAGTTTGCAAAGCTGTACAGTTTAGCTGTACGAATATAAAGAAAAAAAAATTCCTCTTCCGCTGTATATGATTCACGTTTTATAAAATAGAAATGTTCGAATTCACTTATCTTTAATTGCAAGTTTAAATTATCTTGGAAATGCATGTTTTATCGAGTATCTGGACGCCCAAACGAAAAATTTATTAAACTCTGATATTCTATAGTAAAGTAAAAGAAATGGGGCATTACAAAAAATACCAAATCTGAATAAAAATACAACATTATTGAAGATACTCTAAGAGTGTCTTTCGACTTTCATATACTGATTTCTTAAATAAAATAAAGATCCCATATATACAAATTAATACATCATTGACCTTGAGAAAGGGAAAGTATAATTCACAAAATACAATATGAATCATACTAGTGTGAAGCTCCTTGGTCATTGACTGCCCGGTTATAATGTCGGGTCTCGAGTTTAAAGAGTTTAAATGTTTAGCTTAAATTTTAAAAAATCTTATTTTATCCTAATGTATGATGTTAGGAGTTTATAATTTTTTATTTTTTTTTAAATTAAGGGGATCCCAACTTTCTAAAATAAGATTTTATTTTTTAAAACATTTTCAAATTTATTTATTTAAATTACAAAATTATCTGTTAGTATTTGAGATATGTAATAGGGTAGCAAAATATTTTGGAGAATGATAGTTGAGTGATTGAGACTTGAGTAGAGTATATAATTGTAATGAAAATGGAGCAAGAGTAGTAGTAGTGGGAGACAAAGGCTTTAGGATAAATTCTTATTGGAAGTTGTAGTTTTTGGTACAAGTAGTGAGTTGTGTTGATGCCATATTTATAGATGGCATAAGATTATTCTAGAACTTAATTAGTCTAGAATAATCTATCCTATTTTAGAATACTTTAGAATGATTTATACTTCTCTAGATTATTACATATTTCTACATAATTCTAGAAACTCTATAATAATTAAGCTTTCCAATAATGTCTAGAATATTCCGGAAATGTGTAGCAATTTCATCACTCCCCCTTGCTACTCATTTGGATAATCCCAAGCTTTTCTCGCAAGGTCTCGAATCTTGGTCTTGGTAACGCCTTCGTGAAGATGTCTGCCAATTGGTCTTCTGTCCCGATATACTTGAGCTCTATTTGTTTGTCATTGGTTGCCTCCCGTAGAAAATGATACTTGATAGCAATATGCTTAGTCATGCTGTGATGAACGGGATTTTTTGCCATAGCTATTGCAAACTTATTATCGCAGTAAATCTCCGTAGGATTTTCTTGGTCTTCTCCCATGTATACAAGAATGCGTCTTAACCAGATAGCTTGACTTGTTGTTAATGCTGCGGCGACGTACTCGGCTTCTGCTGAAGATTGTGCTACACAGTCTTGCTTCTTGGATGACCATGAGAATATGCCTGATCCTAGTGAGAATGTGTAGCCAGATGTGCTTTTCATATCGTCTGTTGATCCTGCCCAGTCACTGTCTGTGTAACTGATTAGTCTTGAGGAGTCTTCATGTGTGTACTGGATTCCATAATCCTTTGTGCCTTGTAAATATCTTAATATTCTTTTAGCAGCTCCATAGTGGACTTGGCTTGGATCTTGCATAAACCTTGATAGTAGACTTGTTGCGAACATGATATCTGGTCTTGTAGCTGTAAGATATAATAGACTCCCGATGAGACTTCTGTATATAGATGCATCTGCTTTCGGCGTCCCATCTTATTTTCTGAATTTTTCATTTGTAGCTAAAGGAGTACCTACTGGTTTGCATCCTTCCATTTTGAACTTTTTCAGTAGATTCTCTGTATACTTCTTTTGTGAGATAAATATCTCATTTTTTTCTTGATGTACCTCAATGCCGAGGAAGTTATGCATCAACCCAAGGTTAGTCATCTCGAAGGTCCTCATCATATCCTCTTTGAACTTCTTGATCATCTCTTCATTGTTCCTTGTGTAGATAAGATCATCGACATATAGAGAAACAATAAGTCTGTCATTAGTACCTTGGGTCTTAATGTAAAGTGTCGGCTCGCTTTCGCTTCTCCTGAATCCTTGGCTTATGAAGTAGTCGTCAATTCGACTATACCAGGCTCGTGGAGCTTGCTTCAATCCGTAGAGTGCCTTTTTCAGCCTTAGAACTTTGTTTTCTTGTCCTTCTATCACGAACCCTTGAGGTTGCTCGACATATATCTCTTCTTCAAGATAGCCATTGAGAAAAGCTGACTTGACATCCAATTGATAGATCTTCCATCTCTTCTGAGCAGCTAGTGCGATAAGAGCCCGTATAGTGTCCAAGCGAGCGACTGGAGAAAATGTCTCGTTATAGTTAATTCCCAGTAATTGCGAGTATCCTTTAGCAACCAGTCGTGCTTTGTATTTTTGAATTGAGCCATCTGGGTTAAGTTTTGTCTTATAGACCCACTTAACTCCAATAGCCTCTTTGTTGTTGGGTAGATCTACCAATTCCCATGTTTGATTTTTCTCGATCATCTTGATTTCTTCTTTCATGGCTTTTACCCATTTCTTTTGCTTGATGGCAGCTTCAAAGCTTTCGGGCAACATAGTGACGAAGTTGCATGTCTCGTATATCTCTCTGAGTGACCTTACTTTTCTTGGTGGTGAATCTGGAGATGATTGTTCATCATTTGAAGATGATGATGATGGTAGTGTCCTTGGGCTTGAAGGTTGTGCTTCTTCTTCTGGAGGCTCTTTAGAACTTCGTAGACGTGGTACTATGATATTTTGCGTTTCCACCTTTTCTTCTTCTCAGTTCCATGTTGCATTTTTGTTGAACTCGACATCTCGGCTGATGACTAGTTTCCTGGTTTTAAGGTTGTAAATTTTGTATCCTTTAGATTGAGAGCTGTAGCCGAGGAATATTCCTTTCTCTGTTTATCCTCCAGTTTGTGTCTTTTCTCTTTCGAGATGTGTACATAGCAGATACTCCCAAAAACTCTCAGATGTTGTACTGATGGCTTTCGTCCACTTCATGCTTCTACTGGTGTTTTATTTTACACGGCTATTGTTGGACATCTGTTGAGTAGATATACCGCAGTGTATACTGCTTCAGCCCAGAACTCCTTTGGCATACCTTTCTCTGCTAGCATGGTCCTGGCCATCTCCATCACTGTCCTGTTTTTCCTTTCTGATACGTCGTTCTGTTCTGGAGCATAGCCGACAGTTAGTTGATGGTTGATTCCTTCATCCTCGCAGAATTTGTTGAACTCCTTGGAAGTGTATTCAGTTCCTCTATCGCTCCGTAAGACCTTGATTCTTCGTCCACTTTGGTTCTCTACTAGGCTCTTGAATATCTTGAAGATATTGAAGACTTCCGATCTTTCTTTCATAAAATAGACCCAAGTCATTCTTGTATAGTCATCAATAAAAATGATAAAGTACCTATTTTTCTCGAACGTCGGAGTCCTCATAAGCCCACATACGTCTGTATGTACCAGCTCTAGGATTTGTTTAGCTCTCCATGTTTGTCCGGATGGAAACGACTTCCTGTGTTGTTTGTCTTCCATGCATCTCTCACACACTTCATCGTCCATTTGAATTGCTGGAAGATCTCTCATCATATTTTTCTGATGAAGTTTCTTTAGTCCGTGGAAGTTGAAGTGTCCAAACCTCCGATGCCATAGCCACGATTGGTCTTCTTGGGCTTTTAGTGCTGCTTCAATGTACTGCCAATGGAGTGGGAAATTTCTCTGTTGCTGCATTTTTACTACAGCTATCGCGACATTTTTATTATCATATATTGTGCAAGTGTCTCCTTTGAACACCAACTCATATCCGTTCTCCATCATTTGTCCGACACTTAGAAGATTAGTGTCGAGTTTAGGAACTAGCAGTACATCGTGGATGAGCCGTGTACCTTTTTTAGTGTTGACTGCAATGGTGCCTTTACCTTTGACTTCCACGAGATCTCCGTTTCCGAGCCTGACTTGGGATTTGATTGATCTGTCAATTGCTTTAAAATTCTTCTCATCTCCAGTCATGTGATTACTACAGCCGCTATCTAGGAACCATGTGTCATTCTTCACTTCTGATGCAGCATGACAAGCGTAGAATAGGTTGTCTTCTTTCTCATTTTCTTCTGAGAAATTTGCCTGATGCTTTTGCCTAGAGCGACAATCTTTCTCCACATGACCAAACCTTCCACAACTTTTACATTATGGTTTATCTCGGTTCCAACAATCTTTTTCAAGATGGTTGGTCTTTTTACAGATTCCGCATGGTGGATATTTTCCATTTCTTTGATTTTTATTATTATCTCCACCATGATATCTATTTTTAAAATTTTCTCCATTTCTTCTCCCCCCATTTCTAGAATTCTGAGACCGTATATTAGTTTTAGACTGGAATGCATTTTCCACAAACTCATTTTCTCGCATACTCAGTCTTTTCTCATAGGCTTCAAGTGAGCCTATTAATTCTGTCACAGACAACTTATCTAAATCTTTAGTTTCTTCTGTTGTTGTGACGATTGGATCATATTTAGCCGGGAGAGAAATTAATATTTTTTCTACCACCCTCTTGTCAGTGATATTTTCATCATATGATTTTATTTGATTAACTACTTCACGTAGTCGAGTGTAAAAATATTTTACGGTCTCAGATTCTTCACTACAAGAAAACAGTTAATTACCAACGGATTTATTTCGTTAGTGATTAAGAAATTCCGTTGGTAAATGACTTTACCAATAGATTAATATCGACCGCCAAGTTGTTGGTAAAGTGCTCGTTGGCAAAATTTCCCAACACAAAAATTAAATCCGTTGGGAAATTACCAACCGAATGGTAACTAAAAAAAATATGTCATTGCTTATTTACCGACGAATCTTTCGTTGGTAAATTCATTAGTAAATATATAGTCGTTGGTAAAATTATATCGAGATTGTGTTGGTAATCTGTATGCATGTCATCATGATACATTATCACAGTGCTGACACGTCAGCATACCTGACTATTGCATGGAACGCCGACGTGTCATCATAACACCGACATGTCATCATGACACGTCATCACAGTGTTGACACGTCAGCATACCCGACTATTGCATGGGACGCTGACACGTCATCATAATGCTGACGTGTCATCTTGACACGTCAGCATACCCGACTATTGCATGGGACGCTGACACGTCATCATAACGCTGACGTGTCATCATGACACGTCATCACAGTGTTGACACGTCAGCATACCCGACTATTGCATGGGACGCTGACGTCAGCGATGCCATCATCATAGCCAATATTGCGCGTTATCTGGGAATCGAACTCGGGTGGCAAGGTGGTGCTCTAACCACTAGACCATTGATGTTTTATGTAATAATATCCTATATGCATTTCTTTTATTCAAATTGTTTGTAAATTACCAACGGATTGAAAAATAGTTGATTTATCCATAACTTGACATGTATCAAATTTTGATTTATCTTTAAATAATATGAAGGAATTTATAATAACTAACAATAGATTTGAAATCTATTGGTATTTATCAACATATCTATGTTCATAGATATTGCAAACAAGATAATACGATGGGTAACTACCAACGGATGGTGAAATCGTTGGTAATTACCAACGGATTATTAATTTGTTAGTAGCTCCCAACAAATTATAAATTAGTTGGCAATTATCAACAAACATTTTAGTTAGTAAATGCAAGATGTTTCTTCCCATCAAATTTTACCAACGACTTATGTTAGTTGGTAAATTTCATTGGTAATCCATTGGTAAGTAGTTGTTAATATTGGTGCCAAAAAAATGCGCCAAATTTACCAACGGATTTTGTTGCTAGGTAATTTTTTGTTGCTAATCCGTTGACAAATTCGTTACAACACCTAACATGAAAATTTTGTCTCTAATCCGTTGCTATTTTGTTGGCATTTACCAATAGACATCATTAGTTGGTAAAATCCATTGGTAATTAACTGTTTTCTTGTAGTGCTTTCATCTTCATATTTTCCAAATCTCTTCTAAGAGTTTGTAATTTGAGATGACGTACCTTATCACTTCCTTGATATTCCTCCTTCAGAGTATCCCAAGCCTCCTTCGATGTTTTAGCTCCACTGATTCTTGGAAACAAAGACTCCGCCATAGCATTTGTAGTGTGTAGAGAGCCAAGTTGTCCATCTCCATATTTTTGTCTAGTTTTTCTTTATCCGTTGCAGACAAAGTGGATGTATCTTCAGAGATAGTGTATCCCTTATCGATGATATCCCATAGGCCTTGGACATAAAATATGTCCTCATTTTGATAGCCCAATAGTTATAGTTTTCTCCAGAAAAAATAGGGATTGGAATTTGGTGGTTATTTAGTGAAGTGGCCATAGTAGAAGTTTAGAAATGGTATTAGGATAATTTAGTGGATGTGTGAGGATAGGACAATATGTTGGATATATGGAGATAGTATAGCGAAAGCTAGTTTCACCCAGTTAGAAATCCAACCAGACTCCGATACCACTGTTAGTATTTGAGATATGTAATAGGGTAGCAAAATATTTTGGAGAATGATAGTTGAGTGATTGAGACTTGAGTAGAGTATATAATTGTAATGAAAATGGAGCAAGAGTAGTAGTAGTGGGAGACAAAGGCTTTAGGATAAATTCTTATTGGAAGTTGTAGTTTTTGGTACAAGTAGTGAGTTGTGTTGATGCCATATTTATAGATGGCATAAGATTATTCTAGAACTTAATTAGTCTAGAATAATCTATCCTATTTTAGAATACTTTAGAATGATTTATACTTCTTTAAATTATTACATATTTCTACATAATTCTAGAAACTCTATAATAATTAAGCTTTCCAATAATGTCTAGAATATTCCGGAAATGTGTAGCAATTTCATCATTATCATTACTAGAATCTTATAAGTTCCACCATTTTATTTATCCAAACAATTTAACAACTTATTTTTAAACTAAAATTAAATATTTATAAACTTTAAAACATCTTATAAGATGTAAGAGGTAATGAACTCTCTCAACTAAGCTTAGCCTCTAAATACAAGAATCCACATAAGATATTGTGCCTCAGTTTTCAAAGTGGAGTTCAATCTCCCAAATCCCAATACATTAATGTATGATCTAACGTACAATTGGATTCTTTTAAGTCAACTAGCAATTATTGCCTAATATTTTAGGCAACTGAAGATCTATAATTTAATGTCAAATGTCAACGAGTTGCTAGTAAAAATAAAGATAGCATTTCGTAGAAAAACAACATCATTGACTTATAGAAAGTTATCAAACAGTCATGTGAAGAGCTCATTAATTTGGTGGAAAACAAGATGTGGATTTTCGGGCTAACTGGGTCTTCGGGCTTTTCAGCCCGAACAACTGCTGAGGAAGTTGCAAGAGGAATCGATGGTGTTGGCCTCACTGCCATTGTCACTGGTGTTTTTCTCCACATGAATCTTCATATAATTATGTATTTCTTTGCTTGATTTTCTGATTTTGGGTGTTTATTTGAGCTGTGTTTTAGGAGCATCGAGTGGGCTTGGAACAGAGACTAGTCGAGTCCTGGCATTATGCGGTGTTCATGTAATTATGGCAGTGCGTAATGTGGAGAATGGTAATAAGGTTAAAGAAACAATAATCAAAGAGA
This sequence comes from Scutellaria galericulata, assembly GCA_946896805.1. NCBI lineage: Eukaryota > Viridiplantae > Streptophyta > Magnoliopsida > Lamiales > Lamiaceae > Scutellaria > Scutellaria galericulata. The sequence continues at coordinate 9,996,137 of OX335791.1, read as the reverse complement.
TTTGTGAAGCTAAGATAGATGTGATGGAGTTGGATCTTGCTTCTTTTGCATCTATTAGGAAATTTGCATCACACTATAATTCATTGGCTCTTCCCTTGAACATCCTCATGTGAGTTTCCTCTCATCTCAATCATGTATTTTCTTGTATGTTTCTTAGATGTGAAATTAAATATGCATTTTTGAGGTTTTTTTGTAGTTTGTTATGTATTATAAACTGACATGTTTGGTTAATTGAAAGTACCAATGCAGGGGTTATGGCTCCTGTCACGCCCCAAAATCTTTTCGTATTTTATCAGAGTTTTACCCGGGCGTGAAAATAGAAAAGCAAGAGACGCATAACACACACAGAAAGAATTAAGCAAGGGATAACAGAAGAAAGAGATAAGGGACGATAAGAAACCATCTCATAACAACCTTCGGCCTCGGCCAATAACATTCGGTCTCACACCGATAATATACATCATATGCAGCAGAAACTAAACATCAAGATCTCCCATCCTTACAAGTACCCAAAAATATATACAGATCATAAACTGTTTGAAAACGTGTTTGGAAATGTTTTAACTAAAACATTTTATCAGAAGAACCAACAACTAGCACTAACTTCCTCCGTCTAGGGTTCACCAGCTTCCTCATCTCCTGTATTGTGAGTACAGATTAAGGGGTGAGTGCGTGGAATACACTCGTGGGGATAACATCCGCCTCATAAGACTCAAGACAGAATTTAAATACCGAAAAGCTAACTTACAGTCACGTTGTCACAACACATATATATGCAAAGCAGATATTAGAAATGGCAAGGGACGAATAGGTGCGGGATTCCCCCGTCTTACCCTACATAATGGTATCTCACCGTTAGTGCATTTCAAGAGGCTCACGACACCTCCACAGAGTAGTAGAAAATAGCAGGGGACGAACATAATGCATGATCGGAGGACCTCGGTCCTTTCACAGTTATAGTATGGCATAGCAAGTATAAACACAGTACTCAGTATTTCTCAATCATACTTCATAAATAGGGAAAGCTGTAAACAGATAAAGAGTTAGAAATTACTCCCACCTCGTATAGTGGTTACCGCGTGAGTAGATAGAACAGTACGTCCAACGACCCAACACTTCAAAGCTTAGTCCAACAAGTAGCCTACACATTTACGGTGTTTCTTAGGTCTTAAATACAGTATAATTAAAGCTGTAAAGGGTTCCGGCGGAAAAACGTTCGTTAACGATACAACGGATCGAACGATCTAAAGATTGGTATTTTAGAGACAAGGCTGAAAGTTCAACCCAAAAGGCTGAGATGGTAGGCAATGAAATTAGGATCGTAATGCAAAAAGAATGAGTTCGATCGGAGTTAAAACGAGCTCCAACGGTGTATTTAGGTTTTAAGGGTAAAATGGTAATTTTGGTCAAAGGGTTGACTTTTGACCGGGCCCACGACCCTCGCTCAACGACATCTCGCCAAAAATGACTCGATGTTGCTGTATGGTGAAAATGACAGGGTTCGGATTGAAAATACGGCGTCACGTGCGTCGTGGCACGCGAGCACCCGGCGTCGGGCGAAAAAGAACCTGACGGCTCGCGCATCACCCGGCAACTGCCGATTTTCCTCGGCCACCCGGTCCCCGTCGCCCGCGCGCACGCCCGTCTCCCGACGCTCGCACAGCGTGCGCACCCCCGGCCCCCGGCGCGCACACCCGGCACATCCGGCGCCCAGCCCCACACACACACCCGGCCCCCGACGCACACCCCGACGCGCACATCCCGTCCCCGACGCACAACCCGGCACCCGACGCTCGCTCACCCTCGCACACCCGACGCCCGGCACACCACCACCAGCTCCACTACTGGCCAGTGGCGGCTCCGGCGACGGCAGCGGCGGCGGTTCCGACGGCGCTCCGGCGGCGGCGGAAAATAAAAACGTAAAGAAAGAGAAAAGAGAGAAACTTACGTGTTCGCGTCGCTTTCGTCGTCGACTTTGAAAACGTTTAAGTTTTGAAATGAATGAGCCCCTATTTATAGATTTTGGAAATTACCTTTTTACCGTTGAAAAATTACTATTTACCAAAAATATCTTAATTTACCTTTCATTAAAATATTCTTTTTATTTTTACCTTTTATCAAAATTTTTACCCTTTCCTTCGTCAGTCGAGCTACGGGTCTCCGATTGACCTCTAGTTTGTGTCTATTTTCTCATATTTCTGATACGAATCTCATGGTTAAATAATATTCTAGGTTCCATGTCATGAAAAATATACCCATCTAAAACCGGCGTTAACCATGTATCTGAAACGCACGTACTAAATTAAACAGTCAAAATATACGCACATAATTATTAAGTCAGGGTTCAAATATTTAATTATTCAATTATCCTCATTTTGATTCGGGGTGCTACAGCTCCTCCATTCATGCTTTCAAAAGACGACATTGAATTGCAATTTGCAACTAATCATCTAGGTATGTATGCTTTCCTCCACAATTAGCTCTAATTTAGGTAACTTTTAGGTTCAAAATTAAAAAATAACTTCAAATATGATCATTTTTGCACTTTGCAACCTATACATAATTTTTCTTTGATAGCACGGGGGTGGGATTAATTTTTCAGGTATCGGGTACCTGACCCGACCTGTATGGGTATTACCTAATCGGGTTGGGAATGATTCAACATTCACAGGATTTCAGATTTACCCAATCCCAAACCCGCAAATTTCGGGTCAATGAGCGTTTTCGTTACTATCCGATCGGGCTTTGAGTACCCAAATTTCAGAATCATCAATTTCATAATTTCAATTTTCAAATCACAATTTTCATCAAAACTCTCACTCTTTTCTTGCAAAATATGAAAAAATAAAGGGGGGAACCTGACCCGGCCCGACCAAAGGGTACCTGACAAGGTGGGTACTCGATAAAGTGGGTACCCGAAAAGAATCGGATATTTTTGGATGGTAATGTTAAGGTACCCAACCCGCAAATCCGATACTTGACAATAGCCGACACAAACCTACCCTGGATAGCAGCCCCAACATCCACAGGTTTGTAGCTTTACAGTCATTTTGTAATCACTTTTTTTCCAACCAAAATTGTTTTTTTCATTCGATTTGTTCAAATTGAACTTCAGTATAATCGAATGGAAATTAGAAAATTGATTTGAGACTTTCGATTGGTTTGAGATAGAGATGTTGACATGTGTTTTATGTAGCTAAGTTAAAATTATCAGGACATTAAATTCGACTTTGGCCAGAAAAAGTGATTCGAAAACGAATTTAGACTGCAAAGTGAAAAACTCCATGGATTTTAGGATGCAATCCAACGAAAAAAGAATATAAAACAGTTTAGGTTGCAAAGTGCAAAATTGTCACATCTTACGTTGTTCTTTTGATAATTGCTGATATGCTACCAAAAGTAGATCGAAAGTCAGACATAATGCATAGTGATTGAATATGAGTCTAGTATATATTATCAAATTTAACATTATGTGCAGGTCATTTTCTTTTGACAAATCTTCTACTCGATAACATGAAAAAGAGTGCCCGTGAGAGTCGGAAAGAAGGAAGAATCGTCAATGTTTCTTCAATGGTTCATCAATATGTGCATCCTCAAGGCATTCGATTTGATCAAATCAATGATAGTTCTACGTAAGTTGGGAATTGGAGCATATATACAATAATACAAATATCTTGTCAAAATTTTCTAATCAATCTATCTTGTGGAGTGCTATATTTGTAATGTTGTTAAAATTTCTAATCAATCTATCTTGTTAAATATGTGCTATATATTTTTTTTTTAAATTTGATTAATTAATTTTGAATTTAATAATATTTAATAAGTGGACCCTATTTAAAATACACATGGCACCCCGTAATTAATTGTAAAAGTCCACGTCAGAAAAACATGAGCCACATCATCAAATAGAGCCCGATTAGGGGCCTCACGTGCAAAACACGTGCAATCTCAGCCCAAATAGGTAATTCGGGCTGAAATTGGGCAAACATTGCTAAATTTTAAAACTTAATGTCCTAAATTGCAAGCCCGAAAAAAAAAAAAAGGCAAAACTGTCAATCGATATTCTTAACGGGCAAAAAAAGTAGTTTACTCGTCATCAATATCATACATCAACTCTAAATTAATTCATCAACTAGTATTGAATGTTATATAATTTTGTTACTGAAATTTATTTAATAAATTCTTCTTAATTTATATTATTGCTCCACAGTTACAATAGTGCAGTAGCTTATGGAGAGTCAAAGCTAGCCAACATATTGCATGCTAATGAACTTGCAAGGCGCTTCAAGGTAATCATGTAGACAATTCTATTATAATCTACATTTATATCTACATTCATTCGATAAAGCAATGTGACATCTTAACCTGGATATGAGATAAGTTTGAACTGATCTTTTGATTGATTGAATTAAGGGCATTATGTAAGATATGTTTAAACTTGTTAATTCTCTGTTGTCGAATAGTTTTATTTCTCTAGGTTAAAATTAATTTTGATCTCATAACTATAGTGTCTTCTAATTTTGGTCTCATAATTATCACGATTTTCAATATAATCTCACTATTTAAGAATATGTCCAATTTCATTCCAATTTTGACGAATTACGTCAGAAAATTTTATTTGTCAAATTTTTATTAGTGGAATGCATAATTTTAATAAAAAATTTAATAAAAATTTGATACAGTGACATTTTCTTGCAAAATTCAAAATTTCCAAGTAAAATGGGATTGAAATCAGACAGATTCTTAAATTGTGAACTAAATTAAAAATCGTGATAATTATGAGACCAGGATCGAAAGACACTATGGTTATGAGACCAAAAATTAATTTTAATCCTATTCCTCTTGACAACAGGAAGAAGGGGTTGAGATCACAGCAAATTCACTATACCCTGGATTCATTGCCACCAACCTTCTGCGATATCACGTTTACTTTGAAGGTAAAGGATTAAGCTTTAATATTTTTGCAACTTCATTCGAAAATGTTGAATTATTGTCCATCTCAATCGTTTGTATTTGCAGGTTTAGTTAACTGGTTTTGTAAGCTTTTCTTGAAAAACATTCCTCAGGTTTGTCAAAACCTTTCACCATCACTCCAATCCAATTCAATCATTAAAATATAACTTACAAAGCAAGTTATAGAAACTCATATTTATAAGTTCATACGATGTTTTAGACCGAATTCATTTTACAATCGATGTTTGCAGGGAGCAGCAACGACGTGTTATGTAGCATTGCATCCACAAGTTCAGGGAGTAAGTGGAAAGTATTTTGTGAACAACAACATTTCCAAACCGAGTCAACTCGCCTCAGATGCAGAACTAGCAAAGAAACTCTGGGATTTCAGCTTCAGTATGACTGAGTCTATGTAATTTGTTTCTGTCTCAACAATTTGATGTGTGGGATGTTGTGATCACATTTGTAATGCTTCTTCTCTGCTTTTGTTCCTTTTCATGTTGTCATATGAGATGGATTAATAAGAGTGAATTTGCAACATGGAATGCTTTTATAGATAAAGGTTTAATTTAATATATGTACGATATCTTAGTACATGGAATGGAGCTTCGTATTTTAGTAAACTGGTCAATCAATTTATAGAATGAGTCAACACGAGTCAACCCACGACTCAAACTCAATTCCACATTTTTTTCTCTATGTTATAAAGTATTTTGACTTTAAAAGTACTCATTTCGATCTCAAATAAATGTCTTTTTTTAGAGTTTTTATCAAAATTTGAGGAACATAAAAACAAGAAAGGTGTATCTTATATAATTTAGGAATTTATAATCCAAAAACTGAAAAAGAATTTCATCAGTGCCTAAATTTTAGCCAAATGTACAGAGGATGGCAATATCGGCGCGACCTGTGGATACCCGACCTGCCCCGCGACTATTGGGGCGGGATTTACCCGCCCCATGTAAAAAATGGGGCGGGTCTGCCCCGCCCCGCGAACGGGGCAAGGCGGGTCCGGGTACCTAATTCGCCCCGCCCCGTCTAAATTAATTTATATATATATATATATATATAATATTAATGAAAATTCTTAAATTGTGTATTTTTGAATGGATGAATATTTTTTAGTAATTGTTGTTGATGGATTGTAGTATGCTTTGAACGGATTGAAATTTGTATGTTTTATAGTTTCTTTTGAACGGAAAGTAGTTTGTATACTTTGAATGTTTTTTTTTTTAAATTGTACAATTTAAAAAAAATATTTGGGGGCAGGGCGGGGACAATTGATTGACCAGTTTACTGTACCCGCTGCCCCGTGCCTGCCCCGGGTCTGTCTAAGCTGCCTCCGGGGAATGGAGCTGTCTAATCTTCATATAAGAAAATAAAAACAAAAACGAATCAAGTGAAGATTACTGTTCGTGAAGATTAGCATAATTTCTTACAAAAATAATTACTTGAAATTAGGGCAGCCCATGAGGAAAAACATGTTGAAGATTATTTTGTCACATTACATCATGATTTTAAGCATTCGAAATTAAGGATGAAATTTCAAATTCTAGTTTTTATAATTTAAAATACTCTACAATAGAATGATATAATTTAGTTATACAAGTGTTATCTGTTGGGTACATATATAAACAAATAATACCTTACATAAACCAAAGTAATATAAGCTATCTTATACAAATAACAACTTTTAGGTATTACATACTTATGTAATATCTAACCTTACCCGATCCGAATGTATATTGATCAGATACACATGAGACCAACTTAAATCTTATTGGGCCTGAAACTTGGGTGATTGCCTGACACTAGGTCATCCAGTGTTAATAGGTTGCTTAAAATTGTTTCAATCTCATTCTGAATCCATCAAGCAAACCATGATTATGTTCGTTGGTCCAAAAATTCTCCAAAATATTGAAATTAATATGCAAATAATATTTGATGTATTTTGAAACAAAAAAATGCAGTTATGTGAGAAAATGAATATGCGCAAAATTTAAAAATACATAAAAATATCATGCACATTTTCCTACCTACCACACCTCTAGATGTCAAATATAAATTAAACAGACTATTTATAAACTACACAATGTAAACTTTCATGTTGAAAACTTATTTTATGTTCTCTTTTTATTCTCCGGAAAAAAATAAAAAATTCAAATCAATGAATTGCAAAATATTTATCATATTTGTGAGTAAAACTTAGTGAAGTACAAAAAACTAAATTAATATAATATTATAGGGTAAATTATATTTTTAATACCCAAAGTATACCTCAATTACAATTTTGGTACCCTTGTTTTCACAAGTTGCAACATTGGTACCCAATGTTTCAAAAAAATCACACTTTTGGTACATTCTGTCAAGTTTCCGTTCATACTTAACGGAATTTAACTAACCCTAAGCATATGGAGCGAAAATTGATCACATTCCTCAATTTCATTTTTCAACCCTAATTTCTTTGTTTCCTCCGATTTTTCATCACTTTTTTTTCTAAATTTGAATTCTTCCAACATCAAAATCAGAAGGTCCTACTCTTTCCCTCACATTCTCATCTCATTCTTCAGCAAACAGAACCCACCAGAATCGTCATGGATTAGCATCTTGCCAGTTTCAGTTCAGCAAACGAACATGTAGAACGAAACAAGCTTCCACACCCCTCCAGAGCACCATGCCCAATCCCACACATCTCCTCCCTGGAGGACCAAAACCTCAATGAATTGTGTGGTAAATTGGATGGGCCTGATAGAATAAACAAGGTTATAAGGTTATTGAAAGGGCATTGTAGCGCCACCACGCATTAGCTTCTCCGGCGAGATCTGCTTCACCGTGGCTCCGTCACAGCGCTGAGGGAGATGGAGATGGAGGTGGTCAAGGGTGAACGGAGATGGGAAGTCAGCGATGCTGTGCAGATCGGAAATTCACGCTGAAGGTTGGAGGTGTTGGTTTCGTCGGCGTTGTTGTTCTATGGTGAAGACAGCAAGGCGACTGATCTAGAGAAGATGATGAAGAAAGTAGCGCCGCTACAGATTGATGAAGGTGAGCAAGATGGAGGACAAGGGTGCAAACTGGTGAGGAGGTAGAGGAGCGTCGGTTGGTGTCCAGAGTTCTAGTAGCGGTGAAGGTGGTTGTCGAGTGAAGAAGAAGGTGACGATTCTTGCTGGAGATGGGCGATGATGTACAACAGAAGCAGTCGGATAGGGGAGGCAGCAAAAACGGTGGAGGAAGGTAGACGATGGCGGCGTTATGACGGAGCCATGGTGAAGGGACGAGGTGTAATCTGCGAGAGGGAGGGGAGAGAATGAACAGTGTTAGGGCAATTGCAATTGGAGGAAAAACTATAGATATAATTGAGATTGAAGAGAGGATGAAGAGGGGATGACAAATTAGGGTTGCAAAATGAAATTGGGGAAGAAAGTGGTCAATTTTCGCTCCAAATGCTTAGGGTTAGTTAACTTCTGTCAAGTTTGGACAGAAACTTGATGGAAGGTACAGATTTTTTGAAACATTGGGTACCAATATTGCAACTCGCGAAAACAGGGGTACCAAAAGTGAAATTGGTTACTAAAAATGTAATTTACCCTAATATTATACATAAAGAAAGTAAATAAAATACAACAATTTAATTTTACAGTATTGAAAAATAAACCATGTACAAATAATTTTAAGTCTTCAGTTTCCTTGATTTATTGACAGGTTAGAGATAATATAAAGTGGATGAAAATTTTATGATCATGCATTAAATAATAAGACAACATCTTGGAAGTTAAACCTACGACTAATTAGATATCTTTAAAACAATGAAAAAAATACGATTCAATTATTTATGAATCTTTTTATTCATTTAGTTATTCGCTTTTCTTTTTTTTTTGTATTTATGTATAATGATATTTTAATTTTTAAAGAATATATCAAATATAAAGTTATATTTGAGAAAACCAACGTCTGCCATCGGAGAATAAGAGTGGGGCTGGTGTACACCATTTGCACGGATCTTAAGATCCATGCACCACTATCCGACCCGGCCCAATACAGTCATGACCTAGCCCAATACAGGCCTGACCCAATTTCTTCCCTCAGGTATTAACAATCCGGCCCAATTTCTTCCTTTTTCCCTCAGCTGCGCGATTTCTTCCCTCAGGTCGCGTATTCCATCGAGTTTCTTCTATCAAATTTCTTCCCTTAGGTCGCAATTAACAATACTTCATATCAATCAATCAATCTTCATGGAAATTGTAGATGAAATCGCATCTGGTAAATTAGTAATTCATCTGCTAAATTTCAAACTTTTCAATTTGAAAACATTAATGAAACATGATGGACATCTTATGAAAACATAAAGGTATAGTTACCTATATGTGAAGGTCTCCGTATTTAAAGAAACTGAATGTCTTGTATGTATATAGTTGACTTATTTTAGTTCTGTTTATTCTGGTATGCTTAAAAATACATGATGGTCATCTTATGAACACGTGAAGGTATACTTAACTAAACCTAAAGGTCTCCCTATTTTTTTCCAGATGACACCATTCAATTAAATTACAAAAGGTATGTCTAACATAAGTAAAAGGTATGTCTAAAACTACTAAAAGGTATGCTTAACATAACACTAAAGGTATGACTAACATAACTAAAAGGTATGTCTAACAAAACTAAAAAGTATAGTTAACATAACATAAAAGGTATGTCTAACATAAGTAAAATGTATGTCTAACACTACTAAAAGGTATGCTTAACATAACACTAAAGGTATGACTAACATATCTAAAAGGTATGTCTAACACAACTAAAAAGTATAGTTAACATAACATAAAAGGTATGTGTCACGCCCCAAAATCTTTCGGTCAAAATATCAGAGTTTTTCTTGCGGGCGTGAAGAAAGAAGGGGAAAAAGACGTGCATGAAATAAAATAGAAATCCTTTGAAAGAGATGGGAGACGATTTTACAAATACAAAACCCTCGGCGTCTAGCCGAAATAAAACCATTTTACATAGCAGTGGAAAAACATCAGGATCCTTTACAAAGAAGAAGAACAGTTTTCTTTTACAATCGGGCAACATATCTTTAAAAAGGTAAAACTGGAAGTTGGACTCGGCTGATAGGGCACCCCTCTCTCTACGCTTCAAGATTCTCTTCTTCTCCTGTAGTGTGAGTACAGGTGGGGGGGTGAGTGCGTTGAATACACTCGTGGATACAATCTCCAAGTTTTAATATTATTAAGCAGACACTCAGATCAATCATATATATACGTTCGGCAAATAAACACATCACATATAAGGCATGACATGTAATCGTTTTCTTAATGGGCGACCTAGCCATTTCCCAGCCCATTTCCAGGTAGCGGCGTATTCACGGACCACCCTGTCCCTTCCTAGCAGTGTATTCACGGACCACCGTGTCCCTATACCTAGCGGTGTATTCACGGACCACCTAGTCCCTATACCTAGCGGTGTATTCACGGACCACCCAGTTCCTTCCTAGCGGTGTATTCACGGACCACCCAGTCCCTATACCTAGCGGTGTATTCACGGACCACCCAGTCCCTTCCTAGCGGTGTATTCACGGACCACCCTGTCCCTCTCTAACGGTGTACTTACGGACCACCCTGTCCCTTCCCCACAATAAAACAATACACACACAACATTCACAGTAAATAGGGTTCGACAATAAGATTCGACCTTTCATATATCAAATAGGGAAAACAGTAATCACCTTGAGTTTAGAAGTTACCCTCACCGAACACATCATATAATCACAGCATTTATCTCAACACACTTAAGTTCACCATTCATATCGTTCATATATCGTCACTCATGCATTCGTTAATGGAAACACAAAGATTAGGGTTTAGAGTTTACCCCCACCTCGTATAGTGGTTACCGCGTGAGTAGACAGAACAGTACGTCCAACAACCCAAAACTTCCAAGATTAGTCCAACAAGTAGCGTGTTCGCGTCGCGAGCGTCGTTCGGGTCGTTGGCTTTGAAAACGTATAAGTTTTGAAAATTATGAGCTCCTATTTATAGATTTTGGAATTTACCTTTTTACTGTTGGAAAATTACTATTTACCAAAAATATCTTAATTTACCTTTCATTGAAATATTATTTTTATTTTTACCTTCTATCAAAATTTTACCCTTTCCTTCGTCAGTTGAACTACGGGTCTCCGATTAACCTCTAGTTTGTTTCTGTTTTCTCGTATTTCCGATACGAATCTCTTGTTAAAATCGTATTCTAGGTTCCATGTCACAAAAAATATACCCATCTAAAACTAAAACCGGCGTTAACCAAGTATCTGAAACGCACGTACTAAATTAAACAGTCAAAACATACGCACATAATTATTAATCGGGGTTCAAATGTTTAATTATTCAATTATGCTCATTTTGATCCGGGGTGCTACAGTATGTCTAACATAAGTAAAAGGTATGTCTAACACTACTAAAAGGTATGCTTAACATAACATAAAGGTCAGGCTCATATTTGGGCGGATTTCATCCGCGATCTAGAGGCGCGTGCAGGCGCGTGCGGGCGCGTCTGAGCGCGTGACGGGCCGGGTCAGAAGTGGTGCATGGACCCTAGATCCATGCAAATGGTGTATATAAGTTTTTGTGGGAGAATAATGGATTGATGGAGTGAATCGATGTAGAGCATCGAAAGATTAGGTAAGATTAATCGCAACAGATTGCGATGCGATTCATTTGAAAAAACTTGTATTCCAAAATTACCTGAAAATGTGAAACCCTAACCACGAAGTTTGGGAGGTTTTTTTGTGCTGCATTCGAGCATTTCTTGGGTTAAGTTTGGCTGAAATCAACAAAAAAATCAAACATGTGTTGTCTCCCTTTTGTTAATATATTCGAACAAACCCTTTTGACAATAATTGTGTCTTTTGTTTTTTTTTTACCTGGCTTTACTATAAAAATAAGGCTGATCTGCTGGAATTTGTTAATACATTGGATGGTTGTTGATATTGTGTGTTGGTAATGGTATATGTTTTGGTGTAAGCTTGGGCTACGACCTTGGCTCCATTCAGAACTGTTTTTAAATATGCAATGTCATAGTGATGAATTTTATTTCTCTTCAGTCAGCCTATTAGGTTTCTAAAATAAGATTTTGTTAGCACTTAATTTGAACACCTTCGAAGATCCCCACATTCCAGTCTTCATTCCAAAACAGTGACTGAACCCATATTTTGGCTAAAAAATGTATCTATTTGTTGGATGCAAGGAAAAAAAAATTGATTTCGGTGGAAATATCGGTACCTTGATTTTAGGGAAATATCGGCGGATATATTGATTTCGATGGAAATATCAGACTTTTTAAAAAAATATATGGAAACTTTGTTAAAAATATTGGAAAATATATCTAGTAGTTTACAGAATATTATAACTAACATTAATACATACATATATTGAACTTAAAATTTCAAATAAAATGATATGCTTACAAAAAATTAGAGATAAACTACTATATAAACGTTGTCAGCTACGATAACATAATTTTTTTTGTACAAAGTTAATACATGGACTACTAATAACTTGAACACCTTTGAATTCCAAATGAATAAGATGACATGCACTACAAGAAAATTCACCGACCTTGATGGATATTTGTGACGAAAATATTCTGTCAAAAAATAGTTACGGAATAGTGACAGAAACTATTGACAAAAAAATTTATGTCAATAATTTCGTCGATATAATTTTTATGACGAAATATTCCGTCGCGAAATATTCCGTCGCAAAATAGTGACGGATTTATATCTGTCATAAATTAGTGACGGATAAAAACCTGTCACTAGTTAGTGACGGAATTCGGAATTTTCTATCGCTAACTAGTGACAGATATAAATCCGTCACTAAATTGTGATGGTATTTTCTGTCACTATTGGGAAATAAATTTTAAAAATTCCTAAATTATCTGGATTTGTTTTGTGATGGAAAATTATGTCGCTAACTAGTGATGGATATAAATCCGTCACTAAATTGTGAAAGAATTTTCTGTCACAATTGAAAAACAATTTTTAATTTTTAAAAAATTAGTGGGAATTGTTTTATGATGGAAAATTCCGTTACTATGCTCAAGGTTAATATATTTTGTTATCTATGTGGCTTAGTTATTAGTTTTTTTAGGAGAAAACTTATTTTTGAGGATTTTTTCTTTTCTTTTTTTGATGCAGTTTGCACTTGCTTGATCAAATAATCTGCTAATCTTATAAGACGTTGTTTCTTTGTGTTAGCATCATAGTCTGAACTATTAGCTTGGCATTAAGTTCTGCACTATAATTTTTTAAATGAAGGTCGATTGAATCTTGCTAGGGACAGTTCTTCTTCTATGACTATTCTGGCTTAACATATATCTGCGATAACCACATTGCTTAAATGCTACAATCCTACAATGTATAGTATGATTATTAACTGAAAGTTGAGTTATATGTATATATGTTCAAAGTTGCTTCAAGTGTAATTATTTTGTCTCTTAAACAGTAATTTGAACTTGCATATCATTGTGATGGTTTAGTGTTTATTGAATGTTCTAGAAAAACTTAGTCAACAGTGTAGTGTTTAGGAAATTGCATGTCTCTTGATAAATCAAAGGTTCATTATACTTGTGTTGAACTGCATTTGTAATATATATAAATTAAAGAAAATAAAAGGCATGTAATTTTTAGTTGGTCACACATTATGTTGTTGAAACGTAGTATTAACATTGATTTCAAATTGGCCACACATCATCTTGATTGTTGAATTACTTAAATTGATTTAATATCATTGATATTAATTGGTTTTGAAGAAGCTAGTGACAGGGGTTTCCGTCACAAATTGATGACGGAAAATTCTATCAAAAACTAGTGACGGATAATTCCGTCGAAAACGGATTGTGATGGATATTTCCGTCATTAATTTGATCGCTAGTAGATCAATTTTTTAATCATAAAATCTTGACAACCAAATTTAGTAACGACTTTTTCATTTTTGTGATGGAAATTCTGTAATTTAATTCTGTCACTGAATTTTAGTGACAATTTTTATTGATAGAACTTTTCCATCATAAATCCGTCAGTAGCACAGGTTAACGACGGAAATTTTGATTTTAGTGATGAATTTTTCTGTCATTGTTGGTAAGTTTTCTTATAGAGATGTCATCTTGATTCAAACAATATTGATGCCAACTTGTACATTAGACCAATTTTCAACGTAATCACGAAGATGACATTCATATGCTTCTTTATTTCTTTCAACAACAATTCCATGAATCTGATAATGTGGATTGACCCAATATGATATATTAGGTTGATACATGTTTGAACCTCCATGTGACATTTCAGATAGTGGATACTGGGATATATTTTGACTAGTCCAATCAAACTTTGAAATATTGTGTCTACTGTAAGAATATGACGGTTGATGTGTATCGTAAGGATCAATACTCATATTCATTGAGTCATGACTCATAGAAAGTGATTCAATATCAGAGTTTGAGCTCTCATCTTGGTTTCATTTCCAAGCATGTCTTCTTCCATAATTCTGCACCTCCTGCTCTACTTCCATGGTCAGAATCTTGTGTTGCATATGTGAAATCATGCTCATCGGTAAATAGACTTAAATGCACTTGATCTTCAGGATCGTAATTTTCTTCATTTCCACCACCATCACCACCATTGATGCTTTCACCAACATTGCTTTCATTATCTGTCAAAGTATCCACATATGATCCCGAACCACCAGTATTGGCACCAATTTCTTCTTTCATTACTTGATCCACATTAATACCACATTCACGAGCTGCTGATGCTACTTTTGGATTGAGATTTTCTTTAGCGCCGTCCATGTGGACAGGCGGAATCCATTAGTACAGTGGATCTTCTTCCTCATCACCAGATTCAGCAGCTACATCAACTACATTAACATAGTCTAGCTCAGCAACCTTATCATTTCCAGCTTCCATATCTCGTAATGTTAACTGTATGTTGTAATAGCAGAAGACGAGTTTCTCAAGTCTTGGATATGCAAGCCGATTTTGATGCTTATTATGTATCAGTATATATATACTCCAATTTCTTTCACAAGTAGAAGACAACATTGTTTGTGACAGTATTCGTATGGCCAAATAGCCACACATAACCCATCATTAATAAATGTCAAACAAATATTTTTTTTATGTATGAAAAATAAATAATTAATACAATCAATAAGAAGACTTACATGGTATCATTGTATTTGGTGATGGATGCAATAGTAGTATGATCACTAAATTCTTTTCTTGCATCAAGAAAATATGTGAGCTGTAAATTCACACAACAATGCAAGTATTTCTCTTAAATTTGAATGTAAATAGTAGTTATATAAATTATATTATAATAATAGTTTATAAACCTCATTTCCAAATTGGGCTACGCCTTTTCAATTGGGGTCTATTTTGTTAAACACTTGTGTACTGCTTGAATGAGATACACATCTTCACCAACTCCTAAGCTATATTGAAATCTTGGATTCAAGTAAAAAGCTACAAAATTATGAAATATTGTTAGTATATCATATGATGTATACAAGTGTATAATAAATACAAAGCACATGGTATTACCTGCATCATGTAGGTGGATGTGAAAACATGTTATTCCATCTATCAGTTATAATTTTAAGTACCCACTGTGGCGATCTTAAATTTTGAACTTTTTCTTTCATCATACGAAACAAATCATATAAGATCGGTATGGTAGGAACAACATCGGTATCCACGACTCAAAGTATTTGATATAATGGCTCATAAATTTCCACCACATGTTTTACTTGATCACAGAAGCTATTGTCAAGAATGTGACTTTCCACTGATTTTCTCACCTCTAAATAGCTCAAAAGTTTCGCAGCCCATTCATCACTCGTAAATAATTGTTTTAGGCTAGCTTTTTTATTCAACAAACTATCTAGTACGATATAGTTTTTTACAAAACAAGTTGCTCCTAGGTGTACAATATCTCCTTAACAAACCTCTCGCAATTTAGCTAGCAACCGTCCATGATTGTAAATGTAATCTGTCAGTTGTCTAGCCTTAGAAATTACTGTCTTGTTGGTCCCAAGTGGTCAGAGGTTCAGAGGGGGGGTTGAATGAACCTCTATCGATTTTAAAACTTTTTTAAACTTTGGTGAACAGGTTACTGATTCAAGGAGGAATGCAGTAACCTAACTCGATTCAGAAACCTAGCAGAATGCTGATTCAGGTTCCTGACTCGGTATCACAGTATGCAGCGGAAAATACTCGATAGAGTTTCTGTTTTGGAAAACGTTTTCTTTCCCAAGTATGTTGTTTGAGAAAGGGTTTTAGCAGAATCCTTGTGATGTATGCAACAAGATATATATGTAGTAAGTAAAGTGCAACAAATAAATCAAAGCAATAAACACTTATGGCTTATAGTGGTTCGAAGGTGGTGTAATCCTTCTATGTCCACTCTACTCCTTCCAAGAGGAGGAACTTCATTAAGTCAGTTCGATTTACAAGCCTCAGTTTTACAAACCTCTTCCTAACAAGTTATACCTACAGAATCCCAGATTCCTAGGCCACAACCCACACAGGGTACACAATCCCACACAGGACAAATAGCCTATACAAGACTATATACTTAGTAAGGATCTCAATCCTATTAACTAAGTTACACCAGACTAAAACAACCTAGCGCACACAGCACAAATGGTTAAAGGATAAAATGTTTCTTCAACTGTTGCGGTGAAGCCAGTCTTGAACTTGAGAGCTCGAACACTTGAAAGGTAGACTGCTTCGAAGGTTGAGTGACTGAACTTGAAAGCTTGAGAAATATGTGTGCTTGAAAGATCTTGAGAATAGATGGTAGCTCAATTATTCAGTTGTCCAGTAGTCTTCACAGTCACTCCACTCTTCTATTTATATCAGTTGGAAAAATGCCCGTTGAAGAAAGGCATTATCCATGTCATGTCAAAAAGTGATCTTCAAATCTTTGCAATTAATGCATCTGAAAAATACGGCTACTGATTCTTGTCTTTTCTCTGACCCGCATTAAATGTGCCATACTTTCGCAACAGTGCTTGCAGAGCCGCAAATTCAGATGACATCTTCTTATTGGCTTGGCACAAACCTTAGTCTAACGGATCCTTGATAGGAGCAGTTCCTCGTGTGATATCAATGTGTTCCTCGTACATCATTTAATATGTCTGGTTCATTTACTACTTACTGCAAAAACTGCAGTTGCTGTTTACTGCTTTGTGCCAGCTTTTCCGATTTGCGTCAGCTTCCTATTTTCGGAACCTGCACTCAGCTATCTGTCTTCTATAGTATCTGCTTACTGGTCCAGATCCCTTCTTCAGCTTTTTGTCCTCCATTCACAAGGGCAGTCTTCAAATCTCTTTAAGAACTCAGAAACCTGCTAAGGATCAATTGTCTCTATCTTTTCTGATCTATATAACTTAGAAGTTATATCTAAGAATATTAAGCACATCAGACCTTAGTCCACTTATAAAACGTGGAAAATGGGTACTCAAAATATTAATCTAATATTACATTGTCTTGACTAGTCAGAAATATCAAAACCTAGTCAGAAATATCATAACAACTGTCTTGACTTGATTCTTTTCTCAATATCTTCAAAGATTAAGTCAATGCGGTGTGCAACACATGGTGTCTAATACAAGTTGTATTTTATCATGAGTTTCTTTCCCGCCTTCACAAAAGTGGATCCATTATCTGTAACAACTTGCACCACATTATTCTTCCCAACCTCTTACACCACTTTTTTAAGTAGATCGATGTACGTATGATCCTTGATCATATTTGATGCATCAACAGATTTAAGAAAGATAATGCTCCTCTTACAATAGACCATGAAATTTAGGATAGACAATTTTGTTGGTCATGTCCATCCATCGGTCATAATTGTATACCCGTATGTCATCCATTTACTTGTCCACATGCACCTTCATTTCAGTATACTCCATATTTAGATACTTATTTTTTATCTCATATGGAGTTGGTGGTTTTACCCCCGAATACTTTCTTGTGCACTTTGGATCGTATTTTAAAATGCGAAAAAGCTTTGGCTGGTGTTTCATTATCATAAATGAAAAATTTACTCACCATCCTAACCTTTTTTACCTCTAACGTTTCCACTAGAAAACATACTCTTTATCCTTTTTTGTTTTGCATCTTGTGACTTATATAAAGATGGTGTTGGAGCGTGATCAAAATTCAATCCTCGACTACTTTGACTACCTCTTTTGTTACGTCCAAAGTTAGGCATTTGATCTCTTTCTCACTCATTTGCCTTAGATTTTCTAACGGTGTCACAATATTCTTGTCGTTCATTTTGATCATTAATGTTAGGAGGATACACCATATCATCATCATCCTCATCATATAACCCCCTTCGTAATTTTGCTATTATCTCATCCATTTTTGGCAGCTTTCTTCCCTTTTGAAATCTCATTAGCTTTAATATAATTATGAATCTCTATTTTAACCTTTAAGGGCACATTTTTACATGGACATGTATTTTTCTGTGGGTCTGTGTGGCTCAAGTGATATTTGAAACATGTAATACCTCCACTCATAATCGCAAGGTTACAAAAACTACAAATAATGGTATTTTTATTACCAGAAATGACTGTGCAATATTTCCATACAGGGTCTCTGCCACGAACACTACTAGCTACACTTTCACTTACCATTCCTTCATCATAGGTTAAAAAAAACATATATATATATATATATTTAATTACTAATAAGATGAATACAATAATACTCTTAAAATGGATTGAAGAAAAGTAAATAAATATAGATAAATAATCCACGTTTCTTCCTAAATCACAACATCAGTATAATAAACATTTCAATCATTTTCAATTATTTTAATTCTTTTCAACAAGTCTTATTTTCAAATACTAGTATATAGGTCCTGTGCGAAGCACGGGTAAATAAAAATTATTATTTTGATATGAAAATGTTGAACACAAAATAATATATTATTTGAGATTAATTTCAATATAATATGTTACCCGTGTGATGCATAATCAAAAAATTTAAATATTTTGAGGTTAATGTAAAAATGTCAATTTACGGAAAAATCAAGTTCTTAATAATATTTCAATTTCATTTGGTAATCCGTGTGATGCATGGTATATAAATTTCAAGTGTTGTAATTTTTTGATATGGATAAGTTGACTATGCAAAACTAACCTTAATTATTTAGAATATCTTTTAGATATAACAAACATATTTTTTAATATTCTTTTTCGAAAAAGTTTCATCACATCGGCATATATAGTAGAATGCCAAATAACATTCATTTTTCAATTACGACATTATGTTCTCTACCAACCCCCTCCACCACCAATGAATTTTCATATATTTATCACCATTTCGACATAGTTTAACTTTCTAATATTTCCCACTTGAAACTTGAATATGATGTTCATAGTCATGATATTGTCATAAATCTTGACGATTAACTGGAGGAACAAACTTATAACAAATTGATGGAAAATATTAAAGAAGTGTTTCACTATATATTAAAATATATTTGTTGATTTTGTTATTAAAATTCTAATTATAGCTATTCAATTGCATAAATCAAAATATAAAGGGGTATCTTAAATTTTAATATTGACTTTTTTCAGTCGGTACATTTTTTTATTAGATTCCATCAAGTATTATTATTTCTTTTAACATTCATAGTTAGTGTACTCAATTATTTAACATTTTTCAAATATTAAGATATTTTCTAGAGAACATATTACTTGTTCAAATTAATTTGTTTAATTATTTATGATTGTATACACATCACAAATTAAATTTAATGTATATTAAAATAAAAAAAATCGGTAATTTGTTTGTTTTTTTATAGTTCCATTTATTTGTTACATTTGAAAATATTAAATGGACTGGAAAAATTACTTAAAATGTTTTTAGATAAAAATTAAATGAAAAAAAAGTTGCTCTTATTCTAGAAATTAGTTGTGAATGACATATCCAAATTTATTTAAAACATTTTAAAATAAAAAACACGTATTATTTTAATTGTTAGTTAGTGTATCAATGAAACATGTTTCAACTAATTTTATATTAATCTTGAATTTTTTTTATCTCTCATATTGAAATGTAATTATGCAGATAAAGTTTACCAATCTATGTATGTATAAATTTATATCATAATTATTAGTTTAATGCTATTTTATTATTGTTAAACATGTTTTTTAATTACTTTTTTATGTATAAAAGTTGAGTGTTTTTTATCGAATATAATTGTAATTATTATTCAATATATATATATATATCTATATATATGTGTGGGCGTAAAAAAATTAGAAAATTGAGAATCACGAAATGACGTTTATGTTTTTACTCAATTGGTGAGTAGTAATTAATTAAATTAATCTTTATATATATATATATATATATATCAATCTATATACATAAAATTTAGGTGATAACTTAGTGGAAAAAAATAATGTTTAAATTTAGATATACCCACTAAATAAGGAAATGTGTGATTGGTTAATATGAGATAATTAATGATAGGTGCAATTTTTATATGTAGAAGATCACACAAAATATATTTTTTATATTTAATAATTATCAATTATTAATTATTAATATAATACATATTTAGTAAGTGAAAATGGGCGGGAAAGCTTTTGGCATTACTATTTTTAGGGGTAATTGTTATTATATATATATAGATTTGCAATTTGTAATTAAAAAGGAAGAAGTAGTTGAATCATTCTTCTATCTTTTTGTAAAGATAAAATATAATTCTAAAGGATTAAGTCCCTTGTTCAAAAAGAAAAAAAATAAAAACATTGCATTGCAAATTTTTTACCTTAAAATAAATGAATTTCTAATATAAGTAAAAACGAGAGTAACTGATTTTGAATTATCCCCCAAATTCTTTGTGAATCCAACCAATCACAATGATTTAAGACTATTATTTTTAAATTAATGTTTAGATACTTTAATTCAAATTCAATAAACATCAATTCTAGGGGTGTTATTCCTCTACATGTACAATTATTATAAAATTTTGAAATGACATTACAAGTATAGCATATTCATAAATAAAATTGCAACATTTTTCTTTAAAAAATTAGTTATATTAATTATTTCAAAAGTGAATTTCATCTCACAAAAATTTGTGATTTCTTCATTAAAGAGATGCTAAAGCCTAAAGCTACTCATATATAACGTGATTTGTCATAAGTCATAACAATCCTTAAACTAAGTGATCTGCTATTTTATTTAGTTCATACTTTACCACTTATAATAATTAAATATGAGTTTTCGCTTCAATGCAGATTATATAGCTTATTATAAATAAGAAAACATAAATAACTTAAGCTAATAATCAAAAAATAAATAAAATTGCAATTATTATCAAAAATACTAAATACTGCATTACATACACAATATATAAAAAATAGTAAAAAACATTGAATTAAAACTAACTATAATTTAGTCTTATAATGAGTCATTTGCTATGTTCATTTGCTTTCACAAAATTAAATATAGATCTCAACATCTCTTGAATGCTCTTGATATTGAACAATACTTGAAGATGTTGTATAAGGAGAATATTTGTGGAGTCTGATTTTGCTAGTTGAAATTGTTATGGAATATATAAAAATATATCATACATTTATAGACAAAAAAAATATAAACAAAAAATCCATGAAATGACTAATTTCTGGATAAGAAATCTCATATCAATTATTAATATTATCAATTTTTTGGAAAGTGGAAACAATCTCTTCAACAAGCACATGATTTGTATAAAGCCATTATTTGCTCTTCCACTCAATAAATTCATAATAAAAAAGAAAAAAAAATTAAAAAAACAATATTTCTGCTGACATATGTATAAACTCGATATTTCACTGATATATCAATGAAATATCACTGATATACCGCACTTTTATGAATAATCTCACCAATATCAAAATAAAACCGATATTTTCTGAAATATCACCAATATTTCGTCGATATTTTAAGGGTAAATTACATAATAGAAGCCGAACTATGGTCACTTTTCTACTTTGTTACCCGAACTTTCAAAGTTCACTGTAAAACAGCTGAACTTGGTTATTTTACCAAATGACCGCCAGAAGTCACCGCCGGTGGAATATTCCGTCCCGAACTTTCAATATTCACTGTAAAACAGTTCAACTTTGCGGATTTACCAAACGACCGCCAGAATTAAATTAAATTAAATAACTAAATCAAATTAAATTAAATAGCTAAATTAAATCAAAAATACAAATTAAATAACTAAAACCCCAAATCTGCCCCCCCAAAATCAGTCAATTTAATTTGATTTGATTAAATTAAATTAAATAACTAAAACCCTCAAAATCGGCCGATTTAATTTGATTTGATTAAATTATATTAAATAACTAAAACCCCCAAATTGGACCCCTAAAATCGGTCTATTTAATTTAGTTATTTAATTTAATTTAATTTGATTTGTATTTTTGATTTAATTTAGTTATTTAATTTAATTTAATTTAATTTGATTTGATTTAGTTATTTAATTTAGTTTAATTCTGGCGGTCGTTTGGTAAATCCACAAAGTTGAGCTATTTTACAGTGAATATTGAAAGTTCGGGAGGGAATATTCCCAGGATATTCCACCGGCGGTGACTTCTGGCGGTCGTTTGGTAAAAAAACAAAGTTGAGCTGTTTTATAGTGAACTTTGAAAGTTCGGGTAACAAAATGGAAAAATGACCATAGTTTGGCTTCTATTATGTAATTTACCCATATTTTAATGTAAAAAAAACTACAATGTGATATTTTATCGGGATCAAAATATGAGTGAAATTTCAGCGGTATATCACGAAATTTTGTGAAATTTTCATCACTGGTTGGATGAGAAATGAAATAAAAAGTCCATTATTTCTGAATGTTGTATTTGTCTGCAATGAGTCATAAATTGAAAATGTCCACAAACAATTGTAACTGGTCCTTGAATGCTTAAGTATCTAGGTTTCATTAAAAAGGGACAAATTTTAGCAGATGATAAGATTTTATAAATGTATAGATTTCCCGTAATTTTCTGACTAATACTCCTACATATCTAATATACATTTCTTTTTTCCTATTTTGAACATGTGGAAACATTTTTGGCGCATGAGCAATACATAACTTCAAGCATTGCAGAAATTTCAGTTATCGGATTACATATTACAGATATCTATCCCATTTTACGGTATACAATCTGTTAAGAATAGAAATACTCAAACGCGAAAACCGTCGTTTGACAGCCTCTAGGCTCTTAATTCAATAATCACATAATAATCCATAAACCCTAATTAACCTCTTAAATACCCTAATTAGAAAAGAACATAAAAGGAAACATAATTAATAAAACAGAATGAAACAAATAATAATAACTAATCTTCAGCCCACGAACAGTGAGCCTAAGCCCATCCCCGTCATCGGTAAACCAACAGAGGCCTCGGCCCCTCTGTCTTATCCAAAACCTGCTCAGCTCCCTGCTCCCTATCAACTCTATCCCTCTTCAAGGCAACCTTGTCCTAAAGGTTGAAGTCCGGAAACTGGCGCTTGGAATTAGCCACACTTAGCCACGTAGCATCATCTTCAGATTGCCCACCCCATTTCACCAAAATCTGATCCTCATCCTTCTTCCCCTCATAAACATTCCGCCAAGCCAAGACAGTCTCGGGCTCAAACACAGGACCCACAGGCAATTCCAAACTGTCGGGTAGCTCCAACTCCACTGGGTGCTCCCCCACCACACGCCGTAACTAAGACACATGGAACACCGGATGAATCCGGCTAGAGGCCGGCAATGTCAGCTTATAAGCAGTGGGACCCACTCGTATTTCCACTACAAAGGGACCATAAAACTTGGCAGACAACTTATGATGGGGCTGCCCAGACACAGAAGACTGCCGATAGGGTCGAACCTTCAAAAAGACCCGGTCACCTACTGCAAACTCAACCTCTCGGCGGCGTTTGTTAGCCTGCTTCACCATCTGCTGCTGAGCTCTCTCCAAATTCCCTTTCAGGCGACGCATCATCACATCTCGACCCCCCAAAACTTCAGCCACAGCCGCCACGTGGCACTCCCCTGGCAAGAACCGTCGAATAGTAGGAGGTTCTCTCCCGTATACCACCTCAAACGGAGAAATCCTAACAGTCGTCTGATAGGCCATGTTATACCAATACTCAGCCCAAGGAAGCCAACGCAACCATTACTTCGGTTATTCAGACGTAAAACACCGCAAATATGTTCCACAACTTGATTCAAGACCTCTGTCTGACCATCAGTCTCCGGATGATAAGCCGAACTGAACTTCAACTGAGTACCAGACATTGCGAACAACTCCTTCCAGAACATGCTAACAAAAAAAGGATCCCTGTCACTAACTATAGACCTCGGAATCCCATGTAACCACACCACTTCCCTTACGAATATGTCAGCTACTGAAGGAGCCGTCACCGGCGGTTTTAAAGCCACAAAATGCCCATATTTTGACAACATATCCACCACTACCATTATCGAAGTGTTCCCCTACGATTTAGGTAGAGAAGTGATTAAATCCATCGAGATATCCTCCCAAACCATATCAGGAATCGACAATGGTTGCAACAAGCCAGCAGGAGACATCGCCTCATACTTAGCCTTCTGATAAACAAGGTAATTCGACACGTACTCCTACACTCGACAGAACATACCTCTCCAATAACACATTCATAGCTAACCCTCTATATGTGCGGAAGGCTCCCGCATGTCCACCCGTCGGAGTATCATGGAACTCATGTAAGAGCTGAGGAAACCACTTAGAATCCGCGGCAAGTACCAATCGCCCTTTATAAAACAGCCGTCCACCCTGTAGTTCGAAACCTGCTCGGCTGCCGGGCTCTTCAACCAACGTTTTCACAATTTTCCGAATGTATTCATCATGCTCCTACTCCCCCAAAACGTCCGCCATACCCACCCACTCGGGCCCACTAAGTGCCAACAATTCCACCCTCTCCCCATGTCGAGACAATGCATCAGCAGCTGCATTAGAAACCCCTGTCTTATACTCGATCACAAAGTCATAGCCTAACAGCTTGGCCACCCAGATCTGTTGCGATAGAGTCACAATCTTCTGTGAAAAGAGATGCTTGAGGCTACGATGATTAGTACGGACAATAAATTTCCTGCCCACTAAATAAGGCCTCCAGCGTTGAACTGCTAGAGCGAGACCCATCATCTCGTGCTCATAGGCTGATTTTGACAACATGTGATCAGCTAGTGACTTGCTAAAGTAGGCTATCGGTCGTCTATCTTACATCAAAACCTCACCGACACCAGTGCTTGAGGCATCACGAATTGACGATCAAACTGGTGCATAGCTAACACAGGAGCCTCTGTTAAGGCTCGCTTAAGGTTCACAAACGCCGTCTCCGCCTCCTAGGGCCAGTCAAAACCCGTGGGGGCTGTTTTCTTCAACAATGCGATAAGTGGCCTTGCAATTTGTCCATATTCGCGGACAAACCTCCGATAATAGCCCGTCAACCCTAAAAATCCACGCACCTCTCGAGTCGAGTGTGGGCGAGGCCAATCCACAACTGCGCTGACTTTAGCTGGATCCATAGCTACACCAGTGGCTGATATTATATGGCCCAAATATTCCACCTTAAGACACCCAAATGCACACTTCTTTTGGTTCGCTTTAAGCTGATTTTCTTTCAACACTTGCAAGACCTGCACTAAATGCCCCCGGTGCTTCTCCCAGGTGTGACTATAAATCAAAATGTCGTCAAAGAAAACTAAAACAAACCTCCTCAAATACGGCCGGAATAAATCATTCATGGTCGACTGAAAAGTTGCAGGGGTGTTAGTCAACCCGAATGGCATCACCAGAAACTCATAATGCCCGTTGTGCGTCCTGAATGTTGTCTTGTGAATATCTGACCCCGCTACTCTGATTTGATGATATCCCGAGCGCAGATCAATCTTAGAAAAAACCACTGCCCCAGCCAATTCATCTAACATCTCTTGTATTACCGGAATTGGATACTTATCCGGTACTGTCACCTTATTCAACTCCCTATAATCCACGCAGAAACGCCAACTACCATCTTTCTTCTTAACCAACAAAACCGGGCTAGAAAATGGGCTCGAACTCGACCGAATTATTCCTGCGAGCAACATGTCATTGACCAACCTCTTCATCTCATCTTTCTGGACATATCCATACCTATACGGCCGTACTGATAATGGTTTTGCCCCCGACTCGAGTTCGATACGATGATCGGTTACTCACCACGGGGGTAAACCCTATGGCTCCCCAAAAACCTCTGCATACTGTTGTAGAACTCCCTTCAACTGCTTCTAATTCGAATCTGACAACTTAGCTGGCTCAGTATCCAAAATGATGGCCCAAAATTCAGTTTTCTGGGTGCAAACAAACATGCGAAGCCCCACGGGACTGTAGCAGAGGGACGGATCCACCCTAAGCACCACACTGTTGCCCTTCCACTCAAAGGACAAAGTTAATGTCACCTATTTAGTTCGAACCTCGCCTAACGTGGCCAGCCAAACTACACCCAATATAACATCAACACCTCCTAGCGAAAGGACAAAATAATCAATCATTACCTCGTAACCTGGGAGTAACACTGCAATTCCCCAACAAACTCCCTCTGATTCCTGGCGATGCCCATCTCTTAACTACACTCCGAACTTCCCTGTCCTGTTTGGTTTGAGCCGCAAAGTGGTCACCAGAGAAGAAGAGATAAAGTTGTGGCTAGCGCCACTATCAATCAGCATTGTCGTTGTACGACCTCTCACCACTCCATATAACCGCATAGTACTGGGGCTCGTTATACCCACCATGGAATAAACAGGTAAAGCCCCATCCTCCGCCGGTGGCTCTTCTAGTTCATCCGTCAACTCCTCCTGCCCTGTTGACTCGAGAAATTCAGATTGGTTTAGGTCCAAGGCCTCGTCTTCCTCAGCTAACATGACCCGTAATTGCTTAATGGGACAATCATGTCCCAGAGTGTAAGGCTTTTTGCAGCGAAAACATAAACCTTTAGCTCGCAGATCTGCAAAATCCTACGGGAAAAGATGAGAAAATCGAGTATGGGCCGTGGATTGACCTGAAACTCCCGATTGGGCAGCTGGGGATCGATAAAAGCTACCAACAGACACCCTTAGACTGTTGTTTGCTGCCCCAATCTTGTATTCATGGATTTCGGCCGTGAATATGAGCTAGAGTGGGACACCGTACTACCAAAACTCCGGTACGTATACCCTCCTTGCACCGTGAGGTTATCATCAATGTCCCTAGCTAATTCCATTGCTGTCTCCAGATCACTAGGTCGCAACAGACGCAGCGAACTGCGAATCGAATCCTTCAGCCCTTTCATGAAATACCCCAAGTAGTGCGCATTAGACAATCCAGGTACCTGACTAGCTAATTGGACGAACAAAGTGACATACTCATCCATCGAACCGGCTTGCTTCACGTCGGCAAGACGTTCAAAGGGGCTGCCCTTGAATCGCGTATCAAACCTAGCCACCAAAGCCTGTGAAAACTCATCCCATGACAAACCCGGCTTGTGAGAGCGCAACCAGGTTACCCAGTAGAGAGTCGACCCCTCCATTGCCACTACAACCATCGCCACCTTAGAATTCAGGATCGTGCTGTGCAATTCAAACTGTTGGTTGGCGCGAGCCAACCACCCAATAGGATCGGAACCATCAAACAGTGGCAATTGGACCGAACTGATCGGTTCGAGGGAAGGGACTATATCTGGCGGCTGCGCGGCGACAGAATCAGAAGTTGTCCCCTCCTCAGTTTGTTTCCCCGCGGTCGACTGCTGCGATTCGGTGGGCTTCAAGATCGCGCGCGAGAGTGCAGCCAAAGTGGTCGTGATTTCATTCAATTGCTGATTTGCCACCTGCATCTACTCCTTCAATTCAGCCTGTTCTGTCTCCAGTTTCTCAAATCGCTCGTTGTTTGAACGGGTGTTCGTCATCTCGACGGGAACGAGATCCGGCAAGTCGGACCAAATTGTTAAGAATAGAAATACTCAAACGTGAAAACCACCATTTGCCAACCTCCAGGCTCTTAATTCAATAATCACATAATAATCCATAAACCCTAATTAACCTCTTCAATACCCT
This sequence comes from Scutellaria galericulata, assembly GCA_946896805.1. Classification (NCBI taxonomy): domain Eukaryota; kingdom Viridiplantae; phylum Streptophyta; class Magnoliopsida; order Lamiales; family Lamiaceae; genus Scutellaria; species Scutellaria galericulata. The sequence continues at coordinate 9,968,016 of OX335791.1, read as the reverse complement.
AATTAGAAAAGGACATAAAAGGAAACATAATTAATAAAATAGAATGAAACAAATAATAATAATTAATCTTCAGCCCACGAATAGTGGGCCTAAGCCTGTCCCCGTCGTTGGTAAACCAACAGAGGCCTCGACCCCTCTGCCTTATCCAAAACCTGCTCAGCTCCCTGCTCCCTATCACAATCATATAGTAGTTAGTCTGTATGAACATATATACATATATACACTGAATTTTATGTTCACTTTTATTTAGATTTTTTTTTTTACCAAAAGCAAGTTGGGTCTACTTTAAAGTTCTTATTTACTGAAAAGTTATTTGTTGTTAATTGGTTGCTCTAAAGGGTGAGTGCTCTACGATAGATAGTTTACAATTTAATTTGTTGAAACTTTTGTAGGCCTAAATAATGTAGATTCCTTCTATTAAGATTGGGTTTGCCTGTTGTAGTTTTAGGACATATGTGCTATGTATTTGTTGTGTTTGATTGTGTTCAATGTTTGACAGAAGTATAATTGAATTGCAACTATAAAAATATGCTACACGGTAAGAGATCCTAACTGGATGGGTTTAAAATAGTTAATACTATGAATACATGGAATGGTTTTTCTACTTAGTCTAGGAGATCCTAACTGGATGATCTAACTGTCTTCTTTTAAAATTGATTCTGATGTCAACTACAATTCCAACTTCATGGCATGTTGTGAATTTTACAATGATGAATGAGGTATATTTTAGTATGCACCTACTTAGTATGTATGATACCCGAGGTCCTCACTACTCATTGATCAATACACTTCAAGTATCAAATGCATCTCTTATTAGTTATGTGCTACTTGTGATCTTGCATGATTATATTTTACTTTCAAATGTTGGATTATTTATATGCTCTCACAAAATTGGTGTTGAGAAAATCTTATTATAATTAGTTGGAAAACTGGTGATATTTAAATGCACAATGTAAATTATTTGATTAATGATCGTATAAACTAAGTATAAATGATAGAAGCAAAATAAATATAAAATTGATTATAAAAGTGAGAAATCAGACAAAAGAAGGTATGCACTTTCAATTTGAGATTATAAATTTAAATTCTTACTTCTATTTAGACTATTTATACACATGCATGTTTTGTCAGATTATTTGTTTTTTAAGTATAATTAATTAATTAACCAAGGTTCATAGATTATATGATAAATAAAGATATATATAAATCAATCAATTTCTTTAATTTATTTTGTATAATATAAGTATATCATTCCTAAGTTACACTATTTGTGCAGGATATATATGATTACACTCTTCACTATGTTTATTATAGTTAGTAATACAATCGAGGTTTAATAAAATGTTCAAATTTTTTAAGTTATTTTACTTACACTTATGTATTGTGAGTAGAGAATTCTTTAAATTTTACTTTCTATCTTAAGTTAATATAACTTATTGTAAATTAATTGTAGTGATATACAAAAGAGAAGAAGCTTCAAACAATCATCATGGAGGCATGGTAAGTAGAAATTTATTACAACTACAAAACATAAAATAGTATTTTGTGAATTAATTATGTTAATTGATGATACATGGATATTACATGTTTTACGAGATGTGATTTGTTGTTCAATGGTTATCGAGTTCAATAATTGTGTGATGAATTTTTGTGAGTTGAAATGATTATTATGGGTTGAATTTATGAATTCAATGATATGTGAAAGTTGTGAGATATTTTGTGATGTACTGCATCGAACACACCATGCATTTATATCACGTAATTTATGTTTTGTAGGTAACTTTAAGAAGGTGTGATGTTATGGACATATTGAGCACGTTGTGGAGCTCCTGTAGGGTTTTGAGCACTTGTGTACATAGATGATGACCTATTGGGTATGATTGTGGCTTATGTTGCTTTTGGATATTTAGTCTCTTTTGGATATGTTCTGTATTATATAACATGATGCGTATTAGTGGGTTAATATGAAACTTGTTCATGGATTGCTGGTTTGCTGGAACTTATTTTATATGAACATATCTGCATGATGTCATGTAGAAAAAAAATTACAAGTTTACATGTTTCTTTAAAGTTCGTGTTATGTTCGATTGAGTAAGCATGATCGTGACAATATAAGTGAATACCATCCATTTGATCCACCCTTACTTTTGATTAACCTCAATGTAGTAAATATAAAATGGCAACTTAGATTTTATGACGCACCCTTAAGATGCCTTCATTATTAATTCAATCAATTCAATATGTTTAACATCATCATTTCACCTAGGTCATAGAATGTCATACTTGTATCCTTAAGCACACCTCCATAACATAGTATTCTTAACGTATTCTCAATCATGACAAGTTGTCCAAATATGAGCACACTGTAAATAATTAAAGTTCTAACAATCTAGCCACCCCATAACATGTTACCTCATTATTTTAAGTGGTATTAATTCAAATGCAGCAAAGCCCCTAACTTCTACTTTTCAAGATATGCATATTTTGAATAATATATGATTTCATTTGACATATTTCATTAATTTGTTATATTCTCATAATCAGTAACAGATTTCCCACAAAAACTCACCCCAAATAAACATATGTATGACAAATGTCATCTTATTTGATTACCACAACAGAATGAATGGAATATGTGAATAATTGTCTGTATGCAAAATTTCCTCCCAATGAACTTTATTACACCAAAAACCTTATTTCAGAAATTTCGATATTTAACTAATATTTTATTTGTATAGACTAAGCAGATGGATGAGTATGAAGAGCTCAAGATTATTTGTCGTGTTGTCAAAGCAATCAATGCTTCATTTAAAACATTTATTATGCTCATGACTTTTGCCTACACAAGGTTTTATCATAGAAATAGGACAATTCAAAATCATCCTAGAAGTAACAAAAAATACATTCTGTCTCATAAAATATTCCATCAATTTACCACATTCGTAACATTACCCTCATAAGTGATGAGACGTGCATCAACCATCTCCGTATGAGCCGTGATACATTTAGTCACCTTTTTTATCTTTTAGAGCACTTTAAGGGTCTTCAACCAAATCGGCATCTACCAATACCTGAACATGCTATCTTTCTTTCAATCATTTCCCATCACAAGAAAATTCGAGTTGTAAAGGATAATTTTAGTAAAAGTGGATACCAATAAGAAAACACTTCAATGTTGCCCTGAAGTGTTTGTTAAAACTATACATTGTTCTTCTCGTTCAACCTAAACCTATCAAAGACGATGAATCCATTGATCATTGGAAGTATTTTAAGGTATCAATCTAAATCCTTTACACTTTAACCGTTCATCATACATCTATATTAAACAACACAATTTTGTGTTCTTTGAAAAACAAGTTAATTAACTTCAATTGAGAAATCACATTTCAAATCTAAAAAATGTAGTGTTGTCTTGGTGCCCTTGATGACACCTACATCCCAATGAAGGTCACATTCAATGAAAAATCAAGATATAGGAACATAAAGGGTTTTTTTTCTGTTAATCTCTTGGGTGTTTACGACCATAATATGAACTATGTGTACATGTTGGTTGGATGAGAGGGATCTGCAGCTGATGGTCGGGTGTTGCAAGATGTCATATTCCAAGCAAATGGATTGATAGTCTCAAATGGTCAACTCTTCTAATAATCAACCATCAATATCTTATCGTTCTCTTATATACTTGAATTGCATGTACAGTGGTCCTAATATATTATAGAGAAAATTACAAATTTAGGACAGTAATTAATGGTCATTCACCATTCAGGGACACTATCTTTTTGGGCTTTGAAATTAAGACACTATCTTTAAAAATGGGTGAATTTAGAAGGATAGAATTTTGCTCTTGTATTAGGAGCTTGGGCCATTTAATAGCGGTGGAGAAGCATTGTGGGGAATGAAATGAAGCTAGGTGCCGACGACGATATTGGGGGTGAATTCTTGGAGAATTTTTTAGCTTTTGAAAATGGATTTATAAGGATGAAAGAAAGAAAGAAGATATTTTGATGGAGAATAGAGTGCGGGCGAGAGAGGCGGTGGGGACGACGCCGATTTTGTTGTTACTTTTAGATTTTTCATCCATGGAGATGGGTATCCAACTATCCATGGAGATGGGTGTGCGTGGTGTTCTTATTTTTGGGTTCATCTTTTAATTTATGGTTCTTTTAAAGAATTTTTATTTTTATTAATTACAAATGATATGGCATTATATTTACTGATGTGGAGTTTTATTTAATGACGTGGAATTTCAAATCCGTATTAATTTAATAATAAGGAGTCCACATCAATAGTAGGCCTGATTTAAGAGAGGCACGTGCAAATCTTGTGTGAATTGGCTCGAAATTTGTCGATTTAGATTGATATATCCTAAATTCGCCCATTTTTGAAAGATAGTGTCTCAATTTCAAAACACGAAAAAATAGTGTCCCTGAATGGTGAATGCCCATAAGTTATTGTCCTAAATTTGCAAGTTTCCCTATATTGGGATCATGAATACGTACCCAATTGTTTCATTCTCTATTGTAGACAATTACTATTTGTGTGACAGATGATACACAAATGGGAACAAATTTCTTACACCTTATCAGGGTGTAAGATATCATTTTTAATAATGGAATAATACATCTCAAGCACCTCAAACTTACCAAGAATATTATAGCTAGATGTATGCTAGAGCCCGTATTGTAATTGAGCGTTCCTTTGGAGTCTTAAAGCACATTGGGGCATTCTTGGGAGCAACTCTTATTATTCAATCAAAATACAAAATCACATTATATTGGCATGTAGTTTTCTTCACAATATCATATACACGAATGTAACTATCGACCCTATTGAGAGTGAGGTGTCTGACATTTATAGTGATCTTGAGTTTGACCCAATCCCGGACATTGACTATGTTGACCAAGTTGAGTCTCCTCAAAGTTGGACTTCATGTGGAGAAAATATAGTTATGCAAATGTGGAACAATAGGAGTTCCTAAATATGTGTAATTTGTTGATGAGGCTATGACCTCCATATGTTGCATTTTTAACAACTCATTTGTCTATTTTTTTCCAAACATATACATTTTCAATATCTACGGTCTAGTTAATGTATCCTCAAATTTTTACATAATTGTGTTTTACATATACTAAGGAGCATATAAATTTTGTCGGAGGGTAATACCATTCAACACATAAATGTCAAATATATTAATATTAAATATTGAATATGTCAATTCCGTTTTAGATATGAACAACAATACCACTAATGCAGAAAATAAAGCTACCACCCAATCAAGGACCTGAAATTTTAATGAGAAACAACTCGTGGATGCACTGAAAGAGTTCGTTACTAGAGGTAAGTCCGATAATGGATTTAAGTTGGGTTATCTTAATTTATTGGAGCAATTTTTGCATCAACATTTTTTCAGAGTAGACTTAAAGGTAGAGCCACACATTGCAAGTAAAATTCCAATTATGTTACAATTTACTATCACTAATGTTTGGAAAAGGTGGGATGACACATGAATGGCGTTCAAGATGATGTTTGGAAGACGTATCTGAAGGTAAATATTTTAAGTCATCAATTAAAGATTTAACCATTACACATTCAAGTCCTTTAATTGGCAAAAAAACTTTGAAAGTGATATCCAATTTTGCTTTACAAATTGACAACACTGTTCGAACAATGTGTTCCAAAACATGATCTTTTTATAATGATTGGATCAAGATATTTGGGAAGGATCGGGCAACTGGAGAGCATGCTTATGGGTTTGCTAATGCTATGTAAGATTTCTTGAACATTGGCAACATCGAACCAATAGGTCCTCATCGGTGCCCCCACCAAATGTGAACGAAGAGTCATCACCGCTTTCATGTCAAAAGGCATGGCTGAAAGCTCAAAAACCTTCAAATGGAGTGGGAAGAGCAAGGCAGGAAGGATTGAAAGTGTTGATGGATACCCTTTCATTACAACGGTTATTTTTTTTGGTCCAGTAAATTAGGGGTCTGGCAATTGCGGACTTTAAATTTTTGGGCCGGCAATTTAGGATAATAATTCTTTGGGCATTGCGAATTTTGCCTAATTTCAGACCAAATCGCTCAATTGGACTGAAATTGCATGTGAATCGCATGTGAGCTCTACAATTTGGGTTGTTTAGGCCAGTTTCCTGATGTGACGGTCAATTTATACATATGTATCATTTGCTTGTACACATGAACATCCATTTAGACATAAAATGATTGATGTGGACTAAAAAATATAAAAATAAATGTTAAAATATATTAAAAGAAAAATAAAGAAAATTAACAAAATAAAAGAAATTTAAAAGAATATTAAAAAATAAAAGAAAAGTTCTCAATTCTTTCTCATCATCATTGATGCACCACCTCACACAACCTAAACACCACCACATCTCATGCTCTAATTCATCATCGATTCTCCTATTTTCTTTCAGCTCGTCACCTCTATCTTTATCGTGCCCTTTCACCATCTCGTTTCTCTACACTCCCACCTCCATCACCATCGCGCCGGTACCGCTGCGCGCCACCACTCCTCTTTTTGACCACCACTGCAAAGTACCACCAACCGACCACCCTTTGACCACAATACCCCCCATCAATTCCAACTCACCACTTTCCTCAATCCAATCACAATCACAAATCCCAAATCACAAATTAATTTGTTGCTCATCCAGTATTTATTTAAATCTTGGTCTTTGGAGACAAAAAGAAAGAAAGTTTATGTTCTTATTGTTGATGAGTTGTTGAGTTTATGTGGTTGTTCTTATAGAGAGAGATGGACATATGTCAAAATTAGTGATTATTCTTGTTCTTGATGAGTATTTGAGTTTCTCTTTGGACCTACAATTTCGAGTTAGTGTTTTGGAAGGTTGAAATTGATTTGGGGTTCCAAAATGAGTTCGATGAATAGATCGTTTTGATATATTAGTTTATAATTTCTAATCATCTTTTTTGATTTGTGTCACCGGCAGCCGAAAGTTGTAGACAAGTTGGAGAAGAAGATAGGAAAAGAGGCTACCATTTTTTTATTTTTCTTTGTTTTTTTATTTTATTTATTTGAATTTATTAATGTTTTTTTAATGTTTTTCAACAATTTTGTATTTATTTTAATGTTTTTCAATCCACATAGACGAAATTGAGTAAAATTGGCCCAAACAGCCTGAATTGGCAAACTCATGCATGATTCACGTGCAATTTCAGCCCAATTGAGCGATTCAGGCTGAAATTGGGTAAAATTCGTGAAGCCCGAAAAGTTATTATCCTAAATTGCCAACCCGAAAACTTAAAGTTTGAAATTTTCAGACCTCATAATTTACTAGGCAAAAAATAATAATAAACTTGTGAGCGAAATAATAATCACATGGGTGAGATAGCTAGCCAAATAGGTGTTGTTGCCAAGAGGAAGATATCAACATTAGAACCGACTGAAAAGCGTTCGAAAGTCTACAACATGCTTGGAAACTTTGACTTTTCATGCTTAGAGGCAAGAATGTATGTTGCCCGGTACTTATGCAATAATAAGAGTGATTTGAACTTCTTTTTCAGCATTCCAATTGAAGTTAGGAATGTGTTGATGAAGGATATTATGGAAAAATGATTATAATATGTACGCAGTCAAGGAAGTGTCCGAACTTGTTGCCATCACCTTTATTCGTGAACACGTATTATAGTAGAACCATGCACTCATCAAAATTTTAGACATTCAAGTTATGTAATCTTTTTTGTTATATTATGTAGGCAGCCACTTAGAGCACTTACAATGGGGGCAAATTTCTTTAGTTATAGTTACTGTCACGCCCCAAAATCTTTTAGTAAAAAATATCAGAGTTTTACTTGCGGGCGTGAAGAAAGAAGGGGAAAAAGACGTGCATGAAATAAAATAGAAATCTTTGGGAAAGAGAACATATGATTTTATGTATACAAATCCTCGGCGTCTAGCCGAAATAAAACCATTTTACAAGAAGAAGAACAGTTTAATTTTACAAACGACCAACAAAGATTTTAAAAGACAAAACCGGAATAAGACACAGCTGATAAGGCACCCCTCTCTTCACGCATCCTGAATTTCTTCATCTCCTGTAGTGTGAGTACAGGTGGGGGGTGAGTGCGTTGAATACACTCGTGGTGAATACTTTCTAAGTTTAAGCATATACACAAGTCAATCATATATAACGCATAGCACATAATTCGGTTCTTCAAAGGACACCCAACTCATGTCTCATCAATGGCCACACAGCCTAATGAGCACAAAGCCCATGACTTACTAAGGTACACACCACACAGCCTAATGAGCACATAACCCATGATCCACTAGTGAACACACCACACAGCCTGATGAGCACATAGCCCATGACTCACTAAGGTACACACCACACAGCTAATGAGCACATAGCCCATGACTCACAAAAAGACTTGCAACCTAATGGACACGAAGCCCAAAGGACACTCTGTCGACTCAAAACTAGACATGCAGCCCAATGGACATGAAGCCCAAAGGACACCCCGACGACTCACTAATGGACACGCAGCCCAATGGACACTGAGCCCACTGGACACTGAGCCCAACCCTACCACACTATCGTAAAATAAACACAGAATACAAACACAACACAAAACCCAAGGCACATAAGCTTCAACCAATTCATAATGATCAATAGAATTCTAATAACATCCAGTTTACATGCATATGTTCGTTATCATCATCATGCGTTAAGTACAGAAGACATAGAGTCATTAAGGTTTAGAAGTTACCCCCACTTACATCATATAATCACAACATTTAGTTATGGAAACATAAGAGTTTTGAGTTTAGAAGTTACCCCCACCGAACACATCATATAATCACAGCACATAAGGTTTAGAGTTTACCCCACGCACAACATATTATCACAGCATTTATCTCAAAACACATAAGTTCACAATTCATAGCGTTATTAAGGATTAAAGATTACCCCCACCTTGTTCGGTGGTTACCACGTGAGTCGCAAGTATCAAAGACTTGGTATCTTGATTCCCACTCCAACTGATACCAACCCAAAGGATAGCCTACACAATTTTACAATATTTCTTACATCATTAATACGCTTAAAACTTATATTTAAAATGTATAAAGATAGCCGTAGAGAAGAATTGTTCGATAGAGACGAGACGGATCGATAGATCGAGAGATTGAGGTTGAAGAGACAAGGGAGAAAAGATCAGTTCAGCAACTGATATGATAGAGGAAAGGATTAGGGTCGCTATGGAAAAAGCATGAGCTCGATCGGAGTTGAAACGAGCTCGAACGGAGCGTTTTAATATCGAAGGGTATTTTGGTAATTTTGGTCAAAGGGTTGACTTTGACCGGGACCCTCGACTCCCGACGACTCGATGAAAACATCCGAAATGGACCCTCGCTCGCGCGCGCGCGCGCATTCGCTCCCGTCACCCGGCGCGCCCAGCTCGCCTGGGAACAGCTGCTCGACCAGCCCCCTTCCCGGCGCCACCTGCTGTGGTGGCGCCGCCCTGTGCTCCGGCAACCTTCTCCACCGAAAAGCCTGCACCGCCGGCTACTACCTCCGTCCATCCCTCGCCGGATTCTGGCATGAACAGTGCCGGAAAAACAGCCGCGAAAACCCTTCGTCTCACGCATACGAAACCAACCCCAACCTTTTCAACTCCGGCCGGCACCTTTCCGGCGCCGGTCACCACCCCCAAACCGACCCAAAACCTTCCCCAACACCTCAACTTGCCCCAGAAAAATAAAGGAACCAAAACCACCGAGAAACGAGAGAGAAACGGGAGAGAGAAAAAGTGGTCATGAACTAGGGTTTGGGCTTTGGAGACGGTTTTTCGCCATTTCCCGGCGAACGAGACATCGGATTGGAATTCCGGAAGCTGTCCTAGACTCGTCTCGTCGAGGGCTACAATCTGGGCCAAGGTTATATTTTCCGGCCACCGGCCACGGCGGCGCCGGCGGAGGCGCCGTCGACGGCACGGCGGCTCCGGTGGTGGCGGCGGCGCTCCGGCGACGGCGGAAATTAAAAACATAAAGGAAAAGAAAAGAAAGAGAACTTACGTGTTCGCGTCGCGAGCGTCGCTCGGGTCGTCGGCTTTGAAAAACGTATAAGTTTTGAAATAATGAGCCCCTATTTATAGATTTTGAAAATTACCTTTTTACCGTTGAAAAGTTACTATTTACCTAAAATATCTCAATTTACCTTTCATTAAAATATTATTTTTATTTTTACCTTTTATCAAAATTTTACCCTTTCCTTCGTCAGTTGAACTACGGGTCTCCGATTGACCTCTAGTTTGTTTCTATTTTCTCGTATTTCCGATACGAATCTCTTGGTAAAATCGTATTCTAGGTTCCATGTCACGAAAAATATACCCATCTAAAACCGGTGTTAACCATGTATCTGAAACGCACGTACTAAGTTAAACAGTCAAAATATACGCACATAATTATTAAGTCAGGGTTGAAATATTTAATTATTCAATTATGCTCATTTTGATCCGGGGTGCTACAGTTACACTCTCCCTTCTCCACCTACCATGCACATCATCATTCTATTAACTATAACTCATATTTTTTAACTCCTCCAACCATATCATTGGTTAAAAATTATTTGGATATCAACAATCAAATCACATTTTTATCCAAATATTCTTATATTTAATTTGAGCGTTTTTATCATCTATTTTGGCAACGGCCATAAACAACTCTATTTTGACTTGGTACACTTTTATATTTTTTATCGAATTTAATTAAATATATATTCAAAATTGAACCAATAAGAAAAAAAATAAAAAATAAAATTATTCATGGTTGTTATCTAAAAAGTTGAAAATTAAAAAAAATTAAGAGGAATATGTGAAAACAATTTTTAATAATGAAGTATTAAAGAAATACAAAGCAATTCTAAAAAAAAAGAGAAAAAGAAGGTAGTTTACTACACACACATGGCATAATACGCGTCTATGGGGCGCGTTCAGTGCATGTGTCAATCATAAACATGCGTTTCTAAACGCACTGTTATTTCTTTTTTTTTCTAGGTTCAACTTGGTGAACCAGCCGATGCCCTCAGTTAAGAAACCCCACCATCAATTCTCTACAATCCACCCATAGTTATAGTTATAACTATAACCCAAATAAATTGAGCATTGTAAAGGCTCTTAGCCATTAATTTCAACCATCAAAATTATATGTATGTCACTGATAATTTTCCCACATATATGTTATTTTGTATATGTTTTGTATTAATCTTATTATAAAGTGAAAATCGATATAAAACTTGAAATGAATCTTAACAGTATCCTTTGTTGACTAAATAACAAAAATATATAATTTTAAGGATGACACATGAAAGTGAAATGACATAATTGTACACATCATAATTAAGATATTGAAAAAAAAAGATATGTCAACATTATTACAACATCAGCATATTAATTGAGAGGTTTAAACGGCAAGTTGAACTAGTTCTAATAACTTGAAAATGACCGACTCCACCTACATAGTACAATTAAAGAAAAATGGATAACACATTGTTCGCCTAAACCCATACCTATGTTGCTTTTGTCCCAGTACATCACTTTTCACATCCAGTGAGGCTTGAGCAAAAGAAGAGACGTACGATGCACTATACAAATTCATGCAAACCTGACCCCAAACCTCCATTTTCCTTTCGATTTAACTGATGGGTTTGATGAGCCCATCTTCGTTTTTAAAGAAGGTGATCGAAACAATCCTTCATCATCTAATGAGTTTTCACCACCACCAAATTCATTCCAAAAATTTATTGAGAGGCTACCGGACTTGTAACTTGAAATTTCAATCACTTCATTTAAGTGCGTGAGCTTTTTGTTAATGGCTTTGGGATATCATCATCGATTACAATTATTTCACAAGAGGACTTGCGTTGAGGTGTTGTGGCATTACCAACCATAGGAGCACCAAAAAGAACATGCAAATCATCCCAATGTGGATCATTGCATGTAGCGTAGGCACATGCAAACAGATCGACCTGCATTTATTATAAAAGAGTGTTAAATTATATAAATAACAATGACCGAAACTTTGTAAATAATATGTTAACAATAATGTTTCTTTACCCTAACAATCTCATCCCAAGTATCGGGCATGCAGACAATGTTGCCCAGCTCAATGGCCCATCCGACTTCATCACGAAGCATGATAGTTGAGAAAGTGTGGTGCTTCTACCGGAATAAATGCACTTGCTTGACACACTTCTTAAGATCAAATTTTTTTATAAAAAAACTTGTTTAAAAAATACTGAGCGATTTGAATTGCATGTCGGTTGTTGCAACCATTTGAGAACATTCTCATTCTTGCTTGATCATAGAGGACCTCAATGAAGAGAGTGGTTATGTTGACATCCCATTCCAATCAATATAAATAGTCCTCCTGCTAAGCAACAATCCTTCCCCACAATTTTGTGTATTTTGGTGGTTTGCAAGAATGCAACAATGGTCTAAGATATGTCGAAGTTGTGTAGTTATATAAACTCATGCACAATATATACAAAAAAATACACAGAGTTGCATAAAAGGTTTGTAGTAGCAGAATACATTGTGAAACATCACCATAACTTGAGGTCCTGTCATGTCCTTTGTTGATTAAAATAGTGGCATTCATGTATGGACAAATTGAACTTCATATGTTAGATGTATTTAAAATCAAGAAAAAGACAAATACATTCATTTTCCAATGTGTACTACACATGCATAACAAAGACATTGAAAAAAGTGGATGTTGCTTTATTTTTACTTCATTGGAATGATATAAGATTCTCTAATTTGCTAAAAAGTTACTAAAAAGTTGATGGAATTTATTGGAAGGCTAAACAATAAAAACAATGTGATCCACCACTTCCAATTTAAATCAAACATATTCAATCTCCAACATATATATTTCTTTTGGGGCCTATAAACGGACATACTTTCTTAAATTTTCAGTTAATTAGAAAGTAGCAAACAATGCTTTTGTCCAAAAATGAATGTGAAATTAAAATTTTACTTTAGGTATGAAACTATAATTAATCAATGATGCATAACACTCATGTAACAATCTGCCCACTTTGTTCATCTTAAAAAGTGTTAGCTATTTAACCCATCCATTCAATTTGAAGGCATCTTATGTTAAATGTCATGGGTGAACGAATCAATTAAAAGTTTTACGTAAGTTCACCATACACCGTACATGATCTTTATGAGGTATAGTTATAGCACAACCTGTAAATCTATTTTGGTTTGAGTCAAACTGCATGAAATTATTTCTTAATTGTATCAGATGAATTTTTTCTAAATATGTTATTTTCTTGATAAGGTTGAAAATGCCAAAAAGAAACTCATCTCTAAATCACTTATACCATTTTTTCACCCAGTACGAGGCTATGGAATTTGGTTGAGTGCTTGGGTGAACGATGCATAAAACGCAATGTGGTCAAAGCAAAAGTTATGATGAATGTGTGTGGGGAATTGGCTAGGGAACTGAGGGAGGAAACATGTTTTGCTTCAATGCATATTATGTAAAACTTTTTTTCCATAACAACATGAAGCTTTACAAAATGTTCGTCGCACATGTGAACAACATCATTAGGGTCATATATAAACCAAAAGTGAATCGTATCGATGTAACGCCTCGTTTCTTTTCTATAAAGGAAATTTTTAGCTAAGGCGTTACGTACCAAATTCACCCTTTCAATAATAATAAAGATAAATAAAATAAGGAATAATCCTGAAATTCATGAAATAACACATATTCTTCTGCAATCTTTAGAATTTCGGCTACCAGCATCCCCCGCTCGTGTACCACGCTTGAGAATTTCCTTAAACTGAAAACATTTTTAACATAAAGGAGTGAGTGCTTAGAGACACTCAGTGGAGGTAAAAACGTTAACATTTCATAACTTTTAACATTCAGAGGAAAAAGAACACATGAATTAGGGGTTTAATCAAACCCCTCTCAGGTTTTTAAGCCCGGCATATCCCGGATTCTTTAAGTCCGACGTAGTAAGACCTCAATAACCTCAACACTTAAATTAATCAATGAACCTCAACAATCTTATGTCGTCATCACGATCTCACATCGAAAATTCACGATAGATCATTCATATCAAATTCAGTAACATACAACAAATTTCGCACATTGTTCTTAAACACGTAATTACAATGAGTTAACCTATAACCATATAGGACAATAGAGAAACATAAACATATCAATTCATCAAGCACAAAGTTGCGGGTCTCAACCGCCATGTAAACATTTTACGAGTTTTAGCTGCCATGTAAACACTTTGGTGCGGTTCTTAGCCGCCTTGGTGCTAATCTTAGCCGTCTTGGTGCGATTCTTAGCCGCCTTGGAAATATTTCGTTAACATAAACACGTTCATTCACTTTGCAAGTAACACACATTCATCTGCGTCATGTAGTAAAGCATATAATGCGACGCTCATAGAGTAAACACATTCCGGCGACAACAACCGACACCCACAACAAATCCTAGCAAACACCATAGAGTTCACACATGCGACCTATATGTCATGGCCGGTGACCTTGTATCGCCGAAGACACCCCAACATCAAGCAACACTCATAACAGCCTTCACACACAACCCCACACAAGCAATCACCTACACAAGAGAAAGAAAGTAAAACGGTGTGAGAAGCAACAAAAAGAAAAGAAGATTCAATGTGACTTGGAGCAAGAGAGAAACAAGGCAGATAATGAGTTTTGTGAAGAAAATTATATCCTTTTGTTTTTTGTTAACCCATGAAACTTAAATTGCCTTGGATTATTCTTATCTCTTTATTATTATAATAATTATTTAGCATAAATGTATTCCAGGATATATATATATATATATATATATATATATATTAATACACCTCCTACTAGACTTATTTTATCAGATAATTATGTGCGCATTTTCATGACATCTGGCCACCGTCATATGTATAGCATAGACTTTATTTAGTTATCTTTTAATTTTTTATTCATTGTTCTATCATATTTATAATATAAAATTGCAAACATTCTTTTTCTTATTATTCTTTTGCACCATGATTAATATCAAAGAATACTTAATGCAATAAAATTCAAATTATATATATGTGTATATATATACACTAAATTTTATTATTATTATTATTATTTTCTTTAATAGCTTATACATATTTATATTACTATTGTTATTATTTAAATCTCATTTTCAATTCTTGAAATGCTATATTTTACGTAGTCAAATTTTAATTTGGGGTGTTATAATCGAAGTTGGCTTTGAATATTGGTATTTCATCCGGAATGTAATTCACTCCAATACCAACTACTTCGTATGTTATTATTAAAAGAAAAAATGCAATGTTTCATTCGACAAACAACCACAATAATATTTCAATTGAAATCATACTTAACAGATTGGACCATATTGTGTTCAATTGCAAATGTAAGAAAATCAATACCAACGTTCTTTTAGAGAGTGTGGATTTTCAATGTTTAACGAATAATTGACTATTATTGAAGTGCACCAACTCGACGACGTATTGTTCACTTTGGTTGGGTCTTTTGCCAATAATCCAATCGTGGTGAAGGAGGAGCCCTTTGATCTAGAGGTCGTCAATGATTCAATTTGTCGATTACCTAGAGAGCTGAGGAAGCCGCTAGTAGCCCGCTCGAAATTGTCATTTCTTTAAAGTAACTCATAAAACATGAAAACTTCTACTTTTGTAAGGCAGAATCAACTCTGTCAACTTGGAATGCTACTCTCGACCAAATGTTACGCATGTTAAATCGATTGTCCAAACTTTTTGCAATATTTATGTTTGTTCGGCAAAACTGTGGGGTTAGATATAAATATTGAACTGTTTTGTCGAAAGTATGTAGTTTGGCTAGGATGATTTTTGATGTGCATATGAATGTTGTCACATGTATGTGATCACCCCCATGGAGTTGTGTATTAGGATTGTCATTGGATATCATTTTGTACAGAACTATGTGGTCATAGCATTTCAATGAATTGTGAACATCTTTTGCAACATAGATATCACAAAAATGAGATAATGATGTACGTAGAATATCATATTAAAACACGAAACTGTTTTTTTCCATTCTATATTATATATACTTCTCATATCTCTAGTGTCCAATCCGTAAAAAAAAATCACAGAAACATATAAATGCATGCACTTCAAAGAAAATGCAATTGTAGAATATCATAACTAACAAAATAAGATAGGTTAGTGAAGTGTTACTTTTTGTTAAAACTACACATCATGTAGTAGTTTATATCAACAAACAAAATAGAATATCATAGTCATACATAATCAATCCACTTTTTTCCATCAACGGTGGATGGTGTTTGTGGATGAAGCACCTCAAAATAAAATCATCTCTAATGCATAATGTTTAATAGCTATTTATAACTAAGAAATATCATTAGACTTCACAAAACTCGACTTTTGAACATCCCAGATGAAGAGTACAATGAATGAGATCGCCATTGAAGTTATGAACCTCTACACTTCTAATATTTTTGTTCACAAACTTTAACTATCGCAAGTTCCAATTTTAAGTGATCCATCTTTTCAATGCATTCAATTGCAACATTCCTAGCATGACCTTCAAGTTGGGACTCCAACCAAATAAACACCCAACAACCTTATTTCTATAACAAGAACACAAAGTATAATCATTATCTTTAATATGTAACATGATGTAAATAAATTTCAGCAAGTATAGCCAAGTTCGTATCCCTCAGAAAGGACAAGTCATAAAACGTTGCATTGGATTCTTTTTTTGCCGGAAGTTTGGATATGCATTGGATATTATGACGACAATAGAGTATCCCATCTATTGGTTGAGAATTCCTACTAGACATATCTTGGTGATATGAATACGAACTACATTCATATTTATATATAATTTTGTTAATAAGGCACCATACTTGTTGTTTCTTAATACATATTCCATATATAAAAAAGTATATAAATTTTGTGCTAGCATGTGGGTTTACTCCAAAGTAATTCAATGGAAAACAACAACAAAATTCCATGAGGATCATAGCATTCTCAAACCTAATTAACATGACAAAAGATATTTTGAAACTTACTTTTCTAAATTAAGGACAACCAAATCTATAATTGTACATTCCCCTTCATGAGTTACCAAATAACACAAAATTCTTTATTTATCAAATATGTAGGTCTACCAAATAAATATTCAAAAGACCCATGTTAAAAGAGAACAATACTGTGGTGATACTTTCGGATTTTGTGTACTTTGGAATGGATATTGGAGTCTTCCTTAACATTCAAGATCACTTGGCCATCGAAGCTAGCTGATTGGGGGTGCAATTTTCCAAACACTTCGTAGCTCACACATCAACTTATTCGAATGCACCTAAATCATAGATCCACAATTTTGAGGGTGGGTTTGTGTGAAAATAGATGATTTATATGTAATTTTATGCTTGAGGAGAAATGTTGGAATGAGGGAGATGGGAATAGAAATATGAGTGTTTCTAGTTTGATGAAGAAGACGAATTAGCCACTGTTTTCAATACTTCCGATTTTTTTTCAAAATTTTATTAAATTTAATTGAAGGTTAGCAACTTATGTTGACTAAAGAAACGGTGTTTTGGTTATTCACTATATTTTATCAACCTTACCAATAAACCAAATAAGATTTCCTTAACAAGCCCACTCTACCACCATTTTTAGAGCATCCACATTCATTAATGAAAAGGTATTATTAATGAATGAAAGTGTAAATTAATTATTGTAAGAGTGTTATTAAATGTGTGTTAATTGGGGGTGTAATAATATGTGTTAGGGGGATAATGGCATTATTGTCCCCTAATCTTATCCTTTATGCTTTATGCTTTTCCTTTTTTTCTTTTTCGTTTTATTTATTATATTTCTCATTTTCACATTTTTTATCCATGTAGTGGATATGACCTTACTTGTCGATTTTTTAATTAGTTACCCATGTAGTGGATATGACCTTGCTTGTCGATTTTTTAATTAGGTACCTACTACATTTATTTAATTATTTTTTAAATTTCAATTATGATATATTTTACATTAAAATGTTATTTTTAATATATGAATTGTCAAATTTATTTTGGTCATTTTATTAGAAAATTTTAACAAGTAAATTCTTATTTTTTTTATTTTTCTCTAATTTTTTGTAATGATTATTAAATTTGGTACCACATGTAAGTGTACTAATATTAAATTAATGTGGGAGAAAGTGAATGTTTTTAATTTGGTGTGGTAGTACATGAAACCTGTAATAATGAATATTAATAATGGGTATTATTATAAAGAAGAAATAGCCGGTTGTACCCAAAATGATATAACAAATAACAATTTTACAGCAACATATAATCATTGTACCCAAATACCACAATATATAAGAAACTTACAAAAATACCACATTATTTGACCGGTCTCCATGTGAACAGTGTATGATGGGATGGAAGCCTGTACATGTCATTGATTGTATGATGGGATGAAAGCCTGGTTACTTTATTCAGTGTTGTCGATACTGAAGAAGGCTGCATAACTTTACTTTAATTTTATTATATGGTAGTTTGGTAGTTTTAATTGGCTATTTCCCCTCTATTTAAAGACACCAACATACATGAATATATTTACATTCCCCTTTCATTTTTTTAGTTGATAAGAAATACTAAGAAGCGTAGATTCGGGGAGCTTGAGGTGAATAATTTTTCGACGAATAAGGTATGTATATCATTTTTAAGTGTAGTGAAACAATGCAAATTTTCATGTAAATGTGTATATTATATGCTATGCAATTCTCATTTTATGCTAATATTCATTTAACTTATTGTTGAGTAATTTAATTCGTGTATGTATGTAACATTTTCATTATTTTAGTATGTGTATTCCTTAATTTTTCATTTAACTATATATATATATCGAAGACAGTGTGAATGGTATGACCTTACATTAATAAAGGATTAAACGAAAAAAAGGGACTTATATTGGTTTAATAAGTTGTTAAACGAAATAAAAAGTGCACTTTTAAACGAATTTTGTTAACAGTATTACACGTATTTTTGTAACATACTTACACGAATTTTTGTGGCTTAAACGAAAAATAATATGCAGTGTTAATAAGGGCTTATATTGGTTTATGAAGGGCTTAAACGGAAACAAAATGTGCACTGTTAAACAAAAAAAATTATGCACTGTTAAACGAAAATAAAATGTAGGGATTGTTAAATGAATTTTTATAGGCATTGTTAAACGAAAAGATGGAATTTATATATATAGGCATTGTTAAACGAATTTTTATAGGCAGTGTTAAACGAAAAGATGGAATTTATATATAGGCATTGTTAAACGAATTTTTAATAAGGGCGTTAAATGAATTTTTAATATAGTTAAACGAATAAAACTATAAACGAATTATTAATGCCATTATTAAATGAATTTTTAATGCCATTATTAAACGAATTTTTACAAGCCATTAATATAGGTTAAAAGAATAAAATTATAAACAAATTTTTAATGCCATTCTTAAATGATTTTTTAATGCCATTATTAAACGAATTTTTAATATAGGTTAAACGAATTTTTAAAATCGTCTAATTTTTTTAACATATTTTTGAACATATTTACTCGAATTGTACGTTATTATGTTATTACATGAAAATTTTCTTTGTACGTTATTATGTTATTACATGAAAATTTGATTTGTACGTTATTACACGAAATTTTAATTTTCATTATTACACGAATTTCTAGTGTTTTTACATTATTATACGAATTTGAAATTTTTAGATTATTACACGAAAATATCGTTATTTTTGCATGGAACATTCATCTATATTTTCATTTTAAATATAATACTTAAGTGTTTGAATTTTCGTGGTATAAACATTGTTAATTATAATATTTTTTAAAATTGATAATATTGTTCGTTTTTGTTTAAATATTCATTAATTATTTATATCTGAAAGTTTTCAATATAATAATATTTAATAATTTAATTATGCTATTATGATGAGTTGACAAGTATTCTGTTTTTTGATAGGGTGATCAAAAAGATGAGTTTTATCTCCGTAGTGGTTTGGTTTGGAGGCTATTGGGAAGGGTTAGAGTACAAAAATGGTTCTCAAGAGTTTCTTCACCTTCAAAGAATCGGATATCACGATTTACTCGACGCAATTCATGGATTTGTGCGTGTTGATATGAATTTTTGGGGATATGTGATCCATGCATTAATTGAGATAAATGGATTTGTGTCAAAGATGAAAATAAAGAATGATTCTGATCTGGACCGATTATTGTCCATGGGAAATGAGGTTGTCATCAATTTTGTTTCCCTTAAAAGGATGGATGTTGGAGTCAACTTGTACTCAGAAGGAAGAAATGCGCCGGATGATATTCCAAATGTTTATCCTTGTACGTATGTTGTAGATACGACAAATTGGAATGATTATTTTGCTAATAATTTGGATATTCCAAATGTTCCCTATGGACTACAAAATGATGAAACATTTTATACAAAATATGGTATATCGAATGAGGATCATATGAGACAAGTTGGGACATCCTCAAGTACTCAGTGGGAATCTTGGCCATCGTCGTTAGTTGGTCGTGTAGACTACGTCACTATGACTACGGGTCTTGATATTATTAATCTGAATAGGTCTCCGACTGCATGTAGACAACATGAAGAAATACAATGTAATGAATTACCACTTCCAATTAGCCAAGACTTTGGACTACAACAGAGAAATGATGATGGAAATGGTAATAATTTTTATTTCAGTTTTCAAAACCCGATCAAGTTACTTTATTTTAAAAATTATTTTATTTAACTTATGTCTACTTTGTGTTTAGAATCGAACAATGAGGAAGATGGATAGGGATCAGCCTTTGTCAATGTATAAGATGACTTTGAGTTGGATGAAGAGGATCAGACTACTTTAGATGTAGACCAACGAATCGCTCTTAAGGAATTTATGGCATACATTGAAAGACGAAATTGGTTTATTCCGGATATTCCAACATTCGAGGAGCCCCGTATAGCATATCTTGTTGAGAACGAGTCGTCTACACATGGTCTGCAGAAAGGATCCACGTTTTGTAGTAAAATTGAGTTGAAAAACGCAGTTGGTTTCTACCATTCGGAGAATCAAATTGAATATTGTGTTGACCATTCTGACAAACATATATGTTTATGAAATGCAGATTAAGGGACTACCCATTCATCCTCCACGCCTCGGAGAAATATGGAATTTGGAAAATAACCAAAAAGTGTCTTGCCACATGAATGCTCATTTCAGCTGAACTCGAGTACCCAGCGTTGTCTTCCATCTTCTTTGATAGGTGAGTACTATGTTGAAACAGTTCAAAAAGAGAACTTGAGACTCGTTCATAGGACCATCATTAAAGAAATGAACCAGTGTCATGGTTTGAAGCTCAATTATAGGGTTGCATTGAGTGTGAAATGTCATGCGATGCGAGTCGTATATGAAGATCCCAAACAGTCATTTGCAATGCTACCACTGTACTTATCGGCATTGGAAGTTGTAAATCTCGGTGCGTATACATCATTGGAGACACATGAAAATGAAAAATTTAAATATGTGTTTTTTGCTTTGGATGCATCTATTCACGGATTCCAGCTGTATTCACATCCGGTGATAGTGTTGGATGGTTGTCACTTGAAAGGACAATATAAAGGAATCAGACTTGTCGTTGTGATGAAAGATGGAAACGATCAAATCTTTCATCTAGCAATTGAGATAGGAGATGTGGAAAACGATGAGTCGTGGACTTGGTTTTTGAAACATGTTCGTGAAGCATGTGGATGTCAGTTCAACTGTTTATAGTGTCCGATCAACACATCAACATTGGTCATGCAATCACTACGGTGTACCTAGAAACAAGTCATGGTCTATGTTGTTTTCATCTGCAACAAAATTTAGCCAAACATGGATCACGTTTGGTTGGACTATTCCACAAAGCAACCTATGCTTATCAGCTCCATGAATTCGAACAGTAATTTTTTTCCATTTAAGATATATGTTGTTGAAACAATTTATCTAAGCATATTCACATTTAGAATATTTTATGGAATTAATTGTGATCACTGATAGGTACATGACCGCCCTCGAAGAAACGAACATAGAAGGTGCACTTGATACCTTAACAAAAACAGGTACGAATCGGTGGTCGCGTGTTAAATGTCTCATTCGAAGATTCAATTTCATGACATCAAATGTTGCCGAGACATGGAATGCTCACCTCCTTTGGGCGAGAAAGCTACCTGTTTGTTCTTTTTTGGAGTGTGCTCGGCGGATTACAGAAAGATGGTTTTATGAAAGAAGAATGGCTGTATTAGAAAGACAAAATATGCTAATAAAGTCAACACATGAGAGATTGCTAGAATACACCAAGCTTGGACGGCGAATGCAAGTTGAGCCACTCTCACGATTCAAATACAAAGTCACAGATGTGAGTAAGATTTTTCTTGTTGAGCTAGCCCGATACGAGTGCTCTTGTTTTATTTTTCAAAGTGAGTTGATACCATGTTCGCATGCATGTGCAGCAATAAGGTAATTTGGGTCGATACTGTAAACGATTATTAGGACAGAATATGCAACGATAATATATAAGCTAACCTTTTTTTCCTCTCTCTTAATGCTTGCAGTTTTGCGAAGGAAATAGTCACTTCTTACGTTGGCCCATATTACACGACAAAATGGTTGAGGGGGATGTGGGGAGGTGATGTTAATTTTGTGCCTGATCCGCAAGATTGGGATGTGTTTGACGATGTGAAGAACAAACGATGTATTCCGCCAGATAAACCAAAACAAGCTGGTCATCCAAAATCAAGACATATTTCTTTGAATGGTGAGCATGTCGGACCTTCACGCAAGCCCGCTGCATGTAGTCGTTGTGGCAAAACCGATCATAATAAGTCGAGATGTACTGAACTCTTGCCCTTGGAGTATTAAGTCCTTGATGACGAGCTCGATGATGAAAACACAGTCCAAAACGAGGGTCAAGCTAGGCAAAGAAAAAAGAAACATTGCTCCACTTGTGGGTCGATAGAACATACCAGAAGAAAGTGTATAATTTATTTGACATCGAATATGGTAAACGAACCATAGATTTGACATGTATATTTGAAGTTGACCATTTTTAACTCCTAATGTTGTACAAGCCGTATATATTGTTGTCTACCAATTTGAGGAGTTCTTGTAAATGCATTTAAATAAAGATGGAAATCAACGTCAGAGGACAAAGAATAAAGTAGATAGAAACATATAATCAATCATCGTCCAATGGAAACACATAATACATGTTCATAAAACAAATTCAAACAATACATAATCAGTCCAAGTCATCATCCAAAATGTGTCAGCATCCGAGGAGAACTTGTACAAGGCCAGAGCCATTTGTTGCTTCATGCCATAAAGGCCAAGAATGATCTCCTCTCTGGCAGCTGATACAACTCTCAATCGCCTTCAGTATGTAAACGCCATAAGAAGTCGGATCGTCCTGATGTTAACAAAATCGTGACTCCGCAGCCTTGAGGGAAAACATCGTTGGGTGAAATTGATGATAGTCTAACTTCTCAAAATGTCCTACATGCTCTAACAAACACGGTAATATCTGCCTAATGGGTAGGGTCTGTTGGAACCTAAGTTGTTCCACCTCTGAAGTCCACTGGAATCTTAAACTGTCGAACAGTGTCGACGACATCTCCTAGAGGTGGAGCTGAGTAGCCACCCAATGCCCATCCAAATTTAGAATAAAAAATACCTATTAACAAATCAAAATGAATTTAAATATTTAGATGGAATGTATGTGGCCAATTTGGAAAATAAATGATGATGATACAGTCGTTGATTATCTTCAAATGTACCTTTTGGATGTGTTCCCACCAAGGTTTGATGTTCAATCACCTTGGTTTGTCATCATTTATATAGGGGACAAGTCGATCCAACTCCAAAGGGTCAAACTGCTCCGGAAATTCTTCGGCATAACGTGAATGTGAAGGATCAGCCACATGCTTCTTGTTCCAAATATCCTTGTACGTTTCTTGTAATGTCAATTCGTTTAAAACCAATTAAAACATACCTCATTAAAGTATGTTTACATTTCATATTGTAACAATACGTACATTAAACATGTAGTCAATAATTTGGAACCCGTAAGCCTTTAAATCTTGATCCACTTGAACATTAAATACTTGTGGATGGCTTTGTAGCACCCCGAGATATGCATCGAGGACCTACAATACAAAATAGTTTAACCATTTGAGTACATAATTTCTCAACTCGTGCTGGTGGTTAAGGATATACTAGATGATCAGACTAGTATCTCTCTATCAAGTTGAATGTGTGGATCTAGTGGCCATCTAAAGAATGAAAGGCCAACTGCATAACTGAGTCCAACGTTGCGCCTATAAGATAAAACATACGGGTCAAGAGTACAGTATAAAAATATTACAAGCAGTATCAGATAAATTATCAAAATTGATCAGGTAAAACTTACTGATCAGCTTCGTCCCCAAGCTCCATCCACAGTAAGAAATCATCCATGCTATGATCAATCCTTCTACGCTAAGGACCCGTGAATGGACTACTCAAATATTAAGACCGATCTCTCCGTCGAACTTCATGGATTCCGGCACTCGTATCAGGAATGGTATTGATAAGTGTCGTTTTTCACATATTTTTGCATATGTTTATGTATTCATTTGAATATGTTTAGATACATTTTATGGTGATTTTTGATATTATATTGTATAAGTTGCATTTGACGGGTTTGTGCTTAGTTTCATTATTTTGATGAGAAAAGTGTAAGTTTCAAGTGTAATTAATGATCAAGGAAGGAATCTAGAAAAACGAGGAAGAATAGAAGTTGAGATACGAGATCGCGTGGAAGAGTTGGTGGCGCACGGTCTGGTCGTGTCATGCAGCACGATCGTGCGCCAGTATACAGTGAGTGCTCGATGGTGGAACACGACCGTGCCCCACAACACGGTCAGATCCGTGCAGGAGACAGTGACCCTTTGGTAGGGCATGGTCTACCATGCCGTATAGCACGATCGTGCCCGGGTGAATAGGAATTTGAAGAGTTTTGGTTTTCATGGAGTGTTTTCACTTCTTACTTCACTTGGAAGATTTCCAACACAATATAAATACTCAACATGAAGAGAAGTAAAAGAGAAGGAGAAAAATTAGAGAGAGAGATTTATAGAGAAAAACACGGTAGTCTGAGAAGCATCGAGAGGATTTGAAGAAGAATTCAAGAGATCGAGGAATCGCGAGATCATCGTCTAATAGAGTTTTTAATCTTTTCTTTATTTGTTGAATATTAGTAGATATGATATTTCCAATCTTATCTATGAGATTTTTATCATCATGTTTAGCTAATTTTCTAGGGTTTCTAAGGCTTGTTAGTAATTTGATTCGAATCTAGATGGATCTTTAATTTCAATTCAAAGTTCATGATCGTTTATCCTATTTGTGTGTTTATGAGTTGATTGCTTGTTTGGATATGTGGCCATTAATTGAGCATGTTTTAGTAATTAGATCAAAATTCGGGAGATGAGATTTAATTATGGAAGCATAAACACATGACACATAAAAAGACTTAGATCGAGAGATTAAGGAATTTATGTGATGGGAAATCAATCCTAGGTACTTTTGGGAGTTGTTATGTTTGGATCAGATTGAGTAAGGATACCTCTGGTGGCATAATAATCAACCGGTTAACTGACTCGGGAGAGCTGTTAATTCGACATATGTGATTGTTCATATAGGATGATTGATTAATGAACATGAATTGGTTAAAAGTGATGTTTTGATGAGAATTAGATGAAAGCATGTCCTAGAACCTATCTTAGATATCTGTTATTCTTGAGTGAATTTATCTACGTAGTTACTTTTCTATTGAATTAATCTGCAATCGGTGTGATTTGATTTTCCTAGATAAAGTTGAAAACTGAATTTGAGTAATTAGTTAGTGCCTAGATAGCCAGTCTCTGTGGGATCGACCTTACTCACCACTTCTACACCTTACAACGTACACTTGCGGGAGTAGCTAAAAGAAATTAGTGAACAAGTTTTTGGCGATGTTGCAAGGGACTGGAGTTTAGGAATAATTAATATTCGAATTTCATTTTTATTTTTAGTCTAGGATTTATTTTTATTTTTCTGATTTATAGAGAATATCTGATACTTGTCTTTTAGGTGTTTTCAGATTGTGCATGAACACTCACTTTAAAAAGGTGAACTTGATTGCACTAGATTTGGAGATTGAAACAACTTGCAGACGTAGTAAAACACGAAGGCAACTGTTCGCTCAAACTCAGATGGCTGAAGATAATCCAATAGAGCAAGTATTAAACAATTGAGAATGAGTGAACCAAGCACCACGAGTTGGTGCTTAGAGAGCCATCAGAGACTACTTTCAACCAAAACAAAATGGAAGGGGGGTTGTGCGACCACCTATTCAAACAAATAATTTTGAGTTGAAGCTGGGTCTGATCAGTTTGGTTCAATAGAATCAGTTTGGGGATAGCCATGTAGATGACCCCAATGCGCATCTGACGCAGTTTCTTGAAGTATGTGATATGATCAAGTTGAATGGTGTTTCTGATGATGCCATAAGACTTAGATTGTTTTCTTTCTCTTTACGAGATAAGGCTAAGTTGTGGTTCAACTCACTCCCTCCAGACTCAATTACTACGTGGGATGGATTAAGTAGTAAGTTTCTATTTAAGTACTTTCCACCAAGTAAGACGTTGAAGTTGAAAAGTGAGATTACACAATTCAAGCAATTTGATGGGGAGTCATTGGGTGAAGCTTGGGAAAGATTTAAAGATATATTAAGAAAATGTCCTCAACATGGGTTCCCTGAAGATCAACAGGTCTGTTTCTTCTACAATGGACTGTTTGGATCAATGAGAGCTATGATAGATGCAGCGGCAGGAGGAGCTTTGTTAGCAAAGAGTCCAAAAGATGCGATATACATTTGGCAGGAAATGGCAACAAACAGCTACCAATGGCCGTTTGAAAGAAACACATATAGAAAAGTGGCGGAGATTTAAAGTCAAGACCAATTATCCGCTTTATCCTCACAAATAACAGCTCTCACAAATCAAGTATCTGCGTTGGCAAAGGTTCAAACTCAAAACGTAGGAAGTGTAGGGAGTCGAGGATGTGATTTCATCCAACAAGAAGAAGTAAAAGACGTCAATTATATGAATGGGCAAAATTATAACCAAAAATTCCGAAATAGAGGTATGTATCAGTATAAACACGGTGAGGCAAATCATGAAAATTTTTCTTATGCAAATAATAAGAATGTTCTGCAACCCCATCCGGGTTTTTCTGTTACGAATAGAGTTATCGATTAACCAAAGAAACCTGCACTAGAAGATCTAGTAGGTGCATTTGTGAATGAATCACGAGATAGATTCACAAGGATTGAAGAAAAATTTGATGCATGGATGTGTTGGAACCGACGGATCGCCGGCTCTATGCAATTAATTAATCGGGTTCCATGCTAGATATAACAAACACATCGGAATAAAAGAGTTATACCTTTTGATCAATCTAGAAGAAAACGGGCCAAAGATTGATCTTTCGTAACCCTCGACCTCTTTGATCTTCTGATGTATTCCTACAGCCTTTCTCGAACGTTGCGTGGCCAACGATCCTTCGAGAAATCTCAGTTCTGCTCTCTCTCTCACTATCACGTGTTTTCTGTGATCTGTATTTTTGAGGCGCTGATGGAAAAGGGCTATATATAGGCTACACCAGGGACCTAGAGGAGGAATTGGGTTGGGCCTCCTAATGGGCTTAAGTATCCTGTGTTCGGTCCGAACACATAACTTAAACCCATCAATAATAATTCAGTCCACTAAAGAATTATTATTGAACTACCCTCCCAATCCCATATTTAATATGGGCTCCTTCTTATTATGTGCACGTTTATCTCCTTGTGTTTAAGATATCGAATGTCCGTTAATTAAATAAGTTACTGACAACTTAATTAATTAACATCTAATTCCAAGAGTAGTACCACTCAACTTTATTATCATGTCGGATTAAATCCACCTGCAGGGTTTACTTGATAATCCTTATGAGCTCCTCAAGGGGACATCATCATCCTAAATAATTAGGACACATATTCCTTCTATAATCAACAGTACACCATATAGACAATACTGTTTCCCAATTCACCGAGTTTATTGATTTAATAAATAAATCTCACTCATTGGCAAATTAAAGAAACAAATATTGTGTATACGTGGCTATTATTATATAGGGATTAAGAGAACACACATCCATAATAACAGAGGTCTTGTTCTATTATATAGTCAGTATAAAATGAACAACCTCAAATGGTCCTGCTCAATACACACAAAGTGTACTAGTGTAGTTTTATAGTCAAGACAAACTAATACCAAACTACGCTACAACCATTCCGATGATTTGTCCAAATCCATTTTGGTTGTGAGCTACTATTTATAATTTACAAGAAACTGATAACATGATCTTCTATGTGGCACCGCACACCAAGTTATCTATAATATAAATTAATTGGACATTGCATAAACATATATAACAAATATAAAATATAAACATATGACCAAAGTGATTCTCATTCTATAAAAGATGTTCATACAAAAGCTAAGCTTATAGTATACATCCTAACCGGATGAAAGCTTTGGAGTTACAAGTAGGGCAGATGACTGAATACATTGGGAATCAACATAAAAAGGGACAATATCCAAGCACCACTGAAATAAACCCAAGGGAGTAGTGTTTGGCAATTCAATTGAGAAGTGAAACGAAATACGAGGGGCTAAGCATGCCGGTAGCGGAGGAAGATGAAAAAGAGATGAATGAGGAAGAAGAAGCGAAAAAGGATGAAGTCGAACAAAAAAGGGCTGAGAAGCCAAAATCAAATTCTAAACCTTCACTTCCATTTTTAATTTCTTCTCTTCCTTTTCCTCAACGTTTTCAAAAGAAAAGGCTAGATGCTCAATTCACTAAATTTCTGGAAATTTTTAAGAAAATTCACATTAACATTCCTTTTGCAGATGCTTTGGAACAAATGCCAAACTATGCTAAATTCTTGAAGGATGTAATGTCAAAGAAAAGGAAAATAGCGGATTATGAAATAGTGAATCTTACGGAGGAGTGTAGTGCAATCTTGCAACAAAAACTGCCATAAAAGCTCAAGGACCCGGGGAGTTTCACAATTCCTTACGAAATTGGAAGATCAATTTTTGATAAAGCTTTGTGTGACCTTGGGGCAAGTATAAAATTGATGCCGCTATCCATATTCAAGAAGCTTGTTTTTTGGTGATGTGAAGTCTTCCAACATCACATTGTAATTAGCGGATATATCAATCTTACCCCAAGGAAGTCATCGAGGATGTGCTAGTCGAAGTCGATCGATTCATCTTCCCAGTGGATTTTGTGGTTCTTGATATGGAGGAAGATCATAATGTGTCCCTGATTTTAGGAAGACCATTTTTAGCCACGGGGCGGGCATTGATTGACGTACAAAAAGGGGAGCTTACTTTGAGATAAAATGATGAACACATTTCATTCAACATTTATAAGGACATGAGATTCCATGATGAAAGAGAGAATTGCAGTTTTGTTGATGTAATGGGTGCCTGTGTAGAGGATCAAGAAATACCACTGAAGATGTACCACAAAAGGTAAGAAAACGGCAAGACGAAAGTCAAATCGAAGAGGAGAAGACTGGACACGACCGTGCTATGGCGCACGGTCTGCTCGTGCCCGATAATAAATTTTTTCTGGACAATGGAACACGATCGTGCTGTACAGCACGATCGACTGTGCCCAGCCGTCTAATAGGATGTGATATGGAGATCGAGGAAAAATTTCCCCCATGAAAGGTACGTTTTCATCTCGTCCGGCTGAAGACGTTAAACTTAGCGCTACTTGGGAGGCAACCCAATTAGCCATTCTTTCCAAGTTTTTGAGTCTTCTTTGGAATTGTCGACTTTAAGTTTGGGGGGATGGTTTGCATCACATGAGTAGTTTCATCATAGGTTTATTGCTTTAGCATATTTATTTTTTTAGGATGATAGATGATCTTGTGATTAGGGGATATGAAGTGAATTTTTGGGTTGCAAGAAACATGATTGAGTAAAATGAACGTAGGGATATATTTCTTGATTAAAGTGAGTCGATCCACCTACGCGTCTTGCTTTTACTGCTATATCGGGAGTTACTCCACGTATTGCCGGATTATTTCTGATATAATAATAAAAAGCTAATTTTTCAAGAATTTTAGACCAGGATCGTGGTTGGATCCGCACATGTTTGGTAAAGAGAATAATCTTCTCCTTTGAGAATAATCAAAAATGGAAAGTGACACTCTACCGCTGAGTTATATCCCTTCCCTGCCCCCATCGAGAAATAGCCGGCGACTCATAGGGAGTGGCTTGGTTAAGGGAACCCACCGGAGCCGCAGCGAAAGCATCTCCAATTATAGCCCCTCTGGGATGTAAAATATATCTCTTCACTTGGCTACATCCGCCCCTCTACTAGAAATTACTTTTAAATTCATTATTTTTTTCTATTTTTTAGATGTGAATATTTCATTTACATTTACGAATTCGATTCTTCAATTTTGAATTTTTAGAACTTGTAAGATAAAAATATGGGTCCGTATATTTCCAGACAAACCAGTTACAGTAAGACCTGCGAAACCGTGCATGAGACTTTCATCTCACACGGCTCCTAAGTGATAAAAGAAAGAAGACAAGTTCTTCCCTTCTGAATCAGATAGATTCATATCTGAAAGAGGTTGACAATAAGTTCTTTCAAAATTGACTATTTGTCCCTCTGTTAGAGGTTTCCCTCCTAAGAAAGAAAAGACTTACTATCTTTGGGATCTGATCCTACACCGCTGCTCAAGACTTTAGGGGGTTATCCTGCAATTGGAAGAAGAAGTAGAAAAAGGAATAAATATAGTGATAATTTGATTGTTCGTCGCCGTAGTAAATTGTTCACTTTTATTTTCAAAAAGGAATCAAGTGTCTCGGATTCAAATTATGCAAAAAGTCTTTTGAAATAAAAAATAGATGGAAAAAAATTGCGTCCAATAGGACATCATTTATCAGGACTCTTCGGCGTAAGTTCCTTGGCTTGGACAGGACATTTAGTACATGTCGCTATTCCTGCATCCAAGCCGAACAATAGAGACTTGATTTAACTTAAAACGATCTGGCCAGAGGCAGACCTACGTCAAGATAACCCCACCTTTGAAACACTTTGGTAGTGTGAAATTCCCAGGGAGTTATACATTTGTGTATTGTTAAGACCATTCATTATTTCTTGAAGCTCGGTCTCTCCCCCGGATAAACCATATTGCATTGCCAGAATCCATGTTGTATATTTGAAAGAGGTTGACCTCCCCGCTTCTCTCATATACACGCCGAGCCCCTTTTCTCCTCGGCCCACAGAGACAAAATGTAGGACTGGTGCCAACAGTTCATCACGGAAGAAAGGACTCACTAAGCTGGGATCACTAACTAATACTAATCTAATATAATAGAAAAGAACTGTCTTTTCTGTATACTTTCCCCGGTTCCGTTGCTATCGCGGGCTTTACGCTATCGATCGGATTAGATAGATATCCCTTCAACATAGGTCATCGAAAGGATCTCGGAGACCCACCAAAGTACGAAAGCCAGGATCTTTCAGAAAACGGATTCCTATTCGAAGAGTGCATAACTGCATGGATAAGCTTACACTAACCCGTCAATTTGGGATCCAATTCGATATTTTCCTCGGGAGGTATCAGGAAGTAATTGAAAAATGAGATTATTCAGGAATAAACATTGAATGCTGAAATTACACATTGAATTTGAATATCTGAACTGGTTGTTCGCTGTTCAAGAATTCTTGTTTGGGCAGTTCATACCATCCATACATAGTGTTTTGATCTAAGATTTCAATTCTTCCGTGTTTCAGCAGTAACATATTGTTCCATGGAGCTAAGGTCCAAAATATAGAAGAAAGAAGCGTTTCCACCACTCTACCACACAGTCAATTCTGTTCCACTGAACCCCTCTTTCATAGCCACATATCTTTCTGGCTAAGGAATGGGAAATCTTTCTCCTGTTACATGAATCCAATTTTCATTTCATCCGGGAAAAGCCATATTTTTCTTAACAATGTCTTTGTCATTTGATCCAATAGCGTTCCGTTAGATAGGAACAGAGTTGATAAATACTGATAACTCTCGGATAGAGTATTAGAACGGATCAGAATTTGTAATTTTCCAGCCTCTTGCCTAGCAGGCAAAGATTTACCTGCGCGGAAAGACGAATCTCCTGGTCCTTACGGAAAGGAAAAAGAATTTCATGCTCTTTCTTTAACCCAAGGGCTGTAGGGTTCATTAAATGAATAGTTTTCGAGTCTAGCTGGGGAGCTATTTTAATAGCAGCATCCAAAATGCCTATACGAACTCAAGGCATCTTGAAAGTGCATCCTATTCCATGAATATGATATCTATCTAGTGTGATGTATGGAATATATGAAAGATCCTGGCTTTCGTACTTTGGTGGGTCTCCGAGATCCTTTCGATGATGATAGTTTTGTATCGGCTAAGTTCATGAGTTGGAGATAAGCCGACTCGAACCGCTGACATCCGCCGCAGGGTAAACCACCGCCTCTCATGCCCCCGACTGATTCTACCATAGAGGCCAACGATAAGCAATGAGCATTCTCAATATTATGCCTTGAAGAGGACTCGAACCTCCACGCTCTTTAGCACGAGCTCTGTGGGCCGAGGAGAAAAGGGGCTCGGCGTGTACATGAGAGAAGCTTTTATTTATTATTTATCGTGAATGATGAAATCATTACACATAGTATGCCCCCTAAACCGGAAGCAGTTATAGATGCTATAACAAAACTTCGTAAGAAAATATCTCGATTCCACTTTTGATAGGCCCAAAAATTCTTTCACAAAATAATCCATCTTGATTTTCCTACCCCCAGAGGGAAAGGTACTTCCCTTTTGAGCCGGTTGTGGGCGAGGAGGGATTCGAACCCCCGTTAGGATCTACTCCAACGTTTAGAAATTGGTTAATCGGTAAAGATACATGTACTTGATG